>JALAZF010000044.1:8030000-9280000 GCA_022829125.1 Lathyrus tuberosus | reverse complement strand
GTAGCTAGGATTACGTGATTATTTTGTGATACATTTTGTATATGTATCTTGACTTGAATTGTTTATGTAAACATGATTCCGTGTTGACGGATAGTATTTGATATATATATATATATATATATATATATATATATATATATATATATATATATATATATATATATATATATGATGTTATTCAGTATTTAGATGTTTCCTCTTTTATTCTAAATATTGAGATGTGGGTGTAAGGACGAAGTTCCTCTGTGCAAGTTACCCCACTGTTGCATATCTCTGTTGAGCAGGTGTTGATTGTTTTAATTTCAAGTATAATGTGACATGCTTCTTTTATGTCATGCTTTGTAATTATACTCTGATGAAATTTTTAATATATGTCTAAATGATAAATATGTGATTATTTGGGGGTATAGAAGGGGGTGTTACATTAAGTGGTATCAGAGCCAGTGTTGAGTCAGTTTGTTTCTGTCTTGTTGTTGTTGTTGGTTGAACTGTTGTTTAACCGTGTTGTCGTTGTTGAGAATGATCAGAATACGGATGGTAGGAACAACAATGTTATTGTTGCTGCCATGGAGTCTATGGCTAGAGTTGTGCAAGGTGCAGCGAACGTGAATGCGAACGATGAGTTTAGAAAGAATCAACCGTCGGACTTCAAGGGAAGATTTGATCCGGATGGTGCTCAGATATGGTTGAAGGAAATTGAAAGGATTTTCCAAGTTATGGACTGTGCGGAAGAGAACAAGGTAAGGCTAGGAACTCACATGCTGAAGGAAGAAGCCGACGATTGGTGGGTCGGTATGCGTCAAGTTCTTGAGATTGATGAGGAGGGAATTACTTGGGATTTGTTTCGTACTGAGTTTCTAAGGAAGTATTACCCTGAACATGTTAAGGGAAAGAAGGAGATGGAATTTCTAGAACTAAAGCAAGGTAGTATGTCCGTTGTGGACTATACTGCGAAGTTTGTGGGATTGGTACAATTTCATCCTCACCATGCGGCGATTACTGCTGAGTTTTCCAGCTGTGTGAAGTACGAGAATGGTCTACGCCCTGAGATTAAACAAGCCATTGGTTATCAGAGGATAAGAAGGTTTTCCGACTTGGTGGAATGTTGTAGAATCTTCGAGGAAGATAACGAAGCTCGTTCTGCTCACTACAAGAGTATGAATGAGAGAAAAGGGAAACAACAAGTTCGTGGTGGTCCTTATGTGACACCCGTTGATAAGGACAAGCATAAGAGTGACTTTGAGAAGAAGTCTAGTGGGGGGTTCTAGTGCTCCAAATTGTTTCAAATATGGAGAGATTGGTTATAAATCATTGGAATAGAGGAAGACTCTTGAGAAGTGTTCCAACTGTGGAGACTTGGGGCATGCTGTCGCCGATTGTAGAAGGAACGGGGTGAAGTGTTATAATTGTGGGGAATCGGGTCACATTAGTACTAATTGTGCTAAGCTGAAACAAGCTCAAGCGAGCGGAAAAGTGTTTGCATTGGCGGGTACAGATACTACTGATGTGGATTGTTAGACTACAGGTACTTGTCTTATTAATGGTATGCCTTTAGTTGCTATTGTTATTATCAGAGTGACTCATTCGTTTATTTCACATGAGTGAGCGAAGCGTTTGAATTTGTTGTTTGTTCCTTAGTACCTGATGGGTGTGTGAAACACCGTCAGTAATTTCTGGTTTTCCTGTTCGGTGGTCAGCAGGTGTTAGGATGAGATAAGTGGGGGAGAAGCTGGTACTTCTCCGTGTTTCCTCGGGTGTGGAGCGTTAACTCGGTGTGTTGTGGATTGTGAGATCGTAAGTGTTATTTGGACAGAGTAGTTTCCGGTTTTAGGAAGGATACAGAGGTAAAATTTATGTCGACTAAGGATTTGTACCTTAGGTAGTTTTGTGCACGGGATGCAAGAAAGGCTATTATAGTTTAGTGAAGATGGTTTATGCCCCATCATAGTTGTCGGCTGTCTATTGACAAATTGAGGAACTGATCACCCATAATCTATTGTTGATAGCAGACGAGAATGGTGTTGGATGGGATAGACGTATCTTTCCGGCTTTAATAGTGAAATGGAATACATTGTTCGGAATTAATGAAGGATTATGGATTGATTTTGATGAGTTGATGAAGATTTTCATATTTGAAGACGAGACAGATTAGAAGTTTTAGTATGTTGGGAAGCCATTAAGAGAGTATGATTGAGTATTATTATTGGTTGTTTTCAGAGTTGTTGGTAACAAAAGGAAAAGATGATTGCACGAGATAATGAGCATGCGGTGTATGAGGGAATTTATGAGACTTGGGATGTCAAGGGAAGAAATTGTATATGAATTGTTGAGAAATGAATAAGGTGACGATTGAGAATAAGATAACTAGGATGGTTTGGATCATTGGATGGAAGTAGTGATTTGTTTGGGTCGTGGCTTTGGTTTTCAGTATTTGAGAATTCATGAAAGGATTAGTACTATTGTGGAGTTGGAATTGGTTACGGTTGTGTTGTGTTGGAATATTGGAAGTATTATCTTTGTAATTTGAAATTCGAAGTGTTTAGTGATTTCGAGAGTATTGAGTACTTGTTTGGTCCGAAGGAATAGAGTATGAGACAACAAAGACGATTAAGATTCATGGCGAGTTATGAATTTGGTTTGGTTTTGGGAGAGGCAGTTGTTAGGCCTAGTGTGTAAGTCGAAAATCTTTATGTATGTCGGTTTTGATGGCAAGAGAGCTAGAATCGTTGAGCAGTTCAGAGACTTGTACCTAGTGAGAGAGGGTTAGACTTTGGAAACGAGATTGATGGACTCGATAATTTTGGGCAATCAGAGTGCGCAGTGGAAGCGTGATGTGATCCATTTTGTATGAATGTGTGAGACCTGTAAGAGTTCATAAGTTGGACATTGGAGACATGTTGGAATGATGGAATTATTGGACGTTCCAGAATGGAAGTGTTAAGTGAAAGGTTTAAATTTATTTCGTGGACTACAATGTAGGTGGATGTGTTGGTGATATGTTCGATTGGTGAATCGTAGCATAGATATGTGAACAAGGAGGTTGGTCTTGTGGTTATGTAGGAGTTCGTGAACGATGTTGTGTCATGGAACTTCCTGTCCTTGTTTGTGTTGTTGCGTCGTCTCCATTGTATTGGTTCGAGTGCGAGTAGTTAATTCCTGTGTGAGGAATTAGTGTTGTGTTACCTACGGTGATGGTAACGATCTTGTTGTGTTTCGGTTCAAGAGTGAACCTGTAAGTCGTGTTTGTGTATTCTTTGAGTTGCGAGTCGGTTGTCAAGTGCATTGTATAGGCTTTGTATCTTGCCGTTATTGTCATCGTGGCCGTGTTGTCTTGGTTGTTGCTGTTAGCAAGGTGGTTTGTCAGTTGTGTTATTCATGGTGTGCCTTTCATTGGCCTATTGTTTTTTTGGTCGGATGCGAGAGTTGTGTCCGGTGTTATTCGTATCAGTATATTTTCGAGGACGAAAATTCCTAAGTGGGGGAGAGTTGTAACGCCCCGATTTCGATTATTCCAAATTTTGTTGAGTCCTTTATTTAATTAAATGTTAAATTATTCTAGTTATGACTTTGGTGTGATAATATGCTTTTATGCTATGTTATGATGTATTATCTCGTTTGAGAGCGTTTTCGGGAATTTTGGACTTAAGGGCATTTTGGTCATTTTATAACTATTAATGAGTTAGAGAAAATTAAGGAAGTAATTTGTAGAGGAAATTTATTAGAAAATGAATATTGTGTAGAAATAGAAAATAAGAGAATTGGGAGAGAAATAGAATTATGTGGTAAAAATAGAAATGAGAGAAAAAGAAATAGGAATAAGAGGAAGGAAATAGGAGAGAAAGAGAAAAAGGGGAAATAGAAAGAAAAAGAAGAGAAACAAAGAGGAAGAGGGAAAAAGAGAAGAAAAGAGGAAAAGAGTGGAAATCATCAAGAACAAGAGCTAGATCATTTGGAATCCGGGTACGGGTTAGAAACATTGTTATCTTGTCTATATGTGTAGTTATGTGTGTGTATGTTTGTGGATTGAAAGATTTTTATGAGTTTTTAGAAAACCCTAAATTGGTGAAATGTTGTGATGATGATCAAAATGTGATTTTGTGTTTATAAATGTGCTTCTAATGATGTTTACATGTTGGGTAATGGTTTGGATGATGTCTATTGGAGTAGGACTGATTTTGATGGGGTTTTGGGTTGGGAGAAAACTCAGAACAGCGTTCTGGGAATTTCTGGTATCGCAGGTTCGCCTGGCGAATGGGCCAGCGAGGGCTCACTAGCACTCGCCTGGCAAACGGATGAACATTTCTGGGCACGGGCACTCGCCTGGCGAAGTCCAGCGAGCAAGCCAGCGAAGGTTCACTGAGTAGTTCGCCTAGCGAACTTTGGGTGTTTTTGATGTTGGTGGTTGCTGCCTTGGTTCGCCAAGGGGTTCGCCTAGCGGACTTTGTGTCTATTTTTAGCTAGTAGTTGGTTCGCTGGAACATTCTCCTAGCGAAGGTGCTAGCGAATGCTCGCGAGAGGGTTCGCCCAGCGAACAGTGCTGTTTGTGTAATTTTGTTTTCTGCATAACTTTTGATCTGTGGTTCGGTTTGAGGCGTGGTTTGATGCATTGGAAAGCTATTGAGCTGTACTTTCTTATTATGATGGTTTGGAATTTGTTAGCCGATTTAATAACGTCGAGAATTTAGGAATAGTGTCATTTACCGACTTTTGTCGTTTTAAATGTGTATATTGGTTGTGTAACATACAATGTGGCATTGATATTAATGTGTATGCCTTGTATGATGTTGTGTAATGATAATGCATGTGATGACATGTTGTGATGATAAAGTGTGGCAGAAAAGCAAATGAATGTGATATGTTGTAATTGGTTTTATATGCATGTTTATGATTACATGTATGTGTGAAAATGAATTGCTTACGTGAAGTTCAATGTATGTTAATTGGTGGCCGTATGGCAAGAAAATGCATTGTTGGATTGATTTCAAATGCATGAATAAAGATGGTGAAATAATTCCTATTGATGAATTGTATATAATTGTAAGAGATGAATGCATGACAATGTTTGTATACATGTATGCATTATAAGAATGTCTTGAGTCATTTTGTATGTGAAGCATAATGATGTACATTCTTGTGTTGAGAGATTCTAATGAGAATCCATTGTAACGTCGTGTGCCCATGTGGGGTGTGAGCGATCCATAAACGTCGTGTGCCCATGTGGGGTGTGAGCGACAGATTGGTTCCAAAGGGAATCCGCTATAACGTCGTGTGCCTATGTGGGGTGTGAGCGATGATTATAGACGATCGTGTGCCCATGTGGGATGTGAGCGATCGGATCGTGTGCCCGTGTGGGGTGTGAGCGATCCATAAACGTCGTGTGCCCATGTGGGGTGTGAGCGACGGGGAACATCGTATGCCCGACAGGGAGTTACAGTGATGTAACAAGCGATGGTTCCAGCAGAGTTCCTGAGTGAACTAGTGATGAGTCGGTACCGCATATGTAATTGCATAGAGTCGTTGTGTCGGTCTCTTGCATTTACATGAATCATGATTGCATTGTTATATGTGGAAAGTCATGATTGATTATTCGTGTGGAAAATGGTGATGTACATTTATGATAAATGTATTGTGCATGTTTGATATGCATTGATAAATGGTTGATTTTATGATTGAGCTTATGATAAGCCTTTGGAAATTGTGGTGCAATTGTGTTGGATGTAGTGAATTATAAATGATATGTTTTGTGTATAAACGTATGCATTGTATGAGAATAGGTGATTATGTGCATGAACGATATGCTTGGGTTGTGATATATGTTATATAATGGAATTGGTGGGTATTAGTGTATGTGGTAATAAATGTGTTATGTGTATTTTTATGTTGAAATATATAATTATATGCATCGATATTATGATAATGTTTCTTACCCTTCTGCTGTTTTATAATGCTCTATGAGGCATTGCAGAGTAGGTTGCTGAAGGTATTTTGTAAAGCTTAGGACTTCATTTCGATTGGTCGGTCGGCTCTAATATGTAGCACCGGGTAGCTAGGATTACGTGATTATTTTGTGATACATTTTGTATATGTATCTTGACTTGAATTGTTTATGTAAACATGATTCCGTGTTGACGGATAGTATTTGATATATATATATATATATATGATGTTATTCAGTATTTAGATGTTTCCGCTTTTATTCTAAATATTGAGATGTGGGTGTAAGGACGAAGTTCCTCTATGCAAGTTACCCCACTGTTGCATATCTCTGTTGAGCAGGTGTTGATTGTTTTAATTTCAAGTATAATGTGACATGCTTCTTTTATGCCATGCTTTGTAATTATACTCTGATGAAATTTTTAATATATGCCTAAATGATTAATATGTGATTATTTGGGGGTATAGAAGGGGGTGTTACATTAAGTGGTATCAGAGCCAGTGTTGAGTCAGTTTGTTTCTGTCTTGTTGTTTTTGTTGGTTGAACTATTGTTTAACCGTGTTGTCGTTGTTGAGAATGATCAGAATATGGCTGGTAGGAACGACAATGTTATTGCTGCTGCCATGGAGTCTATGGCTAGAGCTGTGCAAGGTGCAGCGAACGTGAATGCGAACGATGAGTTTAGAAAGAATCAACCGTCAGACTTCAAGGGAAGATTTGATCCGGATGGTGCTCAGATATGGTTGAAGGAAATTGAAAGGATTTTCCGAGTTATGGACTGTGCGGAAGAGAACAAGGTAAGGCTAGGAACTCACACGCTGAAGGAAGAAGCCGACGATTGGTGGGTCGGTATGCGTCAAGTTCTTGAGATTGATGAGGAGGGAATTACTTGGGATTTGTTTCGTACTGAGTTTCTAAGGAAGTATTACCCTGAACATGTTAAGGGAAAGAAGGATATGGAATTTCTAGAACTAAAGCAAGGTAGTATGTCCGTTGTGGACTATACTGCGAAGTTTGTGGGATTGGTACAATTTCATCCTCACCATGCGGCGATTACTGCTGAGTTTTCCAGCTGTGTGAAGTACGAGAATGGTCTACGCCCTGAGATTAAGCAAGCCATTGGTTATCAGAGGATAAGAAGGTTTTCCGACTTGGTGGAATGTAGTAGAATCTTCGAGGAAGATAAGGAAGCTCGTTCTGCTCACTACAAGAGTATGAATGAGAGAAAAGGGAAACAACAAGTTCGTGGTGGTCCTTATGTGACATCCGTTGATAAGGACAAGCATAAGAGTGACTTTGAGAAGAAGTCTAGTGGGGGGTTCTAGTGCTCTGAATTGTTTCAAATATGGAGAGATTGGTCATAAATCATTGGAATAGAGGAAGACTCTTGAGAAGTGTTCCAACTGTGGAGACTTGGGGCATGCTGTCGCCGATTGTAGAAGGAACGGGGTGAAGTGTTACAATTGTGGGGAATCGGGTCACATTAGTACTAATTGTGCTAAGCCGAAACAAGCTCAAGCGGGCGGAAAAGTGTTTGCATTGGCGGGTACAGATACTACTGATGTGGATTGTTAGACTACAGGTACTTGTCTTATTAATGGTATGCCTTTAGTTGCTATTGTTATTATCAGAGTGACTCATTCGTTTATTTCACATGAGTGAGCGAAGCGTTTGAATTTGTTGTTTGTTCCTTAGTACCTGATGGGTGTGTGAAACACCGTCAGTAATTTCTGGTTTTCCTGTTCGGTGGTCAGCAGGTGTTAGGATGAGATAAGTGGGGGAGAAGCTGGTACTTCTCCGTGTTTCCTCGGGTGTGGAGCGTTAACTCGGTGTGTTGTGGATTGTGAGATCGTAAGTGTTATTTGGACAGAGTAGTTTCCGGTTTTAGGAAGGATATAGAGGTAAAATTTATGTCGACTAAGGATTTGTACCTTAGGTAGTTTTGTGCACGGGATGCAAGAAAGGCTATTATAGTTTAGTGAAGATGGTTTATGCCCCATCATAGTTGTCGGCTGTCTATTGACAAATTGAGGAACTGATCACCCTTAATCTATTGTTGATAGCAGACGGGAATGGTGTTGGATGGGATAGACGTATCTTTCCGGCTTTAATAGTGAAATGGAATACATTGTTCGGAATTAATGAAGGATTATGGATTGATTTTGATGAGTTGATGAAGATTTTCATATTTGAAGACGAGACAGATTAGAAGTTTTAGTATGTTGGGAAGCCATTAAGAGAGTATGATTGAGTATTATTATTGGTTGTTTTCAGAGTTGTTGGTAACAAAAGGAAAAGATGATTGCACGAGATAATGAGCATGCGGTGTATGAGGGAATTTATGAGACTTGGGATGTCAAGGGAAGAAATTGTATATGAATTGTTGAGAAATGAATAAGGTGACGATTGAGAATAAGATAACTAGGATGGTTTGGATCATTGGATGGAAGTAGTGATTTGTTTGGGTCGTGGCTTTGGTTTTCAGTATTTGAGAATTCATGAAAGGATTAGTACTATTGTGGAGTTGGAATTGGTTACGGTTGTGTTGTGTTGGAATATTGGAAGTATTATCTTTGTAATTTGAAATTCGAAGTGTTTAGTGATTTCGAGAGTATTGAGTACTTGTTTGGTCCGAAGGAATAGAGTATGAGACAACAAAGACGATTAAGATTCATGGCGAGTTATGAATTTGGTTTGGTTTTGGGAGAGGCAGTTGTTAGGCCTAGTGTGTAAGTCGAAAATCTTTATGTATGTCGGTTTTGATGGCAAGAGAGCTAGAATCGTTGAGCAGTTCAGAGACTTGTACCTAGTGAGAGAGGGTTAGACTTTGGAAGCGAGATTGATGGACTCGATAATTTTGGGCAATCAGAGTGCGCAGTGGAAGCGTGATGTGATCCATTTTGTATGAATGTGTGAGACCTGTAAGAGTTCATAAGTTGGACATTGGAGACATGTTGGAATGATGGAATTATTGGACGTTCCAGAATGGAAGTGTTAAGTGAAAGGTTTAAATTTATTTCGTGGACTACAATGTAGGTGGATGTGTTGGTGATATGTTCGATTGGTGAATCGTAGCATAGATATGTGAACAAGGAGGTTGGTCTTGTGGTTATGTAGGAGTTCGTGAACGATGTTGTGTCATGGAACTTCCTGTCCTTGTTTGTGTTGTTGCGTCGTCTCCATTGTATTGGTTCGAGTGCGAGTAGTTAATTCCTGTGTGAGGAATTAGTGTTGTGTTACCTACGGTGATGGTAACGATCTTGTTGTGTTTCGGTTCAAGAGTGAACCTGTAAGTCGTGTTTGTGTATTCTTTGAGTTGCGAGTCGGTTGTCAAGTGCATTGTATAGGCTTTGTATCTTGCCGTTATTGTCATCGTGGCCGTGTTGTCTTGGTTGTTGCTGTTAGCAAGGTGGTTTGTCAGTTGTGTTATTCATGGTGTGCCTTTCATTGGCCTATTGTTTTTTTGGTCGGATGCGAGAGTTGTGTCCGGTGTTATTCGTATCAGTATATTTTCGAGGACGAAAATTCCTAAGTGGGGGAGAGTTGTAACGCCCCGATTTCGATTATTCCAAATTTTGTTGAGTCCTTTATTTAATTAAATGTTAAATTATTCTAGTTATGACTTTGGTGTGATAATATGCTTTTATGCTATGTTATGATGTATTATCTCGTTTGAGAGCGTTTTCGGGAATTTTGGACTTAAGGGCATTTTGGTCATTTTATAACTATTAATGAGTTAGAGAAAATTAAGGAAGTAATTTGTAGAGGAAATTTATTAGAAAATGAATATTGTGTAGAAATAGAAAATAAGAGAATTGGGAGAGAAATAGAATTATGTGGTAAAAATAGAAATGAGAGAAAAAGAAATAGGAATAAGAGGAAGGAAATATGAGAGAAAGAGAAAAAGGGGAAATAGAAAGAAAAAGAAGTGAAACAAAGAGGAAGAGGGAAAAAGAGAAGAAAAGAGGAAAAGAGTGGAAATCATCAAGAACAAGAGCTAGATCATTTGGAATTCGGGTACGGGTTAGAAACATTGTTATCTTGTCTATGTGTGTAGTTATGTGTGTGTATGTTTGTGGATTGAAAGATTTTTATGAGTTTTTAGAAAACCCTAAATTGGTGAAATGTTGTGATGATGATCAAAATGTGATTTTGTGTTTATAAATGTGCTTCTAATGATGTTTACATGTTGGGTAATGGTTTGGATGATGTCTATTGGAGTAGGACTGATTTTGATGGGGTTTTGGGTTGGGAGAAAACTCAGAACAGCGTTCTGGGAATTTCTGGTATCACAGGTTTGCCTGGCGAATGGGCCAGCGAGGGCTCGCCAGCACTCGCCTGGCGAACGGATGAACATTTCTGGGCACGGGCACTCGCCTGGCGAAGTCCAGCGAGCAAGCCAGCGAAGGTTCGCTGAGTAGTTCACCTAGCGAACTTTGGGTGTTTTTGATGTTGGTGGTTACTGCCTTGGTTCGCCAAGGGGTTCGCCTAGCGAACTTTGTGTCTGTTTTTAGCTAGTAGTTGGTTCGCTGGAACATTCGCCTAGCGAAGGTGCTAGCGAATGCTCGCGAGAGGGTTCGCCCAACGAACAGTGCTGTTTGTGTAATTTTGTTTTCTGCATAACTTTTGATCTGTGGTTCGGTTTGAGGCGTGGTTTGATGCATTGGAAAGCTATTGAGCTGTAATTTCTTATTATGATGGTTTGGAATTTGTTAGCCGATTTAATAAAGTCTTGAATTTGGGAATAGTGTCATTTACCGACTTTTGTCGTTTTAAATGTGTATATTGGTTGTGTAACATACAATGTGGCATTGATATTAATGTGTATGCCTTGTATGATGTTGTGTAATGATAATGCATGTGATGACATGTTGTGATGATAAAGTGTGGCCGAAAGGCAAATGAATGTGATATGTTGTAATTGGTTTTATATGCATGTTTATGATTACATGTATGTGTGAAAATGAATTGCTTACGTGAAGTTCAATGTATGTTAATTGGTGGCCGTATGGCAAGAAAATGCATTGTTGGATTGATTTCAAATGCATGAATAAAGATGGTGAAATAATTCCTATTGACGAATTGTATATGATTGTAAGAGATGAATGCATGACAATGTTTGTATACATGTATGCATTATAAGAATGTCTTGAGTCATTTTGTATGTGAAGCATAATGATGTACATTCTTGTGTTGAGAGATTCTAATGAGAATCCGTTGTAACGTCGTGTGCCCATGTGGGGTGTGAGCGATCCATAAACGTCGTGTGCCCATGTGGGGTGTGAGCGACAGATTGGTTCCAAAGGGAATCCGCTATAACGTCGTGTGCCTATGTGGGGTGTGAGCGATGATTATAGACGATCGTGTGCCCATGTGTGGTGTGAGCGATCGGATCGTATGCCCGTGTGGGATGTGAGCGATCCATAAATGTCGTGTGCCCATGTGGGGTGTGAGCGACGGGGAACATCGTATGCCCGACAGGGAGTTACAGTGATGTAACAAGCGATGGTTCCAGCAGAGTTCCTGAGTGAACTAGTGATGAGTCGGTACCGCATATGTAATTGCATAGAGTCGTTGTGTCGGTCTCTTGCATTTACATGAATCATGATTGCATTGTTATATGTGGAAAGTCATGATTGATTATTCGTGTGGAAAATGGTGATATACATTTATGATAAATGTATTGTGCATGTTTGATTTGCATTGATAAATGGTTGATTTTATGATTGAGCTTATGATAAGCCTTTGGAAATTGTGGTGCAATTGTGTTGGATGTAGTGAATTGTAAATTATATGTTTTGTGTATAAACGTATGCATTGTATGAGAATAGGTGATTATGTGCATGAACGATATGCTTGGGTTGTGATATATGTTATATAATGGAATTGGTGGGTAATAGTGTATGTGGTAATAAATGTGTTATGTGTATTTTTATGTTGAAATATATAATTATATGCATCGATATTATGATAATGTTTCTTACCCTTCTGCTGTTTTATAATGCTCTATGAGGCATTGCAGAGTAGGTTGCTGAAGGTATTTTGTAAAGCTTAGGACTTCATTTCGATTGGTCGGTCGGCTCTGATATGTAGCACCGGGTAGCTAGGATTACGTGATTATTTTGTGATACATTTTGTATATGTATCTTGACTTGAATTGTTTATGTAAACATGATTCCGTGTTGACGGATAGTATTTGATATATATATATATATATATATATATATATATATATATATATATATATATATATATATATATATATATATGATGTTATTCAGTATTTAGATGTTTCCACTTTTATTCTAAATATTGAGATGTGGGTGTAAGGATGAAGTTCCTCTGTGCAAGTTACCCCACTGTTGCATATCTCTGTTGAGCAGGTGTTGATTGTTTTAATTTCAAGTATAATGTGACATGCTTCTTCTATGCCATGCTTTGTAATTATACTCTGATGAAATTTTTAATATATGCCTAAATGATTAATATGTGATTATTTGGGGGTATAGAAGGGGGTGTTACAGATTGGACTAGCAGAGATGACTAATTTATATCCTATGCTTTTAGGAAGCCTTTGGGTTCTTGTACTAAGCCCAAGAGGAGGCTCGGGAACTTCTAAGAAACCTGTTGGTCCTTGTACTAAGCTGAAGAGGAGGCTGCAGATGCTTCTAGGAAGCCTGTGGGTCCAAGCCTAAGAAAAGTTCAAGAAAGGTTTCACCGGAATAATCCTTTCTTTGTTGAATAATTCTAAGGTTTGAAGAAATTCAAAAGAGGTTTCTTCGGGAATTAATCCTCTTTGGGGAAATGAATTTATTGTGTTTGTTTCTAAGTTTTGGACAGTCTCGAGAAAATTTTCATCGGGAATGATATCTTTCTCTGTTCCATATTGAATAAGCCCAAGAGGAGGCAGACTATATTGAGGGAATTTCCTATGAGGGAACTAGTTGTTGACTATGTTAGAAGTAACCTCTGGTTTGACCTAAGTGTAGACCTATCTGCTAGGGGAAACTCTAGATAGATATGCACAAGTATATACAGATAAATGTATTGACAAGTATCTAAAAAATATGCATTGAATTGAAAAGATCTTAGGTCTTAAACTCTGAGAATAGGCCCAAGTGTATGGTGATTGATTGTATTGATTACAACTGTATGATTAGGGTTTTAAGAAATTGAAGAAAGTTTTGAGAAAACTTTGAATTTTGAATTTGAATTAAAAGAAAGTTGTTTAAAAAGAGAAGAGTGTTTGGGGCTTATAACTCAAAGAGATGTCCAAGTGGTCTAAGAGCAGTTTCACCGGGAATAATGCTCCTCTTAGTACCAGTTTAAAACAGACATATGATTTTGAAAACAGAGGTATGAGGCTTACAACTCAAGGAGAGGCCCATGGAGGTTATTTATTGTTTAAAACAAAGTTTATGTACAAAGGTTTGGGGCTTATACTCAAGGAGAGGCCCATATGACTTATTTTGAAAACAGGGATCGCACTGCGATATCGAGAGACGTTGTGGGACTTATACTATAGCAGAGACCCAAAAATTGTTTATGTACAAAGAGGGGTTGGGTCTTACACTCTATTAGAGGCCCAAACGATGTTTGTAAAGAAGAAAAATAATGGGGCTTACACTCAAGGAGAGGCCCATGGATTTTATTTGACAGGCGACGATCGTGCCGCGATTTTGAAAACCACAGAGGGACTTATACAATGACTGAGGCCCAAATTATTTATTTACAAAATGGGTAGGTCTTACACTCTACAAAGAGGCCCATAAGTGTTTCAAATGAATTTTGAAAAATTAAAATCAAGGGAAAACCCTAATTTTAATTAAAAATACAAATTTTCAAAGAAAATTAAATAAAAAATGATATAAAATATCAAATATATTTAAAAACAAGTTGTGAACTTTGAAAAATGTTTTGAAAAATCATGTCTTATTTATATGAAGGTGTGAAATTCATTTGAATTTGAAAAATCATGAGGAAAATTTCATTAAAAATGATTTTTTTACAAAAATTCAAAATATATTAAATAAATAATATAATTTTGATTTTTTTGTAGAATAAAATATTTTAACATTTTTGTGAATTTTGAAAAAAAGAATCAATAAAAAATGATTAAAAATCAAAGAGAAATTAATTTTTGAAATCAATTAAAAAAATAACAAAAATTCAAATATTCAAAAATTCAAAAAAGGCGCCAAGGTCACCTTCTTCTTCCTCACGCGAACCTCCATGGCCAGATTTACAAAACCTCTCATATCTCTCTGATTACTCAATGATTTTGACTTTTGTAAACATGAAAGTTGCTCGTTTTTGAACAAGAATTTCAATGGTACCAATTAATTGCATTTATATTAAATGTGGAGTGAGAAATCAAGTGATGAACACATGAACCCTAATTTCTGCAAGAACACTATGAAATTTTATACTCGATAGCTAAAAAGCAATTGATTGAGTGGAAACACTCTATACAAGTACATAAATATGTTTGTAACTTGAAAACACATTTATGATGCATGAATCATAGAGTTTGAGAGTGTCAGAGTTACCTCTGTAAAAGGAAATCGAATCCTCAGTTGTAGGTGTTACATAAGTGTTTTGATGATCTGGACAACTTCCTTAGACCTCAAGTAGTGTGTTGAGATGCTTGGAATTGATTGGAAACACCTGAAACTTGTTGTGGTACCTCAACTGCAAATAAACCTAAGTTGGATTTTGAGCTTTGTGATTCTGAGGTTACAGATGATGGAGAAGTGTTTGGATAGTTTCTATATGATGTATGTGTGGTGTTAGGATCATTGGTTGTGGTGGATAGTTTCTATATGATGTATGTGTAGGCAAGGTGAAAATGCCATTTTGGGGAGCTTATAACTTCTTGCTCAAGTTGAATCATGGGAGGCTCTTGTACTTTTTAGAAAGCCTCTATATTATACTTTAAATTTGATGTTTAACTTTGGTCTTGATTCATCTTGGATCATAATGAAAAATGGCCTCAAAGTTGGTAAAAATACAAAATAGATTCTGTCCAAAAATTTCACTAAGTGTCCAAGTTCAAAAGTTTTGAAACCCTAACTTCATGGCTTTATAACTCAAAATCTAAGCTTTTTTTGGCTCATGGAGCACTGTGACACTTTTGTAGTGTATAATGAGAGCTTTCATTTAAGCTTTGGATGAAAGAAAATGGCTTTGTGATTTGGGAGTTATGGCCTTGCAAAGTTGGGAAAAATCACCATTTTTTCATAACTTAAAGAAATTTTAAGTTTCTTAAGATTACCCCTTTTGTAAGTAACCTCACTTTTCTTGATTTTTCTTGATGGATGACGATCCAAACCATGATTTAACATTGTTTTTGACTTGAAGAAGCCATGTTTGTCAAGAAATCTCAAAAGTCAAACTAGGTTTTTGGGCACAGTTGACATTTTGTCAAATGAATTTCAAACTTTGTGATTCTCAAGGAAATCAAGTTCTTGACCTAATTCAAACCTAATGGATGGATTCCATAGGTGTTTTAGAGTGTCTTGAATCATGTCCCAAGGTTTGAGATCATGTCTTGGTCAAAAGTCAAAGGTAGGGTTGACTTTTTCTCAAAAACCCTAGTTTGTGGTCCAGATGAATTTGAATCTTTGTATTGCTCATGAACCAAGTTATTTGTGTCAATTTGAACTTGTGAGAGGATTAATATGAGACATTTGAGGTCTTCAAAACATTCCTTGAGGTCTTGGCTCATGCCTTATTCCAAAAGACAACTTAGGGGTGAATTAGGTCAAGAAACCCTAATTCTTGATTTTTGGTGAATGTATCCGTTGAGGCTATTTTAAACTTATGATTGGATCCATGAGGTCCCTTTAAGATTCTTGGATCATGTTTTGAAGTAATGGCTCATGTCTAGATAAAAATTTCCCTCTGGAGGCCTTGGTCGACCAAAACCCTGATTTGGTGACACTGGTGCTCTTGAGGCTTGATTAGCTTGAAGTGTTCCATTCTCATGCTTGATTCTTGATGTGGGTAACCTCTTGATCCTTCATGGATGTTTGAGAGGTTTGAAAAGTTAAATATCATGTCCATTCTTGATTGATCCTTTGTCTGAGTACTCTGAGAGGGTCCAAAACCCTAATTCTTGGTTGAGGTGAATGCTCAACAATCTTTGAGAGGATTGATGAGGCATGAAGGTACATCCATATTGTGGTGATGTTTTGCACAATGATGGGAAATCTTGTGGTAAAAATTTAGGGTATAACAATGACCCAAAGAAGTGATGAAGATTTTAGCATCAAGAATTCTAAATCGCTCCACCACTTTCTTCAAGTGACTAGGTTCAGATAATAACAATTCACTCATTTTTGCGGTTTCTCGTGATATCCATCAATAGGATCCTATTTGCCTCACAAAAATTGCATATAAGATTTTCCATTTAAAGTCTCATTAAGTTTACTGGTCTTTTCCTTGCTAGAGCATGCCACCAAAATATCATCAAGATACAAAAGTAGGTAGAGAATGATTTCCTCATTCTTCTTTAATACGTATACACAATTATTATAACCATTTCTATAAAACAAACTTAAGAAAAGTTCATCAAATCAATAATACCATTTCCTGTGGATTTACTACAACCCATGCATATATTTCTTCAAAAGACACAAAGCCTTCTAGTTGTTCCTTGTAGATTGTCTCTTTAAGTTCTCCATGTAAGAAAACAATCTTGACATTCATTGTTTTCACTCAAAACTATATTGATTTTCAATAGCCATAAGTACCCTTATAGAATTATGTTTTACCACATGTGAAAATATTTCATTGTAGCCAATTCTTCACGGTAGAAAAAACCTTTTCTACAAGCTTTGATTTATACCTTAGTTCTTCAATCTTCAAAATATCCTCCTTCTTATTGAAGATTCAATTGCATCATGTTGGACATGTGCTTCGCACAAGAAGGGGTGAATTGTGTGTTTCAAACAAACAAAGTTTGAAAACATTTTAGAAAAGTTTTAGAATTAAGCTGAGTAAAAAATAAATTCAGAAAGTAAAATGTGGAAAGTAAAAGTGTAGGGAAGAGAGAAGAACACCAGAAGTTATAGAGGTTCAGTCAAAAGAAAAAGACTTAATTCTATTCCCAAGATTTTTTTTACAGTATCCAATTAAACTTATGAGCTTTAGGTAGGTTGAACTCTCGAACCCCCTTATATAAATAAAATTAAGTTTGTGGCTAACTTCCAACCAAACAACAAACATAGAGAGATATAGTGAGTCTTCCTTCCAAACAATGGATCGAAGCGGTTAGTCTAATTTTCACAAGAAACTTGAAGCGGTTAGTCTTCAAGCTTCAAACAAAGTTTTTGCACAGGCTGATCTTGAACCAGAGAGAGCTTTTAACATTACGCTGTACTCGCGAACCAAAACATGGTTTTATACCAGACTAACCAAGATCATGTGAGGGCAATGTGCCGTAGTCCTTATTTTAATGATGTCAAAACATGTATTAGCTCGTGTATTAGCCCGTACTTTGTAATTTAGACGATATCATCGCGTCGTAGCTTGCATTCATACTTCACAATGCACAAATATCCCAAAATCATATGTCTATACATATAGGAAGCATCTCATATATGTTTAGTGTGTGCTTGATCATGTTAGGAGTCTTAGGTATGCATAAACATAGCTTAGGTGGAACAAACTATGATAAAACATTCATTTTTGGAAGTTTAAGGTGTTTGAGTCGACTCAAACCCTATTCTAGTCGACTCATAAAAGTTAGTTTTCAATCATTTACTCTCGGGTGTGCTCACGTCGACCCTTGGGTCGACTCATACTGTTTGCTTTTGTATTTGCATTTTTTCAGCAAGCTTGCGTCGACGCATGAACCTTGTTCCGGTCGACGCACAACTTCAATTTTTGCACAGTTTTGCTCTCGGGTCTACTCAGGTCGACCCCCTTCAAACTTAGGTCGACCGTTCACTAATTTCCTGCTATTTTTATGATCTTTCTCACTTCAAATTGCTGTTATGTTTGTTAGTTGGTCAAGGCATCATATATATACATTTGTCTCATCATTTCCCACAACAACAAAAAAAAGTGAAAGATATACACTGAATTTTTCTCTCATCATCTTCATCCTCATTCTTGCATTTTCTCAACAATTACACATAATAATTTTTGTTGATTTTTTGCATCATTGAGGTGATAACGTCCAAACGTAGGATTGTGTATCTAGTTTGGGGTGATTGTTCGGTGGTTTTTTCTTGAATAAAACCGTTAGGGTTTTGTCCTCAAATATCGTGTGGATTTGGGGGTTTTTGCACAGATCTTTGCTTCACAGATTCAGCCGAGCGAAGGTGATTGAAGAACGGTGGGTTCGTTCAATCTAGTAGCGGTAACCAGTGGATTGTGGAAGAAAGATTTGGGTTCGAACCGTGTGTGATCGAAATTAGCCGAGCGAAAGGTTTGAAGACCGGTGGGGTTGTTCAGACAAGTAGCGGTAAACGGAGGTTTGTTCAACATGTTCGAGGCACTTGATTCGACTTGAATCAAGGAGATAGAAGGCATAGTATCAACATCAACAAGTAGTCTTGAGTGTGTGGTGACTAGTGCTTCTCTTGTATAAACATTTGCAACAAGATAATACATATCTCAATTCTAGTTTTAGAATTGGGGGCAGACGTACCCGAAGCGAGGACGAAAGAGGAATTGCCTAAACAAATCTGGTGTTGTTTTCTCTTTCTCTATCTCTTTAATTTTGAATTGTTCACGTTTGTGCAAAATCAATTGATCGATAAAATTCTGCTGTAGTGTAGTGCTGAAAATTTGGTTTGAAAACTTATTACAATCACTTTGATTGTAATTGAAAAAATTATGCACTACAATTACATATAAAATAACACTTGGGGTGTTTTGCACACCTAGTGTTCGATAAATTGATCGCTCACAAACTGTTTGTGAAATTGTCAAATTTGGTTTACACTTCTTAAGTCATTGGAAATTGCACAAACTTAAGTGAATTTAATTGTATTGATTAATACTCAAATTAGTGATTCGAATTCTCATTGAGCTTGTTATTCCATTTGGCTTGTCACATATCCGATCTTTTCGATAACTGTTCGTTTAAACGAATTGGTTCCTCGGCCGCTTCCACACACATTTTAAAAGAAAAATTTAAGCGCCGACTCTGTTTAAAAAGTAGTGATCTATTCAACCCCCCTTCTAGATCAATTGTCATCATCTAACAGATCATATGAGATTTTACCATCGGGTTGATCTCGAACCAAAATAAGTTTTTTAACACCAAGCTAAGCATGAACCAGACTTTGGTTTTATACTAGGCTAACCAAGAACATATGAGATTTTAACAATGGGTTGATCTCGAACCTAAACGGAGACTTGATCACACAATTCTCAAACCAAAACTTTTCACAGGTTTAGATTCAAACCAAAACAAATAACTCCAAAAGGGATAAGTTGTTCAACATGGGTAAAAACAAACCTTCTTTAGTGAACCTATAAATCTATCTTTTCAGAATTGCAATTTCCTCATTTATAAAATGACTTTTTCAAAGCGTTACAACTAAACTTTAGTGAGAGAAAGTAAATAAAAATAATTTTAGAGAGAAAGTGAGAAATGAGGAATGATAGCTTGCATTTATGGATGATAAAATATGTGGGAAGGAACCTCTATTAATAGGCTAGAGGTTGGCACAAAAAGAGAAAAAATTTGTGACCAATAATAAGGAGTCAATCGATTGACATCATGCACCAATCAATTGATAGATCTAAAATTAATCGTCTAATAAATTGTTACGAAAAGATATTTAGATATTGTCACACATTAAAACATCATCCTAATCTTTTAGGGTGCATTTTTCAATTCATCCAATCGATTTTCATAAGGCGTCAATGGATTGCCAGAATATAATTTTACTCAGAACTTTTCTAAGAGTTCCCAAACCATCTGGATTCCAACACACTTATTTGTTTATCAAGCATGAAATAACAAAGTAGTTTACCCACTACTAAAAGTTAAATTATTAGCTATCTTTTTTTTTCTTTCTTTCTGACCATAGCCTTATAATTAGATACTTGCCGTTAGGGGTGTTCATGATATAGTTCACTTAGAGAACCAAACTGTACCGAACCGAACCATAACAATTAGTAACATGAACTTAACTGAACCATTTTGATTTTCTTTAGAACCAAACTGAACCAAACAATTGGTTTGGTATACCGGTTCTTAATTCTGAACCATATTAAACTATCAGCAACCATTTTGTAAAAGAACCGTTTGTTACGGTAAACAGAACCGTTATATTTTTTAATAAAAAATAATTTTAGAATTTTTAAAACTATTTTTGTAAGCATTTTTTATCGTAATATAAAGGTAAAAAAAATATTTTTTTCAAACTCAATATGTAATAATAACATTTCATTTTAATGACATTTTTCAAAACCAGCCAATATCATTTCATTTATACTGTTACTTATTTTATAGTTAAAATATTCTAAACTCCATTTTTGTTCAAAACAACATTTTTATTCAAAACAATATTATGGGTTATTAGCATTAATTTTATTTTATTATTAACATATTATCTATATTTTGAATATCTAGATGAAAAATGATTTTTCTTCGGACAATTTTTTATCACATTTATCACTCATTGAAAAAATTAAATATTATTATCGTTCAAAATATTTTTTATTTAATAAAATAATTAATTTTTAATATTTTAAATAAATTTAATGCTAAAAAATCAATGTAGAGAAAATATGAACCAAGTTCCACAATCAAGTAATACCATGCTATAAATATAGTTAGTTAATTGCGGTTCGGTTAACTGTGGTTCAGTTTGGTTAATTGTAGTTCGGGTTGGTTATTGAACTGTTTGATAAATTGTGGTTCGGTTCATGAACCAGAGATAACGGTTTAGTTATTTAATAATAGTTCAGTTCAGTTCGGTTCTATAGTTCAATACAGTTCTATGGATTTTTTGAACACCCCTACTTGCGGTCCACTTTTCCATGTTCTTCAATTTGTTTTCTCTCTCAGCTCTTTCATTTCACATTACTGAGTCAACCAATCACTAGTGCCATGAAATGGATGTTCACAGGGTATGAGCATATTCCAAGACGTTGTAGCTTAATAATGTAATACTCTTATTTTAGTGCGGTGGAGAGAGCGTTCTTCTCAAGATTTTAGATTTGAATTCTACTAGATGCAATTAATTTTTAAGTTGGGTCAGTCTATACGGAATTTTGTTCTGACTTTAAAAACACCCCCTGCTAGTAGACTGTGGAATTGATCCTCTTGAATTAATCAGTCGCAGGGCCGAATACTAATATTATTTAAAAAAAAAAAAAACGCCTATTTTCATGATATATTCTATTGCAACTATTCTTTTTTTAATTGCATTCTATTGCATATATTCACATGTCCTTTATCTCATAAGTTTTTCCTTGCAGAAAAGTTTCTTACCCTTGACTTGTTATCCATTGAGAGAGAAAAATGGCTGCAACTTTGGTAGGAAGTGCATTTCTCTCAGCTTCTGTTCAAACCATAATGGAAAAACTAACTTCATCTGAGTTTAGAGATTTCTGTTGGTGTACAAGGTGAAAATAATGAAGATGAAGAAGAGAATATATTATATTGAATGACGGCTACAAAAGGATAAAAGGATACAAATGATTGGAATGAGAACTACCCTATTTATAAGCTAAAATTAGGGTTACCAAAAGCAACAATAAAATACTAAAATACCATCTAACAAACTTAATGACTAAGTTTGTGAATATAAAATAAAATATAAATTATTATTCTAATACCATCCCTTAATTTATATTTCCTCAAAACTAACAACTCCAATTCCATCCCTTAAGCGAAAGAATTGATCAGTCTTGATAGCCTTCGTCATAACATCTGCCAACTGCTTCTGGGTACTACAGTGCAGAACTTCTAACACTCCATTCTGAACTTGACTTCTCAGATAGTGATACTTTGTCTCAATATGCTTGCTTCTCCCATGCAACACTGGGTTTCTGGCAAGATTGATTGCAGACTTATTATCAATCATCAGCTTCAGAGGCTTGTCAACTTTGATCTTCAGATCTTCCAGCAAGTTCAGAATCCACACAGCTTGACATGCAGTAACAGCGCCTGCAATATATTCAGCTTCACAGGTTGACAACGCAACAACAGGTTGCTTCTTAGAACTCCAAGAAATAGGACCTCCCAGAAACTTGAACAAGTATCCAGAAGTACTTCTTCTATCAACTCTGTCTCCACACCAATCAGAATCTGAGTAACTCAGAAGTTCTGATTCAATCTTCCTTCCAGAAGGGAACAACACTCCATACTTCAGAGTTCCCTTGATATACCTCAGAATCCTGACAGCAGCTTGGTAATGGGACCACTTAGGTTTACTCATGAATCTACTAACCATTCCAACTGCATAGCAAATATCAGGTCTGGTATTACACAAATACCTCAGAGAACCAACCAACTGTTTGAAGGTTGTAGCATCCACATCCTCACCATCAGAATCAGAATCTAATTTCTGATTTGTATCTGCAGGTGTGATAGCAGCCTTACAATTCTGCAGCTTAAATCTCTTCAGAAGTTCTCGTTCATACTTCAGCTGATGCAAAATGATACCTTTCTCAGAATATCTGAACTCCATCCCTAGAAAGTATGTCATTTTCCCGAGATCAGTCATTTCAAACTCATTCATCAGCACCTTCTTGAACTTAGCTAATTCTTGTTCAGAACTTCCGGTCAACAGTATGTCATCAACATACAAACACACCAGAATCATATTTCCTTCAGAAATATGCTGAACATAAACACCGTATTCCATCTCACATTTCTGAAACCCTAGCTTCTTGAAAAATGAATCGATCTTCTGATTCCAAGCTCTGGGCGCTTGCTTCAATCCATACAGAGCTTTATGTAATCTGTACACCATCCCTTCCTGATTCTCTTTCACAAATCCAGGAGGTTGTGACACATAAACTTCTTCTTCTAATGGACCGTTCAGAAATGCAGATTTCACATCTAAATGCATCAGAGGCCAATTCCTGTTAGCAGCTATTGCAATCACCAATCTGATTGTTTCATGTCTCGCTACAGGTGCAAACACTTCAGAATAATCCAGCCCAGGTTTCTGTAGAAATCCTCTTGCTACCAACCTCGCTTTGTATTTGCCAATTGATCCATCTGGCTTTAGCTTCTGCTTGAAAACCCATCTAACGCTGATGGCTTTCTTGTCCTTTGGAAGTTCTGTCAGCTTCCAAGTCTTGTTTCTTTCTATGGCCTCAAGTTCTTCTTTCATGGCCTTTAGCCAGAACTTCTGCTTGAGAGCATCTTCTGTACTCACGGGTTCAGAGTCTACTAACATGGCACACTGAATAATTTCTCCCTCAGAATCTACTTCAGTGTCTTGCAACATGTCAAACTCTTCAAATCTTCTTGGAATGTTTCTGATTCTCTGTGGCCTCTGACCTCGTTCAGAACTTTGTTCAGATGCTTGAACCTCAGAAGTTCTAACCTCAGAAGTTTCTCCTTCAGAACCTCTTGCTTCAGGAGTTGGACTTCCTCCAGAGCTTTGACCACCTTCAGAGTCTGGCATATTCCCAGAATCTGAATCACCACCAGAATCTTGATCATCATCAGAATCTGGATCATCAGAATCACCTTCATCTTCTGAGTCTTCTTCAGAGTCAGAATCACCATCAACTTCAGAAATTCTTATTTCTGACCTTTCTTCAGAAGTTCTAACATCAGGATTAGATTGAGACTTATCCCAATTCCAAACTTCTGATTCCTTCACAATAACATCTCTGCTGAACTCAACTTTATTAGTTTCTGGACAATAAAGCTTGTACGCACCTGTACTGTGGTACCCCACCAGTAACATTACTTTGCTTCTATCATCCAACTTCTGTCTTCTAGCTTCTGGAACATGTTTGTAACAAACAGAACCAAAAACCTTCAGATGACTAACACTTTGCTTTTCTCCCGTCCACTTCTGAATAGGAACTATTTCCTTCAGCTTCTTCGTTGGACATCTGTTTAGCACATATGCTGCAGTGGCAACAGCTTCTCCCCAGAAGTTCTGAGGAAGCTTCTTCTCCTTCAGCATGCTTCTCACCATATCAAGCAAAGTACGATTTCTTCTTTCAGCAAGACCATTGTGTTGAGGAGTGTAAGGAGCAGTAACCTCATGCTCAATTCCATTCTCCTCACAGAACTTCTGAAACTCTTTGGAGTTATACTCACCCCCACCATCGGTTCTGAGAATCTTCAGAGTCTGACCACTCTGATTCTGAACCTTCATTCGGAACTTCTTGAATTCACCAAACACCTCGTGTTTGAACTTAATAAGGGATACCCATATCATTCTTGTGAATTCATCAACAAATGACACGAAGTATTTATTCCCTCCGAACGATTCTACTGGAAATGGACCACACACATCAGAATGTACTACTCCCAAGGCATGTTTTGCTCTTGGAGCAACTTCTGACGCAAATGGCAATCTTGGTTGCTTTCCTTCCATGCACACTCTGCATGACTTCACAGGCTTCTTAATTGTAGGAATTCCATGTACCAGCTTCTTCGAATTCAGATGTTCTAAGCTTCTGAAATTCAAATGACCAAATCTTCTGTGCCACAGCTCACTTTCTTTCACAACACTTGTTGCACTAAGACATTCAGAATCAGAAGTTCTGACATTCACCTTGAATGTTCTATTCCTTCCTTGTTCTGACTCCATAATCAGCTTCTGATTACAGTCATACAGCTTCAGAAGATTGTCCTTCATGGTAACTGAAAAACCTTTCTCAATTAATTGTCCCACGCTCATCAGATTGCTTTTGATGCCAGGTACATACCATACATTCTGAATCAAGGCTGTTTTCCCATTGTTCAGAACGACTCTGACATTTCCCATACCTTCAGCGTTAAGATATTTGTCATCAGCACATCTGATCTTTGTCCTCTTCTCAGAATCAAAATCAACCAGCCATTTCTTATTTCCAGTAAGATGATTTGAGCAACCAGTGTCCATATACCACCAGTCTGTCAAATTCGTATCATCAGATTCAGAAGCCATCAATAGCACAGATTCATCATCAGAACTTCTGGCTATATTTGCTTCTTCTGACTTCCTTTCCTTGTTTGACCAACAATCTCTAGCAAAGTGGCCAAACTTCTTGCAACAGTAACATTGGATCTTCTTCTTGTCATACTTCTCTTTTCCCTTCTGAGCATTCTTTTGCCTATCAGAAGTTGAGGTTTCTGACTTCTGACCACCATCAGATCTTCTCCTAGCTTCTAACTGCTTCTGATGCTTCCTATCAGAAACTGCTTTCAGAGCCTGCTGCTCTACTTCCCTTTCAGAAGTTCTCTCAGTCAGACGCAACTCTTGCGCTTCTAGACTGCTTTGCAGCTCTTCAATTCTCATGGTGCTCAGATCTTTAGAATGTTCTATTGCTACCACAATGTAATCAAACTGAGGAGTAAGGGATCTCAATACCTTCTCAATGATTACTTGTTCAGAAAGAGTTTCTCCACACGCCTTCATCTCATTAGTGATCACAATCACTCTGGAGATGTACTCAGAAACTTTCTCATTGTTCTTCATGTTCTGATTCTCATACTGCTTACGTAGAGACTGAAGCTTCACCTTCTTCACTGATGCGTCACCACCGTAACATCTGACCAGTGTGTCCCACGCCGCCTTTGCCGTCGTAGAATCTGCAATCTTCTCAAACACATTCGCATCCACACACTGATGGATGTAGAACAATGCTTTCTGATCTTTCTTCCTTGTATCCTTCTGCGCGTTCTTCTGCTCCTCCGTCGCATCTGCTGCTACAGGAACATAACCTTCGGTGACAAGATCTAGAACATCTTGAGCACCGAACAGTACACGCATTTGAATCATCCAACGATTCCAGTTTTTCCCATCAAATACTGGAAGCTTGGTGTTCATTCCGCCGCCGCCGTTCATCATCTTCAACCTTCAACCTTGTACAGTACACTCAGAACTTCACCACACACAGTGTTTCCCAACCCACAAAATCACAAAAAATGTGATTCTGATCAGATTTTGTTCAAGATTCAACAAGAATCACGAACCAAAATCAATCACACAAAGAAATCCTCACGTTTCACTCGTGTTTCCCGTGTTTCCCAATGATCCGAATCGGAGCTCTAGATACCAATTGTTGGTGTACAAGGTGAAAATAATGAAGATGAAGAAGAGAATATATTATATTGAATGACGGCTACAAAAGGATAAAAGAATACAAATGATTGGAATGAGAACTACCCTATTTATAAGCTAAAATTAGGGTTACCAAAAGCAACAATAAAATACTAAAATACCCTCTAACAAACTTAATGACTAAGTTTGTGAATATAAAATAAAATATAAATTATTATTCTAATAATTTCATCATCAACAAAAAGCTGAACGTCTCACTTTTGAGGCAGCTAGAGATAACACTACTCACTCTTCATGCTGTGCTTGATGATGCGGAGAAAAAGCAGATCAACAACCTTGCTGTCAAACAATGGCTTGATGAGTTGAAAGACGCAATCTTTGATGCAGAAGATTTGATCAACCAAATCAGTTATGATTCCCTTAGATGCAAGGTGGAGAATAGTAATAATACACAAGCTGAAAACATCACTGGTCAGGTGTGGAACTTTTTTTCATCTCCTTTTCAAAACTTTTATGGAGACATCAATTTTGAAATGAAGAATATCAGTGAAAGGCTCCAACTTTTTTCGCAACAGAAAGATATCCTTGGATTGCAAACTGTAAGTGGTAGGGTTTTTCTTAGAACACCTTCAAGTTCGTTAGTAGATCAATCTTTTATGGTTGGTAGGAAGAAAGATAAAGAGAAACTAATTAATATGTTGATGTCTGATGGTGATAATATTGGCGTTGTCCCGATTTTCGGTATGGGAGGTGTTGGTAAAACAACCCTGGCTCAACTTGCTTACAATGATAAAGACGTTCAAGGACACTTTGATGTAAAAGCCTGGGTTTGTGTGTCGGAGGAGTTTGATGTTTTGAGAGTATCTAGAACTCTGCTTGAATCTGTTACTTCGAGTTTTTGGGAAAGCGATAATCTTGATTTTCTTCGAGTCAATTTAAAGCAAAACTTGAAAGGCAAAAGATTTTTGTTTGTGTTGGATGACATGTGGAATGATAGCTATAGTGATTGGCATGAGTTAGTGACTCCTTTCATTGATGGAAAATCTGGAAGTATGGTGATTATCACAACACGTCAACAAAAAGTTGCTGAGATTGCACACACATTTCCTATATATAAACTAGAACCTCTATCATATGAAGATTGTTGGTCTTTACTCTCAAAACATGCATTTGGAAATGAAGACTTTGGTGGCGGTAAATACCCAAGCCTAGAGACAATTGGAAGAAAGATTGCCAAAAAGTGTTGCGGATTGCCAATAGCTGCCAAAACACTTGGAGGACTTCTACACTCAAAAGTAGATACAAAAGAGTGGAGTGCAATTTTAAATAGTGACATATGGAATTTGCCAAATGATAGTGTTCTCCCTGCCTTGCTTTTGAGTTATCAATATCTTCCTTCTCATTTGAAAAGATGTTTTGCGTATTGTTCAATTTTTCCTAAGGATTATGCTCTTGATAGGAAGCAGCTGGTTTTGTTATGGATGGCTGAAGGCTTCCTTGAACATTATCAAGGAAAAAAAGCAATAGAGGAAGTAGGTGATGACTACTTTGTTGAATTGTTATCGAGATCTTTAATTCAACAATCAAATGATGATTTTGGAAAACAACAGTTTTTCATGCATGATCTTGTTAATGATTTAGCTACAATTGTATCTGGAAAAAGTTGTTGCAGGCATGAACATGGAGGTAGTATTAGTAACATCTCTGTAAATGTCCGCCATTTGTCATATAACCAAGAAGAGTATGACATTTTCAAGAAGTTTGAGAATTTCTATGATTTCAAATGCCTGCGAAGCTTTCTTCCCATTGGCCTCTGGTGGCGACAATGTTACTTATCAAAAAAGGTGGTTGATGATTTGATACCCACACTGAGAAGGTTACGCGTGTTATCGTTATCCGGTTATAGAAACATCACCATGCTACCCGACTCATTTGGCAGTTTGGTGCAGTTGCGGTATCTTGATCTATCCAACACTAGGATTGAAAGCTTGCCTGATACAACATGTAACCTTTGCAATTTGCAAACATTGATTTTATCATATTGCTATCATCTCGTTGAATTGCCGTTACATATTGGAAAGTTGGTTAATTTGCGTCACCTAAATATTAGTTGGACGCTCATAAAGGAGATGCCAATGGAGATTCTCGCACTAAAAAACCTTCAGATTTTAACAACTTTTGTAGCGGGAAAGCAGGAAGATGGGTTAAGTGTGAGAGAGCTTGGTAAGTTTCCTAACCTCCACGGAAAACTTTGCATCCAGAAGCTGCATAATATCATTGATGTTGCTGAGGCATGTGATGCCAACTTGAAGAGCAAAGAAAATATCGAGGAGTTAGTGCTACGATGGGGCGAACTAACTGAAGATTCACAAAATGCAAAAGCTGTGCTTGATGCATTGCAACCATCAATAAACTTGAAGAAGCTGAGCATTGATTTCTATGGTGGTACAAGTCTTCCGTGTTGGTTGCAAGATTCATCGTTTTCTAATATGGTGACCCTTTTCATCAGTAATTGTATATATTGCATATCACTTCCATCACTAGGGCAGCTACCTTCTCTCAAGGACTTGACTATTAGAGGCATGACATTGGAGACAATTGGCGCAGAGTTTTACGACATGGTGGGAGGAAGTCTTAGTTCTTCATTCCAACCATTTCCTTCCTTAGAGATTTTGCGATTTCAGAACATGTCAAATTGGAAGGAGTGGCTCCCCTTTGTTAGCAACAAAGTTCCTTTTCCTCGTCTTAAATCTCTCATGTTATTCCAGTGTCCTAAACTGAGGGGATACTTTCCTAACCATCTTTTTTCCATAGAACAAATTGGAATATATGGTTGTGATCTTCTCTTGGCAACACCACCTACTCTACATTGGATCTCATCAGTAAAAATAATTACAATTGAGGGAGATTTAGAGTCTGAAACATCTGCTGAAACGATCCAATGGTCGTTCCTTGAGAATGATTCTCCATGTCAGCTGCAGCGTGCATCTATCCGTTGTTGTGATACACTTCTTTCTCTGCCTAAAATGATTCTACGTAGCAGTTGTCTCCAACACTTGGAACTTTATAATATTGGGTTAATACCCCTTTTGGACCCTGCCATATAGGCCAAATTCCAAAAACAA
The DNA here is from genome assembly GCA_022829125.1 of Lathyrus tuberosus. Classification (NCBI taxonomy): domain Eukaryota; kingdom Viridiplantae; phylum Streptophyta; class Magnoliopsida; order Fabales; family Fabaceae; genus Lathyrus; species Lathyrus tuberosus. The sequence goes on along the minus strand of JALAZF010000044.1, from coordinate 9,250,730 downwards.
CCCTGTAAAAAAAAAACACAGATTCCATCCCTGCCATTTGTAGATTCCTTCGTTTTGCCCCCTGAGTGGATTTGGTCAACCATATTGATGACATGGCGCTGTTTAGTTGGAATTTTATTTATTTTTTATTTATTTTTTATTTATTTAATTACACACGTGGCATTTTTATTAATATTTTAATATTTAATATTTTTTTATTTTTTTATTTTTTTATTTTTTTATTTTTTTTTATTTTTTTTTTTTATTTTTTTTAAAATTTTTTTTTAAATTTTTTTTTAATTTTTTTTAATTTTTTTTAATTTTTTTTTATTTTATTTTTTAATTTTTTAAATTTTATTTTATTTTTTTTTTATTTTGTTTTATTTTTTTAATTTATTTTTATTATAATTTTTTTAATTTTATTCTTTTTTTTTTATTTTTTTTCGTTTTTATTTTTATATATATATATATATATATATATATATATATATATATATATATATATATATATATATTTTTTTTTTTTCGTTTTTGAACCTAATTTTTATTTTTAATTCTATTTTAAACAAATTGTTCTTTTAAAAATTAGTTTCATTATACTAATCCATTTATTTCAATTTATTACCATACTAATCCATTTATTCTCATACTAATTTCAATTCAACAATACTTATGAGTGATTTATTATCATTATAACTTCACTCATCAACCATCTTTATAACCTCTCTCCACTTTTTTTTTTTTTCGTTACAATATTGTTTCATTTCTTCTCCATTGTTTTCAATACTCATCAACCATCCAAAACTCAATACAAAGCATACTCACAACACAACAATACCACACACCCTAATAAACAAGAATCTCAAGCTCTCATCACTCTCCACATCCTCATGAAAATGGTAACTTGCTACTGCCATGTTCACACCATAAGTTGAAAACAATGGAGAAGAAATGAAACAATATTGTAACGAAAAATAAAAAAAAATTAAAAAAAAATTAAAAAAAAAATTAAAAAAAAAATTAAAAAAATAAAAATAAAAAAATAAAAATAAAAATAAAATAAAAAAATATTAAATATTAAAATATTAATAAAAATGCCACGTGTGTAATTAAATAAATAAAAAATAAATAAAATTCCAACTAAGCAGCGCCATGTCATCAATATGGTTGACCAAATCCACTCAGGGGGCAAAACGAGGGAATCTACAAATGGCAGGGATGAAATCTGTGTTTTTTTTTTACAGGGTTGTTTTTGAGATTTGGCCTATATGGCAGGGTCCAAAAGGGATAGTAACCCTATAATATTTCATATCTCATTGCATTTCCAGCAGATTGTCTACCAACATCATTGCAATTACTCAGAATTATTGACTGCGAGACTTTAACTTTTTTGCCTCCAACTATGTGGAAGAATTACACGTCCCTTATGACATTAGAGTTAGGGAATAGCTGTAATGCACTTACCTCTTTTCCATTGGATGGGTTCCCTGCACTGCAAAGTCTTTCCATTGATGGTTGTAGGAATCTGGAATCCATTTTTATTTCAGATAGTTCTTCGCTCGCAACTCTAGAACGTCTGACTCTCGTAGATCTTCCAAAACTAAACTTATCATTTGGTGAAGGAGCTTGCCTTCCTCCCAGGTTAAGATCATTTCATATTAAATCCGTGAGAATAACAACGCCCGTGATTAAATGGGGTCTCCAACGTCTAACTGCTCTTTCAGATTTGGATATTGGAGGTGATGATATTGTGAACACTTTGCTGAAGGAGAAGTTGCTTCCTATTTTCTTAGTGTCTTTGACAATCACTAATCTCTCTGAAATGAAATCGATTGAAAGAAATGCGTTTCAACATCTCTCCTCTTTGGAAAGCCTTCACTTTCTACATTGTCCAGGGCTTGAATCTCTGCCAGAGAAGAACACATTGCCTTCATCTCTTAAGTTACTGAGCATCAGAAAATGCTCTCTATTAGAAGCAAAGTATGAAAACCAGAGAGGGAAACATTGGTCCAATATTGCTCATATCCCTGTCATAAAAATAAATGGTCAAGTCATTATATGAGCAATCGAAAGTTAAAGAAGCATAGGTACCCTTTTCTTTTGTATCACTGGATAAGGATAGTTTGTTTAATTATGTGTGCATTTGTATATATAATAATCTTGCAGATACATAATATTGTTTGTATATTAATGATGATACATGTACTATGATAAGTGATTATGGTTTTTCATTCAGGTAATTATTAAACTGAGTTCTCCATTGGATAAAATATAGTCTGGACATATGTTTATGAATGGGACAATCTTTGTCTTACATATAGATTTTAAATGGTATCAAAGTCTTTGTAAAATTTGTTAGATTACCTACTACGGGGTAGCCTTGAACATTGGTCCCGAATCTGCAGCCTCATTAGCAGACAAGAACAACACATGCACCAGAGCAGACAAGAACAACACATGCACCAGAGCAGACTTTTTATTCTGGGAGGAGCTTTTAACTTCCTGATTAAATTTCAATTGGCTTGTAAACTAGAGGTATCAACTTACTCAGTCGAACACAACTGGTATCATCTTTTGTTGGTCTCCAAATTCTGTGATTGCTTGTGACAGCACAAAATACAAAGTGTTGAGTAATGCCGCAGTAGTGGACTGCAGAAAAATGCTCTCTACACTATAATCAAATACGGATGAAAAAATAATTTCATTTATATGCATTAGTGATATCCAAGGATTTATAATTGTGATTCATGAGTTGAAAGAGTTGGGAAAAGACCTCCATAGTTTCCTCTTCCGTAAACTTAAAAATAGGTACTAACGGAAACATGAAATATAACCGCAATGACACGAAAATAATTTTAGCATGAAAACCTTCTCAATGTGAGAAAGGAAAAAAAAAAAACCACGGAACCCTCTCTTAAACTTTTACTATAATGAAAATGGAAATACAACAACTTCACCCTTAGGTGGATCTCACTATAATGTATCTCTCAAATTAAGGAACACTCACAAATTAGTTTACTATTTCTCTCACAAGAAAACTCTCTACGAGGATGACTTTTCTCTCTTGAGCAAGACTCTCTTTCTTTCTTGCTTCTTGTTGTTCTCTTATGGTTCTGTTTTGAATGCTTGCTCATGGTTCTATTTATAGGAGAAGCAAGTCAAAGGTGTCTTACATGCATGAAGACACTTGTCTTATCCCTTCCATGCAAACACCAAGTGTCCATTGCAAAACATGCACCAAAGCATGTGTTACTCATGCACTACACCATGTGTACACCATACACCTTGCTACCTGTCATCACATGCAACCTTCCATTTTGTCAAATGTATGTTGGCCATGTGGCAATGGTTGGACCTTACATCTCTCCCCCTCCAGCCATTGGGGAATGGCCTTAATTATTTTAGGGTTGATACCAGTCCAACAACTTGTTTGCAAAACTCTATCTTCTCTTTTGGTAGATGTTTTATCATCATGTCTGCCCCATTCTTATTGGTGTGAATTTTTTCCACTTTTAACGATTTACTCTCCAACACATCACGAATCCAGTGATACCTCATGTCAATGTGTTTTGACCTTCAATGGTATGTTGAGTTCTTGCTGAGATGAATTACGTTTTAATTGTCGCAATAGAGAACATAACTTTCTTGATTCTGGTCTAACTCTTGCAAGAACTTCTTCATCCACGGGATCTCCTTACAACCTTCAGTGATTGTGATGTATTCAGCTTCTGTGGTACTCAAAGCAATGCACTTTTGTAATCGTGATTGCTATGAGACAGCTCCCCTTGCAAAAGTAATCAAATACCCGAAATTAGATCTTCTTGAATCTACATATTGTGTCATATCTGCATCTACATACCCAATTATTAATTTTTTTTCATTGCCAAAGCACAACCATTGTTTCACAGTTCCTCTTAGATACCTCAATATCTATTTCATAACATTCAATGCTCATTTCCTGGGTTCGACGAGAATCTACTCACAACTCCTACAACATAAGCAATGTCTGATCTTGTGAAAACCATTGCATACTGTTATACCCCAAATTTGTCCTACCTGTATATATGTTTCATCTGTACATTCCATCCACTGTCAATTATTCAGAAAAATCCAAAAAAATATGTTGTTTCTATCATGAGGTTGAACTGAGTCAGGTTAAGTTCAGGGTGCGTTGATTCAGGTGATGTGTGGTTGAGAATTCAATTAAGGGTTGTGTGCCAATACAAGCGATGTATATGGGTCAAGTTGTCAGGCTGTGCCAAATTCAGATGTTTTCATAGTGGTTCATTTGTGGCTTTGATTTAAACTGGGCAGGTTGTGGTTTAGAAGTTCACTTGAGAGGTTAAGTCGTATTGTTGAGAGTCAGTGGGATGACAATTCGTAGCCAAATCCATTCATATCCATATTCTCCATTCCCATATTTTTCACATGATTCATTCTTCAATCCATTTCAATATCCATTTTCTTTTTTAGTTACCTAATTCCAATTATCCCATTTCCATTGTTTCTTATCCATTCTTATCTATTTTTTCTAAATCCAGGTCCAATTTCAAATTCACTTTTCTTTTTAATATCCATTTTTTTAAATATTTTTTCCTTAAGTCCTTTTCTCTTTTTAAACCGGTTCCAAATCCATTCCAAATTATTTTACAAAATAAATTCCAAAAAATACACCAAAGTCTTGTACATAAGAATCCTTTTACAAATTTTCCTACAAATTGTTTTACAACAAAGTCCCAAAGAAAAAGTTCATTGGGCCCATGTATTTTCCTGCTTAAGCCCATCTACATAATCCACAAAAAGAAAACCATAAGCCTATTTTCCTAAAAAAAAATAATAATAAAAGAAAAGTCATAATTTCATAACAAAGCCCCACATGAGAACATATTACAGCCACTACAATTCACATTCCGCATATCATGAATCTGTACGACTCCTTTGACCCCACATGATACAAAAAAAATCTCAATAACCACTCGACATGATGCCTCTACACAAGCTAAGCCATGCTGCCACCATCCGCAATTACCTACAAAATGAAAAAAAGAAGTCGCGCACCATATGCCAAAGGTGATGCCATGATCCACAAAACCAAACGCGATGCTTCTGCATAAAACAAACCCACCTTTACAAAGGAATTGAAAACAAGTTACAATAATAAACAGCAAGCTGCAGTCATAAATTCCCTTAGTACTTCATTTCCACGCCTTACCTCAGGACACACCCTTCATTCTTGAAGGCTTAGTCTCACTAATTCATTGCTCAACCCACCTTCAGACTTCGGCTAATGCACCAGACCGGACCCCACTAGTTTCCACAAAAAGCCAAACCCTGCTACCACACAACCCAAACCAAACGTCCAAGCCCTCAGCCACGATAATTCGTACAGCAACAGGGTGCCCTCAAAACCGCCAACGCACCAACAATTCCAAAACAAATCGTACAACACCAAATAACAGGCCAGACAATACCTGCACCAACTCGTACAACCTGCAGAAATTGGATTAAAGCAAACACGCACTGCAAAAACGCAACAGAAATTCCAAAACGACAACACAAATTCATTCACGGTTTTCATCCCATTTCACTCTATAAATACAAACTCAAATTCATCCATTGAAAAAGGAGCCCTAGCCGCAAAAAAAAAAAAACTCCCTTCTCCAACCTCCATTGAACCCGAATCATAACCTTCTTCCTCCTTCAAATTTCTCTGCTCACAAATACCCCCCAACAACCACCAAACTTTCAACTCACTCATGCCTCCTGCTTCTCTTCACACAACAACACAACGCTAACCTCTCCTTTAAATCTGTCTCAACCTTCGAACCAACTCCATCAACAACAACCCATGCTTCCCTTTCTTCCATTTCAAACCGCAAAAACAACCACAACCACAACCCACTATTCATCAAAACCTTCAATACATAAATACCCTTCAAACACCTTCAACCCACAACTCAAATCGAACCCACAAGATAAAAAAAAAACCAATCCAGATCGAGAAGAAGAGGAAGAAAGAGTGACAAGATTGAGAAGGTTTTTGAATGAAAATCGAGAGAGAAAGGTTGGGCTGACCGTTTGCTTCTCATCATTTGTTGTTTTCGACTTTAACTCGTTTTCGTTTTATGATGTTTTGAAGCGTGATACTTTTCCCTGGTTTACTGAGATGTATTTTTTTTTTTTCATAACCATGCCTTATTTCATTTGACTTTTCTCTGCTCTTGGATTTGATGTGATGAGAAAGTGATACGTTCAGCCTTTTTTTAATTATGTAAACCGCGTGTGTTGGAGCTGGGCTTTGGGAGTCCGTTTTTGTTTCATTGTTACGGTTGATGGGTGGTGGATGAATGGGCCTTAGGACCCATGGTTATTCCATCATATTTTCATACATTGGTTTTATGTCCGCACCCCTAATCCGTTTAGTACACCCTTTCCTTTTTATTGTTACCTTATTTTCCTTTAAGTTGTTTTAAGATTGCTTTTTAATCTTGATTTTTTTTACTATTCATCTATTTTTATCTAATTTATTTCTTTTATTTTCACCTTAATTTCCATTTTTGTTTTTTACTTCTTTTCTTATGGCCAATGATATGACAACAATCTTGATTTAGTTGATTCTCTCAAATCGATTCAAAATCTTGATTTATATGAGGCCTACCACCTATTTATTTTTATCTCGATTTATTATTTTATTTCTATTCATTTTGGGTCAATGAAAACCAAATATCAACGATTTATCGATTTATCGATTAAATCTTGATAAAGGTGAGACCTTTATTCTTTTTCCTATCTATGTTCGATTTTATTTCATTTTATTGTCCTTTCATTATTTTTATTCATTTTTGGGTCAATGAAAACCAAACGTCAATGATTTATCGATTTCTCGATTAAATCTTGATAAAGGTGAGACCTTTATTCTTTTTTCTATCTTTCTCGATTTTATTATTTTTTGTCATTATTTTATTCATTTTTGGGTCAAAGAAAACCAAAATATCAAGATCTATCGATTTTTCGATTTTAAATCTTGATAAAGGTGAAACATTTATTCTTTTTCTTGTCTTTTTCGATTTTTTATTTCATTTCTTATTATATTTTTCATTATTTTTCATTTTGGGTCAATGAAAACCAAATATCTAAGATTTATCGATTTATCGATTTAAAATCTTGATAAAGGTGAGACCTTTATTCTTTTTCTTACCTCTTTTCGATTTTATTTCATTTCTAATTATATTTTTATTACTTTATTCATTTTTGGTCAATGAAAGTCAAATATCAAAGATTATCGATTTCTCGATTAAATCGTGATTAAGACGAGATCATTTTTATTTTATGTCAACTTTAATCTCATGTCAATACTATCTTGGTTATTATCCTTGTTCATATTATTATTCATATTATCCATACCATATTCATATTTATTCATCTAACCATTTCATTTGTTCACCATTAATCAAAAAACACTAAAAACATCGAAACCCTAAAACAATAATTGATGGACTGTTGGTTGCTTGGCGACTTTGGTTCAAGGCTTAGTTTAGGACACCTTGTACATACACGGCTTTCTCTTGGGCTACCTTACAATGAGACCTTTTATTTCATGTCATCCCTTGTAATTTACATGTACCCCGCTCCCATTCCGATGTACGCACTTAGCTTTCTTTTGATTGTGGTTTGTTTACTAGGAGCACCCTAGGGACTAGCATAGACAACCCATTCTCAAACTAATTCTCGATTCGTCGTCGAGCCATTTTCAAACAAACCTCTTTTCAATCAAACCCTCGATTCGTCGTCGAGCCATTTTCAAATCAACCTCTAACCAAATCATTTTTCAAACCAAACTCTTTTCATAACAAATAAACCCTTGATCCAACGTCAAGCGGATTTTCATAATCAAACTTAAAAAACCACTAACAATTATCGCAACTCTTTTAAGGTGAAAAATAGGGGTTCAAGTCTTTGATCTTCCTTCGATTGTTTGGGTGCGAGTTCTCTTACTCGTGTGTGAGCAATTGACGCCTCTTCTTTTAACAAATCAAATCCTTTTCAAAATAACCAAGCGCATACAATAAACCATTGATCCCACTTCAAGCGGACTTTCATAATAAAACCTCAAAACGACTAACAATTATCGCAACTCTTTCAAGGTGAAAATTTGGGGTTCAAGTCTTTGATCTTCCTTCGATTGTTTGGGTGCGAGTTCTCTTACTCGTGTGTGAGCAATTGACGCCTCTTTTAAAAATCAACCAACTCTCCTTGTTTCGTGGGCGTACCACGAACTACGACTGCTCTGATTCTTTATTCTCGTCCGAGTAAAGATACGTAGGCACAAGACTGCGATGGTCTTGGCGAGCACACTACCATCTTTTTCCGTCAAACCCCGTAGTCGAACTACGATTGCTCTGATTCCTCATTCTCATCCGAATGAGCATACGTAGACCCGAGGTCGCGATGATCTTGCCGAGCACCCTATCCTTAAACCACCTCATTTTTTTCCCTCAGTATATTTTCCCTTTTATCTTTACCTTTCCGCATTTATTTTAGAGAAGAAAACAAACAAGCTTAGCTAACGAGTATCGCGATTCGAATCAGGAGGTTCCCGTTGAGTACAACGGACATGAGGGGGTGCGCGTACCTTCCCCTCATGTAACCGACTCCCGAACCCAGAATGTGGTTGCGATGACCATGTTCTTATCCCTCCTTAAAGGTTTTCTCGATATTTTCCTTTCCCTCTTTTGGGATAAATAAAGTTCGGTGGCGACTCTGTCGAACCGCGTTCCGCGCCTTTCGCGCGAAGGGTCGTGTCTTCGATGAAGCGATTTTTTCGAGGTGCGACAGCTGGCGACTCTGCTGGGACCATTTTCTCCATGCAAGAGAGAGTCGAGCCTATCTTGATTCGAATCGTTAGTTCGTTAGTTTCGTTTGCATGTTTTCTTCTCGCTTGTTTACTTATTTACTTACTTTCTTGTTTTCTTATCTGTGTTACCTTTTGTGACATTGTTGGGTTGTCCTGATATTGGGAACTTTGTGATATGGCTCTACACCCAAGTCTGAGTATGACCCTAGGATTAGGAGGTGGTTGTGTAGTGTAGGCTTGCGTGGTCTCTTCTGCGTGAGTTGAAGCGAAAACCCCGCTTGGAATAGATTCCCTTGGAGATATTATTGTTGTGGTGAATCTTTGCCATGGCGGTAATATTTTTGAGGTGGGTCGTTGATCCCAAGGACCATTAACCTATTTATCCATGGTGGTTGGTAGTGTTAACTCCTTGTGGGTTAATGCGAACGTCCCAATCAGATGAGATCCCTCAAACGTATTACTTCCTGACAGTAATATTTTCGACCTCGATCTAGGATTCTGAGAACCCTATTTAGAACATGTGTGTCGATGGTTGTGTAGTGGGCGCCTCTGAGGAATCTTTCTCGTGGGGAAGAAATGAAGACCTCACCTAGACGAGATTATTTCGAGGATATTATAATCAGATGTCTCTTCGTCTTGGTTATAATGTGTCGAAATATATCCATAACTCTAGGCACCTACCCATTTTAGAAACCTACCCGTGGGCTTTCTTGATCCGAGTTGTGGTTCTTGACCCGTTCCTTCAGCCAACCTCAGAACTGTTTGAAGCTGTTTGATTCTGCGATCCTGGATCTTGCATCTTGCATTTCATCTCATTGCATTGCATTGCATCTGTTACGCATCTTGCATCTGCATTTTCAACCTCAGAATCTCACTTCAACTTTCTTCCTTCTCCAGTAAATCAAGCTGATTCCTCGACACCAGTACGCAACTCGAGCCAATACTAGACATATGATGGAGCAGATTCAACAAGGGCAAGTTGCCTTCAGAGAAGAGTTGGACTCTATCAAAGGAAAGATCGATTAGATTCTCAAAGCCATCATGATGGCCAGAAAGGAGGAAGAATTACGTGAAGCTGCTGCTGCCAATAACACTGTGCCTGTTCAAGCATCTACCTCAAGGCTCTCTGTTCCTGGTCCCAACCCCATCACTTATGGGATACCAATGGACTTTGCTCCTGCCACATCTCAACCACTTCCAACATCTGGAGTTATTGTTAGTGTCATTCCGCAAGCCCAAACTGTTGTCGCTCAGATTCCTATTCCTCATGCTGAAGAAAATCTGATAGATCAGTATGATGAGGTCCATAATTACCATGCTGCTATCCCAATTGTCAATCCTACTGCTGCTCGGGATTCTGAAGCTATCAAGATGTGTCGTGATCTAGCTGAGAAACTCCGAGTCATGGAGGGGCGCAACTCAAAATCTCTGAATGCTCTGGAAATTTGCTTGGTGCCAGATGTTGTCATTCCTCCCAAGTTCAAGGCACAGGAATTCCCAAAGTACAAAGGTCTCAGTTGTCTTCACATCCATCTGAAGACGTACTGCCGCAAGATGGCTGCTTATTCCAAAGACAAAAAGCTGATGATCCATTGCTTCCAAGACAACTTGTCTGGGGCATCACTCGAATGATAAATGCAGCTGAAGCGTAGCAATGTGCGCACTTGGGATGATCTAGCTGATGCATTTGTCAAGCAATAAAAATACAACACTGACCTTGCTCCAAATCGTACTCAACTTCAGAGTATGGCTCAAAAGGACAACGAATCCTTTAAGGAGTACGCACAATGCTGGAGAGAGCTAGCTGCAAGGGTGCACCCACCCCTTGTTGATCGTGAACTGATTGACATCTTCATGGGTACTTTGCAAGGCTAGTACTATGAGAAGTTGATTGGTAATGTTTCTGCCGGATTCTCTGATTTGGTAATTGTCAGTGAGAGAATTGAAGAAGGTCTGAAGAGCGGAAGGATCCAAGGAGGATCTAGCAGTCGGTCTTAAGCCAAGAAGCCTTTCAATGGATACAAAAAGAAAGAGGGTGAAACAAATGCTGTCTCTGCTCAGAAAGGGCAAGCTCAACAACAAGCTCCTGCTCCAATGCCTTTTCAAATTCCCTACTTCCAGTATCCATATGTTGTTGCTGCGCAATATGCACCAATGCCTTATCAGCCAGCTGTTCAAGTTGTTCAAGCTTCAATGCCTCAGCAACAGGCTCCTCAACAACAATCCTACAATCAGCAAGGGTATCAATATCCTCCTCAACATCAACAACAGAGAGCTGCTCAACAACGTCAACCTAATCAACAAAGGACAAGGAGGTCTGATAGAGACTTTGATCGTCTGCCAACATCATATGCTAAGATCTTTGCTCAATTGATGGAGAAGAAGGAAATCGCTCTGAGGGACCTAGCTCCTCCAACTGTCATTCCCCCAGATTATGATGCTAATGCTCATTGCGAGTTTCATAAGGGTGCTCCAGGGCATACGATTGAGGACTGCAGAGCTTTCAAACACAAGGTGCAAGACATGATCGACTCAAAGTTTCTCACGTTCAATGGGAGGGCTCCAAAGGTCATCAAAAACCCTATGCCGCCGCCAAACTAGTGCCAACATCAAGTCAAGTCAAGTCAAGTCAAGTTCAAAGTTTCCCCGAAGAAGGCAGTCATGTTGCCATCCCGTCATTTGCATTCTTGTTATTTTGTTTCTGTTTGCTTAAGTACTGTATGCTTTAAACATTGCCTTTCATATTCGGTTTTCTTAATGTAGTGATTATGCATGTTTTGAATCAGTTATGTCATATTCAATCATTTTTCACTCATCACAGACACATTTATTTCCACTTCACTCTCTATATCAAACTGTCGTTTAGCAATGATTGGAGGGAGGAGGATGAAAACGAAATACCCATAATTGCAAAATGTATGCTTTTGGATAGAATCTCGCCGATGATGTACAGGCATTGTTTCAACCCCCAAACACTAGAGAGACAAGGAGTTAATCCCTAGTAAACCACTTCGAGCCTAGAAGTAGTAGTTTCCTTTGGATATTTAAACCCTTACACTCAACCTGGGGCAGGGTAGTGTTCAGTTAACCCAATCACGCACTCAAATCACAAGTAAAATCTAAAGACATGACGGTTGTTCGTCAATAACCCGTGACTTGGCAGTCACAATCATCCAACAAAACTAAAAAAAGTCAAAAGCTTGCTAAGTCAAACACCTCAAAGGTAACTTAGGCAAAAATCAAGACAACCCTGATGGACTCGACAAGCAAAATTAGTCCATGCAAAAGATAGGGATAAAAAACAAAATAAAAAAAGGCCCTCGAATCCTCACCAAAAACAAAATAAGATCCAGTGACCACCATAATCAAAATCAAAGGGTCACTGACATCCATCAAAAACAAAATAAGGTGACTGCCATGTCGAGCATACCCTGAATTATCACTCTTGCACCATCAACCCTTTTGGAATACAAACATGTGCAAAATTAACTGAACGTAGGACTGGAAGTTCATCACGAAGAAAGGGTGGGTACAAATCAAATTTGAGCTTAATATCCTTTGTTTCATAAACCTTAAACCAGACCACGTTACAACCCTCAAAAGATCTAATTGAGGCGAGGTTTATTCTGAAAGCATACTATTGCAAGGTTGCGTAAACTGATTCCCCATATTTGCTAATCTTCAGCATTGGTGCCATTCTCCTTGCTATATCTTTCACACCATCAAAATCAGCACACGTTTGGGCTAACGGTCCATTCGTCTCACTATCACGACACTCTGATAAATAACTCTTTTTCAAAACTTGATGAGAGTTGTATTAAGATTACCATTTGTAAATGAGCAATTTTAACAGCAAATCAGTGCTAGACATCAAAGCAATTCCAACAAGGGGCAATCAAAGAGGAACTTGAACTTTCAGTGGTGCCGACCCGAAGCAAGACTCCCTCAAACCCTCAAGCTAGGGCAAATCCTTCAACAGCTCAATCAGGGGCAAACTATCTCAAAGCATATCAAAGCTCAGCTTTCCAAATATCAGACCACTTCAGAACTGGTTAATCAGGGGCATACCATTACCATTTTCAGACTGGGGCAAGCCTTGTTGCAGAAGGCAAGTTGGATAAGCAGATCCTTCTAAACGTTGGCAATCATTAAGTTCAGAGCAAAGACACGGTCTTCATAAGTTGATCATGTCGCTACGCTCAGTTTCAGGCCATCCTGACCCTCAAGCACAGAGTCATGGTCTTCTCAGAAACTGTCGCTCCCAGGATTTTCATCCAGGTACAAACGCGAGAGTGGCGCGGAAAAATAGAGTCGCCAGCCATGTAAATTTATCCCAAGAGAGGGAAAGGGAACACCGCATAAACCTGAGGAAGAGGGAAAGGAATGGTCATCGCAACCATAACCTGGGTTTGGGAGTCGGTTACGCGAGGGGAAGGTGCTAGCACCCCACACGTCCATCGTACTCGATGGGATCCACGCTTGTTGTCTAATCTAAGGGTGAGTTATCCTATCATCTAGGGCTGTACTAAGACGGAGAGGGGAAGACAAAGACCGACTCGGTAGGACGTCGACGTCCTAGGCCTACGTACCCCCTTTGTGCAATGGGGAATTCAGAGTCAACGTAGTTCGGACCAAGTTCTTTTTGTGTTTTTTATGAGCGACGTTAAGTTCGCGTCCGGCAGTTAGGGTCGATGCCTGTTTGCGACTCAGACGGAAGGTAACGTGCCCTTTTTGAAAATAGCCTTTAGTTTGGAAATCCCGAAGGACAAAAAGGTTTGAAGTTGGTTTGTGTTTTTTAGGACAGAAATGGCTTAAGTTAGTTCCTAAGTTGCATTGCACCAAAGTCTAGGGCACAGGGGCGAATACTTAACGCATCGTCCCAAGACAGGACGCTCGCTAAGTACTCTAGAAAGATGAGAGGAAGCCCCTCATTTCTCATTCCCCACGCTTAAGGCTCGTGCGCAATACACTTTATTATTATTAAGTGCTTTTCAGAAAGTTTGAGATGAGAAGAGAGAAGACACAAGGGTAACTCTAAAGGGGGGCTATGAGTCCTAAAGTTATCATGCATGGGTGACCTAAGGTTAGTGAGGCTTGAAGACAACCTAAACCCTAAGGGAAAAAGATGAGAGAAGGAAAGAGTAAGGGTCAACATGGATACTTATCCATACCCTTAAAGAACTTACCTTAGTCCCTGCATAAAAGGTTTGTACGAAACGGACACAAATAATATCAAGGCAAATGAAAATCAAACAATGGCAAACAATAGTGATTATAATCCAAACATGAATTCAGAAAGTAAAGAAACAACCCGAAAGCAAATGGCACAAGTGCCCTTCAAACAAGGACTTAGGCATGACCAGAAATACACATATAAGCAGATCTCAAGTGAAAGCAAATCAAATAATTAGAGAAATAACCTCTAAAATTCCCAAATTAGACATCAATATTAGTCAACCGGAGGTAAACCAAATAACAAAAATCCCTGCAAAAATTCAAAGGGTTAGTCATTCAAATAATTGGGCAAAGCTCAGGTGAGGAGTGGGGTTCAGTGTGCAAAAGGAAAGGACCAAAATGCAATATGAAATAAATTTAAAAATGAAAGAAAAATGTTTTAATGCACTTTAAAATGTCACCTAACAGATGCAAAAAGAATGGATCAAAAATGTATTATAGATGAGGAGAAAGAAATTTCACAAATTGGAGTGTGCAAGTGAAACAAATAAGAAAAGAAAATAAAACAATTAATTAAAACAGATGCCAAAAATAAAATGAAATGAGAAAATAAAATATGGAAAAATTTGATAAAACTAAAAATGAGTTTAATGATTTTTTGTATGATTTTTAGATGCATAAAAGTAATTTTAGAAATTAAAATGCAAAGCAAATAATTAAAATAAAAAAGAAAATGAAAGAAGCAAGGGGGTGTAATAAGCAGGAGAAAGGCGTTGGAAAAAAGATATGGGCTGAAACTGGGGGTGCAAGAAGCGAAACCCAAGGGAAGGAGCCCACCAGCGAAGTCAACGAAGTTGTATGGTAAGAGGTCAAAATTCAGCAATAAATCTCAGCCAATCGTGTGATCTAACGCCTATCCACGAGTCAACGCAATAAAGAAGTAATTAAAACCAAAAGATCAGATTTCCCAGGCATACCATAACCACGTAGTCATACGTGCACCTAATCACACGGTACCACCATACTCCAGCCATGTGCCTCACACATGATTCATTAATGTGTTGTCTTAAATCCAGCCGTGTGATCAAAAAATCAAACGAAAACAATGGCCATGGTAGGGAGTCACACGGTACCACGCACGGATTGGCAAACACGCAATCATAAATTAAAAACATAAAATAGAAAGACAAGTGGCGCAAGGAGGTGCGTGGGATCTGGAAATCAACGGTCCTGCTTCGTCTTCTCCATGGATCTCCTTCGCCGGACTGAAACTCAGGCAGCCGCCGGAGCTAGGGCTCCGACCACCCTCTCCGGTGAGCTACGGTGCACTTTTTTCCAGAAATTGCAAATGAGTACTCTATTCTAACCAAAAAATCGCGAGGAATCCAAATATGCAACTCAAAACCACAAATAATCAACAAATAATGAAAAACGAAGGGATTAATGTTAGGGCATAAAACTTTAAATCATCATTACAAGCAAACCACACGTCCAAATTTAAAAGTAAATATATCAGGATGATCAGTGACAATCACACAACAATATAGACATAAAAAAAGGGAGTTTTAGGAGCACGAAAAAATCCACCAACCTGAGATGGTGCACCTCTAATCCTTGCTTGTGGCTGCGAATGGTGGTTGGTTTCTAATCTGTGGATCACCAGGATTCTGTTGGTGAAAGAATTTCTTCAAAACTCTTTGTGAATTGAGAGATCCAATAATTTCGAGAATTAGGGTACAAGTTGCTGTTCTCCTCCAAATGCACGTGTATCTCCCTCAACCCTAGCATGAATTGACTTAAATACTTAGGGTTATTTCATATCTGATCATTTAGGTCTTAATCACTCATTGGTTAATGAGTTTTGGCCCATTTTGAAATTTTGCATAATGTTAAAATACACCTCCTTCCATGCATAGATATCCAAGGATTTCATAATGGATCACTTATTGATAAATTGCTAATCACACCTCAAATGAAAATGGGCCTTGAAATAATTTGATTCATGATTTTTTAAATAATTTGGGAATTTTGAATAATGGAGAATAAGTGAAGAACACACCATGGAATTCCTTAATTCTTGGGCCCAAAATAATCTTCAAGGAATGTCTTTTGATATTAGAAAGTGACATGAAACAATGGAATTGATTATAGGTCATTATACCCAAAGTTGTAAAGATGGAACCATGAAAAACCCTAAAAACCACTTTGCCTTCTTTGGATCACAACTGGAGTTTCACAAATGATATGGAGGCCCACTAGTACTTGTTGGAAAGAGGAGGAAAATATCTTCAACTTTCATGTTGGAGAAAAATTCATTTGAAGCTTCTTTGATGATGAAAATTCAAGTTGAATGCAGTGCAGGAACTTGCCCAAAAAGGAAACTTTCAATTATAGGTCACTTTCCAAATTTAGAAACTTTGCACCAACTCCTGATTCCTGATAAATATGTATGAAACTTGACCCCTGGAGACCATATGAGGATGTGAGACCTTGAAAACCTTTAAGAGAACCCCAAAATCCCATGGTTGACTTTTCTCCTTTCACTGTTGACTTTTCCCCAATTCACCTGATTCTCAATCTTCTGATCAATTAAGTCTCTCCTGAACCAAACTGATGGACAACCTCCCACCCCTAGATACTTAGAGACCCAAGTTTCATACCCCAAATTTTGACCACTTATATTTCCCATCATTGTGCAAATCATCATCACAATATGGATGAACCATCATGCCTCACCAAATGCCTCAAGGGTTGCTGAGCATCCACTACAGTCAAACTTAGGGTTTCAAGCCCTCTCAGAGTCCTTAGACAAAGGATCAATCAAGGGATGACATGATCTTTAACTTGTCTAAACCTCTCAAACATACACAAAGGATCAAAAAGGACTCCCACTTCAAGGATTAAGCACGAGGTTGCTCCCTTTTAGGTGGATCAAGTCTCAAGATCGCCAGTGTCACCAAATTAGGGTTTTGGTCGACCAGGGCCTCCAGATGAAAAATTTCATCTGGACACAAGCCAAAGATCCAAAACATAACCTAATATACTCCATGGAACCTCATGGACCCAGTCATCAAGTCAATTTGACCTAAGAGGATGCATACATCAAAAATCAGGAATTAGGGTTTCTTGACCTAATTCACCCCTAAGTTGACTTTTGGGACAAATCATGAACCAAGACCTCAAGAGAGAGTTTGAGGGTCTCTAATGAACTATATTGATCCATTTGGAACAATGGATTAATCCAAGAAGCTTGAGCAACAAGTCTCATTTTCATCTGCACCACAATTAAGGTTTCGCGAGGAAAGTCAATTGTAACTTTGACTTTCGACCTGGACATGCTCCCAAACCCTAGGACATGCCTCAATATACCCTATGACACCCATGGAACATGTTCATCAAGTTTGATTTAGGTCAAGGACATGATTTCCTGAAGAATTGCGCAGTTTGGAATTCATCTGATAAAAAGTCAACTGTGCACAAAAAGTCAACTTTGACTTTTTGAGATTTTTCACCAAAATGGATTTTTAACCCTAAAATGATGTTTATGTATGATTTGAATCATGATTCATCAAGAAAAATCAAGAAAAGTTGGATAACTTGTAAAAGGGGTAACCATAAAAACTTAGAAAATTTTCTAAGTTAAAAATAAAGTGACAAGGGTACCAACTTTGAAGGACCATAACTCCTAAACCACAAGGCCATTTTTTTCCATCCAAAGCTTGATTTGTAGGTCTCATTACCCTCTACAAAAACTTCAACTAGGCCTAACTCCAATTCATTATGGATTTTGAGCTATGAGTGAGCCAAAGTGGTTGAAAACATGAAAATATACCATTTTCCAACACTTAGAAAAATTCTGTCCAAGACAGATTTTGTTGAAACACCAAAACTTGTGAGATCTTTTCACATAGATGCAAGCTGAATCAAGTCCAAAGTTAAACATCAATGTTGTTGCATATGTTACTAAGAATTCAAAGAGCTCAACAACATGAATTGATTCAACTTAAGCCATGAGAAATCCATGCCCAAAGTCATGCTGCTGCAAGCTGTTTTGGAAAAATCAGTTTGCATGTTTGCTTGCCACACACGATTTTGAGCCAAAGACTAAGGATCACTATGCCACCTGTGTTCAAACCAATCACATTGCATCTAATCCAACTGATAAATCTGAGTCAAAAAGCCAAGGAATCTTCCAACTTGAAGTTCATCCACTTTGGCACATTTTGCCTTGAATTCAAAGTGCATTAATGTGGAATAGTGCATTGTCAAGGTAGCTACCCTACTCAGTCAATTTCTCTGATTAAACAACATTAAAAACATCTGAGGAATGTGGTTTTGGTCAAGGCATAGCCCTGCTCTTGGGAATGGCTAGCTTGCCTTGCTTGAGAAGAAATCCTCCAAGCCAATCCATGCAAATGTGATCTGATCCAGCAGCCATTCACTATTCCTCCAAAACAAAAGTTGATCACCTATAAATAGAGGTCCCAATGGATCATTCAACTCACACCAAAGCCAGTTACAACACTGCTTTCTCTCATTCTTTCTTAAACCTCAAGTTTTCTTGTTTTTGAGTAACCACTATCGGGTTTTGAGTTGCAGCCACAATCAATCCATTCCAATTGCTCAAACACATCACATATGATGTATTTGAGGTGTCCAAACACTTAAACACCAACTGTAACACCCCAGGCTCAAAATCACTCTTCAACCAAGCCATTATGCTTCAATTTTGCAGGTGGAGGTCTCCAGCTTGATCCAAAGAATTTTAAAGTGTTCCAAAGCTTGCAACACACTCCATAACATCCATTGAAGCTGTAGGGATCACCAATTCACGACTGGAACACCATCTGGGCAAAGTTCCATTTCAGCTTGCATCAAGGTGAGCTTCAAACTCAAACTCCATGATCCATACATATTTCCTCGCATGATATTTTTGGCATTTGATTGCCATCATGTGTTGATTGTTTTGCCTCAAGAAATTGGATCATAGACCTTATAACCATGCCTGCACGATTGCTTTTGCAAATTAGGGTTCATCTGTGTTCATCATGATTATTTTACTCCACGCTGAAAATGAATAAAATTGGGTATTGCCATCTTATTCCTTGTGAAAAAACGCACGGGTTTGGTGTTTGAGTCATGTCCAATGGTTGAGAGATGAGTGAGATATGGTGCTTCACGCACGGGCTCGAGGAAGAAGATGGCCATGGCGCCATTCTTCAGGTTTTCCAACTAAGTTTGATATATATATTTCACTTGCCATGTTATTAATGAATTGGCATTGCGCCCCAGCGGTTCATCAGCTGGTTTTGTGAGTGTTGGCAAGCGAGAGGTCTGGGGTTCGAATCCCCCTCGCCCCAGACTTCTTTTTATCACTTTTTTATTTTGTTATTTTTCATATTATTATTTTTAATGATTTGAAAAATTAATAACTCCTTCAATTTTTATCATTTTTTGGTTCTTTTTGCAATAATTCACAAAAATGTTTAAATATTTGATTTTACCAAAAAATCCCAAAAATATTATTTATTTCATATATTTGATATTTTTGCAAAGAATTAATGTTTTATGTGTTTTTAGCATTTAAAATATTTTTTCTCCCTTTGTTTTCTAACCCTAATTTGATTTCAATCATTTTGTAGGAAGAAACATGATTTTTTTGGAACATTGATCCAAGATCATAATTTGTTTTCACATATTTAACAAACATTGATCCTTTTAATTGAATTTTTATTCAATTAAAAATACATTTTGAAAACAAATTAGGGTTTTGAATCAATTCAACCCTCATAAATCATTTTCAAAACTCTTTGGGCCTCTAATAGAGTGTAAGACCCAATCCTTTCTTGACTAAATCATTTTGGGCCTCATTGTATTGTATAAGTCTCGATACCGTCAAAAACAAACGGCGCGATCGTCGCCCTTTTAAAAATAACTTTTTGGGCCTACCCTCGAGTAGTAAGACCCATTTCTTTTCTTAAAACTTTTTGGGCCTCTTGAGAGAGTGTAAGACCCAACCCCCTTTGTACAGAAAACATTTTTGGCCTCAGTCACTTGTATAAGTCTCTTTGTACAAATTCAAACAGTGCGCTCACTGATAAAACCCTGGGCCTCTCCTTGAGCTGTAAGCCCCAAATCTTTCTTTTTCAAAGCACTTTCTCCTTTGATTTTGTATATACTATTGTTTCCAATCTTTCTTTGTTGAACAACTAACCAAACAGCATGGAAGCTCTACAACTGAGTAAGTGGTTATTGCTTTCATTTACCGCTTTCATATACATATAACTGTATTCCTTGTGAATGGCATCTTTGAGTTTCTTCCAAATTCTCGAACTTTCCTGGCTTGATCTATTCCTTGTGAATAGCTTGCCTTGAATTTCTCGGGGTTTGGGGACCCACGGGCTTCTTAAAAGAATCGGCCTCCTCTTGGGCATCGTACAAGGACCCACAGGCTTCCTAAAAGCAACCCCGCCTCCTCTTGGGCTTAGTACAAGGACCCTACGGCTTCTTAGAAGTATTCACAGCCTCCTCTTAGGCTTCGTATAATGATCTCTTCCTCCGGGAATGATAGCCTCCTCTTGGGCTTAGTACAAGGACCCATCGGCTTCTTAAAAGATTCCAGCCTCCTCTTGGGCTTCGTACAAATTGTCTCGACGACCTCCTAAAGGTATAGGAACAGAACTTAGTAATCTTCATAGAACAGTCCTTTCAAAGAGTCTACTACTGTTTCTCAAAACATGGTACAAAAGATAAAACTCTAGACTTGGACAGTCTAATCTCCTTGAGTCTCAAAGACATTCTCAAGCACCCTTCAAGAATAGGAAGAAACCCGCAGACTCGGACAATCTCAATACCCTTCGGATTTCCCGCTTCCTTAAAGAATAGGAATAACCCGGATCCTTGAATCAAATCCATGAGTACAGTGTTACTCATATAAGAACTGATTTTCTCTTTAAAATCAGTATACTGGACCTGTCACTTAACTGAAACCGTTACCATAGCCTCCTCTTGGGCTTTGTACAATGATCCTCCCCAGCGGAGTCAAACAACGTTTAGCCTCTCTCTCGGGCTTTGTATGAGACACATAAAAGACTACCTCGTTGAGTCAATTACCCCTTTCGCCTCCATCTCGGGCTTTATACGAGATACAAAAAGGTTCTTATTGAGCCAAACAAACAACAGCCTTCATCTCGGGCTTCGTACAAGATACAAAAAACTCTCTTGTTAAGTCAAGTAGCCTCCATCTCGGGCTTTATACGAGATACCAAAAGACTTCATCGTCAAGTCAAAAACCTTTTAGCCTCTCTCTCGGGCTTTGTACGAGACACATATTAGCCTCCTCTTAGGCTTTGTATAAGAAAACCACTGGTTGATCCAATCAACCTTTTAGCATCAAAGTTGTGCCTCGTTCGCAGTACACAAACATCAACAACTCCTTCCCCTCCATCTAATTGCTGTAAGCGGCAAGTCTCTGGATCATCTACATCCACGCCACTGTCCTTCTTTTAGCATGAGAAATTCCTAAGGAAAGATAGCATTGCTCTACACTGAGTTAAAGTCTTCTCCTTCAGGTTAAAATCCCCTATAAAGGAAATTATGGCATTGCTAGGATCCGCGTATCCCAGTTAAAGTAATCCTCCTTTATAAACCAGTCATCCAACAGTTGTGACAGACAAACCACCCTTTAGAGATGACAAATTCTCTCTAAAGTCGAGACTTTTCAGCTTCACATCTTGGGCTTTGAACAAGATACAAACTACCCTTTAGCTTCACGTCTTGGGCTTTGAACAAGACACAAAAACACCCATTTCCTCCCATAGAATAGGAGGAACTACGAACGCTCTGATTTCCCTGTTTCGGTAAACGGGAATACGTAGGCATAAGATTGAAAGAAAAATCTTAGCGAGCACAATCAACTAAAAAACCAAATCCCATCCCTATCAAAAAGCATCAGTCCTAACATCCTAATCCTTGTTCCCCGCCAGAAACCTTCTGTCTAGATAAAAAGAAAGAAACTGTATTGGCGAAAATACAAATAACCAGTACAAAGGCCCCTCCACATTGATAGCATCCGTAACCTAACAGACCTCTGTTTAAACTCAGTATGCAAAGCAGGGTTAATTGGAGACATCTATTTCCTTTCCTTATTCAGCTCACAATAGGATAAAAAATGAATCGACCTGTAGTTTAAGCTCAAACCGCAGAGAGCGACCAGCGCTTAAGAACCGCGTCCAAAATCGCTCGCTACACCAAGGAATACCATGGAATCAAGTCTTGCCCAAAAAATCAGAAATAAACTGACTTTATAGCAAACCCTAGTTTTGGCATCCTTAGTCTAGGAGGAAATAACACAGTCTCCAAATCCAAATTCCTCTGAATATAATGTGTATCATCTCCAACAAAGATAAGATATGCCATTTGGTGATGATAAAAACCCAAGGAGCTTGCCCATTGGAGCAATAAACCCAAGAATTTCAAAACCCTAATTCATGCACTGGTTAGGAGAGAGTGATCCTTTGAGATCCCTTGCCACTTGTGAACTCTTGATGATGTGATAGTCCAGATAGGACCTTCTTGAACTGCCTCAAGCACCTTGACCCCATGCTAATGATATGCATACATGATAATGCAAAAAATGAAATGAAACATAAGCCAGTTAGTACTAAAGTAAGGAGGGCAAATTTTGGGGTGCTACAGCTGCCCCTATTCAATCTTCTTGGACCTGAAAGGATGATAGCAACGACTTTCAGACATTCACGGTAGAAGGTGATTGAATACAAAAAGAACCACGAAATTTGCAAACTGTGGGGAGAAAAGATGATTGGAGCCCAGCCACACCTCGTCAAAAGATTTGACGGAAAGACAACATACCCAAGAAAGAAAAGTGAACCCTAGAACCACATCGTCAAAGAATTGACGGAGAGAAAACATGAAACCCATGAAACACCTCGTCAAAGGGTTGACGGGAAGAAAAGATACCTAACGGACCACATCATCAAAGAATTGACGGAAAGACAGCCCGAACACCCGACCAAAGGGCCACATCGTCAAAGAATTGACGGAAAGAAAATATGAACGAAGATAACACATTGTCATAGGGATGACAGAAAGAAGATGAACCCCAAGGAACACATCGTCATAGGGATGACAGAAAGAAGACCTGAACGAATGAGACACATTGTCATAGGGATGACAGAAAGAAAATCTGAACGAAGATAACACATTGTCATAGGGATGACAGAAAGAAAATTCTACCATAGAAAGCACTTTGTCATGGGGATGACAGAAAGGAAACCTGCACGAAGGAAACACATTGTCATGGGGATGACAGAAAGGAGACTCGACCGAAGAAAGCACATTGTCATGGGGATGACAGAAAGAAAATCTAACCGAAGGAACACATCGTCAAAGGTGTTTGACGGAAAGAAAACCTGACCGAAGGAAACACGTCGTCAAAGGGGTTTGACGGGAAGAAAACCTGACCAAAATGTCGTCATCAAGGGGTTGATGGACAAAGACTGGTTGAGGGTAAGATCGACGTATGACCTACGACCCAAAAGAAGAGTAATGTCTGCTGGGGATATGTCACCGTCCTGATTGGAAGTTGATTCAGGCTTTCGCGCAAGGTACCAAATTCGGCTTATGCTTCGCATGCATATGTTTGAATTTCTTTCTATGGCGTAATGCTCCATACGAAATGGAAATGCTACGCGTTTTGAGGATGCAATGTAAACATGCTTACTATATGAAAAAGAACCACTCCAGCAAAATAAATGCTGAAGAAATGAGGCCAACTCCGCTGGGGATGGCGAACTGAACTATCTCCGAGGTTACGAACCCTGCCGAGGAAGTCACACTGACCGACCTTCCTGATATAACCACTGCTGAAGATGAAACCCGAAGAGAACTCCCACTCCGTTGGGGATTACGAATAAACCTTAAAAATAGACCCCAAAGATCTGTTACGGAAGAGGTGTCAATAACCATTGGACTTTGAATCTGGCGGGGATGTCAACCACTGTTGATCAAACCATTGAGATGACTATCACCTGCTTGGGGAATGAAGTCAATAATAGCGAACTTGCTGGAGAATATCATTGAACTTAGCCTGTAGTCGGGGAAACACCCTTAACCTGCTGGGGAATACCAGCCATCACCAACAACTCTGCTCGGGGAACGACGATTGATGATATCCGCTCTGCTAGGGGACAACATTGAGCTTACTCCTCTGCTGGAGACTTACTTTCTACCCTTACTCTGCTGGGGAGAGAAACTCTACTGGGGACGTCACGTGTTGACCATCAACATGAACCCTGCAGATGTGATATGACCAAAAGATGCCCTGATACAGCATAGCCCATAAAGGAACCTGTCTTTGAGAGGTCTCATGAGGATCTTATATATCTTGCCCCATGATCTTGATTAACCGTTCTCCTGAAAAAACCCTTTTGCTTTTGGGGCGACCTGCCCCAGCCTTGAAGTGATTTTGCCCTTGACTGGCTGATCTGTGAAGGAGTACGTCTGACTGACTGACCTTCGAGAGATTTGTTGAATCTCGACCTGATTGCCCTAGATTGGCTGAATCTTGGAATGACCTTCGTGTGACACTGGCTTGTCTGACTTGTTTGAAAGGGATGTGACTGCCTCACTCTTCGGTTGGTGAGGGATAACCATAGACTTGATCCTCAAATTGAACGCTCGGTCAAATTAATTGACACTTACCCTGCCCCAGGTTAAGATTGAGGGTTTTTCGTTTTCAGAAAGAAACTCCTACTTCTAGGCTCAAAGGGGTTGACAAGGGATTATCTTCCTTATATCTCCGGTGTTTAGGGATTTGAAACAATGCCTGTACATCATCAGCAAGGTTTTGTCCCAAAAGCATATCATCAAAAGTTCTGCGTCTTTGAATTTCATCATCCTCCCTCAGATCCTGCTTAAACAAGGGTTAGGTATCAAT
Organism: Lathyrus tuberosus; assembly: GCA_022829125.1. Lineage (NCBI taxonomy): Eukaryota > Viridiplantae > Streptophyta > Magnoliopsida > Fabales > Fabaceae > Lathyrus > Lathyrus tuberosus. Next base: position 9,225,765 of record JALAZF010000044.1, on the reverse strand, counting down.
AAAGAAAATATGAGTGAACACAGATGGATTTAATCAAAACATGCATATTCATTTCATTATCGTTACCAACTGAAAACAGACGAGTTTTACAAATGAGTTTGCCCTTTAACAAAAAAGAAACTACAAATGCAAAGAAATGACATGATCTAAAAGATTGTCAGCTCTGAGGAACTGGGCTTTCCAAGCTTGACTTGCTGCTGAACTAGTCATCTTCAGAATTGCTCATCGAAGTCATTCTGATAAAAACTTGCACCACTGCTCTCGGTGTCTTCTTCCATAACCTGAACTGATAAACCCACGTGACTGGATGAAGGAGAATTGTTGATCTGAATACCCTGAGACGTGAATGAAAACATATTGGAGTCAAGCAGAGTCTGAATCTTGCTCCTAAGCACCTTACAGTCTTCAGTTGAATGCCCCTGTGCCCCAGCATGGTAATCACAATGGGCATTGACATCAAAACCTGGTGGATACGGAAAAGGAACTGGCTTTACTTCCTTCGGCACTATAAGTCCACCTCTGATTAAATCTGGCAACATCTGACTAAACGACATTGGCAACTGAGTGAAATGCCTCTCTGGCTTCCTAGGTCTTTGTCGGGCGTGCTGACGCGGCTGACGGCGGTATGACCGTTGATTCTTAGGGGATCCCTGATACGAAAGCCCAGAAGATTGTTGACTCTGACCCGTTGAAACACCTGAACACTGAGGTGGGGGATATTCTTGGACGGAATTTCTTTCTTCCACCCATTCTTCTTGAGAACTGGCAACTGATCCACTTTCACTAGCCGGGAAGTTCGAGGCGCTTTGGATTTTTCCCCTCTTGATATCGAACTCAACGTGTTCTCCAAGTATCACCAAGTCAGAGAATTTTAATACAGTAATCAACTTATCGAAGTACGGTCCTTGCAAAGTATCCTTGAACATATTAACCAATTCTCTTTCCAAAAGTGGTGGTTGAACGCGAGCAGCTAACTCTCTCCATCTCTGAGCATACTCTCTGAATGATTCGTTGTCCGCTTTAGATAAACCTTGCAACTGCAGGCGGCTGGGAGCCATGTCAAGATTATAACTGTATTGCTTTACAAAGGAATTGGCTAGATCTGACCATGATCGGATGCTACCACTTTCCAACTGCATATACCAACTCAATGATGCCCCACTCAGACTGTCCTGGAAACAGTGAATCATAAGCTCGTCATTATAGACATGTGAGGTCATTCTTCAGCTAAACATCACCAAATGTAGCTTCGGACAGCTATCCCCTTTGTATTTCTCAAAATTCGGCATCTCAAATTTTGGAGGTAACACAAGGTCGGGCACCAAACACATGCTTGCGGCATTCAGATCAAGAGTATCACGCTTCACTAGGGCATCCAGCTTCTCCTCCAGCACACGACATCTTTCATCAAACTGAACAGCCTGTGGGTCCTTAGGCTTCGCCTTTGGGATTACCCCTTGGAAATTTGGCATAGAGAAGGCAAAGCGCTGATAGTCTGTGGCATCAAGAGAAGAAGAATGTCCATCTCGGCCGATGGTACACTCGTGTATAATATGATTCCCAACAGGGACTTGCACAGGCTGAGCTTGAGTAACATTGTTCACTGGAGGTGGAATGTTATTCCCAGTAACTGAAGTCCCCTGAACATTGGCCTCTCCCCTATTCATGGCTGTCATAGCTTCCACAAGTTGATCCAACTGACTCTTCATTAATTCAACATCGGCCCTAGTTATAAACTGATTTTGTTCCCCTGAATCCATGACGATCTCCCCAAAAGCTGATTCAAGTCCGATGCGAACGTCTAGAGATCAACTGCGGTTCAGACAAAGGATTGATGAGCTCTCTAATCAGGCCGGAGACAGATATGCAAAAATGATGCAAGATGCAAATGCAAATGAACATGCTGGAATATTCGCAGGGCGATCCACCCCTTGATTCCAGTTTAACAGCAAGATAGAATGGAACTTCTGCTCATATATTAAGAAAACCAGAGGAAACCAAATGTCAACAATCACAACTCACGATAATAAGTCTAACACGCCTGGCGGTGATCCAAATACAATAGATAGAAAGAGAACTACGACATGTCATCACAGTCCACAAGTGCCGATTCCCCAGGTTCTGCCATAGAAACAATCTTGTGAATGGGATCCAGAATAAGTGACGAGAACTTGTACCCTATGATATTATTTTTCTTCTCAATACTCATTCTCAATAGTCTTCAAAAACCAGAATCAAAGTTAGGATGCAACCCTGCAAATGACTAAACACGTTAGGATGCAAGATAATGATGCAAATGCACACATGGGGTCAAGGCGCCACTGCTGGATGTGTTGTGCTGCTAACTGAACGATAACCATAACCCGGAAAACCAGAATTCCAGAATACAAAAACCACTGAGATAACCAGAAACCCATATAATCAAGCGCTGATGAGACAACCAGAAAACCGGGTAGGTTGAAGGTCTCGGTTTCCTGCAAACCTGCAAACACCCATCCCCTCTCACGTGTGGGTACTAGGATGTTCAGTATCCCGGGCTCTCAGGTCGAGAAATGATGATACGTTCACCATTTCTGGTTTGGTATCATCATCAATCGAGGAGGCCTCAACTGATTCTCCAAAACGGAAGGTCCTCAGCTTCTGGCACTGAGGTCGAGAAACAATAGTACATTCATCCCTCGGGGTACAGTACTATCGCCAATCGAGGAGTGCCTCCACTGATTCTCTTCAAAATGTAGGGGCCATCCTATGCGAGTTCCAAAGCGGGCCCTCGGGTGCGAATGGGTTTGCCACAGGATGTGGTCTGCCACTGTCACCACTAAAGAGGGATGTTTCCACTAAGGTCCTCGATGATCGGTCACCAGAGTCGACAGCTCTCTAAATCAACACCCCAACATGCGCAAGACACACACGTTAGAATGCATCCCAAGATAGCCTCGTCTGGTTGTGAATTTCGTGAACACACAAACGTACCAAGCGGGCACGTAGGTCCCACTACTTTCCTCTCTAGTCCTAGGGTATTCTCAAGCCTTGGTATTGGGCTTATCTCTCAGACCCACCCAACCTGCAAAACAAAGACAGCCAGCACAACACAGCAGTATGACAGTAATAAAAAATGAAATGCAGAAAATGCGGTAAAAATAAAAATAAAATACAACACATAAAGCAAGACAAAAACAAAACACCCAAAGAGAACAACGACAAGCAAGCGCTAGGATTGACTCGCTTAGGGATGGACCAGCATAGGTCAACCAGAGTCCCCAGCAGAGTCCCCAGCTGTCGCTCCCAGGATTTTCATCCAGGTACAAACGCGAGAGTGGCGCGGAAAAACAGAGTCGTCAGCCGTGTAAATTTATCCCAAGAGAGGGAAAGGGAACACCGCATAAACCTGAGGAAGAGGGAAAGGAATGGTCATCGCAACCATAACCTGGGTTCGGGAGTCGGTTACGCGAGGGGAAGGTGCTAGCACCCCACGCGTCCATCGTACTCGATGGGATCCACGCTTGTTGTCTAATCTAAGGGAGAGTTATCCTATCATCTAGGGTTGTACTAAGACGGAGAGGGGAAGACAAAGACCGACTCGGTAGGACATCGACGTCCTAGGCCTACGTACCCCCTTTGTGCAATGGGGAATTCAGAGTCAACGTAGTTCGGACCAAGTTCTTTTTGTGTTTTTTATGAGCGACGTTAAGTTCGCGTCCGGCAGTTAGGGTCGATGCTTGTTTGCGACTCAGACGGAAGGTAACGTGCCCTTTTTGAAAATAGCCTTTAGTTTGGAAATCCCGAAGGACAAAAAGGTTTGAAGTTGGTTTGTGTTTTTTAGGACAAAAATGGCTTAAGTTAGTTCCTAAGTTGCATTGCACCAAAGTCTAGGGCACAGGGGCGAATACTTAACACATCGTCCCAAGACAGGACGCTCGCTAAGCACTCTAGAAAGATGAGAGGAAGCCCCTCATTTCTCATTCCCCACGCTTAAGGCTCGTGCGCAATACACTTTATTATTATTAAGTGCTTTTTAGAAAGTTTGAGATGAGAAGAGAGAAGACACAAGGGTAACTCTAAAGGGGGGCTATGAGTCCTAAAGTTATCATGCATGGGTGACCTAAGGTTAGTGAGGCTTGAAGACAACCTAAACCCTAAGGGAAAAAGATGAGAGAAGGAAAGAGTAAGGGTCAACATGGATACTTATCCATACCCTTAAAGAACTTACCTTAGTCCCTGCATAAAAGGTTAGTACGAAACGGACACAAATAATATCAAGGCAAATGAAAATCAAACAATGGCAAACAATAGTGATTATAATCCAAACATGAATTCAGAAATTAAAGAAACAACCCCAAAGCAAATGGCACAAGTGCCCTTCAAACAAGGACTTAGGCATGACCAGAAATACACATATAAGCAGATCTCAAGTGAAAGCAAATCAAATAATTAGAGAAATAACCTCTAAAATTCCCAAATTAGACATCAATATTATTCAACCGGAGGTAAACCAAATATCAAAAATACCTGCAAAAATTCAAAGGGTTAGTCATTCAAATAATTGGGCAAAGCTCAGGTGAGGAGTGGGGTTCAGTGTGCAAAAGGAAAGGACCAAAATGCAATATGAAATAAATTTAAAAATGAAAGAAAAATGTTTTAATGCACTTTAAAATGTCACCTAACAGATGCAAAAAGAATGGATCAAAAATGTATTATAGATGAGGAGAAAGAAATTTCACAAATTGGAGTGTGCAAGTGAAACAAATAAGAAAAGAAAATAAAACAGTTAATTAAAACAGATGCCAAAAATAAAATGAAATGAGAAAATAAAATATGGAAAAATTTGATAAAACTAAAAATGAGTTTCATGATTTTTTGTATGATTTTTAGATGCATAAAAGTAATTTTAGAAATTAAAATGCAAAGCAAATAATTAAAATAAAAAAGAAAATGAAAGAAGCAAGGGGGTGTAATAAGCAGGAGAAAGGCGTTGGAAAAAAGATATGGGCTGAAACTGGGGGTGCAAGAAGCGAAGCCCAAGGGAAGGAGCCCACCAGCGAAGTCAACGAGGGAGTATGGTAAGAGGTCAAAATTCAGCAATAAATCCAGCCAATCGTGTGATCTAACGCCTATCCACGAGTCAACGCAATAAAGAAGTAATTAAAACCAAAAGATCAGATTTCCCAAGCATACCATAACCACGTAGTCATATGCACACCTAATCACACGGTACCACCATACTCCATCCATGTGCCTCGCACATGATTCATTAATGTGTTGTCTTAAATCCAGCCGTGTGATAAAAAAATCAAACGAAAACAATGGCCATGGTAGGGAGTCACACGGATTGGCAAACACGCAATCATAAATTAAAAACATAAAATAGAAAGACAAGTGGCGCAAGGAGGTGCGTGGGATCTGGAAATCAATGGTCCTGCTTCGTCTTCTCCATGGATCTCCTTCGCCGGACTGAAACTCAGGCAGCCGCCGGAGCTAGGGCTCCAGCCACCCTCTCCGGTGAGCTGCGGTGCACTTTTTTTCCAGAAATTGCAAATGAGTACTCTATTCTGACCAGAAAATCGCGAGGAATCCAAATATGCAACTCAAAACCACAAATAATCAACAAATAATGAAAAACGAAGGGATTAATGTTAGGGCATAAAACTTTAAATCATCATTACAAGCAAACCACATATCCAAATTTAAAAGTAAATATATCAGGATGATCAGTGACAATCACACAACAATATAGACATAAAAAAGGGAGTTTTAGGAGCACGAAAAAATCCACCAACCTGAGATGGTGCACCTCTAATCCTTGCTTGTGGCTGCGAATGGTGGTTGATTTCTAATCTGTGGATCACCAGGATTCTGTTGGTGAAAGAATTTCTTCAAAACTCTTTGTGAATTGAGAGATCCAATAATTTCGAGAATTAGGGTACAAGTTGTTGTTCTCCTCCAAATGCACGTGTATCTCCCTCAACCCTAGCATGAATTGACTTAAATACTTAGGGTTATTTCATATCTGATCATTTAGGTCTTAATCACTCCTTGGTTAATGAGTTTTGGCCCATTTTGAAATTTTTGCATAATGTTAAAATACACCTCCTTCCATGCATAGATATCCAAGGATTTCATAATGGATCACTTATTGATAAATTGCTAATCACACCTCAAATGAAAATGGGCCTTGAAATAATTTGATTCATGATTTTTTAAATAATTTGGGAATTTTGAATAATGGAGAATAAGTGAAGAACACACCATGAAATTCCTTAATTCTTGGGCCCAAAATAATCTTCAAGGAATGTCTTTTGATATTAGAAAATGACATGAAACAATGGAATTGATTATAGGTCATTATACCCAAAGTTGTAAAGATGGAACCATGAAAAACCCTAAAAACCACTTTGCCTTCTTTGGATCACAACTGGAGTTTCACAAATGATATGGAGGCCCACTAGTACTTGTTGGAAATAGGAGGAAAAGATATTCAACTTTCATGTTGGAGAAAAATTCATTTGAAGCTTCTTTGATGATGAAAAGTCAAGTTGAATGCAGTGCAGGAACTTGCCCAAAAAGGAAACTTTCAATTATGGGTCACTTTCCAAATTTAGAAACTTTGCACCAACTCCTGATTCCTGATAAATATGTATGAAACTTGACCCCTGGAGACCATATGAGGATGTGAGACCTTGAAAACCTTGAAGAGAACCCCAAAATCCCATGGTTGACTTTTCTCCTTTCACTGTTGACTTTTCCCCAATTCACCTGATTCTCAATCTTCTGATCAATTAAGTCTCTCCTGAACCAAACTGATGGACAACCTCCCACCCCTAGATACTTAGAGACCCAAGGAATACCATGGAATCAAGTCTTGCCCAAAAAATCAGAAATAAACTGACTTTATAGCAAACCCTAGTTTTGGCATCCTCAGTCTAGGAGGAAATAACACAGTCTCCAAATCCAAATTCCTCTGAATATGATGTGTATCATCTCCAACAAAGATAAGATATGCCATTTGGTGATGATAAAAACCCATGGAGCTTGCCCATTGGAGCAATAAACCCAAGAATTTCAAAACCCTAATTCATGCACTGGTTAGGAGAGAGTGATCCTTTGAGATCCCTTGCCACTTGTGAACTCTTGATGATGTGATAGTCCAGATAGGACCTTCTTGAACTGCCTCAAGCACCTTGACCCCATGCTAATGATATGCATACATGATAATGCAAAAAATGAAATGAAACATAAGCCAGTTAGTACTAAAGTATGGAGGGCAAATTTTGGGGTGCTACAGAAACGACTCACCATCAAGTGAGCTGACTCAGAACCTCGAGAACATCTTCGTCTGCTTCAATCATGGCGTCTTTAACGAAATGAGTGTCGAGGAAATCAAATCCCTCCCACCGCCCAAAATTCCAATCCTCATTGGCAACTAAAGTCCACCATGCTGGCACCCTCTCCAAAAAATATCCAATCACCCGTCTGCAATCATATGCATCATATGCATTACATCTGTCATCATAAGCATCATGTGCATCATATGCATAATGAAATCAATCATACTTCCCCAGCACTTACATCTCCGTGCGTCAGCATTTGCATTGCACATCATTACAAAATCAAGCATTCATACATGCGTAAGATCCAGGATCAATCTTAAGATTTCAAGACGATTATCAGCCCAGTCAGGGGCATCTTCTTCAAATCCGTGGGCGTTCCTCACGAAGTTGTTTCAACCTTTTATTGATCAAGCTCAAGCGATCTCCAGCCCAGCCAGGGGCACCTTCGTCAAGGCAGTGGGCTTTCCTCATTGAATCATTTCTTCAACCTTTTGTTGATGTCTCCAAATAAATCTCACTCATCATATCCCCAGCAAACTTGACCTTTTGTCAATTGCATTACTATCATCCTTTTGGTGATAGTCAAACCCAATCAACTCAACTCAACCTGCATCCTTTTGGTGTTGGTAACCCTCAAATAAAAAACATCCTATCATCCTTTTGGTGGTAGCCGTTCAATTCATCCTAACCTGCATCCTTTTGGTATCGGTCCTCGCAAGTGGGAAATTCCTATCATCCTTTTGGTGGTAGTAGATTGTATTGATCCGTCATCCTTTTGGTGTCGCCGATCCATGAACCCTTGGTCTACGTGTCATCCTTTAGGTGAGTGACAGCCTTTGGTATCATTTCGCTTGTTATTATCCTTTTGGTAGTAGTAAGTTGTGACCTCACTTTCATCCTTTTGGTGAAGGGTCACTGTGTGCGTGTGTTCTCTATCATCCTTTTGGTGATAGGTCTGTCATCCTTTTGGTGTCAGATAGTTATGTGTGTGCCCTATTATCCTTTTGGTAATAGCAAGCTTTGACCTCATTTTCATCCTTTTGGTGGAAGGGTCTGTGTGTGTGTGTGTGCCCTATTATCCTGTTGTTAATAGCAGGTTTTGACCTCATTTTCATCCTTTTGGTGGAAGGGTCTGTGTGTGTGCCCTATTATCCTTTTGGTAATAGCAGGCTTTGACCTCGTTTTCCATCCTTTTGGTGGAAGGGTCTGTGTTTGTGTGCCCTATTATCCTGTTGGTAATAGCAGGCTTTGACCTCATTTCCATCCTTTTGGTGGAAGGGTATGTGTGTGTGGGTGCCCTATTATCCTTTTGGTAATAGCAGGCTTTGACCTCATTTTTTATCCTTTTGGTGGAAGGGTCTGTGTGCGTGTGTGCCCTATTATCCTTTTGGTAATAGCAGGCTTTGACCTCATTTTCATCCTTTTGGTGGAAGAGTATGTGTGCGTGTGTGCCCTATTATCCGTTTGGTAGTAGCAGGCTTTGGCCTCATTTTCATCCTTTTGGGTGGAAGGGTCTGTGTGCGTGTGTGCCCTATTATCCTTTTGGTAATAGCAGGCTTTGACCTCATTTTCATCCTTTTGGTGGAAGGGTCTGTGTGTGTATGTGCCCTATTATCCTTTTGGTAATAGCAGGCTTTGACCTCATTTTCATCCTTTTGGTGGAAGGGTCTGTGCGTGTGTGCCCTATTATCCTTTTGGTAATAGCAGGCTTTGACCTCATTTTCATCCTTTTGGTGGAAGGGTCCGTGTGCGTGCGTATTCTATCATCCTTTTTGTGATAGGCCTGGCATCCTTTAGGTGTCAGATTCTTCTGTTATCATCCTTTTGGTGATAACTACCTTTGCAAGCAATATGTGATTTCACCTCCCAAGCACTTTTCTTTCTTTTCGGACAAATTTTTGGTCTTTTTCATATCTAATTGTCTTCTACCTCAAAAGAGCGAACGCCGTAGCAATTCATCTTACTAGGTCCAAGCCAATTAGATAGGGGCATCTGTTATACCCCAAATTTGTCCTACCTGTATATATGTTTCATCTGTACATTCCATCCACTGTCAATTATTCAAAAAAATCCAAAAAAAATATGTTGTTTCTATCATGAGGTTGAACTGAGTCAGGTTAAGTCCAAGGTGCGTTGATTCAGGTGATGTGTGGTTGAGAATTCAATTAAGGGTTGTGTGCCAATACAAGCGATGTATATGGGTCAAGTTGTCAGGTTGTGCCAAATTCAGATGTTTTCATAGTGGTTCATTTGTGGCTTTGATTTAAACTGGGCAGGTTGTGGTTTAGAAGTTCACTTGAGAGGTTAAGTCGTATTGTTGAGAGTCAGTGGGATGACAATTAATAACCAAATCCATTCATATCCATATTCTCCATTCCCATATTTTTCACATGATTCATTCTTCAATCCATTTCAATATCCATTTTCTTTTTTAGTTACCTAAGTCCAATTATCCCATTTCCATTGTTTCTTATCCATTCTTATCCATTTTTTCTAAATTCAGGTCCAATTTCAAATTCACTTTTCTTTTAATATCCATTTTTTTAAATATTTTTTTCCTTAAGTCCTTTTCTCTTTTTAAACCGGCTCCAAATCCATTCCAAGTTATTTTACAAAATAAATTCCAAAAAATACACCAAAGTCTTGTACATAAGAATCCTTTTACAAATTTTCCTACAAATTTTTTTACAACAAAATCCCAAAGAAAAAGTTCATTGGGCCCATGTGTTTTCCTGCTTAAGCCCATCTACATAATCCACTAAAAGAAAACCATACGCCTATTTTCCTAAAAAAAATAATAATAAAAGAAAAGTCATAATTTCATAACAAAGCCCCACATGAGAACATATTACAGCCACTACAATTCACATTCCGCATATCATGAATCCGTACGACTCCTTTGACCCCACATGATACAAAAAAAAATCTCAATAACCACTCGACATGATGCCTCTACACAAGCTAAGCCATGCTGCTACCATCCGCAATTACCTACAAAATGAAAAAAAGAAGTCGCGCACCATATGTCAAAGGTGATGCCATGATCCACAAAACCAAACGCGATGCTTCTGCATAAAACAAACCCACCTTTACAAAGGAATTGAAAACAAGTTACAATAATAAACAGCAAGCTGCAGTCATAAATTCCCTTAGGACTTCATTTCCACGCCTTACCTCAGGACACACCCTTCATTCTTGATGGCTTAGTCTCACTAATTCATTGCTCAACCCACTTTCAGACTTCGGCTAATGCACCAGACCGGACCCCACTAGTTTCCACAAAAAACCAAACCCTGCTACCACACAACCCAAACCAAACGTCCAAGCCCTCAGCCACGATAATTCGTACAGCAACAGGGTGCCCTCAAAACCACCAAAGCACCAACAATTCCAAAACAAATCGTACAACACCAAATAACAGGCAAGACAATACCTGCACCAACTCGTACAACCTGCAGAAATTGGATTAAAGCAAACACGCACGGCAAAAACGCAACAGAAATTCCAAAACGGCAACACAAATTCATTCACGGTTTTCATCCCATTTCACTCTATAAATACAAACTCAAATTCATCCATTAAAAAAGAGCCCTAGCCACCAAAAAAACCCTCCCTTCTCCAACCTCCATTGAATCCGAATCATAACCTTCTTCCTCCTTCAAATTTCTCTGCTCACAAATACCCCCCAACAACCACCAAACTTTTAACTCACTCATACCTCCTTCTTCTCTTCACACAACAACACAACGCTAACCTCACCTTCAAATATGTCTCAACCTTTGAACCAACTCCATCAACAACAACCCATTCTTCCCTTTCTTCCATTTCAAACCGCAAAAACAACCACAACCACAACCCACTATTCATCAAAACCTTCAATACATAAATACCCTTCAAACACCTTCAACCCACAACTCAAATCGAACCCACAAGATAAAAAAAAACCAATCCAGATCGAGAAGAAGAGGAAGAAAGAGTGACAATATTGAGAAGATTTTTGAATGAAAATCGAGAGAGAAAGGTTGGGCTGACCGTTTGCTTTTCATCATTTGTTGTTTTCGACTTTAATTCATTTCCGTTTGATGATGTTTTGAAGCGTGATACTTTTCCTTGGTTTACTGAGATGTATTTATTTTTTTATTTTTCATAACCATGCCTTATTTCATTTGACTTTTCTCTGCTCTTGGATTTGGTGTGATGAGAAAGTGATACGTTCAGTCTTTTTTAATTATGTAAACCGTGTGTGTTGGAGCTGGGCTTTGGGAGTCCGTTTTTGTTTCATTGTTACGGTTGATAGGTGGTGGATGAATGGGCCTTAGGACCCATGGTTATTCCATCCTATTTTCATACATTGGTTTTATGTCCGCACCCCTAATCCGTTCAGTACACCCTTTCCTTTTTATTGTTACCTTATTTTCCTTTAAGTTGTTTTGAGATTGCTTTTTAATTTTGATTTTTTTTACTATTCATCTATTTTTATCTAATTGATTTCTTTTATTTTCACCTTAATTTCCATTTTTTTTACTTCTTTTCTTTTGGCCAATGATATGACAACAATCTTGATTTAGTTGATTCTCTCAAATCGATTCAAAATCTTGATTTATATGAGGCCTACCACCTATTTATTTTTATCTCGATTTATTATTTTATTTCTATTCATTTTGGGTCAATGAAAACCAAATATCAATGATTTATCGATTTCTCGATTAAATCTTGATAAAGGCGAGACCTTTATTCCTTTTCCTATCTATGTTCGATTTTATTTCATTTTATTGTCCTTTCATTATTTTTATTCGTTTTTTGGTCAATGAAAACCAAACGTCAATGATTTATCGATTTCTCGATTAAATCTTGATAAAGGTGAGACCTTTATTCTTTTTCCTATCTTTCTCGATTTTATTATTTTTTGTCATTATTTTATTCATTTTTGGGTCAATGAAAACCAAAATATCAAGATTTTTCGATTTTTCGATTTTAAATCTTGATAAAGGTGAAACATTTATTCTTTTTCTTGTCTTTTTCGATTTTTTATTTCATTTCTTATTATATTTTTCATTTTGGGTCAATGAAAACCAAATATCTAAGATTTATCGATTTATCGATTTAAAATCTTGATAAAGGTGAGACCTTTATTCTTTTTCTTACCTCTTTTCGATTTTATTTCATTTCTAATTATATTTTTATTACTTTATTCATTTTGGGTCAATGAAAGTCAAATATCAAAGATTATCGATTTCTCGATTAAATCGTGATTAAGACGAGACCATTTTTATTTTATGTCAACTTTAATCTCTTGTCAATACTATCTTGGTTATTATCCTTGTTCATATTATTATTCATATTGTCCATACCATATTCATATTTATTCATCTAACCATTTCATTTGTTCACCATTAATCAAAAAACACTAAAAACATCGAAACCCTAAAACAATAATTGATGGACTGTTGGTTGCTTGGCGACTTTGGTTCAAGGCTTAGTTTAGGACACCTTGCACACACCCGACTTTCTCTTGGGCTACCTTACAATGAGACCTTTTATTTCATGTCATCCCTTGTAATTTACATGTACCCTACTCCCATTCCGATGTACGCACTTAGCTTTCTTTTGATTGTGGTTTGTTTACTAGGAGCACCCCTAGGGACTAGCATAGACAACCCATTCTCAAACTAATTCTCGATTCGTCGTCGAGCCATTTTCAAACAAACCTCTTTTCAACCAAACCCTCGATTCGTCGTCGAGTCATTTTCAAATCAACCTCTAACCAAATCATTTTTCAAACCAAACTCTTTTCATAACAAATAAACCCTTGATCCAACGTCAAGCGAATTTTCATAATCAAACTTCAAAAACAACTAATAATTATCGCAACTCTTTTAAGGTGAAAAATGGGGGTTCAAGTCTTTGATCTTCCTTCGATTGTTTGGGTGCGAGTTCTCTTACTCGTGTGTGAGCAATTGACGCCTCTTCTTTTAACAAATCAAATCCTTTTCAAAATAACCAAGCGCATACAATAAACCCTTGATCCCACATCAAGCGGACTTTCATAATAAAACCTCAAAACGACTAACAATTATCGCAACTCTTTCAAGGTGAAAAATGGGGGTTCAAGTCTTTGATCTTCCTTCGATTGTTTAGGTGCGAGTTCTCTTACTCGTGTGTGAGCAATTGACGCCTCTTTTAAAAATCAACCAACTCTCCTTGTTTCGTGGGCGTACCACGAACTACGACTGCTCTGATTCTTTATTCTCGTCCGAGTAAAGATACGTAGGCATAAGACTGCGATGGTCTTGGCGAGCACACTACCATCTTTTTTCGTCAAGCCCCGTAGTCGAACTACGATTGCTCTAATTCCTCATTCTCGTCCGAATGAGCATACGTAGGCCCGAGGTCGCGATGATCTTGCCGAGCACCCTATCCTTAAACCACCCCATTTTTTCCCTTAGTATCTTTTCCCTTTTATCTTTACCTTTCCGCATTTATTTTAGAGAAGAAAACAAACAAGCTTAGCTAACGAGTATTGCGATTCGAATTAGGAGGTTCCCGTTGAGTACAACGGACGTGAGGGGGTGCCCGTACCTTCCCCTCATGTAACCGACTCCTGAACCCAGAATGTGGTTGCGATGACCATGTTCTTATCCCTCCTTAAAGGTTTTCTCGATATTTTCCTTTCCCTCTTTTGGGATAAATAAAGTTCGGTGGCGACTCTGTCGAACCGCGTTCCGCGCCTTTCACGCGAAGGGTCGTGTCTTCGATGAAGCGATTTTTTCGAGGTGCGACATATACATAAGGCAACCCATAACTGAATAATAGGCCACCTTTCTCATTTCTTCTTTTTCTTCTTTATTGCTTGGACATTATGTTAGGCCATTAAGAGTTCAAACTTCTTGTACCATTTCCTTGGAGCTTGCTTAAACCTATATAGATGTTTCTTCAAGCAACACATAAGGCATTATTTGTATGGTTCTTCAAATTCTTTGGGTTGTTCCATGTATACTTCTTCCTCTAAGTATCCATGTAAAAATGATGTTTAACCTCAATTTGCTCTATCACCAAGTCTAGCGTTGCAGCTAGACCAATGGTCTTATTGATGTCATATTCACTACTAGTGAGAATATCTCTTCAAAGTCGATCCCTTTCTTCTAATGGAAACCCTTCACGACAATTCTTGCTTTGTATCTGAGGTTTGGGTTGTTCCCTTTAAACTTGAGTTTGAACACCCATTTTTTTCAAAGACATTCTTGTGATAGCAAAAGTTGTCTCTACAAGTCAATCTATGTTTTGATGATAACAATACGCATTTGTGAAAGAACAATTTTATGTTCTAACGTGTGTTGTGTGCAGATCATAATCATAGAAGATATCAGATCCAACAAGCACCAGCCAGATGTGCGTAATTGATAATATGCAAAGTTACTATGTGTGACACAAGTCGCAAGAAGCAAGAACGCTTCTGTATCTGATCGTGATCAGTCAGATCCAAGGATGCTGATATTGCTGTTGCAATGCTTTTGTGGATGCTCTCTGAAAGTGGTCGAGATTCTGAAGATTGCGAAGCTTCTGAAGAAGAGAACCGAAGTGCTGAAGACTCTCATGACTTGGAGTTCTGAAGGCGGAAGGCTTTGAAGACCAAGTGCAGAAAGACTCTGAATACTTATGTGTTCTGAAGTTTACGGTTCCAAAGGTCAAGTGCTGAAGACTCTGAAGACGAATTCC
Organism: Lathyrus tuberosus; assembly: GCA_022829125.1. Lineage (NCBI taxonomy): Eukaryota > Viridiplantae > Streptophyta > Magnoliopsida > Fabales > Fabaceae > Lathyrus > Lathyrus tuberosus. The sequence goes on along the minus strand of JALAZF010000044.1, from coordinate 9,210,721 downwards.
TAATGGACAAGTTTTGAAGTTTCAGAAGACTTGAAGAAGTAAAGGATAATGTTCTTAAAGACAAGTGTTGAAGTTCTGAAGACTGATTCCTAATGGATTTCTTCAAATGACTGAAGACTTGATGTATCAGATATCCTATTAAGAAGACTCTACTCATGCTTCATCAATTTACCATCAGAAGCCTCTGAAGTTTGGAAGTCAAATGTTACCGTTGTGAGTAACTGTACACAGCGCCCAAGAAAGATATATCCCATCACTTCTCCCACAGTAAAAAGGAGATGTGTCAGTACAACTAATTATTACACAACGTCTCTTTTCCAATAGCCAACAGTATTTCAAATGGCTATATTTCTACTGGACTATTTAAAGGAAAGAGTAATCGCATCTGAAGATATCGATTGAGTCCATGAATGGAGAATTGATCAAAGTCACTGTGTGAAGATAGCAACAACGATGAGTTCTCGTTGTAACACTTAAATATCAAAAGCTATCACCATTTACACATGGCCATTGTTGTTGAAGCTTAAAGATCATCATTCAACACAACTACAATCAATTGGTACAGAAGTTGTTGATGAAGAAGACAACATTGCAAATCAGTCAAGTCATTAACCACCTTCTCGTCAGTACTACATTGAAGATCTGAAGCAAGGAGTTGTTGCTCAAAGCTTGCTCACTCAAGAAGACGACGAAGAAGAAGATCTACAAGATGTCAATAACTGTCAAATCATTATACATCCTTGTAGTTTCTTAGGATAGCAAGGAGTTGTTGCTCACATCTTGCTTGAACACTTGTGTGTTCTTTGTACTTAAACTTAGGAGTAATCTGCTTGTTAAGAAGCATCTTTGTAATCTCCTGTAAAACTAATTCTTGGTGAATTAGGATTCCTTGAGTGGTCAGTGTGACCGGAGACTCAAGAAGACAATGGCGAGATGTCATTGTGGGAAAATCCTGAAATAGGGTCAGTAGCGCTATATTCATTGCAATGAATCCCTGAACGTCTAGCTGTGAAAGCCTAGCAATAGATCTTGCGAGATTGGAACCTGCAGGTCAATGTTCATTATATTCATTAAGTTGAATCCCTGAACGGTTCATTGCATGTTAGTCACAGTGCGGTTGTGCAAGTGGTTAGGCACCGGCCGTTGCCCGTGCATCTGTAATCGATATTGATTATAGTGGATTAAGACCTTGTGTTCAAGGCGAAATCACCTGAGGAGGGTGGACTGGATTAACCTTTGTGGTAAACCAGGATATATCGTGTGTTCTTTACTCTTATGCTTAATGTATTTGTTTATGTTTCTATATTGAGGATCGGAACCTTACATAAGCAAGTCAGAACCTTGCAACTCTGATAAAGCTTCCGCTCTGCAAGTTCTAAATGATGCACACAACGTTCAGACTCTCGTTGGTTCTTATGCTTCATGCAAGGCAAGTCTGAATGTTACTTCGCAAGTCAGAGTCTCTCAACGAACTCTGATGTTATCTCAGCGTCTTAACGACAAGAAGCAAAAAGTTGTTAAAGAGTAAATACACAATTCAAACCCCCCCTTTCTTGTGTCTTTCTCGCACCTTCAATTCTTTTCTTTGGTAATTTCAGTAAGTCATATGTGTGGTTCTCCTTCAATGACTGTAATTATTCTTGCATCCATTTGTCCATGTCATCTGTCTCAATGGCTTCCTTGAAGCGTTGAGGTTCTCCTTCTCCAGTGAGAGTGACATACTCACCGGAGGAATATTTTATTGATGGTTGTCTTACTTGCATGGATCTTCTCACTTGAGGTTTTGGGTCCCTCTGATCGGTCTCTATTATTTGTTTTCCCTGTATTTCCCGACCTTGTTCTGTTTGGTCAGATTGTTCCATATGACGGGGTTGTGCTGTCTAATTAGGTTCAATATCTCGTTGAGATATCTCTCCCGCTGAATTTGTTTACCACAATGGTCTTTGGCTTCTTATATTGAATATCATGGATTATAAAATCTTCATAAAATATCACATCTCTGCTTTAAACAATCTTTTTGTTTTTAGGATCCATAATCTAAAGCCAAGTTCATCTCTTGGTGAACTAAGGTATTTGCACTCCTTCGTCTTAGCATCGAGTTTTGCTCTTTTATCTTTGGGAATATGGACAAATTCCATAAACTTGAATACTTTCAATTAATCGTAGAAGACTTTCTTTCCATACCATACTTCATTCGATATATCTCCATTTAACGGTCTTGAAGGAGACAAGTTTATCAAATCAACCACAGTACTCACTGCTTCACCCCCAAAATGATTTGGGAAGTTTTGCATGAGAAAGCATGCTTCTCACTTTCTCTGCAATCATTATGTTCATCCTTTCATCTATTCCATTCATTTGGATAGTCTTCAGATGTGTCTTCTCATGTCTTATCTCATGAGCTTTACAATATGCTTTAAACGGACCTAGGTATTAACCTCCGTTGTCACTTCTTAAGCATTTCAACTTTCTTCCAAATGCTTGTTCTACAGAGGCATGAAACTCCTTGAAAGCTTGTTTAACTTGATCTTTCTTCTTTAATGGATACACCCACACCTTTCTGGAGTGATCTTCGATGAAGGTAACAAAGTATCGTGTGCCACCAAGATACCTTTTAGATGTGGATAAGACATCTGATTGAACAAGGTCTAGGATTTTCTTTTATCTTCTTGCATCATTTGATCTTTGAAAAGATACGCTGTATTGTTTTTCTGCTAGACGGTCTTCATAGGATTCAAGTGATTTTCCCTTTATATTTTAAAGATGATATTTAGCAAGAATCTCTAAACCTTTCTCGCTCATGTGGCCAAATCGTTTGTGCCATAATTCTTTGGTTGCGTCTTGAGAAACATTAGTTTCTCCCTTATTTATCTTTCCTTGCATGATGTATAGGGAGCTTTCCTTTTTGCCACGAGAAATTGTCATTCTCCTCTTGCTAAGCTTCCATCTACCACCTCCGAACTAATTTATCATCCCCAGATCATTCAACTTTCCTATGGAGATAAGGTTTAGACGCATTTCTGGTACATGTCTTACTTCCTTCAACATGAGCATATTGCCATTCTATATGATCAGAGTCATTTCACCAATACCAACAACCTTGCATGTAATGTGGTTTGCCATACTCACCGTACCGAAATATCCTCTTTGGTATGATGAGAATAATTATTCATAAGGTGTAACGTGGAAATATGCTCATGTGTCAACTATCTAATCACAATCATTGAATGCAACATTTAGATAATCATCTCCAATAAGGAAAATATTCTCGTTGCTTGTGTTACACTTGTATCTTTCAGTTACTATAAGGTCAACAAAGAATGTCAATGGAAAGATATTTACTGTGAGAAAGCATTAATGAAATCTCTTTAAGAGAAACATTAATGTTAAGCTGTCAACAGACCAATGATAAGGGATCGACCGAGTTGCCGACACAAAAGCCAAATGTTAGTCCTCTTAGAATATTTGGGTCAATGTGTTCCAGGCATGTACTTGAGAAATTGAGGAAGAGGCTAGGTGATCGAAATTAGGCTATGGTGCTCAAAGATTATCATTTGACTTATGCATACAATGTGTATTCACCAAATGATGATAAACTAGTGATCAATAGGGATGTTCTGGTGGACGAAAGAAAAAGGTGGAATTGGACTCAAGGATCAGTTTGACATGAGCAAGATACAGTCACAAATGTTCTTGAGCAGAATGTTAGAAGATCTTCTAAAATGAGAACTGAGTCGACAAGGCTAGCTGGATATGATATATTTCCATATCAAATATCGATGGAGGTGGTGACTTCATAGGAGAAGTGATAATGATTGTTGAATCATAATCAATTGATTTGGATCAAGCCATGAATGATTCAAATTGGTTGGCAGCCATGCAAGAAAAACTTAGAGCGATTGAGGAGAACAAGACCTGAGAGCTAGTTGATAAGTCAATCAAGAAGCCAATTGATGTGAAATGGGTATACAAGTTGAAACTAAGGACATATGGTGAAATTTTCCAGTATAAGGAAAGACTAGTGGCAAGAGGTTTTCTACAAAAACCTGGTATTGACTTCAATGAACTTTAGGCAATTGTTACAAGGCTGGAAACCATCAGGATTGTTGTGTCGACTGCAGCATACAAAGGGTGGAAGATACATGTAAAGTCAACATTTCTGAATGGATCATTGTAAGAAGAGTTCTATGTTAGTCAACCACCAGGATTTGAAATCAAATGGCATGAGCAAAAGGTGTACAAATTGAGGAAGGCTCTATATGGCTTAAAGCAGGCCCTAAGGGCTTGGAATAAGAGAATCGATAGCTTCCAGATCAAAGCAGGTTTCACAAAATGTGTCTCAAAACCTGGAGTGTATGTCAACAATGTAAGCATGCTCAGTCGAGTCATCTTATGCTTGTACGTGGATGGCTTGTTGATTACAGGTACATATGAAGTAGAAATAAAAGGAGTCAAAGCTGAACTGATACAAGAATTTGAAATGTACGACCTAGGGAATTTGTCATATTTCTTTGGGATAGAGTCTAAAGACACAAGTGAATGAGTGTTATTGCACTTGAAGAAGTATGCTCAGGACATCTTGAAAAGGTTCAAGATGAGCAACTGTAATGCAGTTGTCACACCATCGGAGACTGGAGAAAAATTGAGAAAGGATATAAATGATGAATTTGTAAGTGCAACATTGTACAAGAAAATCATTTGATCCTAAAGATATCTATACAATACTATACCTGACATTTGTCAAAGTGTTGGGTTGTTGAGCAGATTTATTATGGAGAAACCACAAGAATGTCATCTCACGGTAGTAAAGAGAATGTTGAAATACATAAAGGGAACAATCGACCATATTGTGTTAATGCCAACACATAAGAATACAAACACAAATGCAGAGATACATGGCTACACTGATTCAGATTTCAGTGGAGACGAAGATGAAAAGAAAAGTATTGCAAGCTACATATTCATGATTGAGGGAGCACTAATTTCTTAGAGCTCAAGAAAGAAAATCATTGTGGCATTATCCTCTTGTGAAGCTGAGTACGTAGTTGCATCTTGTGCAGCATTTCAAGCAATATGGATAGAAATGTTGCTCAAAGAGTTCAAGATCATGGAACCTAAGAAAATGAAGTTGTTTGTAGATAACAAGTCAGCTATTGACCAGGAAAATTATCTTGTATGTCATGGTATAAGTAACCACATACAGACGAGGTAGCATTTCCTCAAGGATCAAGTATATAAAGGAAAACTTGAACTTGAACATTGCAAGTCATAATAGCAACTAGCTGATATACTCACCAAACCCTTGAAGAAAGTCACGTTCGATGAGTTGAAGAGAAACATTGGGATAAGAAGCCTAGAAAACATGAATTATGTGGTGTGTTAAAGCTAGTAATTCATGGTTTAATAAGAAAGTTATATTCAACATAGTTGTATTCAACATAGTCGAATACATTATATAGTTGTCGAAATATGTAAACATGTATTTGACAGAGTCAAATACTGCAGTTAGCAAATAATGTGTTTGGTTGCCTATATATACAAGTGACGATGTAAATCAAATATACAACAACTTTATAATGAAATTCTCCTTTTCACAATATAGTTTCTCTCTCTTTTACTCTCTCTTCTTCTTCATTCTTTTTCAAAACCATAATTGTTCTAAGATAATCAACTATCAACCAAGAGTCTTTAATAAAAGACTGCTAATGAGCTACAAGAAATTAGATTTCCAAGCTCATAAGAGCATATCTCTAATTTCCTACTCAATTTGTTGATGCATTTAATTAAATATGATAAATACAAATTATAGCATATCGATATATTATAGAATAATCAATCATAACAAAAATTGTGTACCTTTTTGAATTCACGAGATTACCTTCAGAGAGAGTGAATATGAGAGGATTACTAGCCTTAGTGTTGTTAGAACAAGATTTGTTCATGACATATTCTCTTTTAGTTTTGATGATAGCAAAATATTAAAATAACAATGGTTTATTTGATGTGTGTTTTATTTATGCAGGTTCTTGTTCTTGTACATAAATAATCAGAATCTTTTTTACTTGGACACACTTGAGAGTTGCTTCATTGCTAGCTTCTGGTGGAAGAGTCTGAAGAACAATTGCTAGTGTGGCTTGGCGCGGTCTCTGAGTTGAAGGCCTCAGCATTTAGACGAGTTACTACACTTGGTAATTGTATATCGGCATCTGGTACCATTTAGAGTTGGTGATAAAGTTGTGGATTGTCTGTATTGCAGAAAGCAAGTTGTATTGTCTTATCAGCTTGTCAGCTCGAGTCTACAAGATTGCAAAGCTCAAGAAAGGTTGGCACGTTCTACGGATGTCTGCTTCCAACGGCTCTATCAGTACAAAACCTCTTGAAGATTCAAAGGTTAAACACGTTACTCACTGGATTCAGAATCTGCAGTGCATCCATCTTCAACGTCTCTTATACTATGAAGTAAAGGCAAAGACACTTGATCAAGTCACTTCCTCAACGGCTAGTTTCTACAAAGGCTATATATATGGCTAACGATTCAAGTTTAAATCTTAACAAGGATTCTTCTGACGAAGGAGTAGTAAGATCAAGAAATTATCAATTCTAATGTAATATGCAGAGTTTCTGTTTTAGGTTGTAATTATAAAAGCCTTATGATTTCTTACCATTAAATATCTTAGAAATATTAAGAGCTTTATATCTTTGTTATGGTCATTTCTCGTACCTCTGATGCTTGAATCATGTACACCTTTTTCTCTATTCTACTGAGCCTTCAGTAGTTTAGATTAAGTCTTTTGCTATGTGCTTGAGCAAAAGTCTTGTCTCATTGGGATTCAAGCAACAAGTCTTGAGCCAAGATGCTTAAGCCACGTAAGTCTCATTGCTTAAGTGCTTGAGATGTGAAAGTCTTATTCAGCTAGTCTGATTAAGCAGTGGGGAAGACTCCATCTGAGGGGCGTGAGTAAGAAGTCTCATGAGAGAGGTCTCCTTCTAATGACCATAAGAGCAGGTGGCTCGATCAGAAAGCGTGAGCAAGAGAAATCTTAGACATATGCTCTAAGCAAAGGGCAAGTCTCAACCTGAAGACTTTGGAGCAGGTGGCTCGGTCAGAAGGTGTGATCAAGGGAAAGTCTTAAACATGTGCTCTAAGCAAAGGAAGTCTCAGACAGTTGGTATGAGCAGTGTAAAAGTCTTATGCAGAAGCATAAGTGATTGTAATCATAAAGTGGTTATAATGAAAATCTCTTGTGGGGCAAAAGGAATGGACTACTCTCAGTTAGGGAAGGAACCAGGATAAATCTTTTGTTTCTTCTGCTGTTATTTTATTTACTTCTGTTATATCCGCTGCTAATGAATTAAACAGAATCTGAACACCAGTTCTGATTTTGATACTCTAATTAGAAGTTAAATTAAAGAAAACGCGAAACACAATTCAACCCCCCTCCTTCTTGTGTACTTTTCACACCTTCAATTGGTATCAGAGCATGGTTTGTGCTTAACACTTAACAGTGGCGCAGATAATGATCCAATAAGAAAAGTATATTTCTTCTTCAAGAAGAAATCAAGTACCACCTGAAAAATATCATACGGTTTTTCCTACCATATTCAAATGGATAACTCCACTGAATTTAAATGATGGAAAAGCTAAACATATTTTTAACTCATTGGTCTTGATAAATGGTTACTTAAGGTCTATAGAATATCCTTGAAAGAGGTATTACTATAGAAGTTGATGGTTGAAAATCTCTTTCAACAACTCAGAAGATGCATATTGACTATCTTCAGAGATAGTTGCATTCTAGTAGATGCTCTATCTCACTTCTGAGTATATCAACATCATTGATATGTCTGATGCTTGGATTATCTTTGAGTTCTTGTGCTCAGATTTGCGGGTATCAGTTTTTGAAGCATGAAGTAGTTGCAATTCATCTAATATTTTCAAGCAAATTCTGATAATATTGTTCTTTAACTTAAATCTAAATTCACAGTTTTTATATGTTTACATCTTGAATATTGTCGTACCTCGAAAAATGAGAGACTACCTCGCGAAGTGAAATTACACGCTCACGGGATGGACTAACAGAGTCGCCACCGAACTATATTTATTCCCATTATGGGAAAGGGAAAATATCGATAAAACCCTTAAACGAAAGGAAAAGACATAGTCATCACAACCAAAAGTTGGGTTTAGGAGTCAGTTACGCAAAGAGAATGTACTAGAACCCCTCACGTCAGTTGTACTTAACGGGAACCGTTAGGTTAGGTGTGCGTGTTAATGTTTACTTCTAAGTGTTAGGCTTCTCGAGTTATAAGGAAGGAAAGAGGATAGGGACTAGATGATTTATTTTTCTAGGGTGCTCGCTAAGATCATCACAATCTCATGACTACGTATCCTCGTAGTGCAATGAGGAAGTCAGAGCAATCGTAGTTCAGGGAAGTACGATTGAGAAAAGGTCTCGATCGCACTGGGGCGAGAGAAAATGTTTGTTAGTTTTTATGTGGCTCGCCAAGGAATGTGATCCTTGCGCCTACGTATTCTTAACGGAAATGAGAAATCAGAGCGTCTGTAGTTCTGAGCACTCTGGTTTGATGGTTGATTTTTAGGATGACGAGAGCTCGAATCGCAAAAACTACATCTCGGATCCTCATTCTCGGGGAGACGTTGACTACACCCCGCTCATTTTTCATCTTTTATTGAAAAGTGTCTAAGTATGATTAAGTTGATTAATTTTGACTTAGAAAAATGCTGCTTGACGTTGAATCAAGGGTTTGTTCATGGTGCAAGGGTTTGAACTAATGGAAAAGAGATCCTAAGGGTATAAGGTAAGGTCGATGGCGATGCACAAGGCAATCAGCTTACAAAAAGTAAACGAGGATACCACTTAACGTTGGATCAAGGGCTTGCAAAAAGGTTTGGTCGTTCCTAGTCCCTAAGGGTGCTCCTAATACGAAACCATCCACACAAAGTGAGAAAATAAATGAAGTACATCCAAGAGGGAGCGGGGTACATGAAAAATAAAAGGGAATATTGAATGCGAGAAATAAATGAGGTCATTGTCAGGTAGCCCAAGAGAAAGCTATGTGTGTGCAAAGTGTCCTAAGCTAAAGTAATAGAGAAAATAGATAACCAAAATCTGCAGCTCCTTTTCTAGGGTTTCTGTACAGTCTCAAATCCCTGAATACCAAAGATACTAACCACAGTCCACCACTTGATAGTCTTTTAGAGTTTCGATAATTTTGTCATGTTTTGTGTTTTTTTTAATAATATGAAAAAGATAAGACGATGACAAGATGAATAAGGTGACAATATGATATGAACAATGATAATAATTAATGGTATAATGACAAAAAGATAAAGCAGGAGAATAATTAACAAAAATTAAAGTCAGCTTGTTAGTTGTTAATTGCCATTGATCGGATGATCACTTTTCGAATCAGGTCATTTGTAGCGCTATGTTAACCAATCGTAGCACAATCTATGAGGAAGATCATGCTATGGGAGGCCGATCAATAACAATGTTTGTGCTAAAACACGATCGAGAAATGATATGTAGATTATTATCAAAAGAATCGTGCCACACGAAAAGGGAACGGTCTCGTTTTAATCACAAACTTTCATCGATTAATCGAAGTTAACTTATCACGATCCTAAAGTATATAAAATGATCCAAAGGATCATTCCCCAAAGATTTGGAATAATGAAGATTAAAAAACCTCAATAATCGATATTCATGATTTTAATAAACTCATCGATCAAAAGAAAATAAAATCGAAATGGAAATGAAAATAAGAAATAAAATAAATCATGTAATTGCTAATGATAGCAAATTAAAATATTAGAAAACAAGAATTTATTAAAGAAAAATTAAGGCTAAAAAATAAAATAAATTAGAAAAGAAAAGAGAAAATGGGGAGGGGGTGCACATGAAAAGGAGTGGTGCATGAATCATCCATCATGGGCTTGACAAAGCCCATCATACACACAAAAATGGCATGGTGGTGAAGGAAAAAAAGGTGTATGTTAGAAAGGTTAAATGGGCTTAAATCAAAACCCAAACCAAATGATGAATAGGTTTGTACTCTAAATCATTCATCCAAAAAAAAAGACCATTTCTTAATACACCACCCATGTTTCTTATACACCACGTGAAATTTTGTTTTTGCCCCCAGATTCCGGATGTGCACATCCGGACGCACCGTTCTTTTTAAAAACGTTGCCTTTTTCCGGATGTGCAAATCCGGAATGACAATTTACACGTATTTCGGATGTGCACATCTGGAAAAATGGGATATTTATTTTAAAAAATAATAATAATATGTATTTTAACAGAGTAACGATCATCCAACAATCGTGACAAACATGACCTCTGTAACCATAAGTTATATATCCAAAAAAGGCACTGTGAATATCCGAACTCCCAAATCTATCCTCGAAGATTGTAGGACAAATTAAGATCAACAGTAAAACATTACTTCTTTGACGTTATCCAAGATAAATGATGTAACGCCCTGTTTTGCCAATTTTATTTTATTGAGTCGTTTTTGATTATTTTATTATTATTTTATTGTAATTTCGACTTTTGTGTGAAAATGTGTTATTTTAAGTCGTGAATATATTTTATCGCGTTTTGGGATCGTTTATGAGATATTTGAGTGTGGGGGTATTTTAGACATTTCATAGATATTTTTACTAAGTTAGTAAGATAGAAGAGAAAAGGGAGAGAAAATAGAGAGAAAGAAAGAAGAAAGAAGGGAAAAGAGAGGAAAAGAGGAGAAGAGAGAAAAGTGGAGAAAAAGTGTGAAAATCATCAAGATCAACTTCTAGAATCGAATTAAATCGGGTAAGGGTGCGAAACTCGATTATATTATACTTGTGTATGGTTATGTATGTGTGTGTATGTGTTTTGGTGGTGTTTTATAGCTTTTGATTTTAGGTCGGATTGTGGGAATCGATGGTTTAACGGTTGGAAATCGATGTAAAGGTGGTAGTTTGCTTGTTGACATATTAGAATAGGTTTTGATTGAAATATGTTGATTTGGAAATGGTTTGGGTTGGAAAATATCACTTTTTGGGTTTTCAACAGCGCTGAAGGATTCTGAGATTTCGCAGGTTCGCCTAGCGAACCATTCAGCGAATGGTAGCGAAGGTTCGCTACGGGTATTCGCCTAGCGAAGGCATGAGCGAAGGTTCGCTAGAGTGTTCGCCTAGCGAACTTTGGGTGTTTTTGGTTCTGACTTGGTTCGCCAAGTGTTCGCCTAGCGAACTTTGTGTCTGTTTTTAGCTAACAGGTGGTTCGCTGGAACATTCGCCTAGCGAAGTAGCTAGCGAATGCTCGCGAGGGGGTTCGCCTAGCGAAGTAGCTAGCGAATGCTCGCGAGGGAGGTTCGCCCAGTGAACAGTGCTGTTCGTGTAATTTTGTTTTCTGCATAACTTTTGATCTGTGATTCGGTTTGAGGCGTGGTTGGATGCGTTGGAAAGCCATTGAGCTGTACTTTCCTATTATGATGGTTTAGAATTTGTTAGCCGATTTTATTTTGTCGGTAAATGTGAATAGTGTCAATGGTCGACTTTTGTCGTTTTAATGGTGCGTATTTGACTTGTGTTATGCTTTATGGTGTTGCTTCGAATGTGGGATAACTTATGTGCTGTTGTGATGATGATTTGTGGCCGTAAGGCAAGAAAATGCTAAGTGTGGTATTTGATGATATATGCATAATTGTGAATGTGTGCATGGATGCAATGTGAGTGTCATGAGTCATTGTATGCCAAGCATCATAATGTGCATTGTGGAAACGTCCTGAGAGACGGTTTGATTCCTGAGGGAATATGCTATACCATCGTGTGCCTCGAAAATATGAGGCGATGCTTGAGGACTTAAAGCGATGGGTATAGACGATTGTGGGCTCCTTTGGAGACTTAAAGCAATCCTTAATGTCGTGTGCCTCGAAAATATGAGGCGATGCCTGAGGACCTAAAGCGACGGGTGAACATCGTAGGCCCGACGGGGAGTTACTTGAGATTCTCAGTAACGAGCGATGGTTCCAATAGTTCCTGAGTGGACTAATGACGTGACATGACGTGACAATGGAAGTCGGTACCGCATGGCATCTGCATAGAGTCGTTGTGTCGGTCTATGTGCATTGCATAAATCATGAATTAATTATGTGTGAATTTGCGAATGTGATTAATGAAAGGGAATATGTGTGATTGTATTGTGAATGATTGGTGTGCAGTGGTAATTGATACGCGTGAATTGTACGGTGTGTTGTTATAATTTATCTGTGTGCTTTGGTGGTGAGGATATGTTATTTGTGCATTTCGGTGTTAATATATAATCTTATGCGATTATATTATGGTTGTTTTTCTCACCCTTCTGCTGTTTTATAACGCTCTATGAGGCGTTGCAGATTAGATTGCTGGAGGTACTCTTTTGTGAAGCGTTGCGTCTTCATTATTTTGGTCGGTCGGCTCTGATATGTGACTCCGGGTAGCATAGGGTGGCCGTTTGTGATTGTTTTGTATATCTGATGATTATATTTTGGTTGTACAGTTATAACTTGATGTATGACAGCCAAGTTTATATGTATGTGTGTTATTCAGATCTTAGATCTTTCCGCTTTAATTCTAATTTCTGAAAAGTGGGTGCAAGGAACGAAATTTCCTCTTTATGATTGTTACCCCACGTTGCATATCTAGATGAGCAGGTGTTGCATGTTATGTGTATGTTTGGTTACTTTGATGTGATCCTCCCTTTCTATGCCATGATGTTTCAAATATACTCTGATCAATTTTCGAATTTTCTTTTAGTGCTTTAATTGCCTGTTATTGGGGGTGTAGATCGGGGGCGTCACATTAAGTGGTATCAGAGCCAGTCCGTGTCAGTTGTGTTTGTTGTGTTGTTTGTGTCTGTGGTGTCTGGCATATTGGGCGAGTTGTGTTGAGCGAGTTGTTGTTTAACCATAGTTTCTGTTTTGGACGAACAGAATATGGCTGGTCGTAATGATGCTGCTTTGGCTGCCGCGATGGAAGCAATGGCACGAGCTGTACAGGGGGCGCCGAATGCTGCCGGAAATGATGAGTTTAGAAAGAATAAGCCGCCGGTCTTTAAAGGGAAACATGATCCGGATGGTGCGCAGTTGTGGTTGAAAGAGATTGAGAGGATTTTTAGGGTAATGGAGTGTGATGACGATGATGTTAAGGTGAGGCTGGGCACTCATATGCTACACGAAGAGGCTGATGACTGGTGGGTCAGTACTCGTCAGGTGTTGGAAGCTGATGAGGAGGAAGAAGAGATCACTTGGGAGGTGTTTAGCCGAGAGTTTCTAAGGAAGTATTTTCCGGAGGATGTCCGAGGAAAGAAGGAGATTGAGTTTTTAGAGCTAAAACAAGGTAATATGTCGGTTATTGACTATACTGCTAAGTTTGTGGAACTTGTGCAGTTTTATCCTCATTATGCGGAAACGACTGCTGAATTTTCAAAGTGTGTGAAGTATGAAAGTGGTTTGCGTCCTGAGATAAAGCAGGCTATTGGATATCAGAGGATTCGAAGGTTTGCTGATTTGGTGGAATGCTGTAGGATTTATGATGAAGATAGTAAGGCTCGTTCTGCTCACTATAAAAGTGTAAGTGACAGGAAAGGGAAACAACAGTTCCGTGGTGGTCCGTATGTGTCACCGGCTGATAAAGGTAAACAAAGGGGAACTTTTGATCGAAGGTCAGGTGGAGGAGGTATGTCTAATCCTATTAGGTGTTTTGGGTATGGTGAATTGGGTCATCGCCAGCATGAATGTAGGAAGAAGTTGAATAAGTGTTCTAATTGTGGTGGTATCGGACATGTTTTAGCTGATTGTAAAAGGAAGAATGTGGTGAAGTGTTACAATTGTGGAGAACCTGGTCACATTAGTTCAAAGTGTCCGAATCAGAAGAAAGCTCAGGCTAGTGGGAAGGTGTTTTCGTTGGCAGGAACTCAGACTTCAAGCGCTGATCGTCTGATAAGAGGTACTTGCTTTATTAATAATATGCCTTTAATTGCTATTATTGATACTGGAGCGACTCATTCGTTTATTTCGTCTGAGTGCGCGGAACGTTTAAATCTTGGGTTGTCTTCGATGGATGGTGAGATGGTTATTGATACTCCAGCGATGGGGTCGGTAACTACTTCTTTAGTGTGTTTGAGTTGTCCTTTGACCATTTATGGTAAAGACTTTGTGATGGATTTGGTGTGTTTGCCATTGGAAGGTTTAGATGTGGTGTTGGGAATGAATTGGTTGCAATTCAATCGGGTGCACATTGATTGTTATCATAAGCTTGTAAGGTTTCCTTCTCTTGAGGAGGATGAAGACTCAAGTTTCTTGTCTACCAAAGAGTTGAAGAAACTTTTGGCGGATGAAGCTCAGTTGTTTGGATTATTTGTATCTTTGACTGTGGATAGTCAAGTTTCATTGGAAGTGTTTCCTGTTGTGTGCGAATTTCCTGAGGTGTTTCCTGTTGATATTTCAGATGTGCCGCCAGAGAGAGAAGTTGAATTTTCGATAGATCTAGTTCCTGGTACTAGACCTGTTTCTATGGCACCTTATAGAATGTCGGCATCTGAATTGGTGGAGTTGAAAAGGCAGTTGAGTGAGTTGTTGGAAAAGAGGTTCGTGAGGCCAAGTGTTTCTCCTTGGGGTGCTCCAGTTTTGTTAGTGAAAAAGAAGGATGGGAGTATGCGATTATGTATTGATTATCGCCAGTTGAATAAGGTGACGATTAAGAACAAATATCCGCTTCCAAGGATTGATGATCTGATGGATCAGTTGGTTGGTGCTTGTGTGTTTAGTAAGATCGATTTGAGATCGGGGTATCATCAGATAAGGGTGAAGGAAGAGGATATTCAGAAGACGGCCTTTAGAACACGTTACGGTCATTATGAATATTCGGTGATGCCGTTCGGGGTTTCTAATGCGCCTGGTGTGTTTATGGAATACATGAATCGGATTTTCCACGAGCATTTGGATCGTTTTGTGGTGGTGTTTATTGATGATATTCTAATCTATTCTAAGTCTCGGGAAGAACATGCAGAGCATTTGCGTATTGTTTTGCAGGTTTTGAAGGAAATGAAGCTTTTTGCCAAATTGTCCAAGTGTGAATTCTGGTTGTCTGAGGTGAGTTTTCTTGGGCACGTAATTTCAGGTAATGGTATTGCAGTAGATCCATCTAAAGTAGAAGCAGTTCTACAATGGGAGGCTCCTAGATCCGTTACCGAGATTCGAAGCTTTTTGGGTTTGGCTGGTTATTACCGGAGGTTCATTGAAGGTTTTTCTAAGCTTGCTCTTCCTTTGACGCAGTTGACTTGTAAGGGAAAAACATTCATTTGGGATATTCAATGTGAAGAAAGTTTTTGTGAGCTGAAGAGGAGATTGACGACAGCTCCTATTCTGATTTTACCTGATCCTAATGAACTGTTTGTTGTGTATTGCGATGCTTCTTTAATTGGTTTGGGTGGTGTTCTGATGCAGGAAGGTAAAGTGGTAGCTTATGCTTCAAGACAGTTAAGAGTTCATGAGAAAAACTATCCTACTCATGATCTTGAGTTAGCGGCTGTGGTTTTTGTGTTGAAGATTTGGAGGCACTATCTCTATGGTGCGAGGTTCGAAGTCTTTAGTGATCATAAGAGCTTGAAATATTTATTTGATCAGAAAGAGTTGAACATGAGGCAGCGGAGATGGTTGGAATTCTTGAAAGATTACGACTTTGGCTTAAATTACCATCCTGGTAAAGCTAATGTGGTAGCCGATGCATTGAGTCGGAAATCGTTGCATATGTCCGCATTAATGGTGAAAGAGTTGGAACTTTTGGAATCGTTTAGAGATTTGAGTTTGGTATGTGAAGTGACTTCGGTTAGTGTGAGGCTTGGAATGTTGAAAGTTACGAATGAATTTTTGAAGTCGGTTAGTGAGAAACAAAAGCTGGATTTGAAATTTGTTGATTTGATGATGAATGAGAATGTGGATTTCAAGGTTGATAATTTCAGTGTTTTGAGATTCCGTGGTCGTATTTGTATTCCTGATGATGCGGAGTTGAAAAGAATGATTTTGGAGGAAGGACACCGGAGTAATTTAAGTATACATCCGGGTGCGAATAAGATGTACCAAGATTTGAAGAAGATTTTCTGGTGGTCTGGTTTGAAAAGGGATGTGGCTCAGTTTGTGTATGCATGTTTGACTTGTTAGAAATCGAAAGTGGAACATTTGAGACCTAGTGGTTTGTTGCAACCGTTGGATATTCCTGAGTGGAAATGGGATAGCATTTCGATGGATTTTGTGACGGGATTACCGAACACTCAGCGTGGGCATAATGCTATTTGGGTGATTGTGGACAGGCTGACTAAATCGGCACATTTTATTCCGATTGACATCAGTTTTTCTTTGGAACGGTTAGCTGAGATCTATATCAGTGTGGTGGTGAAATTGCATGGAGTTCCTTTGAGTATTGTTTCTGATCGAGATCCTAGGTTTACATCAAGATTTTGGGAAAGTTTACAGAAGGCTTTGGGTTCTAGATTGAGGTTGAGTTCGGCTTATCATCCGCAGACAGATGGTCAGACCGAAAGAACGATTCAGTCTTTGGAGGATTTGTTGAGGTCGTGTGTTTTGGAGCAAGGTGGTGCGTGGGACAGTTATCTTGCATTGATTGAGTTCACGTATAATAACAGTTTCCATTCTAGTATCGGAATGGCACCTTTTGAGGCTTTGTATGGACGAAGATGTCGAACGCCGTTGTGTTGGCACGAAACTGGTGAGAGTTCTGTGGTTGGACCGGAATTAGTGCAACAGACGACGGAAAAGGTAAAGTTTATTCGTGAGAAAATGAAGGCTTCTCAGAGTAGACAAAAGAGTTATCATGATCGGAGACGGAAGGATCTTGAGTTTCAAGAAGGTGATCACGTATTTCTGAGAGTTACGCCGGTAACGGGTGTTGGTCGTGCTTTGAAATCTAAGAAGCTTACTTCTCGATTTATTGGTCCTTACCAGATATCTGCGAGAGTTGGTGCTATAGCGTATCGTGTGGCGTTACCGCCGAATCTGTTGAATTTGCATGATGTTTTTCATGTTTCACAGCTACGGAAGTATGTTCCGGACCCTTCACATGTGATTCCGATGGACGAGGTTGAGGTAAGGGATAACCTTACGGTCGAGACTTTACCAGTTAGTATTTTGGATCGCGAGGTGAAGCGGTTGAGAGGTAAAGAGATTGCACTTGTGAAAGTGGCGTGGGGAGGCGCTGCTGAGGGTAATTTGACGTGGGAGTTGTAAAATAGGATGCGGGAGTCGTATCCGGAGTTGTTTAAATCAGGTAAGATTTTCGAGGACGAAAATTTATAAGTGGGGGAGAATTGTAACGCCCCGTTTTGCCAATTTTATTTTATTGAGTCGTTTTTTATTATTTTATTATTATTTTATTGTAATTTCGACTTTTGTGTGAAAATGTGTTATTTTTAGTCGTGAATATATTTTATCGCGTTTTGGGATCGTTTATGAGATATTTGAGTGTGGGGGTATTTTAGACATTTCATAGATATTTTTACTAAGTTAGTAAGATAGAAGAGAAAAGGGAGAGAAAATAGAGAGAAAGAAAGAAGAAAGAAGGGAAAAGAGAGGAAAAGAGGAGAAGAGAGAAAAGTGGAGAAAAAGTGTGAAAATCATCAAGATCAACTTCTAGAATCGAATTAAATCGGGTAAGGGTGCGAAACTCGATTATATTATACTTGTGTATGGTTATGTATGTGTGTGTATGTGTTTTGGTGGTGTTTTATAGCTTTTGATTTTAGGTCGGATTGTGGGAATCGATGGTTTAACGGTTGGAAATCGATGTAAAGGTGGTAGTTTGCTTGTTGACATGATTAGAATAGGTTTTGATTGAAATATGTTGATTTGGAAATGGTTTGGGTTGGAAAATATCACTTTTTGGATTTTCAACAGCGCTGAAGGATTCTGAGATTTCGCAGGTTCGCCTAGCGAACCATTCAGCGAATGGTAGCGAAGGTTCGCTACGGGTATTCGCCTAGCGAAGGCATGAGCGAAGGTTCGCTAGAGTGTTCGCCTAGCGAACTTTGGGTGTTTTTGGTTCTGACTTGGTTCGCCAAGTGTTCGCCTAGCGAACTTTGTGTCTGTTTTTAGCTAACAGGTGGTTCGCTGGAACATTCGCCTAGCGAAGTAGCTAGCGAATGCTCGCGAGGGGGTTCGCCTAGCGAAGTAGCTAGCGAATGCTCGCGAGGGAGGTTCACCCAGCGAACAGTGCTGTTCGTGTAATTTTGTTTTCTGCATAACTTTTGATCTGTGATTCGGTTTGAGGCATGGTTGGATGCGTTGGAAAGCCATTGAGCTGTACTTTCTTATTATGATGGTTTAGAATTTGTTAGCTGATTTTATTTTGTCGGTAAATGTGAATAGTGTCAATGGTCGACTTTTGTCGTTTTAATGGTGCGTATTTGACTTGTGTTATGCTTTATGGTGTTGCTTCGAATGTGGGATAACTTATGTGCTGTTGTGATAATGATTTGTGGCCGTAAGGCAAGAAAATGCTAAGTGTGGTATTTGATGATATATGCATAATTGTGAATGTGTGCATGGATGCAATGTGAGTGTCATGAGTCATTGTATGCCAAGCATCATAATGTGCATTGTGGAAACGTCCTGAGAGACGGTTTGATTCCTGAGGGAATATGCTATACCATCGTGTGCCTCGAAAATATGAGGCGATGCCTGAGGACTTAAAGCGATGGGTATAGACGATTGTGGGCTCCTTTGGAGACTTAAAGCAATCCTTAACGTCGTGTGCCTCGAAAATATGAGGCGATGCCTGAGGACCTAAAGCGACGGGTGAACATCGTAGGCCCGACGGGGAGTTACTTGAGATTATCAGTAACGAGCGATGGTTCCAATAGTTCCTGAGTGGACTAATGACGTGACATGACGTGACAATGGAAGTCGGTACCGCATGGCATGTGCATAGAGTCGTTGTGTCGGTCTATGTGCATTGCATAAATCATGAATTAATTGTGTGTGAATTTGCGAATGTGATTAATGAAAGGGAATATGTGTGATTGTATTGTGAATGATTGGTGTGCAGTGGTAATTGATACGCGTGAATTGTACGGTGTGTTGTTATAATTTATCTGTGTGCTTTGGTGGTGAGGATATGTTATTTGTGCATTTCGGTGTTAATATATAATCTTATGCGATTATATTATGGTTGTTTTCCCACCCTTCTGCTGTTTTATAACGCTCTATGAGGCGTTGCAGATTAGATTGCTGGAGGTACTCTTTTGTGAAGCGTTGCGTCTTCATTATTTTGATCGGTCGGCTCTGATATGTGACTCCGGGTAGCATAGGGTGGCCGTTTGTGATTGTTTTGTATATCTGATGATTATATTTTGGTTGTACAGTTATAACTTGATGTATGACAGCCAAGTTTATATGTATGTGTGTTATTCAGATCTTAGATCTTTCCGCTTTAATTCTAATTTCTGAAAAGTGGGTGCAAGGAACGAAGTTTCCTTTATGATTGTTACCCCACGTTGCATATCTAGATGAGCAGGTGTTGCATGTTATGTGTATGTTTGGTTACTTTGATGTGATCCTCCCTTTCTATGCCATGATGTTTCAAATATACTCTGATCAATTTTCGAATTTTCTTTTAGTGCTTTAATTGCCTGTTATTGGGGGTGTAGATCGGGGGCGTCACAAATGACACCAGAGTCGACACAAAGTTAGTGGTACTCCTATTACCACTTGCAGAACCAATGGACTGACTTTGGGTCACAAGATACAGAGGAATTGTTTCTTCTCAGGTTCATTGCGAGGAGATAATTCAAGATCTCTTTAAAATAACAGTGGATCCTTAGAAGGGAAATCGACCCGCTGGAATGATAAGATAATTTTGTTAGATTTGTGTATTCCTCATGATAGGATAATTCAGGGAGTGGCGTGTGGCTTTCTATAAATCAACTGGGTTTAAGCCTAAAAGGATTATATTTTACAGGTTCGCGTTGGTTTTTTCTAAATGATACATACTGATGTCTATTGATGTATATGTATATATTATAACTTGTATATTAATGATACAGTTTCTCCTGCTTATTATGCACACATGCTAGCTTTCCGCCCTCGATACTACATAAGTGAAGTCGAAAATTCTGATTCTGGTTCTGCAAGTGGTAATAGGAGTACCACCAACTTTGTGTCGACTCTACTGCCATTTATCTTGGATAACGTCAAAAAATATCTTCGCTGAACTTTATGCTAAAGATGTTCATTTTCGCATGGAGCTTATTCAAGTACATTTAAACTTTCATGATGCATTCATGATGTTAAATGATAGTTGTTTATATTCATGACCGTAAATCTGTTGTTAACTTTATCAGAATGCCGAAGACAACCATTATATTGACGGAGAGACTCCAACCCTAGAGTTTGTTATAACTTATGATGACATTACTACTACTGGTGCGCCAGCCACATTACTTATTTTCAATAACGAAAAGTGTTTATCTCCGAAAAATATTGAGTCCATCTGTAGTGTTGGAGGATCAACAAAGAAAGATAACAAGAGCGGTGGTTACACTGGAGAGATACGGAGAACAAAGTTTTCTATTGGAGAGATACGGAGAACAAAGTTTTCTATTGGAGAGATACGAAGAACAAAGTTTTCTATTGGAGAGATACGGAGAACAAAGTTTTCTATTGGAGAGATACGGAGAACAAAGTTTTCTATTGGAGAGATACGAAGAACAAAGTTTTCTAACCCCTTGACTCAAGATCTTCATCATGCTGTCAAGACCTTCTCGCTCCCCTCATTCGAATGTATATTAACTTGCGATGATATATTAACGTATGCGACCAACCGACAAAACTGATTTAAAAAAAAATTAAAGTTATGCTATTTTTCGGATCTGATCTGCAGATCTGGAATTTTAAAAAATAAAGTTATACTATGTTTTTGGATGTGCACATCCGGAACACATCAGCGTTTTTTAAAAAAACGGTGCGTCTGGATGTGCACATCCGGAATCTGGGGGCAAAAACGAAATTTCACGTGGTGTATTAAGAAATGGTCCAAAAAAATAGGGAACGTATTTCTCTCTTCATCAAGTGTCCCTCACGCGACTACAATGGCCGAAACAAATCGTCTACATCCCATCAAGAACAAAACGTGATAAAATAAGGAAATCTAACTACCTCTCAATCACACATCTTTCTTCAATCTCGAATTGGTTTCATTTTGAATTTGAGTTGAAGCTGCTGAGTTTGGTTCGTGAATGATTTGAAGAGTTTGTATTTTATTTTTGTGGGTGTGGTTCGGGTTTTGGAGTGGGTGTTTGATGACGAATGAGATTGTTTTTATAGTTTTGTGATTCTGTTGTTGAAAGTGGAGTGGATGAAGAGGTTCGGCGGATGATTTAAAGTGTTCAATGGTTTGTGGAGATTACAGTTTTGCAGCGAGGGTTTTCTAAAACTTGGTCAGATGAAATGAGAAGAGTCTCTCTTATAGAAAAGGTGAGTTGTGGTTTTTTCAATTGATTTGTTGCCGTTTCATTTCCATTTTCTGCGTTTCGCAATTGTTGTTTGTTGGTGTTGTCGTTTGCAAGCTATGCGTAGTGGTAGCAGCCATATTATGCAGGTTTTTGGCTTTTTCGCGTGGGTTTGTACGATGTCAACTGGAGCAGTAGTAGCAATGTGTTGGTGGTGTTTTGATTTATGCAAGCTTGTAACATTTTGGCCTTTTATGTGCAGGTTGTGTCGGTTTTGTTGTATCGTACGACTGTAGTAGCTGTATTTTTGTTGCTTGGAAGGTTGTGTTGCAGTATAGCTTGCGCGTGAAGGTATTGCAAATTGTATTACTTAAGTGGCTCTTTACATGAAGGAATTGGCTGGATGAAGGCTTGGAGAAAGTGGCTTATGCGTGTTGTGTTTGGAACTGCAGCTTTTTCTCATGAGCGATATGTATGTGTTTGGAAATGTAGTTTGTGGTTTTAGCTTGGAGAAGATTGTTAAATGGATAAGACATGTTATTTTGGAATTTGCTTGTTTATTGCATTTGGTTTCCAATGGATAGCCTTGTAATTTGTATCTTAAATGACACTGAGTTTGGAATTAAATTGAAATGTGGTTTGACACTTTGTAACTTAAAAATGATTGAATTTTTAGAATGAATTTGTAATGAATTTAACACTCATATGAAAATGACAATTGAATTGAAACTTGGATGGAAATTTAAACTTTGTAACTTGAATTTTGGATGGAATTAAAAAAATGAAACTTGAAACTTGAACATGAACTTAATCTTAAATCTTGATTGAAATTGGAATGAAATTGGACACTTGAAATTGAACTTGAATTGGATTAGATTTGAAACATGAGATTGAACTTGAATTGTTTTTTTTAATTGAAACTTGAGATTGAACATGAATTGGAATTTTTAAAATTGGTTATGAGACTTGAAATTTAAATGGAATTGGAATTTTTGAAATTGGTTATGAAACTTGAGATTGAATTGGAATTGGAATTTTTGAAATTGGTTATGAAACTTGAAATTGGAATGAAATTGGAAAAAAGAACTTGAATTTTGTTGAATTGAAATGAGCTTGAATGAAATTATGAATTGACATTGGAATTAGATTGGATTGAATTCGAAACTTGAACATTGATTTGAATTGGAATTGAATTTGAATTGAAAATTGGAAAGAACTTGAATGGAAAGTGCAAAGGTTTTGGAAATTTGTCATTGGATGAAATCTCGAAAGGTTTTGAATTGAATAAGGAGCTTGAATTCTCCTATGCAAGAACATGAACCACATAATCAGGACTTGTAAACGGCATGAAATATTGACTCGATGCCTTGACTTTTGATGGCTATGCAACTTGATTTCATCAGATAACTTGAATCTTTGCACAAAACCCTAATCTAGATCTTCAAACACAGATGCTTGAATTCAATTCACACTTATCTCCAAAATAGCCAATGACACAGATGACTTGGTATATGAACTATGGTGCTACTGCACCAAAACCTTAATCAAAAGTGAATTGGCCCTGATGATTATCCACTCTGAAACAACTGTCTTTGCCACAGCCTGATAACTTAATCTTGAAACAAACCACTTGTTTAACCAAGATTAGGTCAAACTTCCATTGAATTTCAAAGCACACCGCACACACCTTTGACCTGATAACTTGGCCTTAACCTTGATTCGATCTTGTAGGGGCTGAGCTTAGGCAATAAGCAAAAGACACGTATATGGAAGCACAATGGTTAGATGACATGAATGATGGCTTTGATGTAAAGATGATAAAAAAAGCTATGGTATGTATGGATCGGAGATTCAGGGTCAAAATTGGGGTGTAACAGTTGCCCCTATTTAAATATCTTCGAGCAGAGAATATGAAGAATATCATTCTTCATATGATCGTTGTGGGAGATAGTTAAATATTAAGAAGATCCGAATTTTGATCCTGAATGCATATGACGTGTTATGATATGATATGTGATGCATGTATGCAGGAACCTATTTTATTGGTTTAGGATATGAAAAGGACTCTGTGGGGATTATTGAGATGACTGCCAATGAGCTTTGCTGGGGATTGAATGAAGTAGGGTAGACTGAATCACTGGGGAAACTTGAGGAAAATGGCTAGTTCTGGCTTCTCACGGAACCAACCAAAAGTTACTGACAAAATAAGTAATGAAAGGAAAGCTCTGGGCTCTCACTGAGCAAAAAAGAAATTTTAAATTGTAAACTAACGACCTTGGATTCTCCCAAGATTGTTGAAATGAATTTGGCTTTTCACAAAGTAAAAAAAAGGGTTGGACCTTGATGAATAATCATCAATTTTTGTAGGTGGCGAAAAAATTAGACTTTTGACTGCAAGAATTTGTTGCAACCAGACTCTAATGGATCAGTGCCAGTTACAACTGGATTTTAAGATATCAATGACAGCTAGGTTTTAAGCAAAGGGTGTCATTGACAACTGGACTTTAAAAAATGCCAATAACAATTGGAATTGAAAAGATGAAACCAATTATGATGGGATCCTGCAAATGGTACCAGTAACAACTGGATCTTGGGGGTATCAATAACCATGCCAGTGACAACTGGACTTTGAAAAATAATGTCGGTGACAACCAGACTTTGGCTACCAATAAAAATTGGATTTTAATTGTAAGCATAGATTACAACTAACTTCTAATGGGTCGATGCCAGTTACAATTGGACCTTGCTAAAAAAACGGCCAGTGACAACTGGACTTTAAACTAATACCAATAACAGCTGGGTTGGAAAGATGACTTCAGTAACACCTGGGCCTTCGATACCAATGACAATTGGATTTCGAAACAAATGATGCCAATAACGATTGGACTTGAAAAATAAAACGGATGCCAATAACAATTGGATTCTGCAACTGGTACCAATAATAACTGGATTTCAGAAAGAAAAAAAAGGAATGCCAGTGACAACCGGACTTTAGACTGAATGTCAGTGACAACCGGACTTTAAACTGAGATGCTAGTAACAACTGGATTTTAAACTGAGATGCCAGTAACAACTAGATTTTAAACTGGGATGCCAGTAGCAAGTGGATTTTGGCTACCAATAACAATTGGATTTTAAGCAAAGAGTACCAGTAAAAACTGGACCTTGTCATAATATCAGTAACAACTGATTTTGAAGATAAAGCCAGTGACGACTGGACTTTGAAACAATACCAACGACAATTGGAGTTTAAGGATACCAATAACAATTGGATTTCATGACAGGGTGTCAGTGACAACTAGACTTTAAACTGATAACGATAACAACTGGATTAAAAACTAAATGCCAGTGACAACTGGGCTTTTAAAGAATGCCAGTGACAACTGGACTTAAGACACCAATGACAATCGAATTACAAAAAGCGAGTACCAATAATAATTGGAGTTGTAAAAATATCAGTGACAACTAAATCTTCAAGATAATGCTAGTGACAACTAGACTTTAGAGACATAAAAAAAACAATTGGATCTTTGAAATGATACTAGTGACAACTGGATTTTAAATTGGGTACCAGTGACAACTGCACTTTAGATACCAATACAATTGGATTTTAAATAGATGCCAATGATAACTGGATTTCCAAATATGCCAATAATAATTGGACTCAAGACGGAGTACCAGTGACAACTGGATTTGGAAAGGGTTGTTAGTGACAACTGGACTTCGGAAGATGCCAATGACAATTGGACTTTACAGCTGAGTGCCAGTGACTACTGGACTTGGAATACAAATATCAACTGGATTAAAAAAACTAAGTGTCAGTAACAAATGGGCTTTGGAGATGGTTTCCAGTGACAACTGAACTTCAAAAGGTACTAGTTAGAACCAGACTCTTGGTCAAGGGATAACAATCAACAATGAGACTTGAGTAAATGAAAATGAACTTGAAGCACTATTCATGGCTATGCATGATTTTGATTTTGCATGATATATGAATGATCATGATACAAAAATGTTAACTCTATGCAGACTGTGAGATTAGAGGCTCTTTGTGGAGGTTCTGATTCCTCAACACTAATACTCAACTCAAGTATGTGATAGGTGTATTCTAAAAGAGAATTCTATCAAGCTTAACAGTTACAACTAGCCAAGGAGATTCTTTCGAATGATTGAATTGCCAACATGATTCTGACACTCGCCTCAAATGTAACAGTCCCTGACATATGGTAGGGTTTGCTTGAATGGCTTGAACATCTTGAAGGTATGGAGAGGATTTTCCCTTCTGTGGCTCATCGTGCCCTAGCATACTAGATCTTTTGCGAAACTTTGCCTCTGATTATCCAATTCTTGGAATGGTAATCCTCTGGTTGACTGGCCTTTGGAGGGTTGGACCCAATGAGCCTTTTGAGATAGTCTGCCCCAGTCTGAGTTTGGAAGCGATTTGCTCTTGAATAACCAGCTCTTGGAATGACTAGTTCGAATTGACCGATATCAAGGTGATTTTCCCCTGATTGGACTTCTTTCGCATGATCAAATTCCTCAAATGACTGTATTTTGTTGGGATTCCTTTGATGTTAAATGCTAACTTGCAATTAGAATAGTTAATTCAAAATGGTAATTTTAATGCAATGCAAAATGCAAATTTTGAAACCAAACATTATTGAAAATAAAGTAAACAAGGTGAACGGATCACTGACCCAAACACAAGACTGATCTAGTCATTCACTAATGAAATATGGTGTGATCAATATAATGCATTAACAAAGATCGTTAGGAGTCAGGTTAACACAACTTTGATGCAATATGCTTTCAAAATAAACGTTGCCTCAATTAGATCTTTTAAAGGTTATAATGTGGCATGGTTAACGGTTATTGAAACAAAGGATATAAGGCTCAAATTTGATTTGTACCCACCCCTTCTTTGTGATGATCTCTAGTTCCTACGTTCAGTTAATTCGAAATATGCATTCATGTCTAAAAACGCCTTGATAGTGTGATGGTAAAGACAGGGATTCAAGAAGATATGACAGTCATTCTCTTTATTTCTTGGTGAGGATTTAATGACCTCTTTGGATTGACTTTTATCCCTTGTTTTACCTGGGCCGCTTCTTTGAAGCTTTCGATCCATCGGGATGCCCTGATTTTGCCTAAGTCGTCTTTTGTAGTATTTGACTTAGCCGGCATTTTCATTTTTCTTCCCTTTATATATATATATATATATATATATATATATATATATATATATATATATATATATATATTGCTAAGAGATTGTGACTGCCATTTTATTGGTAGATGAGGATCGACCAATATAAATTTTGGCTTTTTCCAATTTCTTCGACACTTCGTGGTGTATACGAATTGTATGGTTGATCCTCAGGTGGGATGTTTTTCCTTTCTTGCAATTCAAATGCGAAGTCAGAGTAACTAAACATAACTACCCTGTCCCTGGTTAAGATTAAGGGTTTTTAAATCCGAAAGAAAACACCAACTCCTAGGCTCAAATTGGTTTACTAGGGATTAACTCCTTATCTCTCTAGTATTTGGGGATTTGAAATAATGCCTTACATCATCGACAAAGTTTTAATCGAAAGCATACTAACAACAATTATGGGTATTTGTTTTTCATCCTCCTCCTTTCAATCTTTGCTAAAACAACAAGTTTGATCAAAATAAGTGAAATATGAGAAATACTTTTGTTCTTTTTGACATAAAAAAATGAAAAAAAATGAGTGAATATGAATGGATTGATTCAAAAAAATGCATAACACTTCATTAAAATTACCAATCAAAGAAATACAACAATGCTTAAAAACAAATAAACATCTAACATGCAAAGAAATACAAATGGAATGCTGAAACAGTCAAATGATTGCCAGCTTTAGGCAATTGAACTTCAAGGTCTGATCCTCAGACTTTAGGGAAAACATTTGAAACTTGATTCATGCTTCACGCTCCGTGCACCAGAAGGACAAACTTCGGGGTATTATCAGGGAAGGACAAAATCTTCAGGTGAATCAACTCTCGCACCCTATGTTTCAAAGCATGACAACCCTCCAAATCATGTCCAAGAGCACCCTCATGGAAAGGACAATGCTCATTTGGATTAAACCATGGAGGTATAGGATTAGGAGGAGGTCCTAGAGGCCTTGGAACCACTAGTCTTTTTCCAACAAAGAATGATAAAGCTCAGTGTATGTCATTGAAATCAGATGAAAGGGAGGTCTACCTCCTTGCCTTCTATTTTGATTTGAAACACCTTGCAGGCGAGAAACCTGAACTCTCGGTTGCTGATAAGCTGGTACTACAGACACTTGCTGATCTAGAAGAACGACTTGATTGGGCTGATGCCCTGGCACACAAGGTTGCATAGCTACTTGCTGGTTGTAGGCTGGTGCTACATCAGCCACATATGATTGTTGATAGCATGACACAGATGCAACTGGCTATTGATAAGCAGAAAGTTGTTGATGCTTTCTTCTTGGATGGTTTCTTCTTTGACCAACAGACACGACATTGGCTTCACCTCCTTCCATAATTTTCTTTATATTGCTAGAGGTACCGACAGCGGATGTAATCTTGCCATTTTTCAAGCTATGTTCAATTCTGGTCCCTATAGCAACGAGTTCAGCGAAACCCAATGATGTATTTCCTACCATCTTCTCATAATAGGCAGGTTGCATGGTATCCATGAATAGCTTGGCGAGTTCTTTTGCAAGAAGAGAGGGTTCAACCTGAGACGCTAATTTTCTCCATCTCTGTGCATATTCCTTAAAAGATTCATTGTCTTTTTGGGACATACTCTGCAGTTGTCTTCTATCAGGAGTCATATCCATGTTATAGTTATAGTGCTTAATGAAAGCATTAGATAGGTCTTGAAAACTCTTGATTTTGCTCTGATCAAGACTCAAATACCATTTGGATGGTGCTCCACTCAGGCTGTCCTGAAAGTAATGTATCATCAGCTTGTCATCATTCACATGTGCAGCCATCTTACGGTAAAACATGATGAGGTGAATTTTAGGGTAGGTATGCCCGTTGCACTTGTCAAACTCTGGCGTCTTAAACTTAGCAGGAATAAACAAGCTAGAAACCAAACACATCTCCTTGGCAACAGCCCCAAAAATCTTATTGCCCTCCATTTCTCGAAGTCCCTTCTCGAGGGTTTGATAATTTTCTTTCACTTCTTTGAGGTCCTCATCTTTCACATAATCACCTCCAATTGTCGACTCAGCAGAGTGATACACCTGGTTATAGTCTTTAAATTATTGTATGACTCCAGTCAGAATAACCGGTTGTGGAATAATATACATAACAGGATGTGCTTCAGTATAGAGTGGCAAAGGCATTGTTTGTGGCATAGATTGCCCCATTTTTGGTATCACTTCCACTCGAGGCACAAAATCGGGATGTAGACCGTATAGGGGCCATATGGAAGGAAAGGAACGAACCTTATAGGTTGAGTTTCCACAGAAGCTCCTATGATCTCTGAGATAATAGTAGTTTGGGGAGGCTCACTCCTGGTAGTCAAGGTTCGGATCATCTCCATAAGCTTATTCACATTCCCTCGAAGGTCTTCAAGCTTATTCCCGAGTCTTTCGTTTTCTTGCTCTTGTTCAGACATCCTTTGGTGAGCGCAGGCTCGAGTATTGTATTGGTGTCGAAGATTCAGTGTGGGAACTAGAAGAAGAGAGACGGAATGAGAACTTGGTTGGAAAATGCATGTATGGATCCATATGTAATGAAATGCAGATGGAATGATATGCAAATGGATGCAAAATATGTAATTTCAAGTACAAGATCTCATAAGTCTGAGGTACAAATGGAGGATAAAGCTGATTGCTTTTCAAGGAACAAGGTTCTCACCGGGTGTGATCTAAGGTGTAAAAGGGACCTCAGAGTCATAAATTCACATGAATGTTTTCCAACCACGACAACTACATGGTGGTCGTCCACTCCATCACATGAACCTATTCTGAGTGAGATCTTTGCACCGACATTTCGAGATCTACCTCTCGATAGGCACGCATTACATGACCATTGACTATGGTTCTAGACATGGCTCTCAGAGTCATAAATTCACACGAATGTTTATTGCCATCAGCAACTACATGCCGGGCGCTAACTCCATCGAGAGAATCTATTCTAAGAGAGATCCTCATGCCGACCTTCGAGATCTACCTCTCGAGGGGACCGCACTACGCGACCATCATTCCTAATAAACCAAGGGTTAAGGGTTCTATAATGGTCCTTAGAGTAATGGATCCTTATACAAATATCGAGGCCAACGACAACTACATGTCAGACGCCAATATTCTCAAAGGATCTACTCTAAGCGGGGCTCTCATGTCGACCCTAACGAGATCTAAATCTCGCGGACCCACACTACTCAACCATCATCCTATCTTATGTTTTCTCTCTAGGCTCGGGTATAGAGCCTCTCCCACAAGGTTTTGAAATCAGAGTAACAACTCAATACCACCGTAATAATGGAAACATAAATTATATAACAATGAAGCAATAGAGATAACAACAACAGGATAAAGAAAAGTCATACAAGTAAAGCAAACATAAACACACAAACGAAACCTAACTAGGCTTGACTCACTTAGGGATGGGAAAGTCTCCAGCAGAGTCGCCAACTATCGTACCTCGAAAAATGAGAGACCACCTCATGAAGCGCAATCACACGCTCGCGGGATGGACTAACAGAGTCGCCACTGAACTTTATTTATTCCCATAAGGGGAAAGGAAAAATATCGATAAAATCCCTAAACGAAAAGAAAGGACAAGGTCATCGCAACCAAAAGTCGGGTTCGGGAGTCGGTTACGCAAAGGGAAGGTATTAGCACCCCTCGCGTCCATTGTACTCAATGGGAACCGTCAGGTTGGGTGTGGGTGTTAACATTTGCTTCTAACTGTTAGTCTTCTCGAGTTATAAGAAAGTAAAGAGGATAGGGACTAGATGGTTTTTTTTCCTAGGGCGCTCGCCAAGATCATCGCAATCTCATGCCTACGTATCCTCATAGTGCAATGAGGAAGTCAGAGCAATCGTAGTTCGGGGAACGGCGGTTGAGAAAAGGTCTTGATCGGATTGGGGCAAGAGAAAAGGTTTCTTAGTTGTTAGGTGGTTCGCCAAGGAATGTCATCCTTGCGCCTACAAATTCCCAACGGGAATCAGAAATCAGAGTGTTTGTAGTTCTGAGTACTACGGTTTAGTGGTTAATTTTTAGGATGACGATAGCTCGAATCGCGAAAACTAGATCTCGGATCCTCATTCTCGGGGAGATGTTGACTACACCCCGCACCTTTTTCATCTTTTATTGAAAAGTGTCTAAGTATGATTAAGTTGATTAATTTTGACTTTAAAAAATGACATTTGACGCTGAATCAAGGGTTTATTCATGGTGCGAGGGTTTGAACTAATGGAAAAGAAATCCTAAGGGTATAGGGTAAGGTCGATGGCGATGCACAAGGCAATCAGCTTACAAAAAGTAAATGATGATACCACTTGACATTGGATCAAGGGCTTTCAAAAAGGTTTGATCGACCCTAGTCCCTAAAGGTGCTCCTAGTACGAAACCATAACCACACAAAGCGAGAAAATAAATTAAGTACATCCAAGAGGGAGCGGGGTACACGAAAAATACAAGGGAATATTGAATGCGAGAAATAAATGGGGTCATTGTCAGGTAGCCCAAGAGAAAGTTGTGCGTGTGCAAAGTGTCATAAGCTAAAGCAATAGAGAAAAGAGATAACCAAAATCTACAACTCCTTTGCTAGGGTTTCTGTACAGTGTCTCAAATCCCTGAATACCAAAGATAGTAACCACAATCCACCACTTGAAAGTCTATTATAGTTTCGATAATTTTATCATGTTTTGTGTTTTTTGAATAAGATGAAAAAGATAAGACGAAGATGACAAGATGAATAAGGTGACAATATGATATGAACAATGATAATAATTAGTGGTATAATGACAGAAAGATAAAGCAGGAGAATAATGAACAAAAATTAAAGTCAGCTTGTTAGTTGTTAATTGCCATTGATCGGATGATCAATTTTCGAATCGGGTCCAATGTAGCGTTATGTTAAGCAATCGTAGCACGATCTATAAGGAAGATCATTCTATGAGAGGCCGTTCAATAACAATTTTTGTGCTAAAACACGATAGAGAAATGATATGTAGATCATTCTTAAAAGAATTGTGCCACACGAAAAGGGAACGGTCTCGTCTTAATCACAAACTTTCATCGATTAATCGAAGGTAACCTATCACGATCCCAAAGTATAAAAAATGATCCAAAAGATCATTTCCCATAAATTTGGAATATTGAAGATTAAACAACCTCAATAACCAATATTCATGATTTTGAAGAACTCATCGACTGAAAGAAAATAAAATCGAAATGGAAATGAAAATAAGAAAGAAAATAAATCATGGAATTGCTAATGATAACAAATTAAAATATTAGAAAACAAGAATTTATTATAGAAAAATTAAGGATAAAAATGAAATAAATTAGAAAAAAGAAGAGAAAATGGAGAGCATGAATCATCCATCATGTGCTTGACAAAGCCCATCATACACACAAAAATGGCATGGTGGTGAAAGAAAGAAAAAAAGGTGTATGTTAGAAAGGTTAAATGGGCTGAAATCAAAGTCCAAACTAATGATGAATAGGTTTGTACTCTAAATCATTCAGCCAAAAAAAAAAGGGAACGTATTTCTCTCTTCATCAAGTGTCCCTCACGCGACTACAATGGCCGAAACAAATCGGTCTCCATCCCATCAAGAACAAAACATGAAAAAAATAAGGAAATCTAACTACCTCTCAATCATGCATCCTTCTTCAATCATGCATCCTTCGTTTTGGATTTGAGTTGAAGTTGCTGAGTTTGGTTCGTGAATGATTTGAAGATTTTGTATTTTACTTTTGTGGGTGTGGTTTGAGTTTTGGAGTGGGTGTTTGATGACGAATGAGATTGTTTTTATGATTTTTTTATTCTGTTGTTGAAAGTGGAGTGGATGAAGAGGTTCAGCGGATGATTTAAAGTGTTCAATGGTTTGTGGAGATTACAGTTTTGCAGCGAGGGTTTTCTAAAACTTGGTCAGATGAAATGAGAAGAGACTCTCTTATAGAAAAGGTGAGTTGTGATTTTTTCAATTGATTTGTTGCCGTTTCATTTCCATTTTCCGTGTTTTGCAATTGTTGTCTGTTGGTGTTGTCGTTTGCAAGCTATGCATAGTGGTAGCAGCGGTATTATGTAGGTTTTGTGGCGTTTTCGCGTGGCTTCGTACAATATCGGCTGGAGCAGTAACAGTAGACAGTAGTGCGTTGGTGGTGTTTTGATTTATGCAACCTTGTAACATTTTGGCCTTTTGTGTCAGTTTTATTGTATCGCACGGCTGGAGTAGCTGTGTTTTTGTTGCTTGGAAGGTAGTGTTGCAGTATAGCTCGCGCATGAAGGTATTGCAAATTGTATTACTTAAGTGGCTCCTTACATGAAGGAATTGGATGGATGAAGGCTTGGAGCAAGCGGCTTATGCGTGTTGTGTTTGGAACTGCAGCTTTTTCTCATGAGCGATGTGTATGTGTTTGGAAATGTAGTTTGTGGTTTTAGCTTGGAGAAGATTGTTAAATGGCTAGGACATGTTATTTTGGAATTTGCTTGTTTATTGCATTTGGTTTCCAATGGCTAGCCTTGTAATTTGTATCTTGAATGACACTTTGACATTGAGTTTAGAATCAAAATGAAATGTGGTTTGACACTTTGTAACTTAAAAATGATTGAATTTTTAGAATGAATTTGTAATGAATTTAACACTCATATGAACATGACACTTGAATTGAAACTTGGATGGAAATTTAAACTTTGTAACTTGAATTTTGGATGGAATTAAAAAAATGAAACTGGAAACTTGAACATAAACTTAATCTTGAAACTTGATTGAAATTGGAATGAAATTGGAATGAAATTGGACACTAGAAATTGAACTTGAATTGAATTAGAGTTGAAACTTGAGATTGAACTTGAACTGTTTTTTTTAATTGAAACTTGAGATTAAACTTGAATTGAAATTTTTGAAATTGGTTATGAGACTTGAAATTTAAATGGGATTGTAATTTTTTAAATTGGTTATGAAACTTGAGATTGAACTTGAATTGGAATTTTTTAAATTGGTTATGAAACTTGAAATTGGAATGGAATTGGAAAAAAGAACTTGAATTTTGTTAAATAGAAATGGGCTTGAATGAAATTATGAATTAAAATGGGAATTAGATTGGATTAAATTCGAAATTTGAACATTGATTTGAATTGGAATTGAATTTGAATTGAAAATTGGAAAGAACTTGAATGGAAAGTGCAAAGGTTTTGGAAATTTGTCCTTGGATGAAATCTCGAAAAGTTTTGAATTGAATAGGGAGCTTGAATTCTCCTATGATAAGAACATGAACCACATAATCATGACTTGCAAATGACTTGAAATATTGACTCAATGCCTTGACTTTTGATGACTATGCAACTTGATTTCATCTGATAACTTGAATCTTTGCACAAAACCCTAATTTGGTTCTTTAAACAAAAATGCTTGAATTCAATTCACACTTATCTCCAAAAATAGCCAATGACACAGATGACTTGGTATATGAACTATGATGCTACTGCACCCAAACCCTAATCGAAAGTGAACCGGTCCTGATGTTTATCCACTTTGAAGCAACTGTCTTTGCCACAGCCTGATAACTTGTTCCTGAAACAAATCACTTGTTTGACCAAGATTATGTCAAACTTCCATTGAATTTCAAACCACACCGCACACACCTTTGACCTGATAACTTGGTCTGAACCTTGATTCGATCTTGCAGGGCCTGAGCTTAGGCAACAAGCAAAAGACACGTATTTGGAAGCACAATGGTTAGATGACATGAATGATGGATATGATGTACAGATGATAAAAATTCTATGATATGTATGGTTCGGCGTTTCAGGGTCAAAATTAGGGTGTAACAAATCAGCTGTGTTCTGAAGATTTGTCTCGCAATCTTCAAAGGAAACATATGAAATTAGGTGATGAAAAACTACTCAACAGATCACCTTCTCAATTTGGCTCAGTTCCTTGGAATGGCTGGTGATAAGAGACTTAGGTTTCTTATCAGAAATACTTCCATGCTGACTGAATGGGCTGTGATATCTGTTGCTAGTAGAGTAACTTCAGAAGTTTCTTGAATACTTGTATTTTAACTGATCTCCCAGATCTGAAAAAAAGAAGAAACACTACCAGAACCTAATATCAGATGTTCTTCAATTTCTAGTCTTTTGAAGCTAATATTAGTGCAGGATACAGGTGAAAAGAATCATCTGTGTTCTGAAATAAAAATCAAGTATTGAAGAGCAAGAGATGTTGTTAAGAGATATCTTGCTTCAAAATATTTGATAATGTGGAGTTTGTTCTTTAAGGTGATATCTTAAGAAGCTTTATTGCTTCTTAGTTGATGATCATAATGGAAGTTGTGTTAAAAGACATTTCTATGAGAAATCTTCAACTTCTCTTTGAGTTCTATCAGCCATACTTAGACAGTACTTTGATCTGCTTTATGTCAATTTCTGATAGCTAACACCATCTGGTTTTGAGCTTGTCAATGATTTCAGAGTCAAAAGATTTAATCTTAAATAATGAAATTAGTGACAGTGCTTAGAACAAGATTCAGTTCCTATCATATCTCATCCTAGACTTATACTCTGGAGTGATTTATGATTTTGCTATTAGATTGAGATGTAAGGTAAAGAAGAGTCTGTTTGTACTTACATGTATAGTCTTATAGAAATTTGAGTATCATAATGTATATTCTACAGATATCAAGGAAAGAAGCAGAGGCATCTTCCATAAGGTTGTTTATAACATTTATTAGAAGAATAGCCAATAGCCTAGATTCAAGTACTGGTGGTACTGAATTTGGTGAGAGTAGTAGAATCAATGGTTAAACAGCAGGGATGTAAATGGATATCCATGGGGGCGGATACTATGATATCTGTATATGCCCCGTTGGATAAATATGATATCCATATCCGCCCCATATCCATGCGGGTATCTGTTAAGCGGGTAATCCGCGGGTTTTACGCTATCTGTGAATATTTACAGATATCCATGAATAATATTTTTTTTATAAAAAAAATTTTTTGAATTTTTTTTTTAACTTCTTTTAAAGACACAAAAAGTTATTATCACATAACATCCATATAATTCGCTCTTAATTTAACAATAAAATTTTATCTCATTAATTTTCTTCTTATTCACCAAAACATAATAAAATCCAAGCATAATATCCATACATTTTATTTTTAACCAAACAAATAAAAGATATTGTGATTGTAAGTTATGATGGAAGAACGGACGACAGAGGAGTAGGAAAGGAGACACTGGTTCGACAGAGGAATGACGACACTAAGTTGGTTGGACTGTGAAATTGTTGAAGTGGGGTATGAAGTATTGAAGAGTTTAAATATGACATGGCTAATAGAATTTGAATGAAATGTGAAAGTATTTTCTTCAAAGAAAATTTA
Source organism: Lathyrus tuberosus (assembly GCA_022829125.1). Lineage (NCBI taxonomy): Eukaryota > Viridiplantae > Streptophyta > Magnoliopsida > Fabales > Fabaceae > Lathyrus > Lathyrus tuberosus. The sequence continues at coordinate 9,174,644 of JALAZF010000044.1, read as the reverse complement.
AAAAATATATATATAAGAAGACTAATTTTTTTAGAAGATGAAAAGATAAGGTATAATAAGCTAATGATATTTAAATAATTTTTATAATTTATTAACGAATATGGATATCCACGGGCACAAATATTATTAAACCCGTATCCATATCCATTAACAAACAGGTATTTAAATATCCATTTATTTTATTTGTGGATATCCATTAAGTTACCCACCCCATATATGTGACGAATTTTATCTGTGGATATCCACTGGTACAGATTTTTTTGCCATCCCTATTATACAACCATTGAATCAGAATCCACTCAAAATTATGTTCAGACTTTATTGGTCAAGTCTGAATACTTAATCGAGTCTGGCCAAACAAAAAAAAAGTGGTATGCTTGTTCTTTTCTGGTTTATCTTTTGATTCAATGAAACATTTGTATCGATATAAATACAAATTTTCTGTTACTCTTCTAGAGACGTTATTTTGTAAAGAAGAACTTAATCAATCTTTAGAAGGAAACTCTGTTGTGTTTGTCTATACTGAATGTCTTATTAAGCCAGATGATGATCATATTTATGGAAACAGTTTTCTCACTTTTGTGTTGATACTTTTGCTTGTTGACTGTCTAAAGAAGATAATTCAATATTCATTTATCACTCATGACTCTTGTTTCAAGATAAAGTGTTAGTTCTGAATAGAACCTTAGAGACTTATGCCTGACAGATGATATCTCTGTCTAAGTCTAGATCTACTAGACTCTGATGGATGATAGCTTCTGAAAGTTATCAGTTTCTGAGATTCAGAAGAAGATTCTTTTTTACTGTCATAACAGTTTAAGTAAAAAGTTTTTCAAAAAACTTTTATAATACTTAACTTTTCATAAAGGTGAAACTCTTCTAGTGGAATTGGAATATTTGTTGTATAAAGAACCATTGGGTAATGATGGTTTCTATTTTGGTACTTGTTGTTACTATTCCCTGTCTTGTGAAACATCATTATGTCCTTTTTTTCTGACAAGATCCTTATTCTTGTAAGATTCTTGTTCAGTTCTTCTTCTTCTTTTTTCTTTTTCTCTTCTTATTGGTTATGTGCTGATCAAACCAAACCTGAGATGAGTTCTTCAGTTAATTCTCCTTTGAATCAACTAGTTTTCACCAATGAAATGTTTGTGAATTTTGATGAGTTGCTTAAGATTGGTTTCAACTTCTGGAAGATTGTGTCTAAACAAGGTTGGAATGGCTACTTTTAGATGCTTCATGGTTTCACTTATCCAAGTCTTGTCAAAGAGTTTTGGATCAATGCCTCAATTGTTGAGCTGAATTCTGAGTATGTTATTCTGTCTAGAGTAACTGGTGTTTCTATTATAGTAACCTCTAAAGCGAATGAAAATGTGATCAATTGTGAGGAGATTGGAGAAATCCCAGGAACTCTTGTTTGGGAACATTATCTTCCTTTGTGGCGTATCTTTATAGACCATCTAATACATCAGAGGTCTCAAATCTTCTTCCTGATGTTGTTGTTTGGAATCAAATTCTGAATTCAAACTTACTTCCTAAGGATAAGGATTTAGACCAAGTGGACCCTATTGAAAAATATTTGCTTCTACTTATTAATTCAGATTTGAAGATTGATCTTCCTCAAGTTATGTTTGACCATCTGAAGAGGTCTCTTTCTTCTTTTCAAAAGGGAAAGATCTTCTTCATTCCTTATGGACGAGTTATTTCTGAAATACTTGTTCAGCAAAGGGTTAACATATGTTCTGATGCTAGTTCTTCCAAGATTTGGAGAGACAAGTTTGAAGCTATCTATGAAAGATTTTGATTTTAGATTTCTGCATAGTTATGCTTTTTATGTTGTCGAAATCTTTGTATTAAGCATCTTATTAATAAATTCAGAGTTTGTTCATGCTTGTGTTCAGTTTTAACTGATTAATATTTATTCTTGTTGTTCAATGAGAATCTGAAGTAGATAAAAGAACTCAAATGTTTGCACTTATTTTATTAATAAAAATGAAGTTATTACAAGACAATTAGATTTTTTAGTCTAATGGATGAGCTATAAGGAATTCCATAGGATCATCTGACATGTTTAGATTTTCTAAGAAATCTTGTCATTCTTCCTTAGAAAACTCCAAAGCCTTCTTTCTCAGTTTATTTCTGCGTCTGGATCCAGAAGATCTTCTTTTTCTGTGAGTCTTCACAAAGGATGCTGAAGAGGAGAGAACTTCTGAAGCTGTTTGCTTTGAAATTCTGGTATGACAGATCCCAGATGTCCTACAGGATGTCGAGACATCTGGTCTGACAAAAACATGGCAAGGTAAAAACATATAAAAATAGTACTGAAAAGCATAAACAACACACAGAAATTGTTCACCCAGTTCGGTCTAACAACCTACATCTGGGGGCATACCATGCCAGGAAGGAAGTCCACTATTAGTAGAATTAAATTACAGACTCAACAATACCAGTTGACAGTCTACTCACTTAATCACTACCCAATGACCCTTCTACCTAAGTCCTCCCTAGGTAAGAGACTCCATCTCACTTCCAATCATCGCAATGATGTCTAGCAGTCAACACCTCATCCAATGCATCAACAACTTGATTTCCAATAACTCTTCAATCACAGAAAAGTAGAAGACACACTTCAATGACAATACCTAGACATGACACACATGACTAAGAACAATACTTAGAGTTGCTTAACAGCTTCTTCCAAGAACAATACATCTCTTACCTACAGGCTTTGAGATACACACGATGATCATCCCACAAACTGGGTGGTTCACACATATCAACTCTCCTAGAGAGTGGTTCACAAGAATGAAACCCTAATAATTTTACATCTTGGAATCGTTTTTCAATCAGGTTACAAACACTCATATTTATAACCTACATCCCAACTGGATTTGGGCTTCAAAACGCAGCAGATAGACTGCACAAAATTCTGCAAAATAAACTCCAAGAAAATAGGTCTTCAATCTAAAGTTTCCTAATATGTCTTCATATTTAGAAAGTAGTGAAAATCCTAAAACCAACAAAAACTCAACTCAAATTACTTTGGAGACCACATAGGATAACTAAATATTCACAGAATATTTAGTAACAACTAACAACTAACAGAATCTTCCTTTTAAACCAATAACAGACGCGATGTTCTATGATCCAGGATGGGACATCTTTATCCGACATGTTGAATGCAGCAAGCAAGAACATCTTGTTTCAACATCTTGATTAACCATCACATGACAACAACATTGTTTTACCAAAATTGTAGCCAATTACAAGAACTAACAATCTCCCCCTTTGGCTAATTTTGGCTAAAGCAATCTCAGCCAACATCAGAAAGACTTGCAGCGGATAAACACCAAACTCCAAACAACTACTAACATTCATTACACAACCAGCATCAGCAACAAACTCAAACAGCATAACAGCTGCACAAACTAGAATCACACCAGACAACTAGACAACACCTAGGCTAACTCTCCCCCTTTTTAGCCACAATTGGACAACCTCTTAACCTACCAAGGCAGCAAACACAAAGTTCTGACATCCAATTTGACACGGTCCCAAGAAAAACAAGTTCCCAAACCAAATACCACTTTGACTGGTCAGGCGATACAAACAAAGACACTTTATGCAGTATAAAAACCAAGCCTCCTTGCTTCTAACAGCATATCACAGATAGAACCATGAGTCGGTCTAACAAAGATGCAGGAAAGAACCACATGCAAGAGGTCAAGAAACCAGATCCACAGAAGTTGAAGAATAAAACACTGTCTACACCTGGGGCAACTTCAGGAGCAACAAGAACAAGAAAAACATCAGAGACAAGGATGAAAGCCATCAAAAAACCTCCAGTGCAACTTCATGCTTTTGATGATGAATGGGACGAAGATTGGAAAACTTTTCTTGATTCAAGGGGTTGGGATAATCTTTAGACTCTTTGTTTATTGCTTTTGATGTACTAAAATATAATCTTGTATGCTTTCAGCAGTTGAATAAAATTCTGTTTCCATATGCAATAAAGTTCACCACTGCACAAGACACCTCCCAGCACACTTAATCCTCATGTATGCAAATTCCTAATTTGCTTCTGGCCAAAACACATCATATAAAAGGAAAATGCAGTAGCAGAAAACAGAAGTCGGAACATCTTTTTAGACATATATCAATCACAGTCAGTTTTACCAAAATAAATGCCAACACCAAAAGCTACAGAATTATCAATCTCCCCCTTAACATCACAAGTCCAGCTGCACACAAAATTGTAACACTCTCCCCTATAAAAAATAACATGTGCCTCTTTGTACCTTGAAGAATGGAAAACATAAGACTCATCTTCATGTCTTCAAGAGCTCACTCTTTATTCAACTCACAAGTTGAACACAATCATCCCTTGTACCAATACTCACATGATTCCAATCTGATCAACTTTTCTCTATCTAAGACAACCAGTATTCCTTTGTAAGAAGGACACCTTAAATGAATGGAGAACATGAGACTCATCTTCATGTCTTCAAGAGCACACCCTCTGTTCAGCACACCTTCTGAACACATTCACCTACTGCTTGACCCTCACAACAGTACATAAGTCAGGTAGAAGCTTGTGATCTCAGGAGACAAAAAACCATAACATTCTGAACAAAATGTTCTGTCAACGGATGTTAAGACATCAGTCTTGACATTATGAATAGAATCCAGCTGCACTAAAAAAAACACCACATTCCAAAACATAGTCTCCAAGCTTCCCCCTTTAAGCCAAGGAACCGAGGAACCAGAAAACCAAACAACACAGAGCATCACATCATCACAGAACATCTACTTCAAAATGCTACAACACTGCATGATACCAACCACCATAGCACACAGAATACTACACTACAACACTCTGTACTCTCTACTCTCCCCCTATCTTTCTCAACAGATGCTTCTTCAGCAAGAACCACTCCAAAAATACTACATGATATCCTATGACAGCTTCATGATCATATAGTGTGTGGATACCCAGAAATAAGCACTCATCCACCTTCAAGAAGAATAGAGCTCCTTGAGTCTTCAACTCATCACCCTTCTGCCTAAGAGTAGCTTGTTCCAAGACAATCCTCAAGACCAACCAGCTGCCACACTCTGATTATCTTGATTCTTCGAATCCACTATATAGATCAACCAATTTCCACAGTTTGATCACCTCCTTTATGAATTCTCATATGAAAAAGCCAACTGCCACAAATTGTCTTCTTCACATTTGTCAAAATTCTCACAAAGGTATCCTAATCTATCCACTGAAATTGATCTTCAAATCACATGTTCCACTTGCTTACTATCAAAACACACTTAGAATCTCTAAGTCATGTAATATTTTCTTCTTCTTGCAGCTCCAACAGACTGCCAGGAGAGCAATCTTTTTGAAGCATTCAATTTTCATTCCTGTAGATCATCCTATCTTAAGTTGATGTGCCTCTTCACCAACTGAGATTCTGAGGTTGAACTAGATGTCAGAGCATTATGAGTCAACATCCAGCTGTTGAATTCAGCTCCTTTTTCTGCCACTTGAAAGAACTTTCTCCCTTAACAGAACAAGAGTCCCATGTTCTCATAGACTAGATTCACCAACCAAGTTTGAGTAAGCAACCTCCATTCTGTTGATTTTGCATTAATTCCAACCAATCTAACACATTGATGAAAATCTGCCAGTGCTTCTCCAAAGTCCTCAAACCTGCCACTGTCTGAATCTTCAGTAGGAATAGTTAGGAACTACACCTCATAGCTATACCAAGGATGCCACCTTTCCTTGAGTAAAGCAGTCTTCACAAAGTTCAGATAATGCCACCTATCTTAACTCTATGATGAGCATTCTGGACTGCACCTAAACCAATCCAAGTAGTCATAAGTCTTTCATCTTCATCTTCAGCGTCAACAATATCCATACCAGCTTCTTGCCAGGAAACTTTCCAGAAATACACAACTCCTGTCACACAAGACTGAAGCAAATTCTCAGGCCAACTCCCAAGAAGTAACAATTGATGCTAAAGCTTATGCAGTACCCCTCCCATGATTATGCACAAACTATGATGATGAAATGTTCCAAACATCGTGTTGAACATCACCAATCTTGAGTCACAAGGATAATCAATCAAATATTTGTGAACTCCACAAACAACAATTGATCTTAAATCCTTGTATAAAAACCCTACCAGATACCAGCACCAAGTAAACACCACCAAAGTAGCCTATCCAAGCCCGTTTCTTCTTTTGCAGAGGGTTGAGATATCAAGGATGCTACACTTGGCTCAAGTAAGAAAGACCTTCTCTGAACAGATCCTATTTCCCTCAGCAAATCTGAAACCCCCTTCCAAATTGAATTCATCCTTAGGGTTGAGAAAGATGAATTCTACCTTGCACTTATGGATGGTGAAGGTAAATCACCTCCAATTTCTTCACTCCTATGCTTCCAAGAAAGCACCTCCTAGCCCCTTCTATCCAATCTGACTTCAGCATGATGTTGCCACCCCACCATGTACCAAGCCACAAAGATTCAACCATCACAATAATCCAAGGCCAACAAGATAAATCAAACTCACAATAGTAGTTCTTCACCAAGGCTACACACCTGATAACAACAGACAGGTACGATACATACCCTGTCATGAATAGTCCATCCTCTACTTCAAGGGACCATTGAAACACCTATATGAGCTTATCCAAGTTTAAATTTCTTTTCAGTAGAACCCTTCTTCCTTGCCTACAACCAAAAAGTATCTTCCCAGGACCTCACCCAGAAACATAACAGGATGCCTGCTCTGATACCAATTGAAATTCTGGTATGATAGATCCCAGATGTCCTACAGGATGTCGAGACATCTGGTCTGAAAAAAACATGGCAAGGTAAAAACATATAAAAACAGTACTGAAAAGCATAAACAACACACAGAAATTGTTCACCCAGTTCGGTCTAACAACCTACATCTGGGGGCATACCAAGCCAGGAAGGAAGTCCACTATTAGTAGAATTAAATTACAGACTCAACAATACCAGTTGACAGTCTACTCACTTAATCACTACCCAATGACCCTTCTACCTAAGTCCTCCCTAGGTAAGAGACTCCATCTCACTTTCAATCATCGCAATGATGTCTAGCAGTCAACACCTCAGCCACTGCATCAACAGCTTGATTTCCAACAACTCTTTAATCACAGAAAAGTAGAAGACACACTTCAATGACAATACCTAGACATGACACACATGACTAAGAACAATACTTAGAGTTGCTTAACAGCTTCCTCCAAGAATAATACATCTCTTACCTACAGGCTTCGAGATACACACGATGACTATCCCATAAACCGGGTGGTTCACACATACCAACTCTCCTAGAGAGTGGTTCACAAGAACGAAACCCTAATAATTTTACATCTTGGAATCGTTTTTCAGTCAGATTACAAACACTCCTATTTATAACCTACATCCCAACTGGATTTGGGCTTCAAAATGCAGCAGAGAGACTACACAAAATTCTGCAAAATAAACTCCAAGAAAATAGGTCTTCAATCTAAAGTTTCCTAATATGTCTCCATATTTAAAAAGTAGTGAAAATCCGAAAACCAACAAAAACTCAACTCAAATTACTTTGGACGCCACATAGGATAACTAAATATTCACAGAATATTCAGTAACAACTAACAACTAACAGAATCTTCCTTTTAAACCAATAACAGACGCGATGTCCTATGATCCAGGATGGGACATCTTTATCTGACATGTTGAATCCAGCAAGCAAGAACATCTTGTTTCAACATCTTGATTAACCATCACATGACAACAACATTATTTTACCAAAATTGTAGCCAATTACAAGAACTAACATGCTTGTTTGCAGATTCTTCAGTTGCTGTCTTACTTTGATTTGCTTGAGTTGTTGCATTCAGTAGTGTTGTCTTCCTGAAATCTCTCTTTGGAACCCATATTTGCTTTTGCTTATACATCTTGGTGTTTTAGGGATTAAGTGATGATGGAAGAAAGCTTACTACAATCCTTTTATAGATGTGTTACATACATTGTCTTGAGTTTAATATTATTTAAGTATTGATTAAATCTTATCAGTATTCTAATAATGACTCTTGGGAATGTGATCTAGCAGTCTAACCTATTAAGATTCTCTGAATAACTATGAGTTTATGTTTGATATGTTTTAACTGTCATTTCCGTGTCAGTTTCACTTTGTTAATGTACCTTCAGAAAATATAATGAAATTACTGGAATGTAATTGCATGCTAAAGTAGTATTGGTCAAAAAAACTATTTCATTAATATTTGATAACACGAAAACATATCGTATTTTTACTTTGATTTATGCTCAAATCTTATCCCATTTCCGTCTAATTTCCGATTATTTCGAGGATATTCAAGTGTTTTCGCAGGTATTTCAGTTCCCAAGCCAAGAATGAGAAAAGAGCAGAAAAGTAGCAGAATAAGGAAAGAACAGAGAAAAATAGCAGAAAAAGCAGAGAAATCAGATTTTGTGAGTGTGACGACCGTCACACATAGTGCCACGACCGTCATGAATTCAATAGCCGTCACGAGCATCACGCAGCCCCCACGATCGTCACAGGTTCAAAAACAGAAACGTGACGTTGGGGACAGACGTGGTCACGAAGAGAGAAATTTACAGTTTCACACGTTCGACATTCTCTCCTATTTTCCCTCAGACTCAAACGCAGTGGCAGTTCCAACTAGTGCTCCTATATTCTCTCATACTGGAGGTCTATATATAGTGCATTTTTTGGCAAGGACGATAGACACGACTTTTTACCCGAGAATTCCATATTTCTGCATTTTGTTTCCAGAATTTTTACCTTCCCGTTTTAGCTTTCCTTTACCTTTCTTTTGTCCATTCATTACCGAACAGTGATAGTTTCTCACATCGAGGGACTATCACACCTTAGTTTAGTTTTAAGTTTGCCTTCATTATTCATTCGTTTTCATAAATTCAAGTAAAAGCCTGCCGACTTGTGGAGGAATTGCTAGAACCGCATTCACCAGGTTTTTATCGTAATTCAATAATAGTATTATTTGTTTTTTACCATGCTTGCGTTAATGTTTAATTGTTCATGCGTATTTATGTTTGCTTTAATTAATATGTCGAGCTAAACTCATTTTATCGGTATGTAATTGAGTAACTGGAATGGATTCAATAATTCTAAGCTAAAATCATAAAACAACTTATTTTCTGGCCTCGATTTCTTAATTTAAAATCAACTTTTATTACGAGAGTAAAAAGGTAGCAAAGGTTAAGGTCAAGACCACGAGAATGTGAGATTTTACCCGGATAGCTGAAATCGGGCATTGGTTTTAAAAACAGCGAGAGCGCTTTAAAGTTAATTAGGAATTATTAGTTTTTAAAAATTATTTTTAAACTCAAATGGGCTAGCGAGAGCAGACATTATGATTTAAAGGTATAGTCCGAAGCAATAACCACGAGAGTGTGAGGTGAGGGCTTTTAAACTGGTATTTTCTACAGAATTATATTGTGACTAATTTTTATATGCTTATGTTTCATTGAATCCACGATGGTGTACTGAATTATGTACCGATATCCTAATCTTAACTAGTTTATTTCTAATATTTAGTTTCCCTTTTTATCTCCCTTTTTGAATCTAAAACCAAAACATCTTCGCCTTAGCTAAACACAGTAACAAAAACCGTAGCACTAGGTTGATTATCAGGTCTCTGTGGGATCGATATCTTTATTACTACGCGATAGGCTGTGCACTTGCAGTTAGCAACCGTTAGACTCAGAAAGTCGCGATCAAGTTTTTGGCGCCGTTGCCGGGGACTTTGATTTAGTCAATAGTGGGATTTTTTGTTGCGCAGTATAGACTAAGGCAACAAATTTTAATTTCCCTTTTCTTTTTCTCGATTGTATGCCAAGTACTCGCTCACAAAGCGAAGACTTGCAACCACCAATCGCCGAATTAGAGTGTTTCTTACATTTAAGACGCAAAATACTAGAGTATCAACGCAAGTACAATATTCCCGATCTCCTTGCTCATACTCCTGAACCAGTCAAAGAACAAAACATGGGTGAAAGACCACAAAACCGTCCTCTTAAGTTCTATGCTACCCCGTCTGAGCAAGAACCACATAGTAGCATTGCTGCTCCTGCTATCAACCGAAACGATTTTGAGTTGAAACCTTCATTATTGTCAGCCGTACAACAACATCAATTTTCTGGAAACCCTACAGAAGATCCTAACGAACATTTGACCAAGTTTGTGCAGTACGCAGACACAGTGAAGGCAAATGGTGTAACTGCAGACGTGATAAGACTACGACTTTTTCTTTTCTCATTAAGAGACAGAGCTTGGGCTTGGTTGTAATCCTTGCCATCAAACTCCGTTACTACGTGGGATGAGTTGAAAAAGGTATTCTTAGCACGATATTTTCCCCCAAGCAAAACGGCTATGCTGAGAGCCCAAATCAATAGTTTTCGACAGAAGGACAACAAATCTCTTTACGATGCATGGGAAAGATACAAAGACATGATGAGGATGTGTCCGCATCACGATCTTGAAGATTGGTTAGTCATCTACACATTTTACAATGGTCTCTTGTATAATACAAGATTGACAATAGATGTCGCCGCTGGTGGTACACTTATGGATAAACCATATGAAGAAGCCTATCAACTGATCGAAAGCATGGCTCAAAACCACTACCAATGGGGAGGAGAAAGAACTGCAGTGGAAAAATCCCAAACAAAAGGTGGAATGTACGAGGTTAGTAGCCTTGATCATGTCAATGCTAAGGTAGATGCCCTTTCCCAAAAGATTGATAACTTGACCATAACGTCTGCAGCCACCGTGGCTGCCGTAACTCAAAATTGCGAATTATGCGGAACACTTGGACATGTCGCCACTGAATGTCAAATTTTGGAAGGAGTCTCCAGTGACCAAGTGAATTATGCTCAAGGAAACCCTTATGCAAATACCTACAATCCGGGATGGAAGAATCATCCAAACTTCTCCTACAAAAACAACAATGCATCGTATGCACCTGGTCAAGCACCTGCTACACTGCCAGGTTATCAAAAGGCTGCCATAGCTGCTCCAAATGTTCCTAGGAAGTCTAACCTTGAACTAATGATGGAAAAATTTATAGCTGCCCAGACTCAAACAAACAAAGAGTTCCTGAATCAAAACGTACACACTAGTGAACAGATTAAGCAATTAGCAAACAAAGTAGACGCTTTAGCCACCCACAACAAAATGCTTGAAACCCAAATTTCACAAGTGGCACAACAACAAGCACCTACTACTGCTCCTGCTAGAACATTTCCTGGACAGCCGCAACCTAATCCAAAAGGACATGCAAATGCTGTTATATTGAGAAGTGGAAAAGAATTAGATGGACCCATTAATCCGAGACTTCAGAATCCAGCCATGTACCAAAGGCCTGATAGCACAACAACTGAGAAGGAAAATGAACCCAGGGAGAAGGAAGATAATGAACAATAGGCCGTAAACAAAGAAAAACCTTATGTGCCTCCACCACCCTATAAACCACCTATTCTGTATCCTCAAAGATTTGCAAATTCTAAAACTGCAGGGCAATTTAAGAAATTTGTTGAACTTCTGAAACAATTGAACATCACAATACCTTTTACAGAAGCTATCACTCAGATGCCCTCATATGCTAAGTTCCTTAAAGAAATCCTATCCAATAAGAAAAAGATTGAGGATAACGAAACAGTTACACTTACTGCTGAGTGTAGCGCAATAATTCAAAACAATATGCCTCCTAAGCTGAAAGACCCAGGTAGTTTCTCCATACCTCGTGTAATTGGAAAGTTCGTCATAGACAAAGCTCTATGCGACTTAGGAGCCAATATTAGTGTAATGCCCTTATCCATATGCAAGAAGCTTGATATGGGAGAATTAAGACCGACTAAGATGTCTGTTCAATTAGCTGACCACTCTATTAAATACCCAGTTGGTATACTAGAAAATGTTCCAGTTCGCATAGGACAATTCTACATCCCTACCGATTTCATAATCATGGATATTAAAGAAGACTTCACTACTCCTATCATACTAGGAAGACCATTTTTAGCTACCGCAGGAGCCATTATAGACGTGAAGAGGGGTAGGCTAACTTTTGAAGTTGGTGAAGAGAAGGTTGAGTTTATTTTGACACAATTCTTACAAGCTCCAGCTATAGACGACACATGTTATCTACTAGATGTCACAGATGAGTGCGTAAGAGAAATAGAGATGGAACCAACCACATACTCAGATATTCTAAAAATTCAAATACCTCCGATTTTTGAAGATGATAATTGGCGTGAACCTTATCAAGACGATAGCCTAAGCGAATGTTTAGCACTTACACCAGATCATCTGCCTTGCCCGAAGAAACCAGCTCTAGAACTGAAAACACTACCCAATAATTTAAGGTATGAATTCCTGGACGCAGAACTCGAACGACCTGTGATAGTCAATGCAGACCTAGGACAGACCGAAACTAAGAAACTTTTAGATGTCTTAAGAAAATACCCAACTGCGTTAGGCTATAACATCGCTTACCTTAAAGGAATAAGTCCTTCTATTTGTATGCATCGCATTATGCTAGAGGAAGACTGTAATCCTCTAGAGAACACCAGGGAAGGATTAATCCAATCTTAAGTACTGTAGTCAAGGATGAAGTGAAAAAACTTTTAGAAGCAGGAATTATATACCCGATATCAGACAGTAAATGGGTTAGCCCAGTACATGTCGTACCAAAGAAGGGAGGTATTACAGTTGTTAAGAACTCCAAAGGCGAATCTATAACACAAAGAGTTATAACTGGAAGTAGAATGTGTATTGATTATAGAAAATTGAACAAAGCTACTCGTAAAGATCATTTCCCATTACCATTCATTGACCATATGTTGGAACAATTGGCAAAACATTCTTACTTCTGCTATTTAGACGGTTATTCAGGATTCTTTCAAATCCCGATACATCCTGATGACCAAGAAAAGACAACCTTCACATGTCCCAATGGTACGTTTGCTTATCGACGAATGTCGTTTGGACTATGTAACGCTCCCGCAACATTCCAAAGATGCATGATGTCAATATTTGTTGATTTTATAGATGACATTATGGAAGTATTTATGGACGATTTTTCTATTTGTGGGCAAAGTTTTGAAGGATGTCTATCGAACCTAGAAATGGTACTTGAAAGATGCGTAAAAGTTAATCTCATATTAAACTGGGAGAAATGCCATTTCATGGTAAATCAAGGAATCGTACTTGGACACGTAGTATCTGATAGAGGGATTGAAGTTGATAAAGCTAAGATAGAGATTATAGAAAATCTTCAACCTCCGAAAACCGTACGAGAAATACGAAGTTTCTTAGGACACGCGGGTTTCTACCGACGATTCATAAAAGATTTCTCGAAAATTACCAAACCTCTTACCGGTCTATTAATGAAAGACGCTGAATTTATCTTTGATGAGAAATGTCTAAAAGCGTTTGAACAATTGAAAACGGCTCTCATCACCGCACCTATCATGCAACCACCAGATTGGAGAGTACCATTTGAAATCATGTGTGATGCGAGTGATTATGCCGTAGGTGCAGTTTTAGGACAAAAGAGGGATAGAAAACTCCATGCTATTTACTATGCAAGTAGAACCTTAGACCCTGCTCAAATGAACTACGCCACCACAGAAAAAGAACTTCTAGCCGTAGTTTTTGCCCTTGACAAATTCCGTTCTTACCTAGTGGGGGCGAAGATCATCATTTATACAGACCATGCGGCTATTAGGTATTTATTAAACAAAAAGGATGCAAAACCTAGACTGCTAAGGTGGATCCTGCTTTTACAAGAATTTGATTTAGAGATCAAAGATAAGAAAGGAACTGAAAATGTAGTAGCAGACCACTTATCCCGATTAGATGGCATCAAACCAGAGCCAGTCCCTATTAATGACGATTTCCCATATGAACGACTCATAGCCCAACTTGAAAATGATATGTCTAAACTACATTTAAATGAACCAAAAATAGAAGAAGCCGTGGAAGAAATTAACTCACACACAATACTGCCATGGTATGCTGACATAGTCAACTACTTAGCAGCTGGAGTACTTCCACCAGACTTATCTTATCAACAAAAGAAAAAAAAATTTCATGATCTAAAACATTATTATTGGGATGAACCTCTGCTTTTTAAGAGAAGAGACGACGGTATTTTTCGTCGTTGCGTCCCTGAGACTGAAATAGAAGACATCATCTCTCAATGTCACTCTGCTCCTTATGGAGGACATGCAAGTACTTCAAAGACATGCGCTAAGATTCTGCAATCCGGCCTATTCTGGCCTAATCTTTGGAAGGATGTCCACATTGCAATACTAAACTGCGACCGGTGCCAGCGCACTGGTAACATATCAAAACGCGATGAGATGCCCCAAAAAGGCATATTGGAAGTAGAAGTCTTTGATGTATGGGGGATTGATTTCATGGGACCTTTCCCATCATCCTTTGGAAATAAATATATACTCGTGGCTGTTGACTATGTTTCAAAATGGATTGAGGCTATAGCTTCTCCTACAAATGACACACGAGTAGTCATAAAGCTTTTTAAAAACACAATCTTTCCCAGATTTGGTGTGCCGAGACTTGTCATAAGTGACGGTGGCTCCCATTTCATATCAAAAATATTTGACAAACTTCTATCGAAGTATGGAGTAAGACACCGCGTAGCAACACCATATCATCCACAAACCAGTAGACAGGTTGAGGTCTCGAATAGAGAGATAAAACAAATCTTAGAGAAGACCATCGCCACCTCTAGGAAGGATTGGTCATCTAAACTTAATGAAGCTTTATGGGCATATATGACGGCCTACAAAACACCAATCGGAACTACACCTTTCAAACTAGTTTATGGTAAATCCTGCCTCTTACCAGTGGAATTAGAGCATAAAGCCTATTGGGCTATTAAAACCCTAAACTTAAGGTACGAAACCGTAGGTGAAAAGCGAATCCTAGATCTGCGCGAACTAGAGGAACTAAGGCTAGACGCTTATGAAAACGCCAAAATATACAAGGAACGAACTAAGAAATGGCATGATAAGTGTCTATATAGAAAAGAATTCAGTGCGGGAGACGTTGTGCTCCTATTTAACTCAAGACTTAAACTTTTTCCTGGGAAACTGAGATCAAGATGGTCCGGTCCTTTTGAAATAACCAAAATGTTACAAAGCGGAGCGATAGAAATTAAGGGTAGGAATAGCGAACCATTCATAGTAAACGGGCAACGTTTAAAGCATTATCATAGTATTGAAAATAGGGACTATTTAAATAGTCTTAGACTTTTAGAGTTGCCCGCTGACCCCCCTAACTAAACTATCTATTTGCTTTCGTCAGGCTTACGACGTTAAAAACAGCGCTTAGTGGGAGGCAACCCATGATGATTGTCTTTTCTTTCTTTCTAAATTTTTTATTTCTTTACATTTTCTAAAGTCTACTTTGTTTTCAAATTTCTAGTTTCATTTATATTTTCTTAAATTTTTTGGCAATTGTTGTGCTAATCATATAATTGCAAAATACAGGATTACAAAATCTTTCTACATTTTCTGTTCTCCTCTTCTGATTTCATTCTTGCTTAATCACTTAAAAAAATGGGGAACGAAGATAATATGTTGGTAGAATTCAGAGATGCAGCTCAGTGGCATCGCTATGAGGCTCTGTCTCTTCGACCCTTCGCCTTGACAAAATTTGCCCACGGACCCACCATGACCTCCTTAGGTATAGGTGAGAGTATTGATTTCCTGTTTAACCAACTAGGATGGGAGGGTTTTGCTAAGAAGAAACACAAAACTTATCGTAGACTGACTTTAGAATTCCTAAGTTCATTAAGTTACAACCCTTACTGTGGAAAAGGAATTACTAGGGGCCGAATTACTTTTAGGTTGTTTGGATACCACTGTCAGTTTACCATTAAGGAACTGTCGGATCTTTTAGGTTTCCCTGAAGGACCCACCGTTTTCTCCGTGGTACAAGAGGATTTGATGTTTGTATGTGAGCTTAATGCTTTTTGGGGTAGGATTTCAGGAAAACATGATGATGACATGACCCCTATGCTGTCAACTGAGATTCATAACCCAGCCATCCGATACTTCCACATGATCCTAGTCTACACCCTATTTGGAAAGCCTGAGAATGACAATACCGTTTCTAAGGATGAACTCTTCATTATCTTTTGTGCATTTCAGTCTCGAGAGGTTAACAGACTTACCTTCATGTTTAATAACTTTTGCAAAATTATCCGAAATGAAAACAACCCGATTCTAATAGGTGGTCTAGTGACTAAAATAGCCGATGCTATGGGATTCAAGACACGTCTCTCTGAAATTAACCCTTTTGGAAACTTTAGGCCTATGAATATTACCTTCTGTTTCAATAGAGCCATGATTAGAGACCGTGGTCCACATCATTTCCAGTTCCTAATAAATAATGTAGTTGTGCCACATTTTACTCTACTCAATCATGAGCGCACGAGTGTGCATAACGAACATAACTGGCTATACGACCTAGACGAACCATAACCTGAACCCGAAGAAACATTTCCCGAGCCTGATATTGACCCTAAGACACCTCCTAATTATTATGACTTTGACTTTATGGAATACCAAAATGAAGATGACCCTGCCACTCCTAAGGTTGATGCTAATACTTATGCTGCAAATCTGACTACCATCCTTAAAAATTTGGATGATTATCACAAAGAGATCACCGCCGTAAAGGGTGAACTGAAGATCATGCGACAAGATATTGTCGGCCTTATGGATCTCACGATAGAACAATTTGATCACCTAAATCAAGTCGTGGCATCTTTGAAGAAACGCCTTGGCTAGATTTTGAAGCACTGCTTTTTCCTACTTTACTGCTTTATTTTGAAACAATTTACTTTGCTTTCATTCTGCCTTTTTATGTTCAGGAACAAAATAATTTACGTTCAATTTTAATTTCTACTGCATGAATACACTGCTAGTCTTTGCTAGCATTTTTCCGGGTTTAATAAATTATTCAAATTTTCAATCATTATTATTGATCTTGATGGTATTTAATTGTTTCTGTCATTTTACTTTGCTCTTAATTTATTCTGTCATTTATCCATTTTTAATTTCTGCATTAGAGTGTTACCTATCTACTACTAACAATCCTTATGCGGAAAAGAAAAAAATAAAATGCTTGCTGATAAACTGCTAACAATCCCAGTTTTTGCAGCTGTCACGACCGTGACATGTGTGTGACGATCGTCACACGGGTTAAGAACGCGTTCTCTGTTAAAACAGAGACGCTGCCTCTTCTTCTTCTTCTTTTCTTCCCATTCATTTTTTTTCCCACCGTCCCATTAACCCTCATCTTTCAAATTCCATTATTCCATTGACAAAAATTAAAAACTTCCACAAAAATTCATCTTCCCACATTCTATTTAAACATCACAGTAAACCATTTCCTCATACACCCATTTTCTCCGAACGCCTACTTCTTCTATACCACTTGTTTCTCTGTGCATGCACAATGGCTAGACAACAAAGGCAAGCTCCAGACCTTACAATTGTAAATTTCAGAGCAGGAGAAGCCGGTGAATGTCAGAGGACCAACTACATCAGTTTCCACCAACGATCCGTGCAACCCACTCGATATGTCGACATTGCATGTCTCGAAGAATTAGGGATGCTTGAGGGAGTTAAATGGATGCTCCAGAATGCTGGCCTATGGAAGCTCTATACTCAAAGCCAACCTACCTACGAAGCCCTGACGCTCGAGTTTCTGAGTTCGTTCACATACGTAACACCTTCTGGAGAAACGAACCAACTCACCGGTATAGTCACATTCCGCATATTTGGTTCTGAGTATAAAATCGGCCAAAATCAACTTGCCGAGATGCTTGGTTTCCACCATGGCGAGAATGTTCATTGTCGGGTGCCACAAGAAACCTTTTTCCAAGCAGCATTTGATCTTTGGAATAGATTGACCGGAACTACGGTCGATAGCTGGGACAGCCTCAACGCAACATACATTCACAACCCGGCTATCAGATATTTCCACCGCATTTTAGGAAACACTATATTTGCAAGGGACATCAACCACAAGGTGAACTCAAAAGAACTCTTTTTCCTCCATTGTGTGTTCAACCCCGAGCCTATCAACGCCGCTCCTTTTCTGTTAGCACACATCCAAGCAAAATGTGCTAGAGGTTCCAAACCCTTCTATTTTGGAGGGATTGTCACTTCTATTGCTCTAAGTTTGAACTTGGGGGACAAGCTTAATAGATTACCTTCCATGCCTCCGGTGTTACTCGACATCGACTACTGTCGCAGCTCACACCTCATCAAACTAAGAAGAGATGGCAAATACCATCCAATGGTCCGCACAAGAACAGTAAGAAGTATCATTATGCCTTGCAGGAACCGCATTGACCCTCAGAATATGACCAATTGGATCTTTGATTTGAATGGCCCCGAGCAAAATGCGGCTGCACATGATGATCAAAACCATGCACCTGTTGATGAGATGGAACAAGAGATGGACCAAACCGCCCCAGAAAACCAACCACATCCTGCCCATGATGCTCCTTCGACCTCCCGACGTCGCAGCCGACCCGACCAAGACCCTGTTACAAATAAAGAAATCTTAAGAGCAATATGGCAACAAAACCAGCTGGCTGCCCATAGAGAAGCACAGCAACAGGAGCAACACAATGAAATAATGACTCTCATGCGTCAAATCCAGCAAGGGCAAGTCAACCAAGGTCAGAGGCTTGACGGCGTCATCGATGAGATGGGTGCCTTGACATTGCGAGTGCAGGACTTACATGATTACATCCATCACGTCGGCATTCCAGATCATGTGGCACAGCATGGAAGACGGCGCTCTTGAGGCAGAGGACGTGGGGCTCCTTATTTTTTTGTTTCTTTTACTAGTTTTTCTTGTTGTTCCCCTTTATATCGCAACATTGAGGACAATGTCCGATATAGTGTGGGAGAGCTAGTCTATTTTCACTTTATTTCCCTTTTTATTTTTCCTTTTTCATATTTCCCTTTTATCAAAGTTTATATATATGAGAATTTTCATTTAATATTTGATTCCCCCGCTTTATTCCGCTATAAAAAAAATTTTTACGATCAATGCACAGCGTGACATACCAAGATATAGGCTATGTTAGGAAGTTGGGAAAGTTCTAACAAGATCGATACCGTCTTGACACCTTAGACCTCTTGCGTATGCGATGTCAGTTTCAATACTTATTATACCGATATCTCGAGTTCAGTCCTAAAGTAACCCCCAATAGTTTATATTAGCAGTCAGCATCGTCTTAATCACAAACCACATGGGGAGCCGATGAATATAAGTGTTTGATGGCCACTCATGAAAAGAAGAATCTTTCTTATTTCTGTCTGCTGAGAAAAATAGAAGATGCACCAAATCTTACGGTTGCGAAGACTTACAAGAAAAGAAAGAAATCCGTTGTCGATTGGTTCAGAGGTACCTGATTCTGGACTTGGTAGGGCGAAATACGGTTCGATCCCCCGCAATCTATGAATAGGATGTATAAAGGGTTACCACACTCGTGTATTAGGCCCCGTGCAAAAAGGGATCAAAGTCACTAACCGGCTACTCCACTACGTACGTGAAAAAAGGCAAAGGGATTAATGTGATTGCGTTAGAATGAAACCGGGTGAAACAGACACGAAAGCTTTGGGTTGAACTATAATAGAATGATTAGAACTGGATTGTACAAAAGAGAGGTCTATGATCATGCTTGTTGCTATGTGTCATTAATGTATCTTTAATGTTCTATACAAGTACCTGTCTTACTAACGAGAAGCCCTCTAACATTTTCAAATCCATAGGTGTACCATGTATGTGCAGTTGATAAAGTTTGTCCGATTTTAACTGATTGATTGCTTGAGGACAAGCAAAGATTCAAGTGTAGGGGAGTTTGATAACACGAAAACATATCGTATTTTTACTTTGATTTATGCTCAAATCTTATCCCATTTCCGTCTAATTTCCGATTATTCCGAGGATATTCAAGTGTTTTCGCAGGTATTTCAGTTCCCAAGCCAAGAATGAGAAAAGAGCATAAAAGTAGCAGAATAAGGAAAGAACAGAGAAAAATAGCAGAAAAAGCATAGAAATCAGATTTTGTGAGTGTGACAACCGTCACACATAGTGCCACGACCGTCATGAATTCAATAGCCGTCACGAGCGTCACGCAGCCCCCACGATCGTCACAGGTTCAAAAACAGAAACGTGATGTTGGGGACAGACGTGGTCACGAAGAGAGAAATTTACAGTTTCACACGTTCGACATTCTCTCATATTTTCCCTCAGACTCAAACGCAGTGGCAGTTCCAACTAGTGCTCCTATATTCTCTCATACTGGAGGTCTATATATAATGTATTTTTTGGCAAGGACGATAGACACAGCTTTTTACCCGAGAATTCCATATTTCTGCATTTTGTTTCCAGAATTTTTACCTTTCCGTTTTAGCTTTCCTTTACCTTTCTTTTGTCCATTCATTACCGAACAGTGATAGTTTCTCACATCGAGGGACTGTCACACCTTAGTTTAGTTTTAAGTTTTCCTTCATTATTTATTCGTTTTCGTAAATTCAAGCAAAAGCCTGCCGACTTGTGGAGGAATTGCTAGAACCGCATTCACCAAGTTTTTATCGTAATTCAATAATAGTATTATTTGTTTTTTACCATGCTTGCGTTAATGTTTAATTGTTCATGCGTATTTATGTTTGCTTTAATTAATATGTTGAGCTAAACTCATTTTATCGGTATGTAATTGAGTAACCGGAATGGATTCAATAATTCTAAGCTAAAATCATAAAACAACTTATTTTCTGGCCTCGATTTCTTAATTTAAAATCAACTTTTATTACGAGAGTAAAAAGGTAGCAAAGGTTAAGGTCAAGACCACGAGAGTGTGAGATTTTACCCAGATAGCTGAAATCGGGCATTGGTTTTAAAAACAGCGAGAGCGCTTTAAAGTTAATTAGGACTTATTAGTTTTCAAAAATTATTTTTAAACTCAAATGGGCTAGCGAGAGCAAACATTATGATTTAAAGGTATAGTCCGAAGCAATAACCACGAGAGAATGAGGTGAGGGCTTTTAAACTGGTATTTTTTACAGAATTATATTGTAACTAATTTTTATATGCTTATGTTTCATTGAATCCACGATGGTGTACTGAATTATGTACCGATATCCTAATCTTAACTAGTTTATTTCTAATATTTAGTTTCCCTTTTTTTCTCCCTTTTTGAATCTAAAACCAAAACATCTTCGCCTTAGCTAAACACAGTAACAAAAACCGTAGCACTAGGTTGATTATCAGGTCTCTGTGGGATCGATATCTTTATTACTACGCGATAGGCTGTGCACTTGCTGTTAGCAACCGTTAGACTCAGAAAGTCGCGATCAATATTAAACTGATGGATTACAATTTTTTTTATTAAAAGGGAACAAGTTGATTCTAGAAGAGATCCTTGGCTAATGGATCTCGTGCCCAGCGGCGTCCACTGTTTCCATAGTCCACCTCTTCATCTTCAGAATCAATCACTTATTCCTCTTCTATGACTGGGAGAAAGCGGTAGAACTGCTTATTGACCCTCATTTTCTTCTTCTTTGACCTCTTCATGCTTTTTCTCTGTGGCTTCAAAGCGGCTACTATTGAACCTCCTTCTGAAGGTCGTTCAAGTATTGTTGAAGTTGCCTCTTCTGTTGAAAGTATTGCTGAGGGCAGAGGCTCAGTTGTAGAGGAGTCAGAAGCAACTCGCCTCTGGGGGGATTGAATTTCCAAACTTGTAAGGCTCTCAGTTACGTCTGTTATGACGGATGTATTATGACTCTCAGTTGATGATTCCATATCTCTAGGTTGATGATTGATGAAAATGACTTAGGAGCTGGATGCTTTTATAATGGCTTATGTGGATACCAAGAGTCTATAATTAATCCTTGTTTAATTCTTGGAATAGTAACGACCACTAAGACTTCAAAACATGCACTTTACAAACCTTAATGACTTTTATTACTTAATTATTCTTCCTCTTTGGAAACTGATCCTGTAATGATGGTCTGAGATACATTTATTAGTGATATTGTTTCTCTTTCCTTTCTTTTCCATTTATTTTTTTTGATGTGATAAAAGGGGGAGAAATAATAGTAAGTATTTAAGTGGAAACTGAACCCATAAAATACATGTCCTATACATATTTGTCATTTATTTTATGTTTTTAAGGTTACCTTGCCCAAGGCGTAATTTTAATTTTCTTGTACACAGGTCTAAGGAAAAGCTTACAAACCTCAGACTTAGCCTATCAGACCCAAAAAAAGCTTACAAACCTCGTATTCTGGTGTTGCCAAAGAAAGTTTAAAAGGGCAACATATTTTAACTCTCTTGTACATAGTGTTAAGTAAGAGCTTACAAACCTCTAACTTAGCCTATTAGACTCAAAATGAGCTTACAAACCTCGTATAGTGATGTTGTCAAAGGAAGTTAAAATGTTGTTATTTTGGTTTTCTTAAATATGGAACTAAGGAGGAGCTTATAAACCTCAACCTTGGAACTGTTTGACTCAGGGGGAACTTCAAAAACCTCAGACCTTGATGTTACTAAGAAGACTAGTTTATTTTTTCTTGAAAAATAGTTCTTGGTGTTAGAGTCAATAGAAATCATTTGTGAACTATCAGACTCAGAGGGAGCTTACAAACCTCATACCTTGTTGTTGCAGAGAAAATTAAATGCCCAACATTGTCCTTTAAATACTTGTGTTTGTCATCATCAAAAAGGGGGAGATTGTTAGAACAAGATTTGTTCATGACATATTCTCTTTTAGTTTTGATGATAACAAAAGTATTAAAAGAACAATGGTTTATTTTATGTGTGTTTTATTTATGCAGGTTCTTATTCTTGTACATAAATAATCATAATTTGTTTTACTTAAACACACTTGGGAGTTGCTTCATTGCTAGCTTCTGGTGGCAGAGTCTGAAGAACAATTGCTAGTGCGGCTTGGCATAGACTCTAAGCTGAAGGCTTCATCATTCAGATGAATTACTACACTTGGTAATTATATATTAGCATCTGGTACCATTCAGAGTTGGTGATAAAGTTGTGGATTCTCTGTACTACAGAAAACAAGTTGTATTGTCTTATCAGCTTGTCAGCTCGAGTCTACAAGATTGCAAGGCTCAAGAAAGACTGGCACGTTCTACGAATGTCTGCTCCCAATGGCTCTATCAGTATAAAACCTCTTGAAGACTCAAAGGTTAAACGCGTTACACACTGGATTCAGAATCTGCTGTGTATCCATCTTCAACGTCTCTTGTACAATGGAGTAAAGGAAAAGACACTTGATCAAGTCACTTCCTCAACGACTAGTTTCTCCAAAGGTTATATATATGGCTGAAGATTCAAGTTTGAATCTTAACAAAGATTCTTCTTATGAAGGATTAGCAAGATTAAGCAATTATCAACTCTAATGTAATATGCAGAGTTTTTGTTTTAGGTTGTAACTGTAAAAGCCTTAAGATTTATTACCATCAAATATCTTAGAAATCTTAAAAGCTTTATGTCTTTGTTATGGTGATTTCTCGTACCTCTGATGCTTGCATCATGTACACCTTGTTCTTTATTCTACTGAGCATTCAATAGTTTAGATTAAGTTTCTTGCTATGTGCTTGAGCAAAACTCTTGTCTCATTGGGATTTAAGTAAAAAGTCTTGAGTCAAGATGCTTAAGCCACGTAAGTCTCATTGCTTAAGTGCTTGAGCTGTGAAAGTCTTATTCAACTAGTCTGATTGAGCAGTGGGGAAGACTCTGACTGAGGGGCGTGAGCAAGAAGTCTCAAGAGAGCTTAAGCAAGGGGAAGTCTCAGTCTGATGACCAAAAGAGCATGTGGCTCGGTCAGAGGGCGTGAGCAAGGGAAGTTTTATACATGTGCTCTAAGCAAAGGGGAAGTCTCAGCCTGAAGACCTTGGAGTAGGTGGCTCGGTCAGAAGGTGTGAGCAAGGGAAAGTCTTAGACATGTGCTCTAAGCAAAGGAAGTCTCAAACACTTGGTCTGAGCAGTTGTAAAAGTCTTATGTAGAAGCATAAGCGATTGTAATCATAAAGTGGTTATAATGAAAATCTCTTGTGAGGCAAGGAGACTGGAGTACTCTCAGTTAGGGGAGGAACCAAGATAAATCTTTTGTGTCTTCTGCTGTTATTTTATTTACTTCTGTTATATCCGCTGCTAATGAATTAAACAGAATCTGAATACCAATTCTGATTCTAATACTCTGATCAGAAGTTAAATTAAAGAAAATGCGAAACACAATTCAACTCCCCCTTCTTGTGTACTTTTCACACCTTCAATTTCCATTTAGGGTTTTCACTGTGTGTTAATCGTCTAATGGGGCAATGTTTAAATAACTAAACGAATGAGGATAAGAAACTCTCATTGGGCTTAATTGAATGGTCTAACCCGTCATGAATAAGAATGAGTACATGTTATCTTTTAAACTTAGTTGTGTTGAGAATAATAAAGTCAAGTGTGAGTTTGGAGTCCCACATTGATTTTAAATCTGGATAGTTGAGCATATATAAGTGGGAGAACCCATACACCTATCATATTAAGGTTTTGGGTGAATATGTGGTGTCTCTCTCACTTGTGTTGCGCTTGACCCAGTGTTGATGCTCCTCCTCATGACCCAACAAATGGTATCATGAGCCTTTGGTTCGAGAAAGGGACCGGCTTACTTGTATCGAAATGCCCAAGAAGAGGTGTCCCGTTGAAATCGAAATGCCCAGGAAGAGGTGTGTCGAAATGCCTAGTAAGAGGTGTCTGGTAATAGGTGTCAACAGCGGTACAAGTGTATGTGGACAAAAGAGATTTCACTTGATGGGGAATATTGTGGACTCACACTTGAAGGGGAATGTTGAGAATAATAAACTCAAGTATGAGTTGGAGTCCCACATTGATTATAAATGTGGATAGTTGAGTATTTATAAGTGGCAGAACCCATACACCTATCACCTTAAGGTTTTGGATGAATATGTATTGTCTCTCACTTATGTTGCTCTTGACTCAATGTTGATGCTCCTTCTCATAATAGTATAATATAAATGATTAGTTAACTAAATGCTACTTATATTATTGTAACGTGTGAAAGGATTGCATGATTGAAATGGATAATTAACATATTAGAATATACCACAATGCTACAATGTGAAATTTTAAGTGGGGCACATGCCCATATTTTGTTATATGTAACTCCATTTTTTAGACAATATATATATATATAATTGTACATTTTACATTTTCATAAAAGGAGTATATAGTATTTAAACAAATATCTCCTTGTATGCCCCATTTTAAGATTTCTTTTTAATAAAATCCATTTTAAAATTAAATAAGTTTTGGGAGTATTCTAAATAAAATTATTTTGAGAGTTCTATTATGTGTAATTATTTATTCAATCTTGATTTGTAGGATTGTAATCCTGTCTATTGTACATATAATTGTACAAATTTTATTTAGTAAAATAATTAAATTTATTTTAATTATATTTAATATTATATTGATAATAATCATACCGTATTGGTATGTTATTGTTAATATAATTTTGTTATTAATTATGCAAATTCTGATTAGTAAAATAATTATATTATTTTAATTATATTTAAAATTATTAATAATAGTCGTATCCTATCGGTATGTTATTGTTAATATAATTTATTGTTAATTGATAAACGTACTTGTGATTAGATACTTATGTCAAATATGATTCGAGTACCATATCGGTATTAGAATTTTTTTGGTGAAATATTTTTTTATAAAGTACATTGTTATATTTCTTTATTATTATTATTATTATTATTATTATTATTATTATTATTATTATTGAGATTGGGATTTACAATAAATAAGAAATTCTATTTAAAGACATGTAATAATTTATATTTATTTTATGCAATCCAATAATTTATTTTAAAATCTTATTTAAAATAAATTGCAATTTTCCTTGTATTGTATAAGTATCGGGCATACTCTATCGGTGTGATGTTACTTGAGATAATTGTTGTGTGATAGAGAATATAGTTGATTTTTTTTTATTATTTTAAAACTCTTGAATTGATGAATAAAATATTATACCCAATTAAGTGAGAGAATCTAACATGTCAATTTTATAATAATAAGAAACAAATATTATTTTTTTAATAAACATTTGATTAGTATATAGACTTATATTGAAGATAATATCATTTTATGTATATACACTAAAGTCTACGACTATTTTGTTGTATCATAAGTTAAAATTAAATCTCATATATATTTTTTGTTGCGTATAACATAATACGTTTCTCAAATATGTGTTGTTATATTTGTAACTGATCGTACCTGGATCAGACAGTTGATAGTGGCCAACGGCGTCTGGAACGGCGGCTCCGGTGATGGTGAGAGACGACGGGGGTGGGGGGTGTACCTGCAAGGTACTCCGATGCTCAAGTGAGAGAGTGTACAGAATATCAGCAAATACAGAAAGAGTGAGTGGTGAGAAGAATGTATCTAACCTGACCCTCTTAAATGAGAGGGTATTTATAGAGAGCCCCCAGCGCGGGGCCAACGGTTACCTGCAATGGGTTGGATCAACTAGGTCCACTCCAAGTAACTGTTAGGGCTTACGTGTAGTAGTGAAGACCAGCACGTGGTCTTCGCCCTAGAGTAACTGCTCCTAGATTTCCGGAAGTAGGGCAGACCGAATCCTTCGGAGGTGGGAGGTTACTTGGAACGTGTCCACGTGGTATGAACCGTTGGGTACTCCTCGCGAGGGGAGGAGCATTCTAGGTCGAGGAGATATGAAACCCGTAGACCGGACATGGCCTCGCGGGGAGGAGCTAGCCTGTCGAGGAGGCACATCTTAGCGGGGTGTGATGCCCTCCTCTCCTATTGTCCCAAGTTCCCGACGATGACTAAGTGGCCGACGCTGCCGTAGTGCCCGACGAAGCTGTGGTTTGCACGTGGCAGTCGCGTGTCTTGCAGAAGGACCTTATTGGGCCTCCCCAGGCTGTATGGGTTAGGCCTGCTCGACTGTTGGGCAGCCTCGGCCCAGTCCACAACAGAAGCCCCCGTAAGTCGTTGCTCTGAGATGTTAGAGTAATGACTTAAGGGTTACTGTCATGTCGGGGATACGCCAGGAGAGGAACCGAGGAGGCCATTCTCGTGGTCGACGTCCATACGGTCGCACATAAGTCGGGCATCGGATAGTTGTGTCTGGTCGTATAGTCGGGGAGACGAGGGGTTTCAGATTCGAAATGTTGAGGAAAATTGAAAGGACACGCGTGGGAGGATGACCGGCTGCATGCGTGCCACGTGTCGTCTGTCATCATTGCCTAGGGAGGCTAGGGCGGCTGGCTAGTGTAAAAACGCCTCCCCTCGTTCATTTCCCACTTTTCCGTTTCTCTCTCAACACTCTTTCTCCTTCTCTCTCTATCTTTTACAACAGCCGTTCGCCGCCGTCAACCGCCAGAAACTCAGCGCCGGAAACCTAAACCGCCGCCTATAAGGTATTTGCTCAAAAACTGACCTTTTTCTTGCGTTTCTCTTTGATTTTAACTAGTGTATAGCATTTCCTTGGTGAACTGATGAAGTTCCCATGAGAAATGAAAGGGTTCTTGGCGAATACGGCGGGAATCTCTTGTTGTTGAGAGAGGAAGTGTTGAGAATTTCTCTCGCTTTTGATGAATGTCTCGGGGACCAGGGATGAACATCTCGGGGACACGTTAAATGTCCCGGGGTCCCAAGCGGTTACTCTTTTCGTTAGCGTTATGGGAACAAAAGGGGGAAGAATTTTCCGGGGAGGCGATGAGTTCCCCGGTGAACATGTTGATCCTCGGCCGGCTATGTCGGGGAAACGAGAGAGCCTTGGCCCTTCCTCGCCCATTCGTTTGAACAGCGGTAGAGGGGTGAATTTGATATGACTCATCGAATTCACCATTTCCTTCTGCTTTTCAGGTAAATGGACGATTTGGCTGCGAAAGTGGTCGTAGGATCCTTTGAAGAAGACGACCACCCCGAATCTCCTACGGCTCATATGGTTTTGCGCAAGAGCGTCCGCTCGAGGAGTGGGTCTGCGATGAAGCCCTAGAGATGTCGTCCATCTTTGTCTACAGAGACGTGGATGACGCGTTCTGCACCGTCGAGCATCGGCTAATCGGGTCTGACAAATCCTGGAAGGTTTTCCGCCCAGAGGAGCATCATCGGATATGTTTGCCTTACCGGGGAATGCGCATCCCGTTATACAAATTTATGTTCGACAAAGCGGGGTGGAGGCTGCCCTTCACGGACTTACAAGAGGGGATCTTCACCTGGTTGAAGCTGGCGCCCTCGCAGATTCACCCGAACTCTCGAGCTCGTTTGTAAACACTTGAAAATCGTGCCAACAGTGTCCCTCTTCTTTCGTATATTCCATCTTCAAAGGTCGTCGGCCGGTGGACGACACGGCTGGGTGTCCTTTAAGCAAAGCAAAGCTCTGTTCCACACGTACTTGGATTCCGTCCGGGATTTCAAGTTCCGCTACTATTTCGTGAAGCCAGTTACCCTTGAGGCTATCAACTCGCTGTACCGGAGAGTCACCCGTAAAGTCGACGGTCTGTCCGAGGAGGTTCTGGAGCCGAAGTTCCCCCTGTACTGGACGGAGGAACAGTTCAAAAATGGGGTTGATAAATACAAGGTGAAACATAATCAGTTGGACGTCGACGACTAGGCAGCTTATGATAAGATCGTCGCGTTCGTCAAAAGCTTCAATGAAGCTCAGTACGAAACACTGGACGGCGAGCCTATAACGGGAGCAGACGGGCAAGTGAGGAAGCAACGTCGCTTGATCAATACTCGTGTTCTGCTCGAGACCTTCTCCGACGAAGAAGCAGACGAGCTGTTAGGTGGTAAAAACATCCTCGATCTAAGCCTTCCTCGTGTCTGCATACCTTGCCTTACTAATGTTTTCTTTCTTTTTGCAGGGAAAATGGCCGGAGCTGAGGAGAGGCTCAAGAAGTTAAAGGCGAAGAGGGCTCGGGAAGAATAGGCTCGGGGAGAGTCATCTCGCTCGAAGGGTTAAGGTGTTGCTCCTTCTGGGGCCATGCCCGAGGGTGTTTCCTCCGCTGGGATGCCCGAAGGTTCCAGCCAATCCCAGCCTGCTGTGAATGTGTCAGGGATTTCAGGTGGGCGCACACCTCCTGCTGGGAGCCAGTCTTCGGGCACTCAAGGGACGCCGAAACGGCAACGGGTTTCGAACGCGGAGATTGTCGACCTGGCCCACGAAGAAAGTCCCCCACCTCCTTCAAGCTTCGAACTCCCACCCTACCATCTCAAGCCCCGCTTCTTCTCTGAAGTCATCTATCCTCGCGTCCCTCCCTCTAAAATCCAAGCTGTGCTGGGGACCGCTGCGGAAGCGAGGAGGAAAACGATCTTTTAGGACATGTCTGCCGTCATGCGGCTCTGCTCGACTGCTATTATCCTGAACGATGAAACCCGCCCCGCTGCTGAACTTTCTCGACTGTAAGAAAAGCTCGAGACCTTGGATGTTGAGCTGCTAGACCTGCACAAAGAGTTGAAGGAATGCAGGGACCTTAATAAAGAACAGAACGACCAGCAGCAGTGGGCAGAGGCAAAGCTGAAGGAAGCCGAGGAAGCGGAGAAAGGTCATCTTGCCCGGATTACCGAGCTGGAGGCAGAGGAGAAGCGGCTCAAGGAGAGGGTTGCCGAGTTAGAGGATGTTGTTTGGCCAGCTGAAGGCGAAACTGAAGAGGATAGGCTCCTAACCACTCGGGCAGCGCTGGTGGCCCAACTCAGGAGACTCGAGCAGGATCTCCGGCTAGGCGAGGATGATGCTCTTGAAACTGCGGGCATAGGGTTTCGAAATGCAGTGGCGCAGCTTCGGATCCTAAATCCTGGCCTGGTGACCGACGGGGCTGATGCTGACTGCGAGGTGGTCGACGGCCGGATAGTGCTGCCCGGGCAAGAAGGAAATGCCAACGAAGGAGGTGGGCCAGACGCTGTTGAGACCGCTGCAGAGTAGGAATATAGTTTGCTTGGCCTGCGTACCATTTTGTTGTTTTTGCCCGGCTTGTGGGCTTATTTGATGTAATACTCGTACAATGGTAGTTTTTGCCCGGCTTGTGGGCTTATTGATGTAACATTCGTACAATGGGCTTTGCCCGATTCTAATACTTCACTTTTCCTCTTTATTAATTTTGCTTGTGTGTGATACTTTATACATTACTTATTTTTGCCTAAGTAGTTGAGATCGCTGGCGCCTTGGGAGTTTGCTCGACTCTGATGATCCTCGACTGCGAAGAGAGGTAGTAGATTGGTCGGGGGCTGTACCCCGACCTTCAACGAGGCTAAGACTTCGGTCGAGGTCTTAGCTTCGTGGTGTGAACTTCCCATCGCGAGCTAGGTGTTCTGCCTATTTGGTACGTCGACGACGGAGCTCGGTTGAGGCCTCCTCGTCGGGCCAAAAAGTCTCACGCACACACTCCGTGGTTTTTGGCCATCGTGTGTTATATAGAGGTGTCGCACATGTACCGTTGCACGCCCCCGTGGTCGTGACGTCGTACTGTCCCGGGCAGTGTCTAACTGTAATACTGTTTGAGCTTCTCAGCATTCCATGGTCGAGCAAGTTGTTCACCGTGGAGGTTTTCGAGGTAATAGGCACTCGTCCCCGTCTTCGCAATGACGCGGTATGGGCCCTCCCAGTTTGCGACCAGTTTTCCTTCGCGTGAATCTTTCTGATTTCTCCGTAAGACAAGAGTGCCAACTTGGAAATTGCGTTTGATAACTTTGTCATTATAACGCAAAGTTATTTTTTGTTTTAAAGAGGCTTCTTGGAGGGAAGTGTCGATCCTTATCTCTTCGACAAGGTCGAGTTCCTCCAGCAGGGCTTCGTTGTTTGTTTCTTCGTCGAGGGGAGCTTCTGTCCTCCTCGAGGGTTCCCTGATCTCCACGGGGATAACTGCCTCGGTCCCGTACGTTAGGTGAAATGGGGTCTCCCCAGTCGTGGAGTGTGGGGTTAATCGATATGCCCAGAGGATGATGTGCAACTCCTCGACCCACCGTTGTTTGGCCTCGCCGAGTCGTCGCTTTAATCCCCGGAGTATCACTCTGTTTGCTGCTTCGGCCTTCCCGTTGGTTTGAGGGTGTTCGACCGACATGAAGTGTTGTTTTGTGCCCAGTTTGGCGACGAAGTCTTGGAAGTTCCTGTGGGTGAACTGTGTCCCGTTGTCGGTGACAATGGCTTGGGGCACACCGAATCGAGCGAGGATGTTTCTCTTGTAGAAACGGAGTATGTTGAAAGCAGTGATTTTGGCCAGCGCCTCGGCCTCAATCCACTTCGTGAAGTAATCTACCCTGACGATGAGGTACTTGTTTTGGTACGACCCTATGACGAAAGGTCCGAGGATATCCATTCCCCACCATGCAAATGGCCACGGGGATGACAATGACTTAAGCTCGTTTGGAGGAGCGAGGTGCATGTCCCCGTGTCTTTGGCAATGGTCACATTTCTTGACGTGTTCCTTTGTATCATGTTGCATAGTGGGCCAATAATACCCCGCTCGGAGTGCTTTTCGGGCTAGGGATCTTCCGTCGAGGTGCTGGGCGTTGATCCCTTCATGGATTTCTTGGAGGATCCCCGAGACTTTGCTTTCTTCGATACACCGGAGTAAGGTAATAGAGAATCCTCGACGGTATAGCTTACCTTCAACGACGGTATACGCACATGCCCGCCTCTTGACTATCCCCGCTTCTTTAGGATCGTCGGGCAGTTTGCCCATCATCAGGTATTCGTAAACTGGGGTCATCCAACAGTTTGCGTCCCCGATTGCGTTGACCTTTGCGGTCGGTGCGGGTTTGTTTATGCTCGGCTGGGTCAGTATCTCCTGGATAACCGATTTGTTCCCTCCTTTTTTCTTAGTGCTTGCAAGCTTGGAGAGCACGTCCGCTCGAGTGTTGTGCTCGCGCGGGATGTGAGACACCTCCGCGGAGACAAATTTCCTCAACTTTTCTTGCACCAAGGTTAGGTACTCGATGAGACTATCATATTTGGCCTGGAATTCTCCCCGAACCTGTGATGCCACGAGCTGGGAGTCTGTAAAGATTTTGACTTCTTTTGCGCCAAGGTCTTCCGCAAGTCGAAGTCCCGCGAGGAAGGCCTCGTATTCGGCTTGGTTATTCGATGTCTTGAAGGACAGTTCGAGGGAGACCTCTATCAGGATGCCCTGCTCGTTTTCGAGGATAATGCCCGCTCCACTACCTTTTGCACTGGAGGCTCCGTCGACGTAAATCGTCCATTTCTGGGAGCCATCGGTCGAGGATTCAGGGACGATCATTTCCACTACGAAGTCGGCCAGTACCTGGGCTTTCAAGGCTTTTCTTCCTTCGTATCGAAGGTCGAACTCGGATAGCTCGAGAGACCACCAGAGCATTCTCCCTGCCATATCTGGCCGACTGAGGAGCTGTCTGATAGGCTGCTCTGTCCTTACCACGATTGTGTGGGCCAGGAAGTAATGACGTAATCTTCTGGCTGCAGATTCGAGGGCCAAGGCGACCTTTTCAATCTGTTGGTATCTGAGCTCAGGACCCTGAAGAGCTCTGCTCGTGAAATAAATCAGTTTCTGTCCGTCAGGGATCTCCCGTATAAGGACAGCACTCACCGCTTCGCCGGTAACGGCCAGGTACAAGAAAAGTGTTTCCCCGCTATCTGGTCGGGACAAGACCGGGGGTTGTGACAAGACTTGTTTTAGATGGAGGAGGGCTTGTTCTCATTCTTCACTCCATTCGAAAGTCGCCTTCTGTCGGAGAAGCTTGAAAAAGGGGAGTGCGTACTAAGCAGATTTGGCTAAAAAACGGGAGAGAGCAGTCAGCATTCCGTTAAGTGACTGGATCGACTTCTTCGAGTTCGGGGTAGGGATTTGGGAGACGCCCTACACTTGTCGGGGTTCGCCTCGATTCCCCTCTCCGTGAGGTAGAAGCCGAGGAACTTCCCTGCGCGAACACCGAAGGTGCACTTGTCGGGGTTGAACCTCATGCGACATTTCCTCGCCGTGTCGAATACTTTCTTGAGATGAGCGGCGTGGTCGACTTCTTCTGCAGATTTGACAATCATGTCGTCCATGTAGACCTCGAGCACGTCGCCGATGTCTGCCCGGAAGACTTTGTTCATCATCCGTTGGTAGGTGGCTCCCGCATTTTTCAAGCCGAAAGGCATTACGTTATAGTAGTAATTTCCCGACTCGGTCATGAAAGCGGTATGCTGCTTGTCGGCCTCGTCCATGGGGATTTGGTTGTACCCCGAGTAGGCATCCATGAAGGATAGTAATTTGAATCCTGCAGAATTATCGACCAGCTGATCGATGTTAGGTAAGGGGTAAGAGTCTTTCGGGCATGCCCGGTTAAGATCCGTGTAGTCAACGCACATCCTCCATTTTCCATTATTTTTCTTAACGAGTACAACATTTGAGAGCCAAGTTGTGTACTTGGCCTCAGAAATAAAGTTTGCCTCTAGGAGGTCTTTTACAGCTTTTTCAGCAGCCTCCGTTTTTTCCGGAGACTGCCTACGCCTACGTTGAGCTACAGCCCTAGCGGCCGGATCTATAGTCAGCTGATGACAAGCTACTTCAGGGTCCAGTCCGGGCATCTCTGCAGCGCTCCAGGCGAACAAATCTGCATTTTCTCGGAGACACGCCTTCAGTTGCCTCTTCGCCAGGTCGAGGAGTCCATAGCCAATCTTCACGCTTCGGTCTGGGCTGTCGCCGAGAGGAACCAGCTCGAAATCTCCATCTGGGACAGGGCGCATTGGGTGGAGAGGCTGCCCATTGATTTCAACTGGGAGGTCCTCGCCTGCAGCTTCTTCTTGCTCCCCGGGAAACCTGCTGTCAAGGTCGACCGCGCTGACAGGCGGGAGTGGAACCTGCACGACATCTGGAGGTGTCTCAGCCTGAGTCTTAGGTTTGACGCAGCCAACGACACTCATACCCTTGATTGTTGCGTCAAAACATCTTCTGGCCGCGTTGATGTCCCCGTGGAGAGTGACCACACGTCCACGCTTCGTGTAGTATTTCATCTTCAGGTGGACCGTTGATGGTACGGCCGTCAGTTCCGCCAACGTGGTCCTCCCCATGATGCAGTTGTAGAGGGATGGGCAGTCCACCACCAAGAAACGCGTCTTCACCTGTCGGGCAGTTTCCTCGATCCCGAAGGTGACCATCAACTCCACGAAGCCCCATGGTCTGGTGGTCGCGCCATTGAAGCCTTGTAGATCAGACCCTACGTACGGGGATAAGTGTTGCTTGGTCAGCTGGAGGGTCTCGAAGAGGTGGACGTACATGATGTCCACCGAGCTCCCCTGGTCGACCAAAATTCTGTGGACATTAAAATTGGCCATCTGTGCCCGGATCAGGAGGGAGATGTTGGCGTTCGGTGCCCCACTGGGAAGTTCTTCGAGGTAGAAGGTAATCGGATTTGATCTTCCCTTAACTCTCTCGAGGGTAGGGGCTCGAGGAGTTGTTGCTTTCAGTTCGTCGAATTTCCTCTTTATTGACCCCACGGTCAAACGGTCAGGGGCTCCGCCAGATATGACTAGGGCTTGGGGGAAAGACTCCCAGGTACTGCGGGCACTTATCGAGTCTTCTGCTGGGAAGTTCTTCCACATGTTTCGGACAACTTCAGGGTTGTCGAGTTCTCCCGAAAAACCAAAGTCTTCAGGCCGCGTGATGCTCAACGCGATTTGCAGAGATCCGTTGTTGGGGGAGGGAGTTGACTCCTCGACATTCTGGGCCTCCTGGCCGTTGGGGCGGGGGGTCTCTTCCTGCTTGGCGTACTTCTTCAGGTACCCTTCTTTAATCAGCGTCTCGATTGAGTCCTTAAGTTGGATGCAATCTTCAGTGACGTGTCCATGGTTGCGATGGAACCGACAGTACTTGGATTTGTCAGCGTTTGGTTTGGAAGCCGCCGGTTTCGGGAAGCGGATTCCCCCTTTGACGAACTCCGAATTGGCACAGTCGCTAAAAATGCGCGCGCGGGACGCGTTCAGCGGTGTGTAGTCTTTGAAAAGGCCAGACGTCCCCGTGGTTCGTGGGGCTCTTTGGTCCGGGCTTCTTTTTTTCTTTCCCCGCCTCGCCTAGGTGGAGGGGAGTCTTCTCTTCTCCTGTCTCCACCTCACCTGGGTGGAGGGGAGTCTTCTTCCTTGTTGCCACGGGGGCCTTCTCTACGTCTCGAATCGAGGGAAATCTGTGCAGCTTCAGCTTCCTCGAACTCAAAGTGTGACTGAGCCCTCTCGAGGAGGCCTTCAAAGCTGCGGGGACGGTGTAGTCTGACGGATTCCGCGAACTTGGATCCTATCCGCAAACCCTTCATGATGAGATACATTTTGATGTGATCGGTCACGTGGATTTCGACTGCTTCTTTGTTGAACCTCTCTATGTAGCTCCGGAGAGGTTCATCCTTCCCCTGAAAGATGGTTTCCAGGGAGGCTATCATCTTTGGATGTCGACGAGAAGCCGTAAAATGTTTTCTGAAGCGCTCCCTCAGGACCCTCCATGACGTGATTGATTCAGATGCTAGGTTTTTGTACCAAGCCATGGCCCCTTTCCAAAGAGTCGTAGGGAATAATCGGCATTTGATGGCACCGGAGACATTCCTAAAATCGAGCAGAGCTTCGAAACTCTCGACATGGTCATCAGGATCAGATGTCCCGTCATATGTCCCCAAGGATGTGGGTCTCTCTAGGCCCTTAGGAATAGGGGCGTCCATGATGTGCCTGGCCAGAGGGGTCCAGTAACCGTCATCCTCGTTGGCTCTCAGAGACACAGAGGGGGAGTGTTGTCTATGGACAAAGTGGCGTCTCGGGGAGTGGTCCTTCGGGTGGCCTCTGGGCTCCTCGGCGTCCGACCTGCTCCTTTTATTTTTCGAGGAGCGAACTGGTCCCTTTGGTGGCGGAGAGCGGTGGCGTTTCAGAGGATGTTCCGGCTGGGTACTCTCCAAGCGTGGTCTACGACCCCTGGGAACCGGGGAGGGGCTGCGAGATGCCTCCGGGGACAGCGAACGTCTTGGAAATGGTGGTGGTCGGTGCCTTCGCGGGGAAGACCGAGCACGACTTTTCTCCAGCGCCTCGATCCGGATGTTCTGGTTGAAGATTGTCTGGTTGCTCTGATTGACCAAAGTAAACAGGGCAGCAGTGCTCAGGTCCGTATTCGGCGGTGGGTCCACGGGCTGGAAAACGAGCTGGAGGACCGTTTCGTGTCCGTCTTGGTGAGCTGTCTCGTACTCCACTTCCTCGGAAAATGGTGAGACGGTGAGTCCGTCTCTGATGTCGTTCTCCACGATAGGTTGGGCAGCGTTGTTGTCGACGCGGTTGCCATTGCTGAGCTGCGCGATGACGTTGTCTAGAGCTTGGTTCACCGACGGGTTGACCTTGATGGTTGTTGAATGGAGAAAGCTTTGGTTTATCGACCAGAAAAATGGGGAAGCTTGTAATAATCCCCACAGTCGGCGCCACTGATCGTACCTGAATCAGATAGTTGATAGTGGCCAACGACGTCTGGAACAGCGGCTCCGGTGATGGTGAGAGACGCCCGGGGGGGGGGGTGTACCTGCAAGGTACTTCGACGCTCGAGTGAGAGAGTGTACAGAATATTAGCAAATACAGAAAGAGTGAGTGGTGAGAAGAAGGTGTCTAACCTGACCCTCTCAAATGAGAGGGTATTTATAAAGAGCCCCCAGCGCGGGGCCAACGGTTACCTGCAATGGGCTGGATCAACTAGGCCCACTCCAAGTAACTGCTAGGGCTTACGTGTAGTAGTGAAGACCAGCACGTGGTCTTCGTCCTAGAGTAACTGCTCCTAGATTTCTGGAAGTAGGGCAGACTGAATCCTTCGGAGGTGAGAGGTTACTTGGAACGTGTCCACGTGGTATGGACCGTTGTGTACTCCTCGCGGGGGGAGGAGCATTCTAGGTCGAGGAGATATGAAACCCGTAGACCAGACATGGCCTCGTGGGTAGGAGCTAGCCTGTCGAGGAGGCACATCTTAGCGGGGTGTGATGCCCTCCTCTCCTATTGTCCCAAGTGCCCTTCGATGACTAAGTGGCCGACGCTATCGTAGTGCCCGACGAAGCTGTGGTTTGCACGTGGCAGTCGCGTGTCTTGCAGAAGGACCTTATTGGGCCTCCCCAGGCTGTATGGGTTGGGCCTGCTCGACTGTTGGGCAGCCTCGGCCCAGTCCAGAACAGTAACATTTGAGTTTTGAGTGAATTATTAAAATGTCGTATATAATCCTATATTTAAAATTATAGAGATTTTATCTAACCCATTATTCTAGCAATCACAGTTTATGATTCTATTTGTTTATAAATGTAAACAAAATGGTTTAACCCTTCAATTTTCTATTTAACCGGGGCATAAAATAACAAGATTTTACTATAAAAGCACTCGTTAAACCGATTTCACCCTAATTCTTACTAATATGAAGTCGCCCCAAGTATCATTATTTGGGATTGATTGCAAGACAAAAAAAATCTTTAATGTTTTTCTATCTTGAACAAAATATTTTTTATACCCTTGCAATTTATCTCATGTAATGGTGTTGATGTTGTCGTTATTGTATTTTTTAGAATAACACTTAATAAAGAAGGGTACTCAGTTGATAGATTGTAAGTGCAGAAAATCATTTCTGCTTCAAATCAAACAAAGAGTGGAGCTTAACCAACAAACTAGGAAGCTCAACCTTTGAAAAGAGCTTAGTTGATATATTACAAATACAGAAAAACATTTTTGTTTCAAAAATATTTGTTTTAATGTGTATCCAACAAAATATGGATATCAGCAAATATTTGTTATAAATAATGTTTTTTAATATTTTATGTAAACAATAAAATTTTAAAAAAAAATTAGTTACCTCAGTTTTCATTAAAATCGAGGTAATAGTTAAAATAAGACCTTCACTTTATAGTAAAATCGACCGTCCATTGCCCGCCTTTAAGTTGTACAACTTTAATACCGCAAACAATCTTGTGAATTTGGTGCAACCATCATATAGCGGTTTCTCTGCATCGCTTACTAACCTCTCAAACATTTTGGGACAATCCTTAAGATCTTCTTCAAGTGCTTCTGCAATCTCTTCGACTCGATCAGAATCGTATGTATCTGTGCCATTGTCGTTTGAAGCATAGGTCGTATTATCCCCCGGTTCAACATTCCCGTTAATTTTCTCACCATGCAAATTCCAACATGTATAACTTCTATCAGTTCCACTCCTCATTAAATGCGATGCCAACTGAACCGCGTCAACCCGACTCCCAAAACAACAACCCAAGCAAGGACATCTCATTCGACTGGGGTCTTTGGCGTGCGCAACAACAAACTTAACGAATTCCGATACCCCATTCTCGTACTCTTTCGACAATCGACTTGAAGCCATCCATTTCTTATCCATAGTTATACTAATTAAACTAAACAAAAACAACAATAAAAAATATTTACCTGTAGAGATGTAAACAACTTCTAGACCCACACAGTGTCCAGATAGGTTAGAATTACCAAGATCCCCCTGTACACGTATCATAAAATGAAATATCATTAATTAACCAATTATGAGTCATAACTTGATAAGTGGCAACATGTAATCACAAACAAGCAACAATTAGAGGTAAACACCTACATAGTGGCCTCAAAAGTAAGTACTCTTTCTCAATATATATAGTCACTATATAATAGCAATGTTGTGATTGGTTTCATAACACAAGAGGTGAAATTCAAAGATATTAACAAGGCTTTTGATTATCTCCAACAAGGAAAGAGCATTCATTGCACTATAAGGATGGATCATTAACAAACTACACAACATTTTCTTTTAATTAATCTTAAAACTATGTCTTTCTTTTATATCCAATATATGATAGTAAACTACACAATATATGATCAAGAAACAATCTCCATTTTTTCTAAATCAAGAAAACCCATCTTCATAAAAAACAATCTCCATTTTTGCTCACATCTTCATAAAAAACAATCTCCATTTTTTCTAAATCAAGAAAACCCATCTCCTTCTACTATTCTTTTGTGTTACTTCAACACACAAAATATTCTCCTCTTGTCTCTTAACAACAATAAACACAATTCCTAAAGCGAACCAAACAACAAGAACAACAATGACGGAAAAAGTATCAACAATGACGGAAAAAGTTTCAATGGTAAGACGCAAGAACAACAATAAGAACGTACCTCTTTGTTTTCGTCTTCTCCTTCACGAATGCGAGGGTTTCAGAACGGCGGCAACCGTGACGGAAAAAGTATCAGAACGACGGTAACCGTGACGGAAAAAGTATCAGAACGACGGCAATGGCAAGGTTTCAGAACGCATGCAAGAACGATTGAAAGCAAGGGTTTCAGAACGCATGAAAGCAACGGTCGAGAGAAGAAAATGAAAAGAGGTTTATGAAAATGAATAGAAATTGTTTTATAATTTAATTCATAATTGACCTTAGAGAGCGCTTTTCATAAAAGCGCTTTCTTAAGTGCTACATATAAGAGCGTTTTTCTAAAAGCGCTTTCTAAGGTTAATACTTATAGCAGCGCTTTTCCAAAAAACGCTTTCTAAGGTGGCTTCCATTTAACAGCGCTTTTAAAAAGCGCTTTCTAAAGTCTGTCTTTTACAGCACTTTTTTTAGCGAAATTTTTTTATTCTTTTTAGCAGCGCTTTGTGCAAAAAGCGCTTTCTAAGGTGGCTTCCATTTATGGCATTTAACAGCGCTTTTAAAAAGCGCTTTCTAAAGGCTGTCTTTTACAGCGCTTTTTTTTAGCAAAATTTTTTTATTCTTTTTAGCAGCGCTTTTTGATAAAAGTGTTGTCTTTTTAGTGCTGTCTAATCCTATTTTTGGCATAGTGATCGATGTGGTTAGTAATCATATTTTACTATATTATATAGTCGCCCCAAAGAGAGGAAATATTCATCACCGTCCATTTCTATCATGAGTTGCTACTACAGATCTTTAGTATCTTGCATGGGACCTGCACATGTAAACTAAAATTTCTCATTGGAAAACCAATTTACAATGTATTTTTTAATATTTTTGTGTAAACCATGTATTTTATAAAATAAAATAAAAACAGCTTATTCACCTCGGTTTTTGTCCTGGTTGACGGGATAGTTAAGTTTTTTTTACTAAATGCATTGTCCTTAAACAAATATTTGTCGTCCATTTAATATTTATCAACGCTCAAAAATCTGCAATTAGTTATCCGCGGGAAACCTAAGGGACATTCGTTATAAAAACATGTTGAATATTGAAAATCTAAGCTAAATGAAACATGAAGCGCTTGAAACATAAAGCCGTTTTGAAAAGTTCTCTAAGATGGATTGCAAGAGCAGACAATTACTTGGGTTTAAGATTTGTTTTCTTGAATATTTATTTAAGCACAAAATCATATATTTGAATATTCATTTTATTTATGTAACCCTTATTTTGTTTTACTTCAGAAACAAATGCATGTTAGATCCGTAGAGAATAATCTTACATTCAACAGCGGTCTTCTCTAAGACTCAATAATTTGAAGATCTAAGATTTAAATCTTCGGAGAATTTGATTTTTACCCTGTCCTCTAAGAAATTTAACTTTTATATTAAACAATGTAATATTTGGTGTAAACAATGTAATAATCCGTGTAAACAATATAATATTCTTGGTAAACAATCTAATATTATGGGTAAATAATGTAAAAAAAATATTTAAAAATGAAATTATCTTACCCCACGGTTTTCAAGATAAATTGAGATGAAAGATACACTAGTTTTGGAAATAATAAAAGTGTTGCTGGTGAGGTTCGAACCCATGTGTATTTAACTTACCTCTCTATTTTAATTCCGCCGAAGTGATAAATGGCAAGATTTCATGTCGTCCTTCGTTGCTTCACTTCTATAGCCGAGGTATTATGCATTTCACGTCTGAGGTAAGAAACGCTTTTTGTAGTAGTGATTATTATATTATACTGGGATATATATTATTCTCTTAATCTCGGGAAGCATCATAATTTAATTAGGTTGCTGTTGTTGGAAAATGCACAATAATTCTTTATGATGTAATAATATTGTGTTATTCTGTCACCAATATTCCACACTCTTGCGGTCATAAATAAGAAAGTAAAAATATAATATCAATACTCCTATCGAGTATGATATTGAGTTATGAAGTTACTTATGATTAAATGTAATTATTCTAATATGGCACGCCTATATGTAATTACTATTCTTAGATCTATGTGGATATTTTATGACCTATAATTTGAAAACTCATTAGAAAAATCATTGACCACAGACTTATACACATGAGTAAGTCTTATGATATTTTAGGTTAGTGGGAGTTTATCATTAACATATTCATATGCTTGGGTCATTCTTAATAACATATTTCTCTTAACTTAAATATGTTACTCTAAATTCATCATTCTTTATATAAGTTACGAGTATTTAAAATGTATGATTTGTTTTTCCTATCGGATACAATTTCTAAAATGTTGAAATTTACTTCTCTTTTGATTGATTAGTGTTTTGACCATTATTGATATTTTAATATTAAATTAATATTTTTAATAATTAATTATCGTCATTCAAATGGGAGATTGTTAGATTAATTATTTAATTGATTAAATATGGATTGACATAATTAATTATTAATAAATTATATTATGGCCAATTAGGGGTGGGAAATAGGTCAGACCGATAACAGGGGCCTACAGGCTAGCCTACACAGGCTCAGGCCAGACCAAGATTTTTTTTTAAATAGAAAATGCCTAGGCTTTTTTATAAGCCTATTTAGTTAAAAAGGCTAAGTCTCAGGCCATAAAAAAGCCTTTTAAGCCTAACAAGTCGACCTATTTAAATAAATATGAATAATTTTTTTATTATCATTATGTTATTTTTGTACTTTGAGTTAAAATACATAAATAAAAATTGGTTATCTTGGAGAACTTATGAAAATAAGATGGAAAAACCTTATGAACAATGTTATAAGTTGTTTTCATAAGTTATCTTATACAAATAGTCTCACAAAACTTATGCTAATAGGTAAGTTAAAATAAATCAATGCATATAAATTTTTAGTCTCATTGGTTTTTTAGTTTGTTAGTCTATTTAAACATTATTTTAATTGCTTATTTACATATGTCTAAAATAATAGGATTTTATGTAGACTAACCAGACCTTAGAAAATGTCAGACTCAGGTCTAAAAATAAGCCTATGACAGGCTACATGCCAGGCTTAGACTTCAGCTTTTTTGGCAGGCCAGGCTTAGGCTTGGCAAAGTCTAGCTCGACCCAGCCTATTTCCACCCCTATGGCCAATTCTTATAAAATATTAATTATTGATGAATTACTTTATTGAGTTTTGTGTTTGAATGAACCATGATGGGTTGTATCATTCAGTTAAGTCCAATGAGAGGTTTTTGCCCTCATCTATTTAGTTATTTAAGTCTTGTCTCATTAGACGATTAACACACAGTGAAACCCTAAATAGAAATGAGGTTAACAATCCTCTCATATTCACTCTCTGAAGGTAATCTCGTGAATTCAAAAAGGTACACAGTTCTTGTTATGATTAATTATTGTATAATATATCAATATGTTATAATTTGTATCTATCTTATTTAATTAAATCCATTATTTGTGATTCAATCTTCCCTATTCTTAATAACATGAATCACACAATCCCAATACATTTAGAAGTGTTTTGTCTCTATAAAGATCTTCCACTTTTT
This sequence comes from Lathyrus tuberosus, assembly GCA_022829125.1. Taxonomy (NCBI): domain Eukaryota; kingdom Viridiplantae; phylum Streptophyta; class Magnoliopsida; order Fabales; family Fabaceae; genus Lathyrus; species Lathyrus tuberosus. The sequence goes on along the minus strand of JALAZF010000044.1, from coordinate 9,131,789 downwards.
AAAATAAGAAATATCGAAGAATTTTTTTTTTATCTCTACAAGTTTCTCTCACTCTAAAAAACTTACTCTTACTAAAAAAAAAAAGAAAAAAGAAATTAAAAAAAATCTTAAATACGACGCATGTTTCGAATAAACTTCCTCTTTTTTTTTTTTCACAAAACACTTCATCGAAAACCCTTGTGTTTCAACAAAAACATCTTATGTTTGAGAGAATTAAAAAGTTAAAATTTTAACATCAAAGATATATTCTATTACACAGGATGAGATTTAAATTCAAATAGGATCAAGATAAATAAATATCCACCTTGCATAAAAGGTTAATAATAACAAAATGTGACAAAGAATATTCTTGACTTCGAACCTTACCAAACAACAGTAAAAGATACATAAAATTCCTTTTTTCATACTCAAATTCTTTAAGAAACTATCACAAATAATTACAATGCATTAGTGTAACTTAATCATTACTTAATTTCCATTGTCAAAGTTCAACAACTAAAGAAGTGTAAACGCAAGAAAACAATTGCCACTTAAATTCATATCTTTTTTTTATTTGAAAATAAAGTAACAACTATCATGTGAAATTCACATGCATAACTTCATTGATCAAAACAAAAAAAATAATATATAACAACAAAGATGAAGTCATGAAACCATGACATTAATTATATGTTATGATATGATATGATTTGATGATGATAAATAACACATGAATAAAATCACTTCTTACTCTTCTTAACCTTTCCAACACTTAAAAATGAACCAAACTTAAAGAAACTTGCACTTCCCTTTGAAACACAAGGAGTTGGAACATTCAAAACTGGACTAATCCAATGTCCATTTCCATAAGATCCTCCATAACTCTTACCTGAATTTGATTTTTGCATTGGATACAAATTTAACGTTGAAGAACACGAATGCAACGACGATGACGACGACGATGATTTACCTCTTGTCGATGATGTTTGCTTGCTTGAACTTGTCTTTTTGGCCGAACCGGTTGAGTTACTTCTATATAAAAGAGGTAAAGAAAAACTCAAATTCTTCTTTGTTTCACAATTGAGACTCTTGCTTCTACTAAATCCCCAAAAAGACTTAGAATGAGATTTTTTCGCGTTATTAGAACTCGCGTCTAGAAGCTCTCTAACGGTTTCTGTTCCGGTTTGGGCTAAGATCAACTTATGATCGGTTTCTTTCTTCGTTTTGTCAACATTTGAAACCGATGGACGCGGAGGAAGTTTTGTGTGACTAAATTTCACAAGAGGGGTGTGTTTTTTTGGAAGAATCACGCCATTAGAGAAAAGTTCATCAGCCGAAGAGGATTCAAACTCAAGAATGTTACATGTGTTGAACTCAAAATCAGAATTTGAGTCTAACAACAATGTTTCTATGCAAGTAACATCTTTTTGAAGGTGGAATTCAGAGAGATTATGAGAGAAAGAAAGACGCGGCGGAGTAGTTGTTTCGGAACACATAACTACAAACAAAGAATCACAACTCAAAGTTGATTTTCAAGATTCAAAGACATGAAGAAAAAACATGGTTTTAAGGTTGAAAATATGAAGTTGTTTTTGACAAAAGAACATGAATGAATATTTATTCAAGTTTGGAAAAAAAATTAAACATGATAGGATTTAGTGTATTATTGGTTGAGAGTAGAAACAAAAGAGGAAAACAAAGAATGTGTGATTTAAAAGAGAAAAAAAAAGTGATTAAAAGTGGTTAGTTGATTAGAGGAAAGTAATTGCAACCATAATCTAATTATGCTGAATTCAAGGAATAATATGTGGAGTTTTTTGTCTTTAAAATAGGTAATTACAAAACTTGCTCAATAAGTTATAGAATTTTAGGATTATCATATTTTAACCACTGATTAAGCACTTTTTTTTTTCTTTTCCTCCATCATATCATATTTATATATGAAAGGTCAACAATAATCAATTAGATTGAAAAGTACTTCCAAAAATTCATTTCATCATTTTTAGGCAAACAAGTATTTTCATTATCTTATGATTATTTGAAACATAAATGGAATGAAAAATAAACAAATTTGCATTAATCTGGATGTTGTAAAACTGGCTTATAATTGAGAAAGTGTTGCAATGCAATGAAAATAACTTCTCACCTACCAGCAAAATCTGTCATATTCATCAAGCACTGAGTGCTGCAAAAATGTTTGATTAAATAACCATGCTAATCTTCATTAGGTGTGATGTTTTCTACCTATAATTAATTCTATATGGTGATAAGTTGACAAAGATCAACTCAACTAAAAGTATAACTTTTAGGTGTTGGTTAATTAGTTTACTCAATACCAAGTTAAACTATAAATTTTTGTGTGTGTGTATGATCTTCAAGTATCTTGTCACAAATAACTTTAAAAAAAATAAGTCTTCTGAATTTATCTAACACTGATACTCTACGTTAAGACATGACTGAGTGTCTAACATAAATCGTCTAACACTTTGAGAATAGACATGAAAAATAATGTGACTGATACCACATGAATATTTTGAAATATTTTCCACAATATTACAATTTCAATTTCAACCGCATCGGTGACATTTTTCGCAATTGAAAATCATTGTTATGATATTAGGTATAAGTACTAATATTGATGAGAAGAGAACCCTAGACAAAATGGATTTGGGCCCTAATGTGCATAACTTTACATAGCATGGGATGTAGGGGTCACCTTAGAAGATGGACCCAAAACTCTCAATAGAAAACTACTATTTCTTCTTTTAACCAACAAAGATAAACCATTTTTGTCAACTTGCCATGTGAGAATTTTCCCAACATGGAAAAATGAATAAGCTCAAAACCTTGATGACAAAAAAAGTCATTAACTCAATACTTAAGATGCTCAATACTTGCCACAACATAAGACCCTACCTATAAATATTTTGAAAGATCCCACACACAATACCATCTATCTCAATCCACAATTGGCATTACCATAAAAAAGTGGTTTTGTTGCAATAAAAAGTTTAACCAAAACCATATAACCTAAATTAGAAATATGCCATGCACTTTTGAATGAGACTTGTTACCTATCTTTGTTGTTACATAATTGATACACCGTATGGAGACTTGGCTATGGTTGCTTTAGTGGACCCTCAAACAAATGAAAAAATATGCCATTAAAAAACCAAAATGAATAACTAAATCAACTAAATGGTGGTGCCTCTTAAGATGTCAGGTATTTTTATTTTGAATTAAATAGTTTTTTTGTTTTTCTTTTTTTTTTTTTGGAAAGTTCCTATTTTCTTTATAAAGTTTCTAAATGTTAAATTTCATTTGATTTGCTGCGGATTTTAACATTCATAGATTATTTTCAAAAGAAAAAAAAAAATACAAGAACAAAAAACCAAAAAACTATTTAAGTCTTTTATTTTTGTTGTTAGAAAAAATCGAATTTGATTCAATTAGACTTTACTAGTGAATTAACCTTCTAGATTAATCAATTGTAGATCAAATATTTTTTTTTTAAATGGTCTTATAAAATTACATCCTTAATATTACTCTGGAATTTTTGAAATCCTTACGTACCAGAGAACTCAAGGTCACCATAAATGCACAAATCACTCTAGATTTTGAAATCCTACCGCACTACATATCAAGAGTTCACCAGAAACACATAAAAACCGTAAACACACAATGACAATCAGGAATGGATTTGTTGGCACTTGAAAGAAAGAAATGTAGGTAAGTTTTCATTTTCAAACCTTTCTCAAGGATGGCGAAAGCATGGCTTATTAGAGACATTGACAACTACAGTGTGACATTGTCTCAACTTTGATTTAAGATTTTCTATCATATAATAAACTGTCCATATTTGGAGAGACACTTTGAGCAATAATGTAACAACTGTTTTCTGAAAGGTAATATTTTTACTTTTCTATATTTATTTATACATGTAATATATATACATACATATATTATGCAGTAGAAAAATGCTGGAAATTAATGGCAAAATGAAAAACTATATATAGGGGGAAAATAGTAATTATGGTCTACATATACACAGTAAAAGGGTGCATGTAAACAAAACTCTTATTATCACCGGAGATCGATGACTTCGAATTTTAAATCTGGGTTCATGTAAACATCTGTACAGGTATCATAAATAGGACCACCATCTGGAGGTTGATTATGTGGATGAAAACCGCGTTGATCACATTGTTTAATAACAGACATTCCACCAGGGGTTGTCAGCCGAAAAATGCCATGTTTTCTGCACATGCGTAATTTACAGATATAATTTCAAATTTGAGAAAACACCGAAAAGACGGCAAACAATGAAACACCATAAACTTAATCTCAAGAGAAAATAAGTAATATTGAGATTACTATAAAAGAATATCCAAATTTCAGTAACTTCTTAGTCTCTAAATGGATATTTACTCCTTATTTAAGTGATCATGTTTCTATCAAGCAAACCTGTGATGTAATTTTAAAGTTGATGTCCCACCAACATGTGATGTCTTACCTTGAACTATCTGTCGGCGCCATGACTATTGCAACAGATTCTGGCAGCATAATCTAAAAAGACAACCAATATACTCAGTGATTCAGTAAATAAAGATTAAAAAAACTGATTCTGTGTTGCCTAGTTGCAATAATTCAAATCCATAAAATAGAACGCAAGAAATTAGATCTATACGTAAGGCATTAAACATTTCCGGTTTTTCAGTCATCTCTTCCACCATTCCCTCACAGAGAACATATATCCATCTCCAAATACTTCGCAAGAACATTATTGAACTAACCTGATATGAGTAATGAGTGTGCACATCAATTGATGACATGAAACAAGATTGAGTAGGATGTGTCTGGCAAATAAGAACAACATATTTCAGTGTTACTATTCACAACAATGAAATACAACTAAAGTGAAAAATAAGGAATTCAGACACACGCTATTGGCGTTTAGCAAGTTAAAGTCACAAAATGAGAAAATTTAATCTGCAGTACATAGTTTTTCGTATATATTTTTGTAATTTAGGAAATAGAGAGAAATAAACTTCATAATGAGTAAGTTTCCTCCATGCATAAAATTTGTAAACTCACATGGATCCACCCAAGGGGGAAAAGTGATCGTTTATCCTGCACTTCAAATATTTCCTCTTCATTTGTAGTTTGACACTGTTCCCGAAGGAGAAAGATTAATAATTTTATGTATACAGAATAAATAATATACTTGCACCGAAAGATTTATAATGAAAGAGTTCTTACAGAATCTGATGTTGACTCCTGTTTCGGGATTATTAGAGCAGTAATATAAAATTTTCTGTTTTTCTGCAAATTAGGTATGTTGTACAAATATCAAATTCCAACCTTCGCATGTTACTTTATTTAAAGACAAAAATCGTAAACAGCACTTACAAGCAAACCAGCAAGAACACCACAAGTCTCCAAATTTTTCTTAGTATTTGACTTGGCAAGATTCATAAAGCTCTCCATCAAAGCAGTTGACTGCATATAGACAGTATGAACAATTATTAGAAAAAGAGGGAATGATGTCAAACTTTATTACCATTCAATGTTTTCTACAAATTGTAAGTATATTCGAGGAAAATAAACACTAAACACACTTTATTATGACCTCCCTAGGAATGTTAACCTAAAAGAATAATACATCAAAGACACTAAGAAGATGTTATTGACTCACAATGTGCAATTGCAGAGGAGACTCGGCATGAACACTGCTATCAGATGATGGAATCTCTGCCTTACATCCTGCCTCATTAATGTAAGGTGACATTGAAGGTACCAAATCATGCACTTCAGCAAGTACGGGTGGAGGAGAAGGTTGTCTAATGATTTCTAATTGAGCAGAGGTTTCTTCTGTTGCTTCAAAAGATATAAGAGAAGGAGATTCCTGAGTGCGCTGGGGCTGGCTGTCTTCGCTCTCGGTAGGAATTGAATTTAAATCTAATTTATGGAGTTCTGCAATGCTATTATCTTTATTACTAAGAGACACATTTTCCAACTGACGTTGCAAGCTGTATATTCACAGAGAAAATCCCGTACGATAGCCGCATTTAGTATATAAAATCAATCGATAAACCAGACCGCAGATGCATGACATATTTCAAACTCACATTTAAAATATTGAACTCCCTATGAAACAATACAATTTTAAAAAGAATAGCTTAAAATAAAGTGTGATCATCAGGTTAAAAAAGCTAGAATTCGACATCATTTTTGTTTATTTCTTGAAGTAACTAGAACTTGGAAGGCCAAGCAGCCAACAAAAAATAAAAGCACTAAAGAAACTTCAAATAGGTTAAGGGAACAACCTTGGCAGTTCAACTGGAGACAGATCTATGTTGGATGGATACCTAACCTACATCCATAGAGAAAAGTCAGAATGATCTTTGAAAAGAATACAATTCTACAGTCTGCAAATCCTGGCTCAAGTAGCAAAAGCCGATATTGCTAGGTTGGACGCCATTACTAGAGTTCAAACCCTGGTACTCGCGGTTGTATTGTCTGTGAGTTTCTAGTGGTTATTACCACTTCGTCTACAAATCCAAAAGAAAAAAAGAATACAATTTCTACAAATACACTAGCATACCCCTGTGTCAATAGTAGGTGACCGCCATTGCCCATGAAGCCCATTGGGACCAAGGATAGAATGTCTAGAGAGAGTTTCCTCCTTTGGAGGTGGCAGAGTTAGAGATCTACAAAAGGAAAGTAAAAATGGAAGCAACCCATAGTCAATTTGGAGGTGGCAGAGTTAGAGATCTACAAAAGGCAAGTAAAACTGGAAGTAACCCATTAGTCAAGCAATATTTATCCGAAAAATGCAAAGCCGTAAGTGAAATTCCCCCCAAAGACCCCATGAAGACTAATTTTTTTAATTAATATGCAGTGATAGTAAATTCATTGTCATTGGGACTATTCTATAGGAAAAAGAGTGCAATAGAAGCATATCAGTTTATGCCTAGGGGTCAGCCTATCAAAAAAGAAAAATGTAGGAGTGTATGCATTCCGCCAGACTTTGACATTCTTACTGTCTTTTTCCCACTTGATGTATTGCTCCTATTGTTAGACATATCCAAAGCATTTTGTAAAACCCAAACTACCATTGACGATGCTCTATCCGGTTGCTGTTAGCTGAGTTCTAGAAGTTTTTTGATTCTATTTTTTTTATCACATTCTTGAATCCTTGGCTTGTGGCTATTTTATCTATTTACAGAGGTTAAATTTCTTCATCTATTATCCTTATATTTTATTTTATTTTTGGTTCACATGACTTATTAAAGGTTTTCATAGTGTATCAGCCAAAATATTCCACTACTCTGCTATTATCATTACCATTGGATATAAAGATATATTGCATTTCAATCAGCTGGTATACCCCTGGAAAAGGATATGTTTTAACAGCTGAATCCTTACCCACTTGAGTGGATTAAAGTTTGTTTTTAGAAGTAACGCAGTAATATGCAATAAACAAGTAAATTATAGATGGTTAGATAATCACACTACTGACATTGCACAAGCAAGACCCTCTAGCACTATCCACTTTGAAATGCAGAAGTTTTCTCAAACGATATTAGAAAGTAACCAAACAGATGAAAGATACTTCAAGTTAACACAACTCCTGTGAAGAAAAAGAACTGCAATAGTATACAAGATAGGAATCACCATAAGAGGCCAATTATACACGAATTATGAGTCCAACACTTACAGTCTACGCACTTGCTCTTCTACAGGCTTGACATACGAGAAATGTTGACCACTTGATCCTTGGTAAGCAAATTCCCTAGCAGTTGCGCTGACAGGCTGGTCAAATATATAATACCATATAAATGTGAAACTTCTTTTGAAAGGGAGCAGCGAAGCACAAAAATGCATGCATTCAACCAACAGAATTGAATGTTACTTTATAGAAAGATTATCACTAGTGAACTACAAGCTTACAACCTTCAAAGGCGAATTTTGCTTTGCATTTACCTTTATTTGGCCATTACTAGCCAAAGTTTGCTTTTGCACAGAAGAAAAATCCACGTTATTATTTGAATGAAAATTTCCCCGTCCATTTTGTCGGTGAGCATTTCTGCTGTTAATCTCGTTGATCTTTTGCTGGGCCAATGGTTTCAGCTTCTCTAGTTCATTCAAGGAAATCAGCAATCTCTACAACAAGCGCTTGAAAAATCAGGTGAATCCACGATTTTATAAGAAAACATTGTCACTTAAAGATGAGAGTTGAAAGTCAACCTTTTTCAATGACTGTTTCTTGGTTTGTGGAGATGATCTAAACTCCCGGTGGCGCGGTATTGTCTCAGATGCCAAACTAAAAAAATAAATAAGACAGAACCCTCAATGCAGTGTGATTACATAAAAACAAATGCAACGAAGTCCATTTCTTTTAAATCATCCAACCAAATCCAGATATGTTTTATGGTCCTTTTTGGATAAGTAGCTTAATCAAATGCTTGTAGCATGAGTACTTATTATATAAATGCAACTATTTCTATAAGAGATTAAAAAAAATTGTTTCTATATAAGCTATAAGCTGTTTCCTAAGCGATCCTGGAGCGCTTAAAGAAAATAAGCTGAAAACAGTTTGTGGACATGTCGTAAGTTGTTTTCATAAGCGCTTTCAAACAGTTTCGTAAATGCTTATGAAGTTATGCTAGTATATAAGCTCAAACAAATTAACCCAAAGAGATCTCAAGTCAAATAGTCATTAACAGGCAACCTTGCATTACCTAGAAAATCTCAAAAGCATGACATATAGGTCAATAATGTTCTTCTCTGTGCGAAAGATGTCGGCCTGCAATATTTAAATCAATAGTCGAAGCCAGGGGTCAGACACATCAACTAAACGATAAACTCATCTTCCAAGAAAGAAAACAAGACAACATAAATGTCTCCAGTTATAAAAAGAAGTTAAAGTGGGACAATAGATTAATAAAACTCGGCAGTAGAAAAATATAATATCAGCAAAAGCAACTATCAGAAGCAGCAGCACAAAAATCTTGAAATAAAAAGTAAATTAATCATCTATAGACTTTTAAATTGTGGTCTGCAACAACAAACAGTGATCGCAGTTGTACGTAATTTTCTACAATACAACATAATCATGTCTACCTCTACACACAATTTAGAACCTCGATCATCAGCATTGTGGTAGATAATATAACATGAATCCAAGGAAAATGCAAAGGTGAAATTAGAGAGTGAGATAAAAATAAAAAGATGGTGGCATTCATGCACGTCATATTTCATACAACTTTAAACGAATGATTGAACAACTAATTTGGTTCTACAGTAAACAAACAAATTATTGTATGTTCCATTGACATCTCCTCATATCTTTTTAAATATCACAAACATCCCCCTCTAGTTTTTAAGTAAACACTAACATCCCTTATTTTTCTCTCAATGTGCCACTAACCTCCCTTTTCTTTTAACACCGTTAATCCGGTGTTAACTCCGTCAAGTTCACAACTCCAGTTTTCAAGCACACGGCGAAAGGTTTAGCACTTTCACTGCAGATGGCTTTGAAGTTTGTGCATTGATTATCACTTCCCTCAATGGGTTTCTTTTCTAACCCACTTGTTTTGGTCAATTTATGGATATGCTGAAGAACTTTCTCCCAGGTCTAAAGCATCAAAGTAGTAATGTAAAGGTTGGGAGTTCTCACTGTCACTATTAAGTTCAGCTTTGCGCTATTACATTTATGATTTGACAAGTTGTTGATTTTCAATTGTTATTTTAGTACAATTTGTTCAAATGTTCAAGGGTTTGATGAACACTCTACCTGTGGAACTTTGCAAACCCATTTTTACTGGACGACAGGGTATAATTTCATGGAACTTTAATATTTTTATCTAGCATACCTGAAATGGTGTTATTGGTAAGGGGAGGTTAGTGCAGGTGAAAAATTAGAGGGGAAGTTTGCGCTGTTTACGAAGACCACGAGAGAGGTAATTGTAGTTTACATGGTTGTCAAGATCTAAATCTAGATCTTAAAATCTTAAGATTTTACAATTTCACTCGCCTCCAACGATCCCGATCTTCTGTATAATTGTGTGTTGTAACCAAATAGTGAAAAAAATCGCAAATGCATGCCTTTTGAAAGCCGAGAAGGATGACAAGATGCAGAGGCATAACAATTATGATTCGCCGGTGATGAATGCGTGCCTTTTGGAATGATGGATTTTTAGATTTAGGGTTTAGAGAATAAACATCTCAGTTGTAGGGTTTGTTTTTACTAATTGACTTAGGATAAACCTCGTAATTTACCAAATATGTCCCTAATGTCTAACAAATGTTTAATGTGATAGTAATAAAGTATAAAAACTCAATCATACACGCATAAAGATTATGAAAAGGAGTCACTTTCCCACTAATACACTTGCCTACTAAAATATATGTTAGGAAGATCCTAAAGTCCCACATTGGTTGGAGATAGAGCAATGAAATAGTTTATATAGAGTGGCACCCCTCACCTTACCAACCGGTTTTGTAAGGTTGTGTTAGGCCAAACTCTAATATGGTATCAGAGCCTATCGATCGAACCTTGGGCAGCCCACAGTTTAAATCCACGCACCAAGCCCAACTAGTTTATATAGAGTGGCACCCCTCACCTTACCAATCGGTTTTGTAAGGTTGTGTTAAGCCAAACTCTAATAATATATAATGTAAAAATACCTTAAATATATAGTATTAATTTTTCATTTTAGTAGGATCTTACAATTTATGTTGTGATTTTATGTTTTACGATCTTGCTATCCCTATCTTTCAAAAATAATTGGGTAGAATAGAATCTTCCGATCTTAGTTACGATTTTATATTTTACATTCTTTCTATTCCCTCCCAATCTTATGCAAGATCCCAATATTGTCAACCTTGGTAGTTTACCCAATAAATCAAATAACAGACGAACACAAACGATTGATCACGGAGTTCAGCTAATTGTGTCTACGTTTAACAGAGTAGCAGCTTTATTTTTTCTATTATGTTATGCTTAGGGTTACAAAGTACAAAACTTTGATGAAATACTACTCTTCATATTACACTATTACCCCTGAACCTTAACAGTCCATAGAGGGCTTTAACCTAACAAACGAATGAGTCAAAGCAAAAGGCTGACGAACTCGCTCCACTCGGCTCCACTGGCTATGCTTTCAGGTCTGTTTGTTCCACTGTGTTAAGCTCGAGCAACAACCTTCCACTTATAAGTGAATATATGATTCGTCTATGTAGCACTGACACCTATGAAAAAAGACGTGTGTCTGTGTCGGTGTTCAAAACCGACACCGACCCTTGTGATTACATTTAATTAATTTATTTATTTCAAATTATTAGGTATCGGCGTGCCGGTGTTGTGTTTCCCGTGTACGTGCTTCGTGCACTAAATAAAATACTAGTATCTAGTAAGGAATTAAACTCTAGTAGTAGTAAATACTATACACTACATGTATTGAACTTTGACAATAATTATTCTCCACTCTCCAGCTGAAATGAAATTTGATGAACTTCAATGTCTCAAACCATCAAAACCTAAATTAAACCCTATCTCTAAAAAAAAAACTAGAATCCCCTAACGTTCCACTCTATAATAGTAAAGAGCAAACACCTATAAAAAAAAAGCATCTTTCTTTATCTATCAACAAACCTAAACCCAATTACAACCCCAAGTATCTAAATTTCGAAACAAATCATTCAAAATTGAAAATCCCAAATAAAAGCAACGAACCTGTCGAAGTATGTTATCAGCAATCCGATAATAGAACCGAAGAGCAATTCGATTATCAACATCAAGCTTCTGGGCACTCGCAGCGATATTGATCGTACCCGAATTAGAAGTAGTAGTAGAAGAAGACCTCATTTTTTTGTTGAATTAAAATTCTCAAAACGCGGCGTTTCACTGTGTTCTTGTTGTTATTAGAGAGAGAAGAAGAAACATTAATGGTGTTGTTATGATGATTTTGTTGTGAGTGAATTCATCAATGGTGGGTTTAGGATTGGGTTCAGAGGAAGAAGATGAAGCGATTCAAAGAGAGGATTGGATCGGAGTTTTAACTTTTTGGTGAGGGCAAATTTGAAAAACGTAGGACATGGTTGTTATTACGTCATAATCTTTTTGCAAATTTATCTGTTTTCAAAACAAAATTAAAAGCAAAACTTATCTTATCTTGTCTGGTTAATTTAAATTCAAATTTATTTAATTTCAAAACAATTCAAATTTTATTTTATTTCATGTGAAATTTACATATTCTTTTGTTTGTTTTAAGTTTTAATAATTTATGTCTGGATATTTTTTATTCTCAAGAAAATATTTTGTTCATTAATTTTTTTATTTTTATTCTTATGTCAAAAATGGGAATCTAACATTCTCATGAGAATATAAAATAACCAACCATAACTTTCTACTCTTATGTTATTTTAGCACATTTATTTTTTATTTTTTAATTTTTAAAATTTAATTAAAATAAAACATAAAAATATTCATGAAAACTTTATTAATTTTCCAAACATAGTGATAGGAATAAATTTCCTGACAATAATATTTCTAAGAATGATATTTTCGAGATTAGAATTTTAATTCATCAAACAAACACACCCTAATGTTTAATGACACAATAGAATATAATAAATTAATTTTAAAATTTATCATATTATATTTTATTAGTTTAAATTTTATTTTGAATATGAATTGGATTAAAATTCGACGAGATAGAATAAGAAAATAATTTATAAATTTGTTCATTTAAAATATAATTTAATATAAAAAAATTAAATATGACAAAATATAAATAAAGATTAATATGATATTTAATTTAATAATATTAATAAATATTTTTTAAAAAAATATGTATGATTTTGATTAGTTCTTAGAAATGTAGAGAATGAATCAAATTAGATTTTTTTTTTTTTTGTTTTGAAACGTAAATTTTTAAATTGAAAGTTTTGAAATATTAAATTTTTCATTTTTTAATTTTTCAAACATTCTTAAAATTTTTGTTTGATTTGAGAGAAATATGAAAGAGTGAAGTTGAAAAAAAAAATCTTATTTTTCTCTTATGGTTGTTGAAAAATAAAGAAAGGGACGCCATAAAATAGTGGGTATGTTTGAGTTAGTTTTTAAAAACTTTTTTTTTAATTATAAAATTGGTTTAATTGCAACTTTGTTTTTTTTTTATTCTGCTGCATTTTAAAAATGATTTTTTTTTTATTTTTTTTATTTTATGTTGAATTTTAGTCCCTCTTCAATTTAAATTTATTTTTAATGATGTAGTCGTAAGTCATTTTAAAATTAATTCAATTTTTTTTTTTTATTTCACATATGTGTTCATGTTTTTTTATAAACTAGCGGGATATCCGTGCTATCACACATGTCTTGTCTGTATTCACGCGCTACGTTATAAAACATCACTTGTCAATCCTGACATTTTTTTTCAGACTTTAAATTTTTTACAGTCTAACCAATTTAATAGGTTAATAAATCCAACAACAATATATTCAAAAATATATAGTAACATCATTCAATAATTAAGACTTCCTACCTATGATATTCAAAAATATATAGTAATATCATTCAATACACAATATTTGACTTGAACATCGTACTTCATCGTTGCAAGAATAATAAGTTCCTGTTAAAAAAATTTATTCCTACATAAAAGATGAACATTAAAATGATCAGTGTACAGTTGATATCTCATAGATACGTTCACATCTAACCGTAAATATTCACATGGTTTCAAATATCTACTAATATTATGCACCAACTTTTAAGTGTTGATCTGTATTTATAAAAAATCGTACAACCATTTTTCTAACTTCAATTATATAAAACAATATAAAAAAAAGAAAGATATAAAAGATGGACATTAAAATGATTAGTTTACAACTGGTATTTCATAGATACGTTCGCATCTACCCGTGTATCAACATGTAGACTTTTTCTCATTTATAAACGTGTTGAACCCGTAAGTCAATTTATAAAAAATATTTGTAATTTATTTCCATTTATAAAAATAATTTTATCAATAGTTAAATTTTTCCCGTTTATTAAAATATGTATAACTTATTTTCGTTTATAATAAATGATTGTAACTTATTCCTGTTTATAAAAAATAATTGTATCAACATGTCAACTTTTTCCAGTTTATAAGTATTCTAGTACACGTGCATCCATTTATAAAATTATTTTTAACTTATTTCTATTCAAAATCCTGTTTATGACTCATAAACCTATTATGAGCATGAATTTAACTTTAGTGCTTTTAATTATAGTATTCATTTTTTAATCTATAACTATATATAAAGAGAATAAGATGTTTTGGGCTGGTCTATTTTCATTCTCATTATACCCTTTAAAATATAATTTATTTAATTTAAAAAAATAAAATACTAAAAAAAACAAAAGTGTAGTTTTGTTTAAGAGGAATTGTGATATTAAAAAAAATACATGTATAACTACCAGTGTTTGATTTTCCACTTTTTTATAAACCTTTAAAATGTAACTGCTGCAAGTTCAAATTATAAAATATGCAACTTTTAAGTATAAATATGTATTTATAAAAAACCGTACAACCATTTTTCTAACTTCAATTATGTAAAACAATATAAAAAAGAAATATATAAAAGATGGACATTAAAATGATCAGTCTACAATTGGTATCTCATAGATACGTTCACATCTACCAGTGTATCAACATGCGGACTTTTTCTCATTTATAAGCGTGTTGAACCCGTATGTCAATTTATAAAAAATATTTGTAATTTATTTCCGTGTATAAAAAATAATTTTATCAATAATTGAATTTTTCCCGTTTATTAAAATATTTATAACTTATTTTCGTTTATAATAAATGATTGTAACTTATTCTTGTTTATAAAAAATAATTGTATCGACATGTAAACTTTTTCACGTTTATAAGTTTTCTAGTACCCGTATATCCATTTATAAAATTATTTTTAACTTATTTCTATTCAAAATCCTGTTTATGACTCATAAACCTATTATGAGCATGAATTTAACTTTAGTGCTTTTAATTATAGTATTCATTTTTTAATCTATAACTATATATAAAGAGGATGTGATGTTTTGGGCTGGCCTATTTTCATTCCCATTATACCCTTTAAAATATAATTTATTTAATTTAAAAAAAATAAAATACTAACAGAAAAAAGTGTAGTTTTTTTAAGAGGAATTGTGATCTTAAAAAAAAATACATGTATAACTACCCGTGTTTGTTTTTCCACTTTTTTATGACCCTTTAAAATGTAACTGCTGCAAGTTCAAATTATAAAATAAGTAACTGCAAAAATCAGTTTTGCATTTCTTTACAAATTTATTGCAAAGTAACTACCAATAATTTTTAGAAAGTAACTGCATCACCTATTTCCTACGATACTTAAACGTGTTTGTAAAAATTAAGTAGTCTTAATTATATTTTCATTTGAGACGTTTGATGGTTATTTCAAAGAGAAACTGAAAATAAGGGAGTAAGTATATTCATTATATATTCTTTAATTTGACTCCTATTTTTTTCTACTTTTACTGTTTGCAACATACTTCTCTCTCCTTCATTCATCTATAATAAGGAAATATCTTGAGTAAATAATAACCAAGATATGTGGCAAAATATTCTTTTATCAATGATTTAGATTATATTTTATGTCAATTTATCATGCATTTAATTTGGTTTGACCCTCATATTTAAACATAAACCACCCCAAATGGTCCATTAATAAGCAGAGGAAAAGTCCATAGGCAAAATCTTGGATACTTGGAACTCTTCTTCCTACCATCAAAATCCAAGTAAAAAACAAAATAAAAATGCAAAATACAAAGATGTATCCATTCTTTTTCATAACAATAACTACATTGCTTAATATCTGCAAAATGGCAAAACAACATAATAAAAAATGAAGGTAGAAGTAGAAATCAAGTTAAACAATTTACAGGTGCATTCATATTGCAGTGTTATGACAGTGACAAAGGTATCTGTAACACCCCAATTCCCATCGCGAATAAATAATACATAAATAAAATCAGAGTAACTAAAAATTTATTTTTCCGACAGAAACAAGGATGCCACATTTAAATAAACAAAACATCATCCCTACTCATAAATTTGATACATAGCATAAAATAGAATACCCTCAAAGGGGAAACTTTTTCCATATAAAGGGAAAGGTCAATTATGGAATAAAGCGGAAAGATCCATAACCGACTTGTTTTACAAAATAAATCATTTTAGAACATCAACTATATACACAAAAGTACTACAAAATACATTCAACAAATGTATACATGTATATAATCGTTCCCCGACTCCCGTGCTACGTATCAGAGCAGACACCAAGACCGACAACAGAACGGAGGGCTAGTCTTCACAAAAAGACCTCCAGCAACTCTAATCTGCAATGCCTCATAGAGCATTATAAAACAGCAGATGGGTGAGAAATAACAACTAAATCAAGATTGCATAATAATATGCAAACACACATTCAAACACATGTATAAATCATCTCACCCATACCATCACATACTAACACATATAGCATGCCACAAATACAAAACGTATCACACATAATCCAACCACGATTATGACATATGGAACCACGCCACCACATCACCACAAAATATAGCATATATCAATTATACCGACATAATCACATATTCACACATAATGCATATGTTTATACACAAAACATATCATTCATAATTCAATGCATTTAACACGACTGCACATCAATTCACATATGATATCACAAGCTCAATCACATAATTACTCCATTCCAATTGCATATTAATCATGCACTATACATTTATCACAAATGCATATCACAATGTCTCACACATAATCAATTAAATCATGATTTTCCACATATAAACAATGCAATCATAATTCATGCAGATGCAAAGAGACCGACACAACGACTCTATGCAAATGCATATGCGGTACCGACTTTCAACTTTTCTCATCACTAGTTCACTCAGGAACTCTGCTGGAATCATCGCTTGTTACTACAATTAACACCCCGTCGGGCCAACGATGTTCACCCATTGCTCACACCTCACATAGGCACACTATGTTTATGGATTGCTCACACCTCACATAGGCACACAATCCGATTGCTCACACCTCACCTAGGCACACAATCGTCTGTAATCATCGCTCACACCCCACATGGGCACACGACGTTATAGCGGATTCCCTCTGGAACCAATCCGTCGCTCACACCCCACATGGGCACACGACGTACAAGATGCATATCCGACCAACAAACTAACATGCCAGCAAAAGCACACCACGAATAACAGAAACTGACAAACCACCTTGCTAACTACAACAACGACACGACAACGACGTCAACTACAACGACAAGATGCAAAGCCCATACAATGCACTTGACGACCAACTCACGACTCAAAGAAAAACCAAGATAACAACACCCAGGTTCACTCTAGAACCGAAACACAACAAGATCGTTACCCTACCCTAGGTAACACTCCCCTAATTCCCCACACAGGAATTAGCTACACACACTCGAACCATCACCATGGAAACGAGGCAACAACACAAACAAGAACACAAGTTCCACGCGCAAATACAAAATGTGCCACATCATGCTTCCGCTGCGCACTCTGATTACTCGAAACCATCAAGTCTGCCAATCTCACGTCCAAAGTCTAACTCTTCCTCATATTCACCAAAAATCACTGTTCACTTTTAATATATCCAGCTCCACACTCTACTGTGTTATCTCACACACCAGACACAAGTCTCTAAACTGCTCAAATAATTCTAACTCCCTGACCATCAAAACTGACATGTATAAAAACTTCGACTTAACTCATCAGGCACGACATTAACTTCACCAATGGGATAATTCCAACTAAAGTCATAACTCATCACAAATTTCAACCATCCTCGCGGTCTCATACTATATTTCTTCCGACCAAACAGGTACTCAATATTCTTGTGATTACTAAACACTTCGAACCCAGAACCATAAAGATAATACCTCCAAATTTTCCAACGCAATATAACTGCAACCAATTCCAAATCCTGAATAGTATAGATTCTTCTATGAATCCTCAATGGTCGTAAAGCATAAGCCACGAATCTACTTTCTTGCATTAACACACTGCCTAAACTCAACAAAAACACATCACAATACCTCACAATGAACATCCAAAGCAAACGACTTACCATTTGCAAGTCAACCGAAGTAACGAAAATGCTAACTGGGAAACACCTTCCATAACCTCCGGTAATAACCAACTAAAGTCCAAAAAGCTTCTAATCACCTTAACCAACTTCGGAGCCTCTCCTTGTAGAACTGCATCTACTTCCGATGGATCCATAACAATACCATTACCTGAAATAACATATCCAAGAAACTAACCTTTTTCAACCGAAATTCTCACTTGAATAACTTAGCATAACACTTTGTTTCTTTTCAACACTTGTGATTCAATTCTCAAACACTCTACTTGTTCTTCCTCTGAGTTTATAACAGATCCCAATATCCCCAATCAAAACCACTACAAACTTATCCAAATTCACGACACAGTCAAATCGGCCACTGGCAGCAAAACTATAAAGTTCTTCTACTTACTTAGCAGATCCAAACCTCAAATCCTCACCTTCGTCAAATTTGAGTTCACACTTTACTCTCTGAGAACAACCATTAACGATACCCAATCGTTCTCTCTCAATGACTTCCCAACTGGAGCAACATACCAAAACCTCTAATCTATCTCATCTTCCAATATAGTAATCTTCATCTACTCATCAAAACAATCCGTAATCATTTCCTTAAATTCCAAACAATTCATTGCACACACTATCAAAGCCGGAAAGGCACGTCTATTCCATCCAACATAATTCTCGTCTGCTATCAACAAGAGATTAAGGGTGATCAGTTCCTCAATTTGTCAATAGACAGTCGACAATCATGATGGAGCATAAACCATCTTATCAAACTATAATAGTATTCCTTACCTCTCATGCACAAAACTACCTAAGACACAAATCCGTAGTTGACATAAACCTTACCTCCGCGCTGAGCGCTGAGCGCGCTACCTGCTGAGTCTCAGCCTCAAAAACACCATTTTTATACTTCCGGACATCCGTTTTCGATTCTGTAAAAAGTTGCGATCTCAGAATTCGACGTACTACAATATTTCCATCATTAAAAAGCCATCTAACACATTTTCCATTTTTAAAATATTTTGAAACATAATTTTATCAGTTTATCCCAACTCCAAACTCATCCTTAAACCCCCCGATCATACCAACAAGTATTCCCGACTAAATCCCATCATTTCCCAACTATTCTACGCGAACTAATCCGCATTCTAACCGTTAAAACATTGATTTCTCGCCATTTCATCATTAATGCCCTAACTCTCACAAACTATGAAACTCAATCCAAAACTCCATAAATCATACCAACGAGTATTCCCGATTAAACCCAAACATTACTCGGCTATTCTACACAATCTATTCCAAATTCTAACCGTTAAAACATCGATTCTACACATTTGTTCTTCAATCCAACCAATAAGAAAAAGTATATATTCCAACCAAACAAAACACAAACAACACATACATATACATATACAATCGAAATATAATCGAAACTTCTCACCCTTACCCGATTAATCGAAGTCCAAGCAAAGATTTTGATGATTTTCCTCTTCTCCCTCTTTTTCTCCTCTTCCTCTTCTTTTCTCTTTCTTTTATTTTCTTCTTTTCCTCATTTTCTCTCTATTTCTTTCTATTTATATATAAAAACATAAAACTTACCCAAGCAAAATACCAAAATACCCCTCTGCTCAAATATCTCCCAAACGCTCTCAAAATGCGATAAGACATAAACAACGATGAAAAATAACATATTGCCAAATAAAAGTCAAGAATAAATAATATAATAATAAAATAATCAAATAGACCCGATTAAATAAAACTGACAAAAACTGGGGCGTTACAGTATCGAATTGTAAAAAGAACAAAATGATCAATATCACCTCAATTGGTGATATGAGAAAAGCTAGGAATCACTATCTCAGCACCACAATGAAGCATAAACTCACAATCAAGCAGCTTAAAAATGAGAACCCTTCGATCTTCTTTGATCTTGAGAAGCTTCAACAGCAATTGCAACAACTGTTAAAAAAAAAAAAACACAATTCAACACTCTTAAATCTTCACTATAACAAAACACTAATAGAATTAACAATGATTTATGAGCACAAATTTGTGTTATTAGAACAATATTTCATGCCTTTATAATCACAGCCAAACCAACCATCTAGAAAATATTTCGGCACCTCATGCTCATAAGATAATTTAAGTAAGATTACAGTGCATGGATAAAATTGTTTTAAGGTCCTACATTCCTAAGAGCTTAATGCAATATTAATACCAAGTTAGATAGTCATAATCCATTGCTAGTCAAGAAACAATCAAATATGAAACATAAATTCTTTCTTCCACTTTTTGTGTTAAGTTAAAGTAAATCATATTATTAATACAACCAATGCTCAAATCCAATATATCAGTGAGTGAAAACTCAAGTATCTCAATTCCAAAATACAATCATATAAAGCACTAAATCCCAAATGATTATATTCATATTACACTCCAATATGCATTCTGTTTGGAAACCCTCAAAAGTACATGAAGGGTTACAATGTATCTGTTAGATATACTCTGGAATTTAATTTTCGGTTCCTATCACCAATGTCATGTCATTTCAATGTTTTATCTGCACAAAAAGTATTTAACTATACATTGTCAAACTGTTGCTAAGAAGTTCAGGTAATATCTCTAAATAAAAGCACAATCAAAATAGACTTGAAATACATACAATCTTTTGAACAAAAATTCTTAAACTCTTAAAAGAGCATGGTAATTCAACAAATGGTTGTACCTGCTTGAGAATTAAAGGAAGTCTTTGCTTGTTTCGCATATTTATGGAGGAATTTCCATACCTGCAACATAAAAAAATTGTAAAAAAATAAATTTAACAAAGCAAACCAGATATCTTGATAAAAGTGTTCTGGTACACAAAAGAGCATATATCAGATATCTTGTCTATAAGTGTTCCGGTGCACATATGCATATAAATCGGAACACATCTGAATAATGTTCCGGTACAATACTACCACAGAAACCCTAAAAAAGTTCTGCTAAAATACTACCAAAACTTCCACTAAATCTCTTATTTCCCTTAAGTTTGTTGAGCCTAATTCTGAGATTCAACAAATTCGAGCAAAACTCCATCCATTCAAACACAAAACAACCCCAGAAGCAGACGAAGGAGAATACCTGAACTGGAGTCGTGCTACTTCTTGGATCGGTAGACTTCTCTCTTTTGACTTCTATTTGCGATTTTTGTTTCGTTCCCTTTCACCGCATATTGCTTGTAACATGTAATCACCATCTGAATAATGAAAATGGGGTTAGGGTTTGTGATTTGGGGATGAGGGTTTGTTTGATTTATGATTTCTATTGTTTTTTTCCTTGGAGACGCGATGCCGACGATGATACGATGAGGTTCAGTTTTGAAGAGAAGAATTTCAAGAACAATCATCAGAAAAAGAAGAATATGAAAGTAGGGTTGAGAGAGAAGGGTTTCGGTTCAGAGGGTTTGAGAGAGGAGGGTTTCAAGAACAAACTTAATGGAGGAGTGGAAGTTTCAATGTGGGACTTTAGCTTTCCATCTTCCCAATGAATGTGGCGGAAGAACAATCATGAGCAACGTTTGACATTACATTTTTTTCTTTTCTAACTCAAAACAATTTCATTAGCCGTACAAAAATCAGTGGTGTGACACCTCAGCAAAATTAAATGCAGAAGGCACAATATGTAAGCACTATTGTATTAAGACTTAATTACCCTTTTAATCAAGTTTAAGGAGGAGTTTAACATAAGGGTATAATTGTTAATTAAGAAAGTACGTTTTTAATAGATAGATTGTAGATTTTTAAAATATTAACCTAATATTATTGTATAAAAAATAGAGTGATATTAAACCCTAACCATTAATATTGAAGACCTGTTGGCTGAATTCGCGACGGGGGCGGTTCTCAAGCTCGAAGGTGATGGAGACGGTTGCATTCTTAGGTATTAAGATTGTCCGATCCGTGATAAAGAGGTGGAAAAGGAAGTAATGATATATGGTGGTTGCCAGTCGAAGTTATGAGTGTCTATAATAACAAATTGATGTTAGATGAATACAAGTTTGTGGTGGTGATGGGCAACTTCTGTTTGCATATCTAGTAAGCGATGTTTGTGATGTATTATCCTTCTTTTATTTACATTCTGAGTTTTTTTATCTTGAGATTTTATTAAAAAAAATTATAGTGAATAGTGCTTTGTTGTTGTTTGGAGAGGGTGTAAATTTACCTTTTTTTTATTGATTTTCTTTCCTTTTTTTGTTTATGAGAAGGAGTTTAGATTTGATTATGGACAAAAAAATTGTTTATTGAATGAGTGAAAAGAATTTCAATGTGATTTTTGTTTCACTTTTCTTGTTGTGGTTACAGTTTCTCCTATGTTATTCTTCTCTCTCAAAGTATTTCTTCTTTGATTTTTGCTTTTAATTTATAATCATGTTCTTGATTAATTGTTGGAATCTTTTACTCAAATAACCAACTTTTTCAAATAAATACCTAAACTAACTCACTTTTCACATATTTTCCAAACTAACTCACTTTCAAAAAAATAAAAATTTAACAAAGAGGAGTCGTTAATCCAATTGGCGACAGTGTACCATCACATCGGAGCAGTCTTCAATCTAATTGTTGGTATTGTACAAACACAAAGGAGAGAGAATGTACACTATCGCCAATTGGATTGACGACTGCTCTTGTGTGTTTGTACACTATCACCAATTGGATTGGGCTCCTCTTTATTATTTTTTATTTTTTTGAAAGTGGGTTAGTTTGGAAAATAGGTGGAAAAGTGGGTTGGTTTGAGTATTTATTTGAAAAAGTGAGTTATTTGAGTCAAATTTTCTAATTGTTGAACTTCAAGCTTAAATCTTGGAATATGGAAGAAAAGTTGTTTGTGTTAGATTAATTATTTAATTAATCAAATATGGATTGACATTATTAATCATTAATAAATTATATTATGGTTAATTCTTATAAAACATTAATTATTGATGAATTATTTGATTGATTTTTGTGCTTGAATGGACTGTGATGGATTGGATCATTCAGTTAAATCTAATAAAATGTCTCTTCATTCAGTTAAACGGCAATGAGGGTAGTAATCCTCTAATACTCATTATCTCCGACAACAATCTCTCAAATCCTACAAGATATATATATATATATATATATATATATATATATATATATATATATATATATATATATATATTTCATAGAATTATAATCTTATTATTTGGCAAATTCCATCTACTAAAGGTTAAATATGGCTAATTCATGTGTATGAAAACCATTAGTAATTGTTTTCAGTTTGATATAAAGGAAATTAATTTTTATTTATGATACATTATATTTATATTATTTATTAAAAAAAATTATGACTTTATTTATATTCTTAAAACGTTAAAATTGTATTATCCATATCAATCATTATTATTATTATTATTATTATTATTATTATTATTATTTTCAGGTATTTGTTTTAAATTCGTGGGCGAATTTCTATTTAAGGGGGGGAGGATGTAATACCCCATAATTTTGTGAGCATTTTGGATAATATTTTTATGATCAACTGGGTTCCGGGGTACTCTGAGCAATTATTGGATAAAGTAATTAGAGTAAACCGACGAACTCGGATTGATTAGATTTAATATTATTTAACTTGGAATTTTATTAGTTGGTGCATTTGAGATAATTTGGATAATTAGTGGTATGACCAATTAATGTTACTTTGGATATTTTCTTTTCATTTTCCTTATTTGGTAAAGTAGAAGAACTTAGAGAAAAAGAAAAGAAAGAAAGGAAAAGGAAGAGGAAGAAGAGGAAATTCTCCCAAGAGCTCTAGATCATCAATCATCGACTAATCTTCATTTGTTCACCTCAGCTTCAATCTCCTCATCTTGTAATCCAGGTGGGTTCTAGTTAGACTCTTTAGATTAAGGTTTTATTGAGTTTTAGAGTTATTTGATATTGTTAGGAAATGCGGAATTTTACCATAGAATCTTAATCTAACTGCTGAAATTCGATCTTTGATTGTATGTTATACTGGTTGTTATGATTATATCATGTTTTGATGCTTGGTGGTTGTGGAAAACGGATTTTGGGGTTGATTTTGGGGGAACCCGTAGCAGAAAATTTCTGCAGGAAATTTGCAAATTTCCACTGCCCATACGCGTGTGGGGTATGACCTTACGCGTATGGGGCATGGCCTTACGCGTATGGCATGAATGGTACGCGTAATGGAGGAAAAATGGAAATTTTCAAAGGGAAAACAACTCTGCCCATACGCGTATCACCTTGGGCAATACGCGTATGGCTGGGCGAGCCAGATGGGCAGTACGCGTATGGCACAAGGCAATACGCGTACGGTCAGGAAAATTGCACACTTGTGTTTTCTCGCGATACTATTTTTGGTTATGTCCATAACTTTTGACTCGGTTATCCATTTTTAATATTCTTGATACCATTGGAAAGCTAACAGAATGTACTTTCTTATGAAAATGGTTTTAAGATTGTTGGCCGATTCTATTATGTCGGGATTTTTGGAATAGTGTCATTTTGTCAATTTTTTTTATCGTTTAATGGTGTGTGATTATTGTTGAATATGTATGCATGATAAAATATAAAATAAGTAGAGTGAGGACCATTACCATAAGCAGTGTTGGAAAATATATAATGAATAAACACTAGTATGGAACATGTGTGTTAAACGTTTGGTTGTGATAAGGCATAATGGCCTTGTGATTGTCGAATACAATCACGACTGTGTGTGATCCCGTAATCGTAACCGGTTATCTTTGCGAGTGCGTTTCATGGGTCTCGAGCTCCTCTGAAACATGTGCACAACTACTTGGCAGGTTTGATTCCCGTGTGCAGTACGAATGGTGCTCTGGGAGCGTATGCTTGTGACGGTTAATGGCCCGTGTGAAGTGACGGTTCATAACGGTTAATGGCCCGTAGAACCCGAATCCATTCGTATGTCAAGTATGTTCAAGGATCCATGACTCGGGTCGTCTTCTAGACGTAGAAGCGGACGGGAAAAGGGGATGCCTTGGTGTGGTTACCGATTAGTGATATTGTGAGTTGATGAACTCATAACATGTTTCCATATAGTGTGTGTGTACTCAAAGTCACTCCCTTTCCTTTTGACTTGAGTTAGGTTTAGTAGAACCTTGTAGAGCCGAGAGGACTTTAAGATAGAGAACGCACTGAGATTTGATGTATCTCACCCCACTGTTGTTGTTTACATCACAGGTACTGCAGGTTCCGCGAAGGGTAAGGATAAGGCCGTGTGACTATCCTTGCTTAGCTGTTGGTTTTGCTTCCGTTGTGGAGTCTTTTGAGATCCTTAGGGATCTAGTTCTTAGTTTTATCTTTTGAACATTTTGTACATATAACATGCCAGTGTTTGGTTTTAGGTTGCTTTGGCATTTTTATGTATACAGTGTTACTAGGAACTTATGTATTTCAGTACCAAACGTACTTTTCATGTATAATATATGATTTGATGCATGTATGTGTATGTGGGGGTTACAGTTGGTATCAGAGCAGGTCGTATCCTCGACCTAGCCATGAAATAGAATAAGTTTTCATTCCGTTTCATATGCGGCGTGTAGCCATTGGTCTTGTCTGTTATATTTATGGTATTGAGTCTGATCAACTTAATCCTATCTGTATGAAATTCAGGAACATGGCTGACAGGCGCAGAAACAACCGAGTTAGACCAAGAACCACCCCAGCAGGGACTAATCCGCCAGGTGATGCTGGGAATGCTCCTTTGTACCAATTTATGCAACAGATGCAGCAGCAGCAGAATCAGTTTGTGCAACAAATGGTACAACAAATGGCTGGTGGTGTGCATCCTCCAGTTGTGGTACCAGAAGCTGCAGGGGAAACCTTTAGGGATTTCATCCGTATGAATCCTCCAGAATTTCTGGGAGGGTTAGATCCAGTAAAGGCTCATGAATGGATATCAGGTATGGAACGGATCTTCCAAATAGTTCAGTGCAGTGAGGAAAACAAGGTGGTCTTCGCTTCTCACTTGTTGAAGGGTCCGTCCATGAGGTGGTGGGAAAGTGCTTCAGCCTAAATGACAATTCAAGAGGTACCAAAGGTGTGGGAACAGTTTAAGGTAATTTTTATGGAGAAATACTTTCCAAGTTCCTTGAGATCTCAGAAGGAATTCGAGTTTCAACAATTGAGACAAGGTAACTTGACTGTGGCTTCTTATGCTGAGAAATTTGAAACTATGGCTGCTTATTCTAGACAAGCCATGTATGCTCCTGATGAGAGGTGGAAGATTGATCAGTTTCTGTTTGGTTTAAGGGCTGAAATTTCACATAGTGTATCTCAGAAAGAGTTCACTAGCTATGTTGAATTGTTATGACAGTGTTATGTTGCGGAACATAGTTTGAAAAAGGGTACAAATGGAAGGAGATTTGAATAGGATGAATCAAAGTGATCGAGGGAGACCGAATCAACAGGTTAGACCAAGGCAACAATCCTTTAAAGGGAAGCAAGTTCAGAGTTCTAGGACTAGTGTGCCTCCGGTGTGTCGTACTTGTGGTCGAAATCATTATGGACGGTGTGGTATCGAAGGTGTGAGGTGTTATCAGTGTCAGAAGGTGGGCCACTTGGCGAGGGATTGTCCTCAGGGTAGGAATCAGGCACAAGGGAAGAATACCGGCCGAGTGTATACCTTAGATGCAAGGAAGACAAAGGGTGATAACTCCTTGATTGCGGGTACGTGTTTTGTAAATGGACATCCTTGTTTTGTTTTATTTGATTGTGGGGCAACGCATTCTTTTGTGTCCACGCGTTGCGTGAAGCGACTTGGGTTGCAAGTTGTTCCTTTGTTTCCTCCTATGGTGGTTACTACTGCCATGGATGAGATCGTAGAGACACCGTTGATGTGTGAAAATTGTGTTTTGTCTGTGAATGAAAGAGTTTTCCAGATTGACCTTATCTGTTTACCGCTTAAGAAAGTGGATGTTGTTCTGGGAATGGATTGGCTTTCTGCTAATTCGGTGTTTATTGGGTGTGAGGAAAAGCTGATCATTATTCCGTCCGAAGAGGCTATTTCAAAAGATGTGTTAACTACTATTTTGGAAGGTACGGTTGGAATGATTAATTTCTTGTTTGAGGAAGAAAAATCTGTTCTTATGATTCTTACTAAGGAGGAGAGTAGTAGCATTCCAGTTCTGAGTATTCCGGTAGTTTGTGACTTTCCTGAAGTTTTCCCTGAGGATATCACTTCTCTTCCTCCGGAGCGGGAAGTGGAATTCTCTATTGACCTGATACCAGGAACGACTCCAATATCCGTTTCTCCGTATCGGATGGCCCCACTTGAATTGAGAGAACTAAAGGATCAGTTGGAAGAACTATTGGCTAAGCATTTTGTTCGACCCAGTGTTTCACCCTGGGGAGCCCCAGTGTTATTGGTAAAGAAAAAGGATGGTGGAATGCGATTGTGTATTGATTACCGTCAGTTGAATAAGGTCACCATCAAGAATAAATACCCGTTACCAAGGATAGACGACCTGTTAGATCAATTGAAAGGAGCCTGTGTGTTCTCGAAGATTGACTTACGGTCGGGTTATCATCAGATTCGGGTGAAGAGTGCAGATGTACCCAAGACCGCGTTCAGAACCCGTTATGGTCATTATGAATTCTTGGTAATGCCTTTTGGTGTGACAAATGCTCCGGCAGTTTTCATGGATTATATGAATCAGATATTTCAACCTTACTTTGACCAATTTGTGGTGATTTTCATTGATGATATTCTTATTTATTCTCGTGATCCACAAGAGCACGGAGAACACCTAAGAATTGTTCTATCCATCTTGCAAGAGAAGCAACATTTTGTTAAGTTGAGTAAGTGTGAGTTTTGGATGTCTGAGGTTAACTTTCATGGTCATGTCATATCCCAGGGAGGTGTAGCAGTCGATCCTTCAAAAGTAGAGGCAGTATTTAATTGGGAGAGACCGAAGAATGCTTCTGAAGTTAGAAGTTTCTTGGGATTGGCAGGGTACTACAGAAGGTTTATTAAAGGATTTTCGCAACTGGCTTTACCATTAACAAGACTTACTCGGAAGGAGTATTCGTATGAGTGGGATTCTACTTGTGAAAGAAGTTTTAGGAGTTTGAAGGAGAGATTGACTACCGCTTCTGTTTTGGTTATTCCTGATCCTAGCAAGTCATATGAAGTATATTGTGATGCATCGAAGAAGGGTTTAGGCGGAGTGTTAATGCAGAAGGGACATGTAGTGGCTTACGCTTCGCGACAGTTGAAAGTACATGAAGAGAATTACCCGACGCATGATTTAGAATTGGCGGCAGTTGTTTTTACATTGAAAGTGTGGCATCACTATTTGTATGGTGTACGTTTTGAGATGTTTAGTGACCACAAGAGCTTAAAGTACTTATTTGATCAGAAAGAATTGAATATGCGTCAAAGGAGGTGGATGGAGTATTTGAAGGATTATGATTTGGAACTAAAGTACCATCCAGGTAAAGTGAATAAGGTGGCGGATGCTTTAAGCAGGAAAGAGTTGCATAGTGCCGAGTTGATAATGTTAGAGTATGCCTTAATGGAAAGGTTTAGAGATCTAAATCTTCAATTTAATTGGACTCCTGATTGTGTAGTTATGGGGAATTTGAATATTATCTCTACTCTCAGGGAAGAAATCCAACAAGAGCAAGGGTTGGATGAGAAGTTACTAGAATTGTTGAATCAACCGGGTTTTGTGCGAGCTACCGACGGAGTCATTTCCTTTAACCAAAGGATTTGTGTTCCGAACAATACGGAGCTAAAACGAAGGATTTTGGAGGAAGCGCATAAGGGTACTTTTACTATACATCCGAGATCTTCAAAGATGTATCAAGAGTTAAAGAGGGAATATTGGTGGCCCGGTATGAAAAAGGATATTGCGGAGTATGTATCAGAATGTGTGGTGTGCCAACAAGTGAAGATTGAGCACCAAAGGTCGGGTGGCTTGTTGCAACCTTTAGAGATTCTGATGTGGAAATGGGATAGTATTTCAATGGATTGTGCAGTGGGTTTACCCCGTGCGCAAGGTGGTTATGACTCGATTTGGGTAATTGTGGACCGGTTAACGAAATCCGCGCATTTCTTAGCTGTGAAGACTACCTACAAGGCGAGTCATCTCGCAGGGTTGTTCATTTCAGAGATAGTGAGATTGCATGGTATTCATACTAGTATCGTTTCGGATAGAGATCCAAAGTTTACTTCCAGATTTTGGAGGGCTTTTCAACAAGCCATGGGAACGAGGGTACATTTGAGTAAGTCGAACCATCCGCAAACGGACGGTCAGACGGAACGGACAATACAGACCATGGAGGACATGTTGAGAGCTTGTGTACTTGAAAGTGGAGGAAATTGGATAGATCTTTTGCCATTGATCGAATTCTATTATAATAACAGTTATCATGCAAGTATTGGTATGGCACCTTATGAGGCGTTATATGGTAGGAAGTGTAGAACGCCATTGTGTTGGGCGGAAGTTGGCGACGATAGAATATTGGGACCTGAGATTATTCACGAGACCACGGAAAAGATTAAAATGATTCGTGGAAGAATTAAACAGGCCCAGGATCGTCAGAAGAGCTATGCGGACAACCGTAGGAGACCGTTGTAGTTTGATGAGGGTGATCATGTATTTTTGAAGGTTACTCCGAGATTGAGATTGAAAGGACCATTTAAATCACGGAAATTAAGTCCACGATACGTAGGACCGTATCAGATTTTGGAAAGAATTGGGGAAGTAGCTTACCGATTAGACTTACCGCCTTCTCTGTCAGAGATGCACGACGTTTTCCATGTGTCCCAACTTCGGAAATTTGTCCCAGATCCTCTTCAGCCAATTTTGCCAGATACAATTGAGATAGAAGCTGATTTGACATTTAAGCCCCAACCAAGTCGTATCACAGGAAGAGAAACTAGAGTGCTGCGGAATAAAGAGATTCCTCTTGTTAAGGTTCAGTGGGATGAGACGCATCCCGACGATGCAACTTGGGAATTGGAATCAGAAATGCGGGAAGTTTATCCTCATCTTTTCAGGTATTTGTTTTAAATTCGTGGGCGAATTTCTATTTAAGGGGGGGAGGATGTAATACCCCATAATTTTGTGAGCATTTTGGATAATATTTTTATGATCAACTGGGTTCCGGGGTACTCTGAGCAATTATTGGATAAAGTAATTAGAGTAAACCGACGAACTCGGATTGATTAGATTTAATATTATTTAACTTGGAATTTTATTAGTTGGTGCATTTGAGATAATTTGGATAATTAGTGGTATGACCAGTTAATGTTACTTTGGATATTTTCTTTTCATTTTCCTTATTTGGTAAAGTAGAAGAACTTAGAGAAAAAGAAAAGAAAGAAAGGAAAAGGAAGAGGAAGAAGAGGAAATTCTCCCAAGAGCTCTAGATCATCAATCATCGACTAATCTTCATCTGTTCACCTCAGCTTCAATCTCCTCATCTTGTAATCCAGGTGGGTTCTAGTTAGACTCTTTAGATTAAGGTTTTATTGAGTTTTAGAGTTATTTGATATTGTTAGGAAATGCGGAATTTTACCATAGAATCTTAATCTAACTGCTGAAATTCGATCTTTGATTGTATGTTATACTGGTTGTTATGATTATATCATGTTTTGATGCTTGGTGGTTGTAGAAAATGGATTTTGGGGTTGATTTTGGGGGAACCCGTAGCAGAAAAATTCTGCAGGAAATTCTGCAAATTTCCACTGCCCATACGCGTATGGGGCATGGCCTTACGCGTATGGCATGAATGGTACGCGTAATGGAGGAAAAATGGAAATTTTCAAAGGGAAAACAACTCTGCCCATACGTGTATCACCTTGGGCAATACGCGTATGGCTGGGCGAGCCAGATGGGCGGTACGCGTATGGCACAAGGCAATACGCGTACGGTCAGGAAAATTGCACACTTGTGTTTTCTCGCGATACTATTTTTGGTTATGTCCATAACTTTTGACTCGGTTATCCGTTTTTAATATTCTTGATACCATTGGAAAGCTAACAGAATGTACTTTCTTATGAAAATGGTTTTAAGATTGTTGGCCGATTTAATTATGTCGGGATTTTTGGAATAGTGTCGTTTTGTCGATTTTTTTTATCGTTTAATGGTGTGTGATTATTGTTGAATATGTATGCATGATAAAATATAAAATAAGTAGAGTGAGGACCATTACCATAAACAGTGTTGGAAAATATAGAATGAATAAACACTAGTATGGAACATGTGTGTTAACCGTTTGGTTGTGATAAGGCATAATGGCCTTGTGATTGTCGAATACAATCACGACTGTGTGTGATCCCGTAATCGTAACCGGTTATCATTGCGAGTGCGTTTCATGGGTCTCGAGCTCCTCTGAAACATGTGCACAACTACTTGGCAGGTTTGATTCCCGTGTGCAGTACGAATGGCGCTCTGGGAGCGTATGCTTGTGACGGTTAATGGCCCGTGTGAAGTGACGGTTCATAACGGTTAATGGCCCGTAGAACCCGAATCCATTCGTATGTCAAGTAGGTTCAAGGATCCATGACTCGGGTCGTCTTCTAGACGTAGAAGCGGACGGGAAAAGGGGATGCCTTAGTGTGGTTACCGATTAGTGATATTGTGGGTTGATGAACTCATAACATGTTTCCATATAGTGTGTGTGTGTACTCAAAGTCACTCCCCTTCCTTTTGACTTGAGTTAGGTTTAGTAGAACCTTGTAGAGCCGAGAGGACTTTAAGATAGGGAACTCACTGAGATTTGATGTATCTCACCCCACTGTTGTTGTTTACATCACAGGTACTACAGGTTCTGCGAAGGGTAAGGATAAGGCCGTGTGACTATCCTTGCTTAGCTGTTGGTTTTGCTTCCGTTGTGGAGTCTTTTGAGATCCTTAGGGATCTAGTTCTTAGTTTTATCTTTTGAACATTTTGTACATATAACATGCCAGTGTTTGGTTTTAGGTTGCTTTGACATTTTTATGTATACAGTGTTACTAGGAACTTATGTATTTCAGTACCAAACGTACTTTTCATGTATAATATATGATTTGATGCATGTATGTATATGTGGGCGTTATATTATTGATCCAAAAAAGACAGGCAAAACAAAGCGATCACTAGGATCCAGCTAACCACAAGGACAAACCAACCAATACAAAACTAAAGGCAGACTCAAGGCAATAACATATGACCTATGGACTCTCTAAGTTTAGGGCTCTTCCAACAACGGTTCACAATAATATCAATGATACGGGGACCAATTTTGTCCAAATTAGCCTCATTACCAAAACAAGCATCATTTCTCATCTTCCAAACTTCATAGATGGTCTCTGCGAAAGCACATTTGAGGATATTGCTCTTGGATATCTTCATGTTGCTTATCTTCATAATCCAATTGAATTCCTCAGTCCATTATTATTATTATTATTATTATTATTATTATTTTTGTTATTATTATTATTATTATTATTATTATTATTATTATTATTATTATTATTATTATTATTATTATTATTATTATTATTATTATTATTATTATTATTATTATTATTATTATTATTATTATTATTATTATTATTATTATTATTATTATTATTATTATTATTATTATTATTATTATTATTATTATTATTATTATTATTATTATTATTATTATTATTATTATTATTATTATTATTATTATTATTATTATTATTATTATTATTATTATTATTATTATTATTATTATTATTATTATTATTATTATTATTATTATTATTATTATTATTATTATTATTATTATTATTATTATTATTATTATTATTATTATTATTATTATTATTATTATTATTATTATTATTATTATTATTATTATTATTATTATTATTATTATTATTATTATTATTATTATTATTATTATTATTATTATTATTATTATTATTATTATTATTATTATTATTATTATTATTATTATTATTATTATTATTATTATTATTATTATTATTATTATTATTATTATTATTATTATTATTATTATTATTATTATTATTATTATTATTATTATTATTATTATTATTATTATTATTATTATTATTATTATTATTATTATTATTATTATTATTATTATTATTATTATTATTATTATTATTATTATTATTATTATTATTATTATTATTATTATTATTATTATTATTATTATTATTATTATTATTATTATTATTATTATTATTATTATTATTATTATTATTATTATTATTATTATTATTATTATTATTATTATTATTATTATTATTATTATTATTATTATTATTATTATTATTATTATTATTATTATTATTATTATTATTATTATTATTATTATTATTATTATTATTATTATTATTATTATTATTATTATTATTATTATTATTATTATTATTATTATTATTATTATTATTATTATTATTATTATTATTATTATTATTATTATTATTATTATTATTATTATTATTATTATTATTATTATTATTATTATTATTATTATTATTATTATTATTATTATTATTATTATTATTATTATTATTATTATTATTATTATTATTATTATTATTATTATTATTATTATTATTATTATTATTATTATTATTATTATTATTATTATTATTATTATTATTATTATTATTATTATTATTATTATTATTATTATTATTATTATTATTATTATTATTATTATTATTATTATTATTATTATTATTATTATTATTATTATTATTATTATTATTATTATTATTATTATTATTATTATTATTATTATTATTATTATTATTATTATTATTATTATTATTATTATTATTATTATTATTATTATTATTATTATTATTATTATTATTATTATTATTATTATTATTATTATTATTATTATTATTATTATTATTATTATTATTATTATTATTATTATTATTATTATTATTATTATTATTATTATTATTATTATTATTATTATTATTATTATTATTATTATTATTATTATTATTATTATTATTATTATTATTATTATTATTATTATTATTATTATTATTATTATTATTATTATTATTATTATTATTATTATTATTATTATTATTATTATTATTATTATTATTATTATTATTATTATTATTATTATTATTATTATTATTATTATTATTATTATTATTATTATTATTATTATTATTATTATTATTATTATTATTATTATTATTATTATTATTATTATTATTATTATTATTATTATTATTATTATTATTATTATTATTATTATTATTATTATTATTATTATTATTATTATTATTATTATTATTGTTGTTGTTGTTG
Organism: Lathyrus tuberosus; assembly: GCA_022829125.1. Taxonomy (NCBI): domain Eukaryota; kingdom Viridiplantae; phylum Streptophyta; class Magnoliopsida; order Fabales; family Fabaceae; genus Lathyrus; species Lathyrus tuberosus. The sequence goes on along the minus strand of JALAZF010000044.1, from coordinate 9,097,265 downwards.
TTGTTGTTGTTGTTGTTATAATGCTTTATGTTGAAATGTGGACCATTTGAGATAACATTGTAAATTTTAAAGACATTAAAGTTTACTTACTCTATTCACAAATATAAATGTCACATTCTCTTTGAGATTAATCATAATTTAATTATTCTTTTAATCTCTTGTGACTTATTATATAATTGCATATAAGGAAAAATTTGTTTATAATATTATCTATTCCTTTGAAAGTTATAAAATATTTATTTATACAAAAAAAAAATATGGTTAATAGGCATTTTCCCCCGCCCATATGGCGCGTGATTTGAAAAAACCCATAAAAATATTAAGATTTCATCCTTGGTCATTTTAAGATTCTTCTATTTTGACCCCTGAATGAATTTGGTCAACATTCTGAGTGACATGGCGCTTCCATGTGTTATTTTTTTATTTTTTATTATTTTATTGTGGATGTACCTGTCAACTAGATTTTTTTTTATTTTTTTATTTTCTTTTTATTTTAATTCCACATGATGTTTTTATTATTATTTTATTATTTATAGAAATTGAAAATTGTAAAAAATAAAATAAAATAAAAACTTTTGTGAGCAAAGGGTGTTAAACTCATGACCTTGAACATGCGTAAGAGGGCACATACCACTAGATCATCTTGCTACTTATGATTTATTTTCACCTCAAAGTGTATATATTACATACTTAATATAATTCTAGTTTATTTCATAGTTAATATTACATAGTTAATATAATTTCAGTTTATTACATATTTTCGTTTATATTTAATATTTAAATTTATAATAAATATTGAATGAAAATAATAAATTGAAATTATATATTTAAATATATTATTTATATTGAAATATAAATAATTTAATATTTTTTTGGCAGGTTCTTTGATTGATAGATGGTAAAAATATATTGAAATTTTTGGTAGTGTTATTTGTTTGACTTTTTGGATGATCAGGATTTTACCGACAGTTTTGGATGACTATGATTGCACTGATAGTTTCTGTTGTCCAGAGTAAATGAAAAGTTGTATAAATAGGGGGATCACATGTTGTTTGATAAACACATCCCAAAAAATGTCTCTTCCTCAATTTTGATTAAGACAGAAGTGTACTTCAACGGAGCTTCTCCTCCAGTAGAGTTTCGGCTTCCAGATGGCACCACATCTCTTGTCGGTCTGACATCCAAGTTGAATGAATTGTTGTCTGATGTCGAACACAAAAAGGTGAGAAATATCAAGTTTTGTGAAGATTGGATTGATACTAGCGGGAGGGTGAAATACAACCTTATTGAGTTGAAGACCGGCGAAGATGTGAAGGAAATGTGGAGATTATTTTGCCGTAGGATAACAAAGGGAATGATCGAGTTAGATGCTAAGCTTTCAAAATTTGTTGATGACATAATGGAGATGTTGAAACGTCCAAAAGCGTCTGGTAGTGTTTTGGTTTTTCTTATTTATTAATCATATTGCAGTGTTATGTTTTTTCTGTTTAAGTTATGTAATCCATTGTCAGATGCTAGCTAATGTTCATGTTACAATTTAAGGAAGATTAATAATATTAGAAAATAAAGAGTTATGATGAAGATGTTTGAATAATATACAAATAATGCAAAAGATATCTAAATATTGAAATATAAATAATTTAAATATATAATTTCATACGGAAATTTAGTCTATTTTTCAATATATTTAAATATATAATAAACTGAAATTATATTAACTATGTAATATTAACTATGAAATAAACATAAATAAATCACAAGGAGCAAAGTGGCTTAGTGGTATATACCCCCTTATGCATGCTCGAAGTATGTTATCAGCAATCCGATAATATAATCAAAGAGCAATTCAATTATCAACATCAAGCTTTTGGGCATTCGCAGAGATATTGATTGTACCTGAATTAGTAGCAGTAGTAGTAGTAGAAGAAGAAGAAGACCTCATTTTTTTTGTTGAATTGAAATTCTCAAAACGCATCGTTTCATTGTGTTCTTGTTGTTATTAGAGTGAGAAGAAGAAACATTAATGGTGCTGTTGTGATGATTTTGTTGTGAGTGAATTCATCAATGGTGGGTTTAGAATTGAGTTCAGATGAAGAAGATGAAGGCGATTCAAAGAGAGGGTTGGATTGGAATTTTAACTTTTTGTTGAGGAAAAATTTGAAAACGTATGACATGGTTGTTATTACGTCATAATCTTTTTTGCAAATTTATTGGGTTTCAAAACAATTAGGAATTAGTAAGAAAACAATTATGGGTTGATTTGTGTCAAAGAAAAAAACAATTAGGATTTGATTAGTTCTTGGAAATGTTAGATTTTGTTTTTGAAACGTACAAAATTTTCATTTTAAAAATTTTCAAACAATATTGAAGTTTTCGTTTGATTCAATAGAAATGTGTAAGAGAGAAGATAAAAATATTAACTAAAACTTGGTTTAAAAAATGGGGGAAGGTATCGAAGGTTCCGGAGACAGAGAGACGGGAGGGAATAGCAAGAACAAGAGGGACACGAGTGTGAAGACTAAAATAAACAATAAGGAGGATGAATGGACGAGGGTGCAATATCGTTCGATAAAGGGCAAGAAAGATGGTGATTTTAGCAGGCGTGGCTTCAGTTGGGTTAAATACTCGGTTATAGAAAAGAGTAAGGAAGAAGATAGTCATTCAACGACTGTTGATTCCTTCTTCATAACTGATTTTCCGAAAAATTTAAGAGCGGGAGATCTTTTCCAGGTTTTCAAGGAGTATGGAGAGATTGAAGAGGTTTTCATTTTACCAATAGAGACAAGATAGGTATGAGATATGGTTTTGCGAGGTTCAGCAATGTGAGTGTTGCTAGAATATTGGTCACTAAGTTGGATAATATCTTTTTTTGGCAAAATCAAGTTATTTGCTAGCATTCCCAGATTCCAAAGGTCTTAGAATAAAGGAGGGAATGGTGTGGTTTCTTCTTTGAATAAGGAGAATGTTGGTAACAAAAAAAATGTGTCTTTCTCGGAGCCTGAGTCCAGGCATCAGATGAAGTATGATTTCGAGGGTGTTAGGAAGAAGTTTTCTTATGCTCAGGCGGTGAAATCTAAGGAGGAGTGTATTTATCCCAATCCAATAGTTTCTGTAGATTCCTCTAAGATCAGGTTTTTTAAGGTGGTGAAGGATGAGATGTTTCGTTTCAATAAGGCTTTCATAAGAGTGATGTTGAATCCAAGAATGACTTTTAATATTCAACATTCTTTTAATTTGGAAGGTTATTTTTCTCTGAATGCGACCCTATTAGAGGTCAATACTTGTTTACTCGAAGAGATGGTTGAAGGGGAAATCCAAGCATTAATTGAAGATGGTGGCAACCGGCTGGATCAATGGTTCAAAGAAATCGGACCGTGGAAAGAGGAAGACATTGATCTGGAGAGAGTAACTTGGTTGAAGGGTGTTTTGGGATTCCTTGTTTTTCTTGAACCCTAGTTTTTTTTAATTCTTATATAATTTGTTTGGAAGTTACGTTTGTTATGATGAAGAATCGATGAAGCAAACTAAATTTGATGTAGGCAGAATCTTGATCAGATCGAGTTGTGTTATGGTGATAAATGAGGTTATAAAGATCATAACTAAAAAAGTGTAATTTCATATCAAAATCATGGAGGATGGTCTAGGACCTTTGAGATTAGTGGTTCGTGAGAAGAAGATTGAGGTAGAGTTGGATGAGGATGTAGAATCGGATTATGATATTAGCTTCGATGAAGTGGCGGTTCCGAATAAATTCTTGGACCCTGAGGAAGATGACAACATAGGTGGTTTAGAGATAGGGAGAGTAGGGTGTTCTTTGGCTTGTAAGTTGGTGGAAGACTTTTCAAAAGGCGTGGAGAAAAGGACGAATGAAGGGGGGGTTTTTCTTCCTAAGGATTTTGATGTTGATGTGGCAAAGGAAACACGTATTGGGTCATCTCAATCTTTTCATCATAGAGTTTTCAAAGAAGTAGAGGTAGCTAGGTTTGAGGATATAGTGGCAATTAGCATGAGGGATAGGTGTTCCACTTTGGAGGAATCTGAGTAGAGCAAGAAATCAACTTCCTTAGCAAGTGGGTCGGTTGGGTTGGACTTGGACCAAGCCCAACTTAAAGTGGTTTGAAAAATAAGGAGGAAAGGTTATCCTAGAGTCCAAAAAATAGGTTTTTTTTTATTAAAAAAAACTTCCTTAGTTGATGGATCTGTTTCGAGGCCCAAGGAAAATCAAAGGTTAACCAAGGAAAATCAAAGGTTAAAGACTAGTTTTTGTGAGCCCAATAACAAGAAGCATGATGTTTCTAAGTTCCATAATCTTTCTGTTTTGTCCTTTTTTCCTCACAAAAGATTACCTCTTCTTCCTTTATCGATGTCTCTTCCGGTGGCTTTGAATTAAAAATCCTCTATTTCGTTTGAATAAATTCATGTTTTCTCGGGTGGATCAACTCTGTGTTGTGATGAAATGACGGATTCTGATTTGAGACAAGGTAATCGTAGGTTTTTAGCTCAAGGTGATGATCAAATGGTGGGCAAACTTTATCAATTAAGGAGCTGGGCATCAAAAGGGTAGAGGAGGATGAATTTTACGAAGGATTAATTCGATCCATGAAGCAGAGAAATAAAGTAGAAAAGATTAAGAGGGTGACTAAAATCAAAGGTTTCCAATGATAATAGTTTCTTTCAATGTGAGAGGGTATGGTAATCCTTTGAAAAGGAAAAGGATTCAGCAAATTCTTCGCAAGGGGAAAGCAGATATGTGTTTCTTTACAAGAGACAAAATTGAAGAAAATGGATAGTGATATATCTCAAAGTATCTGGGGTAGCAAAGAGGTTGAGTGGATGACGAAAGATTTGATTGGTCAATAGGGAGGTATGTTGATTCTTTGGAGGTTTGGAATTATTTCCCCTTTATTCAGTTTTCAAGGTGAAGGTTTTGTAGGTTTGTGTGCGCTTTCGGATGATAAGGTGTGCTTCTTTATTAATGTCTATTCTTCTTGTTTGATTGCTAATAAGAGGAAATTTTAGAGTGAGTTAATTGAGAAAAAAATTTAGTTGGGTTATGGCGAGTGGTGCATTGGTGGTTATTTTAAATCAGTTAAAAATTTTGGTGAAAGAAGTAACAGGTCCGGTGTCAGTAATTCGAAGGAGATGGATGAATTTTCTGAATTTATTAATAATCTGGATTTAGAGGAATTTCCTATCATTGGTAACAAATTTACTTGGAGGAAGCCCGATGGCAGTGTGTGTAGTATATTAGACAGAATTCTTGTTTTGCCTGGGTTAATCTATGCGTGGAATATTTTAGGGCTGAAAACGGGCCTGCGGGGTGTTTTGGATCACCGTCCGATGTGGTTGAAATGTGAAATCATTGAATGGGGATCCAAACCATTCATATTTTTTCATGGGTTGTTCGATCATAAAGATTTATTTGTATTCATTGAGTAGGAGTGGGGAAGCTTGCAGGTTGTTGGTAAAAAGGCTTTTGTTCTTAAGGAGAAACTCAAATTGTTAAAGGCCAGACTTAAATGGTGGAACAAAGAAGTTTATGGTTGGGTGGACTTGCACTTAGAAAAGGCGGTTTCAGAGTTGAATCTTATAGAAGATAAGTGGTTGAAGGGGGAGGATGTAATTATCTGGAGGAGTTGGAGAAACGGAAAAATTTGAGTAATTGATTTTGGAATTTATTACTTAGAAGAGAGAGTTTACTTAGTAAAAAAGCTAAGGTGAATCGACTCAAAAAAGGATATGTGAATTCGAGATTCTTCCACATAATTATGCCAGCTCGCAACAACAAGAATATTATCCATGTCGACAAAGAGGAAGGTAGGGTGGAGGGTGTTATTAAGGTCAAAGAGTTCATCATGAGGTACTTCGAAAAGAGTTGCAAGGAAAATCTTATCAATCAGCTTGTGCTAAGGGGTATTGATTTCAAAGAGTTGTCTATTGAAGATAATGGTTTGTTTGAGAAGCCTTTCACAGTTAAAGAGTTGAAAGAAGGTATTTAAGATTGTGATGGAGACAAAACCCCGGGTCCCAATGGTTTTTCTTTGGAATTTTTCAAGCCGGGGTGGGACTTTGTGAGAGCATATCTTATGAATTTTCTTAACGAGTTTTCTATTTCAGGTAAACATCCTAAAGCTATGGCGGTTTCGTTCATTGCACTTTTTCCTAAGGTGGAGATTCCTCAATCCTTGGGAGAATATCAACCTATTTGCTTGATTTCTAGTGTTTACAAGATTTTGTCCAAAACTTTGGCGGGGAGATTGAAATAGGTGATAGGTAAAGTCATATCTCATTGTCAAACAGTGTTTATTCTTGGTCGGAAAATTTTTGATGGAGTGGTAGTGGTAGTGGTTAATGAATTTATTGATTACGCTAAGAGAGTAAAAAAGGAGTTTTTAATTCTAAAAGTGGATTTTGAGATAGTGTACGACTGTGTTTCTTGGATTTTTCTAAGATACATGTTCTTAAGATTTGTTTTTGGGTCTAGATGGAAACTTTGGATGGAAGCTTGTGTTTTTGGCATGTCTTTTCCTGTGTTGGTCAATGGTAGTCATACCAAGTATTTTGTCGGTTCAAATGGGATTAGGCAAGGAGATTCGTTATCTTCTTTTCTCTTTGTTTTAATAGTTGAAGGACTGGCAGGGCTGGTGTTTAAGGCTAGATCTTGCGGCTTGTTCAAGGGATTCAATTGCGGGGACAGGTGCGAATTCCACATTCTTCAATTTGCAGACGATACGATCATAATGGGGGAACACAGTTGGCATAACTTATGGGCATTTAAGGAGATTTTTAGGGGATTTAAGTTGGTTTCTGGTCTAAATGTGAGTTTCGGTAAAAGCAAGATTTATGGTTTAAATTAGACGGATTCTTTCTTGGCAGCAGGGGCTGATTTTCTGAGTTGTTCGGACAAAATTTCGTTCAAATTTCTTGGAATTAAGGTTAGTTCTAATCCTAGGAGGGTGGCATCGTGGAAAGAAGTTATCGATTATTTGAAGACTAAACTCTCTAGGTGGAAAGGTAGGTTTCTTTCTTTCGGTGGAAGGGTAACTCTCCTGAACTCAACTCTTAACAACATTCCGATTTACATGATATCCTTCTTTAAAGCTCCCAAAGTTGTGTTGAAGGTGATAATCTCGATTCAAGCTTGGAAAGGGGTTACAAATAAGAATGAAGTTTCTTGGGCAAGCTAGAAAACAGTTTGTAAACCGGAAAAGGAGGGTGGTTTGGAAGGTTAGTACGACTCTCTTAGCGAAATGGAAGTGGAAATTTCTCAATGAAAGGGAAGCAGTTTGGAAGAATTTTTTGGAGTTTAGGTGCAGTAACATGTCGAAGGAAGTTTTTATCCATAATCCTGCTAAGTCTCTGAAAAGGGCCTCTATTTGGTGGAGAGATTTGCTCTCTCTTGGTGCCAAAGATGTTAATTCAGTGGATTGGTTTGTGAACAATATTCATCGTAAAGTGGGTGATGGTAATACTTTGGACTTTTGAAGGAATAACTAGTGTGAAGCTCAGCCCTTGCGTCTTTATTTTTTGAGCTTTTTTTTAATCATGCTGATAGTTTCGCCACTGTTAGTGATTATGGTGGTTGGGCTAATGTTGTGTGGTATTGGAACTGAGCTTTTTTCTCCAAGGCAAAACAGCAGAACGCGCCTCAACTACAGTGTTTTTGGCAAGTTTTGTCTTTGGTTTCACTGTGCAGATTCGTCGAGGACAGCTATATCTGGAAGGCCGACTCAACGGATCTGTTTTCTGTAAAATTTTGTTGCAGGGCCTGATGAAAGAGAAGGTTGACAACATGTGTAGTGCAGAGGTTTTATTGCAGTTGCGGAGATTGCGGAGAACTAATGTTCAGTCTAAAATTCATGTTTTTGGTTGACGTTTGTTTATTAATAGGCTTCATACTAAAAAGGAACTTGTCAAGAGGGGGATTTTCCAAAATTCTATAGATCTCATGTGTGTTTATTGCTTTGCTCTTGAGGAAGATTTGTTTCATCTGTTGTTTTCTTGCCCCTTCGCAACTAGAGTGTGGGAATCTATTTGTCAATAGTTGGAGATTAAGATTTTTGTTGAAAACTCGGTATTTAATCATGTGGAGACATTATATTCTCTTATGAGGGGCAAAGTTGTTAGGAGCAAGAAGATGTCGATTTGGTTGGCGACGTGTTAGTGTTTGTGGCTTCAGAGAAATAACATAATTTTCAATAACGTAGGTTTGAATACAGAAGAACCTTGTTACCATATCAAATTCATATCTTGGAATTGGATTGTTCTAGGATTGAAGAGTATAATGGTGTTGTATTTTTATAATTGGTGGAGAAATCCAGTAGAATATTTCAAATTACATTGAAGTTGTAATATGTTTTGAACACAGTTTTTGCTCCCTTTCAATCTAATTGCTTATTGAAAAAAATGAAAGAGAAAAGTTGAAAAAAAAAATCTTATTTTTGTCTTATGGTTTGTTGAGAAATAAAGAAGAGATAATGGATCTATTTGAGTTGGTTTTTTTTATTAAAAAAATTATAAACTTCGTTTAATTGCAATTTTCGTTTTTTTATTTTTTTTCTATATTATTTTTTTAAGTTTTGTGTTGGATTTTAGTCCCCTCTTCAATTTAGGAATTATTTTTAACGATATGGCTTTCAGTTTGTTGAGGTGTAATGCCAAGTTATTTTAAAATTAATCCAATTCTTTTGTTAATTTCATATATATGTTAATTTGTTTTATAAATTTTCAAAAATATTTATCTAATGTTAGTTTATAAAAAATAAAATGATACTTAACCCTAACCATTAATATTGAAGATTTGTTGGTTAGATTCGCGGCACGATCAATGGTGCTCGAGCTCGGAGGTGATGGAGACAACTGCATTTTAGGTATTAAGATTGTTGAATCCATGATAAAGAGGTGGAAAAGGATGCGATGATATGTGGTGGTTAATGGTCAGAGTTATGAGTGTATGTGATAACAAATTGATGATAGATGAAAACAAGTTTGTAGTGTTGAAATTAAATCAATAACAATTAATCACATATGCATGTTCTATATATTATGTCATATACCTTAGTGCAAAAGAGAATAGATAATACAAAAGTGTATATAATTACAAGATCTACGACATGTTAGTATACGAGAGAAGAGATTGCAGGATTATCTGGATCTATTGAGAAAGTTTTGTTGGCGGTAATCATGAAAGGTAAAAGACGAACAACGAACACCTAATGGCTTATATGGTTCTTCCTCAACCGGTACTCCTAATACCTAGAATACTCTTCAGATGGGGAGAAGAGATAAATTGCTTGTGTACAGTATATTGGGGACCATAGCCTATATATAGTGTAATGGCCAATTAGGGTTCCCATTATTTCCAAATAGGTCATCGTGACATACACTCATATTTGAGCTCATATCTAATTAATTAATTAATTAATTACTAAATAGAAATATAATTAGCCTTTAAAATTTATTTGACCACATAATCAATTAAGGCTCTTAATTTTGATAAATAGCTAATATAATTAAAATATATATACCCACATAATAATTATTAGAATATAATAAGTAAAATATTCCAACAATCTTCCACTTGTGCAATATATTTTTAATAATTATATCACAAATCTTTAGGCACGCATCTGAATGCTATTTATCTTTAGATTTCAACTTTATAATCTGATCCACCTAATACATCAATAATTGGACCACCGCGGCTGTTGTCACTAACGTACAACGTGACAAAACCCCGGCGACCACCACATCAATGTACTTGATGACATAGATCGATATGGATGAGTGACATGGAAATTTCATGTAATGTGATCTCTAAATCATGCCTATTTCCATCTAGTCCATCTGAATTCTTTATTGAGATCAAACTGAAGTTTGCAAATTCAATATTTGCACAAAAATACAGAAATGTTTATAACAATAATAACCTCATAAGCTTTATTTCTGCAAATAATCTTAACATAAAGTCTGTATCGATATCAAAACAATATTATAAAACATAAAGAATGAGTGACTCCCACTAATTTTGGACATCCTTAGTGACAACAATCATATGAAATACCTCATATGTCCAGTCTTTGATTAGTAAGTTAACTAGCATAAAATTTCTATCTATATGTTCTATCATTCAACAATAACTTATAAGTTAATAAACTTTATAAAACTGTTGTTGAAACATTATCTGACTGACTTATGTCACAATATAGCTCGAGTTGTCTTTTTAAACCTTTTACTATATGCAACCAAGTGACATAAATACTTATAGTCATTTCTTGAGTTAGGATGCCCATTATATATGGACATCCAAAAGGATCAGAGTCGAACATCCTGATGATCTCTAATATGTGAGCACAAGTCCTTTTGTTCTCTATAACAATCTTTATGGTTGTCTCATTTCAACAATTCAAAATTTGAATTTTCGTATCTACCAAATGATCTCATTATATATATGCTTATTCCTGATGCATATACATAAGATTCCCAAAAACCGAAAAAGTATAAAAATCTTAATTTTCTAAAACTTTCAGATTCTTTTATTTTGGGCAATGATTGAGACTTAATAGTCTCCCTTGATAATTGAGACATACCCTAGTTTATTGTCTTTTATGTCAATTTTATTTTTAACTTTATTGATATATACATACATTTTTTGTGCTAACCGGATGATACCTTGAGAATAATCTCTAATTATCTAAATACCTAATACAAAAGAGACGTGTCCAAGATCTTTCATCGCTAAACTTTTGTTAGAGATTTCTTGGTTTCATACAACAATCATATATCATTGCTGACTAAATAAAATAAGATTAACACATTAAACTATGAACATAAACTTACTCCCACTGAACTTGTAAAACTCAATAATTTTTCATATTAGACATCCCAAAACCAAACAAGACAATTGCCTTATGAAATATTGTGGTGTCACTAATGAGACAGTTTCATTAACTCATAAATGGATTTTATCTGTTCGCAAATCATAAACTTTGTATCCATTGACACAAAATTTTCTCTCATTGCACCATATTGTATTTCTTAATATCGCCATTAAGAAATACTAACTTGATATCCATATTATGAAGCTCCAAAATTATAACAAGTAACAAGTGTCACAACTATCATAATGGAGTCTTTTAATCACACTGAATATAATTTCTCTTCTCAGCCAATTCTTTATGACACTTGATGCTCTAGTTCTTGAGGATGTTGAGTTTGATCTTCAAAAATTAATTTCTTAATTTAATTGAGAGAAAGAACAATAATATTTGTAGGGCTGGACATCGGTTCGGGCCGGTTCGGGTTCGGGCCCAAACTCTCAAACCGGCCTAACCCACGGGTGATAATCACAGACCCAACTTCCGACCAGTTTAGATTTCGGTTTTTTCGGGTTCGGATTAAATCGGTTCGGTTATGTGAATCGGTTTTTTTCGGATTTAGCATAAATATAACAGAAATAACAATGGTTTGACAGAAAAAATTCAATACTTAAATTGAAACTTTTATTATAACAATATTGAACAAAACAACAAATATAAAAATGTTGGTTAAGATTTACATATACAGAAAAACTTTTCCTCATGTTTTGTAACTTACAATTTATTTTTAATAAAATTCAACTAATGAACATTTTCATGGTTTTGCTGTAGCATCCTTTTCATCTTGAAATCTTGAAATTTGCTTCATATTCTTCATCTCAAGTATTTAGATCTTATGAAAAATGAATCTTCAAGAAATTTTAATCAAAGAGACAGATGAAAAAATATGAGATAGAAATTAGTGATATGAGATAGAGGAGAAATGATTGAACCAAGGAAACATGAGATAGAGATGAAATGAAAGAACAAGAAAACAAACTATTTTTGCTGAGTTTCTGAATGTGAGAGCAAGGCAAATGGAGATGGAAACGGCTAGGGTTTGTTTCTTCACGAACAAATGATATATATATGTGTGTATTGGGCTTCAAAATATACCCAGTCCAGCCCAATATGAAGAACAATGGAAATAATATATTTTTTACTGTCGGGTTCGGTTTTCGTTGGGTGGAATTTGTCCAACCGAACCGAACCGGTGTTATCCAATAAAATCCAAACAGGTCACCCGATGGACCCGAAAACCCGAAACAGATCCGACCGAATGCATTCGGTTTGTATGGGCCGGACGGGTACGGTCGGTTGAAATTATTTTGTCCACCCCTAAATATTTGTATGAGAGTCCAAATTTACTATATACATAACAACTGTATGAATTTAATCAGAACCAATTCTTTCCCACTCAATTTTGTTTTTTGACCATATCTCGCCCCCAAACTCAATATTCTCAAGACACATTACAAAATTTGTCTCAAAATATTCTTTAACTTGAGACTAAAGTTTATATTTCTCAAATTTTTCAACAATTCTAGATTGTCACAAGTCATGACTGAATTAACTAGAATAATATTTGAATTTAAAAGAAAAAATTGAATTCATCATTAAAAAAAAGAAGTTATCATATTAAAACAAAACTTTATTCATTCATCAAATTACTTTTAAATGCAAATTTAAGTTTATAATAACAATCTAAAATAAATTAAAATAAATATCAATCTTTACCAAATTTGTGCCCTTTAAATTGATATATATTTCAACACCATTGAACATTTGTCAGTTCAAATCATATTTTCTTATTATTCTTTATGTGCCCTTATCTTTTGAGGTATTTACCGAATGAACACTATTTTATTTTCTCTTGCTTCAATCTTTTCTTTATTGCACACTTTATGAAATTATTCTATTAAAGAATAATTTCTAAATTTTATAGTTATAAACTTAACTATGCAAAGAGAATACCATATGCTAAATTTTTGACAAAGACACATAATTGACGAAACTATAGTGCTTTAGCAAGATTAAATAATTTCATAATGCGCTTCAAATATTTTCTTTGCTTAATAATCTTAATGAAAAGCCATCACTCCAATGAGAGTTTGACTTTTGCTTTATTGCTTTAGAAGCACTAGAATTTAAGCAAAGATAATATGAAAAAATTTATGTCATCTTAAATAACACCTCTAATGTCTCTGGATTGCAATGCTTTAAGATCATAGACCTGTGTAATTTGGAGTGTACTCATTTTTTAAACTTGAGTCTCACTTTAAATATATTAAGTTGTGAGAGAATTTAAGTTTCTCCATCCTTATGTAAGGTCTAGATCCAAGAAAATAATGTTCATATTTTATTCCTAAAAGTTAAAATTTTTGAGAATCAAAATCTAACTTATTTTGCAGATACATAAACTATATTACTTTATAGATAACAAAAAAATATACTCACCAAAATACCAAGTACATCATTCATGTCAAGTCTTTAGACAACAACAACAGTTGTTAGTGGTATTTTATTACAATGATTAAACATTGACAATTAATATTGATAAACAATAAATCTTTATAATCGTCACATGTTTACCATCATAGGTGTGAATGTAATCCACTGAATGCTTTTATGAGTTTACGTTCACACGACTTTATTAGGCACATCAATAAATTATTATAGAGATATGCAGATATTTAATTGTAAATTATAAGACAAAAACAAGATACCAAGCGCACCATTAATTCACAATCTTTGATTGGCAAGAATTAACTGCAAGCGGTACTCTCAACATAATGATCAAACATTGGTAATAAGTTATGTCAGATAATGTACGTCTTTGAAACGAACCATTACCCACATGGAAAAAAACTTAATAATTACCTCACCATCACAGGTATGTAAATATCCGGCTAATTGTGTCTTCCTTTTGGCCGACTATAACAGCTTGCATGAATAATTCCATACTACATCTTTTGTAATTTCAACTGAATCAAATATACACAACAGTGGTTACTTTTGCAACTTGTTGTTTCAACTAACTCAATAAAAAATTACTAGAAAATTTAATAAACTAAATGGGAAAAAAGTCTTAAATATACGAGGCACTGCCCATAAAAGGTAAGCCGGATCCGCAAGCTTTGTTGCATTCCTCATAATCATAAGATTACTTAGCGACCCTTAATGTGAGAACAAACTAACAAGAAAATAAGAAATAGAATGAAATAAAAAAAGAGTAGAAACTTAATAACTATAAAATTTAAACATCATAATCATCCTATAAACCAAATATTCAATTTCAATTCAAATAAAAATTGAATCTTTATATATAGCAAAAAATTATTTCATGCTAAAATTGATTCACTGACATACTTAATGACTCTTTAAATAAATGAACAATTATTTTAGAATCAAAGTTTCCAATAATAAATAATAAATAATAAATGAAACAAATCTTCACATGCTTATAAATAAACCATAAATCTAGAATTCAAATTTCCAAAAATTTAAATAGTCAAAACATTAATTTAGTATTTACCAAAATCGGATCACAATATTTTAAGGTTCAATATTAATTAAGTGTTATATAAAGGTAATTGATCTTCCAATAAATTATATATTATAATCAAATTAAATATATATAACAAATTCACATAGGCACCAAATAACTCTTTAAATAAATTATTTTAGAATCAAAAAAATCATTTCTAAATTTCAAAGTATCTAGAATTTAAAGAATCAAATATTTAGATTTACCTTATAATTTTGAGAGACATTCAAAACATTCAAAAACTTTCCACAAATAATATATAATAACTAAATATATATTTAAGCAAATTAGTATTTGTCTTATCTCTCAAAATTCTAAATTCGTGTGTAGATTTTATGTGAATCAAATTGAAAGATAAAACAATAATTAAAAAATCAAATAAAAAGATTTGATAGTAAAACTTTTTTTAATTCAAAATCAAGAATCAAATCACCAAAATAAGATTTAAATTTAATATTTATCTTTCCCAAATAATTGACATGAATATATATATATATATATATATATATATATATATATATATATATATATATATATATATATATATATATATATATATATATATATATATTAAGAATCAACATTTTTTAAAAGAAAATAGATTTTAGGATTTTCAATCATCAATCATAATCATACATGTGATTTCAAATATATTTAACTTAATATATATTAAATAACATATCTCCCAAAGAAAACCAAAATTTTCACAAATATTTTTCTTCCAAAAAATATTTAAATTTTAATTTTCAAACAAATCATTATCATATAGTTTCTATGTCAAATTCAAAACTTTCCATAAATTTCAAGTAAGTGTAGCAAAAAAAAATTACTGGAAAATTATCATTAAAACTTCATGCCTCTTAAAACATATATATATATATATATATATATATATATATATATATATATATATATATATATATATATATATATTGAAAAAAAATCATGAATTTCAAATATATGTTTCATGATCCAAAGTAAATAAATAAAAAACATTGATGTTTAGAGGACAAATCTCAATAAACTAAACATGAAGATCTGCTCTAATACCACTTGTTGGAATTAAATCAATAACAATTAATCACATATACATATTCTACATATTATGTCATATACTTTAATACGGAATAAAATAGATAATACAAACATGTTCATAATTACAAGATCTATGACATGTTAGTATATGAGAGAAGAGATTGCAGGAATACCTGAATCTATTGAGAAAGTTTTGTTGGCGGTAATCATGAAAGGTAAAAGAAAAACAACGAACATCTAATGACTTGTATGATTCTTCCTCAACCGGTACTCCATATGCCTAGAATACTCTTCAGATGAGGAGAAGATATAAATTGCTTGTTTACGATATATTGGGGACCATAGCCTATATGTAGTGTGATGTTCAATTAGGTTTCCCATTATTCGCAAATAGATCATCCTGACATCCACTCATATTTTAGCTCATATCTAATTAATTAATTAATTACTAAATAGAAATCTAATTAGCCTTTTAAATTTATTTGACCACTTAATCAATTAAATCTCTTAATTTTGATAAATAGCTAATATAATTAAAATATATATGTCCACATAATAATTATTAGAATATAATAATTAAATAATATTTAAATTATAAAATATTTCAACATGTGGTGGTAACGGGCAACTTCAGTTTGCAGATCCGGTAAGTGATGTTAAAAAGAATTGGATTAATTTAAACTTGACTTGTCATTTATACGTCAGCAAATTGAGAGTTACATCATTAAAAATAAGCTTCAAATCCGAGGGAGGATTAAAATTCAACATAAAACTCAAAAAATAAACCAAAATCGAAATTTTTAAAATGGGGATCAAAAGTAAAAAAAAAAAAAAAACAAAAGACAAAATATAGAGATCAAAGTTACAAATAAACTTATAAAATTTATAACTTATTAGATTATATAATTTTATTTTAATATTTTTAAGAACCAAAAAACTAAATCAACTTAGAGCATGATTATCAAAGTTACTATGCAGTTTCCAAAGACATAAAGACACTTTGTGAGGATTGTTTTGATGTTTGTCAAACTCATTTTTTCTTTAATGTGCAACACTTCTAAATTAATAAACGCTCTTTTACATTTAATTATCTTCTTTTTTTATTTATTTATTAAACTCATTTCAATCATTCGGAAGAAAAAAAATCCAACACTACTATTAATTATACTTATTTCATCACTTGAAAGAAAAAATTGCAACCCAGTAAATGAAAAAATTGCAACAGTCATAATGTAACAGTAATATTATTTATTAGTATAAATAGGTAATTCATTTTATTATGTTTTTCATTTACATTTAGTCTAAATTTGACCAATTTATTTTAGAAGATTTCTTAATGCATCATATATGTTATTTAGACATCATGTAAAAATATTTAAACACCTTCAAATTTCGAAGATGCATCTCCGAACACACCAAAATTTGAGTTAATGTTAAAATATCTCAGAGATGCATCTCCAAAATAAATTGGAGCTTAAATCACGCCAGAACCCTTCTTATTCCTCTCTTCAAACTCTCAATTTTTTTCCATCACCAAGTCCAAAATAAAACAACCAAGCTCAAAGGATCATCAATCACCATCACCAAATATCATCCAACACTGAAACAAAGTGAAACATTGTAAGTTTTTTTATGTTTTGATAAGTTTTTTGAGTTTTTATGTAAATGAGTAGAAATCGATGATTTAGGTATCAAATTAGTAGGAAATGCAAGAATGTTAATTTAAATATGCTGTAAAACACGCATCTTTGTTGAAAATCACTATCAAACTGTTTATTTTGAGGTTTGCATTTTTGTGTTGCCTCCATTGGTGAACTGGAGAGTTACAAAAAATTTTGAAGATGCATCTATGAAATTTTTCAACGTTTGGTTTCATATTACTCAGAGAAGCATCTTCGTAATTTTTCAAAATTTGGTTTCATATTACCCGTAAATGCATTTCCATAAAATAGAAGTATCTTTTTCTTGTTTGTAATGTTGCTTGCTTGCACTAATTATTTAATTTACTTTAACTTACATGCATTATGGTTGATAGACATGAGAGACTGAGGCACGAGAGGATTGCACAACATACATCAGTGTGGTGGGAGAAGAGTCAGGTTTTGGAGGCTCCTGTTCACTCTGGCCAGAGCCATCTACTTTTGGGGCTAATACTTCTCCTCATGCTTCTTCATCATCTTCTTCTCGTAGGAGACAGATTTCACCTACCAACAAATCACTCCCTCCATCCTCTCTCAGGCGCCATTTTCACCTATTTAAGCGCCAGAGGTACCCGAGTCATTGGTGGTACCAGAGGCACCACTGTCACCTCCAACGCATGATGTTGTTGAGTCAATGCCACCTCTTACTGCTAATATTGTTGATGTTACTGAGTCAGTGCCACCTTCTATTGCTGATGGTGTTAAGCCAGTGCCACCTCCAGATTGTGAGACTGCTGAGGATGTTGAGCCAGATGCATTTGGAGGAAGCTTTATAGTGTTATCACTATTGCTTCTGTACCTAGACTATACTGTCATACATATTTGGGACGGTGAGGTAGTATTAGTCAGATTCATTATTTTAATTTACAAGTTTTTGAAATTGAATTATTTTTTTGGAGGAACGTGGTCCATTGAAGATTATAAACCACTGGAGGAAGATTACTAGCTTGCCTCAGCCGAATGAGGAGTGGTTCCAGGCAGATTTGTCCCTATCTGGGATGAAGGACTTGTGCATCACATGTTATATTACAGTCAACCACGGGATGCTTAATGCATTCTTGGAGATATGGCACACCGAGACTTCCTCATTTCATCTCCCTCTTGGTGAGATGTCTATCACACTCGATAATGTGTCGTGTTTGTTACATCTTCCGATCAAGGGAAAACTTCTAGACCATATGAGGATTAGCAAAGAAAAGGCACTCAAGATGATGGTAGACTATCTGGGAATTGACCTAGTGGATACGGTGGCAGAGATGGATAGAACCAGAAGGGCTCATGCTAGGTTTGAATTCCTGAAAAAGGTATATACAGATGAGCTCCTTACAACACATGAGGTTACCGGGGATGACGAGCAGGTGGGGCTCCATAGAGTGTATGCTATGAGAGCATACCAAATATATTTGGTTAGCACTACTATTTTTGTGGACAAATGTGCCACTTATACAAATGTCATCTACCCATGGTACTTCTAAGATTTTGAGCAGATCCATAAGTACAACTGGGGGCCGCTTGTTTGGTCTACCAGTACTCGAAGTTATTATAGGGTTGTTGGTGGAAGGGGAAGCAGGTCACCAGCATCATCACTCTACTGATGATAATATTTATTGGTCTTTTAATGTTTCTGTGTCATTTTTATTTTATCTTTGCAACGCCATTACTGATGATTCGTGTGTCCAAACTTTTCAGGCTTGGATCCTCCAACACTTCCCGTGTATCTTCAGTTGGGCGAGTGTAATGACTTACATTGAAGATACTCTGCATGTTACTGGATTTGCCCCCGCTCAGAGGGAATTAGGTAACAGAGTCATTCAGAGTGTATCTTGATTGTTTGATTGTCGAGGACATGCACTTCAACAACTATATGGATCATCGTGAGACGTGTCCTTTTGATGAGATAGTGTTATAATCATGATGGTTGGCATGCGCATCACGTCTCACTGCTCCTCATCTTCCCGAGCGCGTCATGCGGCAGTTTTGCTACACTCAGACCATTCCCAGACACCATGTTGTCTCTGTTCCTCCTACTTTGACACATAGACAGATGGATGGCATGCTTAATGATTATGAGAGTCATCTGGTATCAGAGGAGACACGAAATATCATAGTTGAAAGTGATTGGAGCTACGCCAGTGGTACACCGGGTGGTTCTTCAGGGTGTCACAT
The DNA here is from genome assembly GCA_022829125.1 of Lathyrus tuberosus. NCBI lineage: Eukaryota > Viridiplantae > Streptophyta > Magnoliopsida > Fabales > Fabaceae > Lathyrus > Lathyrus tuberosus. Next base: position 9,077,961 of record JALAZF010000044.1, on the reverse strand, counting down.
CCGTATATGGTGCAGGGTGCTCTAAAAGATCCATTGAGGCTAGCTCATTAGGAAATACTATAGGGAGAGCAAGCACAGTTAGATCATGCTAAGGATCTTTTGCTTAGATGTCGACGTATAGTGGATATTGAGGAAGCAGGCATTGACAGATGTATCTTCCTTAATGGGTCTGAAGTGAGGTAGGTCTTAGATGCCATCATGATGGAGGCATGGGGGTGTTGATGTACCAGAGACAACGGCAGAGGGTGGGGGGATTGATGGCTAAGGAGCCAGAGGACCCACAGGAGATAGAGGAGGCAGATGCGATGTAGTCCGACATACACAGTAGTACAATAGTATATAGTAATTGTACTTTGGATTCATTATGGATTGTATTTTATTTTTACCTTATGCTACTTTATCGTTGTTTTCGATTTTATTTATATATGAAATTCTTGGACCATCTGGATTTATATACGTCATTTTTTGCATCCAGATTGTATGGTTTAAATCTCGTCATATAACATGGTACATAACACTTATAAATCTTCATCTAAATACACATAAACAAAACATAACATGTACTATTCTATTCTGATAGGTTACTGAGATGTATCTCTGTAAAATAAATAGAGATGCATCTCCAGTAATATAAACTTGTAAAATGACTTCTGAGTGTGATGCATGGTATATGTTTTAAATTGTTACAAAGATGCATCTCTTAATCATGTAACGTTTCAAGGTGCGTCCGAATATGCATCTCTAGGATTTAGGGGCATTTAGGTAGTTTCACGTGGTGTCTAAGTAATATATAAGGTGCATTAAGAAATTGCCTTATTTGATCTCATTTGAAATGTTTGTCTACGCGTTTCATTTGATAATGAAATTGTTGAGTATGACTCATATTGATTAGATAATTATGGGTTGTTGAGATAACCATAGATTGTTGAGAGTATAACTCATATTGTTGCAATAATTATAGGTTATTGAGATAATAATGGATTTTTGAGAGCATAACTCATATTATTGAGATAATTGTTGAGAATAACATGTGTGAGTAATGTGGGGAAGTCCCACATTGATTAGAAATGTGGAGACTTAAGCACTTATAAGTGAGAGAACCCATACACCTATCACCTTAAGGTTTTTGGTGAGTATGTGGTGTGTCTCTCACAAAGGTGCGTTGCTCAAATGGAAAATCCCAAAGTGAAAAATGTCCCCTCGTGTTGACCCCCTGAATTAATGACCCAACGGTGGTATCTGAGCATGGTTAGAGTGAAGGGGCCGATTACTTGTATCAAAATTCCCTACCGGATAGAAGGTGGCTCATTAAAAAGTGTCAATGGATATACAAGTGTAAAGCTCTTCCGCTTGAGGGGGGAGCATTATGGATAGACTCACACTTAAGAGGGAGCATTGAGAATAATAAGTGTGAGTAGTGTGGGTAAGTCCCACATTGGTTAGAAATGTGGATGCTTGAGCATTTATAAGTGGGAGAACCTAGAGCTGGCAAAATGGATCGGGCCTACCAGGCCGGGCCGAAAAGCCCGATAAAATGAAGGGCTTGGACAAAAAAATTAGGGCCCGTTTATCATCCGGGCACTTTTAGCCCGGCCTGTTGAAGCCCGAACTCTAACCGGGCTAGCCCGATTGGATTGCGGGTAGCCCGTTTATTTTATAAAATATAAAAATAAAAATAAAATTCTAAAAACAAATATGTGTTAAAGTGTCCATATATTTTTTTAAAAAATAATATAAATAATAAATTATTAAACTTCAGAATGACGTTAAAGGCTTATATAGCCCAATTCATCCACTAATACTATCCACTCTAAATATTCATCCATTCACCACATTTTGAATAAACATACTGTACTTTTGAATTATGCAGAATTTTGAATTATACAAACATTTTGTAAGCATTAAGTTAGATACTAACGTATGTGTAATTATTTATCATAAGTTATATACTAAATTCAAAATACACATTTATAATACATTAAATAAGAAAAGTTACAGAGACATAATTGCAATAAAGTTTGATACAAAATTATAGTGATACAGAATTATAGTTACAGTAACTTCAAAATATACATTTGTAATTATTTTGTAAGCATTTTTCTGTTAATGATATTTTTAAGCATTTTGAATGTTTGATACAACCATATAATTTGAAAGCATTTTAAATAAATATAGTGATACAGAATTATAACTTCAGTGTTCAGTGTGTAAGTTATTGAACTTTTGAATTATGTAGAATTTTGCAACCATATTATTTATCTTAAGTTACATGTTAGCTTCATTGTGTAATTATTTATCATAAGTTAGATTCTAGATTCAGAATACTCACTTATTATGTTAACATGAATTTAAATTATTTATTTGATTTTTCATTTATATTAGTTTGACTGGTATTCTAGTCATTGTTGGTGTCTTTGAAAGAATTTTGTGGCATGATATCATATTACTATGATTATGAAGTAGCATATTATAGTTTATTTTGCTAAAAAGTAACATATTGTAGTTTATTTTGCCAAGAAGTGGCAAAAAGTGTGCACTGAAAAATAGCATGGTGTGATATCCTATTTTTTTTTTTATAAGTTTTAAAATAAAAAAGTGACTTTTTGAATTTAAAAAATAAATAATAAATATAAACCTGGCTGGCCCGAAAAAATAGAGGCCCGCAAAGGGCCGGGCTTGGTCAATCAAATTGTGGCCCGTTTATAAATCGGGCTTTTTAGCCCGGCTCAAATAAAGCCCGAGCCCATCATGGGGCAGCCCGTCACGGACCGGGTAGCCCGTTTTGCCAGCTCTAGGAGAACCCACAGACCTATCACCTTAAGGTTTTGAGTGAGTATGTGGTGTGTATCTCACAAAGGTGTGTTGCTCAAAAGAAAAAATCCCCAAAGTGAAAAATGATCCCTCGTGTTGACCCCCCGAATTGATGACCCAACAGTGTTTGTTAGTGCAATTTCAATTAGTGAATAAAAAGAGACAATATGCAAGATGTAGGAAAAGATGTCTAAGACTTGTGTGAGAAGAAGTTGTATTATTATTGGAGAAGTAAGTTTTAAAATGAAACTCAACACATCAGTTATATATAAATATTGTGTGACTTATAATATATGAGATCGGCCCAAAGACTTAACTAACCACTTTCTAACTACCTTAAATGAATAAACTAAAAACATACCCCCTTATAATCTATTCTAAGTATTACAACATAACATCAAAGCATCAAAATAACATAACTATTGAATTGAACCACTCCTAACTTTTGCCTAAAAGCCAAAAATCTGTCAACTTTCAATCCTTTGGTGAAGATGTCAGCCAGTTGAGATTCACTTGAACAATGCCTTACTTCAAGCTTTCCTTGAATCACCTTCTCCCTCGAGAAATGAAACATGGATTTATGTGTTTGCTCCTACCATGAATAGTAGGATTCCTTGCCTAGTTGATAGGTGACTTGTTATCCAATTGAAGAATAAGTGGTTTTCTAACTGTAACTTGTAATTCATTCAGCACTGATTCTATCCAGATTGTTTGGCCTTCTACATATGATCCTATTATGTATTCAGCCTCACATGAAGACAATTCCATAAATGGTTGCTTTCTTGAGCACCATGAGATTGGTGCTCCAAAAACCTTAAACAAATATCCTATTGTACTCATTCTGTCAAAGCTATCTCCATACCAATCTGAGTCTGAATAGCATGTGATTACTTCAAGCTTTCCTTGAGTCATCTGCTCCCTCAAGAAATGAAACCTGGATTCTGTGTGTTTGCTCCTACCATGAAGAACAGGATTCCTTCCAAAGTTGATAGTTGACTTGTTATCCAATTGAAGAACAAGTGGTTTTTTAACTGTAACCTTTAATTCATTCAACACTATTTTAATCTAGATTGTTTGGCATGCTGCATATGATCCTGCTATGTATTCTGTTTCACATGAAGACAATGCCATAATTGGTTGCTTCCTTGAGCACCATGAGATTTGTGCTCCAAAAACCTTGAAAAAATAGTTTGTTGTACTCATTTTGTCAATGCTATCTTCACACCAATATGAGTCTAAATAGCATGTGATTACTACGTCATCATCACTTGTGTTGCTAGGAAACAAAAGACCATAATCCGTGGTTCCATTTAGGCACCTTAGAATTCTCCTTACAACTTTCATGTATGATACCTTTGGATCATTCATGTATTTGCTTATCAAGCCAACAACAAAGCCTATGTCAGGTTTGTTATTGCATAGGTCTCTCAATAAGCACACTATCTATTTAAACAAGGTTGCATTGACCTTGTCCTCATCTCCAATCTTCTCAAGTTTCAAGTTTGCTTCAATAAGTGAAGTTGCAGGACTAGATTCAAGCATGTTGAATCTCTTAAGAATTTCTTTAACATACTTCATTTGAGATAGGATCATACTTCTTCAAATTCTTAGAAACTTCATGCCTAAGAAATAGGATATATCTCCTAAATATGACATTTAAAATTCCTTCATCATAAGTTTCTTGAACTTTTTTAGATCTTTGATATTGTTTATTGTGACCAACAAATCATCAACATACAAACAAATGATTATTATATCACCTCTTTTGGACTGCATGTAACAACCCGTATAATATATATCTAGAATAATATCATACAAGTGTTATTATTTGGTACTGACACATGTAGTGAGCGATTTTGGACGTGGTTCTTAAGCACTGTCGCTCTGGGGTTACTACAGGTCGATTCATTTTTTATCCTATTGAGCTGACTAAGGAAGGGAAATAGATGTCTCCAATTAACCCTGCTTGCATACTGAGTTTGAACAGCGGTCTGTTAGGTTACGGATGCTATATGGTAATGGGGCCTTTTTCTTCTTACTTTGTTTAGACCGGAACACCGGGAATGTTCATGGGGAATTTTGTTAGGATGCTAGGACTGATGCTTTTTGATTGATATGTGAAGGTACGGGATTTGGGGGCTTTGGATTAGTGTGCTCGCTAAGATTTTCTTTCAATCTTATGCCTACGTATTCCCGTTTACCAAAACAGGGAAATCAGAGCGATCGTATTTCCTCCTATTCTATGGGAGGAAATGGTATTTTGGTGTCTTGTTCAAAGCCCAAGACATGAAGCTGAAAAGATGGTTTATATCTTGTTCAAAGCCCAAGATGTGAAGCTGAAGGGTCTATTTGTATCTTGTTCGAAGCCCAAGATGTGAAGCTAAAAGGGTGTTGTCTTTAGAGAGAATTTGTCATCTCTAAAGGGGGTCTGTTTGTCACGACTGTTGGGTGACTGACTATAAAGGAGGATTACTTTAACTGGGATATGTGAATCCTAGCATTGCCATAATTTCCTTTATAGGGGGTTTTAACCTGAAGGAGAAGACTTTAACTCAGTGTAGAGCAATGTTATCTTTCCTTAGGAATTTCTCATGCTAAAAGAGGGACAGTGGCGTGGATGTAAATAATCCAGAGGCATGCTGCTTACACCAATTAGATCAAAGGAGTTGTTGATGTTTGTATCCTGTGAACGAGGGACAGTTTTGATGCTAAAAGGTTGATTTACTCAACCGGGGTTTTTCTTATACAAAGCCTAAGAGGAGGCTATTGACCCAACAAGAGGATGCTTTTGTGTCTCGTACGAAGCCCGAGAGGGAGGCTAAAAGGAGTTGACTCCACAAGAGAGTGCTTTTAGATGTGTCTTGTACGAAGCCTAAGACGGAGTCTAAAGGTTGACTCAACAAGAGAGTCTTTTATACTCAACAAGAGAGTGTTTTTAGATGTGTCTTGTACGAAGCCCAAGACGGAGGCTAAATGTTGACTCAATAAGAGAGTATTTTATACTCAACAAGAGAGTGTTTTTAGATGTGTCTTGTACGAAGCCCAAGACGGAGGCTAAAAGGGAGATTGACTCAACAAGAGAGTCTTTTTGTATCTCGTACGAAGCCCGAGATGGAGGCTAAAAGGATTGTTGTTTCAGTTGAGTGACAGGTCCAGTAGGTTGGTTAAAAGAAAAAACCAGTTCTTATAAAGTGACTGATTAAAGGTAAGGCTATGCTTTGGGATTGATCAGAGGATCAGGGTTATTTCCTATTCTTTAAGGAAATGGGGAATCCAGAGTGGATTGGAGACTGTCCGAGTCTACTGGTGTTTTTCCCTACTTGAGAATGCCTTCGAGACTCAAGGAGATTAGACTGTCCAAGTCTAGAGCTTTATCTTTTGTACTATGCTTAAAGAAACTGTAGTAGTACGTTCACGGTAGAAAGATCTAGACTCTTTGAAAGACTGTTCTATTAAGATGACTAATTTCTGTTCCTATACCTCTAGGAGGTCGTCGGGACAATTTGTACGAAGCCCGAGATGAGGATGAAAACTTTTAAGAAGCCGAGGGATAATTTGTATGAAGCCCAAGAGGAGGCTCTCTTCCCGAAGGAAGAATCCTTATACGAAGCCTAAGAGGAGGCTGTGAATACTTCTAAGAAGCCGTAGGGTCCTTGTACAACGCCCAAGAGGAGGCGGGGATGCTTTTAGGAAGCCTGTGGGTCCCTAAACCCCGAGAAATTCAAGATAGGCTATTCACAGAGAATAGATCAAGCCAGGAAAGTCTGAGAATTTGGAAGAAACTCAAGAGATGCCATTCACGGAGAAAAGATCATCTTTGGGGAGTTAGAGTTTCTTTAACAATGTCTAAGGGTGACAGTCTGTGAGAGGGTTCACCGAGAATGCTGCCTTTCACGTCTCCATATTGTTTAACCCCAAGAGGAGGGAAGACTGTGCCTGATAATCCTATGGGGATCTAGTTTTGTCTATTTAAGAGTGATCAACAGGGCTTAGTGCTAGACATAGTTGCCGGGGAAACTCTAAATATCTATACTAGTATTAAACAGTTGATATGAGTTTATGAAAGAAGACTTACAGTGAAACAGCCACATAATACAGTTATATGTATATGAAAGCGGATAAAGAAAGCATATAAACACTTACTCGATTGTAGAGCTTCCATGCTGTTTGGTTAGTTGTTCAACAAAGAAAGATTGAAAACAACAGTATATTCAAAATTAAAGGAGAAAGTATTTTGAAAAGATGTTGGGGCTTACAGCTCAAGGAGAGGCCCAAGGTTTATCAGTGATCACACTGTCATTTTGTACAGAGGGACTTATACAAGTGACTGAGGCCCAAAAAGGTTTTATGTACAAGGAGATGGGTCTTACACTCTCTCAAGAGGCCCAAGTGTTTAAAGAACAAGGATGGGGCTTATAACACGAGGGTAGGCCCAGATGATTGGTTTTTTTATTGGCGATCGCGCTGAGGTTTTCTTTTAACGCAAGGGGACTTATACAATGTCTGAGGCCCAAAAAGTTTTGGTTAAAACGGGATTGGGTCTTACACTCTAATAGAGGCCCAAGAGATTTATTTTTGTACAAGTGGTGGGGCTTACAGCTCAAGGAGAGGCCCAGGGTCATTTGTTTGAAAATGGCGATCGCGCCAGGATTTTTGAAAACGCGGTGGGTCTTATACAATGCATTGAGGCCCAAAATGGTTTGGTTTTCAAAGGGGGTTGGGTCTTACACTCTAATAGAGGCCCAAGAAATTTTGAATGGGTCTTATAGCTCGAGGAGAGGCCCAAGGTTTGTTTTTCAACGGACGATGATCGCGTCGAACTTTTTGAAATACAACGGGACTTATACAATAAGTGAGGCCCAAAAATAGGTTTGTATTTACAAAGGATTGGGTCTTACACTCTATTAGAGGCCCAAAAGTGTTGAAATTGTTTGATGAGGTGAAAATTAAAGAAACCCTAATTTGTTATTCTTTAAAAGTAAATATTTAAAGAAAATCAAATAAAATACCCAATAAGTTTGAATAAACCATTTGTGATTTTTGTTTAAGGTTTGAGAAATGAGGGATTAATCACAGGGTAAATTAAAACTCACTTGGTTTTGATTTTCAAAGTAAATATTCACTTTTAAAATGTTTAAAAACATTAAAAAGGAATTTATTCACAAAAATACTAATTATATTAAATGAATAATATAAACTTAATTTTTTTATGGAATAAAATATTTCAACATTTTTGTGATCTTTTTCAAAAAGAACCAATCAAAAATAATTAAAATTGAAGGAGTTGTTAACTTTCCAATTAATTAATAAAACATGAAAATATTGGAAAAAATAGCAAAAATGTGAGAAAACACAAAATGGCATGGGTGGGGTTTGAACCCACGACCTCAAGGTTATAGGGTACGCGTCTTACCACTGGGGTGGTGATACATCCATTGCTTGAAGTGAAACCACAAATATACAAGGCATGCCTTGTTTTCTAGGCAAGGCAAGACAAGTTTTGCCAAGAAACGGGAAGGTCCATAACTTTCTCATTTCTCAATGGTTGGGGACAAAATTTATATGCATCTGGCCTAGAATTTCACAAGGAATCCAATGGTGGTGGTATTTTTTCAAATCATACTCCCTCCTCAAAACCCGATAGTGGTTTTGAAAAAGGCCTATAATTGCATTTTCTATGATACACTTTGATACATGCATGAATTACATGATGAATTGGTTCAAACACAACATATATAACATGTATGAGGTGTGTATGATCAGTGGACTTCAAAGCAATGCATATTTTGGAAAGTTCAAGTCATGATGTTTACCTCTTTTTAAGCTTTTGGAGTTTTTTGTGCAATCTGCCAAACTTCTTGTTCCAGAAATGTTTTGATGCTTTGGACACTCTCAAATGATCCCTTAGAAGCTTTGAGGATGGTTAAAATTAGCTGGAACCTGCAAAAACACAAACTGGCCCTTTCTTGCAAAAGGGGTTAAAATGGCCAAAATAGCAACTCCCTCAAATGGTGTTCAAGATGAGGGGGAACCATTTGGGACAGTTCAAGGATGATATTTGGAGTGTGTTTGAGGTTTTATCTGGTTTGGAAAGTGACTGAATCAAGACATGGCTTGAAAAATGCACAAAAGGCCTATTTTGAGGTTTTGAGAGGTGACTTTGTGATTTTGGTGTTACAGGTCACATTTAATAGTTTAGATCACCTAAATATGATGTTTATGAGGTGTTAGGATCATGAGTTGTGATGGAAATGCTTTCTAACTCAAAAACTCAGAGTTACCTTGCTAAAGAAGGCATTTTGGCCTAAAGAGAGGGATTTTGAGGAAAGCATCTGTTTGTTGGCTTTGGTGTACTCAAACTGAGCACAAATAAGCTCTATTTATAGTAGAGCAAGTTTGCTTTGGGGTCAATAGTGAATGGCAACTGCAGCAGAGGTTTGGCCAATGGTTGCACTTTGGAATCCAAGTCTCCTCTAGCCATTGACTAGAGGTTAGGGCACAGGGTTGTGGTTCCCTTGGTCTTGGATAAGTCTTGACTGAATTCAGTTGCAAATGGCTCAGTCCATGCCACCTTGGTGTATGCATTGAATGCTCCAATCCAAAATTGGAGTCTTGTCCCTCTTTTAGGTCGTTCTAGGTTTGGCATGCTACTTCTTGTTCCAAGGACTTTGGAGGCTTGGCTTAGTGTTTGTCCCCTTTAAATTTGATCCTCAGATGTGTCCAAAGTGATGACAAGGCTTGGAATTATCTGATTTTGCCAAATCGAGCAAAATTGCAAAATTCTGCCTAGCCTTGGAAGTTTTCAGCAAGGCATGTTGCCATTGTCATATCTCATGGCCCAAGTGGAATTTGGTGATGTTCTTGGCCATTTTGGAAAGCCCTCATATGATACAACAACTGTTTGATCATATTTGGTTTTGATACCTTTTGGATCCAAGTGAAAATCCCCCTACATTTGGAAAAAGTGAAGGCAGATTCTGACTTAGTGAAAATTTCACTAAGTGTTGGAAAAAAGTGACATTTTCATTTTTTGTGATTTTGATCATTCCATAACTCAAAATCCATGATGAATTTGGAAGAAGGTCAGTTCTAAGCTTTTGTTAAGGGTAATGAGAGCTACAAATCTAGCTTTGGATGGGGAAAAATGACCTTGTGGTTTAGGAGTTATGATCCTCCAAAGTTGGTACCCTTGCCACTTTGTTCATAACTTAGAAAATTTTCTAAGTTTTTATAGTTACCCCTTTTACAAGTTATCCCACTTTCTTTGATTTTTCTTGATGAATGATGATTCAAATCATACATTAACATCATTTTAGGGTTAAAAAACCATTTTTGTGAAAAATCTTAAAAAATCAAAGTTGACTTTTGTGCACAGTTGACTTTTTGTCAAATGAATTCCAAACTGTACGATCCTCTATGAAATCAAGTCCTTGACCTAAATCAAACTTGATGGATTGATTTCATAGGTGTTATAGGGTGTATTGAATCATGTCCTAGGGTTTGGGAGCATGTCCTGGTCAAAAGTCAAAGCGACAGTTGACTTTTCTCGCGAAACCCTAATTGTGGTACTGATGAAATTGAGACTTGCTGCTCAAGCTTCCTGGATGAATCCATTGTTATAAATGGATCAATGTGGTATGTTGGAGACCTTCAAATCATGTCTTGAAGTCTTGGCTCCTGATTTGTCTCAAAAGTCAACTTAGGGGTGAATTAGGTCAAGAAACCCTAATTTCTGATTTTTGATGTATGCATCCCCTGAGGTCAAATTGACTTGATGCCTGGGCCCATGAGATTCCCTGGAGTATTTTAGGATATTCTTTGAAGCATATTGGCTCATGCCCATAGGAAAATTTCCATCTGGAGGCCCTGGCGACCAAACCCTAATTTAGTGACACTAGCAATCTTGAGGCTTGATCCACCTGGAAGGGAGCAGCCGTGTGCTTAATCCTTAAAGTGGGAGTCCTCTTGATCCCTTTTAGATGTTTGGGAGGTTAGACAAGTTGAAGATCGTGTCATTTCTTGATTGATCCTTTGTCTAAGAACTCTGAGAGGGCTTGAAACCCTAATTTTGACTGTAGTAAGTGTTCACCCATCTTTGGGGAGACTGATGAGGCAAGATGGTTCGTCCATATTGTGATGATGATTTGCACAATGATGGGAAATCTTAGTGGTCAAAATTTGGGGTATGACAGATGCCCCTATTTAATCTTCTTGGACCTGAAGGTGTGAATGGCGAAGGTATTCTGGCATTCGGGGTGCAAGAGGATTATATATCGGAATACCCGAAATTTTGATGGTGATTATGAATGGTAGCTTACACATTCATCCTCTTTTGTTAAGCAATGATGCTTAGAAAAGGTAAAAACTTCCCCTTGATCCTGGTTTCCTACCAAGGAACTGGTCTTAGTTTCTGATTTAAACTTCCCCTCGATCCTGGTTTCCTACCAAGGAACTGGTCTTATTTTCTGATTTAAACTTCCCCTCGATCTTGGTTTCCTACCAAGGAACTGGTCTTAGTTTCTGAAGTAAACTTCCCCTCGATCCTGGTTTCCTACCAAGGAACTGGTCTTAGTTTCTGATTTAAACTTCCCCTCGATCCTAGTTTCCTACCAAGGAACTGCTCTTAGTTTCTGAAGTAAACTTCCCCTCGATCCTGGTTTCCTACCAAGGAACTGGTCTTAGTTTCTTTTGTCAATAAACTTTCTTGACAAGGGATGCTATTCATAGCGGTTTTCCTCAAACTTCTCGATGAATTTTCCTGGGGAGATGCCATTTGATAGAAAATTTTTGATGTCAGACTCACTGGGGAACCCATTCGCCTGAGTTGTAGAGGTGCACAAACTTCTCTGTTTAGAGACGCCATTTGCCGACTCTACTGGGGAAAACGAGTCTCTTGAGAGACTACTTTCACGCTTGGGGATACTACATCATACTTTTCTCGGGATCTTCCCGGAGAAACGCCATATGATGTGATCCAATTTTGAGGTGCTGATGACCTTTTCATCAGCGGTTTTTTTTGGAGAGAAACTGCTATATTGCCGAATCTCTGCTTAAGAGGCTTCCGCTTGGGATTTTCCTTAATCCGGGAAAGCGAAAATATCATCTTCACTGGCGAAGAGTGACATCGGCTGAAGGTTCTCTGGTCTTTCAGAGGTTTAAGTTATCAAAGTGGTCAAGGGCCAATTCTGATCCAGAAACAAACTGGAGGAGAGAGATTGTTCAGACGCAACCTTTCCTGACGAGGAAAGAACTTGACAACTCGATTGATAAGACTGTCACCACTACGGGACAAGACCGGCTGGAGTGATAGTGATGCAATATGAATGTGAATGCAAATCAATAATGCATGATGTATGTATGTATATGCTGAAAAAACTGACGCGCCATACAAACTAATAGATGAACATGGCTGGATACTCGGCCATCGCGGGGCGAAGAAGTACTGCTGGTTCAAGATAGCAATTCTACCTTGCTTAGGAGAAGTAGTCCCTGCGGGGAACAACCGTTAGTTGGGCTTAGGAGGTAAGAACTCGGCCGAAGAGGTCAGATAGAGCATTCGCATCTGACATAGCTGATCCTTCATTCAGGCATACTGGTTTAGAAGGAGTACTTTGATTCTGCACTTTGAGGCTCAAACACCTTTGGAGAAGCGATCGATGTTCTTTCGATGTTCAGTCGTCAAAAGAAATTGCCATCTTTATTTTTAAAAGCAGAACAAATTTAACAAGTAAATTCATTTTTGTTTCGTTGCAAGAATCGTTGATCATGTTAAAAACATCATTCTATAAAGCTAAAACAAATATGAATTGCAAATAAAAGCACAAGGGCTCAAATTTTATTGATAGGATGGAGATCAGCCAAACGCGTGATCCCATAGAGTATTTACAAAGTTTAGCAAATGGTAATTTACAAGGAAAAGGGCTATGTTGAAACATAACTACCACTATCCTTCTACCAACTTTGAATTTGGGGTATCCTGAGCTTCTGTCGAAGATGACCTTGACTGGAGTTTCTGATGGATGGCATGACTGCTGAGGAGTTGAAATGATCAGACGTAGTTACTTGCCATTATCCCTAACTTTTGCCTGGATTGGACTTTGAGATTTCCAATCCACCGGGATGATTTTTTGACTTTGTCTCTAATTTTTGCATGGACCGCCCATTCGGGTTTTCAATCCACCGAGACGTTTTTTTTAGTTTAGGCGAAGTATTTCTTGACTACATCAACATTTGTGGGGTAGGCAAATTGCTCTCCGTCCATGGTTGCAAGTCTCAAGGCGCCGCCTGAGAAAGTTTTCTTGACCACATAGGGGCCGTCATAATTCGGAGTCTATTTACCCCGAGAATCAGTAAGAAATGATTGTATCTTCTTGAGCACAAGGTCTCCTTTCCTGAAGATGTGAGGTCGAACCTTTTTGTCAAACGCCCTCTTCATTCTTTGCTGATACAACTGACTATGGCATAGTTCCGTTATTCACTTTTCTACAATCAGATTGAGTTCGTCATGCCGGCTTTGACACCATTCAGCTTCTGTAAGCTTAGCTTCCATCAATACCCGGATTGATGGGATCTCTACTTCTATGGGGAGCACTGCTTCCATGCCATATAATAGAGAGAAAGGGGTTGCCCCTGTTGAAGTGCGGACAGATGTACGATAACCGTGAAGAGCAAAGGGTAGCATTTCGTGCCAATCTTTATAGGTTACAACCATCCTCTGAACAATCCTTTTGATGTTCTTGTTAGCCGCTTCTACCGCTCCGTTCATCTTTGGTTGGTAGGGAGATGAGTTATGGTGTTCGATCTTGAACTCTGCGCACAACTCTTTCATCATCTTATTGTTCAAGTTAGATCCATTATCAGTAATGATCTGGCTCGGAACACCATAACGGCAGATGATATTGTTTTTGATAAATCGGACCACCACTTGTCGGGTTACATTGGCGTATGACGCTGCTTCGACCCACTTGGTGAAGTAATCAATGGCTACCAGGATGAACTGATGTCCGTTCGAAGCTTTGGGTTCTACCATGCCAATCATGTCGATTCCCCATATGGAAAAAGGCCATGGGGAAGAAAGAACTTTGAGATGTGTTGACGGTACATGGATTTTGTCGGAGTATATTTGACACTTGTGACACTTCCTCATGTACTTATAGCAGTCGAATTCCATGGGCAACCAATAGTACCCTGCTCTTAGAATTTTTCTCGCCATTGTGTGTCCGTTGGCATGAGTGCCAAAGGACCCTTCGTGAAGTTCTTTTATCAGCATGTCTGCTTCTGGTCTGTCTACACATCAGAGCAAGACCATGTCAAAATTTCTCTTATAGAGTGTATCACCGCTCAGGAAGAAACTGCCAGCCAGCCTTCTGAGAGTTTTTCTATCCTTTCTGGATGCCCCTGGTGGGTACTCTTGTTTCTGAAGGAAGCATTTGATATCCTAATACCAAGGTTTGTCGTCTATGACTGCTTCAATCGCGAAGATATAAACGGGCCTTTCAAGGCGCATTATGTCGATCTTAGGTAGGTCATTCCATTGACCTACACTAATCATGGAAGAGAGAGTGGCTAATGCATCAGCCATGTGATTCTCTTCACGAGGGATATGATGAAACTCGACTCTGTTGAAGAAAGGTAACAACCTTCTTGCATAATCTTTGTAAGGAATCAATCCTGATTGGTATGTGTTCCAATCTCCTTTGATTTGATTGACGACCAAAGGTGAGTCGCCATATACATCCAAGTTCTTGATCCTCAAATCAATTGCTTCTTCGAGACCCATGATACAAGCTTCGTATTCGGCCTCGTTGTTCGTACACTTGAACGTAAGTCGGGCAGTGAAAGGAATGTGGGTACCCTGAGGTGTTATAATAATTGCCCCAATTCTGTTTCCGTAATGATTAACTACTCCGTCAAAAATTAGTCCCCACTGGGAACCTGGTTCTGGCCCTTCAATGGGTAGCGGTTCATCGCAGTCTTTCATTTTTAGATACATGACATCTTCGTCTGGGCAGTCAAACCCGATTGATTCCCGATCGTCAATCGGTTGATGAGCCAAGTGGTCGGCTAAAATACTCCCCTTAACGGATTTTTGAGCATGGTACTCTATGTCATATTCTGATAGCAACATCTGCCAACGGGCAATCCTTCCCGTGAGAGCAGGTTTTTCAAATACATACTTGATTGGATCCATTTCGAAGACCAACCAAGTAGTGTGACAAATCATGTACTGGCGAAGACGTTTTGCTGCCCAAGACAAAGCGCAACAAGTTTTCTCAAGCATTGTGTACCGAGTTTCACAGTCAGTGAATTTCTTGCTTAAATAGTAGATGGCAGACTCTTTCCTTTTGGTTTCGTCTTGTTGGCCAAGTACACATCCCATTGAGTCCTCTAGGACTGTTAAGTAGATGATCAGCGGTCTTCCTTCCACTGGAGGTGATAGAATTGGAAGGTTCAACAGGTATTCCTTAATACTGTCGAAGGCGGTTTGGCAATCTTTTGTCCAAACGCATTCCTGATTCTTTTTTAGCAGTTTGAAAATTGGCGCACATGTCGCGGTCATGAGGAATATAAATCTGGAAATGTAATTCAAACATCCCAGGAATCCTCTGACTTGTTTTTTAGTTTTCGGAGAAGGCATTTCTCGGATTGCCTTGACCTTGTCAGGATCAACCTCAATTCCTTTCTGGCTGACGATGAACCCTAAAAGTTTTCTCGAACGGACACCGAAGGT
The DNA here is from genome assembly GCA_022829125.1 of Lathyrus tuberosus. Lineage (NCBI taxonomy): Eukaryota > Viridiplantae > Streptophyta > Magnoliopsida > Fabales > Fabaceae > Lathyrus > Lathyrus tuberosus. Next base: position 9,062,420 of record JALAZF010000044.1, on the reverse strand, counting down.
GCACTTGTTGGGATTCAAGCAGAGTTTGTACTTTCTCAACCGCTCGAATAGCTTTGACAGATGGGTCATATGCTCCTCTTCTGTCTTAGATTTGGCAATCATATCATCGACATATACCTCGATTTCTTTGTGTATCATGTCATGAAAAAGAGTAGTCATGGCCCTTTGATAGGTTTCCCCGGCATTCTTCAAACCGAACGACATCACCCTGTAACAAAAGGTGCCCCAGGGGGTAATGAACGAAGTTTTCTCCATGTCTTTCGGCGCCATTTTGATCTGGTTATAGCCCGAGAATCCATCCATGAAGGAGAAAATTTTGAACTTTGTTGTACTGTCAACCAGCATGTCAATGTGTGGTAAAGGAAAGTCGTCATTTGGACTAGCCTTGTTTAGATCTCTGTAATCGACAAACATCCTGACTTTTCCGTCCTTTTTCGGAACTGGTACTATGTTGGCTAACCATTGAGGATATTCAGACGTAGCGAGGAAACCCGCGTCAATCTATTTATGTACCTCCTCTTTAATTTTAACAGCCATGTCTGGATGAGTCCGTCTCAACCTCTGCTTTACTGGCGGACATTCTGATTTTAATGGTAAATGATGCTCCATGATGCTGGTATCCAACCCTGGCATGTCCTGGTAGGACCAAGCGAATACATCGGGGAATTCTTTGAGAAGCTTTACCAAACCCTCTCTGGCAGTTGGACTGAGCAGTGCCCAAATCCTGATTTCTTTTCTCTCTTTTTCCGAACCTAAGTTTACCGTTTCCAACGACTCTTTATGAGGTTCAATGACCCTTCCTCTTGCCTGAGTAATCGGGAGATCTCTTCTGGGATTTCGTCGTCATTTTCTTCTTCAGCCCCAAATACCGGGAACTCAAAGTTGGGAGAAGGCATCAGGTCGTATGTTTCAACGGGTTTAAAACAAGCAATCTGCATGACGGTATGATTTGTGTTTAGAAGAGATAGAGGAAATGCAAGAGTGTGTGTAGTGTATTTCTTTGGAAAACTGCTTGTTTTTATTTTTGATTTGTTCTTTTGGATTACCATTTTCTGAGAAAAGCAAAAAGAGAAAACAACAATTAATGCGAAAATTACAGAACGACATTATTTTATTAATGAACAAGTCGATTCTTGAAACTACAACCCTATAAAACAAAGCTCTATCGCTTTGGGCGAAGCGAAGAGGGAAATTTACAGAAAGTGAGCCCTATCAAAACATCTGTTTCACCTGGGCAGGGTGAAAGGTTAAAGACGGCAATTACTTTGGCGGCGAACTCCTCGGTGAATCACAAAGTCTGGCACCTTCCTTGATTTGTCTTCAGAAATAACGCTGATTTCTAGTGGAGCAGGATCATTGGAATCTATCTCCCAGGCAGAGTTGTCGTAGGAGATTCCTCTGTTGCATTTTGCATAGTATTTGTGCTCTCAAGTAGATCTCCCCATCCAGTTGGCTGGATATCTTCGAGCCTGATACGAGAGATTTCGAGAGCAGTGTATTTGACCATATAGTCGTATTTCCCATTTGGTTATCCCAGGGTGTCCCGCACTTCTTTGGAACTGGATGAGTCATCCTTCTCGATGACGTTGACCTCGGGAAAAGCATAGTTAATAAATTCAAGTCCTTCAAACGTTGCAAATTCATCGTCGTACTAGACGTTTTCTGAATGACCTGATTGTTGATCCCATGACATGGTGGGGACGCAGGTATTCTTTTCAATGATGCTCAGCTGATTTTCATTGTTCGACTGATTTTCTTGCCCCAAGTCTCCTGGATACGGCTGCCAGATAAGCAGGCCATCCATTGGGCCATAATAGTTGTGGTCAAAGTTGTCCTTCATCAGAGTGTCCTCCTCTAATGAGTTTGGTGGAGCACAACATCTTTCCGGATCACAATCTCCGTATATCATTTCGACATCTGACCTGGGTATAAATCTCAGACTCTGTGTAGGAAAGCAAAAGGGAGTATACGTTTCGTCCTGAGACATATAACCGTCCTTGTTAAGATAGGACTCCCATTCTTCCTCCATATCAGAGGAATCATCTTTAGTGATGGTATGCACTTCTTGAGGCACTGGGTGAAGGAAACCTCCACTGTGGAAGAAGTCTTGAATGGGATGAAGACTTTCATTGCTGGTAGTAGCTGTCTAGGTACAGGTTGCAGAAAAACCAAGACCCTTCTTTGTTTTATTGTCAGTAGGAATGACTAGCTGTCACCATCCTGTTGTATTGGTACTCTCGACTGCTTTGATAGCATCTTTGTATGAGGAAATGGAAGTTCCCTCTTCGGATTGATTGTCCTTGCTTACCGACAGTGCTTGGAACTAAGTTCCAATAACCTCCTCGGGTTCTACACCAGTAGATGATGATAAGTTACTCACGAGCAAGGCTTGTTCTCCACAGACCGTGACGAGCTGGTTGTTCTGGACGAACTTTAACTTCTGGTGGAGGGTCGAGGTGACCGCCCCAGCCTGATGTATCCAAGGTCTTCCTAATAAACAATTGTATGTTGCCCGGATGTCCATGAGTTAGAAAGTGACTTGGAAAGTGTGAGGACCAATAGTTATGGGAAGGTCGACTTCGCCGATAACCGTTTTTCTAGACCCGTCAAATGCTTTGACGACGACCTCACTGGTTCTCATCGGGGGTCCTTTGAAGGATAATTGCATCAAAGTGGACTTCGGCATAACATTCAGGGCTGACCCTGTGTCTACCAGTACGCTGGCTAAAGTAACGCCCTGGCAGCTGACCGTGATATTGAGCGCCATGTTATGACGGCGACCCTCTTCAGGTAATTCCTCATCACTAAATCCCAAGTTATTGCAAGAAGTGATGTTAGAGACAATGCTATCGAACTGTCTGATTGTTACATCATGTTCCACAAAGGTTTGCTGCAAGACTTTCTGTAGAGCCTCCCTGCGCGCTTCTGAACTGAGTAAAAGTGACAGCACAGAGATCTTCGAAGGAGTTTGAAACAGTTGATCAACAATGTTGTATTCACTCTTTTGGATGAGCTTCAGCATCTCATCATTGTTTTTCGAAAGGTTGGGATTACTGGATTGACCGAGTAGTGGATTGGGAACTTCTGACTGAGGTTCCTTTTCTTTGTTAAGTTCTCCAACTCCTCAGTTGAAGATTCGACCACTCCGTGTTACTCGACTGATGTATGCAATATTCACGACGGAGGGTAATGGAATTTAATTTCCATTCTAGACTGTTGTTGCACCGTATTTGTAAGGGATAGCCTTAGTTGATTCATATGGTAATGGTCCCGGTAGATAGATGACTATGAGAGCCTTCTGATTTTTCCGACCATCGTAAGCAATTTTGATTCGCTCCTGGTTGGGAACTCTCGATTTGTCACATAGAGGGATGATGGTACAAACATCCCTAGCCCTCTGATGTTCAGATATTACGACAACGTCCTCAATTTGATCAGCGAGGTAGTCTGGCGCCCAATTGATTGGTCCGGAACCCGGATATGGGCAAATCTCTCTACGATCCACCTGACCCTGAAGAGCTACTTGCACAAGGTAACATCCTTGGTTACTTTCCGAACAGACTCTACAACGTTCATAGTTGTGTGGTGGCACCTGGCCACGCCCGCTTTGAATACAATGTAACCTCACTAGGTCAGTTTCCACAGATCGAACGTCCCGACTTTGACGCCGAGTAGGGTTCCTGTTGGTAATACTAATTTGCTGGGTGTCTTCATCCATATAGATTGGAAGCCACCAGTGGTTCAACAAGTGCTGAAGGGTTTCCTAGACAAGGGTACAGCCTTGATCGTTTTTGCAACCCGCCCTACAGCTCTGATAATCATGTGATACCAGGAACCCGAGCCGGACCTGTTTAGTATGTAACTCCACCAGGCTGATATTTATCAAGCAAATATCGAAGATTTGAATCATGTTGATCTGATAGGGATTCCTATCATGGTAGTCCTGGATCCATCCAAGATCCATCTGATGCTGGAGGGCCTCTTGTATAAAAGAGCATCCTTGTTTGTTTACCGAGCAAGTCAGACAGGAACTGTAATCATGCCGCGACAAATTATGATACTGGCTTTGCCTGGAATGCATCGCCACCAAGTTGACATTCATTGCACGGATGTCGTGGTTCTGAATGATGTTAGAATTCGTGTAAACCATGTTAACTCCACGAACTCGGTGCTCTTGGATCCATCCGAGATCCGTCTGTTCCTATAGAGCTGATTGCACCACAGAACATCCTCGATTGCTTTTAGAGCAGATATCACACCGGTGATAGTTATGAGGTGGCACATGGCCATATCCACTCTGTCTGCAATGCATCTTGACAAAGTTGGTCCTTAACAAGAGTACATCATGAATTTGATAGACATTGTTAGTCTCTCCCTCTATCAAATTGACTATAGCTTTCTCGTGTTGAGGCAGCGGGTTTGTGAGAACAATCGTATTCGTATCCTTGAAAGATAAGTCCCTGCTCCTAATAAGCTTTTGCATGTCGGATTTGAAATTGAGACAGTTCTCTATGTTATGCCCTGGTCCTCCTTGATGGTAAGGGCAAGTCTGATCCACCTTAAACCAAAAAGGCATATTTTTCGGTACTATAAGAGGGGACTTAGTCTAGACATGCCCCTTAGCCAGTAGTAACGGAAATAGTTCTGCGTACAATACGGGTATAGGATCAAATCCTGGTGGCCGCGTTGTACGGTTGTTATTGTATGGAGGACGAGCCTGCTGAAGAGGCTGTTGAGTCCTTTACTGATTAGGTTGGCTCTGCGCAACCTGAGGTTGATACGTAGAAATAGGCGCAGGATTGATAGCAGGAGTCACAGCCGCTACTGGCTGATAACGTTGCGTTTGCTTTCTGAGAGAGATATTCACAATATCCTGCTCTTTTTTATTAGGGAGAGCACTGCCGTATCGCTTTGTACTACTTGATGATCCAGTGTCTTTGACTAGACGTCCTTCTCGGACGACTTCCTCAAGACGAACTCCCATACCGACCATCTTGGTGAAGTCACTGGGCACACTGGCAACCATTCTGTCGTAATAAAATGAGCTTAAGGTCTTTAAGAAGATCTTTGTCATCTCTTTTTCCTCAAGAGGTGGACAAATTTGAGCGGCAATTTCACGCCATCTCTGAGCGTATTCCTTAAAGGTTTCCTTGTCCTTTTGTGACATTGATCTGAGTTGATCTCTGTCGGGTGCCATGTCCAGATTGTATTTATATTGTTGGAGGAAGGCAGTGCCAAGATCTCTGAAAGTGCTAATCGTAGCACGGTTTAAACCCATGTACCATTTTAGTGTGGCACCGGTTAAACTATCCTGAAAGTAGTGAATTAGTAAATCTTGATTCTCTGTCTAAGCTGACATTCGCCGAGCGTACATCACCAAGTGACTCTGAGGGCAAGAGTTACCCTTGTACTTTTCAAAGTCGAGCACCTGGAATTTGTGTGGGACTTTCACATTTAGGACCAAGCAGAGGTCTATGGCGTCCTTTCCAAATAAATCCTGACCGCGAAGGGCCTGCAGTTCTTTCTGCATTCCCAGGAACTGTTCCTGGAACTCATTCATTCTTTCGAACATGTTGTCGTTTCCACCAGAAGGTATCTGTGGAATCTGTCTTTCCGGGACAGTGTGTACCACGGGCGGTGGTATAGTCATTATGGCCGAGACTCTCGGTGCCTCCCAAAGTTTGTAATCTTCAGGAGTTGCTGTTATGCCCCTGGCATCTTCGCTTTCCCGAAGTTTGTAACCTTCAGGCCCAGCGGTTCCTGTAGCGGTCCCCTGATCCTCATTGATCAACGGGATATATCCTTCCGGGATATAGTTAAGTGGCATGCCCCACGGACGATCTTTCGACATTTTGTACCTAGGATCGGACTTTTCCACTATGGGTGTTGAGATGATCTCCGAGATCACAGTCTTTTGTAGCTGAGCTCCTGCCATAGCTTGCATGTCATTATGAAGCTTTCTCATATCCTCTCTCAGAGCGTCGATCTCTTCTCTCAACTCTCTGTTCTCTTCCTCGAGATCATCCATCTTTTTCTGACGATTGGCCCAAGTATTGTACGAATGAGACAGTTTGACTCTAGAACCGAGACACAAACGTGAGATTCGTAGGTAAGAAGAATACGGACGTGAGAATGATGAATGCAATGATTATATTAATTGTTGTTTTTTTTGTTTAATTAAGATAACCTTCGACAATTAGATTGCAAATGTCAAACAGTGGGGAAACCCCGTTTTATTGAATTCAAAGGATTGCGAAAATAAAAATACAGTAGATCACAAGGTGCGGAAACAGAAACCTAAGCTAAGGGGTCTCGAGTCCTCTCTGGGGAGAAACTGGGTGCTGATTCTGGTACTTTCCTTTTCTTGGACCGGGGCTCTTGGGCCGTTGTAGGGTTGTCATTCCTTTGCCAAGTAGAAGGAACGAGCAAATTCCTTTGGTCATCCTGATTATCCACAGCATGTTGCTCTAAAATCTCGATCAGAGCATCCTTATCTTTCAGCAGTTGCTGTATTTTGGTACACTCTACATTGAGGGTGCGGTACTTGTTCTTCCAAGACCTCCTCTCCTGTTGAACTTTGTTGAGAGTAACCTGAAGTTTTTCCGTTTCAGTCATGAAGTACATGACAGATTCCCTCGGCGGAAGAACTCCATGACAAGGATAAGGCATCTTTAGCTTGAGAGCTCTAGTTTGTACCCAGTGGAGATAAGGCTCCACCGAGACACAATCCGGTTTTCCTAGAGACTCTCGTCCTTTCTTATGAACATGTTTATAAGCGTGCACTATTTCCATCTTTAATGCCTTGTCATTTTCTCCTTCTTTGAAGAAAAGACCCTCCAGATGAGCATTACGCGGGACATGCCTCATCGGGTATCCAAATTGATGACGAACCAATACTGGATGGTAGTTGATTCCTCCCTTAGTTCCTATGAGGGGTACGTTGGGGAAGTTTCCACAACGGTCAATGATCCTGATCTCGTCATAAATCCTATTGCACCAATCTATGTCAGAGCTGGTAAAAGACATGATTTTTTGCGACCAACGTAAGGCACTCTTATGATCCCAAAAAGCAGCAGACTTAGGTAAATGGGAGATAAACCATTTGTATAGCAGGGGTACACAACATGTGATCATCCCTCCGTTGTACAAATTGCTTAAGTGTATAGAATGATACGCATTAGCGAGCAAAGTTGGCACAGGGTTTCCAATGAGAAAAACCTTAATGGCGTTGATATCGACGAAGCTATTAATGTTGGGAAACAGAAATAACTCGTAAGTGAGTAAGACAAAGATGCTTTCAAAAGCAGTCATGTTCCCTATACTAGCAAAGTACAGAGCCTTCTTTGTCAGGAACTAGGCTGGAAAACCTGGGAGCCCATCCTTGGTGGTCATGTGAGTCTTGATTTCCAACTCATCCAAATAAATTGCTCTTGCAATGGTTTGATCTTTTGGAATTTCTTCCAGTCCAGAAAAAGGAGCTCGATCAGCAATGTGTAAATCGGTTAGGTGAGAATACTCCTCCAGCGTTGGTGCGAGCTGGTAATCCGGGAATGTGAAACAGTGATAAACCGGATCGTAAAACTGAATGAGTGTCTCCATGATTCCTTCAATCACATGGACTCTTAACAGAGGTAGCAGACCTCCGTACTTGGCTCTGAAAGCTTCAGGGTTAGTGATTATCCTCGCTAATCCTCTCAAATCCTCTAGTTTTGGAACCCTGAAGGTATACATATGAGTTCTCCTTCTACCGAAGTCCATGAGCGCAATCTTTTTCTCTGACATTTGCAATCATTGTCTTAGTTTAATTTGAAAAAAGAGAGACTAGAAGAGAGTTTTTTTTCTTTGATGTAATGTTTTTTAGATGAATGCATGAATGCAGCACACAAAAATATAGAAAAAACATGGGGTCAAAGGGTCGGTGTCATGAAGTCAAGGCTCTACCCCCCCCCCCCCCCAAAGGTTTATACTAGTGATTTTTGTACCTGTCTCTCAAAATCATCAGTTCTTGTCGAGAAAACACCAGCGGGCCGGGAACCGTGCTAGGTGATGTTTTTCGAAGAACAATCAGAAGAGGGTAGTATCGCATGACAACCATTTTCAATAGTTTCCGTACTACTAAAAGAGGTTTTTCCTAGGTGTATACTCAATCTTTCCACATGTGGCATCACACGCATTCCCATTAGCGGAAAAATAAACACAGATATCAATTAGGAAAAGCAGTATATATATTTGTCCTAAAGTCCTAGACTTTAAAGAGCTATGAATCCTATGTTCCTGACAAAAATGGCTCCCCGGCGGAGTCGCCATTCTGTGGTACCTTCCCAACTTTAAAGGTTTTGACCTAAGATCCTAGTGAAGTCAAAAAAGAGTCCTATCCCAGCAAAATTCCCAAAGAAAGAAAGAAAGAAAAGGAAGAAAAGAGCCCCATGCTAGGCGCCACTTTTCTGTAGCGAGCGATTTTGGACGTGGTTCTTAAGCACTGTCGTTCTGGGGTTACTACAGGTCGATTCATTTTTTATCCTATTGAGCTGACTAAGGAAGGGAAATAGATGTCTCTAATTAACCCTGCTTGCATACTAAGTTTGAACAGCGGTCTGTTAGGTTACGGATGCTATATGGTAATGGGGCCTTTTTCTTCTTACTTTGTTTAGACCGAAACACCGGAAATGTTCATGGGGAATTTTGTTAGGATGCTAGGACTGATGCTTTTCGATTGGTATGTGAAGGTACGGGATTTGGAGGCTTTGGATTAGTGTGCTCGCTAAGATTTTCTTTCAATCTTATGCCTACGTATTCCCGTTTACCGAAACAGGGAAATCAGAGCGATCGTAGTTCAACTAGTGTTTTGGTGTCTTGTTCAAAGCCCAAGACGTGAAGCTGAAAAGATGGTTTATATCTTGTTCAAAGCCCAAGATGTGAAGCTGAAGGGTCTATTTGTATCTTGTTCGAAGCCCAAGACGTGAAGCTAAAAGGGTGTTGTCTTTAGAGAGAATTTCTCATCTCTAAAGGGGGTCTGTTTGTCACGACTGTTGGGTGACTGACTATAAAGGAGGATTACTTTAACCGGGATATGTGAATCCTAGCAATGCCATAATTTCCTTTATAGGGGGTTTTAACCTGAAGGAGAAGACTTTAACTCAGTGTAGAGCAATGATATCTTTCCTTAGGAATTTCTCATGCTAAAAGAGGGACAGTGGCGTGGATGTAAATAATCCAGAGGCTTGCCGCTTACAGCAATTAGATGAAAGGAGTTGTTGATGTTTGTATCCTGTGAACGAGGCACAATTTTGATGCTAAAAGGTTGATTGACTCAACCGGGGTTTTTCTTATACAAAGCCTAAGAGGAGGCTATTGACCCAACAAGAGGATGCTTTTGTGTCTCGTACGAAGCCCGAGGGGGAGGCTAAAAGGAGTTGACTCCACAAGAGAGTGCTTTTAGATGTGTCTTGTACAAAGCCCAAGACGGAGGCTAAAGGTTGACTCAACAAGAGAGTCTTTTATACTCAACAAGAGAGTGTTTTTAGATGTGTCTTGTACGAAGCCCAAGACGGAGGCTAAAGGTTGACTCAACAAGAGAGTCTTTTATACTTAACAAGAGAGTGTTTTTAGATGTGTCTTGTATGAAGCCCAAGACGGAGGCTAAAAGGGAGATTGACTCAACAAGAGAGTCTTTTTGTATCTCGTACGAAGCCCGAGATTGAGGCTAAAAGGATTGCTGTTTCAGTTGAGTGACAGGTCCAGTAGGTTGGTTAAAAGGGAAAATCAGTTCTTATAAAGTGACTAATTAAAGGTAAGGCTATGCTTTGGGATTGATCAGAGGATCAGGGTTATTTCCTGTTCTTTAAGGAAATGGGGAATCCAGAGGGGATTGGAGACTGTCCGAGTCTACTGGTGTTTTTCCCTACTTGAGAATGCCTTCGAGACTCAAGGAGATTAGACTGTCCAAGTCTAGAGCTTTATCATTTGTACTATGCTTAAAGAAACAGTAGTAGTACGTTCACGGTAGAAAGATCTAGACTCTTTAAAAGACTGTTCTATTAAGATGACTAATTTATGTTCCTATACCTCTAGGAGGTCGTCGGGATAATTTGTACGAAGCCCAAGAGGAGGCTGGAAACTTTTAAGAAGCCGAGGGATAATTTGTACGAAGCCTAAGAGGAGGCTCTCTTCCCGAAGGAAGAATCCTTATACGAAGCCTTAGAGGATTCTATGAATACTTCTAAGAAGTCGTAGGGTCCTTGTACAACGCCCAAGAGGAGGCGGGGATGCTTTTAGGAAGCCTGTGGGTCCCCAAACCCTGAGAAATTCAAGACAGACTATTCACAGAGAATAGATCAAGCCAGGAAAGTCCGAGAATTTGGAAGAAACTCAAGAGATTCCATTCACGGAGAAAAGATCATCTATGGGGAGTTAGAGTTTCTTTGACAATGTCTAAGGGTGACAGTCTGTGAGAGGGTTCACCGAGAATGCCGCCTTTCATGTCTCCAGATTGTTTAACTCCAAGAGGAGGGAAGACTGTGTCTGGTAATCCTATGGGGATCTAGTTTTGTCTATTTAAGAGTGATCAACATGGGTTAGTGCTAGACGTAGTTGCCGGGGAAACTATAAATATCTATACTAGTATTACACAGTTGATATGAGTTTATGAAAGAAGACTTACAGTGAAACAACCCCATAATACAGTTATATGTATATGACAGCGGATAAAGAAAGCATATAAACACTTACTCGGTTGTAGAGCTTCCATGTTGTTTGGTTAGTTGTTCAACAAAGAAAGATTGAAAACAACAGTATATTCAAAATTAAAGTAGAAAGTATTTTGAAAAGATGTTGGGGCTTACAGCTCAAGGAAAGGCCCAAGGTTTATCAGTGATCGCACTGTCGTTTTGTACAGAGGGACTTATACAAGTGACTGAGGCCCAAAAAGGTTTTCTGTACAAGGGGATGGGTCTTACACTCTCTCAAGAGGCCCAAGTATTTAAAGAACAAGGATGGGGCTTATAACATGAGGGTAGGCCCAGATGATTGGTTTTTTTTATTGGCGATCGCGCCGAGGTTTTCTTTTAACGCAGGGGGACTTATACAATGTCTGAGGTCCAAAAAGTTTTGGTTAAAAGGGGATTGGGTCTTACACTCTAATAGAGGCCCGAGAGATTTATTTTTGTACAAGTGGTGGGGCTTACAGCTCAAGGAGAGGCCCAGGGTCATTTGTTTGAAAATGGCGATCACGCCGGGATTTTTGAAAACGCGGTGGGTCTTATACAATGCATTGAGGCCCAAAATGGTTTGGTTTTCAAAGGGGGTTGGGTCTTACACTCTAATAGAGGCCCAAGAAATTTTGAATGGGTCTTATAGCTCGAGGAGAGACCCAAGATTTGTTTTTCAATGGACGATGATCGCGTGGAACTTTTTGAAATACAACGAGACTTATACAATAAGTGAGGCCCAAAAATAGGTTTGTATTTACAAAGTATTGGGTCTTACACTCTATTAGAGGCCCAAAAGTGTTTGAAATTGTTTGATGAGGGTGAAAATCAAAGAAACCCTAATTTATTATTCTTTAAAAGTAAATATTTAAAGAAAATCAAATAAAATACCCAATAAGTTTGAATAAACCATTTGTGATTTTTGTTTAAGGTTTGAGAAATGAGGGATTAATCACAAGGTAAATTAAAACTCACTTGGTTTTGATTTTCAAAGTAAATATTCACTTTTAAAATGTTTAAAAACATTAAAAAGGAATTTATTCACAAAAATACTAATTATATTAAATAAATAATATAAACTTAATTTTTTTATGGAATAAAATATTTCAACATTTTTGTGATTTTTTTCAAAAAGAACCAATAAAAAATAATTAAAATTGAAGGAGTTATTAGTTTTCCAATTAATTAATAAAACATGAAAATATTGGAAAAAATAGCAAAAATGTGAGAAAACACAAAATGGCATGGGTGGGGTTTGAACCCACGACCTCAAGGTTATAGGGCGCGTGCCTTACCACTGGGGTGGTGATACATCCATTGCTTGAAGGGAAACCACAAATATACAAGGCATGCCTTGTTTTCTAGGCCTGGTCAAGGCAAGGCAAGGCAAGTTTTGCCAAGAAACGGGAAGGTCCATAACTTTCTCATTTCTCAATGATTGGGGACAAAATTTATATGCATCTGGCCTAGAATTTCACAAGGAATCCAATGGTGGTGGTATTTTTTTCAGATCATACTCCCTCCTCAAAACCCGATAGTGGTTTTGAAAAAGGCCTATAATTGCATTTTCTATGCTACACTTTGATACAGGCATGAATTACATGATGAATTAGTTCAAACACAACATATATAACATGTATGAGGTGTGTATGATCAGCGGACTTCAAAGCAATGCATATTTTGGAAAGTTCAAGTCATGATGCTTACCTCTTTTTGAGCTTTTGGAGTTTTCTGTGCAATTTGCCAAACTTCTTGTTCCAGAAATGGTTTGATGCTTTGGACACTCTCAAATGATCCCTTAGAAGCTTTGAGGATGGTTGGAATCAGCTGGAACCTGCAAAAACACAAACTGGCCCTTTCTTGCAAAAGGGGTTAAAATGGCCAAAATAGCAACTCCCTCAAATGGTGTTCCAGATGGGGGGAACCATTTGGGACAGTTCAAGGATGATATTTGGAGTGTGTTTGAGGTTTTATCTGGTTTGGAAAGTGACTGAATCAAGACATGGCTTGAAAAATGCACAAAAGGCCTATTTTGAGGTTTTGAGAGGTGACTTTGTGATTTTGGTGTTACAGGTCACTTTTGATAGTTTGGATCACCTACATATGATGTTTATGAGGTGTTAGGATCATGAGTTGTGATGGAAATGCTCTCTAACTCAAAAACTCAGAGTTACCTTGCTAAAGAAGGCATTTTGGCCTAAAGAGAGTGATTTTGAGGAAAGCATCTGTTTAATAGCTTTGGTGTACTCAAACTGAGCACAAATGAGCTCTATTTATAGTAGAGCAAGTTTGTTTTGGGATCAATAGTGAATGGCAACTGCAGCAGAGGTTTGGCCAATGGTTGCACTTTGGAATCCAAGTCTCCTCTAGCCATTGACTAGAGGTTAGGGCACAGGGCTGTGGTTCCCTTTGTCTTGGATAAGTCTTGACTGAATTCAGTTGCAAATGGCTCAGTCCATGCCACCTTGGTGTATGCATTGAATGCTCCAATCCAAAATTGGAGTCTTGTCCCTCTTTTAGGCCATTCTAGGTTTGGCATGTTACTTCTTGTTCCAAGGACTTTGGAGGCTTGGCTCAGTGTTTGTCCCCTTTAAATTTGATCCTCAGATGTGTCCAAAGTGATGACAAGGCGTGGAATTATCTGATTTTTCCAAATTGAGCAAAAATGCAAAATTCTGCCTAGCCTTGGCAGTTTTCAGCAAGGCATGTTGACATTGTCATATCTCATGGCCCAAGTGGAATTTGGTGATGTTCTTGGCCATTTTGGAAAGCCCTCATATGATACAACAACTGTTTGATCATATTTGGTTTTGATACCTTTTGGATCCAAGTGAAAATCCCCCTACATTTGGAAAAAAGTGAAGGCAGATTCTGACTTAGTGAAAATTTCACTAAGTGTTGGAAAAAAGTGACATTTTCACTTTTTGTGATTTTGATCATTCCATAACTCAAAATCCATGATGAATTTGGAATGAGGTCAGTTCTAAGCTTTTGTAGAGGGTAATGAGAGCTACAAATCTAGCTTTGGGTGGGGGAAAATGGCCTTGTGGTTTAGGAGTTATGATCCTCCAAAGTTGGTACCCTTGCCACTTTGTTCATAACTTAGAAAATTTTCTAAGTTTTTATGGTTACCCCTTTTTCAAGTTATCCCACTTTCTTTGATTTTTCTTGATGAATGATGATTCAAATCATATGTTAACATCATTTTAGGGTTAAAAAACCATTTCTGAAAAATCTCAAAAAGTCAAAGTTGACTTTTGTGCACAGTTGACTTTTTGTCAAATGAATTCCAAACTGTGCAATCCTCTATGAAATCAAGTCCTTGACCTAAATCAAACTTGATGGATTGATTTCATAGGTGTTATAGGGTGTATTGAATCATGTCCTAGGGTTTGGGAGCATGTCCTGGTCAAAAGTCAAAGCGACAGTTGACTTTTCTCGTGAAACCCTAATTGTGGTACTGATGAAATTGAGACTTGCTGCTTAAGCTTCCTGGATCAATCCATTGTCATAAATGGATCAATGTGGTATGTTGGAGACCCTCAAATCATGTCTTGAGGTCTTGGTGTAGCACCCCAAAATTTGCCCTACCTTTTTCTGACTTATGTTTCTTTCTCATTTTGCATCTTTAGGTCATAATTCATAATCATGTCATTTGCATTGGTCTTCTAAGACATGGGATCGAAGGGTTTTCTTATTATCAGTATTTTCCTATTCAGAGGTGCGTCAAGTTCTGAGGTTTTCTTATCTAGAGGAATCATCAAAGGCTTTGGGTCATGGGTGTGAATCAGGGTTTAATTCCTTCTCATATCAAGACATTTCATTGTTATTACAAGTGAGAGTATTATTGGACATGGGTTGTGGTTTCTCAGTATCCAAGTCCTTCTTTCATCAGGGTGCATTCAAGGAAGATCACGGTTTCTCATTCAAGGTTGGGTTGTGGGTTTCTTCGGTTATCAAGCGTTGGTTCATGTGGGGTTGATTTAAAAGTCAGGATCTGTGGATTTATTTTCCCAGGGATCTATTCAGACAGATTCATGTGAGGATTCACTTGATCAAAGATTTAGAGGATGTGTGATTTAGGTGTTTTGTTTCAGTGGTAGTTGTGTGCATTTAATCGTGGTGTTGTGAAAAGTTTGGAATTGGTGTAATGTAGTTATCCACTTTTAGAACCTTTTTTCTTTATCCATTAATTGTCCATTTTTATCCATTTTAAATCCATCCAAGTTTTAACCTACCTATCCATTTGGATAACCATTTCCTTTCTAAACCATTTTTAATTTTTCAAATCCATTTTTTATTCACTTTATCCAAAATATCCATCCACTATCCAATTTAAAAGCCCATATCCATTTTTTATAAAACAATTATCCACATAGCCATTTACCAGTTAATATCCAATATCCATTTTTTTCATCCATATCTAGTCCACATTTTAATTCAATTACCCATTTATTATTTCCATAATATCCATATCCATGTCCATTTTATATTCAAAAATTCATTTTTCTTTAATCCATGTCCAAACTACATCATAAATAAAACTCATACCTATTTCTAAAACCAAAGTCCATCAAACCTTATTCCATAACCATTTTTTTTATCCATTTTTTTAAAATCCAATTCAAATTTAATCCATTTCAATATCCATTTTCCTAACCAAATGTCCAACACATTGTCCACACCATCTGTACCTACAAAGCATTACACACAGTACATGAATTCAAACCAACAGACTTGCACTACCTTTACCAGCAAACCGTACACCCTCAAGCCACTCCCACCAGACACGACCTGCACCCCTGTTCCAACAGCTACGCAACTTTCGCATTCCACACCGGACCAAAACCTGCGCAAGCCACAAACCAATTTCCCACTACAGTGTCCACAGCCTATACACTGCAGGAAATTTGTACCAAAGGACTTCATTAGCAAGTTTCATTCGTTTTTAAAAAAAAGGAGAGAATTGATATAAAAGAGGGAGACTCACTGAGAAAAGCCTCAATATTTTTTCCTCGCTCCATAATCTCAAAAAAACTCACAATCACAGAACCTCTCCTTCAACAACCCAAAGAACAACTCAGAATCGGAACAGAGAAAGTGAGAAGAAATAGAAGAAGTGAGAATGAGGTGAACCGTAAACGAAACCCAACTTCCAACAACTCTTCTTTAAATAATCACTCTTCATCGTTCTCACTCAAACAACCATAAACCCAAATCAAATTCCAAACCCAGATCTGATACACAACCCATCCTAAGTCACAAAACCAGACTCATAAGCGGAGTAGAAGAAGAAGATGAAATCGAAACCGTGAAAGTTGAATCAAAATCCAAACAAACCTGGAAAGTCGGAACCGAAGGAGATCCGCAGAACAGATGGAGAAGAAGATGGATTGAGAACCGAGCGAGCAAAATGCAAATTAAATCGCGTTCGTAACAGAGATTGAAGAGGAAGATGTTTACTTGTGCTTGTTCACATGCTCCCTTAAGGCTCCTAGTCCGACTTAATTTCTGATTAAGCTCGGAGTAGGATAGACATTAGGCTCTCAATCCAAGCATGACAACATTAGGTTAGCTCCCTCTTAATCCTGACCTTAGGGCCATTTTGCATGATAACTTGTAGGACAGAGCTTCCCCTTTTCTCTCGCACTCGTGCGATTGAGACTAGTTAGACTCCTCTCTTTTCTCTCGCACCCTTGCGATTGAGACTGTTCCTTTCTTCTGTAGTGCCACGAACTACAGACGCTCTGATTTCCTCTCTCTGGATAGATTGAGGATACGTAGGCACAAGGATCCCTATCCTTGGTGAGCACACTAACAACTAATTTCTCCTTCCTCTTTTAAGCTTTCATACTTGTGTTTGCTTTAGCATTTGAGATGCTCATTTCCTCTTTCACTCTTTCTCATCCCATGAATCTCAAGACTTGCTCAAGTCTTGGATTCTTTCCCTTTAGAGCTACCTAGTCCAACTTAATTTTTGATTAAGCTTGGAGTAGGATTAGCATTAGGTTTTAGTTAGGCTTCCTCTTTCAAACCTCACTAACCATAGGACCTCCATGCATGATAACGTTAGGACCCATAGTCTCCCTTTAGAGTTTCCTTTGCGTTTTCTCTCTTCTCATCTTCAAACAAATGTAAAAAATATTTAATAAAGGCAAAACAACCATTGTATTTAGGCCTTTCATGTAAGAATAAGATAGTGAGGGATCTTCTCTCATTTTCTTGGAATGTTTAGCGTGCGTCCCATCTCGGGTCGTTATGCGAGGCATTCGATCTTACATGAGGGACTTAAATACAATGCGCGTTACAAAACACAAAACAATCAAAACACTTCTTTCTAAAAGACAAAAACAAACAGTAACGTCTTTCCTTCGGGAATTCTTTTCTCATCTCACTCACTCTTAGCGTACGGACGTGCTCCTACTCGTTCTCTTGCAAGATGGTAACGCACTCGGACCAGCGAGCCTGCAACACCTGAGCTAGAACGTTAGTCGTTCCCAAAAAACACAAACAAAGCGACCCTAGTTAGGGGAACTACGCCGCTCTGATTCTCATGTTCCCGATGAGATACGTAGGCAGTGGGGTAAGGCCCATTCGAGCACTTCTTTTATTTTCCCTACATTTGTTTCTTTTTCTCTCTCTTTTCCTTTTCCTTTTTGCCCGTTCCTTTCCCTTTCCAGTAGCAGTGGAGCTCCAGTTGACGACACCCTTTGATCGAGACAAGCAAGCGTGGATCCCATCGGGTACGATGGACGCGAGGGGGTGCTAATACCTTCCTCTCATGTAACCGACTCCCGAACCCAGTTCTTTTGGTCGCAAGACCATGCTCTATCCTTTCCCTCAGGTTTACGCAGTGTTTCCTTTCCCTCTCATGGGATAAATACACATTGCTGGCGACTCTATTTCGGTGCCACTTTCGCGTTTGTACTTGGATGAAAATCCCGGGAGCGACTGCTGGCGACTCTGCTGGGGATTCGCAACCTCTTGCTGGTCCATCCCTTTTAGCGAGTCAATCCTAGCGCTTGTCTGTTTTATTTCATTGGGTGTTTTTCTTTTGGTGCTTTGCTTTGTTGTATATTACTGTATTACTGTTTACTGTATTTTTGCTTTACTGCTTTACTGTTTTTATCGCATTGCATTGTTATGCTGGACTGTGCTGCGCTGTGCTGTTTTCTGTTTGGCGAGATGGGGTATTCTGAGAGATAGGCCCAATACCCAGGCCTGAGTGCACTTATGATTAGCGTGTTTCACATCCTCTCGCGTTCCATCTCAGTTCGAGGAGGGAATATGAAACACAATCTGGATATGGTTCTCTCTAGAGAATTCTGCGTTGTGGATTTCCCACGATGGTAGAGCTATCTGGAAGAGCTGCTAAGTCTAGATGACCTTTTAGGATGACCCCTCTTTATTTTGAAGTGAATCAGTGGACGACCTCTTTGATTGGCGGTAGCATTGTATCCTTCGGGCTGAATGTACTATTGCTTCTCAAACCTCTGAAGCTGAGGATCTTTCGTTTTTGGAGAATCAGTTGAGGCCTCCTCGATTGATGATGATGCCAAACCAGAAATGGTGAACGTATCATCATTTCTCGACCTGAGAGCCCGAGATACTGAACATCCTAGTACCTACATGTGAGAGGGGCGGGTTGTTTACAGGTGTGCAGGAACCTTGACCTTTAACATACCCGATATTTTGGATTTCCTATCAGTGTGGACTTATCGGCCTGGTATTCTGGTATTCTGATCATCCGGTATTCTGGTATTCTGGTATTCTCTTTAGAGCCAACCCTCGAGCTTATTCAGTCAGCAGCACAACAGTTATTCAGAATTTGTGGAAGCTTTGATCCCATGTCTGCTGCATTCATATTGCATTGCATTTGCATCTTGCATCTTTTTGCATATCTGTCTCCGGCTTGATCAGAGTGCTCATCCATCCTTTGTCTGAACCGCAGTTGATTTCTAGACTTTCTCACCAGACTTGAATCAGCTTTTGGGGAGATCATCATGAATTCAGGGGAACAGACTCAGTTTGTAACTAGGGCCGATGTTGAATTGATGAAGAGTCAGTTGGATCAACTTGTGGAAGCTATGACAGCCATGAATAGGGGAGAGGCCAATGTTCAGAGGACTTCTGTGATTGGGAACGTCATTACACCTCCGGTGGACAATTTTGCCCAAGCTCAGCCTGTGCAGATCCCGGTTGAGAATCATGTTATGCAAGAACATCCCATTGTCCGAGACGGACATTCATCATCTCTTGATGCTGCAGATTATCAGAGTTTTGCCTTCTCTGTACCAGATGTCAAAGGGGTAGTTCCGAAGGTGAACCCTAAGGATCCACGATCTATTGATGACGAAAGATACCGTGTGTTGGAGGAAAAGATTACAGCCCTGGAGAGGCGTGATACTCTTGACCTGAATGCTTTGAGCATGTGTTTGGTGCCTGGCCTGGTAATGCCTCCGAAATTTGAGATGCCGAAGTTTGAAAAATACAAAGGAGATAGTTGTCCAAGGCTACATTTGGTGATGTTCTGCAGAAGAATGACCTCACACGTCGACAATGACAAGCTCATGATCCACTATTTCCAAGACAGACTGAGTGGGGCATCTTTGTATTGGTATATGCAGTTGGAGAGTGGTAGCATCCGATCATGGTCAGATCTAGCCCACGCATTTGTGAAGCAGTATGATTATAATCTTGACATGGCTCCCAGCCGAATGCATTTGCAAGACTTGTCTCAAGCAGATAATGAATCATTCCGAGAGTACGCTCAGAGATGGAGAGAGTTAGCTGCTCGTGTTCAACCGCCACTTTCGGATAGAGAATTGGTTGATTTATTCATGGATACCTTGCAAGGGCCGTACTTGGAAAAGATGATTGCCAATGGGGCAGCAAAATTTTCTGACCTGGTGATGGTGGGAGAACGTATCGAGAGTCTGATCAAGTGTGGAAAGCTCCAAGGCGTCTCGAACTTCCAAGCTAATGAAAATGAATCAGTTGTCAGTTCTCAGGAAGAATTCGAGGAAGAAACTAGTTCCATTCAGGAATCTTCACCACCTCGTTCTCAATATTCAGATGCATCAACTGTTCAGAGTCAGCAATCTTATGGGTCTTCATATCAGGGACAATATTTTTGTGCAAATCAAAGACCTCCTCAGAGTCAACGATCATACCACTGTCAGCCGCATCAGCATGCCCGACAAAGGCCAAGGAAGCCAGAGAGGAATTTCACTCAGTTGCCAATGTCATATAGTCAGATGTTGCTGGATTTGATCAGAGGTGGATTGATAGTGCCGAAGGAATTGAAGCCAGTGCCTTTTTCGTACCCACCAGGTTTTGATGTCAACGCCCATTGTGACTACCATGCTGGGGCACAGGGGCATTCAACTGAAGACTGTAAGGTGCTCAGGAGCAAAGTTCAGACACTTATTGACTCCAACATGTTCTCATTCACGCCTCAGGGTATTCAGATTCACGATTCTACTTCGTCCAGTTATGTGGGTTCATCAGTTCAGGTTATGGAGGAAGGCACTGAGAGCAGTTGTGCAGACGATTATCAAACTGACTTCGATGAGAGATACTGAAGATAGCTCATTAACAAGTCAAGCTTGGAAAGCCCAGTTCCCCGAAGCTGGAAATCTTTTAGATCATGTCATTTCTTTGCATTTGTAGTTTCTTTTCTGCTAAAGTGAAAACTCATTTGTAAAACTCGTCTGTTTTCAATTGATAATGATAATGAAATGAATATGCATGTTTTGATTAAATCCATCTGTGTTCACTTATATTTTCTTTATTGATATCTAAGCCTTTGTTTAAGCAGGATCTGAGGGAGGATGATGAAATTCAAAGACGCAGAACTTCTGATGGTATGCTTTTGGGGCAAAACCTTGCTGATGATGTACAGGCATTGTTTCAAATCCCTAAACACCGGAGATATAAGGAAGATAATCCCTTGTCAACCCCTTTGAGCCTAGAAGTAGGAGTTTCTTTCTGAAAACGAAAAAAACCCTAAATCTTAACCTGGGGCAGGGTAGGTGTCAATTAATTTGACCGAGCATTCAATTCGAGGATCAAATCTATGGTTATCCCTCACCAACCGAAGAGTGAGGCAGTCACATCCCTTTCAAATAAGTCAGAGAGCCAGTGTCACACGATTTGTTCAAAAAACAGAGAGAGAAAAAGAATCAAAGAAAAATATTAAAAAAGAAAGAAAAAAGAAAGCCCGCCAAGTCAAAACTTGAGAACAAGTGACTTAGGCAAAAGTTAGGGCATCCCCCTGGACTTCAAAGTCGGAAAATTCAGAAGAATTAGTCCAGGAAAAATCAGGGAAGCAAAAGAATAAAAAGAAAAAAAATGGAAAAAGGAAAAATCCTCAAATAAAGAACAAGTCGTGTGTTTACAGACACCAAAGGTAAAAGGGGTGGCTGTCACTCCGAAAACCGTGTGGGTTCTTTCTATCCTCATACTATTCATTAACCTTGTTGAAAGGTGAGCGCTTATGTCGAGTTAGCTGAACGTAGGACTAGAGAACATCAAGGAGAATGGGTGGGTTAAAACAAAACTTTGAGCCTTATATCCTTTCTTTCTCAAACCGTGAACCAAGCCACGTTACAACCTCTAAAAGACCTAATTGAAGCAAGGTTGTTTTGAAAGCATACTTCGGTAAAGATCGCGTTGAACCTGACTCCTAAAAGGATCTTCTTACCATTCATGTTGGTATCAGTGACATGCTGATTAGTGATTCATTCACTATATGTCACGACTTTTTTTTCCAGTGAACAGACTTGGATTTCAAAACTGTCATATGCATTGCATTAAAATTGTCATTTGTTTTACTTGCGAGTAAGTGCTTGATCAGGGAAGTTTCTGCAATGAAAAGATTGATTAATATAAGTGCAGAGAGCCCGAATACTCTGTTGAGCAGGGGCAAGTCATATCAAATGGGAAACTCATTCCAAGATTTAGTTAATCTGGGGCAATTACGTCGAGATTCAAATCTCTCAAAGTCGGTCAGTTAAAGGTACTCCTTCACAGATCAGCCAGACAGGGGCGCAAATCATTTCAAGGCTGGGGCAGGCCATCCCAATAGCATGAGAAGTAAGTCTATCCAGACGAATGGTCAGCATATATAGGGTTCAGAGTATTGAGGCAGAATATCTCACGGTTATATGAGATGGTTCATGAATCTTCTCGAGATGACTTCTTCTAAGTAATCCATACGGTCTGGGGCAGTTACGTCGAGATCTGACGAATCTCTCCAAGAGTTTGAAGACATTGAGGCATTTTGGATGTCAAGTCTTCTGTAAAATCCTCTTGAGACAATTTCTTTTGGCGGACCATGCTGGTCTGGGGCAAATGAAAGAAAAACTGTTGTTCGCGCATATGCAGTCAATTAGCCAAAAGGTTTGAAACAAAGGGGCATTCCAACCCAAGGCATTTGTGGTCCCCATCTTCAGTAGGCTTCATTAATAATGTTCCCAGCAAGAGACGTGTTGGAACCTTTCTCCCAATAAGTGGTGGTTCAGAGTTAGATTTTCTCAGTTGCAGAAGTCGTATCCTGGGGCACGTGTGCATATTCTTCTAGATTCAGATGATTTCTCTCCTAGACGAGTAATCACTTGTTCCCACGCAGAAGACTGGGGCAATCATGTTTAGGGAAGGGTTCACTGGTCACCCTTTTGTCGATAACGGTTGCGAATTCCCTAGTAGAGCTGCTTCACAGACACTGAAGTTGATGGTCAATCCCCAGTGAAATCGCCAGGAGTTTGAAGATGCTTAATCTTCTGTAAAATCCTCTTATGACGTTTCTTCCGGTAAGTCTTATATCATGGAACAGGAAGCAAGTTGTTGATCCTCCCAAGTAGGGGGCATTTTGAATTTCTCCAGCAGGATATGTTCCAGATTTATTATCCCCAGTAGAGTTTGAAGATGCTTAATCTTCTGTAAAATCCTCTTATGACGTTTCTTCCAGTAAGTCTTATATCATGGAGCAGGAAGCAAGTTGTTGATCCTCCCAAGCAGGGGGCATTTTGAATTTCTCCAGCAGGATATGTTCCAGATTTATTATCCCCAGTAGAGTTTGAAGACGCTTGGTCTACTGTAAAATCCTCTCAAAAGGCATTACCCAGCACGAGACGCTTTAAAGCAGTTTTCCCCAGCAGGGCATTATAAACTCATTTTCCCCAACGGAATCGTCAAACGGAAAGTTCGCCTAACATGGGGCATTGTGGCGTTTATCCTAAGCTCAACAGTCTTATTTCTCAGCAGACTACTGTGGAATTGCTTTGGGTTTCCCCAGCAGATCTAAGGACTCTCTCCCAGCATGTTGCAGCAGAACATGTTCTAACCAGGATTTACATATCCCCGACAGGGTAGCCCGGATCCCCAGCAAGATCGTATCTCTGGCAGTGGTATTCCCCACAGAGTTCAGCATTGAATCTTGTCAACAATACTCCCTAGCTGAGTTGTTTTCCATCCCCGCAGAAGTTTAGCTGGTCAACAGAATCTCGTCCTCAGCAGAGTGTTAGCATATTCTCCTCGGGTTTGATAGATCCCCAAGCAGAGTTTTAATGACTTGTCTTCTTCGGCAGAGTGTTAGTACTTTCTTTCCCCAGCCAAGTCAGAAATTCTCATCCCCAGCGGAGTTGCCGTAACCAGAGTTCATTCCCCAGATAGATGAAGTAGTTCCTGGCAGATCATCACTCCCCTCATATTTCAAAGTCCAATTTATTTTTGGCAAACTTGATAGTTCGAAACAGACGGATTGTCCATTCATTCTCCAGCAGAGATATTATCCTTTCAGGAGTCTCCGAGATCAAATCATTGATCATTGTTCCTCGGTAGAGTCAGCAGAGATGTCTGACACGGATGCAGAGAGTAATCCAATTTTGGAATTCTTAAAGTCCAACCGTAGATTGGCAAAAGGTCCATCCAAGGGTGGCAAAGCAAAGCAGTAAAGTCCAACCGTAGAGTGGCGAAAGGTCCATCCAAGGGTGGCAAATTCTCAAAGTACAACCGTAGAGTGGCGAAAGGTCCATCCAAGGGTGGCAAATTCTCAAGGTCCAACCGTAGCTTGGCACAAGTCCACCCGTGGTGTGGCAAGTCAGTAGTCGTCTGACTCCCTTTAAAAAGACCGCAACTAGGACCAACCGTAGATTGGCAAAAGTCCCCCGAGTGTGGCATCTCAGCAAGTCCAACCGTAGATTGGCAAAAGTCCCCCGTAGTGTGGCGTCTCATCAAGTCCAACCGTAGATTGGCAAAAGTCCCCCGTAGTGTGGCAATTCAGCTGCGAAGTCCAACCGTAGATTGACGAAAGTCCACCCGTAGTGTGGCAAGCCAGTAATCGTCTGGCGTTGTTTTAAAAGACATTGTTAAAGTCCACCCGTAGTGTGGCAGGCCAGTAGTCATCTGGCATTGTACAAAAGACATTGTTAAAGTCCACCCGTAGTGTGGCAGGCCAGTAGTCGTCTGGCGTTGTACAAAAGACATTGTTAAAGTCCACCCGTAGTGTGGCAGGCCAGTAGTCGTCTGGCGTTGTACAAAAGACATTGCTAAAGTCCACCCGTAGTGTGGCAGACCAGTAGTCGTCTGGCGTTGTACAAAAGACATTGCTAAAAGACATCCCTTCAGTGTTGTTCTTCCCATCAGAGTTTTATTCAGCGAGAGTTCATATTTGTGCTTCCTCAGTTTGCTGTAAAGTTTTTTGTCTCCCCAACAGAATAAGGGTAGAAGGTAAATTTCCAGCAGAGGAGTAAGTCTGATCTTGTCCCCTAGCAGGGCTGACATCATCAACCTTTGTCCCCCAAGCATATCTTTGGGTGGTGGTTAGCGTTCCCCAGCAAGTCAAAGGTTGAGTATCATTGGCACTTTTCTTCAGCAAGATTCCTGGGATGTTTCCTCCAACAGAAGTTTGTCATTCATACTTTCCTGCAGAGTGGAGGTTTAGTTGGGATCTCGAGCAGTTATGACCCTGAAGGTGATTCAGTTGTTATCCCCAGCGGAGTTGACCTCTCCTCTTCAGCATTTATTTTGTTGGAGGGGTCCTTTTGCATATAGTAAGCATATTTGCATTTCATCCTCAAACGCGTAGCATTTCCATTTCGTATGGAGCATTACGCCATAGAAAGAAAATTCAAACATATGCATGAGAAGCATAAGCCAGATTTGGTACCTTGCGCGAAAGCCCGAATCAACTTCCAATTAAGACGGTGACATATCCCCAACAGACATTATAATTAGTCCCTCTGTTTACCTTTCTTTTGGGTCGTAGATCATACGTCGATCTTACCCTCGACCATTCATTGTCCATCAACCCCTTGATGACGGCATTTCGGTCAGGTTTCCTTTCCGTCAAACCCCTTTGATGACGTGCTTCCTTCGGTCGAGTCTTCTTTCTGTCAAACTCCTTTGACGATGTGTTTCCTTCAGTTGAGTCTTCTTGCCGTCAAACCCCTATGACGATGTGTTTCCTTTCGGTCGGGTTTCCATTTTTCTTCCCGTCAAACCCCTTTGATGATGTGTTTCCTTTCGGTCGGGTTTCCATTTTTCTTCCCGTCAAACCCCTTTGACGATGTGGTTCGCTGGGTATGTTGTCTTTCAGTCAAACTCCTTCGACGAAGTGTGATTGGGCTCTAGTTTTATTTTTTCTCCACAGAGTGCAAATTTTGCAGTTCTTTTTTGTATTCAACCACCTTGTACCTTGAATGTCTGAAAGTCGTTGCTATCATCCTTTCAGGTCCAAGTTGATTGAATAGGGGCAGCTGTAGCACCCCAAAATTTTCCCTACCTTTTTCTGGCTTATGTTTCTTTCTCATTTTGCATCTTTAGGTCATAATTCATAATCATGTCATTTGCATTGGTCTTCTAAGACATGGGATCGAAGGGTTTTCTTATTATCAGTATTTTCCTATTCAGAGGTGCGTCAAGTTCTGAGGTTTTCTTATCCAGAGGAATCATCAAAGGCTTTGGGTCATGGGTGTGAATCAGGGTTTAATTCCTTCTCATATCAAGACATTTCATTGTTATTACAAGTGAGAGTATTATTGGACATAGGTTATGGTTTCTCAGTATCCAAGTCCTTCTTTCATCAGGGTGCATTCAAGGAAGATCACGATTTCTCATTCAAGGTTGGGTTGTGGGTTTCTTTGGTTATCAAGCGTTGGTTCATGTGGGGTTGATTTAAAAGTCAGGATCTGTGGATTTATTTTCCCAGGGATCTATTCAGACAGATTCATGTGAGGATTCACTTGATCAAAGATTCAGAGGATGTGTGATTTAGGCGTTTTGTTTCAGTGGTAGTTGTGTGCATTTAATCGTGGTGTTGTGAAAAGTTTGGAATTGGTGTAATGTAGTTATCCACTTTTAGAACCTTTTTTCTTTATCCATTAATTGTCCATTTTAAATCCATCCAAGTTTTAACCTACCTATCCATTTGGATAACCATTTCCTTTCTAAACCATTTTTAATTTTTCAAATCCATTTTTTATTCACTTTATCCAAAATATCCATCCATTATCCAATTTAAAAGCCCATATCCATTTTTTATAAAACAATTATCCACATAGCCATTTACCAGTTAATATCCAATATCCATTTTTTTCATCCATATCTAGTCCACATTTTAATTCAATTACCCATTTATTATTTCCATAATATCCATATCCATGTCCATTTTATATTCAAAAATTCATTTTTCTTTAATCCATGTCCAAACTACATCATAAATAAAACTCATACCTATTTCTAAAACCAAAGTCCATCAAACCTTATTCCATAACCATTTTTTTTTTAATCCATTTTTTTAAAATCCAATTCAAATTTAATCCATTTCAATATCCATTTTCCTAACCAAATGTCCAACACATTGTCCACACCATCTGTACCTACAAAGCATTACACACAGTACATGAATTCAAACCAACAGACTTGCACTACCTTTACCAGCAAACCGTACACCCTCAAGCCACTCCCACCAGACACGACCTGCACCCCTGTTCCAACAGCTACGCAACTTTCGCATTCCACACCGGACCAAAACCTGCGCAAGCCACAAACCAATTTCCCACTACAGTGTCCACAGCCTATACACTGCAGGAAATTTGTACCAAAGGACTTCATTAGCAAGTTTCATCCGTTTTTAAAAAAAGGAGAGAATTGATATAAAAGAGGGAGACTCACTGAGAAAAGTCTCAATATTTTCTCCTCGCTCCATAATCTCAAAAAAACTCACAATCACAGAACCTCTCCTTCAACAACCCAAAGAACAACTCAGAATCGGAACAGAGAAAATGAGAAGAAATAGAAGAAGTGAGAATGAGGTGAACCGTAAACGAAACCCAACTTCCAACAACTCTTCTTCAAATAATCACTCTTCATCGTTCTCACTCAAACAACCACAAACCCAAATCAAATTCCAAACCCAGATCTGATACACAACCCATCCTAAGTCACAAAACCAGACTCATAAGCGGAGTAGAAGAAGAAGATGAAATCGAAACCGTGAAAGTTGAATCAAAATCCAAACAAACCTGGAAAGTCGGAACCGAAGGAGATCCGCAGAATAGATGGAGAAGAAGATGGATTGAGAACCCAGCGAGCAAAATGCGAATTGAATCGCGTTCGTAACAGAGATTGAAGAGGAAGAAACCACGGACCTGAATCGCGAGCGAGAAATCTGGAGGGAGATGCGAGATTGAAGCGAATCAACCGAAGTTTGGAAAAGTTGGGTACTGATACGTGCGTGTCATTCTTGTTTTTCTCTGAGTTTTCATAGTCCGTGACCTTTTTAACTGATTTTATTGTATTCGTTTTTACTGTGTGGATCTCAGTTAATGTTGCTCACTGATACTGTGTTTGGTTAATGGGATCATAAGCCCATGGTTGTTCAAATCACCCTCTGTTGTTTAATTAGTAATTTTTGTTAATACTTATTTAAATCTTTTGCTTAATTAGATGATTTTTTTTTTGGTTAAACTTTTGATTATTTAGTTTTTAATTTTGAGTTAATTATTTTTGTTACTAGATTTTAATTTTTAGTATTTTCTTTAAGATTTTAATTTGATTTAGAATTTTGGTTAAATTTCATTGTTAATTTTTAGAACATTAATCATTTGTAACTAGACTTTGGTAAGCTTTTGTTTAATCTTGTTGATTTTGTTAATTCTGATACCTATTTTTGATTAAATTCTTAATGACACTTTTGTTTGGTTTTTGGATTATTTTTCTTGATAACTTTGATTAGAGTGTTCTTTGATTAGAAGTTTTGGTTAAATCTTGACGCACCTTTGTTGATACTCTCTCGTGACCTTGATACTTGGCATTTGAAGCTTTTGGCAAGTGTTCTTGAGCTTTTGTGTGCATCGAAGAGGCAACGGACCTTCTCCGTTAGGTACCAATTGAATCTCAATTTTATTTTTATTTTTTTCTTTTTCATGTCTCATTCTAGGATTGTATCCATGTTAGAGGCATATTGAGTACATCTGAAGCCCTACCTCAAAGTAGGCTCTATTTGCGCATCGTGTTTAGTACTTAAATGCTTTGAATCTTTGTTGTGTCAACATTTTGATGATTGAACACTTGTACATCTTTCTCCTTCTTTTCTTGAGACCTGTTTAAGTCTTGATTTTATCTGTGATTGAATTGGTTAATGTTTACTTGTGCTTGTTCACATGCTCCCTTAAGGCTCCTAGTCCGACTTAATTTCTGATTAAGCTTGGAGTAGGATAGACATTAGGCTCTCAATCCAAGCATGACAACATTAGGTTAGCTCCCTCTTAATCCTGACCTTAGGGCCATTTTGCATGATAACTTGTAGGACAGAGCTTCCCCTTTTCTCTCGCACTCGTGCGATTGAGACTAGTTAGACTCCTCTCTTTTCTCTCGCACCCTTGCGATTGAGACTGTTCCTTTCTTCTGTAGTGCCACGAACTACGGACGCTCTGATTTCCTCTCTCTGGATAGATTAAGGAAACGTAGGCATGAGGATCCCTATCCTTGGCGAGCACACTAACAACTAATTTCTCCTTCCTCTTTTAAGCTTTCATACTTGTGTTTGCTTTAGCATTTGAGATGCTCATTTCCTCTTTCACTCTTTCTCATCCCATGAACCTCAAGACTTGCTCAAGTCTTGGATTCTTTCCCTTTAGAGCTACCTAGTCCAACTTAATTTTTGATTAAGCTTGGAGTAAGATTAGCATTAGGTTTTAGTTAGGCTTCCTCTTTCAAACCTCACTAACCATAGGACCTCCATGCATGATAACGTTAGGACCCATAGTCTCCCTTTAGAGTTTCCTTTGCGTTTTCTCTCTTCTCATCTTCAAACAAAAGTAAAAAATATTTAATAAAGGCAAAACAACCATTGTATTTAGGCCTTTCATGTAAGAATAAGATAGTGAGGGATCTTCTCTCATTTTCTTGGAATGTTTAGCGTGCATCCCATCTCGGGTCGTTATGCGAGGCATTCGATCTTACATGAGGGACTTAAATACAATGCGCGTTACAAAACACAAAACAATCAAAACACTTCTTTCTAAAAGAAAAAAACAAACAATAACGTCTTTCCTTCGGGAATTCTTTTCTCATCTCACTCACTCTTAGCGTACGGACGTGCTCCTACTCGTTCTCTTGCAAGATGGTAACGCACTCGGACCAGCGAGCCTGCAACACCTGAGCTAGAACGTTAGTCGTTCCCAAAAAACACAAAAAAAGCGACC
Source organism: Lathyrus tuberosus (assembly GCA_022829125.1). Taxonomy (NCBI): domain Eukaryota; kingdom Viridiplantae; phylum Streptophyta; class Magnoliopsida; order Fabales; family Fabaceae; genus Lathyrus; species Lathyrus tuberosus. The sequence goes on along the minus strand of JALAZF010000044.1, from coordinate 9,033,004 downwards.
CTAGTTAGGGGAACTACGTCGCTCTGATTCTCATGTTCCCGATGAGATACGTAGGCAGTGGGGTAGGGCCCATTCGAGCACTTCTTTTATTTTCCCTACATTTGTTTCTTTTTCTCTCTCTTTTCCTTTTCCTTTTTTCCCGTTCCTTTCCCTTTCCAGTAGTAGTGGAGCTCCAGTTGACGACACCCTTTGATCGAGACAAGCAAGCGTGGATCCCATCGGGTACGATGGACGCGAGGGGGTGCTAATACCTTCCTCTCACGTAACCGACTCCCGAACCCAGTTCTCTTGGTCGCAAGACCATGCTCTATCCTTTCCCTCAGGTTTACGCAGTGTTTCCTTTCCCTCTCATGGGATAAATACACATTGCTGGCGACTCTGTTTCGGTACCACTTTCGCGTTTGTACTTGGATGAAAATCCCGGGAGCGACACTTGGCTCCTGATTTGTCCCAAAAGTCAACTTAGGGGTGAATTAGGTCAGAAACCCTAATTCCTGATTTTTGATGTACGCATCCCCTGAGATCAAATTGACTTGATGCCTGGGCCCATGAGGTTCCCTGGAGTATTTTAGGATATGCTTTGAAGCATTGGCTCATTCCCATAGGAAAATTTCCATCTGGAGGCCCTGGTCGACCAAACCCTAATTTGGTGACACTGGCGATCTTGAGGCTTGATCCATCTGGAAGGGAGCAGCCTTGTGCTTAATCCTTAAAGTAGGAGTCCTCTTGATCCCTTTTAGATGTTTGGGAGGTTAGACAAGTTGAAGATCATGTCATTTCTTGATTGATCCTTTGTCTAAGAACTCTGAGAGGGCTTGAAATCCTAATTTTGACTGTAGTAAGTGTTCACCCATCTTTGGGGAGAGTGATGAGGCAAGATGGTTCATCCATATTGTGATGATGATTTGCACAATGATGAGAAATCTTAGTGGTCAAAATTTGGGGTATGACAACATAATCATAAGTGCCTATTGGCATCATTTACACACTTGACCAATTATACAAAAAATATAACATATGGTACAAGATATGGAAAATGTCAAAAATAAATATCTAAGATCTAAGTACAATATTCGTCATTGTACAAGATACACAGCAAAATATCACAATAAACTGCATCCCTTGAAACATTTATGCATAGTTCACTACTACGAAAAACCCATTTAACAACGGTTAGGAATGACATATAATGACGCGGGCGAAGGCGTTGTTATGTAGATTGTCGTTGTAAGTTCGTTGTTTCTACAATGGTCTGGAAACCGTTGTTGAAAGGCAGGACGCGCGCCATATATCACAACGGTTATGATAATAAACCGTTGCGATACATACACTTAAGTTCTGGGTTCGAAACCCATCAGTAGCGAATTTATATAAAACATAAATTACTTATGATATCGGTTACAATATATAACCGTTGTTGTAAGTACCCTAAGTTTATTATATTAAATGTAGATTGCGTGTTTTCCAAACACCTCACTAAATAAATATACATGGATTAAATTTGATGAAGATGTCTATAATCTACAAATTAAACTGTTCTGGAAAACCAACTTAAATAAACCAATGTTGTTTTCTGATTGCATTCGTCTCATCGTGCATTTCACGCTCTTTTACATATATTGTGGTTTATTGACCTGACTCCTTCGATATATCGTTATCTTCGATTATAGTTAAATTTCCATAAGATAAACAAGACATTGGATAATTTGCCTCATCTTTGATTTAATTATATTGGAAGATGGCGGTGCATCTAAGGAGCGAGATCATTATACCATAATCTATATATAAAAGAACGTGAGATAAATGATGAGAGGCATGCAATCAGAAAACAACATTGGTTTGTTTAGGTTGGTTTTCAAATACAACTTAATTTGCATATTATAAGTATCTATGTCAAATTAACTGAATGTATTTTAAGTGAGGGTTAGTGAAACAAACAATCTACATAGAATATAATAAACTCAAACAAAATTCTATACCAGATCCAGATATTATAAACTCATATAATACGCTTGCTACCACCAGCAAACTTTAAGTGAGGGTTAGTTAAACAAACAATGTAAATAGAATATGATAAACTCAAACAACATTCTATACCAGATCCATAAATTATAAACTGATATAATACGCTTGCTTCCACCAACATCATCACCCTGTATCATCCCCTTAACCAGAAAGGAAACAAAGCAAACTTCAAAAATGAGCATCCTCAGTTGAAAACAAACCCTAAAACCATAATCCAGTGATGAGTAAAGAGAGGAACAGGAATAACGCACCTTTTAATGAAACTAATCGCGGAACAGGAATCAATTATGATGTTTAACTAGTTTGGGAAGCCATGAAAAAGAAATATAAGGAGGAAGAAGCTTACACAAAAGCTTCATACTTCTTATACTTCTTTTCATTGCTTCTAAAACTAGATAAAGTTTGCTTACACTGTTGTTTCTTCATTTACTAACATCTTGTTCGTGATGCTATGAAGAAAAGGTACAAGGTGGATGAAGTTTCCATCATAGCTTCATGCTTCTTATACATTTTTCCATAGCAACACAAACATTTTTCCAAAGTATGGTCTTTGTTAAGGTAGTGAAAACGAATCTGAAAAAATGAGAACAATCAACAAAAACAACATGCAACAAACGAGATAATGGGAAATATCTAACAATAGATGGAAGAAGAAGAATACCTTAATGTATGAAGCACAAGATTCACGGCTAATGGTGAAAATGAAGAGAAAAAATGGGTTCTAGGGTTTCACTTTGAAGGCAACGGCGTTACTGTTAATTAAGTGAAAGTTATTTCGCTTATATATGGGTAAACTATTTCACAACGGTTAACAATAACAACCGTATAGATATGTATTTATTTATTATAAATATATCACTACAGTTTACCAAAATAACCGTAGTGATAACCCTTTTATCTGTGAATTTTAAAATAAATAAAAACCATATACATAGGTATTTATTTATTATAAATATATCACTACGGTTAACCAGAAGAACCGTAGTGATAACCCTTTTATTTATGAATTTTAAAATAAATAAAAAAGAAAAGGTGCGCCTTAACTTCTAACTTAATGCATCTGCAGTTTAAACATCAACAATGTAATTCACAATGCATCTGCAGTTTAAACATCAACAATGTAATTCGAACCCTAATTCAACTATTACATTTCATAACAAAGTAAATATTAAACATAAAGGAGACAAAAAAACATAACATCTTGATATTTCCAGAAAATATCTCTGATTTCAGTTTGTTCTTCAAATTCTTGTTCTTTTTCTTTAAATCCTCATACATAACCTTCAGATAGTCCACAACTTCCAACTCTGACTTCATAATGCTCTCATCGTCATTTCCATCTCTTTCTCCCACGTCTTCATCCCATAAGAACAAATTACATGTTTCATCACTCCTCCAAAATGGACATCTCCAAAAAAAGCCTTCCTTTATTTTGTCCCTTCTTGCATTGATACGAAACCATACGACCATCACAACCACAAAAATTTCCAGATCGAGATTTTACACTGGAACAAGACGTAGAAACACCTTTGGATGATTTTGTCTTCAAATGTGACATTGCAACACCTTAAAGTAGAACACTTTGTTGTTGTTGTTGTCTTCTTCCCGACAATAGTGACGGCGTTGGTGTTAGGGTTGTTTCAATGGATAAATTGATATATATACATGGTGTTTAAAATACATAAAAAGAAGCTTCAATTTGTAACAACGGTTTTGATAAATATCTGTCATGATATCCTTATTAGTTTTTAGTTAAATATTAATAAAACTTAAAAAGGGAGCATTTACATCAAAGGGATAAACTATTTGAGGGCGATGAGGTTCGAACCCATGATAGCTAGATTGTATCACCACGGTTTTCATAAAAACCGTTATTATACCCTTGAGATTTCTAATTAAAATAATGTGCGCGCATCCAGTATGCACTATAAGAACGATGTATAGGATGCCGTTGTAAACCTGGCGTTGTTGTTTTGCCGTTTTGTAGTAGTGGTTCCTCTTGTATAATGTAACCTGCAACAAAAACCTAAAAAGCAACAACAATATTGGGGTGAGATAATAATCTCTGCGAGTTCCCTATCTTATGGGTCCACTCGGCTCTATAGGGTTCTCTAACCAAATCCTAACTCAAGTCTTAAACTCTCGTTACTTGTGTATCATTCACACAAGATAACTAAGACTTAAGTGTCTAAAGGATATTTTCAATGTATGGAAATATACCACTTGAGTTCTCATAACTTAGTCAATCATTATTCGAGAAAGCAAACTATAAAACAAGGGTGATTAGCCCAAACCGTTCACAAGGATCTAAACAATCATCCATCAGATATGGTCAATGGAAAAACTAGACTTCCACTGCACTGACTAACTATCTACCAGATATGGTTAATAGATACCATACATCCACTATTTGGACTCCACCATCAGATATTGTCAGTGGAATCTAGACCTCCACTGCGTAGAACACACTCCCCAAATCAGATATGTTCAATGGACACCAGACCTCCACTGCATGGTTTACACTCGCCATCAGATATGGTCAATGGATGCCAGACCTCCACTGAAAGGAAATGCACCAAGCCTTTTCCACGATATATGGTCAATGGATACCGAACTTCCACTATATAGATTTCATCATCCAATAGATATTGTCAACGGAGTCCAGACCTCCACTACGTGGAATACGTTTAACAGAGATACAATTATTCATCAATTACCAGGTGATCATATCCACCCATCACATATTATTCCACAGGTTCCATACAAAGCATATTGGTTCGTTAATCAGACGAATACTTGTCCGCGATGCTCACATAGGTATCGTTGCATCCAAGCATCACCATATACCTATTTCCATAACCTAGATTGTCTTTCTAAGTCATTAATAAAGTTATACGCCTAGGTTTCTTCACTAATCATCATAGGCTTTTAATCATATTATTTCACAATCAAAACAACCAACTAAATTCATAGCATACATATTAGCCTATCAAAATGTCATACATGAAACACATAAGGCATATAATCATTACTATCCTCCACCAAGTATCATTGATTAATTCATGGTCTCCCATCACCATGCAATATTCCATTGGATTATATTTCCAATGCCTCAAGTCTCGTATCCATCGAATTCTCGGTTCTTGAATTATGGTGGAAACAAGAACCATGGTATTCAATCAACAATCCATAATACTTCATCATCATTATCTGTCGTACCTCAAAAAATATGATCCTTCACGATGGGACGCGGAAAAAATATTGTTCGAACAGAGTTGCCACCGAACTTTATTCATTCCAATGAAGGAATAGGAAAATATCAATAAAACCTTTAAGATAAGAAAATGGTCATCCCAACCAAATTCTAGGCTCGGGAGTCGATTACGCAACGGGAAGGTATTAGCACCCCTCACATTCGTTGTACTCAACGGGACCTCTTAGTCAAATTTGTGATTGATTGTTAGCTAATGTTATTTGTTTTCTTCTAATAGAATAATGTGAAAGAGTATGAGAAAAGAGTTTTGATGCTAAAGGGAAATGGATGGTTTTTTATTAGGATAATCGCCAAGGATTATGGCCATTGTGCCTACATATCTTCATTTGAAATAAATGAAGAATCAAATCGTTCGTAGTTTGTGGGACTACAACTTGTTGGTTTGTTTTATCGAACGAATGTTTATATAGTAGTCTAATGGCAAAACATTAGCTTGTCTACTCTCGGCGGAGGCTTAAGCATTTAGTTTATGGGCGTATTAGAAAGGACTAAACATTGTTCTTTTGAAAAAAGTTTTGATCGCACGGTGGCGAGAAGTTGAATTAATGTGTTAATTGTTTTGTTTGGATGACGATCACTTGGATGACCAAAGAAAGATCCTTATATCCAAACAATCGGAAGAGCGAATAGAAGGCTCTTGACTCTCGTTTTTTCAACCTTAATTGTGAAAAGGTTTAGTATAGCTAAAGTGTTTTAAATGGGTGATGAGTACTCGAATGGCCAAGGAAGGTTCCTCGTATCCAAGTATTAGGGAGACAGAGTAGAAGGCTCTAGACTCTCTTTTATTTATCTAAGTGATTGAGAAAAATAAGTTTGATTCAATTTATTACGAAAATAGTTTGATGTGAATCAGATTAGAAGTTTTTAGAGATGACAATTGTTTGAATAGTAAGGAAGGCTCTTAGTACCCAAATAATTGAGGAGGGGAATTGAAGGCTCCAGACCAAATCCCTTTTCACCTTTAATGAAATTGTGTTTGAATAGGATTAGGTGTCTTAATTTGATTTGAAGAAAATGCTCAATGTTGATCGAGGTTTTAGTTTGTGTTCAAGGCGCGGTAAGGTTTGAAAATGAATGGAAGAGAGAACCTAATGGATTTAGGTTAAGGTTGATGGTGATGCACGAGGCAATCGACTTACAAAGGTGAAAAATGGCTCGACGTTGGATCGTGAATTATTTTGAAAATGGTTTAGGTTATGCAATGACAAGACATAAGCAAAGTAAAGAAAAGCGGTGAAATTATTACACGTCATGGGAGTGGGGATACATTTTTGCAAATGGGGATGGAATAAACCATAAACACATAACCCAAACAATAAACTACGAGTGCACTAGCAAAGTGGGTTAGTCTTTTAAATGACCAACTAGAATTAATTGATTGAATAAGTCTCATTGTAAGAAAGCCCAAGAGTAAGCTATGAATGATGTGCAATGGTGTCCTAAGCTAAGACAAAGATAAAGAATTCCAAGATCCAAATCTCCTTTGCTAGGGTTTATGTACAAGGTCCAAACTCCATGATACTAGGGATAGTAACCATAGTCCAAGCTTAGTGTTTTTTTAAAGTTTTCATCATTTTATCATGTTTTTGTACTTTTTAATGAGATGAACAAATAAAGATGAGAATGACATAATGAATAATGAAATAAATGAACAATGAAATAAATGATGGAAAGTAAATAGCAAGAAAAGTAAAGAGCAGAAATGTAAAAGTTAGATGTTGGTTGTTAATTGTTATTGATTGGATGATCACTTTCTCGAATCGGGACCAATTTAGCGCCATGTTAAGCAATTATAGCACAATCTATGAGGAAGATCATACTATGGGAGACCGGTCAATAACGATGTTTGTGTTAATACATGCTAGAGAAATTATATGTAGATCATTCTCCTAAAAAGTCATGTCACGCGAAAAGAAAAGGAGAGTGGTCTCATCTTAATCAAGAATTCTCATCGATTAATCAAAGGCAACCTATCACCATCTCAAAGTTTGGAGAATGATCCAAATGATCATTCAGCCACAGATTTGAAATGATGAAGGTTAAACAACTTTGAAAACCAACAATCCATGACTTTTAATATCTCATTTACCAAACTAAAAAAAGTAAATCAAATCAAAATGAAATAAAAAATATGAAAATAATATTTAAATGGATCAATCAAAATCACATCCAAAAGATAAAAAAAATAGTAAAACAAAGAAAATGATAAAAATAAAAACAAAGAATAAAGATGAAATAAAAACAAAAACCAAAAGGAACAGGGGGTGTAGATCTAAAAAGTGGTGTGTATGGAAACCATATCATGAAAACGGGCCCTAAAGCCCAAGACAATTGAGACAAAAAAAAAAGAGAGCAAAGCTCATTCAGATCAAAACAATGGCTCAACCTTCATTCAAGTTCTTCTCTCTGTACCTCGCCTTCTCCCCACTCGATTTCAAATTCCTCCCTCAATCTCGCATCTCGCTCTTTTCAAGAAAATTTTACCCCATACCCCTACAATTATACCCATACCCCTACACTAATTTTTTTGGACCAAAATACCCTGATATAAATAGTTATAATTTTAGAAATTCACCTTTCCATTTTCATTTCCAGTTGAAGTCTTCCGAGAGTACCTTTTTGCTACTGTATACCATAACTCATACCACAAGTTTTCCGGTTCATAAAGTGCATATCGGAACTCATATCACAAGTCTTCTGGTTCATAAAATGCATACCGGAGGTGTTAGAGTAAGTCTTCCAGTTTTATTTTCGTACCGGAAGTCATTGAAGAAGTCTTCTGGTAGTCTGGTTTTTTGCGTTTAATTACCGGAAGTGTTAATGCAAGTATTTCGGTTCTTTTACGTGAAGATTCATACCAGAACTCTTAGTTGAAGTGTTCTGGTTCGTTTTTTTTTAATAATTTTTTTATGTTTTTATTTTGGCAATGATGCGCACACGAGGGAGGGACGGTAAGATCCCTGATCACGATCTAGGACGGGGAGAATCATCGAGAATGGCCGAGGAAGAGCATATTGGTGCATCTGCATCAGCAACATAGCCTGTTGGATATCCAGGAGGACCGTACGATACCTCTCTTTTGGTTAAGTACGAACATCATATTGCTAGACATATATGGTTCGGTAAGGTAAATAAACGACAATTATTTGATATTGAATAAAATCTGAATTTTTAATGTTGTATTTTATAATATATTTACTTTTAATTGTTTTTAGGAGAGAGGTCCAAAGAAAGAGTTGAAGGTAGCAGGACATGGGTTGAAGCTGACTCAGAGGGCTCCACTGCAGCTTCCTAGAGAGATGGAGGATTGGGTATCTAGGTCTGGTCTATCTTCACTCCAGAGAACTAGTTTGACGAAGATAGATACGAACCTTGGTTTCTGCATTTGCTGAAAGATGGCATCTAGAGACATATGCATTTCACATGCCTTGGTGAGATGACGATTATTCTCGATAACGTCTCTTGTCTGCTTCACTTGCCCATCAGGGGAGTCTTCTGGAGCCATCAAGATATCAGTGAAGGGCTTGCTATTGAGTGGGCTGTTGATTACTTAGGAGTGTCACAGAGAGTGGCACAACAACAAGTTCGTGACTGCATGGGTTCTTACTATAAGTTGGAGTGGTTATATGATCGATTCGTAGAGCATAAAGCTGCTTCTAGATGGGCATATGCAACTAGAGCTTATTTGTTGATGTTAGTGGGTTCCACGATTTTTGCAGACAAGACCTTTACGCTTGTCGAGACACGATACCACTCACTATTTATGGACTTGGAGGGCTTATCAGGATACAGTTGGGGAGCAGCTGCATTGGTTACCCTTTATAGATATCTCGGAGATGCTTCCATGTTCAGTTGTAAGCAGCTCGGTGGTTATCCGACTCTCCTACAGGTATTTATTTTAATTTAGTTTATTTTGTTTTTATTAATTTTATTTAGTATATTAATTTTATTTATCTAGTTTATTATGTTATAATTAATTATTTTAAATTAACTAATAGTATTAATTTTGTAACAGTGCTGAATTCATGAGTATTTTCCAACACTTGGAAAAAAAGTATAGAATTGGATACCAGCTAATAATGTTGGTCTCCCTGGAACGATGAGATGGTCATATAGACAAGGTGTCCTGAAGTTGGATGACTTGCGACCTATTCTGGACGAGCTAACACCTGCCGATGTCATATGGTGCCCATTCGAAAATCATATAGTATGGCGTCAGTTTGATGAGTTATGTCTATACAGGGGGTGTCTGAGGTGGGTGACACTATTGTTCCATACTTGCCTGATAGATGTATGCGTATGTTTGGATACATGCAGTATGCTCCACCTCCACCTCTTGATTATACGATGGCTAGTGATATTGATGTTGAGTGGATTAGTTACCGTCAGAGTGTTGGGGATGTGATTAGTCCGACAGCACTGGCCACCACCCCATCTGAGACAGATGATGAATATCTTCAGTGGTATTATCGTGTTTCGCATCCTCGTCTGATACCGCCCCATCGTGATGCGCCAAGAGAGGTGCCAGTTCCTGTTTACGAAGAAGGACCATCTTATCCTAGTTGGGCTCGTGTTTCGTCATTGATTCATCATTATCTTCAACAGGCTGATGCTGAAGAGGATGATTAACAATTTGTTGAGTTGTTCGAAGCTTTACATATTGCTCATTCACATTGACTTATATTTATGTTTATTTTTATGTGTTAACATTTAGACTTATTGACTTATGTTTATGTTTATGTATTAACTTTTAGACTCACGCGGCGTGACCTAGTTGGGATATGTTTATGTGTTAACTTGTAGACTAATGTTTAGTTTTGAATCCAGTTATGTATTATTGAAATTTAAAATGAATAACATAATTCATGATTCATGTTTTGAAATTAAAAATGAATAACATAATTCATGATTCGTGTTTTGAAATTATAAATGAATAACATAATTCATGATTCGTGTTTTGAAATAAAAAATGAATAACATAATTTATAGTTCATAATGCTTTGGTAATATAGGCGTAAGTTATTGCCAATGTTGTAGACATCCTGCAAATCCTAGCATCCAAGATGTTGCTGCTGAAGAACAAAACTTCTTCCAATCTACTGTCACTGGTGGCAATGGAAACACTTCTTTCATCTTTACCTGAATAAAAAAAAATTAAAATGTTAAGTAAAAATAACTAAGAAATTAGGTTAGTCACATTAACTAAAAATAACTAAGTACCTGAACCCAATTATTTGTGTTTACAAAACCAATGCAGTAAAAGGATACATTTGGTGAAAATGAAGTTGCTATAGGGAAGAAAATCAAGCATTCAAATCCTAAACAGACATGTACAACATTATAATGATTCGCTATTAAGTAACCCATATCTGGTATAGTTAACCATTTCTGTGGTGGTTGATGACCAAATGCCTCTATCATTAAAGATTCTCTCACTTTTGCTAACCAATCAGCAAATAAATTGGCATACAAACTTGATCTTTCATTATGTATTACTTCCAACCCTAAGTCTCGACGAACCATTGGCCAACCATCTTCACCATATCCATGCAATGAAGCAATGACTCTAAATCCACAATTACCATCTGATACAACATTAACTACATCATCAATATATGACCTGATGTGATTAGGAAACTGAAGTATGAACTGCTTAGATGACTGTGAAGATTGTGATAATTTCAACTTCTTCAAAGCCTGGGATGATTGAGATTTCTTCTGTGAAGATTGTGATAATTTTAACTACTTCGAAGTCTGTGATGGTTGAGATTGCCTCTGTGAAGATTGAGATCCTTGATCAATATACTCATGATACGAAGGGTCCCTATAAACATCATACCCTACTGGTTTTTTGTCTTTCTTCTTGACTCCCCCTTTGGTTTTTATTTTCTCAGGTGGTGGACACAAAGAAGTCATTGTGGGGAAGACAAGTTCAAAAACCCTACTTTTTAATGCCCTTTTTCCAACAACATCTAGTGACCTAAACCTTTTCCATAACTCATCTATTGCACTACTCATATCCACCTCGGATCCTTCATCTACGTCTTCCTCCAACTTAACTTCCATACTTAGTATCCTGTCAACTCATATTGCACTACTCATATGCACATCATATATTGGTATCGGTATACCACCAATTCGATATCCTGTCAACTCACAAGCACAAGGTAATCCATAGGCTGTTCTAAGAGTGCAACGACATATTTCCTTGTTAGTTCCAACATAATTAACTCGTGTTAACTCTTCAGCAATGCGTCTCAATGCAGCTCGAGACACTGAACCACGTAAATTATTGTAAAATAGACTTACGTGGGTGTGCTCAACTTCATAAAAACTCTTTTGAAAAGAAGCTCTAATGTTTCCCAGTTGTAACTTTAAGTTGTCATTAATAGCCTCCCAACATTTGACCATGTCACCAATATTGTTCCCCAACATCTGCTTTAACTTCCAATGAACAGACTCAACCCTAAAAATAATACATATTAAAAATACTTAAAAAATACAAAAAAAAAATATACAATTTAGAAATACTAAAAATAAATGCATACCGATTAGTCGTGGTGTTACCCAAATGTAGTACTCGATTAATCCATGCTCCAACAAATCTTTGTCGATGTGGTGTTAACCATATGTCCTTCATATAATCAATAAATTCTTTACAATCAACACACACCTGCTCAAGTTGGTTTAACCATTGATCATACTCAATCTCATCACTAGCCCATACAACTTCCGTCCATAATTTGTCAATTTTCTCTTGCATGTCACTAGCCACATATTGTTTTCGTTTTACACCAACATTTTTTGTTAATATGAAATTGACATAGAAAATTGATCGACCTTGGAAACACAATTTCAATGGATTTCATCAAAGCAAGATCTCTATTTGTCAAAATCACTTGTGGACACAAATCTTTCTTCACAAACAATTGTTTAAGCTTATCTAACACCCAACAAAAAGTCTCAGTCTGCTCAGACTCAATATATGCAAATGCGACAGCAAAAGTCAACTCGATTGATGTCATGCCAATAATTTCAAATAGAGGTTGCCTATATTTGTTTGTCTTGTGAGTGATGTCCATAACTAACACAATAGGAAAAATATTCAACAACTTATCTGAATCTGGATGAGCCCAAAATATATCTCTAATAACTTCAGAGTCATCTCTTTTTCTACTCCAATAAACATAACATGCACCCTCCATAAGCTTAAACAAATGTTGTATCTCACTTCTAGGACCTCTCATCTCTTTTTCTATCATACTCTTATGCTTGTATATTTGCGTGATCCGAGTGACATTCTCTGGATCTTGCTCTTGCAAGGAAAGCAATATATGTCTAAGTGGAACCTCTCTCTTTGTCAAATTAACAACATGTTGCTTCTGATCCGCTGTCAACCTACCAACAAAGGAGTGACCTTCTAATCTATCAGGTAAACCATGGTTATAAACTCCACATTTTACATCAACCTTCCATCCAGACCCATCTTTCATCGGAGTCGACCTGATTTTAAATGGACATCCACATTTTTTTCGTTGCACTTTGGGTACCACTATCAGTATCCTTGTGTTTCCCACCTATATCACAACCAAATATTAATTTATTACTTCTTCCTCTCTTGCCTGTTTCAATATCTGAACGAGTGATGATTACTGTTACTTTATTTCGGATTCTGATCTCTTTAATCCATCTTATCACCTCTTCTCGTGTACCAAATCTTTGAGTAGTTGAAAAAACATCAGACGTATCTACACATATCTGGTCTTTATCGCATATTTGCGGAGGAATTTCCGTACCTACAGAATATAAAAACAATTTAAAAAAATTACATTTACGAAAACAAACCAGAAGTCTCAAGAAAAGAGTTCTGGTACACAAAGTTAACAAACCGGAACTCTTAGGAAAAGTGTTCCGGTAAACATTATGACCAAACCGGAAGACATGACAGAAAGTGTTCTGGAAGAGTCATAAGTAGGTCTCAGAACCGGAAGTCTTTTTATAACACTTCCAGTACATGTTTTGTAATGAACCCGTACTCTTAGCCAAAGTCTTCTGAAGTGAAAAAATGCGTACCGGAAATTATTTCAAAAGTGTTCCGAAACAATGTTGATGGGGTGAATTTTTGGGAACTCTAACAGTCTGACAAGAACAGTAAAAAGTAAAAAAAAAATAAAAAATAAACAAGGATAGAATTGGCATTTTTTTAAAATGTAGGGGTATGGGGTAAAATTTTCTCTTTTCAATTGTTGTTTCGTTGTTGATTTCGCTCTATTCCTTCTCAAACTTGGTTCTCTCTCTCTCTCTCAAATTGGTTTCGGTTCTCAACTCACTCTTAATCTTGTTTATGTCTCCCTCTGATTTCAAAGGTTGTTGTTGTTATGTTTGAAGGTTGTTGATTAAGTTATAATGGAAATGAAGGGTTTGGTTGTGAATGAACTGTGATGGCATTTGCAGGTCTTGGATTTGGCATGATTGAGATGAAAAAGGGCAGAGTTTTATTGGCTTCAAAAGCTTAGATTTATAAGGAGAAGAAAGGCTTGTATTTATAGGAAAGGTGATATGAGGTTTTGTTGCTGTTTGCGTATATTTTGTGACGTTTTTGTTTTGTTGTGCGCGGGTGGTTGTGTGTGTGTATTGGAAAATCTTGTCGTTTTTGAAAAGTTGATTTGTATTTTTGAAGGCTGAAGGTTTCGTGTGTTTCATTTGGTTTGTAGCTGTTAGAGAAATAAATACTTAGTGTATTTTATATTACAGTGTGTATTAGTGTATAAAACTGTGTAACTACTTTCTGTTAGCTTTTATGTGCCAGCTCATTGTATTAGAGTTAGTTACAAGAGATATATATATCTCTTTTTGTACACTTGGTAAATATTGATTGGAATACACATTATACACCCTATCTGTTATCTTCTTCCTCTTGTTTTCTCTCTCCCTCTTCACAGAGTAAAGAGTTTCTTCCTTTTCACTACCATTTTCACAACGTGAACAAATGGTGAAACTCAAATCCTAACATGGTATCATTCGCTGATCGATCATCTACGCTTTCGCAATCATGTAAACTTGTGTGTTCTTCATCAATCATTGGTTCCTTTCATCACCGAATCGTTCTTGGTCGTCATCTTTTCCCTTTTTGATTATTTCTGCAAGTTCTTGTTCATTCATCCATGGCGTCATCTGGAAATCAAGAATCGCAAGTGCGTGATCAAGCTGTAACTCAAGAAATCTCTCATGGATTTGCGTCTCCAAAGTCTGCAACTTCTTTTGGTCCGAAACTATCCATCAAGCTTCAAGAAAACAATTACCTGCTTTGGAATCAACAAGTTGAAGGTGTTATTTTGTCGCAGAAGATGCATAAGCTTGTTGTAAATCCGCAAATTCCGCCAAAGTTCAAATCTGATCAAGATAGGCTTGAAGGTACGATTTCTGAAGATTATGAAGCCTGGATTGTACAAGATCAAGCTTTGTTCATATGGCTATTGTCGACAATCTCTGAATCCGTCTTGCCAAGAGTTCTTGCGTGCAAACACGCCTTTGAGGTATGGGATAAGATTCATCAATTTTACAATGCTCAGATGAAGGCACGAGTACGTCAATTGTGTGTTGAATTGAAATCAACCAAGAAAGGAACTAAGTCTGTTACTGAGTATGTGCTACGCATCAAAGCCATTGCAAATTCTCTTTTGGCTGTTGGTGACTCTATTTCTGAACAGGATCAAGTTGATTCGATCCTACAAGGGCTTCTTGAGGAATTTAATCCCTTTGTTATGCAGATGTATGGCTGCAATCCACCACCTAGTTTGTGTGATGTGGAAGCTTTGCTTTATGTGCAAGAAGCACAACTTGAGAAATTTCGTGAAGAATTGGCTGCTACTACAGTTGCTGCTAATGTAGCACATTCTAGTCATTCAAAACCCAGCTCCAGAGGAGCATATTCTCGTAATCGCGGCAGAAGTCGTGCTAGTCGTGCTCACAGTCGTGGACGTGGTCGTCACACCACTGGAAATTGTCCTACTTGCCAGCTATGTTCCAAATATGGTCATGAAGTGTCTACATGTTGGTACAAATTTGATGAAAACTTCGTGCCGTCCAATGCAAGAAACACAAATGAGAGCACTTCAACTACTGAATCAGCTACTGAAACTTCAAAGGCCCCTCAGACAGTTGCAATGATGGCTACTGCAGGAAGGAAACCATCTTACACTCAAGAGTATAATCTCCCATCTGAACTTGATTCTCAGGCTTGGTTCGCTGACTCAGGTGCTTCTCATCACCTAACATCTCACTCTTCTCTCTTACAAAATAAGAAACCATATTTAGGGAACAATAAAGTCTATGTAGGAAATGGCCATACCCTCACTATAGAAGCTGTAGGTACCTCACATTTTCAATCCAAATTTGATCCTACATGCATTTTAACTCTTGATAATATCCTACATGTACCTTCAATCACTAGGAACTTATTATCAGTTTCAAAATTTTCTCGTGATAATAATGTTACCTTTGAGTTTCTACCTAATAAATGTTATGTCAAATCACAGGATTCTAAGAAAATCCTTGTGGAAGGTGTCCTAGATGCTTGTGGATTGTACTGCTTTGCTCAGCTGCCCTTAGAGCTCAAGAAGTCATTTAGGCCTGATAACACTTTGCTATCTCAAACTGGTATTCAAACATTTGTTGTTTCTCATTCTGGTTCTAATGATCATAATGTAGATAAATGTCATGTTACCAAATTATGGCACCAAAGACTTGGTCATGCCAATTGGCAGGCTATATCTTCCATTCTGAAATTGTGTAATATACAGTCTATGAATAAAAATAGTACTTCTTTGTTTTGTTCATCTTGTAATATTGGTAAAGCACACAGATTGCATGCTCCTTCCATAAATACACTGTACTCTAAGCCCTTTGATATGATATATTCTGATATGTGGGGTTCTTCCCCATCTCCCTCTAGCTCAGGCTTTAGCTATTATATAGCATTTGTTGATGCTCACACTAGGTTCACTTGGATATATCTCCTAAAACATAAATCTGATGCTTTACATGCTTTTAAACTTTTCCATGCCTTTGTTAATACACAATTTGGTGTTAGGATCAAGTCTTTACAATCTGATTTTGGGGGTGAGTTTAGACCCTTCACCAAACTCCTATCTGACCTTGGCATTTCTCATAGACTAACTTGTCCTCACACTTCCCATCAGAATGGGTCAGTAGAAAGGAAACATAGACAAATTGTTGAGATGGGTATTACCCTGCTAACACATGCTTCCATGCCTATATCTTACTGGGATTATAGCTTCTCTACTGCTGTGCATTTAATCAACAGGCTACCATCTTCTGCTCTAACCAGTTTTAACTCTCCTTTTCATGCATTATACAATACTAATCCTGACTACTCTAACATTAGGGTATTTGGCTGTTTATGTTTTCCTTTGTTGAGACCTTACAACAAACACAAACTTTAACCTAGAAGCCAAGAGTGTGTGTACCTTGGACCTTCCCCACAACACAAGGGCTTTAGATGCATGAATAAGCATGGTAAGATTTTTGTGTCAAAAGATGTCACTTTTAATGAGCTTGATTTCCCATATTCAAAAATGTTCCACATTGAGTCTGATTTAAAAGCAGTCAGAACATCCACTTGTGATTTAATTTTACCTAATCCTAGCATAATATCTACTGGTTTACCTTGTGCTACTTCTCTCACAAATTTGTTTAGTGGTTCTTCAACTGCTCGTAGCTTACCTCCCCAAAGTACTGCTGATGGTACTTTATCACCTACTAATTCAAATTCCACACAGTTACCTTTACAACCTGTCATTTCTGGTACAGCTGGGTCTATACAACTTGTAAATTCTGATACAGGTAGACTTAATCATGAAAATATGTCTGAGTCTGAAGATAGACGAAATCT
This sequence comes from Lathyrus tuberosus, assembly GCA_022829125.1. Taxonomy (NCBI): domain Eukaryota; kingdom Viridiplantae; phylum Streptophyta; class Magnoliopsida; order Fabales; family Fabaceae; genus Lathyrus; species Lathyrus tuberosus. Next base: position 9,015,791 of record JALAZF010000044.1, on the reverse strand, counting down.
GTCCATAGTTCAAATTCAAGATACTCATGGTCACAATTCTATTGATAGTACTCAACATTTAGGTGGTCCCAATTCTTTACCTACTGAAACTATTAAATGTTTAGGTGACTCCAGTGCTTTACCTGGTTCACAATGTCTTGCTCGAATTGTGTCTCACTCAAAAGTTGATAAAGTTAGTACTACTACAAATCCTGTGACAATGCCTCCAACTATTAATACTCACTTACCTGCTATCAGTACTGATCTTCAAAATTTTGACAAAGAGGTTTCATCTCCTAGTGATATATCTATCCATAGTAGTGACTCAGTTGCTGGTATACCAAATCCAGGAGCTTCCTCTACACCTAACCCTACTATCCCTTCTTCTTCTAATGAGCTAACTATATCCTCTCCTATTCCTATTTATGAGTCTTCACAATCTCCCTCCATAGGCACTACTTCTCCTGTTATATCTCTTCCCTCAAATAAACATCCTATGTTAACCAGAGCTAAGACTGGTAAGTCAAAACCTAAAGTGTTCTTAGCTCACTCTGAGTCTGAACCAACCAGTGTTAAACAAGCCTTAACCAAGCCTGAGTGGGTGAAAGCCATGACTGAATAATATAATGCTTTGTTAGCTAACAAGACTTGGTCTCTAACACATTTACCTCCTGACAAACAAGCAGTAGGTTGTAGATGGGTTTTTAAAATTAAAGAAAATCCTGATGGTTCTATTCAGAAATATAAAGCCAAGCTTGTGGCAAAAGGGTTCCATCAAGAGCAGGGTTTTGATTACACGGAAACCTTCTCCCCAGTTGTGAAGCCTACAACTATCAGGGTTATTCTTACTCTAGCCATTACAAATAAGTGGGATGTGCAACAGGTTGATGTTAACAATGCCTTTTTAAATGGTGTTCTTCAAGATGAAGTCTATATGGTCCAGCCTACTAGTTTTGTCAACTCTGATAAAACTCTGGTATGTAAGTTACATAAGGCATTGTATGGTCTCAAACAAGCCCCAAGGGCTTGGTATGAGAAGTTAACTCAAGCTTTAATTCAGTTTGGCTTTGTTACCTCTAAATGTGACAACTCACTCTTTGTATATTCAAAAGCTGGTATTTCATTGTATGCACTTGTTTATGTTGATGATATATTAATCACTGGCTCTAGCAAACTTCTTATAGATCAGATTATTAACAAACTTCATCATGAGTTTGCTCTGAAGAAGCTTGGGAAACCCAAGTATTTTCTAGGAATTGAAATCCAGTCCTGGCCCAATGGTGGTATGCTGCTGACTCAGTCCAAGTATGTCACAGATCTTCTGTCTAAAGTGAATATGGAACAAGCAAATGGCTCTCCTACACCCATGTTAAGCACTTGCAAGTTAAGCAAACATGACTCGGATCAGTTTTCTGATCCTCATCTCTACAGATCTGTGGTGGGTGGTCTGCAATATGTCACTCTCACCCGACCTGATATCGCTTTCAGTGTGAATAAAGCTTGTCAATTCATGGCTTCCCCCTTGGACTCACATTGGGCTGCTGTTAGAAGACTTCTCAGGTATTTGAGTGGTACACGCAATTATGGCTTACTTCTATCTCCTTCTCAATCTGTCAACAAATTTTCTCTGCGTGCCTATAGTGATTCTGACTGGGCTAGTGACCCGGATGATAGACGCTCTACGTCTGGATCTTGTATTTACTTTGGTCCAAATTTGGTCTCATGGAGTTCAAAGAAACAGTCCTTGGTTGCTCGCTCTAGCACTGAAGCTGAGTATCGTGCATTAGCTCACACAACGTCTGAGTTACTTTGGCTTGAATCTCTTCTTGCAGAACTCAAGATTCCCACTCATCCTCCCACCTTGTTATGTGATAATCTCAGTGCTGTTCTCCTATCTCATAATCCGGTTCTTCACGCCCGTACCAAGCACATTGAATTGGACATACATTTTGTCCGTGAGAGAGTTGTAGCTGGAAAACTCAGCATTCAACATGTTCCTGCTGCACTTCAAGTTGCAGATACCCTCACTAAACCGCTTGGTACTGCAGCATTTTGTGAACTTCGTGGCAAGCTAAAAGTGGTCTGTCCTTCTTCCCACACTTCAGCTTGAGGGGGAGTGTTAGAGAAATAAATACTTAGTGTATTTTATATTACAGTGTGTATTAGTGTATAAAACTGTGTAACTACTTTCTGTTAGCTTTTATGTGCCAGCTCATTGTATTAGAGTTAGTTACAAGAGATATATATATCTCTTTTTGTACACTTGGTAAATATTGATTGGAATACACATTATACACCCTATCTGTTATCTTCTTCCTCTCGTTTTCTCTCTCCCTCTTCACAGAGTGAAGAGTTTCTTCCTTTTCACTACCATTTTCACAACGTGAACAAATGGTGAAACTCAAATCCTAACAGTAGCTGACTTGTATTTTGGAAGCTTCGCTCGTGGTGTATGAATTGGTTTGCTTGGGCTGCTTTGGTGGGCTCGTGTGAGGTTATGAAGTTGGCTGGATGTAGCTATTGGTTTGTGGTTCATATTTGTGACTTATGTGTAATATGTAATATGTAATGGCAGCGGGGAATTGTGGATTTGGTGTGAAGTTTCGTGGAGCATAGCCTTGGCTTGGAAATATTTGGCTTGATTCTTGTAGTTTCTCAGCTTGGTTTGGCTTGGGTGGGGTCTTGTGTATCATGGCTTGAAAGTTTCGCCTTGTGGCTGAAGATGTAGTAGGATGGAAATTAATTTGTAAGGTTGAAGCTTGTGATTTGTAGTAGCTGAAGGTGGTTTGGAAGCTTGCTGAAGGTTCGTTTGCACGTGATGGCTTCATGAAGTTTGTGCATATTGGCTTAGTGTGGAGAGGCTTGAAGTGTTCGCTGAAGTTTGGTAGTGTATCAGCTTTTGGGCATGTTTGTGGCTGGTGTGGATGGCTTAGGTGCTTGCAAGAAGTAGTGTGGTCGCGGTTGTAGTGTTCATCAAATGCTTGTTGTTGTTTTTTTTATATATTTTGGCAATTTTGGATGTTAGTGGAAATGTATCATGGGCTTGTTTTTGTAGAGTTTTTTTTTATGGTAATTGGTAATGATAATGGCCATTGTAATGTAAATGAATTGGGTTTTAACATGGAAAATGGCAATGGGCTTTGGGACTTTATGAACTTTTCTTCTTATCCACACATTTCTTTTTCTTTCTTTCCCCACCACATAATATAATATATATATATATATATATATATATATATATATATATATATATATATATATATATATAATATTAAGTAGTGATACAAAATATCTCAAGTGATATTTTGTCTCCTAATACCAATTGACCAATTATTAATGTTACCGAAATGTCTCTTCTTGTAATTATTAATAATGATCCTTCTCTTTTAATAAGAATTAATCTCTTTATAGTCCACTGGTTACTATATTGATCCTAACTGGAAATATTTAGAGCACATTGGATCTTAAATTGTTTCAACAAATAAGAGATATAGTACATAGGAACTCAGTTGGTCTCAATTGACAAGTAATTGACCATTTAAGGGAATATGGGATATTACACTGCACTTATACACCATATTCAGATCTAAATTCAGTAAAACCCAATTCCACCAAGTATGAGTCAATTTTCTTATTACATGCTGAAAGCTCCTGTGGTTTGACTAAATTTTGGTAAAACACATTGATGATAAAGATGAAGAAATATGGATTGAACAAAGATGTCGAAGAAGATGTCTTAACCTGAAGTCATGACATCCTGAAGTACAACACTTATTTAGTAAGTGCTAAATCTGTAACAAATCAGCCAAGAGTTAATGCACATGGATCAAGGACAGAAGAATAAAGCCCAATGAAACAGAAGACACTATAAATAGAAGACTTAGACCTAGGTTTTGGAACGCCTTTAGTACACCTTTTGCAACCTTGTTTTCTTGCCTAAGAAACAAGGGTTTAGGGTTTTGAGAGTCGTTGGCTTTCTAGGTTGTAAGTCTCCCTTTGTATCAGTTAATGCATTGTGGCAGATATAGGTGTCGCACAAATCCATAAATCTTGAGGTATTGGATTATGTATTGTTCTTGGATGAAGCTTTTAAGCAAATCCGAGTTAGCTTGTTTGTCAAGAAAGCTTGACATATTTTTGTATTGATAGGGATGATGTAGAAATCACAATTGGTGATTAAAAGAAGTGAGTGGGGTATCTGATATCAAAGTTCTAAACGTTTGAGTTTAACTTTGGTAAAGATGTTCATTGAGTAGATGTTAGGTATAAAGTTGTAAACGGGGGAGTTTAGCTCTGTAACAGTTTTACAGATAGTGAAGTCTTCTTCCTGGATTGGTATCCCCCAGATGTAGGTGATTTGCACCGAACTGGGTTAACAATTGTTGTGTTCTTTATCATTCTGCAGATTTACGTTTTCTGTTAGGGTTCATGATAAACATGTTGGATCAGATGTCGTGACATCTGTGATTGTGTAGTTCTGATATTCAAGGTATCGGTCTACTGTTGGACCTCTGAGTTTAAAAGATTATGTAGAACAATGTCTTAACATAGGACATCTGTTGTATGCATAGGCCAGAATTTCAATTGGTATCAGAGCAGGCATCCTGTCTGGTTTTGGATGGGATCTTTGGGAGATACTTTCTAGCATTTAAATAAGGAGGAGTTTGAAGATCAGATCAATCAACTCAGACATACCCAAGGGTATTAATGGATGAGATGGATGTTCTGGATCAAAGGGAGCAACCCGGAGGTTGTTCATGCTGCTGAGGAGGTTCTACAACAACTACAGGAGAAGTGGCTAGTTCTCTTGTTGTGGTGTCTTATAAGATGTTCTGGCATCTTATTAGGGCAAGCAGGATCTGTTCCTTTGTGGTTCCGCTGCATGTGTTTATGATGGAAGAGCTCTAGAATTATGGGATTTTGGAGTTGTTACTGAAGACAGTTGGTGGAAGATCTCAATCGTCGGCCTCTATATGTGAAGATATCTATTTTCTTTTATTCCAAAGTCGGGAGCAATGGAATGAAGGGAGTTGTTGGTAGATATTTGGTATGGTGACTTGGTATTTAGAAGCTTGGTTTCTTGGTGCAATTGAATTCAGTTGAAGAGGAGAGGAGTTAAGTTTAAGTTTATCAAGTTCTTGCTCTGGGAGTTTGATAAATTATTAATCGGCTAGATTGTCAAAGATACTTGAGAATTCTCTCAAGTCCACTCATAAAGGCGTCTCAGTCGTGCATCTGGAGTCTTCTAAATATTCTTCTAACTAGGAGGTGTTTCTTTGAAACACAATCTGAAGAAAGTGGAGGTGATTTATTTTCACCATCCAAAAACAGCAAGGAAGAGTGAATCTAATCTGATTGGAGCGTTCAGAATTGTTGAGGTAAATAAGGTTCGTTCAGAGAGAATCTTAGTTACTTGAGTCAAGGGTGGCAACCTTGGTATCTCAACACTGTTTGTCAAAGAAGATACTTGTAACAAATTGAATACTTGATAAGTGTTCATGAAGTGATCTGGTGGAGCTTAGCTACAACAGTGAAGAAGGGTTATTATACAAGGATTTACGATCAATTGCTATTTTTGGAATCCACAAGTATTTAATTGATTATCCTTGAAAGTCAAGATTGCTGATGTTCAACAAGATGTTGGAACATCTCATCATCAGAGTATGTGCAGAATCATGGGAGGGGTATTGCATAGGCTTTAGCATCTGTTTTAGTCTTAGGTGGTGATTTAAGAATGGGCTTCAGTCAGGTGTGAGAGAAGCATGTGTTCTCTGGAGAGTTTCCTGGCAAGAAACTAGTCTGGACTTTGATGCTATTGAAGATGAAGATGAATACATCATAATATTGATAGTTACAGCTTGGATCAGTTTATTCTGATCTAGGTGCTTTGGAGCATGGATCTTGCTCTTCTTGGAAGTTAAAGTTAAGTGGCAGTTATCTCTGACTTTCTACAGTCTGCTCTACTAAGGAAAGTGGCATTCTTTGGTTTGGCTATGGTGTAGTCTTGGGCTACTTATTTTCTGAAGACTTAGACGTGGCAGGTTTGATGTCTTTGGAGTTTCAAAGCAGGATGGAGGTTGTCTACTCAAACTTTGTGTTGAATCAAGTCTATGAGAGCATGGAACTCTTATTTTGCAAAGGGAGGAGGTTCTTCTAAGTGGCAGAAGGAGCAGCTGAATTCAACAGTTGGATGTCGTATCAGAATGTTTTGACATCTAGCTTAACATCAGAAGTCTCAGCTGGTGATGTGGCACATCAACTTAAGATAAGGTGTTCTACAGGAGAATGGAAGTTATGGATGCTTCAAAAAGGTCTATCTCATGCAATTTGCGGGAGCTGTGGATAGGAAGATGTTACATGTCTAAGAGGCTTGGTGAATCCAAGATGTCTTGCTATGGTGCAAGTAGTTCATGTGACTTGAAGATATGATTTCATTAGTGGATCAGGGTATCTTGTGGGAATTCTGAAGAAGATTGAGATTAATCAAAAGGTGGCATTTGGTTGGTTTCATAGTGTGCATTCAAGCAGGATGCTTGAAACTGATTGCTCTTGTGCAGAAGAGTAGTTACTTGAAAACGTAAGGAGGTTATGGTTCTCTTGGAGCTTGTGGCAGAAGTTTTGGGTTGAGGATGAAAGTATACCTTATTTTGGTGGATGAGAGTTTATTTCTCTCTGGGTTTCTGAAGTTCTCTTTGTTCAAGCTGGTGGCGCAGTGTTATGTGAAGATCTTCAGTTTGGATTACTATGCTGATAGTAAGTCCAGAGGTGGAGCATATCAAGAACCATGGTGTGTGGTATCTATGATATGTGGAAGATGTCCTAACTGATGTTAGAACATTTTTTGGGTTGGTTATCCTTGGTGGAGGATTCTTAAGTTCTGGTCTAGGAACTTTTTGGCTACATCATGTCTAAGGAGTATATATCTTGTCATACGGGAGAATGATGAAGTAGAAGAACTGCCTTGGGAGGATGGTGTGGAGAAGACTGGAGTGGATCACGGTGTCATACCCCAAATTTTGACCACTAAGTTATCCCATCATTGTGTAAATCATCATCACAATATGGATGAACCATCATGCCTCATCAGTCACCCCAAAGATGGGTGAGCATTCACTACAAACAATAGTTAGGGTTTCAAGCCCTCTCTGAGCTTTAGACAAAGGATCAATCAAGGAATGACATGATCTTAAACTTGTCTAAACTCTCAAACATCCACAATGGATCAAGAGGACTCCCACATCAAGAATCAAGCACAAGGTTGCAGCATTCTGAGTGGATCAAGCCTCAAGATCGCCAGTGTCACCAAATTAGGGTTTTGGTCGACCAGGGCTTCCAGATGGAAATTTTCCTCTGGGCATGAGCCAATGCTTCAAACCATATCCTAAGATACTCCAAGGTACCTCATGAACCCAACCATCAATTTAATTTAGCCTCAGGGGATGCATTCACTAAAAATCAGGAATTATGGTTTCTTGACCTAATTCACCCCTAAGTTGACTTTTGGGACAAATCATGAGCCAAGACCTCAAGACATGGTTTGAGGGTCTCTAACACACTACATTGATCCATTTGAAATAATTGATTAATCCAAGAAGCTTGATTCACAAGTTTCTAGTTCATCAGAACCACAGTTAGGCTTTTGAGGAAAAAGTCAACTGTGCCTTTGACTTTTGACCCAGGCATGCTCCCAAACCTTGGGACATGATTCAATACACCCTATAAAACCTATGAAATCAATCTATCAAGTTTGATTTAGGTCAAGGACTTGATTTCATAGAGGATCGCACAGTTTGGAATTCATCTGATAAAAAGTCAATTGTGCCCAAAAGTCAAAGTTTGACTTTTTGATTTTTTGATCAATTATGGTTCCCTAACCCTAAAATGATGTTAATGTGTGATTTGAATCAACATTCATCAAGAAAAATCAAGAAAATTGGGATAACTTGTAAAAGGGGTAACCATAAAAAACTTAGAAATTTTCTAAGTTATGGAACAAAGTGGCTAGGGTACCAACTTCCAAGGATCATAACTTGTGATCCAAGCAACCATTTTGGCTGATCCAAAGATGGATTAGTAGCTCTCATGGCATAGTTTAAAAGTGTCAACTACACCTCATTCCAATTCCTCATGGATTTTAAGTTATGGAGTGATCAAAATGGCTGAAAACATGAAATGTCACTTTTTCCAACACTTAGTGAAATTTTCACCAAGTCAGAATCTGTTTCACTTTTTCCAAAAATTAGGGGGATTTTTCACTTGGATCAAAAAAGTGTCAAGACAAACTATGATCACACATATGTTGTATCATATGAGAGCTTTCCAAAATGGCCAAGAACTCCATGAAATTCCATTTGGGCTAAGAGTTATGATAGTGGCAAAATACCTTGATTCAACTGTCATAACAAGGCAGATTTGTGCATTTTGCTCGATTTGAGCAATTTGTGCAAATGACAAACAAGTTTATCCATCTGAACACCTCAGGGGGAGACCAAGAAGGGACAAACACTGATCCATAAGCCTCCCAAGTCTTTGGAACTAAAAATATCATGCCAAACCTAAAAATGCCTAAAGAGGGGACAAGACTCCAATTTTGTTTTGGGGCATTCATTAGATGCACCAAGGTGGCATGAACTGAGTCTTTTCCAACTGAATGAGTCAAGGATGATCTCTGAACTAGGGAACCAAAGGCATGTGCTCTAACCTCTAGTCGATGGCTAGAGGAGACTTGAGATTCCAAAATGCTACAATTGGCCAAACCTCTGTTGCAGTTGCCATTCACTATTGCTTGCAAAACAAACTTGCTCTACTATAAATAAAGCTCATTTGTGCTCAGTTTAAGTACACCAAAGCCATCAAACTAATGCTTTCCTCAAAATCTCTTTCTCACTTCCAAAATTGCCTTCCAAAGCAAGTCACTATCGGGTTTTGAGTTTGAGAGCAATTCCAACCAAACCAATCACACACACACACACACACCTCATAAACATCATATAGAAGTGATCCAAACACTTAAACAACATCTGGAACACTGATTTCTCAAAATCACCATCCAACTGCTCAAGCTTTTAGCATACTTGCAGTTGGGGTACCATCTTCAGTTCCAGCTTGTTTCAAACCATTCCAAGCATTCAGGCACATCACTTGGCACCTAGGGAAGCTATCCACATCATTGGAACCTAGCTGTAACACCTCCAGCACAAAACACGATCACCAGCTGCAAGAGGTAAACCTCAACTTGGGCATCTCATGATTCATGCATATTTCCTCGCACAATAATTTTGCCATATGTTCATAATCATCCATAGAATGATTCCCCTCTATTAATTGCCTTGTATGAATCGTGTGTGGAATTTCTGAGCCTTCATGCAGAATCTAGGGTTCTTGAGGTTTCTCTTTGATTTCTTATTCCATGCTTAAAATAAATGAAATTAAAGACCATAGACATGATCGTGAGGTGAAAACGAGTAGATTGATATGTGGATTGCATGATTTCATCAAGTATTCAGTGAGATTGGTGAGAAAATGCAAATCTGCAGAAACAGAGGGGTGGCGCATGTTCTTGGTGTGTTCTTGGCGCCATTTTTGAATATTTGAAATTTGTGATTTTATTTAATTGATTAAAAAATTAATTTCTCTCTGAATTTTAATGATTTTGAGTTGGTTCTTTTTTTCAATAATTCACAAAAATGTTAAAATATTTTATTTTACAAAAATTTCCCAAAAATATTATTTATTTCATATACTTGATATTTTTGCAAAGAATTAATTTTTATTTGTTTTTTAACATTTAAAATATTTTTTCCTTCTTGGTTTTCCAAACTTAAATGGTTTTCAATCATTTTGTGGATAAAAACATGATTTTTGAAACATTGATCCAAGATTACCACTCATTTTTCACATGTTTTCATCAATTTTTATTAATTTTTAAACAAAATTAATTCTTTTTTAACAAAATTAGGGTTTTTTATTAATTCAACCCTCATTAATCACTTCAAAACACTTAGGGCCTCTAATAGAAAATATTTTGGGCCTCGGTCATTGTATAAGACCCAACACATTTTTCAAAAGTCTCGGCGCGATCGCCAGTTCAAAACCTTTGGGCCTCTCCTTGAGTTGTAAGCCCCCATTTTTTTAAAAACAAAACACTTTGGGCCTCTAATAGAGTGTAAGACTTAACCCTTTTGTAAATAAAAACCTTTTTGGGCCTCAGTGTATTGTATAAGTCCCGATACCGTCAAAAGGTCTGGCACGATCGTCGCCTTTTTAACAAAAACCCTTGGACCTCTCCTTGAGTTGTAAGCCCCATCATTTCTACAAAAACACTTTGGGCCTCTAATAGAGTGTAAGACTCAACCCCGTTATAAATAAAACAATTTTGGACCTCGCATATTGTATAAATCCCTCTGTACGATTTCCAAAACAACGGTGCAATCATCGTTAAAACTTGGTCCTCTCCTTGAGCTGTAAGCCCCAACAATCTTTTAAAGTACTTTCTCATTTGATTTCAAATATAATATTGTTATCAAAATTTTCTTTGTTGAACAACTAACAAAACAACATGGAAGCTCTACGACGAGTAAGTGTTTATCCGCTTTCATTTATCGCTTTCATATGTATATAACTGTATTGTGGGGTTGTTTCACTGTAAGTCTTCTTTCACATCCTTTTATATACTTGTCAAATATCAACTGTGTAATACTAGTATAACTATTTAGAGTTTTTCCGGCAACTACGTCTAGAACTAGGTAAAGCCCTGTTGATCACTCTTAAATACAAACAAAACTAGATCCCCCGTAGGATTCCAGATACAGTCTTCCCTTCTCTTGGGGTTAAACAATATGAAACAAAGAGAAAGGCAGTATTCTCGGTGAAACTTTTCTCAGACTGTCACCCTTAGAAATTGTCAAAGAAACTCTACTCCCCAGAGTTGATCTATTCTCCGTGAATAGCATCTCTTGAGTTTCTTCCAAATTCTCGAACTTTCCTGGAATGATCTCTTCTCTGTGAATTGCATTTCTTGAACTTCTCTTGGTTTAGGGACCCACAGGCTTCCTAAAAGTATCTCCGCCTCCTCTTGGGCGTTATACAAGGACCCTTCGGCTTCTTCGAAGTTCTCATGCCTTCTCTTGGGCTTAATACAAGGACCCTAACGACCTCTTAAAGGTATAAGACATAACTTAGTCATCCTTTGCTAGAGCAGTATTTCCAGTGTGAAACCTCTGGACACCTTAGGGTTGATTCTCATCCCTTAAGGCCCTTACCCTCCTTTGGGCACCCCACAAAAGATAAAACTCTTCAACACCATTAGACTTGGATAGTCTAAAACCCTTGAGTCTCAAAGACATTCTCAAGTTCCTTTCGAACATAGGAAAAAACACCGATCACTCTGGATAAATCTCCCGTAGAAACCCGGCCTCTCTCATAATGGCTCTCCCACTTGGACCTGTCTCGGGATCTCCATAATCCCTGGCAGAAGATAGCCTCCTCTTAGGCTTTGTATAATGATCCTTTCCTCAGGAAAGTCAGCCTTCTCTTGGGCTGTGTACAATGATGCTCCCCAACGGAGCTAACCTTTTCAGACTCTCTTGTTGAGTATAAAAGACTCTTTTGGTGAGTCACTTCCTTTTTAACCTCTATCTCGGGCTTCGTACGAGACAACAAAACACTCTCTTGTTGAGTATAAAAGACTCTTTTGGTGAGTCATTTCCTTCTTAGCCTCCCTCTCGGGCTTCATACGAGACACTAAAACACTCTCTTGTTGAGTATAAAAGACTCTCTTGTTGAGTCAATCTCCCTTTTAGCTTCTATATCAGGCTTCGTACGAGACATCAAATCACTCTCTTGTTGAGTATAAAAAACTCTCTTGTTGAGTCAAACCTTTTTAGCCTCCGTCTTAGGCTTCGTATAAGACAGATAAAAGTACTCTCTTGTTGAGTCAACCCTTTTAGCCTCCATCTTGGGCTTTGTACAAGACATATAAAAACACTCTCTTGTTGAGTCAGTCACTCGTTAGTACTCTCTTGTTGAGTCAGCCCAACAGTCTCCTCTTAGGCTTTGTATAGAGAAACCCCCGGTTGAGTCAATCAACCTTTTAGCATCAACTTGTGCTTTGATCAAAAGGGATAAGTATCAACAATTCCTCTTTAGAGATGACAAGTTCTTTCTCAGTCAAACCTTTTAGCTTCAGTCTTGGGCTTTGGACAAGACACAAAACAAATCCCTTCAGCTTCATATCTTGGGCTTTGAACAAGATACGAAAACCCCTTTTAGCCTCTGTCTTGGGCTTTAAACGAGACACCAAAACATATTTTCCCCCCATAGAATAGGAGGGAACTACGATCGCTCTGATTTCCCTGTCTCTTTAAATGGGAATACGTAGGCATAAGATTGAGAAATCTTAGCGAGCATACTAATCAAAAACTCAAAATCCAGTACCTCCGTCAATCAACCCAAAAGCATCAAATCTAAACACATTACCAAAAGCCTCATGTACAATCAAGACACTCTGTTCTTTTAGGCAAATAACTAAAAACAGACCCCCCCCCTTTTGATAGCATCTGTAAACCAACAGTTTTGACTGTTTAACCTCAGTATGCAAGAATGGTTAATTGGAGACATATATTTCCCTTCCTTAATCAGCTTCACATGATAAAAAATGAATCGAATTGTAGTACCAAAGTGATAGTGATTCGAAACCACAAAAATCGCGCTACACACGGGTTAATTGCATGAAGGTCTGGTTTCTGATGCGTTCAGAAGTGGATACTCACCAGAAAATCAAAAGTATTCCAGGTTATCATACGGGAGAATGATAAGGAATGATTATCTTGGATTATGGGGTGTCTATCTCAGTTGCTGGCTTTGGTAAGGTCAGTGGAAAATCTTGCGAAGGGGATACTGTCCCTGGCTGCAAGTCATGCTAGTAGTGGATTAGTTTGGCAGCTGTGAAGTTCTAGAGCATGCATACGATATCTGACATCGTTATAATAAACTAAGGGGCCCTGTGCGTCTCTTTGAGGAATGTGAAGCATTATGATTCAATTGGTTTATGCCTCAAGCAGCTGGAGGTCTATACATGAGAATTCAAGAGAAGATCGTGTGGTGTGTAGATGGTTGCAGGAAGAGGGGGGCAATGGGACTTTGATCTTAAGCCAAGAGTTTGTTATGGTAGGATGGTCATCCTGTTATTTCCTCACGGGTAGCATGATGGTGATTATGTGTGAGTGATTATTGGTTCTTGTCAGAAGAAGCAATAAGAGAGTTGATGTTTGTGTTCAGCAGGTGGCTTGAATTGAGGGTGCGCTCTTGAAGACATGAAGATGCATCTTATGTTTTCCATTCATCATCTAGGTGTTCTGTGGAGGAGCACTGGTTGCCTTAGATAGGGGGAGTTGCACCTTGATCTAAGATGTTTTACTGCGGGGGTGCAATGTGTAACACCCCATTTTAATTATTTAGATGTCCGGTGTTATCGTTAATTGTTGGCTTTGGTTGGGTGCGTGTTTGAGTGCGTAGGGGGTGATATTAATAATACGGAAATATTATTATTATTATTATTATTAGGATAATGGTATATTTCATATTATTATTATTAGTAGTATTAATATTGTTTTGGTTAATATTATTATTAAAATTATTTAGTAAAAATAGGACCTAATATAATTAAATGATTATTGGGTAATGAGATTAGTGAGGGTAACTTGGTAATTAGAGCCTAATTAGTAGTAATTAGTAAAAGTTGGAATAGTAAGAATTGTAGAGATAGAAAGAGAATAGAGAACCAAGAGGAGAGGAAGAACAAGGTGTGCTAGGGCTTGGATCATCTTCCCCAATTGTCCATTTTCGCAGGGATTAAACAAGAATTCGAGGTAAGGGGGGAGAAACGGGTTTAATATTGGTGTTTATCTCATGATCGGGTAGTGGGGAGTCCTTAACCCCGTAGGAATTTGTATGAAAAATACTGTGTTGGTGAATTGTTGCATATATCTGATCTGATAATGAATTTGTGTTTGAATCGATCTGTGATTATGAGATTTTCTGCTGTTGTTGCTGTTGTATGGATGTATCTGTTGCTGTTGACTCAGATTGGGGGAAACGATTTGGGTTTTAGGCTTGTAATTGATGTAGTAATCATAGGATGCAAGTGAAAGAAGGAAAATTGAACCTAAAATTAATGTAGAAACGATTATAGGACTGATTAGAAGTGGATGAATGTGTAAATCGTAGCAGAATGCAGAATAGGGAGGTCTCTGGTGAAATGCGTAATAGATCTGGCCATACGCGTATTGGGCTAGGCCATACGCGTATGGGAATGAAGGAAAGGTGGTGTTACGCGTAAGGGGAGGCAGAAGGAGGGAATTGACACGGCCCTCTGCCCATACGCATAAGGGTACGCGTATGGTGGTAAGGCATTACGCGTATGAGGGTGGTCGTACGCGTAAGTAGATCTAGAGTTGAATTTCTGAAGGAAAATGGGTCTCTGCTCATACGCGTACGAAGTTGGACATTACGCGTATGGCAGAGCGAGGCATGAGGCCATACGCGTATCAGATGGTGCAGTACGCGTATGGTTGGGCGAGTGAGGAGGTCGTACGCGTATGACTCACGTCAATACGCGTATGGACAGTCTAAGTGCAGATTTTCCCCGTTTCGCGATTTCTTTCCCGTTTTTGCATCGGAAGTGATTTCTTTTGGTCTGGGAGGTTGGGAATAGGTACCAGGTGCTGAGTAATAAGATAATGGTGATGAAAATAGTAATTTTAATCATTTTAATTAATTAATTAATTAATTTGGTATTTGGTGTAGTTGAAGCAATTGGTGTGATGTGGTGTTGTTAGTATGTATGGTGTGATCAGGAGGATCGTGGGCATGTATCTATGTCGTATACATGTGTTTTATATGCATTCGGTGTCATTGCATTCATGGTGATTGGTGGGGTGGATCGTTGCTCAGGAGGAGTGTATGTGATTCATCCGTACTCCTATATGGAGAATGGTGGGGATAGATCATTGCCAAGTAGGGGTGTATCTGATCTATCCGGGTTTGATTGAATGAACCAATGAGTCGGTACCGCATGCATGGTGTTGTGTTGCATTTAATTATTATTTATTGTTGTTGATGATATTGGGCAGTAGGCCGTATTTGACAATTGATGGTGCTTGTGTGGTGACTACCTGTTTATCATGTATTTATTCACCTATAGTATTTGAACGTGATTTCTCACCCCTTTGTTGTTGTTGTGTTTGTGCTTCCTCGAAAGTACAGATAATCCAGGTACTTAGGTAGCTCGGATATTGGTGTTGCTGATCGAGTCTATAGGAGTTCTCTGATACGTAACACGGGAACTATTTGGGGATTTTAAATCATTTGTTATTTGTTATTTCTTTCATTTGTTACGTATCGTATTTTGGTGTATTTTTTGTGAACCACACATTGATGTGGAATATTTTATAAGTTGTTGGCAAATGGCCGTGAGTTGATTTAATAAAACAATTTCCGCTATTTTATTTAATAAAGGAGTTATTTGGTGGATTTGAAATGTGACATTCCACTTTTGGTGAAAAACTCTGATTTATTTTTAAGATTTTGCGTTGTATTTTAAATTGGGAAAGTGGGGTGTTACACAGTGGAGTTCCAGTTTGCATTGTGCGTCAAGCAAGCTGTGATGAGAAGTCAAGAAGGATGTATTGACATTTGTATTGTTGTAAGTTAGGGGAGACTTGGCAATGCAGAATATGTGATTCCTAATGGATGCTTAGGGGATCATTAATCAGTTTGGGGGAATTTATTTTTCTCTGCAGACTGTGATCACAAAATTGTGAAGATATTGGTCAATACAGAAGTTTTCTTGGTGGACAGTGTCTGACATGATGTCAGAACATTGTTAAAGACATGCTTCAAGAGTAATTGGTCTCTTGGTTGGTGGCCTTGGATTGTGGAGAACAAGTGCGTGCTAAACGGGTTCATCGTTACTTGCATTATTGTTGGACGATTATCTTGAAGAAGAAACAGTCAAAGCATTCTTGGCCGGTGCACATTGGGTTTTGGTGAAGTTACATTCTTGAATTTATGACCTCATTGAATTGTCCTTCGTTTATTTCTTAGTTCGTATCTTCCAAAGGAAATTTCTGGGGTATTTAAAGGAGTACTTGGATCAGGCTGTGTGGTAATGTTCCAAATGTCTTTTGTTCAAGTCTGGATAAGTATTGGTTGGGGATGAGAATGTCTTGGTTTCTTTTGCCAATTTTTGGCTAAAAAGGGGAAGTATGGGTCACTAGGTCAGGGGAGGCATGGGTTGTTCTTGCAGTTGCTTTGCAAGGATGATAAACAAGATGTTCT
Organism: Lathyrus tuberosus; assembly: GCA_022829125.1. Taxonomy (NCBI): domain Eukaryota; kingdom Viridiplantae; phylum Streptophyta; class Magnoliopsida; order Fabales; family Fabaceae; genus Lathyrus; species Lathyrus tuberosus. Next base: position 8,999,474 of record JALAZF010000044.1, on the reverse strand, counting down.
AACATCCTGTCTGTGTGTCAGTTTCCTTTGTGTCTTATGACTTGAGTTAAGAATCAAGTTGTGTCTTGTGACCTGAGTTACATGACTTATGTACTCAGATTCAAGAAGACTACGACTGATCTCTGAAGGGGGAGTGTGTTAGAAAAGAATGTCCTTTGTTTTTTGGTTTCAAACATCCTACTAGTTTCTTTAGAAGTTTCTATTGCCTGGACATTTTTCAAATTCGCTCATTCCAGTTTACTACTTTCCTCAAGTGTGGTAGTACCGCCTCATTGGTTAAGGGGGGGGGGGGGGCTGATTTATCTTCTTCCTCATGCACACCAACATAGACTCGGTTTGCACAGTATTCTAATCATATCTGCCACTCAGGGTGAAGAGACGTTCAAAAAGTGTTTTAGCCAAAATTTGTCAAAAGGGGGAGATTGAAAGCTCATGTTGTTTGACTAAATTTTGGTAAAACACATTGATGATAAAGATGAAGAAATCTGGACTGAACAAAGATGTCGAAGAAGATGTCTTAACCTGAAGTCATGACATCCTGAAGTACAACACTGATTTAGCAAGTGTTAAATCTGTAACAAATCAGCCAAGAGTTAATGCGCATGGATCAAGGACAGAAGATTGAAGCCCAAGGAAGCAGAAGACGCTATAAATAGAAGACTTAGACCTAGGTTTTGGAACGCCTTTAATACACCTTTTGCAACCTTGTTTTCTTGCGTAAGAAACAAGGGTTTAGGGTTTTGAGAGTCGTTGGCTTTCTAGGTTGTAAGTCTCCCTTTGTATCAGTTAATGCATTGTGGCAGATATAGGTGTCGCACAAATCCATAAGCCTTGAGGTATTGGATTGTGTAATGTTATTGGATGAAGCTTTTAAGCAAATCCAAGTTAGCTTGTTTGTCAAGAAAGCTTGACAGATTTCTGTATTGACAGGGATGATGTAGAAATCACAGTTGGTGATTAAAGGAAATGAGTGGGGTAGATCCAAGTTAGCTTGTCATATCAAAGTTCTAAATGTTTGAGTTTAACTTTGGTAAAGATGTTCATTGGGTAGATGTTAGGTATAAAGTTCTAAATGGGGGAGTTTAGCTTTGTAACAGTTCTACAGATAGTGAAGTCTTCTTCCTGGATTGGTATCCCCCAGATGTAGGTGAGTTGCACCGAACTGGGTTAACAATTTTTGTGTTCTTTATCATTCTACAGATTTACATTTTCTGTTAGGGTTCATGATAAACATGTTGGATCAGATGTCGTGACATCTGTGATTGTGCAGTTCTGATATTCAAGGTATCAGTTTGATGTTGCGCCTCTGAGTTTAAAAGATTATGTAGCACAATATCTTGACATGTGTTAGGACAACTGCTGTCTGTATAGGCCAGAATTTCACATGCCATTTGGTGTCTGTTTGAGGACATAGAGAGCTTTGTATAATATATACACCATCTTTTATTTCCCTTATTTCACAAAAACTGGAGGCTATGTGACATAGACCTCTTTATCTAATGGTCCATTGAGAAATGCAGATTTCACATTAAGATGGTATATTAACAACCTTTTCTTACAGGTCAAGGTAACTACCAACCTAATTGTTTGAGTCTATATAGGACTTTATGCAGCATGTATACTTTTCTTTCTTGGACTTGTTTCACAAACCCAACTGGTTGCGCAACATAAAATTCTTCATCTAAGGGACCATTCAGGAATGCACATTTCACGTCCATCTGACACATATGCCAGTTATTCGTGTTTGGTAGACCAACAAGCTACCTGATTGTTTCGATTCTAGCAACAGGTGCAAAGACTTCGTCGAAGACGATTCCTTCTTTCTAAAGAAATCCTTTCGCTACAAGTCTTGCCTTTTGTCGGGTTACTTCTCCTTTGGGATTTAACTTCACCTTGTATATCCACTTCATATCGATTCCCTTCTTGCCATGAGGCAATTTGACAAGTGACCAAGTGTTATTGACTTTGATGGACTCCAGTTCCTCATTCATCGCTTTCATCCAGGTCAAATTCTTCAATGCCTCAATTGCATTGACTGGTTTGACATCTTCATAGAAAGCGCAATGTACCAGCTCACCTTAATCATTGACCAAATCATCTGATTTAAGCACACATTCCTGCAACTTTGCAGATATGTGTCTTATTCTTTGAGGTTTGTTTGTGCTTGCTTGACCTCTAACTTCTTCCTATCGAATTTCTCTTTTGACTTCACTTGCTAGTTCTTCACATAAGATTGCCACTGAATCCTTCTTTACATTTTCACTCCAATCTCATTCTTTAAGCTCATCTATGATCACGTCCCTACTGATCACTACTTGCTTGTTCATTGGGTCGAACAACTTGTATCCACCAGTCGAATGATATCTTATTAGAATCATTTGATTAGACTTATCATCAAGTTTTATTCTTAACTGATCAGGCACGTGTTTTTGTGTTATAAATCTAAATACTTTCAGATGACTTAAGTTAGGCATGACACCAAACCAACATTCTTCTGGCGTAATTCCTTCTAGCCTTTTCTTCGGACATCTGTTCAAAATGTATGTTGCAGTCGACACAACTTCTCCCCATGATTCTTTGCGAGATGCTTGCCTTTCAAAATACTTCTCACCATATTCATGATGGTTCTATTCTTCCTTTCAGTAGTTCCATTTTGTTGTGGAGTGTAGGGTGGCACCACCTCATACACAATCCATTCTTTCTCACATAATGTGTTGAAGTCTTTCGACAGATATTTTCCACCACCACGTGAAGTCTTTTGATTCTTCTATGGCTACTACCACATGATCAAATTTTGGAGTCAATGACCTCAAGATCTTTGTAACGACTGATTTTTATGTTGATTTTTCTCCACATACCTTGATTTGATTCACCAGCTTCGTAACCCTAGTAAAAAAGTCAGTTATGCTTTCACTTTCTCCCATCTGAAGAAATTCATATGTTCTTTTGTGAGTTTGTAACCTCATTTATTTCACTTTCTCAACGCCTCCAAACGATTTCTCCAAAATTTCTCATGTTTCTTTCGCTGATTCAACATCACCCGACTTTTCAAAGTTGTGTGGATCAACACATTGATGAATTATAAAAAGAGCTTTATAATCTTTCTTCTTTAATTCTTCATGTGCAATCTTTTCTTCATACGTCGCAATTTCTGCAAGTGTCGCTACCCCTTCCTTCACAATATCCCACATGTCTTGATAATAGAATACGATCTTCATCTACTTTCACCAATTATCATAATTCTTACCATTCAGAATTGAAAAACTTGCTGGAAAATGCTCATTCGGATGATTCATCGTGCTATGCTTCCCAAGAATCACAAAGTCAATGCTCTAGATATCAGATGTTGGAATTTCACCCAAAACATGGAATTCCGAATCAATCTTGATGAACAAGAATCAATTATTCAGATTGATTCTTCATTTTGTTCTTCATTGTTCACTCAAGTGAACCAACCACACATTGGTTGAAAGATGATTATGCTGCACAGAAATTTGAGAAGAAAAAAAAAGATGAATTGGGGAAGCAACGAGAAATTAGGGTTTGAAAGAAAAAGGGAAGAAATAGAATATTTCTTCAGAGTTTCTCTCTTCCTTCAAACTGAAGTTTATTCAATCTTTTGTCTATGCAACTGCATCATTACAGTACTATGGTACCTCCCGATTTATAGATTGAGATTGCCAACTAACATAACTAGCTAAAATGCAAAAATAAAGTCAAGTCTAAATTTCTGTCGATATAGAATTCTTCGACATTTCGATAGCCATACACATTTCTCCGCAGAGCATTTCGATAACAACAAAACTTTGTCGAAATGGTGTTTTGACGCAAAGAATTATATTCTCAACACTTGAGTCTCAACTAACTATTAAAAAAAGAAAAAAAAATCATTTCAATAGTATATATATATATATATTTACATAGTAGTACAAATATATTTAAAACTGTAATTTATGCTTTTTCTTATTATTTCCAAACGTCGCAACTTGTTTTGACAATGCCTAATTGCCTATCGTCGTGATCTAGTTAACAAACAAATAGTTACGTAAAACAAATAGTTACGTAAAACAAATTCAACAACTTAACCGCGTTTTAATATTCAACAACAAATTCAAAATTGGAAAAGGTAAAAAAAGGTTTAGAATAGTACACCTTTTAGTATGACTTTTTTTTTTTTTTGAGGAAACATATTCTTTAGAAACTTTTGAACAATTGCTTGAGTTACATAATAAATCCCTCAGCAAAAGACGCTGAGTTCTGAGTTGGCAATATGAAATAACATCTCAGTCTTTGCAAATCAGTCTTTTAGTATGACTTGCAACAATTTAAAAGATATATTTTAACTTTAGGTTTTTATTCAAAGAAAAAAGTACAAAATATTTGTATTATTGAAAAAATAATAATGTTCGAAAAAAATTGAAAAAACAATTTTGATGTCCAACAAAAAATATTTGAGATTATTCTCTATGTAAATGAATTGAAGTGCAATTTCGGATACGTTGAATTTTTTTAGACATTTTACTATCCAAGTATAAATTCAAAGAGTTGAAAATTGTTAACATTTTTTAACTAAAAATACATCAAATATTTTAGAGAAAAAGAAATATACAGTGTTTTTTTTACATTATCAATTAATGAAATACGTGTATTATATTAAGTCACACTTTGATTTTTAAAATATTAACATGAAATAATTGAATGTTAAAATTTTCTTGGATAATAATGTAAAATAGTTTTACACCGATCTTATACTATCTTTAATCTCCATATTTTATACATATAAAAAATTGATAGTATATTTTGTGTAGTGCTGGAGCGGTAAAGCGGCAAGCAACAAAAGTTTTTAGAAGTATTTTTCCGAGAATTTATCGTGTCCACAGAGATCGGTGCTACTGAACTGCCGTTCGATAATCTCTAAGTTTATGAGTTTGCATTAAAATGGTTGAAACATAAAAACAGAAAAGTAAATATTAACACAAAAAAATTCATTTATCAAAGAGAAAAAACTTATCAAGCATGTATATATTCCACTCATCACAAACTTAAACTTATCGACCAGTTATACTCAACCTACAATACTCCTCAATATCATCCAGCATCGCTCTCAATAATGTTCATCTCTGACACACCGAGCTAAGAGAAAAATCGTATTACTCTCGTCGACACTCTCGCACTCGACTCAAATAACACGGAGGCATTAAGCTCTGACACCCAAATAGATTGTTAGCTCTAAATCTATCTCTAGCATCCAAAAACTAATAGATAATCATCCCTAATGAAGGTTTGCGATGTTTATCTCTAACACAACTCAAACCCCGCGCATAAAACAAAAATCAGAGACAATCATCGATAATGATTTGTAAAGCAAATTAAATATAACGCCATGGGCGATAAATATACATAAGATCAAAGTAAAAACATATACAAATTAACCCAACAAAGAAGAAAGACATGAAGAAAATCAGAAATGAACCAAACACTTCACGGATTGTCAGAGCCGATCGATGAGAAATCCACCCCGGATCATCCAAATGCAAGCTTCCATGATGTTTTCTAAGCTAATCCTATGAAGAAATGAAGTTTGATGGAGTTGGGAGGAAAAAACCTCAAAATCATAACCTAAAAAAATGTGTTTTTCCCCTATTTATTGACTGTCAAAATTGAAAACCGCGCTTAGCCCGGTTTTGGGCGCTAAGCGCGTCCTTGTTAATTGTTAAACCGCCTTAAAACCGCGCTAAGCGCGCTACTTGCTGCCTTCAGCTTCCCGGACCATGCTACAACCGCGCTAAGCGCACCCTGTAGCATGGTTGAAAATCCAAAGTTTGCTTTCTTCATAACTCTTGAACCGAAACTCCGTTTTTTGCCCAGTTCGAAGCGTTGGAAAGCTTATTCAATGCTCTATCTAACAATGGCAAGATATCCTTGATTGAATACCTGCAAAAATGAGAGAACATCAATTAAACTCATTGATATTTACACGATACGCAATATATACACTAAAACGTAAAGTAAACGTATTTACAAACAAAGCGGAGTTTATTCGTACGATATTAACAAAAAGTATCGATAAGTGCAACAAAATTTATATACAATAATAGCTACAATTTACACTTATCATGTAGTTACTATAAAATTACTCTTTAATTTATTATTTCATTTTTTAAACAAAGTAGTAATATTAAAGAAGGATATAATTAAAAAATAGTAATAAATGTAGTTAAAATTTTATAATGGGTGAACAAAAATTAAAAAAAAAATCTTTTCATTAGACTTACAAATAGAGTGAGTAGAATGAAAACAACATAAAATCAGTATCGCTAAAATTGAAAATTATAAAAGTATTATTTCTATGAATGAATGAAAAATTGAAGAATATAAAACGAAAATGAGGAAGAATTTTTCATATTGAATTATATTAAAAATATGATATTACATTATTGAAGAAATATTGGATGCTACATAAAATGCTCTATATATAAAGCACGTAGGAAGTTAAAAAACTAAACAATTTATAACAAACTTACATTAACTAATCAACTAACTTCAATTTTAGGCTCACCAATAGTGAATGGTAGAATTGGCCCCATTAATTGTTAGGGGAAGATTTCTACTAGGGAGCATTGAACATTGTGAGATTTTTTTTTCTAGAGCAACACCTTTGTGAGAGACACACCACATACTCACCCAAAATTTTAAGGTGATAGGTGTGTGAGTTCTCCCACTTATAAATGTTCAAGTCACCACATTCCTATCCAATGTGAGACTATCCACAATACTCACTCTTGTTAATATTTAATACTCCCCCTCAAGTGTGAGTTTATTCACAATGCTCTCCCTTAAGCGGAAGTTTCAACTGTGCAACTGCGCTTTTTGTTGTGTGTTTCTTACTCAACACCTTTGTACCGCCGTTGACACTCTTCAACGAGACACCTCCTAACCACCACCTGTGAGGAGTACTTTCGATACAACTAAGTCGGTCCTTTACTCGAACCAGGCTCTGATACCACTGTTGGGAGAGATTTTTCACTAGGGAGCATTGAACATTGTGAGACTTCTTTTTCTAGAGTAATACCTTTGTGAGATACACACCACATACTCACCCAAAACTTTAAGGTGATAGGTGTGAGAGTTCTCTCACTTATAAATGCTCAAGTCACCACATCATATCCAATGTGAGATTATTATCCACAATACTCACACTGGTTAATACTTAACATTAATTAATCGATTTTAAGGTTAGATGATATTAAGTTTAAAAAAAAATAATCAACTAATTTTTAGATTTTATTGGTTAAACTCTTACTCAACTTGTTTCTCATTGGTTGAGGATCCACAATGAATGCAAGTAAAGGTCATTACGCAATCCATATATGGAACATATTTCACGAGGGTTGTTTATCGTCCCAGAGGCCCTAGTGTTAGCCTGGAAATTTTAGCTGAAAAAAATCAATGAAGAATAGTGATAATTATATTGAAAAATGTTAAATGTTAAGTGTTAAGAGCTTCATTCAAAGACTTCGACACATTAACTATGTCAACTAAAATGGTTCGACTAACCTATCAGTTAAGTCGAGGCAAAGATTGGTTTGGAAGAGTCTCATGAGCAGATTCACAAGATTATGATCACCCTCTCTTCGAAACATGTCCAAAATGTTGAAGGGATTTGCGCAAGGTAGTTCTTCGACAAGGTTGACATCGACATATCCACCAAATGTTAGAGACTTAGGATATTATCAAGTTTAAAGACTTTGTAATATTGGAGATGTCTCAACAACACTATGAGTCAACCAATGACTCTCGACAGAGGCAATTAAGAGGTTCAAAGCAGTTTCCAACGCAGTTATTAGCATGATGGTTGGTTTTCAGCAATTTTATCCTTGAAGACACGTGGAAGCAAGATTAAGCGATAAAGCATGCGAAGTGAGATACGTGATAGATCATTAGGATCTATCTATTGTCGACAGTTACTATTTTATTAGTATATAAGTCAATCTCAGTGTTTGGGATCGAGATCACAAATTTTCACTCATTCTCTATAGAACTAAGGTATCCAAGTCACCGAGAGAAACAATTTGTGAGTGTGTGTCCTTTTTTTTTGCTTTTCGCACTCTGGTTCTCAAGGGAAGGGGGCCCTAGTAATCCAGAAGCTCGTGCCGAGAGGTACTGACACTGGGCAAGTATTGTTCCCACCAGAAATCGAACTCGGTATTTTCTGAACCTTCGCTCCTAGCAGGAGCTCGTTTACCACTCAAGCCCAAGTGTTTGGTTTGAGTGTGTGCCCTTATTTTAACTTTCTTTTAAGTTCTTTGAATCAGCATTTATTTTATGTCATTTATTATGTTTTTTCTTTACTTTATTTCTTCAAATCAATTATGCATTTACATTCGGTTTGTCAATTTCTAAGCATTTAAATATCGACCACAAACACCTTTCTTTGCATTTTTCTACACAGATTGTATTTGAGATTTTTTCGAGTTTAATCTCTTAAGTGAACCAAACTCGTGGTTGTTTACTAAAAATATCATTAAACACCTAGATAAGTCATTCTATTGGCCATAAGGACCATAACTCTTGGGGAGTTGAAGGAATTAGGGTTGTATCTTGAGAAATCAAAGGAAGTGGGATTGTGATTAAGGATAACATTTAGTTCTTAAGAAACCACCATTATGGTTAATCCCTATTGCATAGAGGACGCCCCTCTTCTATTTCTTGGAACCCGATAAACTATGTTAGTCTGCCATCTCTTAAATTATCTAAAACAGCAACCACGGTCGACGGATTGGCAAAAGCAATTCACAAAGAGCCATAAAGAGAATATCATACTTTCATGCCCCATATCTTTTTCATTATGTTCTCATCTGACATCTGGGCTACGAAAGAAAGAAATGTTAATATCACCACATGGAAAGAATAAATACGATCACACAACACAACAACTTACTACACATGGAATGTGCCACGTCTTGCACAATACTCCCTCCGTTCCTTTTTAAGTGTCACTTTCTTAATAATTTTTTGTTCCTTTTTAATTGACACTTGCAAAGTTCAAGGTACTAATAATTACATTTTTGTTAAAATTACCCCTATGTATTTATTACAGAGAGAGAAAAAGTAAAATAAATGTAATAAATAATTAGGGGTATTATAGGTAAAATGAGATTTATGATTTGAAAAGTAACAATATTTATTAGTTTCAATGGTATGTGTAAAAAGTAAAAAGATGACCCTTAAAAAGGAACTGAGGGAGTAACAATTAAGACAAACACGTCTATATGACAAGCATAGTCCATTTTATCTAAAAATAACGCGTAATCTTGAATCACGCCAAAGAATCATGCATGACATCCATTTAGTGCATCGGCCTTGAAACATGTGTTTTCTTAATGTTTTTTAAGACAAGACCAACCACGGGGGAAACAAATTCAAAAGGTCATTCATAAACAATTTCGAAAATCCAACATCTATCAAATTCACCAATTTAATCGAATCACAAATGATTTTTAAATAAAAGAAATTTTAAATCAACTAGACGAGAGATTTGTTGGGAAAATAATTTTTTTAAAAGTTTACGCATGCGGAAGTATACCCTCAAAACGTAAAAGAGCAAAAAATTCAAAAACAAAACTCACATATTTAACTGTTCAACTTCTAATCTTTACAAAACAAAATTATAAACTGTCTCGTTAAATTGCAATTTTAAGGAGAAAATTGTAAATTCTCTGTTGTGAATCTTGTTGTGAATTACGACAAAATTCAATATCAATTTGTGAGGCAAAGAACAATAGCAACCAAAATAAATGGTTTTCAGCAATAATAATCCGTACACAGATAATATAACAGAATAAGGCAAGAAAAAACCGAAGGTTTGTTTACCCAGTTCGATCAAGCAATATACTCTGGAGGAGAGAGCAGCTCTCCAATTCACTATACTCAAAAAGTTGTTACAATAGATTACAGATGAGTTACAAGAAAATAGTCTTCGCCTTCAGGTTCCCAAGAATAACCCTATTTTCTACCCAAGTGTTTCCCAACCTCTCCAACTCTCAATATATGAATCACTCAAACCCAAGGTGTAATAGTGTTTCACAATAACCTTAAACAACTCCAAAGGTTTCCCTAAACCTTTACTTTTCTAAGGTTTTCCTTGTGAATAGCTGAAACCCTATGCTATACCTTTAAACCCTTGCTCTCCCTTGTTGGTGTAAACTCTAAGATTGTCATACACCAAGCATATAAGAGATACATATTTATAATAGCAAATACACAACAAACAAAGCCCAAAATCACATGGATCCATGGACCAAATCGAAAAAGCCCGAAAACTCGAAAACACTATTCACTGTCACACGTCACTATTCACCGTACGGATGTCACTATTTATCCGTACAGATAGCGCTATTCACTGTACGATTTTTTTCCCGACTTTTCGTCTGACTTTCTAAAACTTCTGATTTTCACGGTAAATGCAATCTCCAAAATATGTTTTCTTTCTCTTCATCAACAAAGGTTTTAAGGCACATTTACAACAATCTCCACCTTGACTTTAAACCGTGTTGATACCAATTTAACAATCAACAACATTGCTGCTCTCTACCAAGTTGAAACTTTAATCAATAACTTTGATCAAATTCAAGCAACCCTTGAATCTTGATCTCGCAACTTGCATCCACTTGTTCCCAATTACCTTTTTATGCCTAGGTAATTTAACAAGCCTACAAGTATGATTTTTCAACCACCCTTGACTCCACCTGTTTTCAAATACCTCCCTGAAGGTTTTTCTTCTTTTATTTTGCAGTCCTTCAGCCACATTAAAAACATAATATCCAAGGCTAGCATAACCGTCCCTTTGAGATGCTACAATAACTCTCCTTACCTTATCATGAGTCAAATGATAATCAGAGATCTCTGTAACCGTTGCCTCACTACTGCTAGCATCCATAGTAGGAAACTCTACCTCAAACTGAGTTTTCTCCGTTATAGTTTCTCCCAGGTTTCTCCCTTGGTTTTCACTATTCTTCTTCTGAAGAAATTCTCTACCAACCAAGTAAGATGTTTTAACCTCAGCTCTTCCCCAAAAACTCAATAACAACTCAGTGGTAACATGCATTTTTATCCCTTAATTTCTGCAAAATTCATTGTGCTCCTCTGAAACTTTCTCAAGGCATTCATAACACCTTAAACTCAAATCTCATAGCTCTTCTTTGTCATGAAAGCCTCCACTAGTTAACGATGAATGAATAATAACATTTGAACCTTCTAAAATATATAGACCACAATATTTTAGACCCTTTAGTAATAATCAATTCATCACGCGAAATCTTCAACACTCCACGTTCAACTCTAGTACAATAGCCTAGATCATCAAACATACTTATAGATAACAAATTTCGCTTGAGTTCTGGAACATACCTCACATTGTGAATAAGAAGTTCACGATCATTAAACATTTTAAATCTGACCATACCAATACCATGAACCTTGCATGCCTTATTACTACCAAGGCGGACTACTCCACCTTGCACCATCTTCAAAGATTCAAAGCATTCTATTCTTGGACACATGTGATAAGAGCAACCTTAGTCAATGACCCAACTATCTTCAGTTTCCAAACTCGATACTACTAGTGCTTCGGCATCCGCATAACTTTCCTCACCCAATGCAACTACAGCTTGAACAAAATCTTCATTGACCTTTCTTTCAGGACAATCCATTTTAAAGTGACCGATTTTCTGACAATTAAAACATTTTACCTCTGACTTGTCAGACCTCTTTGATTTGGACATCCCTTTACGCTCACCTCCTCCTCTTGACACATTTAAGCCTTCACCACTATCTTCAATCTTCAAATCTTTCGACTTTGAAAATTCTTTGGATTTCACCGTCGTCTGGACTTCATCCAAAGTAATAGTGCCTTCTTTACCATAAAAAAAGGGCATCCTTAAAGTGCTCAAAGGATCTGGGTAATAAACTCAATAGGAGCAAAGCCTTGTCCTCATCATCAATCTTCACTTCAATATTCTCAAGATCATCGATAATCTTGTGAAATTCTGTGAGCTGCTTAACTATGGATTTGTTCTCCACCATTCGGAATGAATAGAGTTGTTGTTTCAGATACAACCTGTGAGTCAAAGACTTTGTCATATACAATGATTCAAGTTTTGCCCACATAGCAACCGCAGTTTGCTCCCTGGCGACTTCTCTTAGAACTTTATCCCCGAGACACAAGATAATGACACTCCTGGCCTTATCCACCATCTCGGTCTTATGTACATGTGTAAGCCGTGCAGGCATCAATGATTCACTCTTCAAAGCATCGATACACTTCTCTTGAATTAAAATTACTTGCATCTTAATTTTCCACAACCCGAAGTCGTTGTTACCGGAAAATTTCTTGATCTGCCATCTACTAACTATGGTGCTCACTTGTCAACAATATCTCTTTGCTCCACACTCACCGCACCACTTGTTGTGAATCTTGTTGTGAATTATGGCAAAATTCAATATCAATTTATGAGGCAAAGAACAATAGCAACCAAAATAAATGGTTTTCAGCAATAATAATCCGTACACAGATAATATAACAGAATAAGGCAAGAAAAAACTGAAGGTTTGTTTACCTAGTTCGATCAAACGATTACTCTGGGGGAGAGAGCAACTCTCCAATTCACTATACTCAGAAAGTTGTTACAAGAGATTACAGATGAGTTACAAGAAAATAGTCTTCGCCTTCAAGTTCCCAAGAACAACTCTATTTTCTACCCAAGTGTTTCTCAACCTCTTCAACTCTCAATATATGAATCACTCAAACCCAAGGTGTAACAGTGTTTCACAATAACCTTAAACAACTCCAAAGGTTTCCCTAAACCTTTACTTTTCTAAGGTTTTCCTTGTAAATAGCTGAAACCCTATGCTATACCTTTAAACTCTTACTCTCCCTTGTTAGTGTAAACTCTAAGATTGTCACACACCAAGCATATAAGAGATACATATTTATAATAGCAAATACCCAACAAACAATGCCCAAAATCACATGGATCCATGGACCGAATCGAAAAAGCCCGAAAACTCAAAAACACTATTCACCGCACGGATGTCACTATTCATCGTACGGGCGTCACTATTCACCCGTATGGATAGCACTATTTGCCGTACGATTTTTTCCGACTTTTCGTCCGATTTTCGCGTTAAATGCAATATCCAAAATATGTTTTTTTTTCTCTTCATTAACAAAGGTTTTAAGACACATTTACAACATTCTCCAAACTTTAATTTTTAAACGGAAAAATTGCAAATTATATCTCAATTATAATTTTTGAATGGAAAAATTGTAAACCCTCTTTCAATTGCAATTTTTAAATAAAAAAATTATAAATTTTCTCTCAATTACAAATTTAAAAGGCGGAAAAATTAAAAACTCTCCACAAATTATTTTTGAAGGAGATTTGCATGTAAGTTTATGGTTGATCTGAATAAAAATTGGCACGATTGAAAAAATTATAAACCCACTGCATATTCAATATTCACATGTCATAACAAAGTGCTCACATGGTATTTATTACTATACCCTACAACAAGTTGATATAAAATGATAATTATGCATATAGTTCTTCCAAAAATATATGATAATAAAATAAAGTTATAATAATATTGTTAAGAAAAATATTATTCTTACACTAACATATACACTATACCATATTTTACTAGTTCACCAAAAAGATGAACAGTAAAATATTATAATAATGAAATAATTTTTTTTTTAAATATAAAAATTAATTATTTTTTTTATATTTGGATATTTATTAATCAATTTTATAGCTGTATTAACCAATTTTTTACATTTCATTAACCAACTTTGTTTTATTATTAAAAAATTATTTTTATATCTGAACGTTTATTAACCGACTTCATAACTTCATTAACCAACTTTTTACATTGTATTAACCAACTTTGTTTTACTAATAAATAGGGCTGATAATGAACCGAACTAACTCGAAAATAGTTCGAAATTCGGTTCGACAATTAAATCGTTGAACTAGGTTCATGAACCAAATGAGTTGAATATGAGCAAAAAACTAAGTTCTTTAACAAAATGAGCTGAACTTGAACTATACATAGTTCGACTCGTTAGGTTCATGAGTCAACTCGATTATATAAGAAAATGATTATATTGTCTTTAATAAATGAGCTGAACTTGAACTATACACAGTTCGACTCGTTAGGTTCATGAGTCAACTCGATTATATAAGAAAATAATTATATTGTCTTTAAGAGCATGTTTAAAGATTTACTCCAAATTTTAACCCTATATTTTTTTTAATCTAATGGTGAAAAATATAGAGTGGTATCCCATATGGCAACAAATGCTCTTGCCATTCCAATATCTACTATGACTTCAGATTCAACTTTTAGGATCAGGTATATTTTAAAACTTGTGTAGTTTTTTAATTAGTAGATTTTTGAGATAGAGTTAAATTTCAATTTGATAATTTTTATTTTAGTTCAATATTTTTTTTAAAGAAATATTAATTTAAAATGTCAAATATATAAAAAATATATAATTTAAAAATGACTTTTACGTCCGTGAAACAAGCGAGCTGAATCTAACGAAATGAACCTAACGAGTTGAACTAAGTTGTTTGTGAATTTATAACGAATTGAGTTTGAGCTTAGTAAAAAGTTTGGGTCAAACTCGAACTGAGATTTGAGCTGAATCAATTCTTAATGAATCGAGACGAATTGAGTCGAGTTCGACTCGACTCGACTCATTTTCAACCCTACTGATAAAAATTATTTTTAATAGGCTTAATTACACTTTTGGTCCCTATGGTTTGACCAACTCACAAAATTGGTCCCTATGTTTTAAAATTCAACAAATTAATCTCTATGGTCCCCATCCCAATTTTGATCCAACTGTTTGTGTACTGTTCATGTACGGTCATGTACGAACATGTATTGTTCATGTACGGACATACACTGTTCATATACGGGCATGCACTGTTCATGTACATTTTTGGGTCAAAATTGGAATGGAGGACCAAAACTGCACAAAACATTAAACCATAGAGACTAATTTGTTCAATTTTAAAACATAGGAACCAATTTCGTGAGTTGGTCAAACCATAGGGACTAAAAGTATAATTAAGCTTAAACAAAAATAAAATAAACGACATTGCGTGTCCGTGCGGCTGCACGAGTCCTTTGTATTAAAAATCTAAAAATACTTCTTCAAAACACTTCACAAACCTTGAGACGTCTTCTAGCCCTATTTAACTTGACATAAAGTTGATATTAAAAGAAAAGAATTGTCTATCCACAAGCTAGTATATATGTACTAGGAGAAATATAATACTACAAAAGAATACCCTTAAAATAAATATAGAAACCTGATTACACTTTATGAATGTAGTTTATCTATCTACCTTCATCAAAAGAAGAAGTAGAGATAGAATTTCTAGAATAATCCTCTATAAAACTACTACCACCTGAGACCCTTGTTGCACTACTGGCATTAGTATTGGTCAGAGCAGAAGTATTGGTTGTAGACCACTTCCCTACACGACCCTGAAGTCCTGGTTTACTTGGTCTTGGCAAAGTGAATGAATCACTTGATAGCATTAGATGAACTGAATTCATGTCAGGTCTCTCCACTACACTTGCTTGACAGCACAATAAACCTAGCTGAATGCACATTGCAGCCTCGTCGCCGTTGTATTTACCAATGCTCTGGTCTATTAAATCCATAGTTTTCCCTCCTTGATAAAGCTTCCATGCCTACAAATAAGTTTAGAAATAAACATTGTCACACTGGTAACAAGTTTCATGTAACCTAAGATGGTACTATCAGTCTAGCAGGGCCTACGTCTATTCGCGTCACCCACAAATTATCCACGCACCAAAAACAGTAGTGTTGAACAAATTATAAAAAATGATACCCCTCGTCTTACACAGATGAGTTAATCCAAATAGACTGCAGAAGTCCATAGATAGATATGTATTCTAACAAAATGCTTGTTTTGTTCAGTACGCGTAAATGCGGAAATTGTAGTCTCTTCATGACGAACAAGCATCATGATTCATGTGAGTTGAGTTTTGATGGATGGATTTTCGTTTTTTTCTCTTGCTTTTTGTCAAACAAATGCCAATCAAGTCAGTGTTTCAGCCTTGAGCACAAGGAGGGTCAAGAACTTCTACTAACGTAAGGCGACGTGTTGTCGTTAAACTTTCAAATTATTTTCAAGTATAGGTAAGCGGTGGTCCACCGGAAGACTTTACCTATTTACTACATATTACAGCAGCTGATCAATAACTTATTTCATGAATCTCAGCTCATGAAAAAATATGTGCATACTAAATTTTCTCTAATGTCTGGAATCAACTTACATAGCTTAGTAGATCTGCCTTTTCTGAACCAAGCTTCACATCATGGTTTTTTCTACCACTAACTATTTCCAACACCAAGACTCCGTAACTGAAAACATCAGTCTTTACAGAAAGATATCCCCGCATTGCATATTCAGGAGCCATGTAACCACTAAGATTCATTAAACATAAAAAGCATAAGGATTTCTACATCACAATAACAAAAAACAGCAAGTGACAAAACAAAACTACTCACTGTGTACCGGAAATCCTAAATGTTTGCACATGAGTGTCCTCTCCAGGAAACAGCCTTGCCAAACCGAAGTCTGAGATTTTCGGATTTAATTTCTCATCCAGCAATATGTTACTAGCTTTAATGTCTCTGTGAATAATTCTTTCTGGAGCCTCTTCATGCAGGTAGAGAAGTCCTCTTGTGATACCGGTAACTATTCGAAACCGTGTCGTCCAATCCAAAGACCTCTTTTTATCTGAAAATCATTATATATAACTGTTATCAATTATTGTTCAGAAGCAATCACAAAACATGGGAAAAAGAGTTGTGGACATGTTCCTAAGTGAAATTGTTTTCAATACCAAACAGAAAGTGATCAAGGCTTTTGTTTGGTAGATACTCATAGACTAGCATTTTTTCGGGTCCTTCTGCACAACAACCTAGTAAAGTGACTAAATTCTTATGCTGAATTCTTAGTAATAGCCGAACTTCGTTGGTAAATTCTCTAATTCCTTGTCTAGATTCCAATGACAGCTTTTTAATTGCCACTTCTTCACCATTTGGCATCAATCCCTGTAGAAGAACATGTATAATTTAGTGAAATTTGTGTTCTGAAAAAAAGAAAATTTGTGACTCGTGAGCTCCTAATATCTTAATTTTCTCCTCCTATCCTTTATTTTGTTTTCGAATGTGCTATATACAGTTTAAGGAGATCAACTGCATAGCAGCAAGCCATGTATAACATGATTTTGTTGCAATCTTCAACCACAGTTGCAGATTTGCAGTCTGAGACAAGTAAATATTGTCTCTTTAATCAACTCAGTTGCATTCGTCCAAATTTTCTGAAATACAAAGAATTGCAACAAAATCATGTTATAGATGGCTTGCTGCTATGCAGTCTGAAATACAAAGAACTGCAACCTTGACTGCAATTAAAATCTTGGAGCTAAAGCCTAAATTACGAATTTGGATTTTCTGCAGTCATGTCAACATGGATTCACACAATCAACTAATCTGGACCCTCAGATTCATTCAAAACCCCTCATCATCTCTTCCTGAGTTCTCAAATGGATGAATCCAAGAGATAAAATTTATTAATTTTTTTCGAGTTCTGGATTTTGTCTAACTCAACATCGCAAAACCGGCTTCTAAGATGATAGACGTCTCCCACTTGTAAATATTTTTATATCATATCTCATCTATTGTGAAACTCTCAACAAACAACGGGAATGAGTGCCGCCTTGAATGATCGGAATTCAAATCCCTCAATTACCACAAACAACATTCTAACGTTTTGTTTGCAAGTTGGTTTTTAGAGGGTTTTGCAGGAGAGTGTTTTACGATGTTACTTCAAAAAGCTCGGACTTGACCACACATGGCAACGAAAACGATCTTTCTCTTATAGTAGCACTCTCAGACATCCTTGACACGTAAATCTTACGATCTTACAATCCAGCAATCGATGATGACTACACTCCTCTTAGGCATTGATTACGAATTTCGAACTCCTCGTTGAAGCAGTTACAAACCTGATCTGAATTCTCCGATCTCAAATTACAATCTCCGATTATCGACCAAGATGCAAAATTGCGTTTTTTTTTTTTTACAATTTGGGTCCATTAATTACATATGCATAAAAAAATGATAAATTTGACACTTCCCTTAACTCAATATCTCATTCATCCCAAAAGTAATGTGAAAATTCAATTCAATTCTAATGCATAATCACAATTAAACTATTCCTAATCATTATTACTATTGACATAAACAATTAAACTATCTTTCATTGAAGAAGATAAATTAAAAAAAAGAAGTAACCTTGAAAACCGGACCAAAGCCTCCACGACCAAGTTGATTAAGCTCAGAGAAGAAATTGGTGGCGAGTTGAAGAGTGTGAAGGTCGAATAACAGGTTGGAAGAATCACCGGCGTCGATGGTATCTTTATCGTCATCTCCGCCGTGTTCGGAGGGTGTGCCGCCCTTCTTCAGGCGCCTCTGCATGCAGGCGCAGAGCCTGGAGAAGAAGGACATAAAATCAACGGAAAAGTCAACGGGAATTTGGAGAAGGAAACAGAAAGTAACCTATAGAATAGAATCATGACTCAACTTATAATACTTTCTTTATCTTCAAGTACGATACGACTCTGTCTCAAGGTTCTTGTTGGTTTATTATTATTAGTATGTACTCCACTATTTTTTATTTTGCAGTCCTATTTTAGTCTATGTTAATAATACATCAAAGGCATCTTTACACCTAGACAACGAATGTACTCTTCACAAATCCGTTTAACAGTGTCGTGAATAGTAAATTAAAATTGATTAATGATATGTAAAAAATTGATTAATATAATAATGAAGTTGGTTAACAAAAGTATAGATATTAAAAAGGTTTAATTACACTTTTGGTCCTTATGATTTGACCAACTCACGAAATTGATCCCTATATTTTAAAATTGAACAAATTAGTCCTATGGTTTAATATTTTGTGCAGTTTTGGTCCTCCATTCCATTTTTGACCCAAAAATGTACATGAACAGTGCATGTCCGTACATGAACAGTGCATGTCCGTACATGAACAGTACACGAACAGTTGGATCAAAATTGGGATGGAGACTAAAACTGCACAAAATATTAAACCATAGGGACTAATTTGTTGAATTTTAAAACATAGGGACCAATTTCGTGAGTTGGTCAAACCATAAGAACCAAAAGTGTAATTAAGCATTTTGTTTAAGTTGTTAGAATATTAAATTAATATAATATAGTGACTTTTAAAAAATGTAAATAAAAATAAAATATATACAAATTAAGTAGTTTCAACCGTAAGAAATAAAAAAATGTGTATTTTAGTAGAAAAAATTAATGAAACAATTAAGCATTTATCTACCCATGCCTAATTAACCTATGTTTTGTTTATAGTAAATTTAGATATGCCAATCAGTTGAAATAATATTAGAGATAATTAATTATTATTCTTTATTACAATTTTAACATTAGAAATGATATAGTAAATTTAGATATGCCATTCAATTGAAATAATATTAGAGGTAATTAATTATTATTCTTGGTCTTTGGTACCTTAATGGCTACCAAGTATTTTCATAAATTTTGTTTATTTGAATAAGTTATGTAACTAACTGCTTAACGTGGAGCTTAAAGCTCTTCGACTCATTCAAAATAGAGTTGCTTTGTAATGACCAAATGACTATTCTTTACATCTCAATCTCAATTTAACTTAACCTATTAATGAAAAAAAAAAGTAGTTGAACAAATTGAAACAACCACTGAACATTAAATATTGGAATTCAGCTGCCGTATAAATGTGATTTTTCTTTCAACTAGTACTTTAATTTCAGAGGACGCTAAGAGTGTGTTTGGATGAGAAATTTAAGAATTTTTAGGAAATTTAAAATTCTAAGTAATTCAAATGATTCAATTGAAATTCATTTATTTTTAAATTCTTTTGTTTGGATGGAGTATTAAAATGATTTAATATAAAAAATTTGGAGCTATTTTCATAATTTTTAAAGTTTTTGGATCAAATTTAAAATATGAAAAATAGAGACTAATTTGTAATTTTTGAAAATTTGAAGGGACCAATTTGTAAAATTTGAAAATTAGTAGGGACTAATTTGCAATTTTTTAAAAAATTTAGAGGTGAATTTGAAATTTTCATAAAATATGAGGACCATCTTACAAAATTTGAAAATTAATAATAAACAATTTAACATTCATAATATATAGAGTTAAGAAGCAATTTGAAATTCTTTACTTTTTGGTGTCATTTTAAATTCCTTAAATTTAACATAAATAAAATACTCCATAAATTTACATCATTTTAACAATTCTCCATATTTTTTATCCAAACAATAACTTTTGATCAAATCATTTTATATTCCCTCAAAAAATTACTTCCCTCATCAAAATCCTTCATCCAAACACACTTTAAGAAAATTATTGTTGTGGATTTGATACTTGCATTAATCAGCGATATAGAATATTTTGATATAGTGAAAAGACATCATATTTTTTACTAAAATTAAACATGGAACTAAATACATCTGCGGTAGATGTTAGTTGTTCAAAAATAAATTTAGGCTTAAATACACTTTTAGTCTCCCTATTTACAAATTTTTAACGTTTTAGTCCTTCTTTTAATTTTTTCAGCCTTTTAGTCCCTCAAGTTGTTATTTTTTGAAATTTCTTTTAGTCTCCCTCCTGTTTTGATTATGTGGCAATGATGATTGGGACAAAAATAATTGTTTTTGATGAGTTGGCAATATTGACTAGGATAATTACTTTATTAATAATATTTTAAATAATTAATTATTAAATTTATAATTTTAATTAAGTTTTTTAAGAAATATTATTTTATAGAATAAATTAATTAATAATTAATTAAAATTTTGTTAGTTTTAGGCACAAGCCCCATTCAATAATATTATCAGCCCAATATCCAGATTTTATTTGTTATAAAAATATGAGCTTTATAAACACTAATAATATTTGATACAAAATCGATGTGGGACTAACAAAATCAATGAAAAACACTTCTTATACCTGCTGCAAGTTTTGTTTCTTTTCCAAATACCTTACTGAAGTAACATGTTCAACCATTTCCTCCATCTCTCATTAGCTTTGCCTCACGAACAGTTGAGAATCCTCCATCTCTGCATCATAACAAGAATTTTTAATGCATAACCAAATTACAACAGCTCAAGCCAACAAGTTCATAATATCTTTATAATGCCAACAAGTATCCTCCACACAAAACTGGATTCAGGCAAAGATTTGTCTATTCAAGCAGACTCTGTTTTTGCATTAACATCATTCTCTTCAGAAATTTCATCTATGACTTGTTCTTCCAGAGGTACTTCTTGTTCCGGCTTTGCAGGCCCAGGGCCAGCTGATACCTTCACCATTGATGGGCGTAACAGGCGGTCACCCAGTTTAAAACCCTTTATGAATTCTTGAATTATAATACCATCTTCAAATTCATCAGAATCCTCGCGCATAATTGCTTCATGTAGCTTTTACAAGTAAAGTGAAAACATAATTTATCAGAAAGAAAAAAAAAAACTCAAGGTTATGTCAATTTTCTATACCATAAGAAGCTTTCTAAAAATATTGATGAAAATAGACCAAGCGCCATGTGTTTCATTTGAAGCAGAGGGTGAGACAAAAATATTTGAGTCAAATAAACTTACAAGCATCAAACCGAAAATAACTCTTTAACTAAAAAATGTGTGTTGACATTCTAATACACATCTTGATACAAAGCCTATGATTTGTTGAGAAAGATGTTTGATTGGTGTCTCTGGTGTGATAAGTAGATTCAAAGCCAACATGTGTTCTAAACTTCGGAGCAAGGGTGCCTGAAAGAATTTAAGTAGTGTCTTTCATTGATGGTTGAACATGTTACTTCAGTAAGTAAGGTATTTGGAAAATAAGCAAAACTTGCAGCAGGTATAAGAAGTGTTTTTCATTGATTTTATTAGTCCCACATCGATTTTGTATCAAATATTATTAGTGTTTATAAAGCTCATATTTTTATAACAAATAAAATTTTGGATATTGGACTGATAATATTATTGAATGGGGCTTGGGCCTAAAACTATCAAAATTTTAATTAATTATTAATTAATTTATTCTATAAAATAATATTTCTTAAAAAACTTAATTAAAATTATAAATTTAATAATTAATTATTTAAAATATTATTAATAAATTAATTATCCTAATCAATATTACCAACTCATCAAAAACAATTATTTTTGTCCCAATCATCATTGCCACATAATCAAAACAGGAGGGAGACTAAGAGTCTGTTTGGTAACACCAGAAAAAGAGCTTTTAGCTTTTCAGCTCATTTTTATTAAAAAACTCTGTTTGGTAACTGCATTTAGCTTTTAGCTTTTAGCTTTTTAACTAGCTTTTAGCTTTTTTTTCAAAAGCTATTTAAAGTAGCTTTTAACTTATGACTTTTTATTCCAATTATATCCTTATTATTTTAAATATAAATATATATATATATATATATATATATATATTCTATTAAAAAATTAATTTTAAAAGATTGAATTTAGAGAGATTTTGAAAAATATTATAGAAAATTTTTACTAATTTTTTTATTTTATTAAACATTATTTTTATTTAATAAATATAAATTATATAATTAATTTAGAAATACTGTTGATAATTCTCAAATTAATGAAACATTGGAGGAAAATCAATGAAATTTAAAATATTAGACAATAAACTTGTTTTTGTTATTATTTTAGATTAATATAAATAAATTCAAAATTACAATGTTATTATTTCTTATATTTTATTAAATTTCATTATAAAATAACAAAGCTCATAAAATTTATATACATACAAAATAACAAAGCTCATAAAATTTATATACAAATTTATATATTTTGATGATATATTCAATTTTTCATATATATTAACATTATTTTGTATTTTGTTATTAATACATTTATTTTTATAATAAAAATTAATTTAATAATATGATATAACAATATAATAAAATCACTAATTTCTTAATTAAAATGTCCTTTTATGTCATTTTGTATTTATAATAAACTACCAGCTACAACTAATTTTACCAAACAGAGCCTAAAAGAAATCCCAAAAAATAACAACTTGAGGGACTAAAAGGCTGAAAAAATTAAAAGGGGACTAAAACGTTAAAAATTTGTAGGGGACTAAAACGTTACACTCAAATTAACTTATCAGCTACCAGCCATCAACTATAAGCTACCAGCTACAACTAGTTTTACCAAACAGAGCCTAAAAGAAATCCCAAAAAATAACAACTTGAGGGACTAAAAGGCTGAAAAAATTAAAAGGGGGACTAAAACGTTAAAAATTTGTAGGGGACTAAAACGTTAAAAATTTGTAGGGGAACTAAAAATGCATTTAAGCCATAAATCTATAGTCATATAAAAATTTGCCATAACTTATTTGCATTTGCTTCCATTAGAGATAAGGACAGTCACTAAATAAAATTTAGAATAAAAGCAAGTAATTTTAATCAGATAAATATATCAAAAGCTACATTGCTTAACTAGGCCACAAAGTAATTTTTTTTAAAGTCACCAAACAAAATCCAGAATTAAAGGCAACTTGAACAAAATTTAACTGGCAGCATTCATCATATGCATTGCATGAAACAAATTCAAAACTGGGAAACAGAACCTAAGAACCTAAGCCTCAGTAATGGGATACTCAAACACAACATCTTTGCCGGACAGTTTCCTATAAACTGCAGAAAATGTCTCCAGCTTGTACTCAGTGTTGTTTCGTTCCTTGGGGTCCAAAAACACCTACATAAGAGGAGCATAAAAATTCAGTCAACACACTCACCATCATGTGTTTCTTTAGCATGCTTCACATGTTAGCTTTAAATAAACAGTCAATCAATATCTTTGTTGATTGAACATGAGAAATTATTGGAAGTTATTTGCCTGTTACTACAATTTTACCTTCATGATCTTGGATCCATCAACTCGGTACCTAGTGCGTTTCCCAACAATCTCAGCAGGCAATACAACATCCTCCAGCATTGCCTCGTGCACGGCAGTAAGTGTTCGGCTGCGGGGGCGCTGAGCAGCTGAACCCTTCTTTGGGGGCCTCACAATTCTCCTGGTGGCAATCAGGATTACATCCTACAAGTCATAAGTTTGATTAGTATACAATAGAATGAAGCATCACACAAATAATCGTGAATGCACAAGATTCAACAAGTTATGGTGTCTTTACTTTAAAAACAATGCAGCTTAATTAATTTCAGCTTTGTAGATGACTAGAACTACTCCATGTAAAATCAATGCAACATAAATACCAAGGAAGTTGCAAAATATGAAAAACAAATAGAAATTATTACAAGAATCCAAATACAGTGGAGTGATTCTTACAAGAAATTGAAACAAAAATTAAATCGGCAGAAAATAACAATAACAGATGTTGAAGTTGAAAAGTATAAAAAGGACAATCTAACGAATTCATAAAAAACACAGGTATACAGAACTTTAACGTACCTTGCCGCTAAATTTCTTCTCAAGCTCCCTAACAAGCCTGACATGAATCTTGCGGAAACCCTTCCTCAATCTGTATGGGACATGGATAACAACAGCCTTGCGGTTGCCAGAAACATCAACTTGGCTGTAGATTATGGAAAATAGCATCTATGAGCCAAAAAGAAAGTACATGTACATTCAAACAAACAACACAAAAAATATACTTACACAGCTGAATTTATGTATAAATCTTTCAACTCGCTCTTCAACTCATGGTTAGTATTTTCAAGATCAAACAATGCCTACATCAACACATTTCAAACCAAAAATACTTTATATTCAACAATTGAAACTAATCAACAACCACATGAACAGCAATAGTTATAGTTCACAATATAATATATAACCTGTCCAACTGATTCCTCAAACTCAGTAGGCTCAGCACCCTTGTCCTTGCTGATTTTCTTCCTTGATGTAAACATCTTCACAACTATGGTGACAGAAGAAAATTTAGCAAGGCTATATATACAGTACTCCCTCTGTTCCATATTATAAGCAAATTTCACTTTTTAGATACATTGAATAATTAATGTATCTGGTCTATATATAGACCAGATACATTAATTATTCAATGTATCTAAAAAGTGAAATTTGCTTATAATATGGAACGGAGGGAGTATATGTTTAATAAACTTTCAAATAATAAATTCTCAATATGCAAATATCAACAACAACCACCAAAACTTAATCACAAATACCTCATTGACATTAAAACAATAAAGTAACAAGTTAATCACATAGCATCTCATATCATATTCACCAACATAACAGACACCACAAACCTAATGTTCCAACAAATACACAGAATTACTTACAAATACCAGATCAGTTTGAAAACAGAACAACGCCATATAACAATTAACCCTAAGATTCTCATATATCAATGACATCGAATAATTACGTATAAAAATCACTAAAAAAACTGATAAAATGCAACAGCAGCAACAACAACAACAATAAAAAAAAACATTTTTTCTTCAAAAGCTAGATCCCTAAAACCTCAACAAAAGTCAAAACGTAAACAAAATAATCGATCGACCTACAATCAAATCATTTGTATAAAAAATTTAAAGTTATAGAAAGAAACTAAAAAATGGAACTTTGATTCCAATGAACATTGATTTGGGATGAGAGAAATCGAAAAGGGGTGATGGAATCGCACCTCAACTGAAGAAGGTTGAAGCTCCGCAGCAAACTCAAAGCCCTCTGTCACTGAATGTAACGAAGCAGAAACCCTAGAGGCGGAGTGAGTTCAATTGTTTGGTTTATAAAGATCAGTTATATGTATTCATCTATCCTGACCGTCCGATTAATTTACCTCTGATTATTTTTTGACAAAACTACCCTTGATGAAGAGAAGCAGTATATTGGACCTAAAGAGTAAAGACTAATCAATCTGTATCCGCGATTTAAAACCGGGTCGGATCAGTAGTTGAACGGGAGAACCGGAAATGGAGGGATAATTGGTTCGACCCAGTTATTGGATTGGTATTTTTACTTAGGAGTGAAAATAAGAAAGGCCGATAGCAGAGGCCTACAAACTAGCCTATACAGGTTTAGGTCAGGCCAAACTATTTTTTTAAATAGAAAAAGTTTAGATTTTTTTATAAGTCTATTTAGTTAAAAATACTAGGCCTCAGGCCATAAAAAAATCTTTTAAACCTAACAAACCGACTTATTTAAATAAATATGAATAAGTTTTTTATTATCTTATATTATGTATTTTACTTTGAGTTAAAATATATAAATAAAAATTGGTTATATTTGAGAACTTATGAAAATAAAATGAAAACACTTTATGAACAATGTTATAAGTTATTTTCATAAGTTATCTTAAACAAATATTCTCACAAAAATTATGTTAATAGGTATGTTAAAATAAGTAAATGCAAACAAACTTTTAGTCTCATTGATTTTTTAGTTTGTTAGTCTATTTAAACATTATTTTAATTGCATATTTACATATTTTTAAACAATAGGCTTTTATGTAGGCTAACCAGGCCTTAGAAAATGTCAGGTTCAGGCCTAAAAATAAGCCTATGACAGGCTATAGGTCAGGCTTAGGCTCAGTTTTTTTGGCAGGTTTGGCAAAGCCTAGCTTGGCCCAGCCTATTTCCACCCATTTTACTTAAACCAATGAAAATTGGCCACAATTGATACGTGTTTGCAAATGAAATGAGTTAATATTTGCTCTCTTTTTTCTTTTAAATCAACTACCTACCTATTAATGAAACAATTGTCCTTAACGATAATTTACTAAATTAGAAAACAAGGGACCAATAGAATTGTACCATTATGTCAAATGGCTCATCAAATTGGAAATTCCATTTCAATTTTTCCATAAGCATTTTACCCGGGTAGACTTGTAGAACATCCTTCATTTTCCATAGCATTCTTTCTCTCGTTCATCACTTCCATTCCATTTCTCTCCCTCTCTCCCTCTCTCTCTCTCTCCATTTTTCTTCTTCTTCCTTCCTCTACGCAACCAACTTAAATCATTCTCATTGTTGTTTTACACTTTTCTTCTTCTCAATATTTCTTCTTAAAATCACATAATGCAAAGAAGAAGATGGTGATATGCTTATGGGTCATGGTTCCGATTTCAACTCCAACTGAAGATGATGGAGATTTGGGCATGGGTTGTGGTCTGAGTTTCAAACCAAGAAGGAGATGGAGATTTATTCGTCCCTCTCACGTTTCAGACCTAAAAATACTTTCTTCTCTCTCGTCTGATTTCAAACAAAGAAGAAGATTGAGATCTACTTGTGGGTCCTGGTTTCGGTTTCAAGCAAAGAGTTTCTGGTTATTGTGAAAAAAGTAATATTCACTCATCTCAAGTTACTGTCAAAAAATATTTGCACTGGATTTGTGTTTACTGGATTTTGTTGTTGATATATATTTTTGAAAGTAAGAAAATTTGATATTGAAAAAGCAAAGCATATATGGGCTGACATGCTACAATGGAGGAAACAGTTTGGTGCTGACATGCTGACACCATTATGCAGGTATAATGCACTTTGAATTTGGGGCTTTTGTTTCATTTGTTTTTTGTTCGGAAGGTTATATACTCTTAGGGTAAATTTGGAAGGATGATTTTGGAGAGGATGGACAAACTTAATTTTCGTTTCTGAAAACGGATTTAATGTGCTTGAAATGTTACATGATCATTCATTATGTTATTAACTCGGTTATGATTCAATTATCAGGGCCTTAAGAATATTACTAAGTCATCCTGGGATCTGGTCATTCGATTGCAAAAGGTCGGCAATGACAATTACCTTGAGGTGTGATATCTCATATCCTGTATATTGATTTTGTCTTTTTTTAATGTTACTCTATTATTGGAAATTCCAAAGGTGATGTACCTTTGTTCACAGTAACTATCAGTTGTTGTTTTGATAATAGAGACATTCTGTCAAATGTTCATTATAAATGTCGACCATGGATTTATATTGTTTATGAAGCACTGGTTGCATTCTGTGGGAACTATATACGGGCCAATCCATTTTACCAGAAAAAACTGAGATATGATGTTTACAAATCTACTTTTCATCATTTTGTAAATGATAAAAGTGATATTAATACTAGCATTGTAGGTTAATGAATGTATGAGGTATATAAGATTGATTTTACTTCCTTGTAGGTTGAGCAGTTGAATCATATTTTTAAACATTGTGGCTCACCGCAAAATCGAGGGACAACAGCTACTACTCTGAAAATCAAGGTATGTTAGTTTTGGTCTATACTTCCAACAAGTGATTATATAATTTGATTAAGATTAAGTCATTTCCTTCTTATGTGTAATATTTGTGGTATATGTTTTCTGCTGTTAAAACCAGTAATATTCCTGTTTTTTGTGTCAGGATTTTGAGTTCAAAGAGTTAAATGAATTTGTGAAGTATTATCCATGGCAATCATAGTGTAGATAGGGAGGGAAAACCTTTGTATATTGAAAGGCTTGGAAAAGTTGATTCAATTATCCAAGCCTTAAGAATTTTACTAAGTCAGCCCGGGATCTTGTTATGCGATTGCAAAAGGTCGACGATGACAATTACACTGAGGTGTGATATCTCATATCATGTATATTTCTTTTCCATTATTATCCGTTATTGGAAATTCCAAAGGTGATATACCTTTGTTCACAGTGATTACCAGTTGTTTTTTTTTTTGCTAATACAGACTGTCGTGTTTTCTTAAATTAGCACAAAGCTACGACATTCTGTTTCAACCTAGATCTATTTTACATATATATATATATATATATATATATATATATATATATATATATATATATATATATATATATATATATATATATATCACAGATGGACATTTAATGATTATATATTTGTTACAGGCACTTGTGGTGGTCGTTCGGAACAAGAAACATGTTTCATATATATGAATTGTCCTTAAAAGTGAAAGGTGAGTATGTGCCTTATTTTGCTATTTTACTTTTCTGTTTAACTACTTTACAAGTCATGTTTTGCAAATGGATACAGGAAAATGGGTTATACAAGGAAATAAGAAGTTGGTTAGGGGCATATAGATGTTCCTAAGATCTCATTTGGTGAACTAGATGACTTACAGGTACCTCTTATTACTGGTTATAACACTTTTGAGACACTAAAATTGAAAATGGCTTAACTAGATCTCTAGCTGTTGATTGGGTTTTTGGGTTTTTTGTTTGGTTTGTGACATAACGAAATTTATGTTTTCCCAGTATGGGACTAGAAGTTTTCTTGAAATTATATGCAAAACAAGATTATATGAAGTGCAATCATTCTATGATCATTGAATTAATATACAACTCAGATTCTTGATGCACCAAACAATTTGATCCATGTAAGTGATTTCCTATATGTACTTGTCAATTATTTCAATTTAAATAAAAAATATACCACATTATGGAATCGATTATATCTATTCAAATGAGAGAAATTTTCACTTACCAAAACCAGAATTGTAAGTTTAAGAATTTAAAGGAAAAATCTAGAGAATACAAAGATTTATGTTGGTTAAGCCAACCAACATAAATCTTTGACTTGAACTGTGGTTTTCATCTGGTTGTTAAGACATTTTTTTTATAACTCACTATTCAAAGTTTCATATGAATTATAGTAAGAACGTAATCAGAAAAATTGATTTTGTTGTTATTTTGTACATAACATGTTTGGCTTGCTTAAATTGATTTGGTGAACACTTGTAATGAGGGAGGATTTTTCAATGCCATTTGAGCTTTCTGCAAAACTACCCTAACAATCCACCACCTGTGAAGTTCACCTCAGAGATATGGCATCTGAATGGTTGGTTTTTCTCTTTGATGCACAAATATTTAAAAATCTTGTGTGTATCGTAGTGTATACATCTCGGATCCAATACTCCTATATTTTTTAAGGAACATAGTATTGTTTTGTCAGTGCATCATAGGTTTTTCTCATTTTTTTATGTTGTTTTTTGTTAAACCATGAAGTTGAATGATGTTGTTTCTATTTGCAGTATATCCTGATTTGCAGTAGCCATGATTCACATACATGTCTTCTTAGTTCACTTTCTAGCAGATTTCATTTGAATTTTATTTATAATCTTTATTGTATTCAGGTGTCCTTGAAGCTATTCAGATAAGTCTGGCAAGTCACCCCACCTGGAGAACGTATTCAGAGTTTGTTGATCGCTATGGATTAATAAGCCCTGAGTTTATTTTATGGAGTGTGAGTCTTTTAAGGCGGTTTTCACATCCACTTCACCAAATTCTACTTCACCAAATTCTACTTCACCAAATTCTACTGCTTGCATTCCAATTCTGTTCAAACAGTTCAAGGTTTAGCAAATTATACTTTTTGGTAAGCCTATTTTCGTGTGATTTTGAAAATTAATAGTTGCTTACATTCTTTATGTTTTCCCCAATTGATTGTATTTACTTATCTATTTATTTGTCTATTTATGTTTAGTTGGAACAAACATAGGCGATGCCATGGTGTGGGATATAGGCAGCCGTGAAAAGATTGCTCATAAAAATTTTAAGGTTTTAGAATTTGGATTATGTTCAGTGGCTTTTAGTGATTCTATTCTGCCTACTGCTTGGCTTCTGTTGTTCTTATTTTTTCTCATAAATTTGTATGCTCATGAGACATTGATGTTATTAAACTTTCCTTATTAATCTTACAATTATAAGGTTAATGTGTTTCTTGATATTTCCATATGTCAAAATTCTGGAAATATGTAATGTTTGAAGTTTGCCAAATTCATATTTGTAACAACTATTCCATTTTTCTTGGCTTAATACTCTAACTCTAATAACTATAACTAAATGAACATAACTTAACTGTACACTATGTTTGGCTTCACTATCATCATGAATATTTAATGGGTTGCATCATGTTGAAAATAGAGAAATTACCTAGTGTTAGATGTCAAACATGTTATATATTTGTATGCAATAATTGGCATCTTTCATTACTTTCCATACGGAATCGGTTGATTTAAGTGGTAAATTGTGTTGTAGTGCTTACATTGGAATACATGAGTGGAGCTTGTAATTTGTGTGTTAATGTGCAGGTTTAGGCATGAAAGGATCAAGATGGTGAGACACATTGAGTGGATGCAAGTTGCCACTGAAATTGTTGCTGCAACAGAGTATTCGCAGTGCGAAGGAGATGACGAGGATGCAGCGAAGGTTCGCACTACGAACGTCAGCGAGTCTCCCAGAGAAGGGTGGCATAATGTTTTTCATGGAAAATTTCCCAAAGTTCGCACTGCGAACTCCTAGCGAAGGCTCGCTAGTTGGTTCGCAGTGCGAAGGTCCTGGCGAAGGGAGGCAGAATGTTTTTGAGGCAAAATTTCTCTCATTCGCAGTGCGAATGGATTGTTCGCAGTGCGAACCCTCGATGTCAGTATTGGACGGTTTAAGTCTCAGAGGCACTTAAAGTGCCATTTTCTCTCATTCGCAGTGCGAATGTTTTACCCGCAGTGCGAATGCTGCAGATTTCAGAAGTGTATAAATAGATTTTTACTTTTATTGGAGGGGCTCTTTTGCCCTTTTTCACCCAAAAAAACATAGTTTACAGTATTTTGATCATCCAAGAGTGGAATTTTACTTTGAGAAGCTGAAGTCACATCCATTCTCGATTATTCGACGTGGATGTTAATTCATCTCCTCTTGAAACTTGTAATCCAAGCTACCATGAGAATGGGTAGTTAAACTCTCTTGTGTTGAGGTTAGAAGTAGTTGATTCTGATTATATGTATTTGTTTTGATCTATTGTGTATGAACAAAGTCTTTGATCAATATAGATGAAGTTATTTTCTCTTAATGCTTTATGTGTGATTTGTTTTGCTCTAGACATAGATTCTACAAATCATGACCTAATAAATTCATCTCTTAAAAACCAAACTCTAGACATAGATTTGGGATTTGCTATTCGCTTTGTGCTGATCTTAACGATTGTTGTTTAGATTGTTAGCGTGAGACATCATCTGACGGTCTAAACAACGATACTCACGACTTTGCTTTAGACATAAACTTAGTCAGGAGGATACGCGGTTGTATTGGTCGGAAACCTTGTTCATATGCTTGATTATTCGGATATATGTGAAATGGATTAGCGAAACCTAACCTTGACATGCTTTTATAAAAACCTTTCAAACTCTTTGTTAAAAATTACTCTTTGCTACAAATTGATGTTAAACGAAATTGAGAACCAATTGAAACCTTTGAACTTAAAACGGTGTAACTATTGAACGGCAAGCATCAAATATCAGGCAATCCCTGTGGAGACGATTAAAAACACCCCCTATTACTACATTAACAAAATGGCGCCGCTGCCGGGGATTGTTAAGTGATATTGCAAGCATTGCGATAGTGTGTTGTTTTAAGCTTGTTAACTTTATCTTGAACTTGTTAATTTGTTTTGTTTAGTGTGTAGACTTAGTTTATGCGAGGGAAACTACCGGCGGACCAACTTCTTTTCGATCCTGAGATTGAGAGAACCGCTCGTAGAATTAACAGCAGAACTAGACGAAGGAGGCAGCTAGCAAGACAAAAGCGAGAACAAGAGAAAAGTACTTCTACACCACCACCACTTCCACAGATACTTCCAGTTATGGAGGCAGATCCACCACCACCACCACCACATGCTTCTAGACCGTGCACAAACAGTCCGAGACACAATGCCCAGTTCGCTCGCCATGCACAGAACGGTCGTCATTCTGAAATGAAGACCGGTATTTTCCAACTACTATATCAAAATCCATTCATGGGTATGGATCATGAAGATCCCTTTACCCATCTGACGAAATTCTATGAAATCGCGGGAGCGATTGGTGCGCCCGAAGCTGAAGAGGAATCTCTGTTTAAGAGACTATTCCCGCATTCTCTCATTGGGAAGGCAAAGGAATGGTATCTTGATCAGTCAACGGCCATAATGACGGATTGGAATGCATTGGAAGAGAAATTTTTGGAGAGATTTTTCCCACACACTCGGTTTATGGAGGCAAAGACCGCCATCGCGGTGTTCACACAAGGAGCCAATGAATCTCTCAATGAAGCTTGGGAGAGATTCAAATCAATGTTAAGAAAGTGTAAAGGCCATGGTTTTGATGAATTGTCACAAATTCATATATTTCGAAATGGACTTCAACTTGTACACAAAACCTTGTTAGATGCCACCGCTGGTGGATCCTTGTTAAGCAAAACCGCAGCAGAAGCCACAGCTATTATTGATAAGATGGCCTTGAATGGCCATCAAGGTAGTCATAACCGTGGACCTTCTCAACGAACTCCGGGAGTTTTGGAATTGGGAACAAACGATGTTATCCTTGCGCAGAACAAGTTATTATCACAACAGGTTGAATTGTTGACTAAGCAAATGTCTAAACTTCCGCAACAATTCAAAGAAATTCATGACTCCTCAAGTAAAAATGTGCAAGTCTTAGTTTGTGAACTTTGTAGAGGTGACCATCCGACCGGTTATTGTCCTCCCGTTGTGGAGGAAGTAAACTATGTTGGAAATCAAGGATATCAACCCCGACCTCCGTATCAACAAGGAAACCAAGGTTACCAACAACGAGCTAACCAAGGTTATCAACAACCATGGAGACCGCAAGAAGCCGGACCGTCAAACCGTCAACAATACCAAAATTACACTCAACCTCCGCAAGCTCCCGTTGGAAATACGAAGATGAAAGACACTCTCACACAATTTATGCAAATGGCAATTTCCAATCAAAAGAATACCGATGCGGCCATAAGGAATCTTGAAACACAAGTCGGGCAATTATCAAAACAATTGGCCAACCAACAAAAAGGGCACTTTACGGCAAATACGCTTCCAAATCCTAAAGATTGTAAGGCAATTCTAACAAGAAGTGGAAGAGAGATTGACATGGGTGTAGGTGAAAGTGTAGTGGATGAGGAGGTTGTAGTTGAAAAAGAAAAAGATAGTGAAGAGATTGAAGTAGAAAAAAATGTTGAGGGTGTTTTAGTTGAAAATGAGAAGAAAAAAAGTGAGGATGAGAAAAAAAGAGAGATAGAAGAAAAAGTGAAGAGAACTAGGAAGGGAAAAGAACCGGTGAACAATATTCTGATCCAACATTTACCATATCCTCATGCTCCTACAAAGAAAGATAGTGTGCGGCACTACTCTCGGTTTATGGATATTTTCAAACAATTACAAATAAACATCCCATTTTCCGAGGCTTTGGAGCAAATGCCTAAATATGCGAAGTTTATGAAGGATATTCTCACGAAAAAGAAGAGGTATACGGATCAAGAGACCATTATGGTAGATGTTAGCTGTAGCGCTATCATTCAACGTACTCTCCCGAGGAAAGAATGTGATCCGGGACGAGTGACCTTGCCGGTTACTATAGGAAATATCTATGTGGGCAACAGATTGATTGATTTGGGTTATAGTATCAATTTGATACCTTTGTCGATTGTGAAACATTTAGGCCATATGGAATTGAGGTCCACTCAAATGACATTGCAACTCGCAGATAAATCCACTACCCGTCCTCACGGTGTAGCGGAAGATGTGTTGGTCAAAGTGGACAAATTTTTGTTTTCGATAGACTTTGTGGTTATTGAAATGGAGGAGGATGAGGATGCTCCTTTGATTCTTGGAAGGCCTTTCATGAAAACTGCCCGAATGGCAATTGACATGGACGATGGTCTCATGAAAGTGAGAGTCCAAGATGAAGAGGTGTGTTTCAATCTCTATGATGCCATGAAGCACAAGAAGGATAAAGGTGATTGTTTCCGAATCGATGCAATAGAGGAAGTGATTGTTGATGTTGAAATTCTGGTACCAGATATGTGATGTTAAGTGCAATGTCACAACATCACTATCTGCTGTATGAACAAGACACTAAAAGCTTGTGATGTTATGTGTGATGTTACACACTCTGGAATGTAAAACAATAGAAAAGCACACAAGGATTGTTCACCTAGTTCGGTCTAACTACCTACATCTGGGGGCATACCAAGCCAAAAAGGAAGTCCACTATTAGTAGTATCAAATTACAGACTCAACAGACCAGTTGACAATCTACCTAATTTTATCACTACCCAATGACCCTTCTACCTAAGTCTTCCCTAGGTAAGAGGCTCCATCTCACTCCCAATCATCGCAATGATGTCTAGCAGTCAACATCTCCGCCACTGCATCAATAGCTTGATTTCCAACAACTCTCCAAACACATAGAAGTCACACTTCCATGACACACCTTGGGGTTGCTTCAAAGCTTCCTCCAAGAACAATACAAAACTCATTACCTACAGGTTTCTGAGTAAGAACACAGTGACCATCTCACAACCCGAGTGGTTCACTTAGACAAAGCCCTAATGATCTACATCTTGGACTCGTACCTATTCTAGATTACAAGCATTCTATTTATACCTTTTTCCCAACTGGATTTGGGCCTTCAAATCACCACAAATCTTCTGTACCAAATCTGCAAAAGATTCTGCTACTAAATAGATCTTCAATCAAATCTTCAATTAAATCTTTACTCGATTTTATCTTTAATCTTCCACACCTTTAAATCAGCTCGACATAATATTTCCAGGATATTATGTATCTTTTAAATCTTTACTTTTTAATTCAGCTGCAAGATCTTCTCCACACAAATAGGAACAATTATCCATGTCTATTTGCACAAAAATAGTAACAAACTATTCTCCACAAGATATGCAGAATTAATTGTATCAGAATAAATCTTCTCCAATAAATTCGCCTGCAATCTCTCTAGCTCTCAGCAGAAAATCTTACTAACAACAAACCATCCTAACACGCGCAACCCTAAAACATGACAAACTGATGTTCTGATGTTCTGGTATAGTGATGTCAAGACATCACTTATAACATCAGCATACAAAACTTCAAACCCTACAACAGCTAATGATAAGAACCAATGTTATGACATCAGACATATGACATCAACATTGTTCAACTTTGTTTTACCAAAATTCCAGCCAACACAAGAACTAACAATCTCCCCCTTTGGCTAATTTTGGCTAAAACAAACTCTGCCATCATCAAAGAACCCAGCAGTGGATAAACTCACTAACCACCTAGCAGCAGCAACTCTTCAACAAGCTGCACAAACTCACTAACCAGCAGCAACAAAAACCAACAAGCTGCATAAACTCACTTTCACATCAGCATAGGGCAAACTCCCCCTTAAACCAAGAACCAGCTCACAGCTGTTCATACACTCTCCCCCTCAACTGCTGCACCATATCAGAAAAGGCTTCACAAACACACCTTGACTACTCTCTCCCCCTTTTAGCCACAATTGGACAAACTCTGAACATCGCAGCAAGCACAAAAAATTCCAAAATCAAACTCTGAATCATCCAACCAATATACTCAGAAGAAAATCCAGACTCAGCAGCTACTACTGTACATTCTCTCCCTCTTTTTGGCCAAAAATTGACAAACATTGGTGTAAATGTATACTTTTGATTCAATCATTGACACACAAATCTATAGAACCAGGTCTAAACTGTCAAGTACACCATGAACTTCACCAGTAACACAATGTCACGACATCTTGTCTGACATTACAATCTGGATAAACAACTTCTTCACCAAAAGATCAATTCTCCCTATCTAAGATAACCAGTGCTCCTTTGCAAGAAGAACACCTTAAATGAATGGAAAACATAAGACTCATCTTCATGTCTTCAAGAGCGCACCCTCTGTTCAACACACCTGCTGAACGCATTCACTTAATGCTTAATCCTCAAACAATCCAAATACCAAAACTCACATGATACCCTCTTGGTTTGTTATCTTCTCATGCTCCAAAACTCACATCTTGCCAAGCTGATCAACTTCTCTCTGTAATATCCACAGGAATGATCACAATGAACTCCTTGATCATAACATTATCAATCCAAGACTTCCACAGAAGATAATACATTCCAAATCAATAAACTTGTCTTCAGACTTCTTCTCAGAAGCATGTGCACACATGATTCACATGACTAGAACCAATAGTCTTAACAACCAATGCCAACCAACGGCCTAATGCCATAACATGTTATCTGACATTATATCCAATCTCCACAAGCTTGATCATCATGCAAGCTTCACAATATATGCACCTTTGCTACAGAATCCATAGACCAGTACTCCCCTTGTCATGTTTAACCAATGCTCTAGATGAAGATGAGCACACTTACTGAGTACATGCATATTGGTACCATTGTCCCTTTCTCCAAAGGCAGTCATTCCCTATCATACTCTTCATCTTCAGACTTCCAATCAATCAATACCTGATCTACTTCAGTCTTCTCTACATTCTCCGTCCAAGGCAGACCTTCTACTTCATCATTCTCACGTATGACTATGTAGACGCTCCTTAGGCATAATGTATGCACCAAGCTTCAGAACCAGAATAAAATCATCCTTCACCAAGGATATTCAACCAGATAATGTCCCAACACAAGTTAGAACATTTGCCACACACCAAGATATCATCACCATAATTCTTGATATGCTCCACCAACTAGACTTACTATTGCATAGTAATCCAAAGAACTATAGAATTTACCTCTCATCCACCTTCAAGAAGAATAATCTCCTTGAGTCTTCAACTCATCACCCTTCTGCCCAAGAGTAACTTGTTCCAAGACAATCCTCAATAATAACCAGCTGCCACACTCTGATTATCTTGATTCTTCGAATCCACTTCTGAGATCAGCCAATTGCCACATTTTGACCTTTTTCACGTTTGTCAGAACTCTCACAAAGATATCTTGATCCACTAAGGAAACTTGATCTTCAAGTCACATGTTCCACTTGCTCAAAAGCAAACACACTTAGACTCCCTAAGCCATGGTCATGTAACATCTTCTCCTTCCCTCAGCTCCCGCAAACTGCCATGAGAACGATCTTTTTGAAGCATCCTATTGTTCATTCCTGTAGATCACCCTATCATTAGCTGATGTGCCAC
The DNA here is from genome assembly GCA_022829125.1 of Lathyrus tuberosus. NCBI lineage: Eukaryota > Viridiplantae > Streptophyta > Magnoliopsida > Fabales > Fabaceae > Lathyrus > Lathyrus tuberosus. The sequence continues at coordinate 8,961,335 of JALAZF010000044.1, read as the reverse complement.
ATTACCAGCTGAGACTCCTGATGTTAAGCTAGATGTCAGAACATTATGACATCCAACTGTTGAATTCAGCTCCTCCTTCTGCCACTCAGAAGAACCTCATCCCTTTGCAGAACCAGATTTCCATGCTCTCATAGACTTGATTCAACAATCAAGTTTGAGTAGACAACCTCCATTCTGCTTAGAAACTCCAAAGACTTCAAACCTACCACATCTGAATCTTCAGAAAATAAGTAGTCCAAGACTACCCCATAGCAATACTAAAGAATGTCACTTCCCTTAGTAGAGCCGTCAGTAGAAAGCTAGAGATAACATCCACATATCCTCGACTTTCACACAACAAAACCCATGCTCCAAAGCACCTAGATCAGAAATAAACTGATCCAACCATCAAGACTATGATGTTTTCATAGTCTTCCATCTCCAACTTCAACAACATAATTCAGGTAGTTACACACCAACACTCCACAGCCACATAGAGAAAAGTAAATTCTCAACACTTCTGCAGTCCTGCACTTTTACTTCAAACATATACATAGTCTCCCGTCAATGTATATTGTCATTAGTTGAATGCACAACATCTTAGATAACCGCTCAGCTACTTTCTTGATGAAACTTCCTCCTCATTAGGTCATCACAACTAAGCTTAAGAGATAACTTATCAAGATCTTCACTCCCGCATGAAAGATTTGACAGTGATACTCTTTTGCTTTGTCTCAACCCTCTTCTTTCATTGTTAAAGAATGACTCAATGTTCTGGACAGATTGGTCTTCAATGCCTGATTTGAAAAATTGAAACTTCCATGTCAAACAGTCTTTAGAAGATCCATTCACCTTATGAACACTTCTCTCCCAAACAAGGATATGAGATAATCCTCAAGTAACTTTGGCATCTCTAACCAACCGGTTAAAGCTGTCTACAACATCATAGAATATCCTGTTGAGGAGACCAAACCCTAATTTCTTTCCAAGAGAATACCTTCCTAGAATCTCACCACCAGAGATACAAGAACCAACCAGGGTTACATCAGATACCATGCAACGGAACACACAACAACTCCTCAACAACCTTTACTCAATAATCCTTGCACACCATCACCATAAACAACAGTTCTCTTGATAACAGACAGGTCCAATACATACCTTGTCATGAATAGACCATCCTTCACTTATATGAACTGACCAAGTTCATAACTCAGCAAAACTATCTTCCTTGCTCATGAACCAGAAAGTATCTTCCCTAGATCTCATCCAGAAACAGACAAGATGCCTGCTCTGATACCAATTGAAATTCTGGTACCAGATATGTGATGTTAAGTGCAATGTCCCAACATCATTATCTGCTGTATGAACAAGACACTAAAAGCCTGTGATGTTATGTGTGATGTTACACACTTTGCAATGTAAAACAATAGAAAAGCACACAAGGATTGTTCACCCAGTTCGGTATAACTACCTACATCTGGGGGCATACCAAGCCAGGAAGGAAGTCCACTATTAGTAGTATCAAATTACAGACTCAACAGACCAGTTGACAATCTACCTAATTTCATCACTACCCAATGACCCTTCTACCTAAGTCCTCCCTAGGTAAGAGACTCCATCTCACTCCCAATCATCGCAATGATGTCTAGCAGTCAACATCTTCGCCACTGCATCAACAACTTGATTTCCAACAACTCTCCAAACACATAGAAGTGACACTTCCATGACACGCCTTGGAGTTGCTTCAAAGCTTCCTCCAAGAACAATACAAAACTCATTACCTACAGGTTTCTGAGTAAGAACACAGTGACCATCTCACAACCCGAGTGGTTCACTTAGACAAAGCCCTAATGATCTACATCTTGGACTCGTACCTATTCTAGATTACAAGCATTCTATTTATAACTTTTTCCCAACTGGATTTGGGCCTTCAAATCACAACAAATCTTCTGTACCAAATCTGCAAAAGATTCTGCTACTAAATAGATCTTCAATCAAATCTTCAATTAAATCTTTACTCGATTTTATCTTTAATCTTCCACACCTTTAAATCAGCTCCACATAATATTTTCAGGATATTATGTATCTTTTAAATCTTCACTTTTTAATTCAGCTGCAAGATCTTCTCCACACAAATAGGAACAATTCTCCATGTCTATTTGCACAAAAATAGTAACAAACTATTCTCCACAAGATATGCAGAATTAATTATATCAGAATAAATCTTCTCCAATAAATTCGCCTGCAATCTCTCTAGCTCTCAGCAGAAAATCTTACTAACAACAAACCATCCTAACACGCGCAGCCCTAAAACATCACAAACTGATGTTCTGATGTTCTGGTATAGTGATGTCAAGACATCACTTATAACATCAGCATACAAAACTTTCAACCCTGCAACAGCTAATGATAAGAACCAATGTTATGACATCAGACATATGACATCAACATTGTTCAACTTTGTTTTACCAAAATTCCAGCCAACACAAGAACTAGCAGATGTCACAAAGCAAATTCATGTCATTACTCATTTACAAAGAGCTTTGGATGATTCCTTGGAAGTATTCTCGGTTGAAGAAGAGCAAGCTCTTGAAGAGTGTTTGTTGGAGCTTGAAGCTTTAGAAGAATTGCAACCTTGGGAGTATGAAGAGAAAATTCTAAAAAAAGTGGTGAATGATGAAAAATCCCAACTTGAGCTGAAAGTGTTACCGTCGACCTTGAAGTATGCTTTTCTCGATGACAGTGGTAATAAACCGGTGATCATAAGTAGTATTTTATCGGAAAACGAGGAGAGCCGCTTAATTCAAGTGTTGAAAAAAGATCAGGATGCAATGGGATGGACTTTGTCTGATCTCAAAGGCATAAGCCCTTCGTATTGCATGCATCGGATATTTATGGAGGAAGACTTTAAACCGGTTGCTCAACCTCAACGCCGTTTAAATCCTATCATGAAAGAAGTGGTTAGGAAGGAAGTGGTGAAAATGTTAGATGCCGGAATGACTTACCCCATCTCTGACAGCCCGTGGGTTAGTCCGGTTCATGTGGTACCGAAAAAAGGCAGATTAACGGTGGTCCGAAACGAGAAAAATGAGCTCATACCAACAAAAACCGTAACCGGGTGGAGAATGTGCATAGGCTACCGTAGGCTAAACAAAGCTACGAGGAAAGATCATTTCCCTCTACCTTTTATGGATCAAATGCTCGAAAGGCTTTCCGGTCAACAATTCTACTGTTTTTTGGATGGTTATTCGGGTTACAACCAAATTATTGTGAACCCGGAGGATCATGAAAAAATCGCTTTTACATGTCCGTTTGGAATCTTCGCTTATAGGAGGATGTCGTTTGGATTATGTAATGCACCGACGACTTTTCAACGGTGTATGCAAGCAATATTCTCGGATTTGATCGAAAAGACAATTATAGTTTTTATGGATGATTTCTCAGTTTTTGGACAATCGTTTGATATTTGCTTGAAAAATTTGGATACAGTGTTGGAACGGCGTGTGGAAACCAATTTGGTGCTTAATTGGGAAAAATGCAACTTTATGGTGAACGAGGGAATTGTGCTCGGTCACAAAGTTTCTTCAAAGGGCCTTGAAGTGGATAAAGCCAAGGTGGACGTTATCGAGAAATTGCCACCACCGATGAATGTCAAAGGCATAAGGAGTTTTCTTGGACACGCCGGATTTTACCGAAGATTCATCAAGGACTTCGCAAAGGTCGCAAAGCCATTGAGCAACTTGCTCATTAAAGATAAGTTTTTTGACTTTGATGAATCTTGCCTTTTTGCGTTTAATTTTTTGAAAAAGAGTTTAACCACCTTCCCGATAATCGTTGCACCTAATTGGAAATTGGATTTTGAACTAATGTGCGATGCAAGTGATTATGCGGTTGGGGCTGTTTTGGGTCAGAGGAAAACGTCCACGCGATACATTATGCGAGCAAGGTTTTAAATGAAGCTCAAATTAACTATGCAATAACTGAGAAAGAGTTGCTTGCTATAGTGTACGCGTTGGAAAAGTTTCATTCCTATTTGATTGGGTCTCGAGTCATCGTTTACACGGACCATACAGCTATAAGGTATCTGCTCACCAAGCCTGATTCTAAGCAGAGGCTGATTCGGTGGATCCTTTTGTTACAGGAATTTGATCTTGAAATTCGTGACAAAAGGGGATCCGAGAATTTGGTGGCGGATCACTTATCCCGCCTGGTAAACGTTGACATGACCAAGAATGAATGTGAAGTCAAAGAGGAGTTCCCTGATGAAAAATTGTTTAGGGTGCAGGTTAGACCGTGGTTCGCCGACATGGCTAACCACAAAGCCGCCGGATTGATACCGGACGGTCTAACACACCATCAAAAAAGGAAATTTTTGTCTGATGCCAAGTCCTTCGTATGGGATGTACCTCATTTGTTTAAACTTGGTGTCGACAACCTCTTGAGGAGATGTGTGTCGGTAGAGGAAGCCACGAACATTCTGTGGCATTGTCATAACTCTCCGTATGGAGGACATTTTAATGGGTTAAGAACGGCCACAAAAGTCCTTCAATTGGGCTTTTATTGGCCGTCGTTATTCAAAGATGCGCATGCGCATGCCCTAAGTTGTGACAAATGCCAGAGAAGTGGAGGAATTTCACGGCGGCACGAAATGCCTTTGCAAAATATGTTAGAAATTGAAGTTTTTTATTGTTGGGGGATCGACTTTGTCGGTCCATTCCCATCTTCATTTTCTAATGAATACATTTTGGTCGCTGTGGATTATGTTTCTAAATGGGTTGAGGCGATAGCTTGTGCTAAAGCCGATGGAAAAACCGTAGTGAAATTTTTGAAAAGAAACATTTTTGCGCGTTTTGGTACTCCGAGAGTGTTGATAAGTGACGGAGGATCTCACTTCTGTAACACTCAGCTTGACAAAGCTCTGGAGCAATATGGTGTGAAGCACAAGGTTGCCACACCATATCATCCTCAGGCTAACGGTCAAGCGGAGGTGTCAAATCGTGAAATAAAACGCATTTTGGAAAAAACTGTTTCAGCCTCAAGGAAAGATTGGGCAAACAAACTGGATGATGCTTTGTGGGCTTATCGGACCGCTTTTAAGGCTCCGATTGGTCTCACGCTGTTTAAAATGGTCTACGGTAAGAATTACCATTTGTCGGTAGAGTTGGAACATAAGGCGTTTTGGGCCTTAAAATTTTTGAACTTTTATCCAACTCTAAGCGGTGAAAAAAGAAAAACTCAATTGCACGAGTTGGATGAATTGCTCCTTGAGGCGTATGATTCCAACAAGCTGTATAAAGAGCGTGTCAAATCTTACCACGACAGAAAAATTTTGGTCAGACAGTTTGAAGTAGGCCAGTTGGTCCTACTGTTCAATTCCCGTTTAAAATTGCTTCCAGGAAAATTAAGGTCTAAATGGTCCGGTCCGTTTTGGATTGTGGAAATCAAGCCGTATGGAGCAATTATAATTGAGGACACAACGTCAAAGGAAAATTGGGCAGTTAATGGTCAGAGATTAAAAGTTTATCTTGGAGGAGATTTCGAGCGGAATCCCGTCGTTGTGCCTTTCCGCGATCCTTGAGGTTACAGTGGACCGTCGAGCTTAGCCGACGTTAAACAAGCGCTTGTTGGGAGGCACCCCAACATTGTAAGTATTTTTGCTTTTATTTGCTGTTTTTAGTGATTTTACAATTTGGAACCATTGGCATTGTGGCAGCAGGACAGACCTGAAAAATTTGCAAAACTGTCTTGTTTGCTGGCTTGTTCGCACTACGAGTCTGGGGCGAACATTCGCCAACCATTCACACTGCGAACGTCAGCGAACCAGACATTGTGGTTTTGCTGCCACCTCATTAAAAGTGAGGATTTACAAAGTGGGTGGGCCTGCATAGGCCCATGACCCATTTGACTGGCTGAAGACTTGAGGGACCAAACCCTAGTCAAAGTTGCCTCTCATTTTCAAAGAAAAAAAAAGAAGAAAAATTATCCTTTCTCTCTCACGTTCCATTTGTTGACCACATTTCAAGAGTTTCTCCTTCAATTTCCATACTCCAACCAGGTTTGTATCTCCTTTCTTTTTGCTTTCTGCTAGTTTGTGTTAGGGGTGGAATATGCATTAGAAATATGTAGAAAGTTTGGGTTCAATTATGTGTTAAGGGTTGTAAGTGATGCATGTTAAATTTTCTGCTGACTTTAGGGTATATAAGACATTTATAACCATGCTATGTTGTGAAATCTGGGTCTGCTAATTTTTTTCAGAATTTTCGTGGATTCGCTGGCCCCTTCATAGTGCGAATCTAGGGCGAACGTTCGCCAGGATTCGCAGTGCGAGTGTTGCAGCGAGCAGCCCAGATTTTTGTTTTTTTTAGTTCAGCCTAATGCATTTGTGTCCTAATTTTTAATGAATTGTCTTGGTGTTTTGTGTGGTTTGTTTGTGATATATGCAGATGGGTCCTAAGACTAATCTTGCAAAGAAAAGGAAAGCCTCTACATCAAGACAAGTACCGATCCAATTCGACGATACTCGGTTCAGAGGGCACAGACAAGCTGAGAGGTATTTGGTTCTGGAAAAGAGGACCATCTTGGCAGAGAAGCGATTTATTCTGGATGATCAAGGGAGTTATAGTTCTGTAGCTGCCCTCTTGCATGCAAAAAAGTGGGATCAGCTGATAACTCCGCTTGATTCGTATAATGTGGAGGTAGTTCGAGAATTCTATGCAAATGCCCTTCCTGATGAGGGTGATCTTTTTAATTGGACTACTGTGGTTGGAGGAAAAACTGTGAGGTTTGACAGAAGGACAATCAGCCGGGTTCTTGGTGAACCTCTACCTTTACGTGCTAGTGAGGAGGATACTTATCATAGAACTCTGAACCGTAACCGGGATATTCAACAGATGACTCGCGATCTGTTGCGTCCGGGTAAGACTGTTGAACTCAACCATTCTGGGGTTCCCGTTAGGTATCACCGGGAGGACATGTTGCCTTTGGCCCAACTTGTTTTACTTTTGGTTGTCACCAATATTAAGCCAAAGTCACATTCCTCAACAGTGCCGATACCCCTTGCTCACTTAGTCCATAGCATCCTTACTAATGTACAGATTGATGTTGCGAGGATTATTGCCGATGAGATAAGGGCAATTGTTGAGAGTGGTTTAGGAGGAAACGCTTCGAGGAAGAATTCCCCTCTCGCATTTCCTTGTGTAATCATGTCCTTATGTGCTGAAGCTGGTGTTCATTTGCCTTCGCGTCGTCAGGTTACTGTCACGTCGGCTATCGATGATCGATACGTCGACAAATTTTGCAAACCTAAGGGTGTTAGGGCTGAGTCTTCAGGGGCTGGTGCAGAGGCTGGTACGAGTGGGGGTGATACTTCTGGGTCTCCTAATTTCTATCCTTATCAGCAGGAGATTTGCCAGTACAACTGGGATTGGATGGCCGCTTCTCAACGCGCCATGCTTGATTTACATGACTCTATGCAGGTACTCCAGCTGCAGATTCGGGATCCCGTCGCCGAGCAGTCTTTGATGTCGAGGGAGCAGTTCCTCGCACATGCTGGATGGCCTGAGGCCAGGCCAGTTTTCGGAGGGGGAGAAGATGCAGCTGGTCCTGCGGATGATGATGCTGATGAGGAGGGAGATGGCGATGGCGAGGATGTTGAGGTTTCTGGTTCTGGTTCTGATGAGGGAGATGATGATGAGCAGGTTACCGAGGTCTTAGAGACGGAGTCCGATGAGGACTGATTTTGTGATTTTCAGACTTGTGTACTTCCTTTGGTCACCAAAGTGAAGTTTTCTTGTATTTGTTTTTTGTTTTTTTTTTCCAGCTTTTACTAGTCTATTGTATCCACATAGTGGAATATTTTGAATATTGTTGTACTTGTACCCTAGAGGTACCCTTTTGGATTATGTAGGTGTTTTTACACCAAGCACTTTATTATTATTATTATTAGTAATGTTAAGTGTTTTTAGTAAAAAAATTTGTTTCGCTTTTACTAATAATTTGTTGGTTTTTAATTATTGTATTAAGTGTTGAGTTCTTCAGTTTACGAATGCTCAACACTTAAATGTGTTTTTTTGTTGTTAAGTGTTATTAAGAGTTGAATTCTTCAGTTTACGAATGTTCAACTCTTAAACTGTTAATATGTTTTCAGTTTAATGTTCCTTCTTTTATGATGGAATTTTGGAAGTTAGGTTGGAGACTCTTGATTTTAAAGGAAGATTCCTCCAAGATGTGAGGGCTATGATAGTACCTTAAGCATTGTGTTGCGACAAGGTACATCGTTACCTAGTTTGAGAATTTTGTATGTTTTAGAACTTTGCGTCTTGGTGCGATTGAAAATGTTGTTTCATGCTATAACTTCCTTTGAATGCATGTGTCATTTTAGGATCAAAACCCATTAAAGTGAGAAGCCTCCAAAGTGTTACTATATGCTAAGGATTGATGATGAATGTTATTTTTACTTTTAATTCATGCCTTATCTTGTGACCATGTGATTTTGTGGAAGTATGAGAAGTGATCAAGGCTCTTGTTGAAAGTGAGCACAACCATGTCCATATAGTAATTCACCCGTGAGGAGTGAGCATTTGGTAGCCCCTTTGAGCCTAAACAGTTTAGAACTCAGTTTAGTGATGAACTTGTTTTATGTGCATAATGTGCAAGTTTGGATCATCACTGAATTTGGTGAGTTTCTAACATTTTCTTCTTGAACCTTTGAAAATTGTATACTTTGATTTCTTTGCCTTAAAAAGCAAGGAACATTCACTTTAGGTTGAGTCGAAAATGAGTTGGGGAGAATAAAAAGAAGACGGGTGCATTACTCCAAATCTTGAAAAAAAATTCAAGCAAGCATGTAAAGAAAAGAGTGTGAATATGTTGTACAAATGAGAAAATGCTTGCTTGAATGAAAAAAATAGATTCAATAATTGTGCATGGTAGTTTGTGAGGGTGTAATGAAAAATTGGTGAAATGAAGTTGTGATGTGTGAATATGGGTTTAGTGAATGTTCTTTTGCATCGGAAATTTCGTTTCAATGGCCATTCGAAATGTCCCTTTTTGTTTACCCAGCCAAGCTACAACCTTGAAGTCCTTAGTGATCTTTTACTTCCATGATTTATTTTGTGTTCATTGAGATATGGTATGAATTGCTTAGTATTTGCATCATTGGTCATTTGAGTGTAATTGTCCCGTGCTTGTATGCACGTTTACCTTCAATCCTTTTTCGAAGAGGAGTGTAGAATGACATGTGCATGATGAGTTAGTTATCTTTTGAAACATTGTTTGAAATTGTTTAAGAGTCAAGTTCTTTTACATTATAGGTTCTTGAATTGTGTAATTGTTGCGTTGTTGTGATCGTTGTTTAGTGAGCCCTTTTTCGCGTCTTGGTTGAATTGAATGCTCGAGCAAATCCCCGTGAAAGGCATACTTTGCTTGAGGACAAACAAAGAGTTAGTTGGGGAGAGTTTGTTAGATGTCAAACATGTTATATATTTGTATGCAATAATTGGCATCTTTCATTACTTTCCATGCGGAATCGATTGATTTAAGTGGTAAATTGTGTTGTAGTGCTTACATTGGAATACATGAGTGGAGCTTGTAATTTGTGTGTTAATGTGCAGGTTTAGGCATGAAAGGATCAAGATGGTGAGACACATTGAGTGGATGCAAGTTGCCACTGAAATTGTTGTTGCAACAGAGTATTCGCAGTGCGAAGGAGCTGGCGAGGATGCAGTGAAGGTTCGCACTGCGAACGTCAGCGAATCTCCCAGCGAAGGGTGGCAGAATGTTTTTCATGGAAAATTTCCCAAAGTTTGCACTGCGAACTCCTAGCGAAGGCTCGCTAGTTGGTTCGCAGTGCGAAGGTCCTGGCGAAGGGAGGCAGAATGTTTTTGAGGCAAAATTTCTCTCATTCGCAGTGCGAATGGATTGTTCGCAGTGCGAACCCTCGATGTCAGCATTGGGCGATTTAAGTCTCAGAGGCACTTAAAGTGCAATTTTCTCTCATTCGCAGTGCGAATGATTTGCTCGCAGTGCGAATGCTGCAGATTTCAGAAGTGTATAAATAGATTTTTACTTTTATTGGAGGGGCTCTTTTGCCCTTTTTCACCCAAAAAAACATAGTTTACAGTATTTTGATCATCCAAGAGTGGAATTTTACTTTGAGAAGCTGAAGTCACATCCATTCTCGATTATTCGACGTGGATGTTCATTCATCTCCTCTTGAAACTTGTAATCCAAGCTACCATGAGAATGGGTAGCTAAACTATCTTGTGTTGAGGTTTGAAGTAGTTGATTCTGATTATATGTATTTGTTTTGATCTATTGTGTATGAACAAAGTCTTTGATCAATATAGATGAAGTTATTTTCTCTTAATGCTTTATGTGTGATTTGTTTTGCTCTAGACATAGATTCTACAAATCATGACCTAATAAATTCATCTCTTAAAAACCAAACTCTAGACATAGATTTGGGATTTGCTATTCGCTTTGTGTTGATCTTAACGATTGTTGTTTAGATTGTTAGCGTGAGACATCATCTGACGGTCTAAACAACGATACTCACGACTTTGCTTTAGACATAAACTTAGTCGGGAAGATACGCGGTTGTATTGGTCGGAAACCTTGTTCATATGCTTGATTATTCGGATATATGTGAAAAGGATTAGCGAAACCTAACCTTGACATGCTTTTATAAAAACCTTTCAAACTCTTTGTTAAAAATTACTCTTTGCTACAAATTGATGTTAAACGAAATTGAGAACCAATTGAAACCTTTGAACTTAAAACGGTGTAACTATTGAACGACAAGCATCAAATATCAGGCAATCCCTGTGGAGACGATTAAAAACACCCCTTATTACTACATTAACACCTAGCTATTGTATTTGTTTAATATTATATCTTTATGCCCCTGCTACACAAAATTCTTCATACCCCTGTTGTTGTAGCTGTTTAATATTATAATGTCTATCGGTATGTCAGATATTATTATATAATGGTTTGAAACTAGCTGCATTTTTCGAAGAGTGTGACAAATGATTATTTGGAGTATTCATTATGGAGAGAACTTCAAGGTGTTACTTGTCAATTTAGTGGAGTGTTGGCAACTAAAGCTCTGTTTTATGTTGTTGGATTAGGGAAAAAGGGCTATTCCAACTGTTGCTGCTATCAATTGGGTATCTTAGTAAGATTTTGTTGTCTGATTTCGGTCGTCATTTTGATGTTAATCCTATAGGGTGGAGATTGTTTGCTGATCTTCATGAAAATGTTGTTTTTCCTCATTTGTTTATACCTATTTATTGGTGCTTTTGCTGAACCGCTTCTCCCTCTGCTGCTTCTTTGATTCAGGTGGTGATGATACATATTTATTATTTAATTTTTGCTTAAACTAATATATTCTCAAGGCATTCACTGGTTTGGGATTAATCCTGTTTTGGGATGTTAAGCACTTAAAAGATAACAGGTCAGTTAATATAGAAGTTTCCTAACATATGTACCAGAAGTTGGTTACTTTTCTCAACAAGTATGAAGTTGCATCCACCATTGATTCTCGCATATTTCATGCATCCTCGTTAGGTATTGGGTTTGCATCTATTCACTTTGCTTTATTATTCTTTTTCATGATATCCAATTTATTATTATCAATTTGCCTAATGGATCTAACATTGTTTCAAAATTTTCTGTAACAATCAAAATTGAATTCTGACTTTTTATTTGTCGCCTATCTTCTCACACTCAATGTACTTTTATTTATTTATCATTGCTTGTGCCTTATTCAGGCTCTACATTATTTGAAGATGATTGGCCAGGCTAGAGTTTTTCAAATTCTCTACATTTTCAAATTGAGGTTGATATTTAGCTTTGAGTGGCTCATTTATTATTGTTTAAACATTATCTACTGATTATACATTTTACGTATTCCCCTTCTTTTTTAGGGTCTTGATGCATAAGCTATGTGATGTTGATTTAAGTTTCTTGAGCTACAAGCAAAAGTTGGCATTCTAGATCAACATATACAATGTCTGCATAATGAATGTACTGTAAGGAATTTCAAGTTTTCGCTAACAAGAACTTATCTCACATCACGCAAGATACATGATGAATCTTAGAAACATTGTTATATTTCTTATGAAATTACAGGCATTTTTGGACCATGGCCTTTCTTCTACACAAGATAAATGGTTGACTCTTATGAATAAGGTATATGTGATAAAGAGATTTTTTTGTTCATGGTTGTGCTAATATTAACTATGTACTTATGCATTGACTCAGGCTACAATGAATGTAGGCGGAATAGTACGGAATGCTCTGGCAATTGAACACTTTATTCTTCGTCATCCATGTGAATCAAAACATGTAACATATATTCTTATCCTACAAGGATGTCTCAACTGCATCAGTATCGCATTTTGTTGTCCTATTATTAAATATTACTCAAATTATTTACATAACTCAACTGACTATAAAGAATACAAAAATGATTAGGGTCTTGTGGATGAAAAGGAAGTCCTGGTGAGGCATGCTTATGGTGTGGGATATCCAGAACCCAACGCCACGTTTGCGCTCTGCCGAGGAACTTGGTCCTCACCAGCTGTAAGTATATTGCTTAAGTTAATCCAAACTGGTAAATTAACTTTAATGAAACAAATTGAGGACCAGAGAGAAAATTTGATGGGGGATGGTAATTAATATCAGATGTTTCTTGTGACAGTTAAGGGTGTACACTTCAGAAGAAGTTGTGAACCAATGTTTGAATATTTTTGCTATTGTTGGTTAGCACTAATGTTTGAATAATTTTAGTCTTGTTTGTGCCATTGAACTGTTTTGTGAAATGTTGGAATTGACATCTTTTGGATCGTAAATCCGATCGAGGCATAGTTATAGCCGATGTAAAGCTGTGGAAATATCCTATGGGGTAACAGTGATCGATATTGATCTGATACCCGATTAAATGAATCGGAGGGACCCCGAAAGGGATGTCTTATGAGATGAACCATTACGTGATTCTATTATGCTTTGTATAACTTGCGATTGAATTATTATATGTGCAGTTGTGATATACTTTGCCTGTTATTGATGTTTAACTTGATCGAGAGAGTATGCATGTTAAAATATGAAATTAGGTAGAGTGAGGAAACCTTACCCCAAAACAAATGGCATAGTTAAGATTGTTATAATTCTAGGTTGTGATTATGGTTGATAAATAATCTAGATGGCGATGCTCGTGCATTAGATGTAGATGTGCATCCTTACCGAGTAATGGTCTAGAGGTGAGTGAAACACTAGTATGGAACATGTGTATTGTATTGTTTTATTGTTAAGGCGATTTTGGCCTTAAGGCATTGTGGCCTTGTGATTGTCGAATACAATCACGTTTGTATGTGCGATCACGTAATCGTATTCGGTTATCTTGTGAGTGTGTTTCATGGGTCTCGAGCTCCTCTGAAACATGTGCACAACTACTTGGCAGGTTTGATTCCCGCGTGCAGTACGAATGACGCACTGGGAGCGTATGCTTGTGACGGTAAATGGCCCGTGTGAAGTGACGGTTCATAACGGTATAAGGCTCGTAGAACCCGAATCCATTCGTATGTCAAGTAGGTTACCAGGATCCATGACTCGGATCGACTTCTAGACGTAGAAGTGGGCGGGAACAGGGGATACCTTGGTGTGGTTACCGATTAGTTATATTTTGAGTTGATGAACTCATGTCATGTTTCCATATAGTGTGAGATTGTGAGATCGTGAGATTGTGAACTCAAAGTCATTTCCCTTCCCCTTGACTTGAGTTAGGATTGGTTAGAACCTTGTAAAGCCGAGAGAATCTATAGGATAGGGAACTCACTGAGATTTGATGTATCTCACCCCACTATAGTTGCTTTATTTCAGGTTCGGGTTGCAAGTTGATTTACAAGTGAAGCGATGCTCGAATGTTTCAAGAGAAGCTTAGTTAGGCTTATTCCGCTGTGTATTCTTTTGTTGTATACAATTGAGGATATTGTATATTATTCTTAGATTTTATTTTTGGCTAGTTTCCATGACTTGTGCCATGTGTTGTATTTATGTTTTGAATGGACAAGTATGTGAACTATGCCATTAGGCACTTTTGATGTGTCAGTACCAAATAAAATGCTTGTATGGTATTACTCTAGACATATATTGTACAGGGCATTATAGTTGGTATCAAAGCAGGTCGTGTCCTCGACCTAGCCTTGAAACATCATAAGTAAATCTATTCCTGCCTCTTAAGTGTGTCTTGTCATCATGAAACTTAATATCATACTACGTAGTGTTGGGTCTGATCAACCTAATACTATGTATGTGATAGGTAGAATCATGGTTGAGCGACCACGAGGACTCCGAAGTGTTGTCGGAACTTGTGTTGTGAGGGTAGGCTCAAGCCAAAAGTTAGTAGTGAGGAGTTTTGGTCAACTCAGTTGAGGTTTTAGTAGATGTTGTGTTTGGGTAGCATGTAATTAAAGAGTGGTGTGTTGCTCAAGCAATCCTTTGGAATTTATGGAGTCTTAAGGCTAAGGATCTCTATCGGACGATTGATTAAGGTATTGAGGAATATGTAAAGTCGCTAGTGGAGCTGGATGGACCACTAGTATGGATAAGAATTTCAAGTAATCTCATTTCGTGGAAAAGAAAAGTTGTTTTGTGGAACGCGTGGCGTAGGGTCCGGAAGTGAGATAGTATTTGGTGCTTCAATTTCTAAGGTCATTATGGTATCTTGAATGGACGAGAGTACCTTAAGGAATGCGTTCGGAATAATGTCTTTCAACTGGCAAAAGTTGAGAGTTAAGGAAGTTCGACTTTTATGGGAACCTAAAGTAGTATAGAAGTGTGAGGAGGAACACAAGGATGTGTTTACATGCTTCAAGTGAAACAAGTGTGCGTTGAACGAAGAGTAGGAGACGAATTGCGTATATTCAGTTATGAAAGAGATTAAGTTAGAGATAGTACATCGGGATTTTTGTTTTTTAGTAAGAGACCAATTTGGAATTTGTTAACTTACCCAAGGAACAGTATAAGATGTTGTGTTAGAGAAAGAATGAACTTCATTTAGTGACAGAAAGTGTAGCGATACAGACCGGAAGAAGTGGGTGTTAAGTAACAGAGTAAGTATCTTGGATTTAAGGAAAATTTAGTATGATGATTTTATATTTGGACCTAAGAGGATTACAATGGAGGGTGAAGTAAACGCATTATGGAAAACGGTATTAACGATATGTTATAAGGAAGTGACAACGAAATGTATTTTTGGACGAAGGTGTAATAGAGTTATTGTGTAGTTATGAGGCTCAAACTAAGGAAGTGTAATCAAGGATGGTTCACCCATGAGAAAGTTACACTTTGGTATTAAGAACGAGTGTAGTAGTAGCACCGTGGTCATAAGTGTACGTGGTGGATTCTTATTTTTGAGACAAGTGTGAAGAGACGTACCTTATGGAGCAGGGACTATTGTATTTTATGGAGTAAGTTGCGGTAAAACAATGAGAAGCAAATGGGAGTTATTACGGACTAAATGTAAATCATGGAACGACTTATACCGGAAGGGTTTGGTAATTAATTGACGAGAATTGTCGGATGCGAGTATTTCATTAAGTGACTTAAGTGTAAGTGTGATGTATAATGAATAGTGGGAAGTAAGGAAGTCTGGTTAATGTGTACGGAGTGATGGGAAGGTTCTTCAAGAGGATGCATTACCCCGATCTATTTTCAAGTGTAGAACAACTTCTGTATTTGTGAATAATCGTAATAATTGGAATCTACCTTTTGTTGGACTAAGAATGTTGCTGTCTTATTTCTCACCAAGGAGTTCAAGTGAGAGAATAAGGTGGTATGCTTGTTATGAGATGTCCATCGCTTTTGTGGTACCGTGTAACGGTTGTGTACTGGGTTTTGCTTGTGGACGAATTAAGTTTGAGTTGTGGTTTAAACCTTGAAATGTCGTCATCGTTGGCTTTCATCTAGTGTAATTGTATGAGTGGAGAATGAACCCTCCCATTGAAGTTTTGTCGTGTGACCGTGTCGGAATTTGAAATTTTACCTTGTCACTTGGTTGGAGTGGGTAATCTGCACGTTTTAACTTTGTTCTGTTTTACCTTGAGTGGATCATGGTTGGTGAATGTTATATAAGTTAAGGAGCCACGGGTTGAGAATGGTATTCCAAGATCGAGCAAGACGGATTGATGGTTTTGGGTAGGGATGGCTCTGAATTAAACGAAATTGGTTATTTTCAGCTTCTGCAGCAGTGTTAGCCGATTAACACGTGCGTGGAAAGTGTTTTACGTTGAATTTTGAGGAGTTAACCAATTAGCTTAGAGGGTTAATCGATTAACGTGTGTGTAAGTTGTGAAATCCCTTAGAGACCATCATCTGCGTTTTGTTACCTTATGTTGCTCCGATTGGAGGGTATTGTGTGAATAGAGAGTTGGATTGCAAGTTAATGAAAGACGAAATTGTATTTTGAAATTAGAACTTCTGGAAGGGCGTTGCATAGTGGACCATTTGTTTAGACGACAAGGGAGTTGACATTTGGGGAAGTAATCTTGTGAGTTTGTGTTGAGTATGAGAAAGCCTTGAGGGCGAAGTCAGAGAACACTCACGAGGTGTTGACCTCACAAGGAATTTTGCGATGTTGAATTATGGTGCTGGTAAGGAACGAACGGTTGGTCGAAGTTAGTAATTGCTATCTTTCGTGAGTTCATGTTTTGGATTTAGACCCCGTGAAAGTGGTACCAGTTGTGTTCTAACCAGAGAAGGAATTTGTAGGTTATCTTTCTAAGTACGAGTAAGAATTTGACGTTCCGAAGTTAAGTATGTGACTTGGAATCGTTTATGAAATGAAACGAATGAAAAAAAGTGGATTCAATTGAGAAACGTGTTATGGACTTCGAAGGTGTGTGTGGAAGTGGAGTGTTGTGCGTGAATGGGCGAGTAGTATGGAAACTTACAATCACGTTTTGGATGGTATAAGTTTGGATAAGTGGTGACCCGCATCTGACTGAAGCTTTGTGATGGTGTTATGTAATATTAGTTGAGAACTCGTACCAACAACAAACCTTGAGGGAGTCAGAACCCCATAAGAAGAATCAATTTGAAATGTGGTAACCAGAGCCGGAGGTTGTTAAACTGTTTTGGATATATTATTTCGAGTTTAGAATGGATTTGGAGTTGTGAATGTCATGGTTGTAGTAGTGTAACTCTTGCATCTTTATTGTCTAAAGAGTGTTGGGCAGAGGTTAAGATATTGTGTGTTGGCAAAGAAATTGTTCTACCATAGGACATCAGTAAGTTCTTGTGCCGATTGGTTAGTAAGGACCCCAGTGGATAAGTGTGTTTCTTCATGGACTGTTAGCCACTAGGTAATGCTTAAGAATTGGTGGTATTTCACTGTTAGAATTTGAGTTGCGCAGTGGAGGGTGACAAATGAAAGAGTTCAGTCGGATTAATAAGAATCAGATGGATGGTTACTTATAAGAATAATAAAGAAATAAGGAGATCTTGTTGAAGTGTGTTACCTTTTGGAGTGACACGAAAGAAAGGAAATATCGGATGTAATGATTACAATGTTTAGTATCAGACCAGATGGAACTGGTAAAGAAGTCGTTTGACTAGTTGTGAAGTGGTTCGAATGTTAAAGGATTTGTGGAAGAATAGTTGTCGGTAATTGTAGGAAGTTAAGGAATCACTGAATTACATCGTGAAGATTTGTTGAGTGTTTGTTATCCTAAATCAAGATAAGATATTACGGTTTGGTTTGTGACTCAGGGAAGGAATGCAGAATGGTACATTATTTCTAAGGTAAGATGCGACAAAGTGTTTTGTATGGAACAACAGATGAGTTATAGAAAAAGCAAGGTTAGAAGTTAACCCAATATTGGAATAAGAGTATGACTAAGGAACCGAAGTTCGATAGTTCATGGAAATAAGGATTTTGGTCTGTGAAGTTAAGTGTGAATCTAAGACCAGGATACAATTGGTGGTTATTACCGAATAGAGGAAATTCGGGGGCGAATTTCAATTTAAGGGGGGGAGAGTGTAATACCCCGTATTATTTAAATGCTCAATTGGATATCAGATGAGATCAGATGAGCATCTATGTGCTCTATCCTTGGTAAATTGGATTAATGGAATCCTCTAAGTACTCTAAGCATTATCAATTGGGACCAATAGAGCAGCTAATGAACTCTGAAGAGATCAATTTGTTATTAGTTCAAGAGAGACTTTTATGATAACTCTAATAATTTATCAATTGGTTGAGATGACAAAATATCAATTGGAGATATTTTACTCTATTGGATTATATTATATATATATATATATATATATATATATATATATATATATATGTTAAGAAAAGAAAAAGAGAGAAAAAGAAGAAAAGAGGAAATGGAAAAAAATAAGAGAAAGTGAAGAAGAGAAGGGAGAAGAGAGAAACCCATGGATCATCATCATTACTATCTTCTTCAAACTCCTCTTCGATTATCAGGTGGGTTCAAGTTAGACACTCTAAGTTCTAGAAATAGATGTTTGGAACTTAGGTTAGAATTGAGAGAAAATGATTAAACGGATAATCGATGAAATCTAACGCATGAAACGTGATATAAAATGTGTGGAATACTTGTTGTATGATTGGTTTATGTTTTGGTATGCTTTGGATGAGTTTTGGTGGAAGAAAGGTTGGTTTTTGGCCCAAATGACCCATAACAGCGCTGCTGAGAACCCCAGAATTCGCAGGTTCGCACTGCGAATCCCCTAGCGAAGGGGAAATCGAACATTCGCTGGTTGTTCGCACGGCGAAGGTGAAGGCGAACATTCGCCAGAGGTTCGCACTGCGAACATTACCCTGTTTTGGTTCTGCCACGGTTCGCCAGACATTCGCACTATGAATGGGACATCGAACCCAGTGTATTTAGGCATTCGCTAGGAGCTTCGCACTGCGAATGAGAAAGCGAGCATTCGCTGGCTGCTTCGCATTGCGAACATAGCAAATCCTCTAACTTATTTCTTTCATAACTTTTATCCGTAACTCGGATCGGGACGTTCTTGGTGTCATTAGAAAGCTATGACAACCCTCTATCCGATAAAAAGTGGAAATATTGGGTATGATGTGGGATAAATTATTTAGTAGAAAATGAAGGAAAGTAATATTTTGTGAAATGTTGGAATTGACATCTTTTGGATCGTAAATCCGATCGAGGCATAGTTATAGCCGATGTAAAGCTGTGGAAATATCCTATGGGGTAACAGTGATCGATATTGATCTGATACCCGATTAAATGAATCGGAGGGACCCCGAAAGGGATGTCTTATGCGATGAACCATTACGTGATTCTATTATGCTTTGTATAACTTGTGATTGAATTATTATATTTGCAGTTGTGATATACTTTGCCTGTTATTGATGTTTAACTTGATCGAGAGAGTATGCATGTTAAAATATGAAATTAGGTAGAGTGAGGAAACCTTACCCCAAAACAAATGGCATAGTTAAGATTGTTATAATTCTAGGTTGTGATTATGGTTGATAAATAATCTAGATGGCGATGCTCGTGCATTCGATGTAGATGTGCATCCTTGCCGAGTAATGGTCTAGAGGTGAGTGAAACACTAGTATGGAACATGTGTATTGTATTATTTTATCGTTAAGGCGATTGTGGCCTTTAGGCATTGTGGCCTTGTGATTGTCGAATACAATCACGTTTGTATGTGCGATCACGTAATCCTAACCGGTTATCTTGTGAGTGCGTTTCATGGGTCTCGAGCTCCTCTGAAACATGTGCACAACTACTTGGCAGGTTTGATTCCCGCGTACAGTACGAATGGCACTCTGGGAGCGTATGCTTGTGACGGTAAATGGCCCGTGTGAAGTGACGGTTCATAACGGTATAAGGCCCGTAGAACCCGAATTCATTCGTATGTCAAGTAGGTTACCAGGATCCATGACTCGGATCGACTTCTAGACGTAGAAGCAGACGGGAACAGGGGATGCCTTGGTGTGGTTACCGATTAGTGATATTTTGAGTTGATGAACTCATGTCATGTTTCCATATAGTGTGAGATTGTGAGATCGTGAGATTGTGAACTCAAAGTCATTTCCCTTCCCCTTGACTTGAGTTAGGATTGGTTAGAACCTTGTAAAGCCGAGAGAATCTATAGGATAGGGAACTCACTGAGATTTGATGTATCTTACCCCACTATAGTTGCTTTATTTTAGGTTCGGGTTGCAAGTTGATTTACAAGTGAAGCGATGCTCGGATGTTTCAAGAGAAGCTTAGTTAAGCTTATTCCGCTGTGTATTCTTTTGTTGTATACAATTGAGGATATTGTATATTATTCTTAGATTTTATTTTTGGCTAGTTTCCATGACTTGTGCCATGTGTTGTATTTATGTTTTGAATGGACAAGTATGTGAACTATGCCATTAGGCACTTTTGATGTGTTAGTACCAAATAAAATGCTTGTATGGTATTATTCTAGACATATATTGTACAGGGCATTATAGTATAGGTGATAATTTCACTGTAAAAGTTATGAAGCTATTGTTTCCATTAGGGGTGGACGGCGGTCGGTTTGGATTGGATTCGGGTCCAAAACGCCAAACCGTTTGAAACCATGGATGAAACTACTAGGCCCAATTCCGACTGAAATTTTAATCGGTTTAATCGGGTTCGATTAAATCGGTTTATCGGTTAAAATAGATCAGTTTATACGGTTAATTGATATTTAATTGACATAAAAAAATTCTGTTATTTTTTGCTTTTAATATATATTACACAATTCAACACTATATTACACTCATCCAAATTTAAAACTCCAAATGTTTTATAAACAAGCTCTAACATTATCCAAACTGCTTGATTGTTCATGGTTCAATGGTTCAATCTAAGATAAACTGCTGCTTCTGCTTCTGTATTCCAATGTATTCCAATCCATGACATCTGGAACAAGAAAATTCAGTATTCTATATTGCTTTTGTTGCTATAATTAATTCAGTATTGTATATAAAAACACATATTTAGTCACAGATTTGCAAAATAAAAAACTAATTCAACTCCTTAATATGATTCCATATAATTCTATCTAATTCTGTCTCTTTAGTATTGCTCAATTCCATATCTAAACACGTATAAGAAACACAAAATCCATATAATAAAAAACACATATCTAAATACATATAGTTCCATATAATTTTATCTCCTTATTAATGCTTAATCAACCATATATATCCTTAAAAATAAAAAACTACTTCAATTTAAACAATCACCAAATTTACAAAGAACTATACATGCAACAACATTAGTCAGCCTATTATATATATGCAAAAATCTATTAAAAAACTCAACCAAGAATAAAAATTGACCTTCAATATTTCAGAATTTTTCTATGGCCCTTTATCAGATCTAAGGCAGCCTCCCTCATCTGCACATAAGCAGGTAACTCCTAAAAATTCTAACAACTCATTGCACAAATTAAAATAAAAACTAATACAAAAAATACAAACTACTTTATAAGCAGTAATGCAGCATCCCTTAGTATTACTTTAATTTGAAAAATGAAGAGTATAAAGTATTTCAAAGATTGTGTTTATAGCAATCAATGTTTCCAGAAGAGGTTATACATGTTATCAATACATTAATAAACACGTTGTTCTTTTCCTTTTTAACTCATTAAAATAAAATAAAAAAGTTTCAGAACAATAAAATAAAAAAGTTTCAGAGCAATAAAAAAAAGTTCAGAACAAAAAAAAATGTTACAATACATGTTATCACACTTGCAAATAAAACAATAAAATAAATAGAGACAAAGAGAGAGAAAGAGAGAAAGAGAGAAAGAGTGAGAGAAATAGAAGGAGAAAGTGAACGACGAAAAACTTACATATGAACGATGGGGGTTCATGGTGGTTTGGTGGTGTTCGTCGATGAACAAATGGTGGCGGCGGTTGAAGAAGTCTTTTAGTAAAACCCTAGCAGAGAGAAATTGTAATTTGTGAAACGAATTTGAAACAAGACTGAAAAATGAATTGTGAAACACTTGATTAAGTCCATACATGTGATGGGTTGTTTTGGGTTGAGAAATGCAGGAGAACTTGGGTTAGTCCATTCCATTATTAGCTTAGCCCACTTCAATTAACTAAACAAACCTTCCTAAGTCAGTCGGTTTTGGTTTTTGATGGGCTCAAAGTTACCATCCAAAACCGACCAGTTCAATCCATATGAACCCAATTTTCATCAAATCGGTTATCTGATGACCCGCCAAACCCGAACCGCCTGCTACCGGGTCCCTTGGATAGGTCGGAGTGGGCCGATTTTAATTTATTTGTCCAGCCCTAGTCTCCATCACCAACCTTTTTCCTAGATACCCGTGTAATAGTATCTTTTTCCTACACAACACTGTGCCATTTTTTTAATCTTATCTATTAGTATATCTAAACTTTTCATACCCATACTTTTGGGTAGTACAACCATACATCACTATAAAGAGTATTGCTTGTGCAGCTAGCTATAAAATATTCTGATAAACTATAGATGTTGTTAATCAACATTAAATGAATGCCAAAAACTTAGTTTCATCTCAAATTTGTTTAGAATTTGTTCAGTCCCTTTGTAATTTGTTATCCTACTATTTACAAAATGAAATATTAAATGAATGCCAAACTTACTATTATTGTTAAATCATATATCTAAACTTATATAAAAAGTCATATATCTAAACAACATATTTAAACTATTTTCTTTGTCTTTTTTCCATTTCGTAATAAGAAAAGTCAATGCACTTGCTTTGGAGAGAATAAGCTACACTGCAGTCGCTTTGATAATATTGATGCTGAGTTTCAGATTGTGGTTTTGGAATACATTTTAATTTAATGTTCTAGGTAAGCAACTGCTTGATTCATATTTTGCTTTCTTATTTTTAGGAATTTGGATGAGAACATGCAAAAGACATTTTGAATACATTGGAAGGTATAGGAAATTGATCAGGACAGCGTCACTTGCCTTTGCCTGAAGACACTGACACAGACCTTAAGTATGTACTCAAATGGTGGTCTAATTTTATGAAACTTGAAATCAAGAACAATACATTCGGGGACGGAGTTTTGTTATCTGATTTGCATCATTATTATAACAAGGGTGAGCTTTCTATACCTATACCAATCTGGACATCAATTGCTTCATTGATACATATTATTATTAGCATTGTTATTGTTTTTGTATTTTAAGATTTCCTTTGATTGTGAATAAACATTTTCTGTTTGTTGAATGTGATAAAAAAATTCATTTGGTGTAGATGCTCAGGTACATATAATCTTCTTTTATTATGTTTTCAACTACATATATTCATTCAGTGAGTGCATAATCATCAGTATTTTTGCAGACACAATGATTTGAAAGGTCTTTCTAATATATACTCAACAAGTAAATAACATATTTTATTTTATTAATTTGTTGGAAAATTACTTTAGTACAATGTTTTAAGCATGAAATGCCACAGATCACAACCTTATTTTTGGTGTATGCGTAATTTAATTTAATACACGGTTCAAGAATAAGAATATTTCAACTTTTGTTGTTGATTGATATTTTTTTAATTCATACTTAATTATTTATTATTAATACATATAAAGATGTATTAAAACAAAGATTCAAACATTCAAATTTTTATTTTGTATTGTAAACACATTTCTATAGAATGATTTAATATACGAATGAACTTACCCGTGCGGACGCACGAGTCTTCTACTAGTGTCAAAATAATATTGTTTTAGAAAATAGTTTTTAGAAATTAAAATTAGATAAAAATATGTTCATCCCACATATCAGTAAAATAAAATAACTTGACTCTAATATTAATTCAAAAAATAAGAATAATCAATTTGTTAATAAGAAGGGAAGTAAATAATGTTTTAACCCTCAAATTTATTGGTTATGTAATTAATTTTTCACTTATTAGTTGAAATAGTAAGATGAAATTTTTTTAAATGACGTGTAATAATATACCTAACTCAATAAATATTTGTCCGATACTCATGTATACTCTTCCCTGTTGATTTAAATTGAGTAAAGTATAATTGGTCAAGTGAAGAGGACCGTCATAGAAGACTTTTGATGCAGCTTTAGATGGTTCTGTGGTGGCCAGCGGGAGTGCTTGTAAAAAAGGTTAGCATTTTAACACTTTATTTAATATGAGTTTGAGGTGGAACTTTGCAAGTGTGAGTTGAATCGTACATGGTTGTGACTTGAGGTCATGCTTATATATGAAGATTGTTGTAATTGTCTCTGGGTTGTTATGCGTGGTACGTCAGCGATCATTAGATGTTGATCCAATGGCTCAAAGTTAAGGGGATGCGTGTTCTTGTGTGGTGACAAGTGAGGGACATCCCCAGGTATGTCACTGACCTAAATTCCTTGAAGAAATTGAACCTATGTGGGTTGATCCAGTTTTGTGTGCCATTGGCCAACCTAAAACAATTGTTTGTCAAACCTTTGATGTCAATTAAAAAATGAGGATTATTGTCATAAAAATATTCGAGGTCAGCCCAAAAGTCTTGTAAATGGTAAAAGTACAATTTGTGACAACCACTTGTTGTATGGGATTGTCTAATATGTTTAGGGTTTTTGGACAACACGTATGACTAGCTCACATTATATATATATATATATATATATATATATATATATATATATATATATATATATATATATATATATATATATATATATATATATAAGCTATGTGTACGCATTCTATGTAAAAATGGAACTCCAATCCTAGTCCTAAGTTCTAATATTGTGGTATTTATATAGGTATCTCGGGGCCTGGGTCAATGAGTGGTGACCTGCTCCCTTGCTAGATACACGAGGAGGAGGGAGTTTATTTTTTCTTTGATCGTGGAGGAGGTGGTTAGTTCTTTGACCTTTCTATCTGATCTTGCTATAGTGGGACACGTCACCTCTCATGTTTGCTAGAAAATGGGTAATAAATATACGTTCAAGTGCACAAAGCCTAATAGATTGGCCCATTTCAGATATCCTAGCGGCTCCAAGGACCAAATCAAGAGACCTCCGACCGCGGGGGCAGCTCGCCTCACCTATTTGTTTATCCCTCACCCCAAGAACTCTTTTATGGACTACCCTGTCTAAAGGACCAATGAAATTATAAAGGTACATAATCCTTCAATCACGAGGGCTCAAGAAGGACATAATGATTTAATTCAAGAGCTTCAAGTTCTTATACTTAGGTCGATCCTCGAAGAGATCAAAATATAGTGAGTTCCATAAGCAGAGGTTCAGGCGACTTCATCCGTTAAATGAGGTTCGTAGAGTCGAACCCCCTCGATTGAGACTTTAAGTTCATTCCACCAAGCAATACTTAAAGTTGAGCCCCTCGAGAGAGACTTTAAGTTGAGTCTCTCGTGAGAGACTTTAAGTTGAGTACACCAGACGATACTTTAAGTTCATTACCTCACGAGAGACTTTACGTTGAGTCCCTCATGAGTGGCTTTAAGTTGAGTCCCTCTAGTAAGACTTTAAGTTGAGTCCCTTAGACGATACTGTTAGTTGAGTCTCTTGGGCGAGACTTTTAATTGAGTCCCTAAGGCAAAACTTTAAGTTTAGTTTATCATGTGATACTTTAAGTTGAGTCCTTCAAGCGAGACTTTAAGTTGAGTATCTCAAACGATACTTGAAGGTGTAAGAAACACAAGAAATGGGGGTTTGAGTTGTGTTTTTGAATTTAAAAACTTCTGTAGCCCAATATCTCAAACAACAAAGGTAATGATAAAGAAAAGAACACAATTATTTTTATCATGGTTCGTTGTTATCGAATATACATCCAATCCACCCGCCTGAGTGATTTTGCCTTCTCAATAAGGACTTAATCTAATAATCAAACTGATTACAACAAACTCAAAGACACGTAATCTAAGACTTTTTGAGAAATTCTAACTATACTCTAGTCTCTCTACACTTCAAGAAAAAAATCAATTTAGGACGGAAAATTGTGACGAAAATAATTTTCGTCCCAAAAAAATTAAATTGAGACAGAATTTGAGAAGATTTTCTGTCACAAGTAATTTAATATATATTCTTATTTGGGACAGAATTAGATTTCCGTCCCCAACTCGAAATGAAAAAGTTTGGCGCCAATATTGGGACAGAAATTCATTGTTATTATTTCCGTCTCAATTTAATATATTATATATTTATTAAATATTTAATATTATTTATGATATAACACTTAACACTATATATATATATATATATATATATATATATATATATATATATATATATATATATATATATATATATATATATATATAAAATAAAGTATATACTTGATAAAAGTAAATAATATTAAGGTTTTATTAAATTAAAAGAAAAAATATCTTTAAATTTATTTAATAAAAAAAAACATTAAGGAGTAGTATTTTGTAAGAGAAAAAGAAAACTAATGGGAGATTAAAAAGAAAAAATGATGAAAATGTGAGAAGAGAAGAGAAGCCCTAGTCAAAGAAAGCTTTGTCTACCACCATCTTCTCTCCGTCTTCTCGTATCCTCTTGCTGACATATTCTTACTTTCACTCATCGGTATCCTTCGCTTCCTCTTACCGACGTTCTTTTTGCATCATTTCACTAGAGTTTTGCGCACCTTCGCCTTCTCAACGTCGTCGTAGGTATGAAATACTTACTCTTCTTCCACTATAACTTACACTTATTTATCTTGTCTTCATTTAGTAACATTATTGCTTATTTGTTATTTTATTTTGTTTTGAGTTGGAAGAAAGATTAGGAATCCGGCCGGAGAAATTGAGTTGGAAGAAAGATTACGAATCTGACCGGAGAAATATTTTAAGATCTTAGGAATCAATCTTAATTGTAGATGTAAGTGCTCAAATCCTACTTTATTTTTTTGCATTATGCTAATTATCACTCTTCCCCTCATTGAGTGGAAGCCTAACTCTGTTAATTTAGATACAGATATGAACAAAACTTAGTTTCACCCTTTTTTCCTCTAATTTTATGCCTTTTGATTTCTTAATTATCTCTTGATTCTGAGTTTGTTAGATCTTTCATGTCTGCTGATTTTTGTTGTGGGCTGTGTGAATTTATCAATAAATTTTGAATTGTGATGTTATATTCTATATCGTGAAAATTGAATTATTGTTTACTTGTCCATATAACTTGTATTCCATATGTTTTATGTTCTGTAAGTTGGTATACTTACCCAATGCATTGAAAGGTTTTAGAATATAAAGAAATTAGATTAAGTATACTAGGTTAAGTCTATCACTTAAGTAACCTACATGACTTCAAGCTTTATATATCTAAGATCATAAAAATTAGAATGCTCTCTGCACAACTTACAATGATATCCTGTATAAATTCAACTTTTGTAATGTGATACCGACATAAAACACTAAAATGTAAGTGCAAAATTCCACACAATAAAACAAGATATTTTATTGAACATAACACCAAAAGATAATTCACCAGTATGAGAACAAGGTACATAATGAGCAACACAAAAATATTTAATCTTAGCTTTGTAATGAAGATTTGTATAGTTTATAATACACTCCATGTGAGATTTTATTTAGTAAATTATATGAATGTGATTGTATAGGTCCTTGTGAGGAATGACTCATGGTTGACAATATACTATCAAAACTTACAAGTTCCAGATTTCACAATACCCTTGTACACTGATCCTTGCATCAATTTATTGATGTCCACACCCTAATAATAGTTTATAAAAGATACTTTACCGTTAACCAACAAGGGGATAGCTAATTATTTAAAGCCATAACTTCCATGTTATCGGCTAATTTCAAAATCTAATTTAGGAAATTTACCAACCAAAACAGAACCTTTAGGAACATGGATCGGCATCATGTTACTCTGCCACAGTTTCAGCCTCAAAGTAAAAACCACTAGATCAATAATGGTTGTTGGATTAATTTAAAGATTAAAAAATAGATAAGATAATTATAGAAAAAACTCAGCCTTCATCACCTTTATTGTATTATAAGTATGTAGTTACTATGACTTTGAATGCTAGGTGAACTTATGTTAGTGTTTTTTTCTTTTCAATTAAAAAATGTTTCAATAAAAAATTATAACAGCTTGTAAACAAAAAGATGTCATGTAATTGCTTTGACATAAAATCAAGAAATCCCTATCAGCTTTGATTTATAGAAAGTTTCCTTGACATTAGATACCAAAGTAACAGTTGACACTTTACATGCCATGTAGTAAATGATCAATATTCCAAAATAACTTATACATTATTTTCAAATTCAACCTTCAAAAATTTTAAGCAAGGAAAGTTAACAACACTTCAATTAAAATGAGAAAAACAATCATGATTTATATGAATTTTCTAAATTTTTTATCGAAAAGGTTTAATCAAAGACATGACTACTCTAGTAAAATAAGTAACACATCAGTTCAACTTACAGTTCTTCACCACAAAAGAAAATGAAATTAAAAAAAAAGTCAACATCTCAGTCTATATATTAATTCTTAACTAAAATGGTTGCCTAAATTTGGAAGAGAGATGTGATCTGAGAATAAGAGACAGATTAGTAACTTACATGTTCATCTGCGACTTGTGCAATTTCCAAGAGTTGCATTAAAGAATTGATCAGATGAAATATTGCTATCACTAGAGTACTAAATTAACCAGATAAAATATTGGTCAGAAAAAATTAAATCAACAAAGTTACTTGCCTGAACCCTTCCTTCATAAGAAATCAAAGTGCCACCCTTAAAATATTGGTAAGCAAAAATTAAATCAACAAAGTTACTTGCCTGAACCCTTCCTTCATAAGAAACTTGGCCCTTTGATAATCGTATGCCACCAAATTATTATAGAACAAAGAAGTTGGTTGAAAGATTGGGGTTGAGTTATGAAAAAATTGATTGTTGTGTGAATAGATGTATGATATTTTACAATCATGATATTAATGAGAAAGTTTGTAGATTTTGTAAAGAAGAACGATGTACATTTAAGAAAACAAGTTGTAATAAGGTAAAAGAGGTGTCAAGGAAACAAATGCGGTACTTGCCTCTAGCACCGAGGTTACAAAGATTGTATGCCTCTCCATCCATAACTAGTAATATGAGGTGGTATGCTGAAAATGTTCAAGAGGAAGGTGTCTTAATTCATCCATTTGATGGTGAGGCATGGAAACATTTTGATCGAACACATCCAAACTTTGCTGCAGAAACACGAAATGTAAGACTTGGTTTATATTCTGATGGATTTAGCCCATTTAATATTTTAGGTAAGCCTTATTCATGTTGGCCAGTAATTGTTACTCCTTATAACTTGCCTTCTTCAATGTGTATGAAAGAAGAGTATCTATTTTTGACATTGATCATTCCCGGGCCTAAGAACCCTATGGGAAAAATAGATGTCTTCTTGCAACCATTGATAAATAAGCTTAAATTGTTATGGGATACGGGTGTAACCACTTATGATGTTTCAAGGTTCAAAATTTCCAAATGAAAGCTGCCTTAATGTGGACCATCAATGATTTTCTAGCTTATGGAATGTTATCAGGTTGGTCTACTGTAGGTAGGTTATCATGTCCTTATTGTATGGACCAATCACATGCCAAGATTCTAAATCATGGTGGAAAAACATCCATTTTTGATTGCCATCGAAGATTTTTGGCAATGGATCATCCATATAGAAGGAATAAGAAAAACTGTACTAAAAATAAGCAAGAATATGCACCGCCTCCACAAAATTTTCTTGGTCAACAAGTTTGGGAATGTGTTTCCACGATTCCTAAGGTTCCTGAAAGTGAACTTAGACGCCCAGATGGTTATGGAGACAAACACCACTAGAACAAGCAGAACATATTTTGGGAATTGCTATACTGGAAAACAAATCTCATTCAACATAACTTAGATGTAATGCATGTTGAGAAGAACGTATTTGATAATGTGTTCAACACTGTTATGAACATAAAGGAAAAAACAAAAGATAATGTAAAAGCAAGAAAAGATATATCTGAACTCTCTAGGCGTTAAGAATTAAAGCTTATTGACATGGGAAATGGTAAATTCAAAAAGCATAAGGCACTATACACTTTGAGTGCATCTCAAAGAAAAGTTGTATGTGAGTGGGTTTTACAATTGAGACTTCCAGATGGATATGCTTCAAACATTCGAAGATGTGTGGACTTAAGAGCAGGAAAGCTACTCGGGATTAAGAGTCGTGACTCTCATATTTTCATGGAGCGATTACTTCCTATTGCATTTAGGTCACTGCCCGAGAAGGTTTGGAATGCTCTAGTTGAGTTGAGTCATTTCTTTAGAGATCTTTGTTCAACTACATTGAAGGTTGATCACTTGGAATAAATGGAAATAAATATACCAATCATATTGTGCAAGTTAGAACAAATATTTCCTCCGGGTTTCTATGATTAAATGGAACACTTACCAATTCACTTAGCATTAGAAGCAAAGATGGGTGGGCATGTGCATTATCGTTGGATGTACCCATTTGAAAGGTAAAACTATATCATTCTCCATTGCATATTTTTTAATTATTTCATAACATGCAAATTTCAAATTCAATATTATGTTAAAGCAGGTTCCTCCATACATTAAAGGATAAAGTTGGAAATAAAGCACATCCAGAAGGAAGCATTTGTGAATCTTATATCATACAAGAGACATCTACATTTACTTCATACTATTTTGAGTCTCATATTCAGTCTAAAAGAACTAGAGTGCCAAGAAATGATGAAGGTTGTGAAGATCAATTAGTTCAGCCTATATCCATTTTTAATCAACCTGGTCGAGCAACAGGACGACAAAAGCGCAAAGTTATTGAAGAAAAAGAAAAGAATTCAGGGAATTTGCATGTACTCTTAAACTGTGAAGAGGTTGAGCCATATCAAGAGTAAGGCAAAACATCTTCAATAACTTCATCATATTAAATTGGCCAAACATTAGTGATGTTGATATGATTTGTATATATGGTTTATTTTGCAGTTTATTTGTGGAAAGTTTGAAGCTAGCTAGGCCAAACATTAGTGATGTTGATGTTGATCGGTGTATTGAAAATGAATTTCCAGAGTGGTTCAAACATCATGTAAGTCTAGTGTGTGTCTAAATATATTTTGATATGGTTTAGAGTATTGTTGAACTTTAATCTTCACTTTTTATTAAATAGGTGGGCGAATCAAATAACACAACTCATAGCCAACTTATACATGACATCGCTTGGGGACCATTGAATATAGTACATACATGGCCTATTTATTTTGTCAATGGCTATAAGTTTCACACAACATCATGGAGTGAAGGAAAATCTATTGCTAACAATGGTGTGTGTGTGTAAAAGGAACTAATTATGGTCAATGTCAAAATGACTATTATGGCATACTTGATGAGATTGTGCAATTGGAGTACCCATGGGAACCGATTAAGAGAGTTGTGTTGTTTAAATGTTCATGGTATGACCCTACCCCCAACATTGGAACAAGAGTCCATAAACATCATGGAATTATTGAAGTTAATTCACAAATGAGCTATTCAAAATATGAACAATTTATTTTGGCTTAACAAACTATTCAAGTGTATTACACACCATATCCTGAAAAATGTTGTGATAATTCAAATTGGTTGGTGGTTATTAAGAAAAAAGCAAGAAGCATAATAGATGCAAGAGGTTATGAAATAAGCGCCACATGTGCTTACCAAGAAGTTGATAACTTACAAGTGTTACCGGTTGTTGGTGAAGTTAAACAAATTGGTAGCTTAAGAGATAATAACAGTAATTTTGCAGTAGTAGATGATTTCCAAACCAATGACACAAATTTTGAAGATGAAGCACTTGTTGATGATGGGATGGAAAATGAAGAATTTGAAGAAGATTTTGTTGATAGTGATTCAACTAATGAAGACATTCCAGATGATTATCTTGAATATGATGATGATTAAATTGCTTGTGTGTGTGTGTTTTGTTTCTATCTTTTAATTGAAAAAGTGAATGCTATCTTTTTGTTTCTTAATTTTAGTTGAAAAAGTGACTATTGCCCTTTTGTTTATTTCTGAAATCATTTCAAGAGAAAAAGTGACCTTTGTTTTTTTCTTTGTTTTAGGTGAAAAAATGGCTATTGTATTTTTGTTTTTAGATATAAACACATTATGTGAAATATTGTATTTTGGTTTCTGTCGCACCCTAATTTTTGACCCTAAGATCCCTTTTCCTTTTGCATAACATATTAGTTCAATCATTTCGTGCATAACTAACCGCTTTATCTAGCTTTGTCTGTTTTGTTTCCTTTTTAGGACAGGTGTTGCTGCAGAAGATTCAAGGTCCTGAAAGCTGTGTTGTGCATGTGATTGTGGAGGTTCCCTGGTCTTGTGTGATTGTGCCCTCACTCTTTCTAGTCCCTAAGCCACCACCAAGCCTTTATTCCTTCATACTCCTCAGATTCCCCCCCACCGAATACCCTTTGATATGGAATTTGGTACCCTAAGACTGGTCACTGGTTGTGTGGTAAAGTTATGTTACAGGATGGCATCTCCCTCCTCTGTAAACTCTTCAAGGTTAAGAAGTGTGTTTGCTCTTTGTTTTGATATGGTTCATCAATGAAAATTCAGTTTGGAAGGAATTAGAAGTTTGGATTTAAAAGTGTAAATTCAAGTCCTTATTGTCACAAGTTTACGAGATCAAGTTTGAAGTTCCTACATCATTCTTATGTTCTAATTCACATTTGGTCCCAGTATGAAGCTCGTGCCCTCTGTTTCAAGAAAAATATTTATGCTCTCGAAGCTGTCAAATTTTCTTCAATCAAGTTTGAAGATCATTGGAAATTAAACGTCCAAGATACTTTGACTATTAGCAGAAGTTTGAAATGACAAGGATTATTCAAGTCGCAGGCAGGGTACATGAGTGACATCTCTTTTACTTATTCTATAAAGATAGATCATGGGATGCGTATGTTCTTTCTAAAATAAACAAAGTTATTTTCATTGGATTCATGATCGAGAGAGTTTTAACACCCTTATTTGAAATTTATCACCAACAATTAAATTTTAAGTTTAAAGAAGGATCAAAGCATACAAGGCTTCATTTGAGTTCAATTCTTTTATGAATTTCTAAGTACAAGTTATACCCATCATAAGAGTTCAACCCGCATTACCAAGTTTCAAATCCATGAGTCCATGATTTCAAAGTTTCAACCCACTAGAGTTACATGTCCTTGAATTTTGGCAAGTGATTCATGTTTCACCATGATTTTGTAAAGCCCTTATTCAAGTCATAGGATTTTAATTATGGAAGTTTGTTTATTTAAGGTTTCTCTTGCGTGCTATTTCGAATCGACGTCCTAATGAGATTCACCGTACGCCACCCCATGAAGAGTATTCATTGACTAAATATGTGGTAAAGATGTGGTACCAGATGAGACTTATTCAACATTTACGAATGCATACAAACCAAATATAAGTCGAGCAGTGGTAGTAGTGAGTTGATATTTTTTGGAACAGCCAATCTGCAAGTGTAAGAGTTTGTTTCACCAAGGAGTACATCTTGACGGAACGGTTCAAGGTTGAAGTTTACATTACTGATACGGATGTATACATTGTTGCCAACACCATTGTGGTTATACTAAAATAAAAACACCGTATTTATCATTACATGCATAGTTCGTTATTCAAAAGAAAGATTTGGCAAAGGGGGAGTGTCATTACATCATCATACTACATCAAATTCGTGAAAAATCTAAAGCCAAGGTTAAGTCTAATTCTTAATCCATCCTCAAGTGGGCACCTGCGTCTTCGTCAGCTAAGCTCATCATCCAAGTGCACTTCTAGGCTCCCTCATCAATATGTGAAATAATAAAAGAAATGATTAGAAAAGTTACAAGAAAACAACAGTTCTATGATTATAAAGAAATAGTTAAGAATCAGTTCATATATTCTTCTCTCCTGCAGTCTTGCTGCACTTGTACGAGTCGGACAGTTCCTTCAAGTTTACCGCACTTGCTCCTAATGCCTCACCATTAGCATCCTCCGCGCTTATTCGAAAATAGCACCATAAGTCAGTTCAGGAAACTGCAAAAACAAGTGATGGCATTAATGATGAGAACCATTGTTATGATGGAAATGTTACTACACCTGAAGAATATCTATAGGAGCAGCTGTTAATCCTGAAAGTTACGAG
This sequence comes from Lathyrus tuberosus, assembly GCA_022829125.1. Classification (NCBI taxonomy): domain Eukaryota; kingdom Viridiplantae; phylum Streptophyta; class Magnoliopsida; order Fabales; family Fabaceae; genus Lathyrus; species Lathyrus tuberosus. The sequence goes on along the minus strand of JALAZF010000044.1, from coordinate 8,927,159 downwards.
TCCACCCCATACTAGCTTTTGGCATTGCTTCAATGCCGATCCATGGGATATCCGCTAGTACTGTTGAGAGGCCTACTCATAAGGAAAGTGAGACATGGAGTCCACAGGCCCCAATCTTCGAAGTTCACTCATCAGTTTGCTGATGAAGAAAAGAAGTAGTTGGGACATTAGACACTTAAGCCAAACGACCTGCTATCACTTATTGTAGGCATTGAAAATGCGAGCCATAAGTTTCCAATTTAGAGAAAACCACGCGCCGCACCTTTTATTCCAACTGGCATGATTGTAGCTGCGAAGTTCAACAAAAATGCGGTCAGTGTTCAGCATTGTTAGTGAGATTCAAGAGAGATTTCCAAAACCAAATTCAATACCTATGAAGATTCATCGGTCGTCCATTTCTGAAAAGAGAAACAATCCAAAAATCAACACACACACCTCATGGCTGAAATTCATTAGCATTGATACAAAAATGACCATCACAGAAACCATGAACCTGCCATCTTTGTTCACATCCAGCATCATCAAAACAAACAAATACACAGGGCAGCAGCAAGCAGCAAAACTAGCCTGACATACCACTACATCGATCTCAGACAATTTAACGGATACCTTCCTTCGCAAGCCAGCTCGACGTCTTCCGTGGAAGACCGGTTCACAAAGTTGGAAATCTATCGCAGTTTCGACAATACAAGGGACACATAAATATATTGCTTCCTGTTCATCAGCTGATAGGTCTTTACATAAGCTCCACGATTCCGCTACCATCTACATCAGTTTTAACATCGAGTTATGAATTCACTCAATCCTTGAATCAACCTGAAAATCGAAGAGGAAAGTTTCATCAATCATATTCAAAAGGAAAGAGAAGGAAATATCTGTTCGCGAGACTACGAAGTCGTTACCTCTCCCAGCACTTTTCGTTTAAATTGCATCAATCAAAGTAATCACAGGAGAAGCGAACAACATCACGGCTGCCGATATGCTTCTGCTCTTTTCACTACATGTACCTGCGAGGTCGACAAAATCAAACAACATAGCAGTCGGCATAGTGAAGTTGATTAAGTCTATGAGGGGTATTGCAAGCTAATAAGGGTCAACTTTACATTTCAAAAAAAAAACATTGCAGTTTACCTTAGGATGCAAACAGGGATCCAAACTCAAAGTTCCAAGAAATTCAGAGATAATTATCGCTTTGGCTCTTACTTCCGTTGCCTTCCAATTTGTGGACCCAAATATGCAACAACCATTTGAATTTGCAAATAACCATCAGAACCTGTTTCAAAATTTTTCCAAAACGTGTTCAAAAGCAATCAAAGCAAGAATCCAAAAAGTTTCCAAAACAATACTCCAAACATTATCAAGAGCAATTTAATCCTTTCCAAAAGCCCAAAAACCTGTCAAGTTGAAAAAGAGAAAGGAATTAAAACAGATCAGACAAGCTCAAACCAAAATGGAAACGTCATCAAGCCACATATTTTCAAATTCAATTCCATAACTCTATATAAAGGGGAAAACCATTCACAAAAGGGGACATCAGAACGTGAAGGGTTCACAACCAATCCTCAAACAAATATCAAACCAGTCAACTAAGCCATTCATCACTAAACCAGAAGGCAAGTCACCGTTATTCAATTCATCCTATTCCAAAAACCCGTCAGAAATCCTCATACACCGTTCAAATCCGGAAACCAGAAAAAACCATCAACATACATCAGAAGAACAACAATCATACCCACAACAAAGATACGACGTACAAATTCACCGCACACCACACCAAATCGGAGACGATGAACACCAACTCAGAACAATTGCAACACATACCAAGGAGAAGAGGATTCGAGAAAGACGTACCTGATTCGAACGCATCCATAATCGACGACCTGGCTCCTTTTTGCATTATTCTCGCATTTTCTCTGCTTATCATTTTGTAATTTGTAATCACAACAATATCAATAATGGATTGGGGGATCGGGGTTCGATTGGGGGTTAGGGTTTAGAGTTAGTTTTTTTTCCTGGTTTCGTTTGGATTCGAGAGAGGTGAGATACGAGTTGAGGGGAAACGGAGAGATTTGAGGAACGACTATGGTATTGGCGACGGTTAGGGTTTCGAACCCGTTTGAGAGTGGAGAGAACGAGAAAGGTTTGATACGAGAAAGGAAAGAAAATCGAGAGGGAAGGAGAGATCGGAGAGGTGAGCGGTCGCGGCGAGCTTTTTTCGTTTTCCGATGAGTTGTCTTCCGCGAGAGAGAGTGACGTTGGAGTTGCTCTTATTTCTTTGTTTTTTTCCTTTTCGTTTTTTTCTTTTTTTTTTTAATTAATTTGAAACCCTTTTTTTATAGTTAAATTATAAAACCACTCTTGTGATTAGAATAAAATAAACATTTCATAATTAAAAATTAAAAAAATCTCTTTAGTAATTTAATTTAAAACTGTTTCTTTTGTATTATTAATTTAAAACTTTTTCCTTTTATAATAATTAATGTAAAACCTTTTCTTATGTAAATAAATATAAAACCCTTTTTATAATAAAATTAAAACTTTCTTAATAATAGATAATTGAAATTTTTTAATATTAATTAAAGTTTAACCTTCTTTTATAATACTTAACTCAAAACTTTGCATAACGATTAAAATTAAGGCATTTTCTATTTAATTCAAACCTTTTTAATTAAAGCTTTTAATAATATTTAATCTAAAAACTCCTTTATAACAATGATTAATTTTAAAATCTTTTAATAACTAATTCAAAATTCTTTTTATAACAATAAGAAAAATTAAAACTCTCTTTTCCTCTTTAATAACCTTTTTTAATCTAACTCTAAACCAAATATTAACGAGTACCTTTTAATATTAAACTTTTATTAATAGATTTTTTTAAACTTTATTAATATAACTTTAAAACTAATATAAAACTCTTAAAATAATTAACCCTTTTTAAGAAAACTCTAATTAAAAGCAATCCTTAATAAAATTCTCACAATATTAAGTCTTAAAAAATCAACTCTTTTCTTAAACTGTTCCCTATTATAATCCTTCGTCACGCGCTTGAGTGTTCGTTTGTGTGTTCCTTAATATCTTGTTTGTGATTGATGCCTTATCATGCCTTATTATGCTTTACGATTACTTGATGAATGTATATTCAAACCTTTTCAAAACATAAAAATCCTCGATCCAACGTCGAGCCAATTTTCTACCCATGTAAGTCGATCGCCTTAGGGCATCGCATTCGACCTTTGGTCACTAGACACAAGTCTAGCATCACTTTGCTAGCACCCTCGCCTAAATAACAATAAATTAATCGCATAAATATCCAAGGGAAAATCCCATGCATGATAACCATGTTATTGTGCATGGTGCATATCATTTGCATCATAATCGACACCCTTAAGTTAAGACTATTAGATAACTTAGGATAGACTTTCTAGGTTAGTCCCCCCTCAATTTTGATTTTTTAATCAAACTTTAGCCCACCTAATTATCCACACAAGAGAATTAGATGTTAATCATCTCAAAGAAAGGGACATACAATCCCATACCCCACAAAATTCAAACATTTTCAAAACTGTGGTGGTCTTTCTTAAGATGATGACTCATCTTCCTCTCCTAAACCTTTAAAACATTTAGTATCCTTAATAAGGAACTACAAGTGCTCTGATTCCCTCCTGACAGGATATGTAGGCACAAGATGCGATATCTTGTCGAGCACACTTAGGATTAAAAAAATAATAAATCACTTACCCTTAAACCCTTAGCAAACAAAAAAAAAACAACAACAAATAACATAAAATAATCAAGAGGTTCCTGTAGAGTACTACAGATATCTAGGATGCTAACACCTTCCCTAGGTATAACCAACCCCCGAACTTAGAATCTTAGTGCATTTGCATTGCATTGTGGAAATTCGGTTTTTCTCCCTTCCCTTGGATAAAATCAAAGACCGGTGGTGACATTAAAAATGTGATCCTAGTTAACTAATAACTATGGTATCCAATTTTCACCGCGACAGAAATGGCGACTTCACTGGGGATACTCATAAGAGGGTTCCCCCTAACTTGATTAATTATGTTTTTGTTATATTTATCTGTTATGTTTGCTTGGGTTATTACTTGTGTGGTGAGACAAAGTCCTACACCCGGACTAGAGTGAAAATTATGATAGGAACGGTGAGACTTCAATGATGCTTTGAGGGAGTCGATTCCTGAAAAAGTAAATTGAGACTTCACCACTCAGTCTAGGCCCTCTCGAATAAAATATTTGTCCAACGAGTTCATTCGTGAAGACGGTATGGTTTCGATCTAAAGGCCCTCGGGACTGGGGACCGTAGTTACCTTTAACCCAACTTGGCCTATTAGGATGTAGTGCGGGGACTATGCAGAAGTCTATTTCTGCGATAGTTGCTACGCGATACTACGCTCAGACGAGATTCTCTTGAGAATATTATTGACCACCAAGTGATTTGGAAAATCGATAATATCCGAAAGATGGGTTGTAGACTCTGGGAACTTTGTAGAACCCGTTCGGCAGGTACATTTGAAACCATAGTACACTCCTATTGGGATGGGTAGACCTTGGCTCCATGCTATGACCTTTCAAACCTAGGACCTTTTGTCTGATTGTTTGCTTGTGTGTGCTTTGTGCTCTGTGCTTTGTGTGTTTGCATCTCTGCATTCATATGCATCATATCATGAAGATTCATGGAACTTAGTATTGTTTATAAACATCATAAGGATACCATGGACTCTAAAAATTAAAAAAAAAAAAACGTTGAAATACATTTACAAGAGTCATAACCTGGACGATCTAAGGGGATTGGAGACCTTATTGAAGGATAAAGAAGGGTTCAAGACCTTATATGGGGAAGCTCTTATTGATAAGGAAATACTATCTACTCTACTTCAGTCCATCACTATTGGTGACAACTCTTGAAGAATATTCTTAGCTAATGGAGTTACTTATTCAAGACAAGAATCCATTTACTATCTTCAGCAAATGTTCGAGCTAATATGACTACAAAAGGAGAAATTTTGGAAAGAAGTTACTCTAGTCCTTAATTGGAAGAAGAAGTTAGATGAAGACCATTGGAAGAGTCTCCTTAGATCCATCATTACTAGCTTTTATTTAGCTTTTCTGTTATGACTCTTGGAAAGTGTACCAACGTGTTGTAAACAATTTTGTAATAAATCACTCTTTTAATATTCCAATACTAATAGCTGTAACCGTTTTAATAATATAAAAAAATGAGTCTTTTGATATTCCTTGATGATTATAAATAGTTGAGTTCCATGAAACTTGCTGCATTCGCATTGCATCTTTAGCATTGCATCATTTTTTGCATATATCCTTTCTCTACCTCAGCTCATTCAGTCCTATCTTTGTGTCGCTCAGCTGATCTTTTAGCATTCCTACCGAACTTGAAGCAGTTACTGGGGATAATGGATAGAACGCAAAATATGGATCCCGTGTCAGACTTCAGAGTGATGACTAATCCCATATTTGACTTCCTTCCACAAGTGGACGTTCCTACTCGATCTCAGCATGTGCAAGATAACCTGGTTGGTCAAGTTAATGAAAGAGATTCCCGCTTTCCAAGGCATATGCCAAATTCTCAAAATGTCTGTCATGTGACAACTGTGAACGATCTTAGAGTTGCGGAAATTGAGAAAGGATTTCGTGACCTCCAAGAACAATTGAAGATGTTGAAGAAACCTAATGCATCTGGCTTTAAAGCTTCTGACTTGTGTCTAGTTCCGGGTGTGGTTTTTCCTCCGAAGTTCAAAATGTCTGCCTTCGAAGTGTACAAGGGTGTTAGTTGTCCAAGGTACCATTTGACAATGTTTTGTCGAAAGATGACTACTCATGCCGACAATGACAAGCTGATGATGCACTGCTTTCAAGAAAGTTTATCTGGGGCATCCTTGATATAGTACATAAAGCTAGAAAGGGATCATATTCAGTCTTGGGAAGACTTAGCTAACACTTTTGTAAAGCAATACAATTACAATTTGGACATGGCTCCAGACAGTGACCAATTGATGAGCATGAGTCAGAGAAACAACGAATCCTTCAGAGAATATGCACAACGATGGAAAGAAGCCACCACTTCAAGAGAAAGAGCTGGCCAAGATGTTTCTAAAAACACTGTCAGACTCTTATTATGTCAGAATGATAGGCGTTGTGCCATTAGAGTTCTCCAAAATTATGGAAATCGGAGTAAACATCGAGAATGCACTCAAAAGTGGAAAGATCCAAGATGTCTCGAATGGACAAGCTAATGAAGATAAATCTATTAGCGGTTCTCGAGAGGAAAGAAGTGTTGAGGTCAATGCAGTTTTGGGATCTCCTCAGACTTTGCAAGCTCCAACTCTGATGCCTTATCACAAACGTCGGTTTGCAGCACCTGTTCAGTGCCAGCAATCACTACCTCAGGGACGTCCGTACAAACGACAAAGGTTGACTCACCAGGATCAACGTCAGAATCGACGAGTTGAGAACCTGAATCACCAGAATCAGCGTTAGGATCAGCAGAGACCTTTGAGTAGTCCAGAAGAAAAGACTCATTGGTTTGACCTAATCCCAATGACTTACAGTCAATTGTGGTCTTACCTTTCCCGAAACTCAGTGATGGCACCCAGAAAGACCAGAGCCATGAAATCTCGCCATCCTTGGTTCAATCCAGATGCCAGTTGTGAACTTCATGATGGAGTGTTGGGGCATTCTATTGAAGGTTGTAAGGTTTTCCAAGAAAAGGTCCAAGAAATGATCGACAATGAAGTGTTGACCTTCAGGAGAGGAATCCCAGTTATAAATGGAACACCTTTATACTGAGGGACGTGAAGACTCGAGAAGTTCCTTCCAGGCCAATAGAATCAAGAATAGAGCTTACTCCAAATACCATTAAGATGTTTATTCATTTGTTTGCATCTTGTTGTTATTTCTTTGATTATGAGCATGTCTGCGTGTAAGAATTTGTTACTTTGAATAATTAATGCAATGATAATGGTTGTCTTGAAGAAATCCATTCGTTTCACTCATTTTTAAAATGCTATTTTATAATGCCAATGCTGCCCAATCTCTTGCCTCGGCGGAGAACTGAATGGAGGATGATGAAACCAAACGCAAGATCTCTTGTTGTATGCTTTTGAATAGAACTTGCTAGTGATATAAGGCATTGTTTCAAGATCCTAAACACCGAAGATATAAGGAGATAAACCCTCGTTAACCCTTTTGAGCCTTTGAAGTAGGAGTTTTCTTCTCCAAATAAAAAAAAACCCTCATTCTTAACCTGGGGCAGGGTAATTTTCAAAAAAAAAGGAGTAAAATATCACGAAGATTGGGTGGGCACAAACAAACTTTGAGCCTTATATCCTTTGTTTCTTAAACCGTGAATAAAACCAAGATACAACCCTTAAAAGTCCTAATTGAAGCAAGGTTTGTTTCGAAAGCATACTCTTTGAGATATCGTTTCCTGACTCCCATGAGCTATGCTCAAATTTGTCTTGGCATTATAAAATTGGTAGTTCGACCACCAAAATATTTTAAATAAAACTTCAAGACAAACATACGTTGCATTATCTGTTTCAGAATTAACATTTTCTACTTGCTAACATTGCTTGACATTATAGAAATTAACATACGTGTGGCAATGATGAGCTAAAATTTAGAATTATTTCAAGGAGATGATAGTATCCAGGGGCACGTCACCTGAAGACCTTACTGAGCAAGGGCAAGTTGTTTCCCAGCTGTTTCTTTCGCCGTCTGACCTCAAGGAACAAAGTTTAAAGACTCAAAACACCGTCAATCTGAGGCAGTTACGTCGAGATTTGGTAAATCTCTCAAAGAATTTGAAGACTCGGTTACAGAGCACAGTCAACCCGGGCCAGTTACGTCGAGATTTGACAATCTCTCCAAGAGTTTGGAAACATTGGGACAGTTGGACGCCAAGTTTTCTGTAAAATCCTCTTAGGAGGACTTCTTCTTACAAACCATGGGATCTGGGGCATTTGAGAAGTGAAGATTACTTCTCATCCACAACAATTATTGTTCAAAATGGCAACTACCATGCAGGTCCTCAATGCAGAGTTACACCAGTCTCACGACATCATTCACTCATACCTCAAAGAATTTCTATCCCGAGTAGTGTGACGACTCCCCAGTAGATCTTTGATTCAGGTAGTCACGACTATTCCCCGGTGGATCTCTATTTCAAGAAGTTAAGACACGTTTGACGCAAGATTTCTCCAGTCGGCAACCTAAGAATCCTCAGTGATCTTCTTCGGTTTCAACCTTCCCCAGCGAAGCGAGTGTTTATTTCACTCTTTGACTCAACCATCTCCAGTAAAGGAGGATGTTTATTTCATCCTCTCGAAGTTTTATCTCCGACATTTCCAACTACTATTGATCCAAGTTTCCCAGATGAAGTGGATATTTATTTTATCCAGATATAACTCTCATTCAGATTACTTCAGTTCGCAGCGAATATTTATTTTATCCCCCATGAAGTCTCTTCAAGCATGAGTTTGATTCGTTCCCAGTAGATCTTTCTCGCCTCCAACAGAATCACGAGGTTTATCTTGGAAGTCCTAAGTGAAGTCATGACGTTCATCCCCAAATGGAATGCTACCTTCCCCAGAGAAGTTTTGAGCTTTAAAGCAAGACATAGTTCCATATGTGGCTTTCCATTCATCCCCAGTGTTGCTTCTTATATTGCAATGATCGGCCGAGTATCCATATCGAGATGCTTGTCTTCGTCTCCAGTTTGCTTCTTGTTGTTGTTGTTTTGTCAGCATAAACATAAGCATGGCATAACATTCTTTCATGTAGATGCATGGCATTTGTGCATTGCTTGCATTTCTTTGTGTTTGTTTGTTTATTCTTTCACTTTGGCTGCGCTTATCTCCAAGTGACTGGGTTTCGTCTACTCCCTCCAAGTAGAGTCGTCAGCCCTAGGCAGAAAGAGCATGTCCTTTCTAAACTCCCCACTGAGTTTGATCCTCGTGGAAGATGGTTGCTTCAGTTTTCTTTTCCATATATGGATAAAGATAAAACCCCAGTTGAGTTCATGCCTCACTGATTGGAGTCTTGCTTGACCGTTTCTCTTCATTTATTTCCTGAATTGAACCTTGGTCCCTGATAATCACAATTTCAGATATTTCTGGGCTGGTGAACCTAGATCGAGCGTGCATTTATTTTGCGCCTTATCTCCCCAAGAGGAATTTATTCAAAGATCTCTATGGAAGACAAAAGTTATTCCTCCAGCACTATTATGGGATTTAAATCCAGACAACAAGTGGTAGCTCTTTATTTGAGCTCAATTGTCTATCCGGATGATGTATGGCAGTCTCCCTATGACATTTTGTCTATCCCCAGTGATGTTATCAAGTTTATCAACGATAAAAGACTTTAAAATTATTCTATTTATTTGAGAATCTCTATTACAAGAACTTTACTAGCTTCAACACAAATTTCAACTACAACAGTAATTACTTCTCAGTGGTATTCTCCCCAGTGAGCCCACAATTCAATTTGCTTCCGTCAAATGGCATCTCTTCGAGAAGTTTGATGAAGATTCAAATGATCTTACTCTTTATTTAAGAGGACTTATTTTACAAGTCAGCCGGCCCACATCTCTTTTGAAGATCCCCGGTGAAGCTTCCAGGATCTCGGCAGTAGACTCTTTGGTATTTCAATTTTTGACAAACAATCATTTCTTTCCAGGATCTCGGCAGTAGATTCCCTGATTTATATTAAACTTTGACAAACAGTCGCTAATTCCCTGGTTATTCTCGGCAGTAGATTTCCAGAAGACCTCGGCAGTAGGTATTTCCCTGGTTATCCTCGGCAGTAGATTTTCAGAAGACCTCGGCAGTAGGTATTTCCTGGTTATTCTCGGCAGTAGATTTCCAGAAGACCTCGACAAAAGGTATTTCATTTTATTTTCCTGGTTATTCTTGGCAGTAGATTTCCAGCAAACTTCGACGAACAGTCGTTTCTTATCAGGATCTCGGCAGTAGATTTCCTGGACACTCAGCAGATTCCCCGGTATTGACCCTTTCTAAATGGAACATGCATCAGAAGCTTATTTTGGTTATTACCTTTGCTTAGGCTATCATGTTCGATAGTAGGTAATATACCATATCATTTGGTCAGAGACCTTTGCTTAGGCTACCGAGCATGGTAGTAGGTCATCTTTCCTTTTGTGTTTACCTCGCTTAGGCTATCATGTGCTTGATAGTAGGTAACACACCTTTTTGGGTCGGACACCTATGCTTAGGCTACCGTGTTTGGTAGTAGGTGATCTCTCCTCCCTGGTTTATTACCTCTGCTTAGGTTATCGTGTGATAGTAGGTAATATACGCCATTTTATTTCAACTTGAAGCCCTCGCGTAGGCTACCAGCTGTTGGTAATAAGTTACCCTTTTCCTTTCAAGTTTCTTGCCATGCGCTTAAGCTACCTTGTGATTGTCAGTTAGTAGTCTCTTCCCCCTAGTGGAGTTATATATTTCCCCGTCGAGTCTTGCTTTGCTAGCCGTCCTCGTCGGGTCTTTCTTTCTTTGCGCTTCACCTTCAGTTATCCCCTGTGACTTTTTCCTCACAGGTTCCTTTTTCTTGCATTTCATATCATTTCATACCATATCATGTGCCCTTGGTGGCATCTTAGGGCCAAAAATTGTGCATGTTTGTATTTAAGTCCCTCCTATCTCGTCGAGACGAAGATTTCAATCTCCATATCTCCGGATAGGAGAAACTTAAATAGGGGCATCTGTCGCACCCTAATTTTTGACCCTAAGATCCCTTTTCCTTTTGCATAACATATTAATTCAATCATTTCGTGCATAACTAACCGCTTTATCTAGCTTTGTCTGTTTTGTTTCCTTTTTAGGACAGGTGTTGCTGCAGAAGATTCAAGGTCCTGAAAGCTGTGTTGTGCGTGTGATTGTGGAGGTTCCCTAGTCTTGTGTGATTGTGCCCTCACTCTTTCTGGTCCCTAAGCCACCACCAAGCCTTTATTCCTTCATACTCCTCAGATTCCCCCCCACCGAATACCCTTTGATATGGAATTTGGTACCCTAAGACTGGTCACTGGTTGTGTGGTAAAGTTATGTTACAGGATGGCATCTCCCCCCTCTGTAAACTCTTCAAGGTTAAGAAGTGTGTTTGATCTTTGTTTTGATATGGTTCATCAATGAAAATTCAGTTTGGAAGGAATTAGAAGTTCGGATTTAAAAGTGTAAATTCAAGTCCTTATTGTCACAAGTTTACGAGATCAAGTTTGAAGTTCCTACATCATTCTTATGTTCTAATTCACATTTGGTCCCAGTATGAAGCTCGTGCCCTCTGTTTCAAGAAAAATATTTATGCTCTCGAAGCTGTCAAATTTTCTTCAAGCAAGTTTGAAGATCATTGGAAATTAAACGTCCAAGATACTTTGACTATTGGCAGAAGTTTGAAATGACAAGGATTATTCAAGTCGCAGGCAGGGTACATGAGTGACATCTCTCTTACTTATTCTATAAAGATAGATCATGGGATACGTATGTTCTTTCTAAAATAAACAAAGTTCTTTTCATTGGATTCATGATCGAGAGAGTTTAAACACCCTTATTTGAAATTTATCACCAACAATTAAATTTTAAGTTTAAAGAAGGATCAAAGCATACAAGGCTTCATTTGAGTTCAATTCTTTTATGAATTTCTAAGTACAAGTTATACCCATCATAAGAGTTCAACCCGCATTACCAAGTTTCAAATCCATGAGTCCATGATTTCAAAGTTTCAACCCACTAGAGTTACATGTCCTTGAATTTTGGCAAGTGATTCATGTTTCACCATGATTTTGTAAAGCCCTTATTCAAGTCATAGGATTTTAATTATGGAAGTTTGTTTATTTAAGGTTTCTCTTGCGTGCTATTTCGAATCGACGTCTTAATGAGATTCACCGTACGCCACCCCATGAAGAGTATTCATTGACTAAATATGTGGTAAAGATGTGGTACCAGATGAGACTTATTCAACATTTACGAATGCATACAAACCAAATATAAGTCGAGCAGTGGTAGTAGTGAGTTGATATTTTTTGGAACAGCCAATCTGCAAGTGTAAGAGTTTGTTTCACCAAGGAGTACATCTTGACGGAACGGTTCAAGGTTGAAGTTTACATTACTGATACGGATGTATACATTTTTGCCAACACCATTGTGGTTATACTAAAATAAAAACACCGTATTTATCATTACATGCATAGTTCGTTATTCAAAAGAAAGATTTGGCAAAGGGGGAGTGTCATTACATCATCATACTACATCAAATTCGTGAAAAATCTAAAGCCAAGGTTAAGTCTAATTCTTAATCCATCCTCAAGTGGGCACCTGCGTCTTCGTCAGCTAAGCTCATCATCCAAGTGCACTTCTAGGCTCCCTCATCAATATGTGAAATAATAAAAGAAATGATTAGAAAAGTTACAAGAAAACAACAGTTCTATGATTATAAAGAAATAGTTAAGAATCAGTTCATATATTCTTCTCTCCTGCAGTCTTGCTGCACTTGTACGAGTCGGACAGTTCCTTCAAGTTTACCGCACTTGCTCATAATGCCTCACCATTAGCATCCTCCGCGCTTATTCGAAAATAGCAACATAAGTCAGTTCAGGAAACTGCAAAAACAAGTGATGGCATTAATGATGAAAACCATTGTTATGATGGAAATGTTACTACACCTGAAGAATATCTATAGGAGCAGTTGTTAATCCTGAAAGTTACGAGTCCACCCCATACTAGCTTTTGGTATTGCTTCAATGCCGATCCGTGGGATATCCGCTAGTACTGTTGAGAGGCCTACTCATAAGGCAAGTGAGACATGGAGTCCACAGGCCCCAATCTTCGAAGTTCACTCATCGGTTTGCTGATGAAGAAAAGAAGTAGTTAGGACATTCGACACTTAAGCCAAACGACCTGCTATCACTTATTGTAGGCATTGAAAACGCGAGCCATAAGTTTCCAATTTAGAGAAAACCATGCGCCGCACCTTTTATTCCAACTGGCATGATTGTAGCTGCGAAGTTCAACAAAAATGCGGTCAGTGTTCAGCATTGTTAGTGAGATTCAAGAGAGATTTCCAAAACCAAATTCCATACCTATGAAGATTCATCGGTCGTCCATTTCTGAAAAGAGAAACAATCCAAAAATCAACACACACACCTCATGGCTGAAATTCATTAGCATTGATACAAAAATGATCATCACAGAAACCATGAACCTGCCAACTTTGTTCACATCCAGCATCATCAAAACAAACAAATACACAGGGCAGCAGCAAGCAGGAAAACTAGCCTGACATACCACTACATCGATCTCGGACAATTTAACAGATACCTTCCTTCGCAAGCCAGCTCGACGTCTTTCGTGGAAGACCGGTTCACAAAGTTGGAAATCTATCGCAGTTTCGACAATACAAGGGACACATAAATATATTGCTTCCTGTTCATCAGCTGATAGGTCTTTACATAAGCTCCACGATTCCGCTACCATCTACATTAGTTTTAACATCGAGTTATGAATTCACTCAATCCTTGAATCAACCTGAAAATCGAAGAGGAAAGTTTCATCAATCATATTCAAAAGGAAAGAGAAGGAAATATCTGTTCGCGAGACTACGAAGTCGTTACCTCTCCCAGCACTTTTCGTTTAAATTGCATCAATCAAAGTAATCACAGGAGAAGCGAACAACATCACGGCTGCCGATATGCTTCTGCTCGTTTCACTACATGTACCTGCGAGGTCGACAAAATCAAACAACATAGCAGTCGGCATAGTGAAGTTGATTAAGTCTATGAGGGGTATTGCAAGCTAATAAGGGTCAACTTTACATTTCAAAAAAAAAACATTGTAGTTTACCTTAGGATGCAAACAGGGATCCAAACTCAAAGTTCCAAGAAATTCAGAGATAATTATCGCTTTGGCTCTTACTTCCGTTGCCTTCTAATTTGTGGACCCAAATATGCAACAACCATTTGAATTTGCAAATAACCATCATAACCTGTTTCAAAATTTTTCCAAAACGTGTTCAAAAGCAATCAAAGCAAGAATCCAAAAAGTTTCCAAAACAATACTCCAAACATTATCAAGAGCAATTTAATCCTTTCCAAAAGCCCAAAAACCTGTCAAGTTGAAAAAGAGAAAGGAATTAAAACAGATCAGACAAGCTCAAACCAAAATGGAAACGTCATCAAGCCACATATTTTCAAATTCAATTCCATAACTCTATATAAAGGGGAAAACCATTCACAAAAGGGGACATCAGAACGTGAAGGGTTCACAACCAATCCTCAAACAATTATCAAACCAGTCAACTAAGCCATTCATCACTAAACCAGAAGGCAAGTCACCGTTATTCAATTCATCCTATTCCAAAAACCCGTCAGAAATCCTCATACACCGTTCAAATCCGGAAACCAGAAAAAACCATCAACATACATCAGAAGAACAACAATCATACCCACAGTAAAGATACGACGTACAAATTCACCGCACACCACACCAAATCGGAGACGATGAACACCAACTCAGAACAATTGCAACACATACCAAGGAGAAGAGGATTCGAGAAAGACGTACCTGATTCGAACGCATCCATAATCGACGACCTGGCTCCTTTTTGCATTATTCTCGCATTTTCTCTGCTTATCATTTTGTAATTTGTAATCACAACAATATCAATAATGGATTGGGGGATCGGGGTTCGATTGGGGGTTAGGGTTTAAAGTTAGTTTTTTTTCCTGGTTTCGTTTGGATTCGAGAGAGGTGAGATACGAGTTGAGGGGAAACAGAGAGATTTGAGGAACGACTATGGTATTGGCGACGGTTAGGGTTTCGAACCCGTTTGAGAGTGGAGAGAACGAGAAAGGTTTGATACGAGAAAGGAAAGAAAATCGAGAGGGAAGGAGAGATCGGAGAGGTGAGCGGTCGCGGCGAGCTTTTTTCGTTTTCCGATGGGTTGTCTTCCGCGAGAGAGAGTGACGTTGGAGTTGCTCTTATTTCTTTGTTTTTTTCCTTTTTCGTTTTTTTCTTTTTTTTTATAATTAATTTGAAACCCTTTTTTTATAGTTAAATTATAAAACCACTCTTGTGATTAGAATAAAATAAACATTTCATAATTAAAAATTAAAAAAATCTCTTTAGTAATTTAATTTAAAACTGTTTCTTTTGTATTATTAATTTAAAACTTTTTCCTTTTATAATAATTAATGTAAAACCTTTTCTTATGTAAATAAATCTAAAACCCTTTTTATAATAAAATTAAAACTTTCTTAATAATAGATAATTGAAAATTTTTAATATTAATTAAAGTTTAACCTTCTTTTATAATACTTAACTCAAAACTTTGCATAACGATTAAAATTAAGGCATTTTCTATTTAATTTAAACCTTTTTAATTAAAGCTTTTAATAATATTTAATCTAAAAACTCCTTTATAACAATGATTAATTTTAAAATCTTTTAATAACTAATTCAAAATTCTTTTTATAACAATAAGAAAAATTAAAACTCTCTTTTCCTCTTTAATAACCTTTTTTAATCTAACTCTAAATCAAATATTAACGAGTACCTTTTAATATTAAACTTTTATTAATAGATTTTTTTTAACTTTATTAATATAACTTTAAAACTAATATAAAACTCTTAAAATAATTAACCCTTTTTAAGAAAACTCTAATTAAAAGTAATCCTTAATAAAATTCTCACAATATTAAGTCTTAAAAAATCAACTCTTTTCTTAAACTGTTCCCTATTATAATCCTTCGTCACGCGCTTGAGTGTTCGTTTGTGTGTTCCTTAATATCTTGTTTGTGATTGATGCCTTATCATGCCTTATTATGCTTTACGATTACTTGATGAATGTATATTCAAACCTTTTCAAAACATAAAAATCTTCGATCCAACGTCGAGCCAATTTTCTACCCATGTAAGTCGATCGCCTTAGGGCATCGCATTCGACCTTTGGTCACTAGACACAAGTCTAGCATCACTTTGCTAGCACCCTCGCCTAAATAACAATAAATTAGTCGCATAAATATCCAAGGGAAAATCCCATGCATGATAACCATGTTATTGTGCATGGTGCATATCATTTGCATCATAATCGACACCCTTAAGTTAAGACTATTAGATAACTTAGGATAGACTTTCTAGGTTAGTCCCCCCTCAATTTTGATTTTTTAATCAAACTTTAGCCCACCTAATTCTCCACACAAGAGAATTAGATGTTAATCATCTCAAAGAAAGGGACATACAATCCCATACCCCACAAAATTCAAACATTTTCAAAACTGTGGTGGTCTTTCTTAAGATGATGACTCATCTTCCTCTCCTAAACCTTTAAAACATTTAGTATCCTTAATAAGGAACTACAAGTGCTCTGATTCCCTCCTGACAGGATATGTAGGCACAAGATGCGATATCTTGTCGAGCACACTTAGGATTAAAAAAATAATAAATCACTTACCCTTAAACCCTTAGCAAAAAAAAAAAAAAACAACAACAAATAACATAAAATAATCAAGAGGTTCCTGTAGAGTACTACAGATATCTAGGATGCTAACACCTTCCCTAGGTATAACCAACCCCCGAACTTAGAATCTTAGTGCATTTGCATTGCATTGTGGAAATTCGGTTTTTCTCCCTTCCCTTGGATAAAATCAAAGACCGGTGGTGACATTAAAAATGTGATCCTAGTTAACTAATAACTATGGTATCCAATTTTCACCGCGACAGTTACATGATGTTATTAATCTATATATGTATTTATTATTAATTTAGATGTCAAGTATTGGTAGACCTAGAGGAAGACCTAGAGGATTTGGAGGCAAAGGGAACGGTAAGGTTCCATCTATTCCTACTAGTTTGGAACAAAGGAATACTACTATGTACAAAACTCCATCTGGCAGCATACCATCTCTTTCATCTAGTAACCCAGGTGTTCCTCTCAGTACTTTTCCCGTTCCATCCATTCCTTCTTGTTTACAGCAAAGGAACAATTCAAATTACACAACTCCGCCTATTAAAACACCTTCTCCATCATCTAGTAATTCATGTGTTCCTATTGGTACTGCCCATGTTTCATCTCCTACTACTGAAGCAACAACAAGTCCTCAAAATACACAACCCTAAACAGACACCGAATCTGAGACTGTACCACAAACAGAAGAAGATAATGATCAGAATAGCAAATCCCAACATTTTATCCCATTTGAGGACCCTACCTTAACCGGTCCTCATAACCCGCATCTACCATGGGGCAAGGATCATTCAGATAACAAAGTTTGGATTTATACTCTGAGAGGATACTAAGTCGAGTTTTTTTTATAAATTTAATATGTATGTATAGTTAATGAATTTATTATTTGAAAATTATGAATACTTTGTTTTTAATTTGTTGATGTAATCCCTTTGTTAAATTTCACAGCTTCTATCCCGATGATAATGCGACTAAAGACATATCAAAGGCAATTAAATCTATGTTTGATGGTGCTTACAACAATTGGAAATGTTGTAACTCTAAAATCAAAGAAATGTGGTTCAAAGAGTGGGCGGTAATGTATCTTGGTTATTTTCTATCATTCCATATATTGAAAATTTAAATTATTTTAAAGTTAATTTCTATTGTTATTTTCAATAATTTTAGAAAGGCTACAAATGGATTGGTGAACAAGAGACAACTCTTAAGGCTTTGTGGACTTCTAAAGCTAAAGATCTACTAAGAAAGATAATGGCAAGAGCACGTGAAAAAATGCCACAAAAACCCACATGGATCTCAAAAACCGTGTGGGCACAATTGCTTGTAAAGTGGGAAGATGAAGATTATCAAACATTATGATGTGTGGTGGTTGCTAACCGTAATTCAGATATTGGTGGTTCGTTGCACACTCAAGGATCTAAGAATCAACTAAAGCATGAACTTGAATTGGTAAATTTTATTTCATATTGTATTATATTATTTTTACTAATGATATACTTATTATGTGTGTATGTCTAAACAAATGCAGAATAAAAGTTTAGGAAGGATTCCACACAAGGGGGAACTATTCAAGAAGTGTCATACAAGGAAGGGGACACAAAATTTTGTGGATAAGAGATCAAGTGATGCATATGTGAGTATCATGTTTATTTCTCTTTTTATTCAACTAGTTATTTTTGCATAACTTATTTTAAAGGTAGATAAAAGAATAGGTGGCATGAAATGCACCATATAATTTCTTGGGGGAGGGTGATTGTTCACAAGTTGAGTCTTCCATATAATTTTCTCGTTCCCTACTGCTTGCATCTCCTCATCTGTCTCTCCCATTCATGCCAGGTATCAGCTTTATAGGTATATTCTTACACTAAATTTCACTTTGATTGAGGTTATAAAAAACATCAAAAAGAGTTTTTTTATGAATGAATCGTGTAACAATTAGCGAGTTTGATTAACTCGGCAGAGTTACGAGTCAAAATCGAGATAGCAAATGTTGTATTCATCATTGTTGTCACCATCAAGTTATTATAAAAACTTGTAGTGGTACTGCGTCTTTTTATAGTTGGATTTTTCGATTTTAAAAAAGATTTTAGATTTTTGGATGAAACAAAATTTATTTGATTTCAAATTTTCAATCTCTTTCTTTTCTTTTTTTTTTATTCAAAAGAGAAATAGATTCACATTCATTGAAATTTACAAATATTATAATCATTAATATTTTCTTTATTCATCATTTCATATTGAGAAAATTGAGGTGATGGTTGAAGTGTTGGTGTTTAAAGGGGTGAGAGTGTACAAAGGGTCCAATGGATGTTATAGAGAGTGAGGGGATATGAAATTAATGAAATTACATGTTATGTTAACTTAGGGTGATTGCATAAAATGAAGAGCTAGAAAAGGAAGACAAGGGAATTGGATTATTTTAAAACTCTTTTACACAATCATCAAATTAGATTCATAACTTACATGTTTGTTGGCTCAACACAGTCTTTACAGGTAATCATGCCTTATTTATCTACATAAGGTTGGTTGTCTAGAAATAGAAAAAAAAAGGAAAGAGATAGACAATGATTCTACTAATTTGCTCTGGTTTGTTAAGTTTAGTTCTGTCATATAAAACTGTTAGAAAATGTTATATTCAATTGCTTACAAAGCTTCAATTGAATAGAGATGATTTTAGTCATGTTCCCTTAATGTAATGCATGCAGCTTGATGGTGTTTGTTGGTCTCTGTTATCTTGTTCATTATCTTAGATAGAGACATGTTATCTTAAATGGATTTTAAAAACACTAGTTTTCTTTTCTTTTTCAGGAAAAATTTGTGAATTTATGTTCACAAGTTGAGTCTCATCCTCAATTTTCTGAATCTGGTAATACCGAAAGTGATACTCAACCCAAGCCTATTGATTATGATACTTTAATGATTGAAGCTGTTGGAGGAATAAATGCAAAGGGTAGAGTATATGGACTTAGTTTAGATGGAAGTATGCGAGCTCGTGCCTCAACCTCTAGGTCAAATAAATATTCAGATTATGCCGATATTGTTCGTGGTATGAGTGGAGAGGTTGAGGCGTGATTAAGACAGACAATTGCAGACCAACAAAAAATAATTAATTCCATCATTGCTCGACAAAATAAAATGTTTGCCGTATTTGCCAAACACGCAAATATTGATTTGGATTCAATGGATTTTGATGAAGATGAACTTTCTGTTGGTAATGCTACTCATGAAAGTAATGTAAATAATGGTAGAGATGTAGCTCATGAGTAATGTTGTTGTCTTTGGATTGTATAATTTAAAAATCATTGGAAGTTTAATATTTTGTTGGATTTCAAGGTATTTTGTAAGCTTAATATTGTTTAATACTTATATGTTGTTAAGACTTTGATACTTATGTAATGATGGAATTGGTATTTGCAAGTGAATTTTAAGTTTGATTGATTTTTTGGATTTTTAGCTTGATTGAGTTATTAAAATTGTTATGATGAAATTAGTTTGATTTAATTATTGACATTGGGACAGAATGTTAGAAAAATTTTGTCAATATTTTAAGTTGAAATATTAAAATTTCATGACTATAAATTGGGACAGAATGTAAGAAATTTGTCACAATAATGGGACGAAATGTTTTAATTCTGTCTCGATCTTGGAACAGAATATTACATGATCATGATGATATTAGACAGAATGTTTTGAATTCTGTCGAGATATTAGGACAAAATAATATGATTATGTCGCAATATTGGGACATAATAGTATGATTATGTCGCAATATTGGGACGAAAAATACAATTTCTCTCGCAATATTGAGACAGAATATACATATTTTGTCGCGATATTAGGACGGAATAAAAAAATAATTTTAAAAAATATTAGATTTCGTCCATAATTCCGTCCCTATTTTGCGACAGAAGTTGAATTTTTGTCCCCAAGCAATTGCTACAGGCGAATTGAGACAAAATTATTTTTTCGCGAATTCCATCCCCAAACTAAATTGGGACGAAAATTTGTACTGTTGTGCGACGGAAATTTCCGTCCCAAATTGATTTTTTTTCTTGTAGTGCTAGGAAATATAACCCAAAGACTAATTGTCATTGACTTCTTGAGTATTCTGACTACACTCAGTCTCTCAAGGAAATTAACCAAAGGTTAAGATAAACAAGGTTTGTGTTTAGAAATTGATTCAAAAAGAAGATACATAAGTTTAAATCAAATATTACACTTAACAAAGATATTTAAAGAAGATGTTCTAAGTGTATGAGTGTAAGAAACACATCTTTTTTTTTCTCTTTCATGTATGATCTTTGAGTGTATGTGTTTGCAATGCAAATCAGTTAGTTATATCTTCCAATCTTCCAATACCTCTATATATAGGAAAAAATAGATTCGTTTGAGGGTGGAGTTAAAATATCCGCAATGTAATAGTTGTATGAATGTCACTTCATATTGCAATATTAGAGTGGTGCTTGCAGCAGACAGTTGATGAGAATGATGGGACGTGTGAAACTTCTTTTAGTACATAGTACAATACTTTACATAGAAAGTAGATTTGGTTTTGTACTTTTATCACATTAATCAGTCGTTGACCTTTGGATTTAATCTTCTAGTCATAGGCTTCGTATACAAGTTGATGAAGCTTGAGTATAGTTCATAATCTATCTTCTGAACTTGGTGAGGCTTCAGAGTCTTTGGAGTTCAAATTTTTGAGACTTTCAAAAGCTGGTACTCATAATCTTTATCAGAGTCTATATGGATAGTTTCTGTTCAAAAATTTTGACTTATCAAATCAGATGTTTAACTTTCTTATAAACACACTTTTAATGTTTCATGTGGTTCAGAGTCTAGGTGTCTTCAGAGTCAGAATATGTTTTCTATTATCTGCACACTTAGCAAAATAGTCAGAGTATACAATTATTCTCTACACTTTGTTATTATCAAAACTCAAAGATAGTTGTAAAACCAAACTTGTTTCAACAATCTCCCCTTTTTTAATGATGACAAATCCATGTATTTTGATGAACAATTTTTACTTGGATAACTGTTTTTATAAAACATCACAAATAGGTTTGTAAGCCGCCCATGAGTTTTATATTTATCAGATTTTTCTTAATTTCTTCAGAGCGAGGTTTGCAAGTCCCCCCTAAGTTGAGAATAGAAAAATTGACGCTCAACGTGATTTTAGCATTTTTTTTTGGGTTTTATTAGGGTTATAAGATATATCAAAATCATATTCATTTGCTTCCCTTTTGTCATCCAAAAAGTTTAATATAAACGAAATAGCATAACAAGAAGTAAATGCAAAAAAAAAAGATAACCAAGAGAAAAGAAAAACAACTTTCATTGATAATAAGAAAAACTACAAAAGAAAGTAAAAGAGCTAATGAGGAGTTTAAATAGAAGGGGAAAATGAGTTAAAATGTTTAGGAGGGAGTAGGTAGAGACCTAAACAAAAGAGACTTAACATTTACCAATGAAGATTGCAGTAATAGCGTTTATAACAAGACACGCAACAAGACACACTCGTCATAAGATATTATTACAGAGTATTAAAAAAGAGCAATAATAAAACATTTAAAAAAACATGTAATAAAACTATTTTGAAAAAGAAAATAAATGTTTGAAAAACACACGCAATCTGACAAAGGGAGGGGAATGAAGAGATTTTCTCTTTAACCAATAAATATTATCCCAATAGGTCACATCAATCATTCAGATGGCTTTAACGTATTACATTTGTCTTACTTTAGAGCCATGTAAAAATGCTAGATTACCACCATTAATATCAAGAAATTAGAGTACAAAAGAAAGAAAATCCCAGAAGGGTTATGATTTTGGACCTTATGACCCAGAGAGCCTCCTAACTTCACAGGGATAACTGGTTCAGTGTCAATATATCTCAGAGCCATATTTTGACTCTCCAGAGACTACACATATTGAAACAAATTTGTTTTATTCTAGACAAAGATACATTTTCAAATTTCTCAGAATAAAAACAAATTTATCTTCAACAAGGGATTTTGTGAAGATATCATCCCATTGATGATCTATACCTATGAATTTTAAATTAATAACATCCTTCTGAATATAATCTCTTATAAAAAGATGCTTGATTTCAATGTGTTTAGCTTTGAAGTGCAAAATAGGATTCTTTCATAAACAAATAACAAAAGTATTATCACATAAGGATTTTTCTCATATAGTTGATAATCATTTAGCTGACTTTTCATCCATAAAATCTGAGTGTTGCAACCAAGTGCTGCAATGTATTCAGCCTCTGCTGTTGATAATGTTATTGTTGACTACCTCTTGCTGGATCAAGAAATAATATTATCGCCTAGAAACTAACAGTTTCCACAGGTGTTCTTCCTTTTTAGTTTATCTCTAGCATAGTCAGCATCACAATAACCTACTAACTTGTAATATTTGAATTTTCTATAATGCAACCCAATGTTAGTAGTACCTTTCAAATATCTAAAGATCCTCTTAATAGATGTTAAATGAGACTCTCTAGGATCTGATTGCAATCTTGCACAAAGACATATGTTGAATAAAATATCACGTCTAGAGGTTGTCAAGTATAAGAGAGATCCAATCATACCTCTATATACCTTTTGTTCTACCTGTTTGGTTTCATATTTCTCTAGGATGCATGTTGGATACATTGGGGCCTTGTTCAATTTACACTCTGACAAGTCAAACTTCTTCAGAAGTTCCCTTTTATATTTGCTTTGGTGGATATATGTTCCTTCTGAATTTTTGTTGATCTGAATCCCTATAAAGAACTTTAATTCTCCCATTAGACTCTTCTTAAATTATGCCTGCATAGACTTAGAGAATTCTTTGCAATAGTAGCATCAGCAGAACCAAAAAATAATATCATCAACATAAATTTGCATAACTAAGATATCATTTTTGAATGTCTTACAAAACAAAGTTATATTTACCTTCCGCTTATAAACTCATTTTTCAAAAGAAAATTGCTTAGTCTTTCATACCATGCTTCAGGAGCTTGTTTCATATCATACAAAGATTTTTTTTTGTTTATAAACAAAATATGGGTTTTTGTGATTTTCAAAATCAGGAGGTTGATATACATAAACTTTTTCAGTAATGTAGTCATTAAAAAAATGCACTCTTAATTTACATTTGATATAAAATGATGTTATGATTTACAACAAAGGAAATTAAGAGACGAATATACTCTAACTTGACCACTGGTGCAAAAGTTTTAGTATAGTTAATTCCCTCTTGTTGACTATAGCCTTGTGCAACCAATCTGGTTTTGTTTCTTACCACT
Source organism: Lathyrus tuberosus (assembly GCA_022829125.1). Classification (NCBI taxonomy): domain Eukaryota; kingdom Viridiplantae; phylum Streptophyta; class Magnoliopsida; order Fabales; family Fabaceae; genus Lathyrus; species Lathyrus tuberosus. Next base: position 8,903,356 of record JALAZF010000044.1, on the reverse strand, counting down.
TCTCCTTACTAATTCATCTTTTTTTTGAAGACCCATTTGGTTTCTATAACAAGGGTTCCTTTAGGTCTGTGTACAATATCCCATACACTATTTTTGGAGAATTGATTAGGATCTTCTTGCATAGCCAGAGTCCATTGTGTGTCCAAAAGTGCTTTATCAATGGAAGTAGGTTATATTAAAGACAACAATCCTAGAAGCATTTCCTTAGAAGGTTTAAATGAGGACCCGGTTCTGATGGGTTCTAATTTATCTCCCGGAATCAATTCCTCAGGATGTGAAGAACTTTGCCTTTGTTTCCTCAGAGATATTGGTGAGGCAACAACTTCTGATTCAAATTGTGCACCTTTGGGTTGAGAGTATTTAGTCTTTTACTTCATATTCCTTGCCTTTAGAATCTAAGTAGCTAATCTCCAGATCTGCAAACTTTTCAACTATCTTTGACTTTTCAAAGTCAATCTTGTCATAAAACTTAGCATGAATTGATTCCTTAACAATTCTTGTTTCTGTGTTATATACTCTATAACCTTTTGAGCGTTCAGAGTATCCTAACATGATACATTTTTATGCTTTGGAATCAAACTTGTTTAATTTCTCTTTAGTGTTTAGGATAAAACAAGAACTTCCAAAAGAATTAAAATATGAAATGTTGGGTATTCTGTTTTTCCACAATTCATAAGGATTCTTAACCATAATAGGTTTTATAGAGATCCTACTCTAAATGTAACACATTATGTTAGCTGCTTCTGCCCAAAAGTACTTTGCAACATTTGTTTCATTGATCATGATTCTGGCCATTTCTTGCAATGTTCGATTTTTCCTCTCTACAACTCTATTATGTTGAGGATTTCTAGGGCAAGAGAAATTATGTGAAATGCCATGTTCATCAAAAAGTTTTTCATAGTCTTTATTTTCAAATTCTCCACCATTATCACTTTTAACTTTAACAATCTTAAAGTATTTTTTATTTTGTACTTGGGAGCAGAAGGTAACAAACAAAGCATGTGACTCATCCTTGTGTTTAAGAAAGTTGACCCATGTCCACCTATCGTAGTCATCAAAATGACTAAACCATACTTTTTACCATTGACAGAGGCTGTTTTCACATGCCTAAAAAGGCCAATGTGTAAAAGCTTCAAAGGCCTAGAGGTTGAAACAACATTTTTTGCTTTGAAAGATGTTTTTGAAAACTTGCCTTTCTGACATGCCTCACAAAGAGCATCTGAAGGGGGTTGAATTGTGTTCTTCAATTTGTGTTGCTTCTAAAAACTTGACTTTCTTCAATCTGTTCAGATCCTAATAATATGTATGTAGCAAACTAATAATCAGAAGTAAGTAAATGATAAATGCACACACATAGATTTATCCTGGTTCCTCCCAAACTGAGAGTAATTAAGTCCCTTTGTATCACAAGAGATTTATCACTATAATCAAACCTTGATTACAATTGCTTATGCCCTCAAGCATAAGACTTTTCTTTGCTCAAACCTACAACCTAAGACTTGTCTGCTCAATCAGCACCTGATCAAGACTTCCTGCTTAGATTATCAGATCCTAAGACTTTCCTGCTTATACCCTCAAGTACAAGACTTCTTGCTCAGACTCATAGCCTAAGACTTTCCTGCTTAATTCACATGGATTCAAGACTTCCTGCTCATACCCTCAGCCTAAGACTTTCCTACTTATATTCCACGAATCCAAGACTTTCTGCTTAAATCCCACAGATTCAAGACTTCCTGCTCATACCCTCGAGTACAATTCTTTTCTGCTCGGATTCCATGATTCCAAGACTTTCCTGTTCAGACCTACAGTCCAAGACTTCCTTGCTTAATCAATAATTTGATCAAGACTTCAATGCTCAAGCACATAGCAGGAGACTTACTTGGCTCAAGCTCATAGCAAGAGACTTTGATGCTCAAGCACATAACAAGAGATTTTCTTTCTAAACTACTAAACAACCTGTTTAGTAGAATAGGCAACAAGGTGTACTTGATATACAATCAGAGGTACATGGCAATAACTATAACAAAGATCATATCACTTAATATTTCTAAGATATTCATTATTTAATAAATCTTAAGGCTTTGTACAATTTACAACAGATTACAGAAACTTTGCATACTCAACGTTGTTGTTAATCTTGTCATTCTTCCATGTTGATAGAAGCATGAGACATTCCTTTTCTTCTTGGCCCTTTTTCTTTATTCCTTGTTGTTGATCCAGATTGAATCTTCAGCTACTTAAATAGCAGATACAAAAAAATAGTCGTTGGAAGAGATAATTTGCACAAATGTCTTTGTTATTCCATAGTACTAAGAGACGTTGAAGATAGATACACAAAAAGATCTTTATCCATTGTGTAACTTGTTTAACCGCAGCGTCTTCCTTGTGATTTGTACTATAGATCTGTTGAGAGTGGATATCCATAAAGCATGTCAACTCTCCTTGAGCCATGTGAACACATACTCTATCTAACAAACTGATTTGACATTGTAGCTTGCTTTATGCAGTACGAATCACTTAACTTTGTCTGTGGTTTTTAATGATCACTAGAAGCTCATACATTCAATAAGTGTAGAGATAACATATTGCTCTTTTGATGCTGATACATTGAGCTTCAGAGTCTATGCAATCTTATATCATCAGACTTCACTTAAGAATGTTCTTCAATTCTGAACCATCAGAACCCAATAACTGAGCTTTTCTCAAATGCGTTCTCTTAACAGATTCCGAGTAGATTTTCTTTAAGCTTTGGAACCTGCATATTTAGAACACACATTAGATAACACCATTGTTCTTTCAATATTTTATTATCATCAAAACCTAAATGATACATTTCATGAACAAATCTTGTTCTAATAGATTCTTGTGATCCTTCTTTTATTGTTCATTCATTTTTCTTCTTTCAAGCTTAGCGACATTTGTATTTATAGGATGCGTGTAACCATTTATCACCATATCCCATAGATCAACATCACAACCTATGAAGAAACTTTTGATTCTATCTTTCCACTAGTCGAACTTTTCTCCATCAAAGATTTAAGGTTTTGCAAAATAATGATCCTTATCATTGTTTGCATGTGCCATATTGTATTTCAAAAAGAATGGATCTTTATCTGACACGGTTAAGTGTTTGACACAAAGTAGTAAAAAAATAGAATCGGAACTATAATGCCAATTGAAGGTGCAAGAAATACAAGAAAAGGGGTTTGAATTGGGTTTCTGAATTTAAAAACTTTTGCAACCCAGTATCTCAAACAGTAAGATAATGATAAAGATAAGAACATAAGTATTTTTATCCCGGTTCTCTATTAACGAAGCTACGTCCAGTCCACCCGCCTGAGTGATTTTGCCTTCTCAATAAGGACTTAATCCAATAATCAAACTGATAATAGCAAACTCAAAGACACACAGACTAAGACTTCTTGAAAAGTTATGAATATACCCTAGTCTCTCAAGGAAATATAACCCAAAGACTAATTATCAATGACTTCTTGAGAATTTTGACTACACTTAGTCTTTCAAGGAAATTAACCAAAGGTTAAGATAAACAAGGTTTATGTTTACAAGTTACTTCAAAAAGCAGATACATAAGTTTAAATAATATATTACACTTAACAAAGATATTTAAAGAAGATGTTCTAAGTGTATGAGTGTGAGAAACACTTCTTTTATTTTTCTCTTTCACGTATGATCTTTGAGTGCATTTGCTTGCTATACAAATCATTTCTTTATATCTTCCAATCTTCCAAGACCTCCATATATTGGAAAAAATAGATTCGTTGGAGGGTGAAGTTGGAATATCCTCAATGTAATAGTTGTATGAAGGACACTTCATATTGCAACATCAGAGTGACGCTTGCAACAGAGAGTTTGTGAGGATGATGGGACGTGAGGTACTTCTTTTGGTACATACTATAATACTTTACATATAAAATATATTTACTTTTGTACTTATATCACATCAATCAGCCGTTGGCCTTTGGATTTAATCTTCTAGTTAGATGCTTCATATACAAGTTGATGAAGCTTGAGTAGAGTTCATAATCTATCTTCAGAACTTGGTGAAACTTTAGAATTCTGAGTTCTGAGACTTTTAGAAGCTGTTGGTCATAATCTTTATCAGAGTCTATCTGGATAGTTTATGTTCAGAAATGTTGACTTATCAAGTTAGATGCTTGACTTTCTTATAAACACGCTTTTAATATTTCATGTGGTTCAGAGTCTAGGCGTCTTCAGAGTCAGAATCTGTTTTATATTATCTGCACACTTAGCAAAATAGTAAGAGTACAAAATTGTTCTTTACACTTTGTTATCATTAAAACTCAGGATAGTTGTAAAACCAAACTTGTTCCAATAATACTTTTAGTTGAGTCCCTTGGGCGAGACTTTTAATTGAGTCCCTCAAGCAAAACTTTAAGTTTAGTTTATCAGGTGATACTCTAAGTTGATTCATTCAAGCGATACTTTAAGCTGAGTCCCTCAGTCGAAACTTTTATTTAAGTCCATCGAGCGAGACTTTTAGTTGATTCCCTTAGGTGAGACTTTAAGTTGAGTCCATCATGTGATACTTTAAGTTAAGTTCATCGGGCGAGACTTTTAGTTTATTCCCTCTAGCAAAAATTCGATTTAAGTCCATCATGTGATACTTTAAGTTAAGTCCATCATGTGATACTTTAAGTTGAGTCCTTCACGTGATACTTTAGGTTGAGTCCCTCAGATGGGACTTTTAGTTTAGTCCCTTAGGAAAACCTTTAAGTTGAGTCCAACAGGAGATAATTTAAGTTTAGTCCCTTGAGCGAGATTTTAAGTTAAGCTCCTCAGGTGAAACTTTATGTTTATTCCCTTCACACATACACACACACACACACACACACACAGAGAGAGAGAGAGAGAGAGAGAGAGAGAGAGAGAGAGAGAGAGAAAGAGATACTTTTATTTGAGTCCCTCATGTGAGACTTTAATTTGAGTCCCTTAGACGAGACATTAAGTCGAGTCCCTCAACGAGGCTTTTAGTTGAGTCCCTTTGACAAGACTTTTAATTGAGTCACTCGGGCAAGACTTTTAGTTGAGTCTCTCAAGCGAGAATTTTTAAAGGGTGAGTTCAATTTTGGCTTTGTATTCTCATCATTATTTGTATTGTCGTCCTTTGCAGGCTAGTTTGTAGCCACACCCTTAGGGGTTTTTCTTTAATGAATATCCTCACGCCCTTTGGCGACCCGTTTATGAAATTCTTGGAATTTTGACTTTTCTGTTATTCAAGGCTTATGGCAAGTTGCTGGTTAAGGTGGTGATGATTCCTTGTTTGGAGTTAGATGAGTAGCCCATCGAGACGACAAGGATTCTTCAATGAAGCTCCAACGTATTTAATTGCCTCATAGGGTAGTAAGAATCCTTCAATGAAGGTCCATTGTATTTAATCGCCTCATAAGACAGTAAGAATCCTTCAATAAAGGTCCAAAATAAAAGTACATCGTAGGGCTACAATGATCCTTCAATGAAAATCTAACATAAAATTGCCTCGTGGGTGACAAGAATCATTCAATGAAGGTCCGTCATTAAGGTCTCTTAGGATCATTTTTTACTGCTTTTAAGATGAGTTCAATTATCTTGCATTTTAATACTCATGGAGAGAATTGTTATCCTTTAACTTTTTACATAGTAGCTCAGTTATCTTTTGTTACCATAATTTCGCCAAAGTTGTTAATAAACCTGCATTATGATAAAATTGATGTTCATGTTAATAAAGTCAATACTTTAAAATTATATTTTTGAATAGCTCATTCGGCCGATTCTAGATAAAGATATTTGTATTGTTTGCCACTACTAAACATCATATAATATTAGGAATATGTGACTACAAATTAAAATATATAAGTGAATGTTTACCAACAAAATGTCTTCTTATAAAATAAGGCAAAATACATTTTTTGGTCCTTTATCTTTACATTTAAATCCATTTTGGTCCTTTAATTTTAAAAGAGACCAATTGAATCCTTTAATTGTTCAAAAAAAATTGTAAGGTAAGGAGTGCCACTTTATTTAAACCCTTTGTGAGTTTTATCTTTAACCAATGTGGGACTTAGATTTTTCTTAATACACCCCCTCACGCCCTCTTGATCACAGCATTCTTTGAGCGTGGTGCGCATATATGAATGGTGGGTATCCCGAATCGATAGACTCGTAATACCATGATAGAATTAAAGTTTGACCGAACTCATTCCCACAAAATCGACTTGTAAGGTGAGGAGTGTCACTCTATTTAAATCCTTTGTGAGTTTTATCTTTAACCAATGTGTGACTTGAGTTTTTTTTCCAATAAACCGTGTTTATTTATGTACGCGGGACAACTGAGTTGGCAAGGTCACCAAAATTCTAAAAATAGGACCCAAAATTTTCTTCAACAAGAATCAAACCATGGTCACCATGGTTACATGGAAAGGTTTTGTAGTACTAGGCTACATCATGTTTGTCTGTTTGTTTTAAGAATCAAATATATATTAACAAACCATATGTTTTTCAACAATGCAACCAGATGCATTCTATCTAGATTCATACCATATGCATTCTATCCTCAATGCAACCACACATTTTCCAACATTATTGATGAAGCCGAAGCATCATATGAAACATCAGAACAAATAAGTGCCACAAATAAGACCTTTAAACAATGTTCCGAGACAGATCGAGTAAATGGTCATAAGTGTTTTTGTGCTGTTAGCATTGTTCTGCTAATGTCCTTAAAATATCTTGAGTAGAACTTACACTATATATCATTTCCTGCCTTGCTGTATACCCTTCACTTTCAATCTAAATTTGCAATACATAGATATGATTTGAAACTTAGTTATCAAAGTATTAATCTGAAGCTCCTTAAGGCTCTAATAGTAATTTATATAATACACAAAGGTCATGATTTTTTGTATTGAAATATTGTTTTTCAGTTCCTAACACTTAATTTTTTTTAATGGAAAATGTTACCAATTGTTAGTGGGGTGGAGTTGAACCATGAACTCTTATCACTCCAACCTTGTCACTCCTGAGTTCCTAATACTTCTGATTTAGTTTGTTTCGCAGACCCAGTCCCTTTTTGTCTAAACAATATCATCTTGCTATTAATTTAATTTTCATATTGCAATAACTTCTTTTAACCCAATGTTAAATATCTTTATTATTTGCTGTCTTGATTTTTCTATTCATGATTTCTTTTACAACATTTTTCACCTCCACTAACAGTCCCCTCAATCAAATCTTGCACAAGAAATTCTAGGTTTCGTCAAATTTCAGTTTTGTCAAGTTGCTTTCACATCAACTACCTACAATGTATGTAACAAAACACTTAGTTAGGATAATGTTACTTACAAAACAACATTTTTCCTTAATGAATAGGCTTATACCGATTGATTATACCGATTTCAGGTTCGGTGATTTGTTGCATGTTCATGATGAACATTGCAGACACATCATACGCTTCCTTTCCAGATCCATACGCTTTCTTTCCTGAAATTCTTAATGAACATTGTTCTTAAAAGAATTGGAATCTAAGATGTTTGATTTCTTCCAAAAATTCTTGATGAACATTGCATGCCAACTGTTTGATGTTTGCCTTATGTGAGCATTGTTTAAATATGGCAAATGTATTCCAAATTAGTGTCACATCAGCGCCACGTGTATTTTAAATAGACACTGAATATGATTTTGACATATGGAATTAATAAAAATCGGAACTTTTAAAAATTAAAAGTGTAAAATGGATCCTAAAATAAAGATAAAAAAAAAAATAATAATTAAATTTTTGAATAGCTCATCCGACTGATTCCATATTTATATTGTTTGCCGCTACTAAACATAATACTATAATATTAGGAATAATGTGGCTGCATCTTAAAATATATAAGCAAATGTTACCAACAAAATATTTTCTTATACAATAACTAGCCACAAGCTTATTTATTTGTGAAATAGAAAGGAATGTCAGGACTCTTTCTAAACATTTGTCTTCTATGTATTATATTTAACTATTAAATTATATTTCATGAGGATATGCTCATAACAATGATAAATTAGCTCATAACAATGATAAATTAGTGGATTTGGAGAGTGTGCTTCTTTCAACATCTCAGGTTAAAATTCTATTAGATGCAATTAATTTTTGTATTTGGTCCGTTCATACGAAACTTTGCTTTAGCTTTAAACGAGACCTCCGCTAATAGATAGTAAGATTGATCATTTTAGATTATTCGATCGCAAAGTCGGATACTAATTTAAAAAAAAAAAAAACTTAAGGTCTATACTAAAGTCTAAAATAGAACTTGAAGACGTGTGATCTATTTTGACTTTTATGTAAATATAAACTAGGAGAAATTCAAGATTTATGAGCATCACGGTCCTAGCATGCATAGTAATTAATAACTTGATAAGTAATATTTGTTCATGAGTTATTAAAAGAAAATGATTTTCAATACAATAGCTGGAATTAACAAACCTTGGTACTATTTTTCTTTTCCATGGTAGTATTGGCATAGGAGTTATCACTAGTACTGCGATTGTTTGACGCCTTCTCATTATGAAATCTTGCTTCGTTGTGAGCATTAAGAACTACACATTAGCACTCAGGATCGGAGTTTCGTCACGAGACCAAACTTGTACCATCAAACTTTTGAATTCACATAAAATCAATTTTTTATAGTGCACATATTGAGCATTCGAAAGCTTTGTTGAATCTTTGTCAAAACTCTAGGCCTTCCTTAGACACAGTTGTAGTCCCCAAACTGTTACTTGACTGACCACCACCTTGACTATGGGTAATAACTAATGCTCACAAGATGGACCTCACATACAACATTACCATAACAATTTACAAAACATTCCATATGCAAAAAAGGAAATGAAATAGTTAACTTTATCATAAAGAAATGCAAGATTCACCTTTAAAGAAGTTTCCAATAGCAGTTATTGATCCGTATCTATTGAAAAACACACAACACAAGTAAACGAATGCTTCTAAATTGAATATTAAGAAAGTTGCAAAATATAGAAACTCTTGATCCTAATAATACTTGTGTTCCACAAATCATATTTACTTTTATCCCTTATTGTGATAGAGTAAAACTAAAGAGCATATCTATCGAAGTTGGAAACTTATCCAGGGAGGGAACCATCCTCGACACACTTACCAAACGAGCCTCTCCTTTGTCTGTAGAAGTCAGTTATAATGGATGGGTTTGAAGTTTTGTGATCATCCCTTGGTGCAAGGCTTTGTTTGCGCCAATGACTTCTTCCCTGGGTTTTCGAACCGTACCCATTTTTTTAATGTTATAACTAGAATCCTATGGTGGTTTTGATTTTGAACCACATGGGGTATATTCTGACTATCACATGCAATGTATGAGAACTGTAACGCCTGAATTGTGAAGGCTTCTATGGAGAAAGTCACCAAAGCCATGGCCAGGAACTATTGTACATTGACTGAGGAATGAATCTTGAGGTCGGGTTAGTTTTATCGGCTCTTACGGTGGATGTCAATTATACTTGCTAAAAGTATAATGTGCAACAACCCAAAAACTGTACCCCTTCTTAGGTAGGTTTTTATGATATGTTTAAGGTTTTTGGATCAGGCCCGTCTCAGAAAAATTAGAGGTCCTGTTCCAATTTTTAAATTAGTCCTAAAAAAAAGTAAAAAAAAATGTATTTTATTAAAATTAAATAATATTAGAAATTAAAAATAATATATTAATTAGTAAATGTATTATTATTTAAGTATAATTTATAAATATTATTTTAAAAAATTTACATGATAGATATAGGTTGAGAGGTTTATAAATATTAATTAATAATATAAATTTGCAATTTCTCATCTCCTTTAAAATATCATGGCCGGCCAAGTGGTATATGAGATTCAAATGTATGATGCTTTGTCACTTTTTGTAAAATAATACAGCTAATTAAAAAATTGAATGGCCTAAGGATCAAACCATTTCCTTTATATTGTTCATAAGTGTGAAATGTTACCGCTGCGCTGCTTGACAAATCTTGCAATTAATGTACATCAGATAATATATAAACAATTATCTTTTTTTATAGTTTATAAAAAAAATTTGAGGCCCCCATTTTTTTGAGTCCCTGTGCAACGGGCCAGGTTGCACGGGCCCAAATCCGACCCTGTTTTGGATAAGGCTAGCTCACATAATAGGGTGAAAAGCTATGTGTGTTGTTTATGGGTAAAAATGAATCTCCTTTCTTCACTCCTAAAACTAAGGTATCTCCTAAGACTAAGGTATTTATATAAGTATCCCTGGGCCTGGGTTAAAGAGTCATCACCTACTCCCTTGTTAGATACATGGGGAGGAAGAATTCTTCCTTAAATTGCGGAGGAATTGTTTTTTTATCTTTCTCTTTGATCTTGTTATAATAGGACACGTTACCTCCCACGTTTGTTGGGAAGTGGGTAATAAATATACATTTAGGTGTACAGATCCCAATAGAAAGGAGACCCACTTCAAATATTCTAGCGGCTCTAAGGGCCACGTCGAGCGACCTCTGAATGTGTGGGGCAGCTCACCCCGCCTATTTATTTGCCCCCGATCTCTATTATGGACTACCCTGTCTAAGGGCCCAATGAAATTATAACGGTACAAGTTTGAATCGTGGTTATCTCATTTGTGGAGAGAAGGCTCGTTAATGAGTCGGAGTAGGTGACACGGGGAACATATACATTAAATGCGCACTAGTTGATGAAACATTTCTTATGACGAAGACCTCCACATGTATCATACGTGTAGGGAGTAAGATGATGTGCCTATGTCTACTTGAGTGAACTTGTTGTTTAAATGTATGATTTAAGTCGTTGAATGATTCCCTTGAACTTCTAGTGGATCGTGATTGTTAACGTTGGTCATTTCTTTGCCTATAAAGCGAAACTTTTGTAACTTATTTACACTTTTCACATCCATTTGCTTAATCTTCTTTAAAGAAAACTCTTGTCTACATCATCTTCTTTAGAGGAAACCCTTGTGTGGTTCATATTTGTTAGTGGAGGCTTCTAGATTTGAGTTGATTGTTTGATAAACTGTTTTAGCACTTGATTTCTTCGGTTGAGCTTCTTTAAACCAAAGTCATTTCCCTTTTCTCCTTTTTTACTTAGTATATTTTATTTGAGTTTGAAAATATAGAACCCAAGAAACCCATTTGCAGGAACCCCCCTTAGAATTTAATGAAGTAACATTCACCACTGAGTCATAAGTGATTTACCCTGTTCATATGGATATAGAGCTTTATCCCACAAGTATTAACATGAACTAGGTCGGATTGATTTTAGCTTTGGAATTTTTGACTTAGTTAATCCTAATGTTGTCAAGATTGTCATGGATTACCCCAAAATGTGTGCGTCTTCTAGGTGTCCAGAGCTTGATTTCAAGTCCTCGCTTAGTGTTTAGGAAGTATCATGGTGGTTGGAGGAAAATAATAGGTGTATGACTCATTGTTGTAATTTTTTGTTTGAACGATGATGAGGAAATGGGGAAGAAAATTATGTCAAAACTTCCTACTAATGTTGAAAATTATTTTTAGGTGGACGTTGATACCTTGGTTTGTCACTCTTTCTACAGTACCAATGACTAGTTAAAGTGGGCATACTGAAGGAAAATTATGAGAAAAACGCAACAAATAAACACAATTTTTTTCTTTGGTGAATCCTTACAAATGGTCATGAGTAGTGATTAAAGGATTACCTCTTATAGTGATGAACCTTTGAATTCAAATTCAGAGGGTGATCACAAGCACTACACAAACGAAACCACATCTACTTATTCCACACAAACATATCAAATATTTCCATTCTCTCATGTTACTGCTACAATTCAGAGTTCCTGGTAGCCAACACGAGACTAACTATTTCTAAGACATCACAAACATGCCTTTTATAAGCATATATTTAAGCCTTACGAGTATAATTCGGCGGCCCCTCTTTGAGAATGGGTCCCTTTATGATATACACCATTTTTTAGTCCAAATTTTTTGTCCCATACAATTTTTCCTTGTTAAATATTGATTCCAAAATGTTGTTTAAAGTGTTTGTTGGCATGATAATCTACATATAAAGCATGGAGATATAAGTATCCTTAAAACATATTCAATTAGGTATTTACACTACTACAAAACGCTAAAACAACAACGCCAGACTTACAACACATCCTTTTACGCCGTTGTAATAGGTTAAAATGTAGCAAGCTTCGATTCCCCGCAACTATATTTTTTCCATTTTTTAGAGTACATTTAGCGTGTGTCACTTAAGTCCATTATTTAAAAAATAAATTGTAAATGATTTTACAACGGTTAAGATGAACAACCGTAGTAATAAATGAAATGTAACAAGCTTCGATTCCCTGTAACACATTTTTTTCCATTTTTTAGGATACATTTAGCGTGTGTCACTTAAGATTCCACTACGGTTTGTTTCTCCAACCGAGATTAAAAGCTTTACTGATAAATTAAAACAAAATTTATTCTGTATTTCTTTCATAAGACGCCCTAATCGAACAAGTGAGCCAGAGACGCCCTAACCTTTACCCTCTTCGTATCCATTCATTTGGAGCTCAAATATTGACCGTCTTCATTCATTTGCTTCTTCAGCTTCGAAGTAAGGTACTCTTCAACATCTTCATTCCTTTTTTCTTGGTTTATGCTCAAATATTGACCATCTTCATTCATTTGCTTCTTCAGCTTCGAAGTAAGGTACTCTTCAACATCTTCATTCCTTTTTTCTTGGTTTATACTCAAGTATTGACCGTCTTCGTTCATTTGATTCTTCAGCTTCGACGTACTGTACTCTTCAACATCTTCATTCCTTACGTTTATTTGATTACAGCTTCGAAGTACGGTATTCTTCAATATCTTCATTCCTTTTTTTCTTTGTTCATATTGTATATACTAAGTCAGAATGAGATGTTTCATATGCTTTATGTTTAGTATGAGAGTACATCTTCATTGATTTTTTCTTTGTTCATATTGTATATGCATATGCTTGAGTTTTTGGATTAGATTTTAGTGTGTCATTCACATTATTATATATGTATAAATTTCAGAAGTTTTAATGGATTGTAGTTAGATGAAAGCCAATAGATTAGGTTCGGTTTATGAGAACGGAGTTCGTGAATTCCTTGAATACGCTGATAAACATCTTCCCGACAATATTGGTATCTTTTATTGTCCTTGTGTTGTTTGCGCGAATATCAAAAAGGGTACAAAGAAAGAAATACACAATCACCTTTGTTGTGATGGTATATGTCAAAATTATATAATATGGATGTGGCATGGTGAGGTGGATAATAAGGAAAGTCGGGCATCACAAAGTCAAAGAGTGGAGGAAGATGAATATATGGAAGATCAACTAGAGGATATGTTCCGTGATATTGGGGAATCTTCTTTTATGAATGCTCATATTTATGATAATTTATGTAGTGATAAAGACACCCCTTTATATAAGGGATGCACAGAGTTCACACGATTGTCGGTGGTGTTAAAGTTGTTTAATCTGAAGGCAAAAAATGGATGGTCGGATAAAAGTTTCATGGAATTACTTGAATTGTTACAACAAATGTTACCAGAAGATAACAAATTGTCGGATCGTTGCTATGAGGCCAAGAAGATATTGTGTCCACTGGGTCTGGATTATATGAAGATACATGCTTGCCCTAATGATTGTATATTATATCGAAAAGAGTATGAAGACTTGTTTCAATGTCCGAAATTTGGTTTGTCGCGTTACAAGCTGAAGGCTAACAATGGTGATGACAATGATCACTATGACAATGTTAGTAGGAAGCATCCTCCTGCTAAAGTGTTATGGTACTTGCCAATAGTTTCACGATTAAAGAGACTTTTTGCTAATTTGAATGACGCAAAGAATCTTAGATGGCATGCAGATGAAAGGATTTGTGATGGAAACATTCGCCATGTAGCTGATTCGTTGCAATGGAAGAAAATTGATTCGTTGTTTCCGGATTTTGAAGTCGAGCCAAGAAACCTTAGGCTTGGGTTTGCCACCGATGGAATGAACCCCTTTGGTAATCTGAGCACTAATCATACTTCGTGGCCTATTCTTCTCACTATTTATAACCTATCTCCTTGGTTGTGCATGAAGCGCAAATATATACTGTTAAGTATGATGATTTCTGGACCACGACAACCTGGTAACGACATAGATGTTTATTTAAGTCCATTAATTGATGATTTATGACTCTTGTGGGATGAAGGCGTTGAAGTTGATGATGCATATTCTGGGGAAAAGTTTAATATGCGTGCAATGTTGTTTTGCATAATTAACAACTTTCCGGCTTATGATAATTTGGATGGATACAGTGTCAAAGGACATAAAGCGTGTCCTATATGTGAAATGATACTTGTTATCACCAACTTGCGTTTGGAAAAAAGACCGTTTACCTTGGGCATCGAAAATTTCTAAAACCGGGTCACCCTTATCGTAGATTGCGAAAGTCTTTTAATGGAGAGCGAGAGTTTGGTGAGGCTCCTAAACCTTTAACCGGGGATGAAGTTTATCAACGGCAGGAACACATTAATGTTGTCTTTGGGAAGAGAGAAAAAGAAAAAGGTGGGAAGAGAGAAAAAGAAAAAGGTGGGAAGAGAGGAAAAGAAAAAGGGGCAGTTGCGAAAAATATATGGAAAAAGAGGTCAATCTTCTTTGATCTTCCATATTGGTCAAGTCTTGATGTTAGACATTGTCTTGATGTGATGCACGTGGAGAAAAATGTGTGTGATAGTTTGATTGGCACACTTCTAAACACTCAGGGAAAGACTAAAGATAGTAAGACTTCTCGTCTTGATATGAAGAAGATGGGTATACGAAAACAGTTGGCTCCAATAGAGAAAGGAAAAAGAACTTATCTGCCTCCAGCATGTCACACTCTATCTAAAAAGGAAAAGAAGATGTTATACGAGTGTTTGCAAGGTATTAAAGTTCCACAAGATTACTCATCAAACATCAAGAAACTTGTATCAATGAAAGATCTCAAGTTAATTGGTTTAAAATCTCATGATTGTCATGTATTGATGCAACAACTTTTACCAGTGGCTATCCGTGGGATCCTTCCAAAAAATGCGAGAGTAACTATAACGAGACTGTGTTTATTCTTCAATGCCATATGTAATAAAGTTCTTGATTTCAAAAAATTGGATGAATTAGAAGATGAGGCTGCCATAATCTTGTGTCAATTGGAGATGTATTTTCTGCCATCATTTTTTGACATTATGGTTCACTTACTTGTTCATCTCGTAAGAGAAATAAGAATTTGTGGTCCAGTTTATTTAAGGTGGATGTATCCAATAGAGTGATATCTGAAGATCTTTAAAGGATATACGAAGAATCATCACCGACTGGAAGCTTCAATTATTGAAAGGTACATCACAGAAGAAGCTGTTGAGTTTTGTACAAACTATTTGTCGGATGCAGATTCTATAGGAATTCCAAAGTCTCATCATGCTGACACAGACGAAAGAGGTATTCAAGGTCTAAATGTTAGTTCAATGGCTCGGGATATAGTTATTCAATCACATTTCTATATATTGAATAATATAGATGAGGTTCAACCTTACATAGATACTCACAAAAGACTTTTAAAGAAAAAATATCCCCGAATGAGTGACAAGTTGTTGTTGATAGAGCATAACAATAGATTCATGGATTGGTTTAAAAAAGTGTATCTAATGATCGTAGTGCATCCGAGATACTTAAATGGTTGTCGTACGAGCAAAAAATTTGTGTCATTACCTGGAGTGCATACGACATTGGTCATTATACCTTTTATACAAAATCAAAAGATGATCGTAGTACAATGCAAAATAGTGGGGTTATGGTTGAAGTCGAATCGATGTATTTCTCTAGTTCAAAAGATAAGAATCCGGTATTGGTAACTACCGCATTTTATGGTGTCATTGATGAGATTTGGGAGATTGATTATGTTATTTTCAAAGTGGCTTTATTTAAATGCAAGTGGGTTCCCAATAATAGTAATGGTGTAGACATTGATGACTTAGATTCACCTGGGTCGACCTTGGCAAGGCAACTTTTAATACAGAACCATTCATCATGGCTTCTCAAGCAAAACAAGTTTTCTATGTTACCGATCCATCAGACATATCTGGGAAATGGTCAATCGTTCTCCAAGGAAAATACATTCCTCTTAGTGATGAAAGTCTTAATATTCCATCCACACCTTCTTACACAACACAAGTTCCTAACTCATATGATGAAGTTGATGGAGATGCCGTGCATGCTATACGACTCGATCATGAAGAAGGCATATTCGAAAATTAACAAGTACGTAATTTATTATTTATTCATAATATATTAATTGTATGTTATAGTTTAGAAGTATTTTTACTAACAAGTATAATTATTTGAAATCATAAGTATTTTGAGTCCAGACACCAGGCCAAGAGACAAGATACCAATACACCAAGTTACAATTATGTGAAGTTATGTAATGTGTGTAAACTGTAATATGGTATATGTGATATTTTATTTATGTAGGTTGTTTGTTCAGATAAACTGTAATATGGTATATGTGATATTATGAATATGATACGATTAATATTATTATGAAAACTTTATCACAAAATGTGAATTGTATTTTTCTGCTGTGCTGTGATGTGAAGAACAATAATACAGGTAAAAAAATGGGATTATTTATAAAAGCAGGATCATATTTGGTAATTTTGCAGAAACTTTAACGACGGTTATATTTCATAACTGTTATAATATCTGGCGCGCTGTCGAGGAAAAAATAAATATCAAAACTGCGCTGCAGGGAATCGAACCGAGGACAATTATTTTTATTAAAACAGTGTATTGTAAAATCCGTTGTGATAGTTAGCGCGCTTTCCAGTTTATTACAACACCTACTAGTCCATGGTTGTAAGTATCATATATGCTAGTTCCGTTATTGACAGCAATTTTGGTAAAATAATGTGTTTGATCAAGATGTCATGTCTGATGTCTTAACATGTGCTTCTAACATTCTGCTTGTGGTGTGTTGCTGAGTATTGCAGTTTTTGTGCATGATGTCAAGACTGATGTCTTAACATCTGTTGACATAACATCATGCTCAGTCTGTTATTTATTTTAGGGCCGCGTGTTAAATGTTATGATTGAGAGATTCTGTTTTAGAGATTGCATGCGAAATTCTTGGAGAAGATTTATTCAGATGCAATCGTTTGTTTCTATATTTAGGGCGAAAAGATTTGAAGATAAAATCTGGTTTTTATTGTGCATCAAATCTGAGTTTTTCACAGAGCCCAAGCCCAAGAATTTGTTTCTATTTAAAGACGTATCAACCCTACTTGGAAGCTACGAAGACTAGAGATAAAAGACTGAGTGTCAAGTGTTAGGGTTGGTGTTTTCGTCTGTTATTTGTGAGCCATTCATTCATCTATTTTGATGTTTGAATTGGACTGATTTAGTTGAGTTGTAATTTGTCCACTCAAAGCTTTTAAGCACGAGTGTATTTTTCTTGGTTGAAGCTTTTAAGCAAGATCAAGGTATTGTCGTTGAAGTGTGTCTTCTACTTTTTTTATTGTATGTTGTTATCACTGCTGTGATTGAGGGGGAGTGAGAGGTGTCTCATATCTGAGAGTGTCTTAGATAGAAGTGTCATTGGGTCGTGATTAAGTGAGTAGATTATCAACTGGTGTGTTGGCCGTAGAGTCTATGAATTGATACTACTAATAATGGACTTCCTTCCTGGCTTGGTAGCCCCTAGACGTAGGTTGTTAGACCGAACTGGGTGAACAATTCTCTGTGTTTATTTATTGCGTTTAAGTGTTGTTCTTTTACTGTCTTGTTCATACAATAGATATTGATGTTGTGACATCTCATTTAACATCACATATCTGATACCAGAATTTCAATTGGTATCAGAGCAGGTCATCTTGCTCTGTATCTGGGTGAGATCTAGGGCTATTACTTTCTGGTGCAATGGACAAGGAGAGTGGTGGATTTGTGAATAGACCCCCTATTCTAGATGGATCAAATTATGACTATTGGAAACCTCGCATGATTACCTTTTTGAAATCTTTAGACAGCAGGGCTTGAAAGGTTGTTCTGACAGAATGGAAACATCTTGTCATTGTGGGAAAAGATGGTGTGTCAAAGCTGAAACCTGAGGAGGAGTGGACCAAGGAAGAAGATGAACTCGCTCTTGGGAATTCTAAGGCCTTGAATGCTTTATATAATGGTATTGACAAGAAGATTTTCAGGCTGGTCAACACATGTGAAGTGGCTAAGGAGGCTTGGGATATCCTGAAAACAACTCATGAAGGAACTTCCAAGGTCAAGATGTCAAGACTTCAGCTGCTAACAACAAAGTTTGAAAGTTTGAGGATGAAAGATGAAGAGACCATTCATGATTTTCACATGAATATACTTGAACTGTCAAATGCTTCTAGTGCCCTAGGAGAGAGGATGTCTGATGAGAAGCTGGTAAGAAAAATTCTCAGATCTCTTCCCAAGAGATTTGATATGAAGGTGACTGCTATAAAGGAAGCTCAAGACATCATCCAGATGAGGGTAGATGAATTGATTGGTTCACTTCAGACATTTGAATTAGGGTTGAATGACAGATCTGAAAAGAAGTTCAAAAGCATAGCCTTGGTGTCTAGTACAGAAGATGATGAGAAAGAGTGTGGTCCTGAAACTCAGAAAGAGCTATCCAATGCCATTGTTCTGCTGGGAAGACAGATTAATAGGGTTTTGAGAAGAATGGACAGGAGCTATAAACCTAATGTCAAGAACGTCACATCTGACATCAACAGGTCAGGTGATCAGATGAAGAAAACAAGAACTGAGGAGAAGCCTAATTATGACAAAGGAATCCAATGTCATGGTTGTGAGGGTTATGGTCATATCAGAGCTGAATGCCCTACATATCTTAAGAAGCAGAAAAAGGGCTTATCTGTGTCCTGGTCTGATACTGAAAGTGAGGAAGATGAAGAGACTGCCAAGCATGTTAGGGTATTGACTGGAAGGTATATATTTGATGATGATTATAGGGATGAAGAGAGCACATTTGATGAGCTTACCGATTCTTATAGAGAGCTATGCATTAAAAGTGAAGAAGCCTGTCAAGAAGGGGAGAGGCAGAAGAAGATGATTGCTCAACTCAAGGATGAAAAGACAGAGCATTTGGAAACCATTGCCAAACTGGAAGATGATGTATTTGTGCTAAACTCTAAACTTGAATCTATGTTTAAGTCTATTAGAATACTGAATAGTGGAACTGATGTTCTAGACAAGATTCTTAATGTTGGAAGAACTGCAGGAGACAAAAGTGGGTTGGGGTTCAATAGTGGATCTGCTTCAAATGATGTTATTCCTAGTTCCAAGCCAGTGATGTTGAAACATCCTGACAGAACTCCCTCTAGGAAGAAATTCAGGCGCTGGAGATTCCATCATTGTGGGAGCTTTGGACACATAAAGGCTTTCTGTTATAAATTGCACGGGTATCCTAAGAGTACTCCTAATTGTTCACCCAGACAGGTCATTCATAAAGGTAATCAAGTCATCAAGCAAAAGGAGCTATGGGTCTCAAAAACTGATGCTGTCAGCTTGATAGCTCATACTTCTCTTAGAGTCTCTGCTAAAGATAACTGGTACTTTGACAGTGGCTGTTCAAGACACATGACAGGAGTGAAGAATTTGCTGGTGGATGTTAAACTTCATTCTTCTAGCCATGTGACCTTTGGTGATGGTGTCAAAGGAGAAATCAAGGGTGTGGGAAAGCTGAATTGTGAAGGTACACCTAGACTTGATGATGTACTGCTAGTCAAGAGGTTGACAGTAAATTTGATCAGTATTAGTCAACTATGTGATCAAGGACTTATTTTTAATTTTACAAAAACTGAGTGCATTGTCACAAATGAAAAAGGTGAAGTTATCATGAAGGGTGCTAGGTCTAAGGACAACTGTTACCTATGGGTGTCACAAGACTCAAGTTCCTCCACATGTTTTCTTGCAAAAGAAAATGAAGTCAAAGTATGGCATCAAAAGTTGGGACATCTACATCTGAAGGGAATGAAGAGAATCATATCTACAGAAGTAGTAAGAGGAATCCCAGAGCTCAAAATTGAAGAAGGAAGAGTGTGTGGAGACTGTCAGATAGGGAAGCAGACCAAGATGTCACATCAAAAGCTTCAACATCCCACTACTTCTAAAGTGTTAGAACTTCTTCATATGGACTTAATGGGGCCTATGCAGGTGGAAAGTCTAGGTGGGAAGAAATATGCTTATGTTGTTGTGGATGATTATTCCAGGTACACTTGGGTGAATTTTATCAAAGACCAAACAGAAGTGTTTGATGTATTTAAAGATCTATGTCAAAGACTCCAAAGAGAAAAGGAGAGCAATGTCATTAGAATAAGAAGTGATCATGGGAGAGAGTTTGAAAATAGCAAGTTTCCTGAATATTGTTCTACTGAAGGCATCAATCATGAGTTTTCTTCACCTATTACTCCTCAGCAAAATGGGGTTGTTGAAAGGAAGAACAGAACCATTCAAGAATCTGCTAGAGCAATGATTCATGCCAAAAAGCTTCCTTACCATTTCTGGGCTAAAGCTATGAATACTGCCTGCTACATTCACAACAGAGTTACTTTGAGAAGAGGTACTTCAGCTACCTTGTATGAGTTGTGGAAGGGAAGAAAACCAAGTGTGAAGTACTTTTATGTCTTTGGAAGTAAATGTTATATTCTGTCAGATCGTGAACAAAGGAGGACAATGGATCCTAAAAGTGATGAGGGAATCTTTTTGGGATACTCTACAAACATCAGAGCTTATAGGGTATTCAACTCCAGAACCAGAGTCATGATGGAATCTATAAATGTGGTTGTTGATGACTATGGAATGAAGGAAGTTGCTGATGTCCTGGATGATGTTGGAACATTTATTGATGATGTATCAACAGAAGCTGAAGACAGAAGTGTAATTCCCAGCCCTACTGCTGCTGAACCTGAACCAGAGCAGCCTAACAAGGAACCATCCATCAGAGTGCAAAAGGACCACCCAAAAGAGCTTATTATAGGTGATCCAAACTCAGGAGTTACCACTAGGTCAAGAGAAGTTGTGTCAAATTCTTGCTTTGAATCCAAAATTGAGACCAAAAATGTTAAAGAAGCCTTGAAAGATGAATTTTGGATTAATGCCATGCAAGAAGAGCTGAGACAATTCAAGAGGAATGAAGTGTGGGATCTTGTACCAATGCCTGATGGAATAAATGTGATCGGCACCAAGTGGGTTTACAAGAATAAATCTGATGAACAAGGAGTGGTCACCAGAAATAAGGCTAGACTGGTTGCCCAAGGTTACACTCAGGTAGAAGGAATTGATTTTGATGAGACTTTTGCTCCTGTGGCCAGACTGGAATCTATAAGGTTACTCTTAGGTGTGGCTTGTAATCTCAAATTCAAGTTATTCCAGATGGATGTAAAGAGTGCCTTCTTGAATGGGTACTTAAATGAAGAAGTTTATGTAGATCAACCCAAGGGGTTTATTGATCCAACATTTCCTAACCATGTCTACAAACTAAGGAAAACTCTTTATGGATTAAAGCAAGCACCTAGAGCTTGGTATGACAGGCTTACTAAATTCTTGTCTCTGAATGGCTACAGAAAAGGAGGAATTGACAAGACATTGTTTGTCAAAGAGGAAGGAGGAAAACTGTTGATAGCTCAAATATATGTTGATGGCATAGTGTTTGGTGGGATGTCAGAAGCAATGGTTCAACATTTTGTGAAACAAATGCAGTCTGAGTTTGAGATGAGTCTTGTTGGTGAACTCAGCTATTTTCTGGGTCTGCAAGTGAGACAAATGGAAGACTCCATATTTATCTCTCAGAGCAAGTATGCAAAGAACATAGTCAAGAAGTTTGGTATGGAGAATGCTAATCACAAAAGGACACCTGCTCCTACTCACCCGAAGCTGTCCAAGGATGAACATGGAGTGAGTGTGGATCAAAGCCTATACAGAAGCATGATTGGAAGCCTACTGTATCTCATAGCTAGCAGACCTGATATCTCCTTTGCTGTAGGAGTTTGTGCCAGATATCAATCTGAACCTAAAGTTAGCCACATGAATCAAGTGAAGAGAATTCTGAAATATGTGAATGGTACTAGTGACTATGGCATACTATACAGTCATGGACCAGGCACTGAACTAAGTGGATATTGTGATGCTGATTGGGCAGGGAGTGCTGATGATAGAAAAAGTACTTCTGGAGGATGCTTCTTCTTAGGGAACAATCTTATCTCGTGGTTTAGCAAAAAGCAGAACTGTGTGTCTCTCTCTACTGCTGAGGCTGAGTACATAGCAGCAGGAAGTAGTTGTTCACAACTGATTTGGATGAAACAAATGTTAACTGAATACAATGTCAAGCAAGATGCCATGACATTGTACTGTGATAATCTGAGTTCAATCAATATCTCTAAGAACCCAATTCAACATAGCAGGACTAAGCATATTGACATACGTCATCATTTTATAAGGGATCTGGTTGAAGATAAAGTGGTTGCTTTGGAACATGTTGCTATTGAAATGCAATTAGCTGATATTTTTACTAAGGCCTTAGATGCAAATCAATTTGAAAATTTAAGAAGCAAATTAGGGGTTTGCATATATGAGGATTAGTAGATTTTTTGTGTGTAGGAAGGTGGTTTTTGGTGCAGGTGTCTTATGTGGTGAAATTGACAAAATAAGAATGGTTGGAAACATACAAGAACATTTTTATTGCTGGAAATACTCAATATTACAATATTTGTGAAACTACAAGCAACGAGTTTTCATGTTTGGATTCAACTATTCATTCCAACCACCTGAGTTAATGAAATTAACCCAATCTTCATCTGCATCATCCTCAGAATCATATAGTTGCACATGAGCCTTCTTGTTGGTCTTCATCCTTGTTTCTGTTTTTCTTCCTGTCCTTGTTGCCCCTGTAGAGGATCCACCTGTTGTCTTTTCCTTGGACTTCATCTCCTTTGGCGTTGTGATCTTGTTCTTCTGGTCTTGCTTCAACTGACCCTTGTGTGGTTCAACTGTCTTGGAGGACTGACTCATGTTTCTTTCTCAG
Source organism: Lathyrus tuberosus (assembly GCA_022829125.1). NCBI lineage: Eukaryota > Viridiplantae > Streptophyta > Magnoliopsida > Fabales > Fabaceae > Lathyrus > Lathyrus tuberosus. The sequence goes on along the minus strand of JALAZF010000044.1, from coordinate 8,880,227 downwards.
TATTGCCTGTAGTAAGAAGCAGTTTGGTGTATTTTTTATATTTCAAATGGCAACCCTTGTTTGTATCGCCTGGTCAGTCAAAGTTGTTTGGTGTCTGTGCACCTCTCTCTGTTGAGTTCAACAGTTTTTCTTGGTACTTGAGCATGTTTGACTAAGTGTCAGAACTTTGATAGTGGTCTTTTGGCCAATTATGGTTAAAAAGGGGGAGAGTGGAGATACCAAGTGGTGACTTGTTGGTATTGTTGTTGCTATACTGGATGTTCTGTGTTGTTCTGATGTTGGTTTTTGGTTGTAATTGTTGAGATTTGTTTTGCAGGTTTCTTGGCTTGAGGGGGAGATTGAGTTTTGATTGTTGTGTGATGCTAAGTGTGCAACTGGTTTGCTTGGTTGTTTGTTTTTTTCCTCTCAGAATGTTAGATTTGTTTGAGTGGTGTGTTTCTGCTGCAGGCATCTCTGATGTGTGCTGATATTGTTTTAGCCAAAATTAGCCAAAAGGGGAGATTGTTAGTTCCGTTATTGGCAGCAATTTTGGTAAAACAATGTGTTTGATCAAGATGTCATGTTTGATGTCTTAACATGTGCTTCTAACATTCTGCTTGTGGTGTGTTGCTGAGTATTGCAGTTTTTGTGCATGATGTCAAGACTGATGTCTTAACATCTGTTGACAGAACATCATGCTCAGTCTGTTATTTGTTTTAGGGTTGCGTGTTAATTATTATGATTGAGAGATTCTGTTTGAGAGATTGCAGGCGAAATTCTTGGAGAAGAATTATTCAAATGCAATCATTTGTTTCTATATTTAGGGGGAAAAGATTTGAAAATAAAATCTGGTTTTTATTGTGCATCAAATCTGAGTTTTTCATAGAGCCCAAGCCCAAGAATTTGTTTCTATTTAAAGACGTATCAACCCTACTTGGAAGCTACGAAGACTAGAGATAAAAGAATGGGTGTCAAGTGTTAGGGTTGGTGTTTTTGTCTGTTATTTGTGAGTCATTCATTCATCTATTTTGATGTTTGAATTGGACTGATTTAGTTGAGTTGTAATTTGTCCACTCAAAGCTTTTAAGCACGAGTGTATTGTTCTTGGTTGAAGCTTTTAAGCAAGATCAAGGTATTGTCGTTGAAGTGTGCCTTCTACTTTCTTTATTGTATGTTGTTATCACTGCTGTGATTGAGGGGGAGTGAGAGGTGTCTCATATCTGAGAGTGTCTTAGATAGAAGTGTCATTGGGTAGTGATTAAGTGAGTAGATTGTCAACTGGTGTGTTGGCTGTAGAGTCTATGAATTGATACTACTAATAGTGGACTTTCTTCCTGACTTGGTATCCCCCAAACGTAGGTTGTTAGACCGAACTGGGTGAACAATTCTCTGTGTTTATTTATTGCGTTTAAGTGCTGTTCTTTTACTGTCTTGTTCATACAACAGATATTGATGTTGTGACATCTCATTTAACATCACATATCTGATACCAGAATTTCAATATATACACGACAATCTACATAACAACGCCCTCGCCCGCGTCATTATATGTCATTCCCAACCGTTATTAAATGGGTTTTTCGTAGTAGTGTTAATTATACTTGGTACTACTATTTAACTCCAACTAAATGACTCTCAAAATTTGATTCAGAAAATCAAGTTTGGAGAATTTCTATTGGGTTGAAATTCATTTTTCATTTTTTTTAAGTCAGCGGTAGGTTGATTACACAAAAGTCCACTATTTTGGTTTGAAATCCTTCCAATTGTATATAATACGACTCTTGAATTTATAATACGACTCTTGAATTTATTAGTCGGGCAAATAACTTCTTATTTTAATCTATCATATGGACTGTTCTCAATTTTTGCTTCTAAACATATATAATCTTATTATAATTAGTTTATTTAAGTCAAATTCAAAGTTTATAAATTAGATATTATATTTATCCTGTCGCACATTACTAATATAGAACATGCATCTCACAGTGGGAGAAACCTACATTGTTCGATACTAGTCTTGATAAGTGATAACTTTTGGAAAGATTGTAACTTAATATTAATTTGGAGGGAATTTGTAATTAAGTTGGTTTCACTGTCTTATTTATCATATAAATCATCTTCTTTGCATCAAAATACATAGAAAATAAAATGATATGGTTTTCCCCTAGCGCATTTGTTCCCTCAAGCCAATGAGAGAACCTAGGCTAAACTTAAGAGTGGTATTTGCTTCCCCAAGCTAGACCTCCATAGTTGCCCTCATTTGATCTTGTCTTCTTCTCTTCTTCATTATAGTACATAAAAGAATACTCATTTTAAATACGACATGGCAAGATGAAAAAAAAGTTACATACACAATATTTGTGGATTTATGTGCTTGTAGGTATTCTCAAGATGATCTAAGGTGTTGAAGCTTATGGATAGCAAAGTTGCAAGTCACCCGAGTAACTATTTAGTTTTGACGATAACAACACTTAATATCAAACGTTATCTAGTGAAGTTTTTATCTAGTGAAGATAACTCAAGCGGTTTAAGATGCTCAAAATGGTTGAACAAGCTATCATCCTAAATCAAGCTATCCTCTTGAAGTTGCTCTTGAAGACCATGACATCTCTTTGAAATCAACATTATGGTCAAACGACATTCAAGTGAAGACTTTTGTTTCTAGGATCACCAGTGGTTTATTCTCTAAACTCTTATATGACGACAATCAATATGAAGATATCTCAAGCCTCATTAAGAAGCCTCAAAGTCCTTCTGTGATTCTAAAGTCAAATATAATGATGTCAAAACTTGAAGTTTAAGAGTTGTGAAAGAGAGAAAGTGTGAAAGCTCGTCTGGTCGTGTTCCTCTGCCATAGTGTCTTGTAAATACACAAGGATATTTCTGAAAATACTATTGTTAAATCACATACACACACAGACACACACAAACACACATACACACACATACACAAAAATACATTTGATAGACCTCTCATATTTTATGTAAACCACCATAAATTGTTTTTATGGCCTATCTAGTTGATTAGGGGAACGTATGATTAATTGAAAGACTTTTCCTAATGGAATAATCAATTAGACCATTAACCTAAATATAAGGTCTTGCTTGGTTGAGTTTAAAATCGATTGGGACAGTCTCTTATTGATTGGTAACAACTAAATATCAAAACCTTCCAATTATGGGTTAAACAATTGATTATTGAAGTCAATAATCGATTAGCCTAATCAATTATGGCATTGATTTGGCCTATGGATTGTTTCCAAATTTATACCACGCCTTGTTCTATAAATAGAGAGCTTCTTTATCACTTGTTCACATTTAGAAAATGATCTTTGATCTCACTTTCATTTCTCTCGTCATATTTACTAAATCTCCCTGTTTTCTCACATATATTTATCCATCTTGTGAGGGTTTATTTGTAAATTTACCAAGAGTATGTTATATCTTGAGTAAATATTTCTTATGTAGGAAGTTTTTTTGGTTGCGAGCTAAACTTTAAAACTCTTGTTTGGGGTATTGTCTTATGAAGTGCTCGTTTGGTTTGTGAATTTATCCAAGAATAAAAATTCTTTTTTTGATTCGTGAAGATCAACCATTAAAATTTACACAACGGTTCTTGAGCTAAACCCAGTTAAAAGTTCTATCGATTCAAATCAGCCCGTATAATATCTCAACTCGGTTCGAGATAAGCCCAGTTAAAATATCCCCTGGTTCCTGCGTTTAGCCTGGTAAAAGCTTAGTTGGTTCAATAATATCCAATATAAAATCTCACATCGGTTTATGGTAAGCCTGTTTAAAATCCTCGTTCGGTTCAGAGGATAGCTAACTCAAAACTCCGTCTTGGTTCGAGATCGCCATGTGGACTCTATTTGGTTGGAAGGATAACCACTCTAAGCCTTGTTCATTATTTGGCTAGAAGTTAGCCTTAAAACTTTAATTAGTTGTATAAGAAGGTTCATGGGTATATCCTTCTAAAAGCTCTCAAGTTTGTTAGATACTCTCGAGAATAATTCTTAGGTACATGAGTAGGTCAATTTGGGTTGAACCTGTATAACTCTCTAGTGTTCTTCTCTCTCCCTTATCTCTTTTACTTTTTAGTAATTTTCTTTTCATTGGTTTTCTGCTGCTTGTTTACTCGTTTGTTTTGCAAAATCTTTTTCAACTCAGATTTTACAAATGATTTTATTTTAAATAAACATTTTTCAAACCTCCACAATTACCCTCTCTTGTGTATGGAGTTATATGTCCAACAATATTGAGAGAAAGACACAACATACATGTCTTATTTAAATAATTCCCAAAAATAAATTAAAAGATTGTTCCATAACCACTCACTACAAGAAAACAATAATATACACACTTTTATTATTATTATTATTATTATTATTATTATTATTATTATTATTATTATTATTATTATTATTATTATTATTATTAAAGTTTCTTAATTAAATAAAATTAAATAAATTTTGACGATAAATCACACAATGCATAGCTAATTTTCAAAGAACGTTTTGAATTACCGTCATATTTTGCATAACCACTTGCCGCATTTTTGCGAACCCTAATTGTATAAGTCGTTCATAATAACACAACTCTTATGTCGTTATAAACCCTAATGTAACATGTTCACACCATTAAAAGTATATTGATCGCTTATTCAATATAAGTGATTGAAAATCATTGCATCACCATACAATTGTCGATCATGAAACATAGTCAACATTGATCATTCAAAATGAATAATAATAATTTTTTACTTATTGAACGGATGATACAAAACTAGTATATCAAATACAATTATGTAAAGTTGATCAATATATTTGTGTCAATATGGATGATAAGTATTTTTGCTTCACCATAAGAATGAAGGTTAGGAAGTATAGTCAATATCAAATATCCAAATGCACAAAGCATGGTGCCAATATTTAATTTCACTTTATTGTTTAATTTATTTTCATATTTTAAATCAAATTAAAATATGAGGCATAATAAACAAAATAACCAGACTCACAGTTTCATAAGTGGCTTTGATACCTTTAAAGAAAAGTTACGAGAAAAACATAACAAATAAATAAAAAATTTCAATTTAGTGAATCCTTACGAATGATCATGACTAATGATTGGATTATTACCTCTTATAGTGATGAACATTTGAAGTCGAATTCAAAAAGTGGTAAAAAAATGAATGACAACACCTTTACTCAATCCACACGAACATAATCTTATTGGTCTAAGCCCTATAGGTCATTACTTTTGGTACTTGTATCAAATTATTTATTAATTCTAAAAGACATTTCTTTATTATGTTAGTTTTTCCAAGATAATAAAGTCCCTAGAATAGCTAGTCTGTTTAATGAAATATTAAGTGTGACTTAATCATGAGATCTCGTTCAACATAAGGACAATATTCTTAAAGTATTCGTAGTCGAGCTTTACTGTGAAGTGGGATAACCTTAAAGCTTTAAGACTATTATGTAGATAGACTGATGATCACATCTCATGGATCATGGATAATGAGTTATTAAGTCTTAACATAGGTATGAATATTATGAGTAATATTTATAATGGAATGACCCACTATGAGAGTACTACATAGAATGTTATGCAAAGTGTCATAAGTTACTCTCATGGTGATAGTGGTGTATACCACCCTTCGACCTGAAAGCACTATGGACCCTAGATGTAGAGCCAATTACTTTATTACTGATCTAACATTGTCCTAACTGGATGACCATAAAGACAGTTGATGGGTACTCCACAAAGCATGCTAAGGGACATGAGTGACCTAGATGGAATGTTCCCATCCTGCATAACAGGATAAATGTCTAAGGGCCCAATATTGAACTGGACAAGGATGGCACGATATATGCCTTGTGTTCAATATAGACATAAGGGTAAAAAGGTAATTATACACACAAGTATTATCACTAAAGGTTTTGTCAGATCACATGACATTTTCGTGACTTGGGTAGCAGTGATGTGTTGCTAGATACTGCTCACTATTTATTATGTTAAATGCATGATTTAATATAATTGCCAACGTCGTAAAAACCTACAGGGTCAAACATATAAGGACAAATTGATAAGAGGTAAAGTAAAATAAGGAACACCGTAAGGTACATTGCACTTAAGTAAATGTAGAACAGTGTAAAGTACGGTGCACTTAAGTAGAATACGAAATATGGTAAGGTACCACGTGCTTAGGTGATATACGGTACACCATAAGATATGGTGCGCATACACTCTAGTGGGTTTTTTTAGCTTGCAGCCCACACAAGTGGTTTTATAAACAGAACCCTTGTGCATAAGCATACACTCTTGATGAAAATTCAGACTATGAAACCCTAGCCATATTTTTCCTTCTCACTCACTCAAAGCCTTCAATCGTAGCAGCTAGCACTGAGACTAAAGGAATCTGTTTGTGTGGACTGAGTAGACGCCTTGTTCATCATACATCGCTTGTGATCACTTCTTTGATTCAAAATCAAGGTTTCTTTGCCTCAAGAGGTAATCGTTCTATCACTGATCATGACTATTCGTAAGGATCACTAAATGGAAATTTTTATTTTCCGCTGCATTTTGGATCACATATTTCCCTTCAGTGGTATCAGAGCAACTTAGGAAACCATACATCTGATAAATGTTTATTTTCTGTCTTTATGTTTTAATTCGATTAAAACACAAAATAAATTAAATTGTAATCGAGTAATTGAATTTTGGCATCAGGTTGTGTAAGATTTGGATGATCGATATTGACTATGCTTCGGAATCCAACATTTGTATGGTGAAACAACGATATATCGATCGCCCTTAAGTTACACAAATTTGATTGATCAAATTTTTATATATGATATAATTAACTCTGATGCATATATGGTATATTGGATATACTGTTTTTATTTCGTCCATTAAATCACGTAATGATTGTTATTCCTTTGAGCGATCCATGTTCATTTGCTTCAGAATCCGACATTAGTATGGTGAAACAATGGCATATCGATCGATCATACTGAATTTTTGATCATGGTATTTTGACGGAATGAAATTGTTGCGTTAGAGTTCATGACAACATTTGGGTTGTGATTTCAAAGAGGTATGCGATTAGGGTTGTGATGCCACACAAGTTGTACTTTAATGTTTATGGAAAGTATCAAGTGTTGATGCGAAAAACGACACTGAAACCGCTGGCTACCCTGCGTAGTGTGATCATTCGCTGAAATTTTATTTGATTATTTAAATAACAGGATTTAAATTAATAATCATAAAATGTGTTTATTATTGTTCTCTTGTGGTGATCAGTTATGACCTTAGTTTTCCTTTATTTTGTTTTAGGATTTTAAAATACGACCTGCATGTCGTGCATCTCTTTTAATCTCTTGATGTAAATTCTTTTCTTATCCCACTCCCTCGTATGTAAAACAAGTATTCTTTGATGTAATGTAATGTTATGAAGAAAGAGAAGAATACAAGATTAAAGGAGGACAACCTTAGAGATCTTGCTTGGAGAAGTGTAGATTGTTATTAGCTTTAGCTTAGGTTCTCTCATTGGCTTGGGAGAACAATTGCGCTAGGGGCCCTAACTATTTCATTTTGTATGTATGTTGATGCATGTGAGAGACGATTTATATGATAAATAAGCCGGTGAGATCAAACTAATTGAAAATTTCCTTAAAATTAAATATTAAGTTTATGCTTTCCAAGTTTTACAACTCGTCAAGACTAGTATCGAATAATGTATGTTTCGCCTAACACGAGGTGCATGTTCTATATTGGTAAGGTGCGATGGGATAAATGTAATATCCAATTTCTAAAACAATGGTTCAGACTTAACTAAACAAGTTATAATAAGATTATATACGTTTAGAAGCAAGAGTTGGGAATGATCCATACGATGTATTAGAATAAAGAGTTATTCACCAAATTGAAAATATTTGAGAATTGTATTAGATACAATTGGAAGGAGTTCATACCTAAATAACTGAGTTTTGTGTAATCAGCCTAACGCTGACTTAAAACAAAGTGAAATTTGGATCTCGATCTACTAGAAAATCTTCCAACGAGATTTTCCGAATCAAATGGTGAGGGCCATTTGGTTTGAGTAAAATAGTGGGATCATATTTAATTAAAGGCCTAATTGAATATGTTAGTTTTAATTGATAATTATAATTTCACATTTTTTAGATTACCATGACAACAAACACCTCTAACAACATTTTGCGACCAATCCTTGATAAGGAAAAGTTGTCTGGGACAAATTTTCTAGATTGACACCGAAACCTGAGGATTGTCCTCAAACATGATAAGAAGTTGTATGTCTTAGAGACACTTATTCCTAAAGAGGAGCCTCCTAGTTCTGCTCCTAAGGCAGAAAGAGATGCTTATAAGAAGCATGACGATGATGCCAATGAAACTTCTTGCCTCATGCTGGCTACCATGAATTCTGAATTGCAAAAGCAACATGAAAATATAGCAGCGCTCGATATGATCGAACACTTGAAGATGTTATATCAAGAGCAGGAAAGGCATGAGAGATTTGAAGATTCAAAAGCCCCTTTTCAAGGCAAGCTAGTTGAGGGAGCCCTAGCAGGTCCCCATGTGCTTAAGATGATTAGGTATGTGGAGAACCTTAAAAGATTGGGTTTTCCCCTAAAAAAGTAGCTTGCGACTGATTTGATCATGCAATCATTGTCGGAGAGCTTCAGTCAATTTTTCCTTAATTTCAACATGAATGATATGGACAAAATTCTTCTAGAGTTGCTATGCATGTTAAGAACTGTTGAGCAGAATCTGAAGTTAAAAGGGAAGTCCATTTTGATGGCCAGTAATGGAAAGAAGCAGAACAAAAAGCCCACCAAACAGGGTGGTAAAGGGAATGGCAAGGAAGTTTCCAGACCCATACCTACTGCTCATGCTTTGAAGCCTAAATGAGGTATAGCAAAGGAGGGCACTTGCTCTATTGCGGTAAGACCAGACACTGGAAGAGAAATTTCCCAAAGTACGTGGAAGATAAGAAGAATGGAGTGAAGACTTCAACTTTGGGTATTTTTGTTATAGAAATAAATTTATCTACTTCTGCCTCATGGGTATTGGATACTGAATGTGGTTCTCAGATTTGTACAAATGTGCAGGGTCTAAAAATGAGTAGAGATTTGGCAAAAGGCGAAGTTGACCTACGAGTTGGGAATGGAGCAAAGGTTACTGCTTTAGCTATAGAAACTTATGTATTGACTTTACCTAGTGGTTTAATAATTCAATTAGAGAAGTGTTATTATGTACCTTCAATTAGCAAGAGTATTATTTCCATTTCTTGTTTGGAAAAGTTTGGTTTTTCATTCATAATAAAGAACAATTGTTGCTCCATTTATTTGAATGATATATTCTAAGCTACTGCACGAATGAATAATGGATTGTATGTCTTTTATCTTGAAATGCCAATTTATAACATTAATACTAAAATGATGAAACCTAACGAGTTAAATCCAAGTTACCTTTGGAATTGTCGTTTAGGCCATATAAATGAGAAGCACGTCTCCAAACTCCATAAAGATTGACTCTTGGACTCTTTTGATTACGAATCATATGATACATGCAGATCTTGTTTAATTAGAAAGATGACAAAGTCCCCATTCATAGGAAAAGGTGAAAGGGATAATGATCTTTTGGCCCTCATACATACTGATGTATGTGGACCACTGAACATACCAGCCAGAGGAGGCTTTCAATACTTTATCATATTTACTGATGATTTCAGTATATATGATTATGTGTATTTAATGAAGCACAAATCAAAATCCTTTGAAAAGTTCAAGGAGTTCAAGAATGAAGTACAAAACCAACCAGGTAAGAATATTAAAACTCTTCGATCAGATCGAGGCGATGAATATTTAAGCCTAGAGTTTGATGACCATCTAAAAGAGTGTGGAATTCTATCCCAACTCACTCCTCCTGGAACACCATAATGGAATGGGGTATCTGAGAGAAGAAATCGAACCTTGTTAGATATGGTCTGATCCATGATGAGTCACGCCGATCTTCTAAAATCCTTTTAGGGACATGCACTACTGACAGCAGCTTACACACTTAACCATGTTCCATCCAAAAAGGTCGAGAAGACACAATATGCGATATGGAGTGGTAAGAAACCACATATGTCTTACATGAAGATTTGGGGTTGTGAATTTTATGTGAAACGACAAATTTCAACTAAGCTTGAGCCCAAATCTAACAAATGCTTATTTGTGGGGTATCCTAAAGAAACAAGAGGGTATTACTTCTACAATCCTTCTGAGGGCAAAGTGTTTGTCGCTCGAACTAGAGTCTTCTTGGAAAAGGAATTTATTTCCAAAGGAATCTGTGGGAGGAAAGTAGAGCTTGAAGAAATTCAAGAATCACAAAGCATTGATACACATACGGAGGAATTAGAGCAGGAATCACAAGTAGTTATGGAAGAGCAACTTGCTCTTGTAGAACAAGACCAGCGTAGGTCGAGCAGGATACATCACCAACCAGAGAGATATGGATATCTCATAGCTCATCAAGGTGATGTATTACTCATAAATCAATATGAGTCTGTAACCTACCAAGAGGCCATAACTGGTCCTGAGTTTGAGAAGTGGCTAGAAGCCATGAAATCTGAAATGGATTTCGTGTACACAAACTAGGTTTAGACCTGGGTAGAGCCTTCTGTAGGAGTTAATCCTATAGGATGCAAGTGTGTCTTTAAAAAGAAGACTGACATGGATGGTAAGGTACATACCTATAAGGCAAGACTAGTTGATAAAGGCTATAAACAAATTCATGGGGTAGACTATGATGAAACATTTTCACCAGTTGCAATGCTTAAATCTGTTCGGATTTTACTTGCTATCGCGACATATCATGATTATGAAATATGGCTGATGGATGTCAAGACTGCTTTCCTTAATGGTAATCTTTTTGAGGATGTGTACATGACATAACCTAAAGGATTTGACATACCAGAAGAAGCCCAAAAGATATGCAAGTTACAACGATCAATCTATGGATTGAAGCAAGCTTCAGAAGCTGGAATCTTCATTTTGATGAAACTGTCAAATAATATGGATTCATAAAGAATGAAGATGAGCATTGTGTCTACAAGAAGGTTAGTGAGAGCATGATCGTCTTCCTGGTATTATATGTAGATGACATATTACTTATTGGAAATAATGTTCCTACCTTGCAACATGTAAAAACTTGGTTAGGGAAATGATTTTCTATGAAGGACCTTGGTGAAGCAACCTATATTAGGAATCAGGATCTATAGAGATAGATCACAAAAATTGCTTTGCCTAAGTCAGAGTACATACATAGATAAAATGCTGATACACTTTAATATGCATGATTTTAAGAAAGGATCCACACATATGCAACATGGTGTGTGTCCATAGAAAACACAACCCCCTTCAACCAAGGAAGAAAGGAATCGCATGAATAAGATTCCACATGCATTTGCAATAGGATCTATTATGTATTCCACGTCATGTACTCAACCAGATGTCTCGTATGCTTTAAGTGCAACGAGTAGGTACCAATCTGATCCCGGTGATGCTCATTGGGTAGCTGTCAAGAATATCCTTAAGTACTTAAGAAGGACTAAGGACTCATTCTTGGAATATGAAGGTCAGGAAGAGCTTGTTGTAGTTGGATACAACGATGCTAGCTTCCAAAAAAATAAGGATGACTTCCAATCGCAATCTGGTTATGTGTTCTACTTAAATGGTGGCGCTGTGAGCTGGGAAAGTTCAAAGCAAGAAACAGTTGATGATTCTACAACCGAGGTCAAGTACATTGTTGCCTCAAATGCAGCAAAGGAAGTTATTTGGATCAAAAAGTTCATTAGGGAACTTGGCATAGTCCTTAGCATTGTGGATCCCAATGATATCTATTCTGATAACAATGGTGCTATAACATAAGCTAAGAAGCCTATATCTCACCAACGATCCAAACACATACTTAGCGGTTATCACCTCATTTGAGAGATAATAGATCGGGGAGATATGAAGATATGCAGAGTACCTACACTTGACAATATTGCATACCCACTAACAAAGCCTCTTACGCAGCAAAAGCATGATGTCTATACTAAATCTATGGGTATTAGGGGTATGCCTAATTGGCTCTAGTGCTAATGGGATATTGTTGGTGTAAGCCCTAGAGGCCGTTACTTTTGGTACTTGTATCAAATTATTTATTAATTATAAAAGGAAATTCTTTATAATGTTTGTTTTTCCAAGATAATAAAGTCCCTAGAATAGCTAGTCCGTTTAATGAAATATTAAGTGTGACTTAATCATGAGATCATATTAAACATAAGGACAATATTCTTAAAGTATCCGTAGTCGAGCTTTAATGTGAAGTGGGATATCCTTAAAGCATTAAGGCTATTATGTAGATAGACTAATAATCGCATCTCATGGATCATAGATAAGGAGTTATCAAGTCTTAACATAGGTATGAATATTAGGAGTAATATTTATATTGGATTGATCCGCTATGAGAGTACTGCATAGAATGTTATGCAAAATGTCATAAGTTACTCTCATGGTGATAATTATGTATACTAGATGTAGAGTGAGTACTTTATTATTGATCTAACATTGTCCGTAACTGGATGACCATAAAGACAGTTGATGGGTACTCCATAAAGCATGCTGAGGGACATGAGTGACTTAGATGGAATTTGCACATCCTGCATTACAAGATAAATGTCTAAGGGCCCAATATTGAACTGGACAAGGACTACACGATATATGCCTTGTGTTCAATATAGACATAAGGGAAAAAGGATAATTGTACACATAAGTATTATCACAAAAGGTTTTGTCAAATCACATAACATTTTCATGACTTGGATAACAGTGATGTGTTGCTAGATACCACTCACTGTTTATTATGTTAAATGCATGATTTAATATAATTATCAACGTGGCGAAAACCTACAGGGTCACACACATAAGGACAGATTGATAAGAGGTAAAGTGAAATAAGGAACACCGTAAGGTATGTCGCACTTAAGTAAATGTAGAACACCGTAAGGTACATTGCACTTAAGTAGAATACGGAATATGGTAAGGTACCACGCGGTTAGGTGATATACGGTACACCATAAGATATGCTGCACATACACTTAAGTGAGATTTTTTAACTTGCGACCCACACAAGTGGTTCTATAAATAGAACCCTTGTGCAGAAGCATACACTCTTGATGAAAATTCAGACTGTGAAACCCTAGCCGTATTTTTCCCTCTCTCTCTCTCTCTCTCTCTCTCTCTCTCTCTCTCTTTCACTCTTTCACTCACTCAAAGCCTTCAATCGTAGCAGCTAGCACTGAGACTGAAGGAATCTGTTCGTATGGATTGAGTAGAGACATTGTTCATCATACATCGCTCGTGATCATTCCTTCGATTCAGAATCAAAGGTTTCATCGCCATAAGAGGTAATCATTCTATCACTTATCATGACCAATCTTAAGGATCACTAAAGGGAAATTTTGATTTTTTGTTGCATTTTGGATCACATATTTCCGTTATAATATATCCACTCACAATACTAGCTGATTAAAATGAAGTTTTAAAGGGAGATATAGGGGGCGCATATTTAGGTTTCAAAAAATTAAATATGGTTAGACATTTAAATGACTCATTCGCCACAATACATGATCAACACTCACATCAATTGTGTGACATTTAAATGTGACTTATCTTGTTTTAATTTTCATAATACTGATGTTACTCAGTTTACAATAAATAAACGATCAAAATTTTCACATTTTAAAGAGAGAATAAAAAAGAAGTTGCAGTGTGGTTGGGTGGCACAAGTCATCTACAAACATCCAGTTATTTTTTCCAATCACCAAGTCAAGTTTTTTCCAGCTAAAGGTCTGAGATGATAAAGATGTTCAAAATATGTTTCTCAGTCACGAACATTCCAAGTTCAACAATATTGAGTTTTTATATTTTACTACAACAAAATTAGTTGTCTCATATAATTGATCTGTCACAAGTTTTTTACGAAACTAACGACGAAGAATAAGCCAAAATCAATGTTGTTGACGAGGAAGAAGAAGAAGATGAGATATTGGTTGATTATATGGTGAATGATGACATTGTCGACCACAAGCAAGAGCCATTATCTTCAGGTTATGTGTATTGTCCGTCTTAACACATGACAAACTTGAACTTGGGTGCAGATGAGCAATCCTTAGATATATTTTATAATCTGTATATGCAGTCAGAAGGATCTTTAAAAGTGGGAAACAAGTTTCACACAAAAGAAGACTGTGAAGGAAAATCACGATTCAAAAACGCAGCGGAAATTAAAATTTCCCTTTAGCGATCCTTACGAAAGATCATGATCAGTGATAGAATGGTTACCTCTTGTGATGATGAAACCTTTGATTCTGAATCGAAGGAATGATCACGAGCAATGTACGATGAACAACGCCTCTACTCAGTCCACACGAACAACTTTCTTCAGTCTCAGTGCTAGCTGCTACGATTGAAGGCTTTGAGTGAGAGATAGAGAGAAGGAAAATACGGCTAGGGTTTCACAGCTGAATTTTCATCAAGTGTTTATGCTTCTGCACAAGGGTTATATTTATAGAACCACTTGTGTGGGCTGCAAGCTAAAAAGCCCACTTAAGTGCACGCACACCATATCTTATGATGTACCGTATATCACTTAAGCACGCAGTACCTTACCATAATCCGTATTCCACTTAAGTGCACCGAACCTTACGGTGTTACATATTTACTTAAGTACACCGTATCTTACGCTGTTCCTTATTTACTCTACCTCTTATCAAACTGTCCTTATGTGTGTGACCCTGTAGGATTTTGCGACGTTGGTAATTATATTAAATCATGCAATTAACATAATAAACAGTGAGCGGTATCTAGCAACACATCACTGCTACCCAAGTCACGAAATTGTCATGTGATATGACAAAACCTTTTGTGATAGTGCTTGTGTGTACAATTACCCTTTTGCCCTTATGTCTATATTGAACACAAGGCATATATCGTGTCATCCTTGTTCAGTTCAATATTGGGCCCTTAGACATTTATCCTGTTATGCAGGATGGACAAATTCCATCTAGGCCACTCATGTCCCTCAGCATGCTTTATGAAGTACCCATCAACTGTCTTTATAGTCATCCAATTACGGACAGTGTTTGATCAGCAATAAAGTACTTGACTCTATATCTAGGGTCCATAGTGGTTTCAGGTCGAAGGGTGGTATACACCACTATCACCATGAGAGTAACTTATGAAACTTTGCATAACATTCTATGTAGTACTCTCATAGTGGGTTAATCCAGTATAAATATTACTCCTAATATTCATACCTATGTTAAGACTTGATAACTCCTTATCCATGATCCATGAGATGTGATCATCAGTCTATCTACATAATAGTCTTAATGCTTTAAGGTTATCCCATTTCACATTAAAGCTCGACTACAGATACTTTAAGAATAGTGTTCTTATGTTTAATGGAATCTCATGAGTAAGTCACACACTTAATATTTCATTAAACGAACTAGCTATTCTAGGGACTTTATCAATTTGGAAAACAAATATAATAAAGAAATGCCTTTTATTATTAATAAATAATTTGATACAAGTACCAAAAGTATTGGCCTCTATAGCTTACACCTACAGACTGTGTGAGAGCTATTAAAAAGTATCACACGAAAATCTCAATTGATTATATCGTCGACTGCACTAATGTGATGAGGTATAAGTTATTGTGTCGTAATGTGCTCTGCATGTTTCGACTGACAACATCTTACCGGAAGAGGAGTGATTCTTGGGAGATAGGTTCCATGGGCCCCTCATACTTGCATAATCACTAATCCGATACAGGATCATCGTAAACTCAACTCTCAGTTAATATGCGATGAAATTTTGTCTGTCCTTAGCAAGGATCAGTCATTGAAGGTAAGTACAATAATCTCGCATATTGTTACATAATACAATTATACTCCCTTGTACAGGAAGGCATGGATAGCTAGGACTACGATGGTTAAACGAGTATTCAAAAATTGAGAGTATTTGCACAAAGAACTTCCATAATACCTAGTGGCACTTAAGCATTATGCTCCAGGGACTGTTGCCATTTTGGAGACCTTGCTGACATATACCCCAGATAGGACTTGTGTTAGTGGAAATGGAATATTCCACCGACTCTTCTGGGCGTATGAAGCATGCATCAAAGGTTTTACATTCTGTAAACCTATTATATAGATTGATGGAACATGGTTGTTCAAGAAATATAAAGGAACGCTAATCATGGTAGTGGCACAAGATGGCAACATCAATATTTTTCCAATCGCCTTCGCTCTGGTTAAAGAGGAGACAGTTGGTGGATGGAGTTTTTTTCTAAAAAATCTTCGATTACACATTGCTCATCAGCTTAAGTTATGTTTGATATCAGATAGACATCCATCAATTGAGAGTGCTTATAAAAACCTTAATAACGACTACTAAGATCATCCTTCTACACATGTCTACTGTATTAGACACATCGCTCAAAATTTCATGCGGAAGATCAAAGACAAGACGCTAAGGAAGATGATTGTGAACGCAGGGTACGCATTAACAAAACCTTCCTTCAAACACTATCGCGAAGAGCAACCTATTTTAGGTTAGGGTCACTGTTTGAGATCAACCTATTTTATGTTAAGGTCACTGAAGAGAAACTTACCGATAAACGCTTTGGTGAGAGCAACCTATTTTAGGTTAGGGTCATTGTTTAAGATCAGATGTTCAAAATGAAGTTCAGTGTTGCAATCGGGGCAGCTGTTCAGTGAAACTTCAATGAAATTCATTAAGGAGGAAACTGGCAAAGCTAACACACATGTGGTTATAGTGTTTGACCATCACAAAGGTTGGTTCAGTGTAGATGAGGTAATGGACCATAATAAGGGGATGCCAAAGGGAGACTATCGAGTCGAACTAGATAAAAGTTGGTACGATTGCAGAAAGTTCCAAGCCTTCCATATGCCTTGTTCCCATGTCATAGCGGTATGTTCTTAGGCTCGGCAAGACCCTTCCAACTTACTATCTGCCGTTTACAAAGTGATAAACCTATGCAATATGTACAACAATATCTTTCTGCTGATAGAAAAAGAGGATTATTGGCTTACATATCAAGGGGAAATAGTTTGACACAATAAAAGTATGCGAAGAAAGAAAAAGGGTCGCCCTAACAGCACACGTATTTGAAACAAAATAGATACATCGAACAAAATTGTGAGATTATATAGTTCATGTCGGCAACTTGGGCATAATCGTACAAATTATCCCAATGTTGGACCAAACTCCACAACATAATTTTATATGTAATTCATTTTATGTAACCATTTTATTTGATATTGTAAACACCGTTTATTTCATAAATATCACAACATTCGATTACAACAATTTAAACAACAACTAAACAATAATTTAAACAACAACTAAACAACAAGATAAACAAATACAACGACTAAACAAAATAGCTATGCGATTACAACCATAAGGACAATTTCCTCACAATTATGCATTATAATAAGACAATCAGTGTCAGTTTTATCTGAGTCACAGAAACGACTTTCTCCATTGTCGTTGTACACCGTAACAAGCCTTTGAATTCTTTTGATCTTTTCACCGTCTGCAATGTCTCCATCTAACCAACAGATCAAGCTTCTCTGAAGATGCTCGAACGTCTTTGTGTTTCAGATCTTCATCAGAGCCTTTACTGCCAAATAAATCAAATTGACATTTCTCTTGTGTATATAAGACAACATTTTGAAGAAAAATTGAATGAAAGACTTAGAAGATGAGTGAAAATGATGGAGAGAAAATGCACTATATATAGAAAACCCTAAAAACAGAGTAATCACTGCATGTGGCGCATGCTTATAGAGGATGCATGCATGTGCCACATGTAGTGGCATGTCCTATATACATGCGCCGTGCATGATAGCGCCCATGTACAAAATATGTGTGCATGCGCCATTAGGTATGAGTACTCTCTTGTGGCCAATTTTTGTTTGTTTAAAACAGTCAATTTAATATATTTTTTTTTAAAATATGATCGCCGGCTTGCAAAAATATTACTATAAATTTTTATTAAAACTAATATGAACTTTTATTTAAAGGCTACAATATTTTAACTGTATTTTTCTTTTTCACAAAACAATTGAAAAAATGTCTTAAAAATAATATAAAAAGGTTTTAGTGTTAAACCACTGTTCTAAACACGTTAAGAACCAAAAGTATGGCAAATCCATAAGAATTTTACTTCGCACACATTCTATTGTAGATGACATCTCATAAGTTGCATTTTTATCATAATATCTTTAAATTAATTTTTTTGACAATTAATATCAAATTTAATATCAAATTATTTTAAAAACTGATATAAATCTTAATATTATAATGAATTTTTGAAATACTGATATAAAACATAAATTTTATAGCGTTTTAATAAAGAACAGATTAAAAATATAATTTATTTTCAAAGATTTATTCTAGACATTTAAAATTTTTTGTATAAAATCATATTTTTTTATACTATATTTTTTATATATTCGATATTAACTCATAGTTTTTTAAATCAAATTATAATTTTATCAATTGTCATAAAAATTATAAAATATATTGGATTTATCAAATAATCTGATTATATTAACTTAGTTTTAAAAAAAATAATTATTAGAAAAATGGCCTATCTATTTTGTTGAAAAATTTGGTGCATCTATATTATCAGTTATTTCAAAAATTTGGTATAAAATAAAAAAAATTCTAAATTTTAGTATTTTACATTGAATATTTAGAAAAATCCAATGTAAAATCACATATTTTTTTAAAATTTATGATTTTACATCAGATTTTTTAAAGATATCGGCAAAACTGCATACTAAATTTTTAGTATGCTTTATAGAAGTTTTTGCATAGAGAATACTTTTTTAACAAGTGATTAAAAAAAAGAGAAAAATATTTTTAATATTATAAAAATATGAGAGGTGCTATGACTCAGGTGTGAGGCAAAATTCTCCAAAGTCTGCAATCATAGTTGAAGCCTTTTATGGCCTATTGATAATTGCATATTGCAAGCCCACTCCCCATTCCTTTTGGATCCAATTTCTCATTAATTATCTTAGTACTATATGTTCTTCAATTAATTTTAATCTATCCAGAAATAATGTAGTTACAATATTGGTGATTGTGACAAGAAAGTAGTACATGTAATTAGAGCTGTGAAATTGCTAAGTGAGCAAGCATGATCCATGACATAAGATGTTTGTTTGCAAAAGTCTGAGCAAGAAATTAACAAATGTAGGGTCCATTAGATGAGATTAATTAACTTATTATGATAGAACAAAGATAATGACAATATGGTCATTGGTCAAATGATAAAGACTGAAATCAGCACATTGATGATGATTGTGATTAGGATTATATGATATGATTAAAGCGGATGATTGCAATTAACTAATAACTATTATTATAAATAGAGGTTTCTCTCTTTTATCTATATAATTTTTGTAATACGTGTGAAATTATCAACTAGATGAATCACATTGAAACAATGGAGTATTTGAAAAATATTTGTAATTTTAATTCGTATAAATTATTTCAATTATTTTGGTTTCAAAGAAATGGAATAAATTCCACTATTGTTTGCAAACAAAAAGTATTTATATTAACTATCAAAATTATGCTTTTAAAAATATAATTTTCATAATTTTTCGGTACTGAAACCAAAAGTAGAGTGAGAATCGAAAATAGCGGCGGATCTGAACTTCCGGTACGGTACAGAGGAGGCAGACTAATGCTTAAGTTAGTATGTGAGAAATAAGAGTGAATTTGAATTGAGTTTGAAATTTATTACCTGAATTTGACGCATTCCCTATATATACTAGAAAGGGAATAACAAACTTGCTATTTGTTAGGAATGAATTGTGAAGCCGTGAATGTAGTTGAGATCTTTTGTGATCATCAGGATCAGATTCCTCGTGTGCCGGAAAGACTCTAGAAGAATTGTGGTTCCTCTATGGTGGTCGCCCGAGGTCACATGGTCGGCCCAAAACAATTGACCCCAAGTCCTCGATTATGCGCAGCAAGACGCGAGTTTGTCGAGTTAACCTCGAATGTTGACCACTCTCTTACTCGACTTTGGAAGAGCGAAAGAGAAACATTTCAGTTTCTTGGAGAATTACACAATTAATGCTTCATACTTCAAATGTCTTTTTGGAAGTGCCATCATTACGAATTTTGGGAATCGAAACACTATAGTGTTGCGTGCAAGTGATTTGACACGTTAGATATAGTTTATTTCCTTTTGAATGCTAGAGTATAGTTCTTGAAGAGTCAGCGTTGTTTTTCTTTGAGTCATTTTTCCAATTTTGTGGTTATCTTCCTTTTTTTAACATTTATCTTTGTTGCAGCTGAAAAATTAGTGCATTATGGGTAAAAAAATCACAAAAGAGTGCTCACAAATCGCAGAAGAATGCTCAATTCTTTGGTGGATTTTGTCTACTCTTCCACCGTTTCTGTTTTCGGTAAAAATGGTAGTCTTGATAAAGCCTTTCTTGAAGTTAGACCATCCTCAGATTGGGATGCCTTGACGCCAACCGAGGATGAAAGGATATGTAGTAAATATGGCGATTGTGTCATTCATTTTTATGACTACACGTTCTCAGTTTTGGGTCTTTGCCTACCATTCACTGCCTTCGAAATAAAAGTCTTGAAGCATCTAGCGATTGTGTCATTCCTTTTCTTTCACCTCTTTCGATGTCTTCATGGTTTTATGACTCGAGCGCAGAGTATAGGTTAATTTCTCTAGAGTCGATCGTTCATGTCTTTTGGCCTCTTTATGAGTTATAGCCTTTCGAAGATCAGTTCTTTCTGGTCACCCATATACGTCTGAAAGCTCATGTTACAATTTATGCTGTTGGATACTGAGTGGAGGAAAGATGTGCTGAGTTATTCACCAAATACTGGACTGACAATCACTTCCTTATGGGAAACAATGTGTATGTGTATAAAGATGAGGACCTTTCTGATAAAGATTTATATTAGAAGAAATAGCTGACGAGCTTCATCTGCGACCTCAGTTGCTTCAGGGGAGGTACCTGATAGGCGATAAATGTGTCATGTTTCTAGCTTGTTTTTCCTTTGATTTCATGTGTGTTTTAAGCATTCTAATTAGTTTTTACACGTTTATGTCTCCTATGTTTGTTTCCAGGTAATAAGTGATCAATGGAGCGAATCGGGATGAAAAATGCCAAAGATCCCATAAAAGGGGCATTTTCGGTACAAATTTTTTGAGTCCAACATGGCCAGGTTGTGTCTCATGACACTTGTCATGTTCTTCCCTCGGAGGCACGCCAATTGAAGGAGCCAGAGGCTGACGCAACCAGTGTTTGGCCTCAGAAAGTTACAAAAATTTTAACTTTTAGATGGCTTTTTGACCTTTTGGCATTTGTAACTCCCATTTTCTTTATGATTAATGTTAAATGTCCATTAAGCACGAGATTATTGCAAATAATTAGTGACTTAGGCCTTAGATTAGTATAAATAGGGGCCTAAGGATCCATATATGCATCATTTTTTCACTATACCACTCTAAACAATTGTGTTCTTGTTCTTAGCTTAAGTTATTAGTAATCTTTTGTAATTTCTAGCACTCTTAGTATAATCTTGCCTTCATCTTCATCCTTAGTTTCTTATTGCTTTATTTATTTTCCCTTTACTTACTTTTCATGCAATATTCTTAAATTTATTTGTGGTTGTTGTTCATCTAAGCATGAGTAAGTAGATCTTTAGGGACATTGGGTTATGTGAGTCCTTCTCATGACAAACCCCTACTAAATTATTTATTGGTAATTGTGAGTGTTAGACGATGGCCATGGATCTAGAAGGGGGGGGGGGGGGGAGGGTTGAATAGATCCCTTGAGTTTTACATGCAAAAGGTTACCAAAAATTTAGTTTTAAAATATTTAACAGAAGCAACCAATGGATTGTACGTCTACCACGAACCTTCTACCAAAAGGATCGGATATGCGCGAATATATTGAGAATGAGTATGGAAGAGAAAAATTCAGTTTGATTACTACACTTAAAACACAATCAACAAAATATCGCTTGCTTGATGTTTAATCCAAACCAATGAGGTAAAAAGATAAGCAATTAAAAGCAATGTGTTCGATTTTTGTTTTGAAACAAATTATCAAACACCTAATGTGCGTAAACACACTAAGTGCAGAATTTCTATGGAATGTAAAGTTAAGCTGCTCCTAGATACAATTCAAGGAATTGTATCAATTTGACAAAACAGTTTATCAGCTCAAGATTACGATACCTCAGAAATTTTGATAAATTGAGACTTCGCAAAATCGAATAAATTGAAATGTAAAAGAGTTAAGGGAAAGAGAGAGCAAACACGATTTGATTAGGCAGTTCTCCAATCGTCCTCGCTATGGGTACCTCTGCCCCCAATTCCACAAATGGAATTGATATATATATATATATATATATATATATATATATATATATATATATATATTACCGTTGCAATTGTGTTTATACAAGAGAAAACTATGAACATTCAAAATCTCGAACGTCTTCGATTGTTGATGCAGAGTCTTCTCTTCCCTTGATTCAGGACGAATCAAGTGCTTCAAATATGGCTGATCCAATTACCTTCCCACGCTACTAAACAGAAAGAAACTATTGTTCTTCGGTTACCTTCACTCGATCAATTGCGATCTACCAAAAATTCGAACCCAAACCTCTCTTCTACGATCCTCCGATTATAGCTACTAAACCGAACAATTGCTCTAATCTTCGGTTACCTTCGCCCGACCAAATCCCTGTAGAACGAAATGGTTTATGCAAAAACCCCCAAAATCTCTTTGATTCTTGGAGGATAAAACCTAGGGTTTTATTCAAGAAACACCTACCAAAATCTCAACTCAGAAATGAAGATCACACACTTCCAAATTCTGAACCTTATCACTTCAAAACAACACAAACAAAAATGATTATGTGTAATTATTTGTTTACTCAATGAAGAAGATGAAGATGAAGAGAAATATTGATATCAATTTTCACGTTTCTTGTTTTTATTGTAAAAAATGAGCTAAAATGATATATATACTATCCTAGAAAACATAAGAGAAATAACAGAATTTTAGAGTGAATAACACAGCCTAAAATTGGTGCAAAACAGCGAACGGTCGACCTATACAGAAGATGCAGTCGACCTGAGCAATGCCGCGCGCAAATCTGCGCAAAATAACATACTGTGCGTCGACCTAAACAGGGTTTGAGTCGACTCATAGCTCCCAATTTTTGACAGATACAAACGCAGGATGTGTGAGTCGATCGGAGAGTCGACGGAGCATACCCGCATGTTACACTAACAAATGCTACCTGTCTGGGTCGACCAGAACAGGGTTGTGAGTCGACTCACACCATTGGAACATGCAAAAATCACATTTTTGACTTTCCTAAAGGTGTTTAACCATATCTAATGCACCTAGAACATTGCCAACATGATCAAACATTCTTAGAACACCTAATGTGCATTTCATATGAAGTTCTTCATGTGAATCCTATATATGCTAAGCATGATAGTTTT
Source organism: Lathyrus tuberosus (assembly GCA_022829125.1). Classification (NCBI taxonomy): domain Eukaryota; kingdom Viridiplantae; phylum Streptophyta; class Magnoliopsida; order Fabales; family Fabaceae; genus Lathyrus; species Lathyrus tuberosus. The sequence goes on along the minus strand of JALAZF010000044.1, from coordinate 8,856,590 downwards.
GACATCATTAAAATCAAGTACATAGAGAGAGACTTCCCTCACATACTCCCCCTTTTTGATGATGGCAAAACGGTCAAACTGAGGTAGTATCCTCCCCCTGACTTTATGCATCCACTATTGTTTGATCATCTCAATACCTGTTATTTCCAATTTCTTCTCCCCCTTTGACAACATAAAAAAGACAGAAGGATAAAGTATCAAGAATAGAAAATCGAGAGCTGCATTTTTAACGAATTTCAACTAATAACCATTAACACACATCCACATATAATGCACGTTAACGAACATAATGAGGATAAATATGAACAAGCAAATAATAACCAAACCAAAAAGCTTAAGGAACACAAAGTTGATAACAGTACATTGTCACTACATGGAGAAGCCAAAATAGGAGCAATACAAAATTAAGAAAATGAAACACACATAGCTAACGAAAACATAATAGAGTCATAAACATAAACAAAGCAAGAAACAAAGCATGAAAAGACATGATGCAAGATGCAATGATGATCCTCATGGCCTCCTCCCCCTAAATGAGTGGCCTCTTCCGCGAAAAGGTTGAGTATGATGAGGTGGTGGAGGTTGCATATCCAACTGCCCTGTCATCTCCAACACGGTGTGATTCAGAATGTTGAAGCTGTTTGTAAGAGCATGGTGCTGATTAACAGAAGTCTCAGCCATAGTGTTGAATCTTCCCATCACATTAGTGGCGAAAGAGTCAAAGTTGTTGGTGTGAGTTTGAATTTCTTCGTGCAAAGACCTGAACCGTTCTTCTTGAGCTGTGGCAAACCACTGTTGGTCAAGTTTCATAGTCCTCATAAGTTCAAGAATATCCTCATTGTTTAGTTGAGGATGCGGAGGTGAAGGAGGAGTATAATAGGACTCTTGACAGTCCAACCCTTGAGTTGATGGCATATAGTTAGTACCAAGAGTGGTCCAGCCATTATATTGCCATTGACCCTATCCTTGGTCAACTTCAGCTTCCATTTGAGAGGATTGAGGCATGTAATTACCTGTATATTGCCACTGATTCCATATTTGGTCTTCCTCAGACACCATGGCAGATGAGTGAGGTGTCCAAGCAGCATTATCTTTAACACCAATCTCCATTTGATGTCCTTGATTATTCTCACTTTGTTCTTCTTCAGCATCGCTTTGTTCTTCCTCTCCTTCTTCGTCTTCTTCTTCTTCCTCATCTTCTTCATCATATTCTTCCAAGACAGCCGTGTTTGCTTTCACAATATACTTATACCTTTTATCTATGACATCCCAAACATGACCCATCATAGTCATTGTCTTCTGGCAGAATTATTGATTGATAGTGATTGATTTGTACGAAATACCAGGAACAACTATTTTAGCATGGTTGATTACCTTTTGAATGAAGGATGCGTAGGATAACACAGTCCCTCTACCGGAGTCACGAAGAGAATACATTCTGCTTGCAATGTAATAAGGCCAGCTAATCCTTATCTTATTCATCAAAATGTACATCAACCGAACCTCGGGCTGATCCACCCTGGAGTAGCCCCCTTTCTTTGGTCTAAGAATATGAGAGACGATCCACTGCAAGATCCTTGCAACGGGAGTCAATTTCCCTGTTGTCACTGTTTTAGGAAAGAGATTGCCTGCCACAACCTATTCAGAATATTGTCTCCTTAACATAGAATTCAGTGCTCTCTTAAAATCATAATCTTTAACATGACTTGTATCGGTTATATGCTGGGTAGGTTGAGCATTGGTCACATACATATGGAACAAATCTCTCCAAGTAGTGCCATTGATAGCAATAGTCTTATTCTCTAGCTTGCAATTAAACATGTAATCATCAAACTTCCCAACTAAACCAGAATAGAAGATCCTAACCAAATCCTCATTGTATTTGGTGTCACATTCCAAAAACCCATTGAAATTATGAAAATCCAATAAATCTAAGACTTCTTCTAAGTGCATGCGTTCAACGGTACGACGATAGTAAATAAATTGCTTTATAACAGACCGTTTGCTCAAGTTGTTCTTATATAGATCAGCATACTCATCAGAAATAAGAGAGGAAAGTGTTACCGGTTGATTTGAAGGAGGTTGAGAAGGACCCGCTAGAGATGAAGGCTCCCTTGAGACTCTTTTCTGAGTAATTCTTCGTGAAGCCATTGATGATGATGTTGGAGAAAGATGAACAGTGACAAATTTCTTCAATTTGTGTGAAACCCAAAAGTTGTTGGTAAGAGTGGTGAAGTTAGGGTTTATGTGGAGAGGATTTAGGGAATAGGAGGAGATGAGAGAATGACTTGATACAATGCATATGTTATGTTAATGCCACATACAGAATCAGAAAAAGCATAAAAAGAAATAAATGGGTAAAAAACACACAAAGACCAAGGAATTTTTTCGCAGCTTTTTAGCGAGCGGTCGAGCGTTAGGTCTGTGTGCGTCGACGCACACTGTAACTTTTTCTATAACTTTGAAAATTAGAGCTATGAGTCGACCTAAGTGTCGACCTGAGCATTCCCGGCTAAAACACGTACACAATGCAGTAAGAGTGAGACGACCAGAAGCCTTATTAAGTCGACTCAAACAATGAAATTTTGGAAAAATCATATTTTTGTGTCATTTAAGCTATGATATTGAATAAATAGAAAGCCAACACAAACATCAAACATCTAAATGGATAAAGTGGGCTTAATATGTGCAATAAACATCAATGTAATCACTCAACATGGTACATTTAATTAGAGAGAATTTTTGAAACGGAACGATATTACCTTGATCATTATTGACGTTGAGAGCCCTCACATATATGTTAATAACTTTTGGCATTGTTAGTGACAAAACATAAATGTGTATATATATATATGAAGATAAAATATCTTAGAGGAAAATCAAACACGATCCGAGATGTCGAGAATGCCAAGTTCCCTACGGATATGAAAGAAAGGCTCAGTGGCTAATGGTTTTGTGAAAATGTCAGCAAGTTGATTTTTGGTATCAACATGCTCAAAGATCACATCACCTTTCTCAACATGATCCCTAAGAAAATAATGACGTATTTCGATATGCTTGGTGCGTGAATGTAATACGGGGTTCTTAGTTAGGTTGATCGCACTAGTGTTATCGCACAAAATAGGAATACACTCAAGTTTTAAATTGAAATCAAGCAATTGTTGTTTAAGCCATAGGACTTGAGCACAACAACTATCGGCGGGAACGTATTCAGCCTCAGCTGTTGACAAAGCAATGGAAACCTGTTTCTTGTTATGCCAACTGACCAAGGAATTTGCGAAAAAGTGACACGTATCACTAGTACTTTTCCTATCCAATTTGCACCCGGCAAAATCGAAATCGGAATAACTAACTAAGGAACAAACACTACCTTTGGAATACCACAACCCATACTTTGGAGTACCGGAGAGGTATCGAAGTACGCACTTAACTGCTTTTAGGTGGGATTCCTTGGGACGTGCTTGATACCTCGTACACATGCATACACTGAACATAATATCGGGACGTGATGCGGTAAGATAGAGAAGGGATCCTATCATACCTCTATACCTTTTTACCTCTACGTCTTTACCATTCTCGTCACGATCAAGGTTTGCACTAGTCGGCATTGGAGTATCTATTGCTTTGCAGTTTAGCATATCGAAATGTTTCAGAAGCTCAAGACAATATTTCGTTTGACTCACGAATGTGCCCTCTTCGAGTTATTTGATTTGCAATCCGAGGAAATAGTTGAGCTCCCCCATCATGCTCATTTCAAACTCCCCCTGCATCAAACTAGAAAACTCCTTGACCAAGGTCATGTTAGTAGACCCAAAAATAATATCGTCAACATAAATTTGTACCAAAATTAAATGTTTTCCTTGATGTTTAATGAAGAGAGTCGTGTCAACCTTGCCTATTGAATACCCTTGATCAAGTAAAAATTTGCTTAGACGTTCATACCAAGCCCTAGGGGCTTGTTTGAGTCCGTACAAAACACGCTTGAGTTTATAGACATGATCGGGATATTCAAGAGACTCAAAACCTAGAGGTTGAGCAACATAAACCTCTTCATTAATATGTCCATTAAGGAAAGCACTTTTAACATCCATTTGGAATAGTTTGAAGTTCTTAGTGCAAGCATAAGCAAGTAAAATGCGTATAGCCCCGAGTCGAGCAACCGACGCATAAGTTTCCTCATAGTCGATTCCTTCCTCTTGGTTATAGCCTTGCGCTACAAGTCGCGCTTTGTTACATGTTATTACTCCATTTTCATCAAGTTTATTCCTAAACATCCATCGGGTGCCGATTACTCGATGATCTCGCGGAGGGGGGACAAGGTCCCAAACCTCATTCCTCCTGAATTGATTTAGTTCATCTTGCATTGATAGAAACCAATGCTCATCAAGTAACGTCTCCTTAGCGTTTTTAGGTTCAACTTGTGACACAAAAGCAGAGTAATAGCAAAAATTACTAAGTTTAGAGCGAGTGGTTACTCCCTTAGAGATATCACCGAGTATGTTGTCAATTGGATGGTCTTTTGAAGACTTCCAAGCTGGAGGAAGTTTATCTTTATCAAAATGATGATCATCCTCACTTTTCAATGGTTGGTGATCCTTTTCCTCCTCAACACGCACTGCTTCAGGCTGATCAGTTCCCTTATCAGTGTCCTTGAGTATGTCTTCAGTAGGTACACCTGCACCATGAAAAGAACTACCTTCTCTGACATTTCTCGGATAAGACTCATCAAAGGTAACATGAACTGACTCTTCAACTACACGTAACCTCTTATTATAAATTCTATACGCTTTACTTGATTGAGAGTATCCAAGAAAAATACCCTCGTCGGCCTTGGCATCAAACTTACCAAGAGTCTCTTTCCCATTGTTTAACACAAAGCATTTGCAACCAAATACATGAAGGTGAGAGATATTTGGCTTACGCCCTTTTAAAAGCTCATATGGTGTCTTGTTTAGAATAGGCCGGATGAGCACCCTATTCAAAACACAACAAGCCGTACTTATGGCGTCGGTCCAAAAGTATTTTGGTAGTCCACTATCATTGATCATAGTCCTTCCAAGTTCCTCCAAAACTCTATTTTTACGTTCCACTACCCCCATTTTGTTGAGGGGTACGTGGTGCGGAAAAATTATGATCAATTTCGTTGGAATCACAAAATGCTTCAAACAAATGATTTTCAAACTCACCCCCATGGTCACTTCTAATTTACCCAATGTTTGTGTTTAACTTGTTCTGAGATAACTTAGCAAATCGTTCAAAGGCCGAAAAGGTATCACTCTTATTTGCTAAGAAAATAGTCCAGCAAAACCTAGAAAAGTCATCGACTATTACAAAACCATAATAGTTACCACCTAGGCTTTTAATCCTAGATGGCCTAAAGAGGTCCATATGGAGGAGCTCAAGGGGTATCATAGTTGAAACGATGTTTTTAGATTTAAAAGAGATCCTTGTTTGCTTCCCCATTTAGCATGCGTCACAAAGATGATCCTTTGTGAATTTGATTTTGGGCAAACCGATGACTAGGTCTTTAGAGACTTTTTTATTAAGCAAATCAAAGTTGATATGAGCCAAGCGTCTATTCCACAACCATGAATCTTCATTCATAGTGACTAGACACTTGTCTCCATCCAACGATACCTCGTTCAAGTCTAGAAAATAGACATTGTTCACCCTCAAGCCCTTAAACACATTCTTTTTGTCACAATCTTCAACTATGCAGCAATCCTTTGAAAAAGATACTTTATAATCCTTGTCACATAGTTGACTGATGCTTAAAAGGCTGTGTGTAAGGCCTCCCACAAGAAGTACATCAGAGATAGTAGTAGATGAGGGGTTACCTACACTACCTTTACCAAGAATCTGTCCCTTGTTGTTATCTCCGTAAGTGATAAACCCCTTTTTCTTCGCCACAAAGTCGATAAAAAGAGATATGTCTCCGGTCATATGTCTCGAGCAGCCACTATCTAGAAGCCATCTTCTTTCGGTGGTCTGAAGACTTTGTACCTCTTTTACTTTGTTGTGGCGTGCCATAAGACAAAAGTTAACGGATTCACTTTCTTCACTTGATGAATCATCTTTCTCCGACTCACTATCGCTTTCCCACGCGATGTATGCTCGTCGAGACTTGTTGGAATTTTTATTTGAGCGACTCTTGTCATTATCTCTATCTTTGTCTTTCTTTAGAGATGGACAATCCGGCTTGTAGTGCCCGAATTTTCCACAGTTGTAGCACGTCCCTTTTGCCTTGCCATTCTTATTTCCTTCGCTTCTAGATTGCTTCCTAAACTTGACTAGATTTATGTCTGAGTGTTGAATCTCATTCTTACAAACGTATCTATTATACCTCTTCACAAATAAGCCCATATCATCACCGGATTCTTCATCTTTGTCATTATTGGCTTCATCATCACTTAGCTCTTGATGTGTGGACTTTGAACAAGAAGCCTTAAGAGCTATCGACTTCTTCTCCGTATCTTTTGCTTTCTCTTTCTTGATACTCTTTTCATGTTTATCCAAGCTAATAAGCACTTGCTCATGCTCATCGAGTTTACCAAAAAGTGTTGAGAGGTCTAGTGTAGCAAGATCGTTGGCCTCCTTGATAGCGGTGACCTTCAGTTGCCATTCCCTGTTTAAACACCTCAAAATCTTGTTAGTAGCAACCTCATTTGGAATTGGTTTACCCCGAACATGCAATTTATTGATAATGTGAGTAAATCATTTTTGCATATCCGCAATGGTTTCCCCTTGCTTCATGTAAAACAAATCAAACTCTTGCGTTAGTGTATTAATATGAGCCATCTTAACATCATTAGTGCCTTCGTGGGTACTTGTAAAGCATCCCACATGGCTTTGGCCGTTTCACAATGGGAGACTCGATAATACTCGTCAACTCCCAAGGAGGAGATGATCATATTACGAGCCTTCCAATTATAGCTGTACTTTTTCTCGTCCTCCTCATTCCATTGAGCTTCAGGTTTAGGAACAACAATGCCTTCTGCATTTATCATAGTAATTTCCATGGGACCGTTTAAAATAACGTTCCAAACCTTCCGATCTATGGAATTTATATGAACGCGCATACAATCCTTCCAATAGCTGTAATTCTCGCCTATAAAAATCGGAGCTCTATTATAAGCGCCTTTAGGTTCGTTCGCCATGATCCAAGAAGTTTTACCGAAGCACCAGAATTAACCGGAGCTCATGATACCACTTGTTAGACAATGGCTATGGATCTAGAAGGGGGGTTGAATAGATCCCTTGAGTTTTACACGCAAAAGGTTACCAAAAATTTAGTTTTAAAATGTTTAACAGAAGCAACCACTGGATTGTACGTCTACCACGAACCTTCTACCAAAAGGATCGGATATGCACGAATATATTGAGAATGAGTATGGAAGAGAAAAATTCAGTTTGATTACTACACTTAAAACACAATCAACAAAATATCGCTTGCTTGATGTTTAATCCAAACCAATGAGGTAAAAAGATAAGCAATTAAAAGCAATGTGTTCGATTTTTGTTTTGAAACAAATTATCAAACACCTAATGTGCGTAAACACACTAAGTGCAGAATTTCTATGGAATGTAAAGTTAAGCTGCTCCTAGATACAATTCAAGGAATTGTATCAATTTGACAAAACAGTTTATCAGCTCAAGATTACGATACCTCAGAAATTTCGATAAATTGAGACTTCGCAAAATCGAATAAATTGAAATGTAAAAGAGTTAAGGGAAAGAGAAAACAAACGCGATTTGATTAGGCAGTTCTCCAATCGTCCTCGCTATGGGTACCTCTGCCCCCAATTCCACAAATGGAATTGATATATATATATATATATATATATATATATATATATATATATATATATATATATATTACCGTTGCAATTGTGTTTATACAAGAGAAAACTATGAACATTCAAAATCTCGAACGTCTTCGATTGTTGATGCAGAGTCTTCTCTTCCCTTGATTCAGGACGAATCAAGTGCTTCGAATATGGTTGATCCAATTACCGTCCCACACTACTAAACCAAAAGAAACTACCGTTCTTCGGTTACCTTCACTCGATCAATTGCGATTTACCAAAAATTCGAACCCAAACCTCTCTTCTACGATCCTCCGATTACAGCTACTAAACCAAACAATTGCTCTAATCTTCGGTTACCTTCGCCCGGCTGAATCCCTGTAGAACGAAATGGTTTGTGCAAAAACCCCCAAAATCTCTTTGATTCTTGGAGGATAAAACCTAGGGTTTTATTCAAGAAACACCTACCAAAATCTCAACTCAGAAATGAAGATCACACACCCAAATTCTGAACCTTATCACTTCAAAACAATGAACAACACAAACAAAAATGATTATGTGTAATTGTTTGTTTACTCAATGAAGAAGATGAAGATGAAGAGAAATATTGATATCAATTTTCACGTTTCTTGTTTTTATTGTAAAAAATGAGCTAAAATGATATATATACTATCCTAGAAAACATAAGAGAAATAACAGAATTTTAGAGTGAATAACACAGCCTAAAATTGGTGCAAAACAGCGAACGATCGACCTATACAGAAGATGCAGTCGACCTGAGCAATGCCGCGCGCAAATATGCGCAAAATAACATACTGTGTGTCGACCTAAACAGGGCTTGAGTCGACTCATAGCTCCCAATTTTTGACAGATACAAACGCATGATGTGTGAGTCAACCGGAGAGTCGACGCGAGCATACCCGCAGGTTACACTAATAAATGCTACCTGTCTGGGTCGACCAGAACAGGGTTGTGAGTCGACTCACACTATTGGAACATGCAAAAATCACATTTTTGACTTTCCTAAAGGTGTTTAACCATATCTAATGTACCTAGAACATTGCCAACATGATCAAACATTCTTAGAACACCTAATGTGCATTGCATATGAAGTTCTTCACGTGAATCCTATATATGTTAAGCATGATAGTTTTGACATCATTAAAATCAAGTACATAGAGAGAGACTTCCCTCACAGTGAGAAGTATAAGTTTCTTTATTATATAATTCGAATTCCAACCCATGTTTATGTCGGTTGGGAAATCAAATTCAAAACAGATGTCGATCATGTATTGAAAGATAATAATTCGACATCCGAACATGAATTACTAAACAACTGAGTTCGAGGCACCACTAACATGGTGACTTGATCTTAGTTGAGAAACAATCAAGAATGCGGTATCGCGTGATAAGGTGTACGCTCTTGATTGATACACATAGTTGTGCCTGAAACACTTTTAAATGTGCAGGCCACGAAAGTGGGTGTCACACATTTTATCTAATTTTCTATAAAAATAGCTTATAACTTCTCCCAATTCAAACATGAATAATCTTAGGGGTGAGTCTCCAAGGATGATCATAATCCCATTTCTACTTTTTATTATTTCTTAATTTCAATTTCAATATGCAATCAAACAAACCATTTTTTATCACTTTAGATAAACACGGTTGAAGTAAGAATTGGTAATCACATATCTCTTTGCGGGATCGATACTCTCCATAATGAAGAGTTTAGAAACCAAAATCTCCATACTAGTGAATCCCTTATGCATCTAAACACCAAGGTCAAGTCCCTCGCGACTCATATCAAGGCATTGGAGACTAAAATCTCTCATCTTGCAGACATCCCTCTAGGATCCTTCCCGAGGGACATGTGAATGTTGTAACAACTAGAAGTGAAAAACAAGTTGAAAATTCTAGGGAGAATGATAAAAAGGTTGAGGAGAGTTCTGGTGAGGAAAATGTAGAGTTGAGAAAAGTTTATTGACACCACCCGAAAAGGAGGTTGTCAAAGAGGTATAGAAGGAAGCACTTTTTGCTCATCCTCCTCCCTACAAGCCACTGATTCCTTTCCCACAAAGATTTATGGAGGCTAAGGTAGGTTCCCAATCCAAATGATTTGCGGATATAGTGAAAAAATGGAGGTACTGTCTAAAAGGATAAAATTAGAGGACCATGAAATTGGGGAGATTATTGTTGTTAATAGGGGAAGGTTGACCTTTAAGGACCATGAAAGGATTAAAGTGAAACTCAAAAATTTGATACTTAGGATAGAACCAGAACCACCCCCACAGGCTCAAAAGTATGAACCATGTAACACTCTAAACCCTAACCCACCATTTTTTTAAAATTAAAGCATGCAATAACAACTTATTTCAGCATTAGAGTGTCATACATCTCGCTCATAAACCATGTTCCTTAAAATTAACAACACAACAGAAATTCAAATCATAATATCTCAACTGAAACACCTCATATTTCATAAAAACAAAAGACTGAATCTCAACATATGTAAATAAGTCAACAATCTCAGAAAACATCAAATAATATAAACCCGTCCCGATGTTACACTATCAGAGCGACACAACAGAATACTAAAATCAAAACGATAAACATAAAGAAGTTGACATCTATGCCAATCCTTCGCAACAAGACGCATCTAGTGCTCTTTTACATGAGTAGCTGCATCATTATCACAACGAGCGACACAACAAACAAACAGGGGGTGATAATAAATTCACATATGATATCGGTGTATTAAAGAAGGATAATTTCAAATAACAATAACATTAACACATATATTAATTCACACCCAAAATCAATTACAATGCAAATGAAATAATATGTTATTTGTAACACCTTAAACTCCGAAACTTGTATGAAAAGGATTACTCGATAATTTAAGGTGTCACCAATGACAACCCTCTAACAATCAAAGACATTTTGAAAACATGCAGCGGAAAACAAACAACATACAACACCTGTCGTCGCATGCTCACTTTCACTTAGGGTATCATTTCAACTGAATTATAGTATTCGTAGTAATAAAACATATTGACTTCAAATTGGGTCGTATAAAGACTTAACTTCCACAAAATACTTTAAAAGTAATTTCAATAATTAATTCTCAGCAACTTCAAAGCAATTCAACATGATAGATTGTAAGCTTCAACAAAACAAGTAAGTCAACATCACACATAATAGAAGAAAACATCGTTCGCCCCCCAGTATTACAAAATCAGAGCATATCAACTAAAATGCGGTAAAATAAAGAAAATAACTTCAAGAGCTATTTCCCACTCACAAAACAACTCTACGCCTGAGTATCTGCAAGATGTTCATGGCAGACAACATCAAAGCAAAAAGGGTGAGAATTCATATCAATAATTTAACAGCATAAGCTATAAGCTAGAATTTAAACATCTACACATTCAAACAACAATCAAACAACATTTACCTCACACCCAATCTATCATCATACACAATTCAATCACATATTCATCATGTAAATTATGTAATGAGACTCACAACTTCAACTAGACTCATATGCACGTGGTACCACATCATCATCAATTGGTTCACTCAAGAACTGGGTTCACCCTACTTGAACCCCGAATCCACCCTGCTCGGATTCGGGAAAAGCCACCAATCCATCCTGCTCAGATTGCCACTTGCCTCTTTCATTAACAACAACGACATAATGAATACATGTCACAACACATCAATGCAACAACAACATAATGTTTAAAGTCCCACTATGCCAAAAATGATTTTTGGCAGCACTACATAGACAACGCTTTCTCCCAAAACTACTGCTATAAGTTTTAATAAAAAAAAACAATGAAAAAAAGCGCTGCTAAATGGGGGCTTTAGAAAGCGCTTTTGAAAAGCGCTGTTAAAGGCCTGAGGTAGGTTGCACTTTAGAAAGTGCTTTTTGGAAAGCGCTGCTAAAGGCAACCATTAGCCAGCGCTTTTGAAAAGCGCTGCTAAAGGCCTTTCGTACACCACACTTTAGACAGCGCTTTTGGAAAGCACTACTAAAGGCCATTCCTATACCACACATTAGAAATCGCTTTTAATTCAGAAGCGCTGCTAAATGCACCACTTAAGAAAGCGCTTTTCAAAAGCGCTGCTATAAGTCTTTTAAAATATAAAAAATAAAGTAGAAACTCCCCTCTTTTCCTGAAATCTATTTCTCTTCTCCTAAGCCCTAACATTCACACTCTTTCTCTCTCTCTCTCTCTCTCTCTCTCTCTCTCTCTCTCGCGCGCGCGCGCGAACTCTCTCTGTATCTCCCTCGCTCTCTGTACAACTACCCCCTCCGCCGTATCTCTATCTCTCTCGACTTCTCCCTCCACCATAACTTTCAGACTCTCTCTCGCGAACGCTCTCCATCTCTCATGACTCATTCTCTTCTTCGAACCCTTCCCTCCGGCCGCCGTTACTCCCTCCGCCGTAACTTCGTTCTGAGGTATGTTTTCTTTTGCTTTTTTTAGTGTTAATGTTGGAAACATTGTTGATTGTTAACGGTTTCGATTACAGAATTTCTGTTTTGATGTATGTTTTCGTTTCTACTGCTTCCATTTCTGTTTTGATGTATGTTTTTGTTTTGAGGATTGTTTGGTTGTTAACGGTTCTGATTATGGCATTATGAACTTGGAAACATTGTTGATTGTTAAATATTGTTGTTGCTGCTGTTGGTTTCAATTCTACTGCTGCCATTTCTGTTGTAATTTGTGGATTTCGACATCGCCAATATGTCATTATGCCGCAGATTTTACTCTTGATACATCCATATACTTGATACATCTATACAGTTGTTGCTTCTATGTATTTGTTGTCACAGTTTTGGTGCCTTCGATCGATAGTATTTAGATGATGTATTATTGTCTTGTTTTAGTGTATAATATCATGAGAATCTTGCTGATAATACTGCTTGAGTTCGAGTTTTAATGTGCTGCCTGAGTTTAATTGTTAATTGAACTAGTGATTGAAAATGACAATGAAATTAATTATTAATTGAACTAGTGATTGAATTTATTTTGTGAGTTGATTAAAAATGATAATGAAATTAATTGTTATTTTGAGAGTTGGTTGAAAATGATAAATAATGATTGAAGTTAATTTTTAATTGAATTTGAATTGATGATTCTTTGTTGGATAGAACTTTGAAGTTAATTGAACTTAAGTGTTGAAGTTGTTTTTTTTACTTACTTGAGTTGAAACATTAAGTGTTGATGTGTCATTTGTGATGAATCAAAGTATACCATGCTACTTGAATTAATGTGATTGAATTTGCATGTCGATGCAATGTTGCTTAATTGAAGGAATTAATGATGTTTACTAAATTTGATTCTTGAGACTTTGACTTGTTTCTCCGATATATCTTGTTTGTCCTATTATATACTAAATTTGTCCTGTTATATTTGGTATACACCATCAGTTACTAACTTAGTGAATTTGCTATATGGATTACTTGTGAAGAGTCAAATTCAAATCGTTTCCAAGAACCTTACACTGTGTGGTTCCAGAAGTTGCTGACTTCTCTACATGTAATTAGTTGTTCTTTTGTTTTTGTTTAGCTTACTTAGTAAAATCATGGATAAAAAATGGATGTCTTCCAATCGATTGTCAAAAGAGTACGAGAATGGGGTATCAAAATTCGTTAAGTGTGTTGTTGAACACGCCAAAGACCCCAGTCGAATCACATGTCCTTGCTTAGGTTGTTGTTATGGGCGTCGGTTTGACACAGTTTAGTTGGAATCACATTTGATGAGGCATGGAATTGATCGATGTTATACATGTTGGATATTACACGGCGAGATAAGTAACGAGAATGTTGAACTGGGGGATAATATGAACTATGCTTCAAACGACAATGGCACAGATACATACGATTGTGATCGAGTCGAAGAGATTTCAGAAGCACTTGAAGAAGATCTTCAGGATTATCCTAAAATGTTTGAGAGGTTGGTAAGCGATGCCGAGAAATCGTTGTATAAAGGTTGTACTAAATTCACAAGATTGTCCGTGGTATTAAAGTTGTACAACTTAAAGGCGGTAAATGGATGGTCGGATAAAAGTTTCACAGAGTTATTAGCCCTTATGAAAGACATGCTTCCGGAGGATAATGTTCTTCCCAATCGAACCTATGAGGCCAAAAAATGTTGTGCTCTATTGGCATGAGCTATGATAAGATACATGCTTGTCCAAACGATTGCATTTTGTTTTGAAATGAATATGCATCGTTAAATGAGTGCCCTGAATGCAGAGTCTCTCGATATAAGAAAAAATTGTCTCCAGCAAAAGTCTTATGGTATTTTCCTATAATTCCGAGATTGAGACGCATGTTTCGTAGTGAAACCGATGCAAAACACTTGACTTGACATGCAAATGAAAGAATTATAGATGGAAAGTTTCGACATCCGGCAGATTAACCACAGTGGATGAAAATTGATAATGATTATCCTGATTTTGGAGAAGAAGCAAGAAACCTTCGCTTGGTATTATCTACTGATGGAATGAACCCACATGGTCTTCAAAGTATCTCACATACCATATGGCCTATTATTATTATGATTTATAACCTACCTCCATGGCTATGTATGAAGCGTAAGTACATGATGTTATCTATGTTAATTTCTGGGCCTAAACAACCAGGGAATGACATAGACGTATACTTGACACCTTTAATCGAAGACTTAAAGATTTTGTGGGAGAACGGTGTGGAGGTTTATGATGGATATAGGAAAGAAAGTTTCAATTTGAGGGCGTTGCTATTTGGCACAATTAATGATTTTCCAACATACAGAAATCTATCAGGGTATATCATTAAAGGTCAATGTGCATGTCCTATTTGTGAAGAAAACACAGATTGGACGCGATTGGAATTTTAGCAGAAGAATGTCTTTCTCGGTCATCGTAGATTCTTAAATTCTAATAATCACTGCCGTGGGTGGAGAAAAGCATTCAATGGAAAACCAGAACAAGGTAGAGCTCCACCTACATTGACAGGTGACCAAATTTTTGAAAAGGTGAAAGATGCGAGTACTCAGTTTGGCAAGCCTTTTGCACATACACTTGTGAAACGTGGGTGGAACAATAGGTCAATTTTTTTTGAATTGCCATATTAGAAGTCGTTGTATGTAAAAAAATTTCTTGATGTTATGCATATTGAAAAAAATGTATTTGAAAGTGTTATTGGTACGTTACTCAACATACAAGGAAAGTCTAAGGATGACCTTAAAGCAAGAAAGGACTTGATAGCAATGGGAATAAGAAATGAATTAGGACCCTTGAAGAAAGGAAAATGAACATATCTACCATCAGCTGCTTATACTCTATCTAGAAAGGAGAAAAAGATATTATGTAAGTTCATAAGTGAAGTTAAAGTTCCAGAAGGATACTCTTCAGATATCAGAAGGCTTGTGCCTATGAAAGACCTCAAGTTAAAGAGTTTAAAGACACATGATTACCATGTTATAATGGAACATATTCTACCAATAGGTATACGTTCTATTTTGCAAAAAATAGTAAGAAGCACAATAACTAAATTGTGTTCTTTCTTCAGGTCAATTTGTAGTAAGGTGATTAATCCTGCGATCTTACCAGCATTGCAAAAAGAAATAGTTATTACTTTTTGTGAACTTGAAACGTATTTTCCTCCCTCATTTTTTGACATAATGGTACATCTAGTTGTTTATCTTGTGAAAGAGACCCAATTGTGTGGACCAGCTTGTATGAGATGGATGTACCTTGTTGAATGTTATATGAAAATATTAAAAGGGTATGTGAAAAACCGAAGTCGACCAGAGGGTTGTATTGTTGAACGATACATTGTTGAAGAAGCGATTGAGTTTTGTACTGAATATTTGTCCAACGTTCAATCCATTGGACTCCCCAAATCTTATATTGTCGAAAAAAAGAAGGAAAAAAGTTAATTGGAAATAAAATTGTGACATTATCTAGGGCTGAACGGGAGCAAGTGCATTTGTATGTTCTATACAATGACAATGAGGTTGAGCCGTATGTTGAAAAGTACAAGGATGTTCTCTGAGGTTTAAATTCGAATAGAAATAAAAATTGAATAGTACGAGAGCACAATCGAAGTTTTATACCATGGTTTAAGGATTATATTTATTCAAAGTTTTATTTAGATCCCACTTCAATAACATAAAGGTTGAGATGTTTAGCATATGGTCCCAGTTTGCATGTATTTTCTTACAGCGCATACGCAATTAATGGATACACATTTTATACTAAAGAACAAGATGATAAAAGTACTATGCAAAATAGTGGTGTCACCTTGGTAGCTGAAGCAATGCACATTTCAAGTGTGAAGGACATAAACCCCAAATATGCAAATATGTCATATTTTGGGGTTATCGAGCACATTTGGGTGTTTGATTATGAGAAGTTTCAGATTTCTATCTTTGGTTGCAAGTGGGTTGAAAATAATAGTGGCGTACGAATTGATAAGTCAGGATTTTTGCAAGTGAATCTTAATAGGGTGGGGTACAAAGATGAGCCTTTTATTCTAGCCTCTCAAGCTAGACAAGTGTTCTATGTCATTGATCCGACAAGTACGAAGTGGTCTATAGTGCTTTTATCTAACAAAGTAATTGATGATGACATTGGAGATCAAGGTGATAGTAATGTTGAGAATGAATCGTATATTATAAATGATCAAGATGAAAATATTAGAGTGGATGAATCATATATTAGAAATGACCATAATGATGGAATTTGGATCAATCCATCCGTTCGTGTTGTTAAGAGACAAGTAAATCATATTCCTACTAAGAAAAGAAAGAGATGTTAGTGAAAAAGGTAATAGTAAAATTATATATTCTGTCATTCAATAAAATTATATATTTGTCATTTTATATATTCAATGGATTATGGATTATGGATTATGGATTATGGATTTTTATATTTGTCATTTAATATTTATTTTTTTCTTTATTACGGGTCAAATGGCTAGTAACGAGGAAAACTCACACGATACTTCCAAGAGTGATGCAAATGAATCAGTTCATGATGCGGAAAGAGATATTACAAGAGGAATAACTGTTATGAAGGGAATCATTCATGCTAGAGACAAAGGAATAAAATATGACGTTCATTAGAATGAAATATACCAACTAGTAGAGCCCAACGGAGCAATGTTGACAAGTTACATTGGTGCACTTGTTAGTTCGTAAATTCCAATTACGTGTGATAATTGGAGAACTCCATCTTTGAAACCCGCCAAAGAAAAAATATGGAGTGAGATACAGGTACCATATGTGATGTTATTTGTTTTTGTTGACGATTATGTCTTTAAATTACTTATACTAACACATTGTATGTATTTTTTTCATAACGGTCTTTTAACATTGGTGACGACTGAAAAAAATATTGTCTTTAATTAGCCGAAAAAAGACTCAGAGGGTTTCAAAAATTTCTAACAAACAAGTTTCTTAAGGATGCCCAAGGAAACTTTATTGAATCAGAGCGTCCAAAGAAGTATGTGGACTTGATTTCACCTAAAGAGTAGGAAACTTTTGTAGCCAAACGAAGAACCCAAGAATTCCATGTAATGTTAATTTGTCATGAATATTGTATTATATAATTGTTGCATTTGTATGTTCTGATATGACTTAATCTTGTTTATCCAGGATGTGAGTGACAAAAACCGCCAAAGAGCATCAAAACCCCTGTATCCATACAAAAAAGGGCGTTTGGGATATGCACGCTTATAGCAAAAAATAGTAAGTATATATAAATGCTATGATTTATTTGTTCCCCATGTGTTATGATTGATCTTATTATTTGCCTTAATGTGTAGTTAAAAGAGGAGAAAAGTGAAGAAACATCTCTTCTGGAACATGTTTTGTGGAAGGCTGCTCGTGTGGGAAAGGATGGAGTTGTTAGGGAAGATGTTCAACAAGTTTTTGAGCAATGTGTAAGTATAAAATTATTTCTTTAATTAAATCAACAGCTGATTAATATATATATATATATAATATTTATGCTTTTGGATCCCCACTAATATTTTTTGTTATGCATATGAATTTTAGGAGAATCTATCTCAGTCCTTAACTCTAGGTGAAGACCAGGATTGCAGAAGCATACATAGCCGAGTATTAAATGTTCCTGAGTATTCTGGTCGTGTGAGGGGTAAGGGATTTGGGGTCACTCCATCAACCTTGTATAAGTGTCCAAAGACCCAAAATCCTAGCAATAAACAAGTGATGGAAACGTTGGAAGAATTAAAAGCTCAAGTTCGTGAATTGCAAAAGGATAAAGAAAGATATATGTCAGAAATGCGCGGTTCAGAGTTTAAGGATACTAGAGACAAAGATAGTATCAATTGTCAACAGAAAATTCTCGAGGTAATTATATATATTATTATGAAATTAAATTAGCACAATTTTTTTAATTGACATATATACACATTAATAATTTCATATTTATTATTAGTTTAGGGAATTTCACCTTGTCAGCTATATTTATCATCACCGACTTATCACATGGTTGGCAAGGGAAAAGTGCATAACACTTCGGGAGATGTACTTCACCATAGACCGCTCCCTGCTGGATTTTTGAAAGTATCGATTGATATTGCTTTAGAGCGGGATGCGTTACTACCTATACTTGACGATGTTTCAGATGCAACATTGGTGGGAGATGCAATAGGATCGTATGTTGCATGGCCGTCAAACCTCATTTTCATAGATGATGAGGTATGTTGAAAACTATTATGAACCTTTTAGTATTCAAATGTTTTACGAGCCATGTAAGTTATGCTTACATTTACTTACATTTTATTTACATGGTAATGTTAGACTCCTACAAAATCCAAATCAAAAGGTAAAGGGATTGTGCGGCACACTGAGTCAGTTGCATCAAAAAAAGTGGTACATTGATATATATGCATTGAAAATGTTAATTATATGATCTGAATTCAAAAGTTTCATGATTTTATACTTTACCTAACTTATATCATTTTTAGATTCATGCTCAAGAGTTGCAACAAGTTAGCAAGAAGAAGAAGCCAGAAAAAAAGGATCTTGCAAAGACCGAGCCAAAAAAAGCATCTATTTCTCGCTTTAGATTGTGTCTTGAAAAATTTGTAGGAACATCAGATTTGATGGAAGGTGGTATTCGTGAAATACCTATGGAAGAAGGTATTTTTGGTTTTCCTTATTCAGAAACAATTGCTAAAGAGGATTTGGATCAGATTTTTCAGCATTCTGAATTAGGCACCGGTGTTATGAATTCATACATCAGGTACTCCATCAATTTTATTTAATTAATTGAACAATTTATTTACTCGTTTCAATGAATATTCTAATATTGATTATGTTTTTATTTAAGGTTCTTGTATGACAAATTGATGCGCTCGCGTCAATTGACGGAAAGATACTCTTTCTTACCTTCCATCAAATCTGATGTACCTTATATGGAAAGATACAAATTGATGCATCAGTGTTATGAATTCATACAAGTGCAGTCAAAGATCACTTAGTCGATGCATTTATGGCCAACAGAGATACATAAAAGTTGTATCTTTTACCATATAATACTGGCCATGGGTTAGATTTTCATTCCAACTTCATTTATTATAATCTTTCATTTTTTGACGTTGTGAATAAAATTTCCATCTAAATTTTTGTTTTATTTTACAGTGGACACTGGTTGTTGGTTGCGATTAATCCGATAAAAGAAATAGTATATTATTTGGATTCGTTGGATGGTGATTAAATAAAATACCCAGATATATAGAAGATGGTTGATACGTAAGTGATGAGATTGTTCTAAATATTCGTGTGTATATTTATTGATTTATGTGAGATTGTTCTAAATATTCGTTTATGTTATGTTAGAGCTATACAAATATTCCGATCACAAAGACAAGCTCGAGTACCAAAGAGTAAAGCAAACATTACATGGATTAGAGTGCAGGTATATTTTCACAATTTTGATTATAATAGTGATTCTACCTGATAAAACAAGTTAAACTATATATCTTGATATATATTCGTATTTTTTGTCTATGCGTAGTGTCCTCGTCAGCGTAATGGCATAGATTGCGGTTATTTCGTTTTGAGGTTTATGAAAGAAACCATTCATTTGGGTCAAATAGAGATTCCAAACATGGTATGGATTTATAACTTAGGATTTATTTTAATATTTATCAGATATTTCATATAATTAATTACTTTTATCTAAATCATGCATATTATGTTATACTATGTAGTACTTTGATGAATTCAAGTGTGCTACTTATTCGAAAGATAAATTGGAAGAAATTAAGGAGGAATGGTGTCAATACATTATTGAGATGAGGATCATATAAGGTATATTGTCTTTATTTTGTGTGAAGTTTATGGAAGTTGTTGTCTTGTTTTGGATTTGAAGTTGTTGTATAGTTTATGGAAGTTGTTGTATACTTTATGGAAGTTGTTGTATAGTTTTGGAGGTTATTGTATAGTTTTGGAATCTTTAGATGTTAATGGTTTTGGAAGTGGATAAGTTGTTATTAGAAATATGGATGTTTTGTGTATATATGAGGTTTGTGTTGAATTATATATAATGGTTATTTTGGTGTATGAGGTTTGTGTTGAATTATATATAATGGTTATTATAAGGTTTATGTGTTGAATTATAATGGTGTATATATATATGTTGAATTATAATGGTTTATAAGGCCTATGTGCTGAAATAAAGGCCTGTGTTGAAATATAAGGCCTATGTGTTAAAATAAAGACTTGTGTTGAAATATAAGGCATAAGTGTTGAAATATAAGGCCTATGTGTTGAATTATAATGTTGAATTACATGTTTGTGATAAGTTTTGATAAAAATTGAGTGATAATGGTTTGTGAAAACAATTTCTAAAAAAAGGACAATAGACAGCGCTTATACCAAAAAACGCTTCAAAAAAATGATTTTAAAAAAAGTTCTTTTAAAAAGAGCTTTTTACGTGTACAAAAGAAAGCGCTTTCTAAAAAAAGCGCTGCCTAAAGTGGACCTAAGGCAGCGCTTTTATAAAAGCGCTGCCTAAAGAAGTGAGAAAAGGCACATTAGAGAGCGCTTTTAAAAGCGCTGCTTAAAGTGGGATAAAAGAAAACACTTTTATTGAAAAACCGCTGCCAAAGGTAGAAAGACAAGACCCATTAGGCGGCGCTTTTAAAAGTGCTGCCTAAAGGGGGACAAAAGAAAGCGCTTTTATTTGAAAAATCGCCGCCATAGGTAGAAAGAGAAGACACATTAGGCAGCGCTTTTAAAATTAAATAAATTTAAGAAAATATTATTATTTTTATTATTAAAATAAACTCTAATAATTAATCAAACTCTTCAAGCCTCTAAGTTACTCTTTACACTCTCACCTCAAGGTTAAACACCCCCATTACCCTTTTTTATTTAATTAATAATACCCAAATAATCAAATAAATATAAGAAAATTATAATAAATCAAGTAATTTTAATAAATCAAAACTGGGGTGTTATAACTCTCCCCTGCTTAAAGAATATTCGTCCTAAAAAATTACCTTAAGTAAATAGAATCAGACACGACTCCCTCATCCGGCTCTCAAGATCTGAAGTCACGTTTCCACCAGCTGGTCCTCCCCAAGCTACCTTCACTAAGGTAATCTCCTTATCACGTAAATGCTTCACTTCCCGATCCGCTATCCACCCGAGTGATGCCTCAACAGTTAGATTATCTCTCACACGCACATCATCCACTAGGATAACATGAGACATATCCATAATGTATCTCTTCAACTGAGACATATGAAACACATCACGAAGATTAGCAAGCGACAGTGGTAAAGCAATATGATAGGCCACTTCTCCTATCCGCTGCAAAATCTGGTATGAACCAATGAAATGTAGAGCGAGCTTTCGAGACTTCAATGCTCGACCAACACTAGTTACTGGAGTAACTCTAAAAAAAACGTGATCCCCCTCTTGGAATTCAAGTGCTTTCCTCTGCTTATCATGATAGCTCTTCTGGAAACTTTGCGAAGCTTTCATTTTCTCTTGGATCACTTTGATCTTTTCTGTGGTCTATTGGACAATCTTTGGTCCAATTACAACACCCTCTCCCGACTCATACCAACATAAAGGCGCCCTAAACCTTCTACCATACAACGCCTCAAACGATGACATTCCAATTCTCAAATGGAAATTGTTGTTGTAGGTAAACTTGATCAATGGTAAAAAGCTATCACAAGTACCTATTTGTTCTAGCACACATGCCCTCAACAAGTCTTCTAAGGATTGGATAGTCCTCTCTATCTAACCATGTGTCTGCGAGAGATAAGTAGAACTCAAATGTAGCTTCGTACCCAAAGATTTTTGTAAACTCTCCTAGAACCTCGATGTAAACCTCAGATCCATGTCTGATATAGTACTGGATGGAATCCCATGCAAACTGATAATGTTCTCAATGTACATCTCTACTAGCCTCTCTAATGAATAGTTAAATAGAATTGGAATGATGTGAGTTAATTTAGTCACCCATCTATAGTAACCAAATGGTATCACAATTCTTCACTGTTCATGGCAAACCAGACACAAAGTCCATTGAAATGATGTCCCAGTTCCACTCAGGGATATACAACGACTGCATCAAATCCAATGACTTCTGATGTTCAATTTTTGACTTCTGGAAAGTCAAACACGCATACACGAACTCATCAATCTCCTTCTTCATTCCTGG
Source organism: Lathyrus tuberosus (assembly GCA_022829125.1). Classification (NCBI taxonomy): domain Eukaryota; kingdom Viridiplantae; phylum Streptophyta; class Magnoliopsida; order Fabales; family Fabaceae; genus Lathyrus; species Lathyrus tuberosus. Next base: position 8,834,073 of record JALAZF010000044.1, on the reverse strand, counting down.
CCACCAAAATAACTTCTTCACGTCTTGATACATTTAAGTAGCATTGGGATGAATACTCAAGCCACTCTTGTGACCTTCATAAAGAATACTCTTAAGTTCGGGCACATCTGGTACACAAACTCTATTTTTGAATCTTATACACCATTCTCGTTAATTCTATAATACCCACCTTGCCCTTGATTAATTGAAACCAAGTGGTCAACCAATCCTAAGTCATTCTTCTGACATTCTCTAATCTCTTCAAGAGTATCATTGATTAGCTTCAACATACACAAACTCACGCTGTCACGAGTCTTTACACATGCCAAACTCAGATCTCGGAAATTTTCAATCAATTCTAACTCTTGCACCATAAGCATCGACATATGCAACGACTTCCTACTTAAAGCATCAACTACAACATTAAATTTACCAGGATCGTAATTCAAGCCAAAATCATAATCCTTCAGAAATTGGAGCCACCTCCTCTGCCTCATATTCAACTCTTTTTGATCAAATATGTACTTCAAACTCTTTTGATCACTGAACTCTTCAAACTTGGAACCAAATAGGTAATGCCTCTAAATCTTAAGTACAAACACAACGACAACTAATTCCAGATCATATGTATGATAATTCCTCTCATGAACATTAAACTGTCTAGCAGCGTAAGCCAAAACCTGTCCATTATACATCAGCACACCACCCAGACCCATCATCGAAACATCACCATACACAACAAAAGACTCACTCGGATTCGGAAAAGTCAATACTGAAGCAGACGTAAACTTCTTCTTGAGTTCTATAAAATTTTCTTCACAGAAAGCATCCCACACATACGCTTGACCATTTCGAGTTAACCGAGTCAAAGGTGTAACACCCTTTTTCTACCCAGCAAACATCATGAAATAAAATGACAAAAAATTAGAGTAAAGTCCCAAAAAGGGCATCACATATCGTCACAAAACATCATAATAACCACCTGTCCCGTAACACGGGTTAATCCATCACAATATAGTTAAACACCACGCAAAATTTAAAGAACACTTTTATAATTCAAAACTTCTCAAATAAAACTCATGAAAAACATCATGTCCACAAAATAAAAGAACGTAATCGTTCGACTCAAACGTCCCGACCCGATGTTACATATTAGAGCAAGACCCTCTAATCGACGGAGGAATCAAATACTTCAAAACTAAATCTTCATGCGCCAAGAAGGCTAAGCCTGATCACCTGCACGTTACCCACGTGGAGGCAGCATTCAAACAGGCAGGGTGAGTAATCACGAAATTAATACATAAGATATAAGTAAAAGATAAAGTACGAGCACAACATCATCAAGTCATCCACACGTCAAGAACACATCAAAATCACATTAATATAATACAATGCCACACAGTATGCAATGCAACATCATAGACTCAAAAACGTGGCACCAACTCGTCATAATCGATGAACACTGGATTATCACCCTCCAAAGATGCCCACCAATAGGATCGATTCTACACAAGAATCGGAGCACGTCATAAAACACTTCAATCCACACAATGGGATTGAAGCCACCAAATGGACCGAAGTCCCAACTATGCCATGAATGCTTGATGCAAATCGTCACAATAAACATCGTCTTAAAATATTCATAACTGCATCATCATTCATGAATCATCAAACAAACATCATTATATATCACCAATACGCACACGTCAAAGCTCGTCATTAGACTTCACAATTTGTCATATTAGGTTCATCACATATAATCCCCGATTTTAGTCCCGTTCATCATTATTACTAGATTACTAATGTTTTATTACCTCACCATAGCCCTACGTCTTAAAGAAACCACGTACAAGCGAAATCGGGACAAAAATCGCAAAAACGGGAAAATCTGCCCACCTCACTGCCCATACCGTAAGGACCACCCTGTTACGCGCATGGCTCAATTTTAAGCCACCCCTTATGCGTACCATACGCGTATCAACAGAGAGGGTTTTCATCTCAATTCTCCTTCAGACCCCCTTACGCGTAATGGCTAGCCCATACGCGTAAGGCATTCTTCCCCAAAACCCATACGCGTATTGCCCCCTATTACACGTATCCCCCTTTTTCTCAGCTTCCTATTACGCGTATTGCCTCCTCTTACGCTTATTGCCCACAATCCCATACGCGTATGCTACGCGTACCAGCAGAGGGCCGTGCCAGCCCTTGGGGACGGGTGCGTACGCTACGCGTAATACCCTAGGAGTGTACCGCATTACGCGTAACACTTCCCTTGTTACGCGTATCACCAGAAACTACCCAAAAACTCAGATCTCGTATCTAAACGTAAATTTCCTCATTCCAGCACCTTCGATTACCAAAATTAGACTCAAACTATCTTCGATTCGTCACAGATCTATGTTTTTTATCTACTTCATTGTCTAGATCAATATCTTCCTAATTATTACGTCCTAACCAGTTATTATCAGTTTTGATTTTTAGATCTGGTTTACCCACATGTTCATCACAGCAGCATCAAATATTCACACGAAATTTACAGCAAATATAGCAAATCACATTGAATTCATCACAAAAATCGTACACATACAAGCACAAAATTTCATCACAGACTCGTCACAGATCAGCAGGAAATCATCAGAAACGCAAACACACAATTACCTCTACCTTAAACCCATATCAAATGTATTAACCCGGATTACCCCCCATACCTCGAATTTCCAGTAGAGATTCTTCATTTTTCCGGGGTTCTACGGTCGATTCCTCGTTCTAGCCTCCTTTCCTCAGCTCTCTCTTCACTCCTTAGGGTTGCACAAAACTGATTCTCATAATCCCTCTTTTTCTTTTGTTAATCCTATGTTTTGGGCCTTAATCACAGTTTACCGTATTATCCTCCATTAATCCCCTCAACATTACCGTCTTACCCTTAATGGTCTCCTAATTATTTTAATTAACAATAATAATAATAATCTAAATAATATTCTAATTACTCAAATTATTCTAATATTATTATTAATAAAATAATCTGATTAATTACTACTTCTAAGAGACCTCACCGTTTCCTTAACCTAAGACTACCCCACAACACCACACAAGTCATCAACGTCACAAAATCATCACAAAGCACCAAAATACTGAATAATCATAATAATTTAATTAAATAAATATTATAATTATTTGGGGCGTTACAACTCTCCCCCACTTAAAGAATTTTCGCCCTTGAAAATTACCTGAAGGAAACAGAGTCGGATACGACTCCTTCATCTGATCTTCACGCTCCCAAGTCCAACTTTCGCCAGCTGGTCCACCCCACAACACCTTCACCAAAGCTATGTCTTTACCCCGCAGTTGCTTCATCTCACGACCATCAATCCGCACAGGTAACGCTCCCACAGTCAGATTATCCCTCACTTGTACATCATCCATCTGAATCACATGCGACGGATCTGGAATGTACTTCGTCAACAGAGACACGTGGAACATGTCGTGCAAATTTGAAAGCGTCAGCGGTAAAGCAATTTGATAGGCTACCTCTCTTATCCTCTACAAGATTTGGTAAGGACCCACAAAACATGGAGTGAGCTTCATAGACTTCAAAGCTCGACCTACACCGGTCACTGACGTCACCCTCAAAAACACGTGATCTCTCTCTTGGAATTCAATTGCTTTCCTCCTCTTATCATGGTAACTCTTCTGACGACTCTGTGAAGCTTTCATTCTTTCTTGGATCATCTTAATCTTCTTAGTCGTCTCTTGCACAATTTCACGTCCGAGTACAACACTCTCGCCCGATTCATACCAACACAAGGGAGTTCTACACCTTCTCCCATACAAAGCTTCATAGGGTGCCATTCCAATACTAGCATGAAAACTATTATTGTACGTGAACTCAATCAACGGTAAATGGCTATCCCAAGATCCTCCGTGATCCAAAACACATGCCCTCAACAAATCCTATAAAGATTGGATAGTCCTTTCTATCTGACCGTCCGTCTGCAGATGATATGCTAAACTCATCCTCAACTTAGTGCCCAAAGCATCCTGCAAACTCTTCCAGAACCTCGATGTAAATATCGGGTCTCTATCCGACATAATACTCGAAGGTATACCATGCAACTTCACAATCTCCTCAATATACATCTCAGCTAACTTCTGCATAGAATGATTAATCTTCATCGGCAAGAAATGAGCCGATTTAGTTAATCTATCCATAATCACCCAAATCGAATCTTTCCCCTTAGCAGTCCTCGACAATCCCGACACAAAATCCATGGAAATACTATCCTATTTCCACTTTGGAATATTCAACGGTTGCATCATACCTAAAGGCTTCTGATGCTCAATCTTTGACTTCTGACAAGTCAAACACACATAAACAAACTCTGCAATATCTTTCTTCATACCTGGCCACCAAAACAACTTCTTCAAATCCTGGTACATCTTCGTAGCACCGGGAAGAATACTTAACCTACTTTGATGTCCTTCTTCAAGAATGCTCTTCTTAATTTCTGGAACATCTGGGACACACACCCTGTCTCTGAACATCATTACAATATTCTCGCCAATCCAGAATTCACCTCCGTTACCTTAATTGATCAATGTCAACTGGTCAACCAACTTCAAGTCAGATTGTTGTCCCACTCTGATCTCTTCCAGAATACCACTAGTCAACTTCAACATTCCCAACTTCACACTGTCGGGAGTCGCTTCACATACTAAACTCAAATCTCAGAATTATTCAAGTAACTCCAACTCTTTCACCATAAGACTTTCTGCTCAATGCATCGGCAACTACATTCGCTTTACCAGGATGGTAATTCAAATCAAAGTCATAATCCTTCAACAATTCCAACCACCTTCTCTGCCTCATATTCAACTCTTTCTGATTAAACAGATACTTCAAGCTCTTATGATCGCTGAACACTTCGAATTTAGAGCCAAATAGACAATGTCTCCAAATTTTCAACATAAATACCACAACTGCCAATTCTAAGTCATGGGTTGGGTAATTCCCTTCATGAACCCTCAATTTCCTGGAAGCACAAGCAACAACTTGCCCATTCTGCATCAATACTCCTCCAAGACCCATCTTCGATGCATCACAATACACTACAAAAGATTCATTCGGATTAGGTAAAATCAACACTGGAGCAGTGGTCAATCTTTTCTTCAGTTCCACAAAACTCTCTTCACAAGCTACATCCCACACAAAAGCTTGACCTTTTCAAGTCGACTGAGTCTAAGGTAATGCCAGCTCAGAAAAGCCTTCAATAAACTTGCGGTAATAACCCGCCAACCCCAAAAAACTTCGTATCTCAGTAGCAGACTTCAGAGTCTCCCACTGTAATACAACATCAATCTTAGAAGGAACAACAGAAATTCCGCCACTTGAAATCACGTGGCCAAGGAAACTCACTTCCTTCAACCAAAACTCACACTTCGACAACTTTGCATACAACTTCTTCTCCTTCAATACTCGCAACACAGTTCTCAAATGCTCGGCATGCTCTTCTTCAGATGTAGAGTATATCAGAATATCATCAATGAAAACTACACCAAACTGATCCAAATACTCGTGAAAAACCTGATTCATATACTCCATGAACACACCAGGTGCGTTGGACACTACAAACGGCATCACAGGGTATTCATAGTGACCATACCTCGTCCTAAAGCTGTCTTCGGAATGTCATCAGGCTTAACACGAATCTGATGATAACCCGACCTCAAATCAATCTTGCTAAACACACAGGCACCCACTAACTGATCCATCAAATCTTTGATTCTCGGGAGTGGATATTTATTCTTGATAGTCACTTTATTCAACTGCTGATAATCAATACACAACCTCATACTTCCATCCTTCTTCTTCACTAGCAGCACAGGAGCACCCCATGGAGAATGACTTGGTCGAACAAACCTCTTCTCAAGCAGCTCTTCCAACTGTTTCTTCAATTCACTCAGAAGCAGACATTCGGTAAGGAGCCATTGACACCGGACTCGTTCCTGGTACCAAGTCCATTTCATACCCTAAATTTTGACCACCAATATTTCCCATCATTGTGCAAGACATCATCACAATATGGATGTGCCTTCATGCCTCATCAATCTCCTCAAGGATTGTTGAGCATTCACCACAAACAAGAATTAGGGTTTCAAGCCCTCTCAGGGCACTTAGACAAAAGATCAATCAAGAAATGACATGATTTTCAACTTGTCTAATCTCTCAAACACCTATAAAGGATCAAGAGGACTCCCACATCAAAAATCAAGCACAAGGTTGCAACATTCCAAGGGGATCAAGCCTCGAGATCGCCAGTGTCACCAAATTAGGGTTTTGGTCGACTGAGGCCTCCGGATGAAAATTTTCATCTGGGCATGAGCCAATGCTTCAAATCATAACCCAAGATACTCCAAGGGACCTCACGGACCCAATCATCAAGTCAATTTAACCTCAGGGGATGCATTTACCCAAAAATCAGGAATTAAGGTTTCTTAACCTAATTCACCCCTAAGTTGACTTTTGAGACAAAACATGAGCCAAGACCTCAACACATGATTTGAGGGTATCCAATACACTACATTGATCCATTTGCAACAATGGATTGACCCAAGAAGCTTGATCTACAAGTTTCAATTTCATCAGGACCACAGTTAGGGTTTCGAGGAAAAAGTCAACTGTGCCTTTGACTTTTGACCAGGACATGCTCCCAAACCTTGGGATATGATTCAATACACCCTATAACACCTATGGAATACATCCATTAGGTTTGATTTAGGTCAAGGACTTGATTTCACAAAGGATCGCACAATTTGGATTTCATCAGATAAAAAGTCAACTGTGCACAAAATCAAGTTTGACTTTTTGGAATTTTTCACAATTATGGTTCTTTGACCTTAAAATAATGTTAATAAGTGATTGGAATCACCATTCATCAAGAAAAATCAAATAAAATGAGTTAACTTGTAAAAGGGGTAACCATAAAAAACTTAGAATTTTTCTAAGTTATGGAACAAAGTGGCTAGGGTACCAACTTCCAAGGACCATAACTTGATATCCAAGCAACCATTTTGGATGGTCCAAAGATGGATTTGTAGCTCTCATGGCATACTTTAAAAGTGTCAACTACATCTCATTCCAATTCTTCATGGATTTTTATTTATGGAGTGATCAAAATGGCTGAAAACATGAAAATGGCATTTTTCCAACACTTAGTGAAATTTTCACTAAGTCAAAATCTGCCTTACTTTTTCCAAAATATAGGGGCAGTTTTCACCTTGATCTAAGTCAAACCAAGTCTAGGGGTGGACATAAAAGTTAAAGTATGCCATGAGGGCTTTCCAACAAGTACCAGATCATCTCCAAATTCAATTTGAGCAAGGAGATACAACCCTTGAAACATGGCATCATGAACTGATTCTTTTCAAGACAGATTTGGCAGATTTTGTGCATTTTGCTCGATTTGTCCAAATTTGATAAATCCAAGCCTTGTAATTAATTTGGACACATCTGAGGATCAAATCCAAGGGGGGTGATCTGATCTCCAAGCCTCCAAAGTCCATGAATCTACAAATAGCCATGCCAAACCTAAAAGAGCTAAAAAGGTGCCAAGACTCCAATTTTGTTGCAATGTATTTAATGGATACACCAAGGTGGCATGGACTGATACATTCCTAACTGAATGAGTCAAATATAAGCTCTGAATTAAAGAACCATAGGCCTGTTCCCTAACCTCTAGTCAATGGCTAGAGGAGACTTGAGATTCCTTTTGCATAACATTGGCCAAAGGCCTGCTGCAGCCACCATTCACTATTGCTTACAAAACAAACTTGCTCTACTATAAATAAAGCTCATTTGTGCTCAGTTTGAGTACACCAAAGCAACCAAACTGATGCTTTCCTCAAAATCCCTCTCTTTAGGCCAAAATGCCTTCTTATGCAAGGTATCTCTGAGTTTTTGAGTTAGAGAGCAATTCCATCACAGCTCATGATCCAAACACACCCAATATGTCATATCTAAGCTGTCCAAACTCTCATATGTGACATGTAACACCAAAATCACAAAGTCCCCTCTCAAAACCTCAAAATTGGACTTTTTTGCATTTTTCAAGCCATGTCTTGATTCAGTCACTTTCAAAACCAGATAAAACCTCAAACACACTTCAAATATCATCTTGGTACTGTCCCAAATGGTTCCCCACATCTGGAACACCCTTTGAGAGAGTTGCCATATTGGTCAATTTTACCCCTTTTGCAAGAAAGAGCTCCTCAAACTTGTTCCTGAGGATTCCAGCTGTTGGTGGTCATTCTAAAAGCTCATAAGGGATCAATTGAGAATGTCTAAAGCATCAAATTACTTCTGGCACAAGAAACTTGACCGATAGCACAAGGAGCTTCAAGAGGTAAGTGCATCATCACTTGAACTTTCTAAATTATGCATTGCTTTGAAGTCCACTGATCATAAACATCTCATACATGTTATATATGTTGTGTTTCAACCAATTTGCCATGTAATTCTTGCCTGTACCATGTGTTAGCATAGAAAATGCAATTATAGGACTGTTTCAAAAACACTATCGGGTTTTAAATAGGGACCTCATCTGAAAAAACCAAGACCACCATTGGATTCCTTGTGAAATTCTAGGTAGGATAGACCTAAATTTTGTCCCAATCCATGGAGAAATGAGGAAGTTACAACCTTTACGTTTTTGGCCCAAAAGCTGGCTTGCCTTGCCTTGCCCAGGCCTAAAACAAGGCATGCCTTATGTATTTCTAGGGTGGGTTTGATACACGGATGTATCACCACCCCAGTGGTAGAAGGCGCGCACTGCAACCTTGAGGTCTGGGGTTCGAATCCCCCTCGCCCAGACCCCTTTTTTTAGCCCTTTTTCCATTTTTTTAATATTTGTCATATTATTTAAAATGATTTGGAAAATTAATTTCTCTCTCACTTTTAATTATTTTTTATAGGTTCTTTTTGCAAAAAATCACAAAAATGTTAAAATATTTTATTCCACAAAAAAATACAATTTATATTATTTATTTAATATAATTAGAATCTTTGTAATTAATTTCATTTTAATTGTTTTTAAACATTTCTTAAATGGAATTCTCACTTTGATCTTTCAAAATTAATTGGATTTTAAGCTTTCATATGATTAAACTTGATTTTCCAAAATATTTTCCAAAGTTTACAACTTGTTTTTTAATATAATTGATATTTTATCATTTATTATTTAAATTACCTTTGAAAAATGCCATGTTAATTCCAAAATTAGGGTTTTTTTTTCCGATTTTTAATTTTCAAACACTCATGGGCCTCTTGAGAGAGTGTAAGACCCAACCTCTTTGTAAATAAATAATTTTTGGGCCTCAGACATTATATAAGTCCCACTGTATATGCAAAACCACGGCGCGATCGTCGCCTTCTAAAACAAAATCATCTGGGCCTACCCTCGTGTTGTAAGTCCCATTTATTTTCTTTAAATACTCCTTGGGCCTCTTGAGAGAGTGTAAGACCCAACCCTTGTTATACAAAAACCTTTTTGGGCCTCAGTCGTGGTATAAGTCCTGATACAATCCTCCAAACAACAGTGCGATCACTGTTAAACCCTGGGCCTCTCTTTGAGTATAAGCCCCAACAATATTTTCAAAACAAATCCTCCGTTGATTTAGATTCAACATACAGTTGCTATCAAAACTTTCTTTAATTTCTTTAAACAACTAACCATACAACATGGAAGCTTGCTCGCCTGTAAGTTTTAACAGCTTTCATTTACTCGCTTTCATATATATATATATATATATATATATATATATATATATATATATATATATATATATATATATATATATATATATCGTGGGAAGCTGCGCACGGTTAGTCTTCTTTCATACCCTTTTAAATACTTGTCATATATCCACTATATTTATACTAGTATAGTTATTTAAAGTTTTCCCTGGCAACTAGGTCTAGAACTAGGTAAAGCCAGTTGGTCACTCTTAAATACAGACAAAACTAGATCCCCATAGGATTTCAAGATACAATCTTGCCTTCTCTTGGGCTTAAACAATATGGAACAAAGAGAAAGACAATATTCTTCGTGAACCTTTTCTCAGGCTGTCACTTTAGGAATTGTCAAAGGAATTCTACTCCCCAGAATTGATCTATTCTCGGTGAATAGTATCTCTTGAGTTTCTTCAAACAGCAAAACTTTCACTAAATGATATATTCTTGGTGAATAGCATTTCTTGAACTTTTCTTAGTTTGGGACCCACAGGCTTCCTAAAAGCATCCCCGTCTCCTCTTGGGCTTTGTACAAGGACCCTCCCGCTTCTTAGAAGTACTCATGCCTTCTTTTGGGCTTAATACAAAGACCCTGACGACCCCTTAAAGGTATAAGACAAAACTTAGTCATCCTTTGCTAGAGTTGTCTTTCCAGTGTCAAACCTCAGACCAATTTAGGGTTGATTCTCATCCCTTAAAACACCTGCGTCCTCTTGGACATCATACAAAAGATAAAAACTCTGCCACACCGGTAGACTCGGACAGTCTAATAACCTTGAGTCTCAAAGACATTCTCAAGTTCCCTACAAATATAGGAAGAAACCCCAGTCGCTCTAGATCAATCTTCAGCAGAAACCCAGTCTCTCTCCCGAGAAAATCCGTAACCAGGGTCATATTTATCTTCAGATAACACTATCCCAAACCAGAACCTCAAGGCATATGATACCTCAACTCTTTTGTAATCCACAACAAGAGTTAATTCCCCCATTTGGACCTACCTCAGGATCTCAATTATCCCCGGCAAAAGTTAGCCTCCTCTTAGGCTTTGTATAATGACTTTTCCTTAGCATAGCTAGCCTCCTCTTGGGCTTTGTACAATGATTCTCCCCAGCGGAGCTAACCTTTTCAGACTCTCTTGTTGAGTCAATCACCTTTTCAGACTCTTTTGTTGAGTCAAACACTTTTCAGACTCTCTTGTTGAGTCAATAAACTTTCAAGGCTCTCTTGTTGAGTCAATCACCTTTTCAGCACTCTCTTGTTGAGTCAACCCTTTAGCCTTAATCTTGGGCTTTGTACAAGACAAATAAAAATACTCTTTTGTTGAGTCAATCTTTTTCCAGCCTCCTCGTAGGCTTGGTATAAAGATTTCCCCTAGCAGAATTTAGCCTATTAGGCTTTGTATAATGATTTCTCCAGCTTGTTCAGCCTTAATCTTGGGATTTGTACAAGGCATAAATCTTCATAACCTTCTCTTACACTTGGGACCAATATTTTTCCCAAGTAGAGTCAAACTCATTTCAGCCTCAATCCTGGGCTTTGTACAAGACAGATAATACTCTCCAGCAAGAGTCAAACTCATTTCAGCCTCAATCTTAGGCTTTGTACAAGACACATACAAACCTCCCCGGCGGAGTCAAAATCCATTTTAGCCTCAATCTTGGGCTTTGTACAAGATAGATAGAATCTTTTCCCCAAAAAAGTCAAGCTTTTAGCCTCCTCTTAGGCTTTGTATAATGATATCCCTAAAGATTCTGTCTCTTTTTTGCCTCAATCTCGGGCTTTGTACGAGACAGATAAAAACACTCTCTTGTTGAGTCAGTCTTATCCAGCCTCCTCTTAGGTTTTGTATAAGGACTTCCCCAGGGGAGTCAATCTACCTTTTAGCTCCAACCTTGGGCTTTGATCAAGGCACACAAAAATCAACATCCCCTATAAAGGAAATTATGGCATTACTGGATTCACATATCCCAGTTAAAGTAATCCTCCTTTATAAAGAGTCACCCAACAGTTGGGATAAACCGACCAGATGTCTCCCTTTAGTGATGACAAATTCTCTCTTAGTCAAACCTTTTAGCTTCAATCTTGGGCTTTGAACAAGACACCAAAACATCTCTTTCCTCCCTTAGAATAGAAGGAACTACGATTGCTCTAATTTCCCTGTTGCATTTAAACGAGAATACGTAGGCATAAGATTGCGAAGTCTTAACGAGCATACCAATCAAAAACTCTAGGTCCAGTACCTTCATACCAATCAAAACTTAGGTCCAGTACCTCACCAAAAACATCGGGAAAACCCGAACATCAACATCAACTCACTCACTCATTCATATTTCCTAAGAAACTTTTCCAACCCATTAACGGATAAACACCATCAAGTACAAAGCGAAACCTAAAGCTAATATCCTGTGGATAACCACATATAGGATAGATAATTGACAACTCCCCATTGTATAACCTGACCTCAGACCCCCCAATCTCTTTAAAAGCGTTTTGTTCAGTTAAACATTTCGCGTGCAAGGTTAGTTTTTGATAGCTTCCCTTTTCCTTCCAGCTTCATGGGATAAATAAGAAATCAGAAAGTAGCACCCCCTCCTCCTCATTGCAGTGAGGAAAACCCAGCGATAAGGTGGTTGCGTCACCAACAAAAATCGCTCGTTACAGAAAAATGGCGACTCTGCTGGGGAGTCATTTTATTTGTATAGGACTAGGCTATAGCTCTTAAGAGGTCTAGGATGTTAGTTTTAGGAATAAATATATATCGCTTTTCCTAATTGATATCCGTGTTTATTTTTCTGCTAATGGGGCTGCGGGTGATGCCGCATCTGGAAAGTTTGAGTGACACCTAAGATAAGTGATGGCACTAGAAGGGTAATCTTACAGGAAGTGACTCCCAAATAAGAGACCCCGGTCGACCATCGAATCAGTGGAGATATCCTTTGCGGATTCAATGCCTATACGACTTCGGTTGTTGAAAGCAGATTGTTCGATTGTGGCGTCCATGAAACTGAGGATTTAGTAGGCTGAGACCATGTTACTACTTTTGTAGTGCGGAAGCTATCGAAAATAGTTGTCACGTGATACTACCCTCATTTGAGATTACTCTAAGATACTGCAGCTTGCTCGGTTGAACCAGCCTGCTGTTGTTATCCTAAGGGGAGTCAATGATTTTGAGGACAGGTACAAAAAATCACCAGTATAACCTTTGGGGATGGGTAGAGCCATGACTTCATGACACCGAACCTTTGACCCCATGTTTTTTCTATGTTTTTGCGTGCTACATTCATGCATTCATTTCATAAAAAAACATTAAACAACAAAAATTTTTCTCTTCTAGTCTCTCTTTTTCAAATTAAACTAAGACAATGATTGCAAATGTCAGAGAGAAAGAGATTGCGTTATGGATTTCGTTAGAAGGAAGACTCACAAGTACACCTTCAAGGTTCCAAAACTAGAGGATTTGAGAGGGTTGACAAGGAGGATCACCAACCCTGATGCTTTCAGAGCTAAGTACGGAGGACTGCTGTCTCTGTTAAGGGTCCATGTAATTGAAGGAATCCTAGCTACGCTTATTCAGTTCTACGATCCGGTCTATCACTGTTTTACATTCCCAGATTATCAGCTTGCACCAACACTGAAGGAGTACTATCACCTGACTGATTTACCCATCACTGAGCAAGCTCCCTTTTCTGGACTGGAAGAAATTATAAAGGATCAAACCATTGCAAGAGCTATCTATTTGGATGAGTCAGAAGTCAGGACTCACATGACCACTACGGGTGGAATCCAAGGTTTGCCAGCCCAATTTTTGATAAAGAAAGCTCTGTACTTTGTTAGTATAGGGAACGTGACTGCTTTCGAGAGCATCTTTGTCTTACTCACCTACGGGTTATTTCTGTTTCCCAACATTGATAACTTTGTTGATATCAATGCCATTTAGATTTTTCTAATTGGAAACCCGGTACAAACCTTGCTCGCAGATGCTTATCATTCTGTACACTTAAGGAATTTGTATAGTGGAGGAATTATCACATGTTGTGTACCCTTGCTATACAAATGGTTCACTTCCCATTTACCCAAGTCTGCTGCATTTTGGAATCATAAGAGTACTTTACGTTGGTCGCAGAGAATCATGTCTCTTACCAACTCTGACATCGACTGGTACAATTGGATCTATGACGGGATAAGAATCATTGTCCATTGTGGAAACTTCCCTAATGTACCCCTCATAGGAATTAAAGGAGGAATCAATTATCATTCAGTTTTAGTTCGTCGTCAATTTGGATACCCGATCAGACATGTCCTGCGTAATGTTCATCTGTAAGGTATTTTCTTCAAGGAAGGGGAAAATGATAGGGCACTAAAGACAGAAATAGTGCATGCCTGGAAACATGTTCACAGGAAAGGAAGAGAGTCTTTAGGAAAACCAGATTGTGTCTCTGTGGAACCTTATCTCCACTGGGTACATACTAGAGCTCTCAAGCTGAGGATGCCTTATCCTCGTCAAGAAGTTCTTCCTTTAAAGGAATCTGTCCTTTATTTTATGTCTGATATGGAAAAGCTTCAGGTTACTCTCAACAAAGTTCAACAAGAGAAGAAGTCTTGGAAGAACAAGTACTGTATTCTCAGTGTGGAGTGTAACAAAATACAACAACTATTAAAAGAAAAAGATGCTCTGATCGAGATTTTAGAGCAACACGCTGTAGAGAATCAAGATGACCAAAGGAATTTGCTCGCTCCTTTCACTTGGCAAAGGAATGATAACCCGACAACGGCTCAAGAGCCCCGGTCAAAGAAAAGAAAAATAACGGAACCAGCACCTGAGCCCTCCTCAGAGAGGACTCAGGATCCATAAGTTTAGAAATTTCCTTTTTCAGCACTTTGTAAATTACTGTATTTCCATTTCCGCAATCTTTGAATTCAATAAAACGGGGTTTCCCCACTGTATGATATTTGCAATCCAACTGTTGAAGTTTCTTTTGATTAAAAAAAAAACTAATATAATCATTACATATCATTCATCATTCTCACATAACACATTCTTCTTACCTATGAATCTCACGTTTGTGTCTCGATTCTAGAGTCAAACTGTCTCATTCGTATAATACTCGGGCCAATCGACAAAAGAAAATGGATAATCTCGAGGAAGAGAATAGAGAGTTGAGAGAAGAACTCGACGGTCTTAAAGAAGATCTAAGGAAACTTCACAATGACATGCAAGCTCTGGCAGCTGCTCAGATACAAAGGACTATGATCTCAGAGATCACATCGACACCCATAGTGGAAATGTATGATCCTCGGTATAACATGCCTAAAGATCGTCCCTGGGGTATGCCTATTAACTATATCCCAGAAGGATATATTCCGCCGATCACGGAAGATCCGAAAACTGCAGCAGGAGACGCTGGGCCTGAAGGTTACAAACTTCGGGAAAGCGAAGATGCAAGGGGCATGACAGCAACTCCTGAAGGTTACAAACTTTGAGAAAGGGAAGCACCAAGAGTCACTACCATAATGACTATACCACCACCTGTGGTACACACTGTCCCGGAAGGACAGATTCCACAGATACCTTCTGGTGGTAAAAAAAGTATGGATGACAGAATGAGGGAATTCTAGGAACAATTCCTGGAAATGTAGAAGGAACTGCAAGCCATTCGCGGTCAGGATCTATTTGGAAAGGACGACGCATACCTTTGTTTGGTCCCCAATGTGAAAGTTCTGCACAAATTCAAGGTGCCCGAATTTGAAAAATACAAGGGCAACTCTTGTCCTCAAAGTCACTTGGTGATGTACGCTCGAAGGATGTCAACTCAGACAGAGAACCAACAGTTACTGATCCACTATTTCCAAGATAGTTTAACCAGTGCCGCACTCAAATGGTACATGGGTTTAAACCGCACTAAGATCGTCACTTTCAGAGATCTTAGCGTTGCCTTCGTTCAACAGTACAAGTATAATCTGGACATGGCACCAGACAAAGATAAACTCAGAGCCATGTCGCAGAAGGATAAGGAAACCTTTAAGGAATATGCTCAGAGATGGCATGAAATTACCGCCCAGATTTGTCCACCTCTTGAGGAAAAAGAGATGACAAAGATCTTCTTAAAAACCTTGAGCTCATTTTAGTACGACAGAATGGTCGCCAGTACGCCCAGTGACTTCACTGAGATGGTAGGCATGGGAGTACGTCTGGAATAAGCAGTCTGAGAAGGACGTCTGGTCAAAGATGCCGGACCATCAAGCAGTACTAAAAGATATGGTAGTGCTCTCCCTAAGAAAAAATAGCAAGATATTGGCAATATCTCTCTCGGAAAGCAAAGGCGACGGTACCAACCAGTAGCAGCTGTAACTCCTGCTATCAACCCTGCACCTGTTCCTATGTATCAACCTCAAGTTGCTCAGAGCCAACCAAATCAACAACAATATCAGCAAAGGACACAACAGCCTCTTCAGTAGGCTCGTCCTCAGTACAACAACAACCGTACAACGCGATCGCCAGGGTTCGACCCTATACCAATGTTGTACGTAAAATTGTTTCCATTACTACTGGTCAAGGGACACATCCAAACCAGGGCTCCTCTTACAGTACCGGAAAATCCGCCTTTTTGGTTCAAGGCGGATCAGACTTGCCCTTACCATCAGGAGGACCGGGGCATAACATAGAAAACTGTCTCAGTTTCAAATCCAATGTGCAGAAGCTTGTTAGGAGCGGGGTCATATCCTTCAAGGATACGAATCCTAATGTTCACACGAACTCGTTGCCTCAACACGAGAAAGCCGCGGTAAATTTGATAGAAGGAGAGTCTAAGCATAACTATCAAGTTCACGATGTACTCTTATTGGGAACCAACCTGGTCAAGATTCATTGTAGACAAAGTGGATATGGTCACGTACCAGCTCATAACTATCACCAGTGTGATATCTGCTCTAAAAATGATCAAGGGTGTTCTGTGGTTCAGTCAGCTCTACAGGAACAGATGGATCTCGGATGGATCCAAGATCACTGAATTCATGAAGTCAACATGACTTATACGAATTCCAACGCCATCCAAAACCATGACATCTGTGCGATGAATGTCAACTTGGTGGCAATGCACTCAAGGAAAAGCCAACATCATAATCTGCCACGACACGATTACAATTCCTGTCCGATCTGCTCAATAAATGATCAGGGATACTCTTTTGTACAAGAGGCCCTCCAGCGTCAGATGGATCTTGGATGGATTCAAGATTACCGTGATAAAAGTCATTATCAAGTGAATATGATTCAAATCTTTGATATTTGCTTGATGAATACCAGCTTGGTGGAGTTACACGCTACACAAGTCCAGCTCGGTTTTCTGACTTCGCATGATTATCAGAACTGCAAAGTATGTCGTGAGAGTGACCAAGGATGTGCACTCGTTCAAAGGACTCTTCAACACTTGTTAAACCATTGGTGGCTTCCGATCTATCTAGATGAAGACACACAACAAGTCAGCATGACTAACGGGAACCCTACTAGACATCAAAATCAGGATGTTTGATAAATGGAAACAGATCTAGTAAGGTTACACTGCATACAAAGCGAACGTGGCCGGATGACACCACACAACTATAAGCGCTGCAGAGTTTGCTCAAAAGATAATCAAGGATGCTACCTCGTGCAAGCAGCCCTTCAAAGTCAATTAGACCATAAGGAGATTCAACCATGGTCAAGCTTTGGTTCAATATTAGACTATCATCCTAATCAGGGCAAAGATGTTGTCTTGATCCCTAAACGAGAAGTGACCAAAGATGTGTGCGCCATAATCCCTCTACTCCATGAATCAAGAGTTCCTCTTGATAGTGGAAGGATTCTCAACCTCGAACCAATTGAGGCCGGCTATGATAGTCAAAAAAATTAGAAGGCTCTTGTAGTTATCTATCTGCCGGGACCAGTACCATACAAATCGATAAGGCTATCCCTTATAAATACGGTGCAACAACAATTGAAAATGGAAAGGAAACTCCATTACCCTCCGTCGTGAATATTACAGACATCAGTCGAGTAACACGGAGCGGTCGAATCTTCAACCAAGGAGTTGGATAACCCACCGGAGATAAGAAACCTCAAACAAAGGTTCCTGATCGACCATTCGGTCAATCCGGTGATCCCGACCTTTCAAAGAACAACAATGAGATGCTGAAGCACATCCAGAAGAGTGAATACAACATTGTTGATCAGCTGTTGCAAACTCCTTCAAAAATCTCTGTGCTATCTCTTCTACTCAGTTTCGAAGCTCACAGGGAAGCTCTATAGAAAGTCTTAGAGCAGGCCTTTGTGGAACAGGATGTAACAATAAGACAATTCGACAGCATCATCTCCAACATCACTTCCTGCAACAACTTAGGATTCAGTGATGAGGAACTGCCGGAAGAGGGCCAAAATCATAACATGGCGCTCAATATTACAGTAAACTGCCAGGACGATGCTTTAGCCAACGTACTGTTAGACACCGAATCAGCTCTAAATGTTATGTCGAAGTCCACTCTAATGCGACTATCATTCAAAGGATCTCCGATGAGAGGCAGTGAGGTCATCATCAAAGCATTTGACGGGTCCCAAAAAACAGTTATCGGCGAAGTCGACCTTCCCATAACTATCAGTCCTCACACTTTCCAAGTCACTTTCCAGGTCATGGATTTCCGGGCAGCATACAACTGTTTGTTAGGAATACCTTGGATACACGAGGCTGGGGCAGTCACTTTGACGCTTCACCAGAAACTGAAGTTTGTCAAGAATGACCAACTAGTCACAGTCTGTGGAGAGCAAGCCTTGATCGTGAGTAACCTATCGTCATCCACTTGTGTAGAACCAGAGGAGGTTGTTGGAACCCAGTTCCAAGCACTTTCGGTGAGCAATGACAACCAATCAGAAAGAGGAACATCGATTTCCTCGTACAAGGATGCTCTCGAAGTGATCAAAAGTAACAATGCGAAAGGATGGGGACAACTCGTCATTCCTACTGATAACAAAACAAAGAAGGGTCTAGGCTTTTCATCAACCTGTACCCAGACTGCTACTAACAATGAAAGTCTTCATCCCATTCAGAACTTCTTCCATAGTGGAGGCTTCCTTCACCTAGTGTCTCAAGAAGTCCATACCATCAACGAAGGTGATTCCTCCGATACGGAGGAAGAGTGGAAGTCCTATCTTAACGAGGAAGGTTATATGTCTCAGGGAGAGGTGCCTACGCAATTTTGCTATCCCGCACAGAGTCCGAGATATATGCCAAGGTCAGATGTCAAGATGATATACGGAGACTGTGATCTGGAGGGATGCCGTGCTCCACCAAAATTGTTAGAGGAGGACACTCTAATGAAAGAAAACTTTGACCACGACTATTATGGCCCAATGGATGGCCTGCCTATGTGGCAGCCGTACCCAGGAGACTCAGGGTAAGAGAGTCAGCCGAACGATGCATATCAGCTGAGCATCATCGAAAAGAATACCTGTGTTTCCGCAGAATCATGGGATCATTACTCAGGGCATTCAGAAAATATCCAGTACAATGATGAATTTGCAAGGATTGCAGGACAAGAGTTCCTTAACTATGCTTTTCCTGAGGTCAACGTCATTGAGGGATGACTCCTCCAGTTCCAAAGAAGTGTGGGACACATTAGGACAACCGAGTGGCAAATTCGACTTCTTGGTCAAGTACACCGCTCCGGAAAGCTCTCGTATCAGGCTCGAAGACATCCAGCCCACTGGATGGGGAGATCCGCCTGAGAGTATAAACACTATGCAAGATACAGCTGAAGAATCCTCATACGACAACTCTGCCTGGGTGACAGATTCCAACGATCCTGCTCCACCAGAAATCAGTGTCATTTCTGAAGACAAGCCAAGAAAGAAGGTGCCAGACTTTGTGATTCACCGAGGAGTTCACCTCCAATGGGTTGCAGTCAACGTTCCGAAAGTTGTTCATAAGTCTAAGTAATTGCCGTCTTTATCTTAACCTTTCACCTTGCCCAGGTGAAACAGATGTTTTGATAGGGCTCACTTTCTGTAAATGTCTCTCTTCGCTTCGCCCAAAGCGACTGAGTTTTGTTTTATAGGGTTGTAGTTTCAAGAATCGATAGGATCATAAATAAAATAACGTTGTTCTATAATTTCCGCATTTATTTCTGTTTTCTCTTTTTGCTTTTTCAGAAAATGGTAATCCTAAAAGCCAACTCAAATAATAAAAACAAGCATTTTTTAAAAAATTACACTGCACACACTCTTGCATTTCTCTCTATCTCTTCAAAAAACAATCATCACGTCATGCAGATTGCTTGTTTTAAACCCCATTGAAACATACGATCCAATGCCTTCTCCCAACTTTGAATTCCCGGTATTTGAGGCTGAAGAAGAAAATGATGAAGAAATTCCAGAAGAGATTTCCCGATTACTCAGACAAGAGGAAAGGTCCATTGAACCTCATAAAGAGCCGTTGGAAACGGTCAACTTGGGTTCAGAAGAAGAGAGAGAAGAAGTCAAGATTGGGGCACTGCTCAGTCCAACTGTCAAAGAGGATTTGATAAAGCTTCTCAAAGAATTTCCCGATGTATTTGCTTGGTCCTATCAAGATATGCCCGGGTTGGACACCAGCATCGTGGAACATCATCTACCGTTAAGATCAGAATGTCTGCCAGTAAAACAAAGGTTGAGACGGACTCACCCAGATATGGCCATCAAAGTCAAGGAGGAGGTACAGAAACAGATTGACGCGGGTTTCCTCGCCACATCAGAGTATCCTTAATGGTTAGACAACATAGTACCAATTCCAAAAAAGGACGAAAATGTCAGAATGTGTGTAGACTACAGGGATCTAAACAAAGCCAGTCCAAAGGATGACTTTCCCTTACCTCACATTGACATGCTGGTAGACAGTACATCAAAATTCAAAGTATTCTCCTTCATGGATGGATTCTCGGGCTATAATCAAATCAAAATGGCGCCAAAAGACATGGAGAAAACTTCATTCATCACCCCATGGGGCACCTTTTGTTACAAGTTAATGCCGTTCAGTTTGAAGAACGTCGGGGCAACCTATCAAAGGGCCATGACTACTCTGTTTCACGACATGATACATAAAGAAATCGAGGTATATGTCAATGATATGATTGCCAAATCTAAGACAGAAGAGGAGCATGTGACCCACCTGTCAAAGTTATTCGAGCGATTGAGAAAATACAAACTCCGCTTGAATCCCAATAAGTGCACATTCGGTGTCTGTTTAGGAAAACTCTTAGGGTTCATCGTCAGCCAGAAAGGAATTGAGGTTGATCCTGACAAGGTCAAGGCCATTCAAGAAATGCCTTCTCCAAAGACTGAGAAACAAGTGAGGGGATTCCTGGGACGTTTGAATTACATTTCCAGGTTCATATTCCTCATGAACGCGACATGTGCGCCAATCTTCAAATTACTCAAAAAGAACCAGGACTGCATTTAGACAGAAGACTGCCAAACCGCCTTCAACAGTATCAAGGAATACCTGTTGAACCCACCAATTCTATCACCTCGAGTGGAAGGAAGACCACTGATCATATACCTAACAGTCTTGGAAGACTCAATGGGTTGTGTACTTGACCAACAAGATGAAACAAAAAGGAAAGAGTCTGCCATCTACTATTTGAGTAAGAAATTCACCAACTGCGAGACTCGGTACACTATGCTTGAGAAAACTTGTTGCGCTCTGGCTTGGGCAGCTAAACGTCTTCGCCAGTATATGATTTGTCACACTACTTGGTTAATCTCCGAAATGTATCCAATCAAGTATGTCTTTGAAAAACCTACTCTCACGGGAAGGATTGCCCGTTGGAAGATGCTGTTATCAGAATACGACATCGAGTACCATGCTCAAAAATCCGTAAAAGGAAGTGTTTTAGCCGATCATTTGGCTCATCAACCGATTGACAATCAAGAGTCAGTCAGGTTTGACTTCCCAGACGAAGATGTCATGTATCTGAAAATGAAAGATTGCGATGAACCGCTACCCAATGAAAGACCAGAACTAGGTTCCCAATGGGGACTTATCTTTGACGGAGCTGTCAACCATTATGGAAACGGAATTGGGGCAATCATCATAACACCTCAGGGTACCCACATTCCTTTCACCGCCCGACTGATGTTCAAGTGTAAAAATCAACGAGCCGAATACTAAGCGTGTATCATGGGTCTCGAAGAAGCAATTGACTTAAGGATTAAGAACTTGGATGTGTATGGAGACTCAACCTTGGTTATCAATCAGATCAAATGAGATTGGAACACATACCAATCAGGATTGATTCCTTACAAAGACTACGCGAGAAGGTTGTAACCATTCTTTAACAGAATCGAGTTTCATCATATCCCCCGTGAAGAGAATCACATGGCTGATGCATTAGCCACTCTCTCTTCCATGATTAGTGTAGGTCAATGGAATGACATACCTAAGATTGACATAATGTGCCTTGAGCGGCCTGCTTACATCTTCACGATTGAAGCAGTCATAGATGACAAACCTTGGTATTACGATATCAAATGTTTCCTTCAGAAACAAGAGTACCTACCTGGGGCATCCAGAAAAGACAGAAAAAGCCTCAGAAGGCTAGCAGGCAGCTTTTTCCTGAGAGGTGATACCCTCTATAAGAGATACTTCGACATGGTCTTGCTTCGGTGTGTAGACAGACTGGAAGCAAACATGCTGATAAAAGAAATTCATGAAGGATCCTTTGGCACTCATACCAACGAACACATAATGGCGAGAAAAATTCTGAGAGCAGGGTACTATTAGTTGACCATGGAATCCGATTGCTACAAGTACATGAGGAGATGTCACAAGTGTCAGATATACTCAGACAAAATCCATGTACACCCAACGCATCTCAAATTTCTTTCTTCCCCATGGCCATTTTCCATATGGGGAATCAACATGATTGGCATGATCGAACCCAAGGCTTCAAACGGACATCTTTATCCTGGTAGCCATTGACTACTTCACCAAGTGGGTCGAAGCAGCGTCATACGCCAATGTAACCCGACAAGTAGTGGTCCGATTTATCAAAAACAATCTCATCTGCCGTTATGGTGTTCCAAGCCAGATCATTACTGATAATGGGTCTAACTTGAATAATAGGATGATGAAAAAGTTGTGCGCTAAGTTCGAGATCAAACACCATAACTCATCTCCCTACCGACCCAAGATGAACAGAGCGGTACAAGCAGCTAACAAGAACATTAAGAAGATTGTTCAAAAGATGGTCGTAACCTACAAAGACTGGCATGATATGCTACCCTTTGCTCTTCACGGTTATCGCACATCTATCCGCACTTCAATAGGGGAAACCCCTTTCTCTCTAGTATATGGCATCCCGTAGAAGTAGAGATCCCATCAATCCGGGTATTGATGGAAGCTAGGCTAACAGAAGCTGAATGGTGTCAAAGTCGACACGATGAACTGAATCTGATCGAAGAGAAGCGGATAACGGCACTATGCCATGGTCAGTTATATTAGCAAAGAATAAAGAAGGTGTTTGACAAAAAGGTCCGACCTCGCGTCTTCAGAAAAGGAGACCTTGTGCTCAAGAAGATACAATCATTTCTCACTGATTCCCGGGGCAAATGGACTCCGAGTTATGACGGCCCCTATGTGGTCAAGAAAGCTTTCTCAGGCGGCGCCTTGAGACTCACAACCATGGATGGAGAGGAATTTACCTATCCCACGAATGTTGATGTAGTCAAGAAATACTTTGCCTAAATAAAAAAAACAAAAAAAAACAACGTCTCGTCGGATTGAAAACCCGAAAGGGCGGTCCAGGCAAAAATTAGAGACATAATCAAAAATCATCCCGGTGGATTGGAAACCTCAAAGTACAATCCAGGCAAAGATTATGGATTCATGGCAAGTAACTACGTCCAACAAAGGGGCAAATCCCTCAGCAGCAGTAACGCCATCCATCAGGAAAACTCCAGTCAAGGCCATCTTCGACGGAAGCTCAGGATGTCCAGAATTCAAAGTTGGTAGAAGGATAGTGGTCGTTATGTTTCAATGTAGCCCTTTTCCCTTAAATTACCATTTTCTAAACTTTGTATATACTCTATGGAATCATGTGCTTGGCTGATTTCCATCCAATCAATAAAATTTGAGCCCTAGTGCTTTTGTTTGCAATTCTTATTTGTTTTAGCTTTACAGAATGATGTTTTTAACATGATTAACGATTCTTGAAATAAAACAAAAATGAATTTAATTGTCAAAAACTTTTCTTCTTTTAAATAAAAATGGCAATTCTTTTGACTGTTGAACATCCAAAGAACATCGATCGCTTCTCCAAAAGTAATCGAGCTTCAAAGTGCAGAATCAAAGTACTCCTTCTCGAACCAGTATGCCTGAATAAAGGATCAGCTGTGTCAGAGACCGTGTTTCATCTGACATCCCCGACAGAGTTCTTATCTCCTAAGCCCGACCAACGGTTTTCCCCACAGGGACTATCCCTCCTTAGCAAGGCAGAATTGCTATCTTGAACAAATGGAATTTCTTCGTCCCCTACAGTGGCCGAGTATCCAGTAGTGTTCATCTATTAGTATGTATGTCGCGTTAGTTTTGTCAGCATAAACATACATACATCATGCATTATTGATTTACATTCATATTCATATTGAATCACTATCACTCTAGTTGGTCATATTCCCTAGTGATAAAAGTCCTCTCAATCGAGTTGTCAGTTCTTTCCTCGTCAGGAAATGTTGCGTCTGAACAATCGCTCCTCTAGTTTATTTCTGGATTGGAATTGGCCCCTTAACCACTTTGATAACTTGAACCTCTGAAAGGTAAGAAGACATTCGACAAACGTCACTCTTCATCGTTGAAGATGATATCCTCGCTTTCCCGGATTAAGGAAAATCCCCAGAGAAAGCCTCTTAATCGAAGATTCGGTAATACAACAGCTCTTCTTCGGAAAGCTCGCTGACGAAAAGGTCATCAGCACCTCCAAATTGGATTACATCACATGGCATTTCTCCGAAAATATCTCGAGGAAAAGTATGATGTAATATCCCCAAGCAGGAAACAGTCTCTCAAGAGACTCGTTTTCCCCAGTAGAGTCAACAAATGCCATCTCCAACAGAGAAGTTTGTATACCTCTACAACTTAGGCGAATGGGTTTCCCCAACAAGTCTGACATCAAAACTTTTTCCCATCAGATGGCATCTCCCCAGGAAAATTTGGTGAGAAGTTTGAGGAAAACCGCTACAAATAGCGTCCCTTGTCAAGAAAGTTTATTGACAAAAGAAAATGAGACCAGTTCCGTGGTTGAAGACTAGGATCGAGGGGAAGTTTATATCAAAAACTGAGACCAGTTCCTTGGTAGGAAACCAGGATCGAGGGGAAGTTTGCACCAGAAACTATGACCAGTTCTATGGCTAAAGACCAGGATCGAGGGGAAGTTTATGGACAAAAGAAACTGAGACCAGTTCCTTGGCGGAAGACCAGGATCGAGGGGAAGTTTTACCTTTTCTAAGTATCATTGCTTAGCAAAAAAAGATGAATGACCAAACTGCCATTCATAACCACCATCAAAATTTCGGGTATTCCGATGATTAATCCTATTGCACCCCGAATGCCCGAATACCTTCGCCATTCACACCTTTGGGTCCAAGAAGATTAAATAGGGGCATCTGTCATACCCCAAATTTTGACCACCAAGATTTCCCAACATTGTGCAAGACTTATCACAATATGGATGTGCCTTCATGCCTCATAAACCTCCTCAAGGATTGTTGAGCATTCACCACAAACAAGAATTAGGGTTTAAAGCCCTCTCAGAGCACTTAGACAAAAGATCAATCAAGAAATGACATGATCTTTAACTTGTATAACCTCTCAAACACCTATAAATGATCAAGAGGACTCTCACATCAAGAATCAAGCACAAGGTTGCAACATTCCAAGTGGATCAAGCCTCGAGATCGCCAGTGTCACCAAATTAGGGTTTTGGTCAACTGAGGCCTCCAGATGAAAATTTTCATCTGGGCATGAGCCAATGCTTCAAAGCATAATTCAAGATACTCCAAGAGACCTCATGGACCCAATCATCAAGTCAATTTAACCTCAGGGGATGCATTTACCCAAAAATCAGGAATTAGGGTTTCTTGACCTAATTCACCCCTAAGTTGACTTTTGAGACAAAACATGAGCCAAGACCTCAAGACATGATTTGAGGGTATCCAATACACTACAATGATCCATTTGCAACAATGGATTTATCCAAGAAGCTTGATCTACAAGTTTCAATTTCATCAGGACCACATTTAGGGTTTCGAGGGAAAAGTCAACTGTACCTTTGACTTTTGACTAGGACAAGCTCCCAAACCTTGGGACATGATTCAATACACCCTATAACACCAATGGAATACATCCATTAGGTTTTATTTAGGTCAAGGACTTGATTTCATAAAGGATCGCACAGTTTGGATTTCATCCGATAAAAAGTCAACTGTGCACAAAATCAAGTTTGACTTTTTGGAATTTTTCAAAATTATGGTTCTTTGACCTTAAAACAATGTTAATATGTGATTGGAATCATAATTCATCAAGAAAAATTAAATAAAATGAGTTAACTTGTAAAAGGGGTAACCGTAAAAAACTTAGAATCTTTCTAAGTTATGGAACAAAGTGGCTAGGGTACCAACTTCAAGGATCATAACTTGAGATCCAAGCAACCTTTTTGGATGGTTCAAAGATGGATTTATTGCTCTCATGGCATACTTTAACAGTGTCAACTATATCTCATTCCAATTCTTCATGGACTTTTATTTATGGAGTGATCAAAATGGCTGAAAACATGAAAATGGCATTTTTCCAACACTTGGTGAAATTTTCACTAAGTCAAAATCTGCCTTACTTTTTCCAAAATGTAGGGGCAGTTTTCACCTTGATCCAAGTCAAACTAAGTCTAGGGGTGGACATCAAAGTTAAAGTATGCCATGAGGGCTTTCCAACAAGTACCAGATCATCTCCAAATTCAATTTGAGCAAGGAGATACAACCCTTGAAACATGGCATCATGAACTGATTCTTTTCAAGACAGATTTGGCAGATTTTGTGCATTTTGCTCGATTTGTCCAAATCTGATAAATCCAAGCCTTGTCATCAATTTGGAAACATCTGAGGATCAAATCCAATGGGGATGATCTGATCTCCAAGCCTCCAAAGTCCATGAGTCTACAAGTAGCCATGCCAAACCTAAAAGAGCTAAAAAGGTGCCAAGACTCTAATTTTGTTGCAATACATTTAATGGATACACTAAGGTGGCATGGACTGATACATTCCTAACTGAATGAGTCAAGGATAAGCTCTAAATCAAAGAACCATAGGCCTGTGCCCTAACCTCTAGTCAATGGCTAGAGGAGACTTGAGATTCCTTTTGCATAACATTAGCCAAAGGCCTGCTGCAGCCACCATTCACTATTGCTTGCAAAACAAACTTGCTCTACTATAAATAGAGCTCATTTGTGCTCAGTTTGAGTACACCAAAGCAACCAAACTGATGTTTTCCTCAAAATCCCTCTCTTTAGGCCAAAATGCCTTCTTATGCAAGGTATCTCTGAGTTTTTGAGTTAGAGAGAAATTCCATCACAACTCATGATCCAAACACATCCAATATGTCATATCTAAGCTGTCCAAACTCTCATATGTGACCTGTAACACCAAAATCACAAAGTCCCCTCTCAAAACCTCAAAATTGGACTTTTTTGCATTTTTCAAGCCATGTCTTGATTCAGTCACTTTCAAAACCAGATAAAACCTCAAACACACTCCAAATATCATCCTTGAACTGTCCCAAATGGTTCCCCACATCTAGAACACCATTTGAGAGAGTTGCCATATTGTTCACTTTTGCCCCTTTTGCAAGAAAGAGCTCAAACTTGTTCCTGAGGATTCCAATTGTTGGTGATCATTCTAAAAGCTCATAAGGGATCAATTGAGAGTGTCTAAAGCATCAAATTACTTCTGGCACAAGAAACTTGACAGATAGCACAGGAGCTTCAAGAGGTAAGTGCATCATCACTTGAACTTTCTAAATTATGCATTGCTTTGAAGTCCACTGATCATAAACATCTCATACATGTTATATATGTTGTGTTTCAACCAATTTACCATGTAATTCTTGCCTGTACCATGTGTTAGCATAGAAAATGCAATTATAGGCCTATTTCAAAAACACTACCGGGTTTTTAAATAGGGCCTCATCTGAAAAAACCAAGACCACCATTGGATTCCTTATGAAATTCTAGGCAGGATAGACCTAAATTTTGTCCCAATCCATGGAGAAATGAGGAAGTTACAACCTTTACGTTTTTGGCCCAAAAGCTGGCTTGCCTTGCCTTGCCCAGGCCTAAAACAAGGCATGCCTTATGTATTTCTAGGGTGGGTTTAATACCCGGATGTATCACCACCCTAGTGGTAGAAGGCGCGCACTGCAACCTTGAGGTCCGGGGTTCGAATCCCCCTCGCCCCAAACCCCTTTTTAGCCCTTTTTCCATTTTTTTAAAATATTTGTCATATTATTTTAAATGATTTGGAAAATTAATTTCTCTCTCACTTTTAATTATTTTTTATTGGTTCTTTTTGGAAAAAATCACAAAAATGTTAAAATATTTTATTCCACAAAAAAATCCAATTTATATTATTTATTTAATATAATTAGAATCTTTGTAATTAATTTCATTTTAATTGTTTTTAAACATTTTTTAAATGGAATTCTCACTTTGATCTTTCAAAATTAATTGGATTTTAAGCTTTCATATGATTAAACTTGATTTTCCAAAATATTTTCCAAAGTGTACAACTTGTTTTTGAATATAATTGATATTTTATCATTTATTATTTAAATTACCTTTGAAAAATGCCATGTTAATTCCAAAATTAGGGTTTCTTCCCGATTTTTAATTTTCAAACACTCATGGGCCTCTTGAGAGAGTGTAAGACCCAACACCTTTCTAAATAATAATTTTGGGCCTCAGACATTGTATAAGTCCCACTGTATTTGCAAAACCATGGTGCGGTCGTCGCCTTCTAAAACAAAATCATTTGGGCCTACCCTCGTGTTGTAAGTCTCATTTCTTTTCTTTAAATACTCCTTGGGCCTCTTGAGAGAGTGTAAGACCCAACCCTTATTGTACAAAAACCTTTTTGGGCCTCAGTCGTGGTATAAGTCCATATACAATCCTCCAAACAACGGTGCGATCACTGTTAAACCCTGGGCCTCTCTTTGAGTATAAGCCCCAACAATCTTTTCAAAACAAATCCTCCATTGATTTAGATTCAACATACAGTTGCTATCAAAACTTTCTTTAATTTCTTTGAACAACTAACCATACAGCATGGAAGCTTGCTCGCCTGTAAATTTTAACAACTTTCATTTACTCGCTTTCGTATATATATATATATATATATATATATATATATATAACTGTATTGTGGGAAGCTATGCCCGGTTAGTCTTCTTTCATACCCTTTTAAATACTTGTCATATATCCACTGTATATATACTAGTATAGTTATTTAGAGTTTTCCCCGACAACTAGGTCTAGAACTAGTTAAAGTCAGTTAGTCACTCTTAAATACAGACAAAACTAGATCCCCATAGGATTTTCAGATACAATCTTGCCTTCTCTTGGGCTTAAACAATATGGAACAAAGAGAAAGGCAGTATTCTTGGTGAACCTTTTCTCAAGCTGTCACTTTAGAAATTGTCAAAGGAATTCTACTCCCCAGAGTTGATCTATTCTCGGTGAATAGCATCTCTAGAGTTTCTTCAAACCGCAGAACTTTCACTAAATGATCTATTCTCGGTGAATAACATTTCTTGAACTTTTCTTGGTTTGGGACCCATAGTCTTCCTAAAAGCATCCCCGCCTCCTCTTTGGCTTTGTACAAGGACCCTCCAGCTTCTTAGAAGTTCTCATGAATTCTCTTGGGCTTAATACAAGGACCCTGGCGACCTCTTAAAGGTATAAGACAGAACTTAGTCATCCTTTGTTAGAGCTGTATTTCCAATGTCAAACCTCAGACCAATTTAGGGTTGATTCTCATCCCTTAAAACACCTGCTTCCTCTTGGGCATCATACAAAAGATAAAAACTCTGCCACACCGTTAGACTCGGACAGTCTAATAACCTTGAGTCTCAAAGACATTCTCAAGTTCCCTACAAATATAGGAAGAAACCCCGGTCGCTCTGGATCAATCTCCAGCAGAAACTCAGTCTCTCTCCCGAGAAAATCCCCAACCAGGGTCATGTTTATCATCAGATAACACTATCCCAAATTAGAACCTCAAGGCATATGATACCTCAACTCTTCTGTAATCCACAGCAAGAGTTGATTCCCCCATTTGGACCTGCCTCGGGATCTCAATTATCCCCGATAAAAGTTAGCCTCCTCTTAGGCTTTGTATAATGACTTTTCCTCAGCATAGCTAGCCTCCTCTTGGGCTTTGTACAATGATTCTCCCCAGCGGAGCTAACCTTTTCAGACTCTCTTATTGAGTCAATCACCTTTTCAGACTCTCTTGTTGAGTCAAACACTTTTCAGACTCTCTTGTTGAGTCAATATACTTTCAAGGCTCTCTTGTTGAGTCAATCACCTTTTAAGCACTCTCTTGTTGAGTCAACCCTTTAGCCTCAATCTTGGGCTTTGTACAAGACAGATAAAAATACTCTCTTGTTGAGTCAATCTTTTTCCAACCTCCTCGTAGGCTTTGTATAAAGATTTCCCCTAGCAGATTTTAACCTCCTCTTAGGCTTTGTATAATGATTTCTCCAGCTTGTTCAGGCTCAATGTTGGGCTTTGTACAAGACATAAATCTTCATAACCTTCTCTTACGCTTGGGACCGATATTTGTCCCAAGTAGAGTCAAACTCATTTAAGCCTCAATCTTGGGCTTTGTACAAGACAGATAATACTCTCCAGCAAGAGTCAAACTCATTTCAGCCTCAATCTCGGGCTTTGTACAAGACACATACAAACCTCCCCGGCGGAGTCAAAATCCATTTTAGCCTCAATCTTGGGCTTTGTACAAGATATATAGAATCTTTTCCCCGAAAAATTCAAGCTTTTAGCCTCCTCTTAGGCTTTGTATAATGATATCCTTGAAGAGTCAGTCGCTTTTTTGCCTCAATCTCGGGCTTTGTATGAGATAGATAAAAACACTCTCTTGTTGAGTCAGTCTTATCCAGCCTCCTCTTAGGCTTTGAATAAGGACATCCCCAGGGGAGTCAATCAACCACTTAGATTCAAACTTGGGCTTTGATCAAGGCACACAAAAATCAACATCCCCTATAAAAGAAATTATGGCATTACTGGATTCATATATCCCAGTTAAAGTAATCCTTCTTTATAAACAGTCACCCAATAGTTGGGATAAACCGACCAGATGTCTCCCTTTAGAGATGACAAATTCTCTCTCAGTCAAACCTTTTAACTTCAATCTTGGGCTTTGAACAAGACACCAAAACATCTCTTTCCTCCCTTAGAATAGGAGGAACTATGATTGCTCTGATTTCCCTGTTACATTTAAAAGGGAATGCGTAGGCATAAGATTGCAAAGTCTTAGCGAGCATACCAATCAAAAACTCTAGGTCCAGTACCTTCATACCAATCAAAACTTAGGTCCAGTACCTCACCAAAAACATTGGGAAAGCCCAAACATCAACATCAACTCACTCACTCATTCATATTTCCCAAGAAACTTTCTCAACCGATTAACGGATAAACACCATCAAGTACAAAGCAAAACCTAAAGCTAATATCCTGTGGATAACCACATATAGGATGTGTAATTGACAACTCCCCATTGTATAACCTGACCCCGAACCCCCCAATCTATTTAAAAGCGTTTTGTTCAGTTAAACATTTTGCGTGCAAGGTTAGTTTTAGATAGCTTCCCTTTCCCTTCCAGCTTCATGGGATAAATAAGAATCAGAAAGTAGCACCCCCTCCTCCTCATTGCGGTGAGGAAAACCCAACGATAAGGTGGTCGCGTCACCGACAAAATTCGCTCACTACAGTCCACTGTAAACTCTACTTCACGTTTTGGAGGCAAACCACTGATGTCATTAGGAAACACATCTGAGAACTCACAGACAACAGGTAATTTGACACTCGTAGCTTCACGATCAATCTGGAATGATGCAAAAATTGTAAACACCAAGGCTTCGTCTTCCAGAAGTTCGTCCACTTGCTTAGCAGACAAGAACATCAACTCCCCAGCGTCACCAAACTCAGGAAACTCTACAGTCTTATTATAACAATTGATATGAACACGGTTGAACTCCAACCAGTTCATTCCAAAGATTACATCGATTTGGTGCAAGAGTAAGTATACCAAATCCATCATAAAAATCTTCTAAAAAATTGTCACAGGACATCTCAAACACACAAAGGTAGTAGTAACAGAACCATTAGCCAGAGTTTCTATTACCATATTACCATTCATATCAGATAACTTCAAACCCAATCTATTTGTACATTCAAGTGAGATAAAAGAATAAGTAGCACCAGTATCAATAATAACAACCAACTCGATATTATTAATAAAGCAAGTACCTCGAATCAGGTTGTCCTTCTATGGCGCTTCTACACCACTCAAAGCAAACACTCTGCCACTGGTCTGAGCAGCACTAGCAATCTTCTTTAGATTTTGACATTGGGTACTGATGTGACCCTTCTCCATACAATTGAAACAGGTTGGACCATCATCTTTGCAATTAGTAGCTCTATGCCCCTTCCTACCACACCTGTAGCACCTCAACACATTATTGGTGCAACCATCAGCACGACGGCCTTGTTCGCCACACTTGTAACACTTCCCAGAAGCGGGAGTTGCTCCCTCACTTGTCTTTTTCCCATCTGAAGCCTTCTGCTTCCCTTTTCCAGCTAAAGTTGTATAAGGCTTCCCTCTATACTGCCCTTTCTTCTCACTCAACTGCTTGTAGTGAGCAGATCGAGCTCGACTATCCTCGTCGTAGATCCTACTCTTATCCACCAGCTCAGTAAACCTGCAAATCTGTTGGTATCCAATACGCTGCTTGATTTCTGGTCTCAGCCCATTCTCGAAGTTAAGACACTTGGACATCTCAGCATCAACACGGTTGTAGTGAGGACAAAACTTCACCAGCGTCTCGAACTTTGCAGCATACTCTGCCATAGTCATGTCTCCTTGCTTCAACTCAAGGAATTCCACCTCTCTCTTGCCACGACCATCCTCTGGAAAATACTTTCCCAGAAACTCCTACTTGAACACAGCCCAAGTTATCACAGTGCCAACATCTTCCAGTCTCTGACGGGTGTTATCCCACCAATCCTCGACCTCTTCTTCCAGCATATGCATTCCAAACTGAACTTGATGTGCTTCAGTACACCTCATCACCTGGAAGATCTTCTTAATTGCCTTCAGCCACTTGTGTGCACTTGCTGGATCATGAGTGCCCATAAAACTCATCTGGAACTCCACCATTCGGATTGAGTTGAGCCACTACATTAGCAACTGATTCCAATGCATCAGCGATAACACGATCATTTCTTCCATCCATCCTGCACACAACCAACAAGGTTAGAAGAAACAAAACATCGATAGTGTACACACACTCGTCGACTGACAGGGGATTGACATCACGTAAAAACCTGGCCAGATGGACCGACCTGCTCTGATACCACTAATGTAACACCCTTTTTCTACCCAGCAAACATCACGAAATAAAATGACAAATAAATCAGAGTAAAGTCCCAAAAAGGGCATCACATATCGTCACAAAACATCATAATAACCACCTGTCCCATAACACGGGTTTTTCCCATCACAATATAGTTAAACACCACGCAGCGGAAATCAAAATTTAAAGAACACTTTTATAATTCAAAACTTCTCAAATAAAACTCAGGAAAAACATCATGTCCACAAAATAAAAGAACGTACCCGATGTTACATATCAGAGCAAGACCCTCTAATCGACGAAGGAATCAAATACTTCAAAACTAAATCTTCATGTGCCAAGAAGGCTAAGCCTGATCACCTGCACGTTACCCACGTGGAGGAAACATTCAAACAGGCAGGGTGAGTAATCACGAAATCAATACATAAGATATAAGTAAAAGATAAAGTACGAGCACAACATCATCAAGTCATCCACATGTCAAGAGCACATCAAAATCACATCAATATAATTCAATGCCACACAGTATGCAATGCAACATCGTAGACTCATGCATGTGGTACCAACTCGTCATAATCGATGGAAACTGGGCCATCACCCTCCAAAGATCCCCACCAATAGGATCAATTCTACACAAGAACCAGAGCACATCATAAAACACTTCAATCCACACAATGGGATTGAAGCCACCAAATGGACCGAAGTCCTAACTATGCCATGAATGCATGATGCAAATCGTCACAATAAACATCGTAATAAAATTGTCATAACTGCATCATCATTCATGAATTATCAAACAAACATCATTATATATCACCAATACGCACACGTCAAAGCTCGTCATTAGACTTCACAATTCGTCATATTAGGTTCATTACATAAAATCCATGATTTTTATCCCGTTCATCATTATTACTAGATTACTAATGTATTATTACCTCACCATAGCCCTACGTCTCAAAGAAACCACGTCACAAGCGAAATCAGGACAGAAATCGCAAAAACGGGAAAATCTTCCCACCTCACCGCCCATACGCGTAAGGACCACCCTGTTACGCGTATGGCTCAATTTTCACGCCACCCCTTACGCGTACCATACGCGTATCAACAGATATAGTTTTTCTCTCAATTCTCCTCCAGATCCCCCCTTACGCGTAATGGCTAGCCCATACGCGTAAGGCATTCTTCCCCAAAACCCTTACGTGTATTGCCCCCTATTACGCGTATTGCCCCCTATTACGCGTATCCCCTTTTCTCTCAGCTTCCCATTACACGTATTGCCTCCTCTTACGCGTATTGCCCACAATCCCATACGCGTATGCTATGCGTACCGGCAGAGGTCCGTGCCAGCCCTTGGGGACGGGTGCGTACGCTACGCGTAATTCCCTGGGAGTGTCCCCCATTACGCGTAACACTTCCCTTGTTACGCGTATCACCAAAAACTACCCAAAAACTCAGATCTCGCATCTGAACACAAATTTCCTCATTCCAGCACCTTCGATCTACCAAAATTGGACTCAAACTATCTCCGATTCATCACATATCTATGTTTTTTTATTCTACTTTATTGTCTACATCAATTTCTTCCTAATTATTACGTCCTAACCAGTTATTATCAGTTTCGATTTTTAGATCTAGTTTACCCACATGTTCATCACAGCAGCATCAAATATTCACACGAAATTTACAACAAATATAGCAAATCACACAGAATTCATCAAAGAAATCGTACACATACAAGCACGAAATTTCATCACAGACTCGTCACAGATCAGCAGGAAATCATCAGAAACACAAACACACAATTACCTCTACCTTAAACCCATATCAAATGTATTAACCCGGATTACCCCCCATACCTCGAATTTCCAGCAGTGATTCTTCGTTTTTCCGGGGTTATACGGTCGATTCCTTGTTCTAGCCTCCTTTCCTCAGCTCTCTTTTCACTCCTTAAGGTTGTACAAAACTGATTCTCATAATCCCTCTTTTTCTTTTGTTAATCCTATGTTTTAGGCCTTAATCACAATTTACCGTATTATCCTCCATTAATCCCCTCAACATTACCGTCTTACCCTTAATGGTGTCCTAATTATTTTAATTAACAATAATAATAATCTAAACAATGTTCTAATTACTCAAATTATTCTAATATCATTATTAATAAAATAATCTGATTAATTATTACTTCTAAGAGACCTCACCATTTCCTTAACCCAAGACTACCCCACAACACCACATAAGTCATCAAAGTCACAAAATCATCACAAAGCACCAAAACACTGAATAACCATAATAATTTAATTAAATAAATATTATAATTATTTGGGGCGTTACAAAAGGCATTTCCAACTTCGAAGAGCCTTCGTTAAACCTTATGTAGTAACCAGCCAACCCTAGAAAACTTCTGATCTTAGTAACAAACTTTGGAGTTTCCCATTGTAACACAACATCAGCCTTCGACAGATCAACAACAATACCTCCACTAGAAATTACATGACCTAAGAAACTTACTTCCTTCAACCAGAACTCACACTTAGATAGCTTTGCATACAACTTCTTTTCTTTCAAAGATTGCAACATGATCCTCAAATGCTCTGCATAATCTTCATTTGACTTCGAATATATCAGAGTATCGTCGATGAACACCGCCACAAACTGATCCAAGTACGAATGGATTATTAGATTCGTGTACTCCATGAACACTTCAAGTGCATTAGATACACCAAAAAATATCACAGAATACTCGTAATGACCATATCTCGTTCTGAATACAATCTTCGAAACATGCTCTAGTATCACTCGAATTTGATGATAACCTGGTCGTAAATCAATCTTGCTAAAAACACAAGCGCCAACTAATTGATCCATCATATCATCAATTCTCGGAAGGGGGTACTTGTTCTTGATAGTCATTTTATTCAGCTATTTATAATCAACACACAACCTGATGCTACCATCCTTCTTCTTAACTAATAGCATCGACACTCCCCACTATGAAACACTCGGTCAAACAAACCTCTTCTCAAGCAACTCTTCTCACTATTTCTTTAGCTCACTCAATTTTGAAATATACATTCTATTAGGAGACATTGACACCGGACTAGTACCAGGTACTAAGTCTATAGAAAACTCCACCTAGCGTTCTGGCTTCAAATCATTGATATTGTCAAGAAACATTTCGGGAAAATCACACACAACTGAAAGCTCTCCCATCGCAGCTTTACTATCGATTCCCAAAGAAGCAAACATAGCGAACACATGTGCCTTCTCTTTCAGGAATTCTTCTACTTGCTTAGCAGATTTAAACATCAGCTCTCCATCTCCTCTCACCTTCGAGAACATCACAGTCTTAGCATAACAGTTGATATGAACACGCTTGAACTCCAACCAGTTCATTCCAAGGATAACATAAAGTTAACTCAACTATAGACAATCTAAGTCCATTGCAAAACTCTTACCATAAATAGTTAGTGGACACTTCAGACATACCATTGAAGTAGTTACAGAACCATTGGCCGGGGTATCAATAACTATACTTCCAACCATAGAAGATAACTTTAAATACAATCTTTTAGCACAATCAAACAAAATAAAGGAATATGTTGCACTCATGTCAATAATAGCAATTAGAGGGATATTATTGATAAAAACATATACCTCGAATCATCCTGTCAGCACTAGTAGTCTATGTCCCAGACAAGGCAAAAACTTTCCTTTAGACTTTGCCTTCTTAGGTTTCTGGAAATTAGTACAGATATGGCCCTGCTCTCCACAATTGTATCAAGTCATAACATTACACTTACAATTAACAATGAGGTGCCCTGTTTTCCCACACTTGTAACACTTCTTCTAAGCATTGGAGCACTCATTGGCATGATGACCTATCATACCACACATATAACACTGGACCGAAGTAGGAACTCCTCCCTCACTTGGTTTCTCCTTAATTGTAGCTTACTGTTTCCCTTTGTCAGCAAGAGTTACATAATGCTTTCCTCAAAACTGTCCCTTCCATTTCTTTTCACTAATACTCTTGTAGTGAGCAGATCAGACTCTGTTATCCTCACCATAGATTTTGTACTTATTCATTAGTAGAAAAAAGTGATAGATATCCTAGTAACCAACAACTTGTTTGATCTAGGGATACAACCCACTCTTAAACTTGATGCACTTTGAACATTCAACAGCAACACTATTATAATGCAGATAGAATTTCACTAGCTCCTCAAATTTTGCAGCATACTCTGCAACAGTCAAATTTCCTTGATTTAAATAGGGGAGTTCAATCTTCTCCTTGCTACACACATCCTCAGGAAAATACTTCTCCAGAAAATGCGCTCTGAACACATCCCAAGTAACCTCAGTACCAGTAACTTCTAGCCTTTGACGTGCGGTATCCCACCAATCCTCAACTTCCTCAGAGAATGCAAGAAAAATAAGATGCAAAAATAGGCAAAGAGAATGCAAGAAAAATAAGATGCAAAAATAAATTTTCAAGTTTCAAGTTACATAGGTCGGCCTCTGAAGGCCATAAGTCAGCCTATAAAGGTGTTCAGGCCGGCCTGTAAGGCGACCTAAGAGGTGACCCGTGGGTAGAGCCTACAGGCTTCATTCTTGGAGCATAGGAGCTGACCTGTAACTTGGATGTGTCAACCTGTACTGAAGCCAAGGCTTCCATAGGTCGACCTGAACTCATATAGGTCGGCTTGTTCAGTTATGTTGACACACAAAACTTGGTTTTCGATGTGCATAACATGCCTAAGACCTATCGAACTTGTTCAAAGGCTATTTTTATGCAACCTAAGGCTAAAATGACAAATGCACATCTAAATTTAGGTTGACACCGTCCAATATACAAAAACACTACGATATACTACCTTGTTTGACATCATTCAAAACCCGGTCGAATTTGTAGATAACACTCACATACTCCCCTTTTTTATGATGGCAAACGTACATGATGTAGCTGTAGTCCGCTGCATTTTTCTTCATGGAATAACTCCCCCTGAATTTGTGCATTATCCTTGATAGCGCTCCCCCTAAAGTTTTGCATTATCCTCTTCATTTTCTTCTCCCTCTTTGACAACATCAAAAAGAGAAAATCCAATCTGTTAGAAGCATCACACAGATGACCAGTTCACATATGTCAAATACTACACAGAGGCAATTTGCAAAGAAAAGAGGTGCACTCACATATAACACATATGTAAATTGTACAAGCTTAATAATTAACAACAACAATATCCAAAAGAGATACACAAGTCAATACTTAGTACACCAACGTAGCAATTTAAAATACTGTTCTAACAACCAAGAAGTAACAAGCAAACAACCATAATTCATAAAATGCAATAGATGAAGCTTAAGGAATATAAGCCAAAGAGAAAAGACAACATATGACACCACATCATAAACACCACTCAATGCCTTTCGCGTCCTCTTGGCCTTGGTCTTGCATTGAATGAGCCAATCTCACATAGCTAGCGGTAGAAGCTATTATAATGATCTCCATCTGTTTCTTGGGTGTGAATAATGTGATTCAACCTTTCCATTTCAGTAGTACGATTCTCATTAATAGTGTTACATAAAGACACAAGGCTTTCTGTCGTATAGGCAGCAAAGGAGTGGAAGTCAACATCTTGAGTGGCCATGTGCTCCTGCATGAGACAGAGCTGCTCCGACTATGTATCAAACCTCTCATCTTGCTGCACCTGCATGTTTTACAGCATGGTAATAATAGTAGCAGTGTCTCTAGGGCCAACATAAGAACTACCGCCGTGACTAACTCCCTGATTTGCATCTTGCATAGTTGCATCACCATCTGGCGTACCATGAGGAATCTCATCAGGCTGCTCATTTTCCATATAATTTTCTTCAGCCTCGTCATCAACCATGTTAGGATCATCAAAGTTAAAAATCTTCCTTCCGTTCTTACGAAGATAGTATGCTCGATGCGCAATGTCCCAAAAATAGCCCATGTTTGTAAGAGTACGTTGCGAGAACTCTGATGAGGTACTTGGTGATTTATAGATAAGATTTGCCACACCAATTTTAAAATTCTTTAAAACCTTTTCGATCATAGACAGATAACATAAATATGTACCTTTGTTGCATGTTCTAGCAGAAAATATACGATCAACAAAGTGGTGTGGCCAGCTGATTTTGACTTTGTGCAGCAAGACAAACACCAGATGAATTTCAGCAAAATCCACTCTTGAAAATCCACCATTCTTTGGACGCAAGATATTATACACAATCCATAACAGAATTTGAGGTATCATCTTCAATTTGCCCGTGGAAATGGGATCATAGCAATTAGAAGGACGAGGAGCCTTGAGCATTTCATTTAAGTGAACACTCCAATTGAAATCTTTATGCTTATCCGAGTCGGTTACCACTTCATCTGTTACTTATTCATCAAATTCCTCATCAATGTCTAGATCACTAACAGTAATACCAAATAAGGAGCTCCACAACTCATTTGTGAAATTATACACTTTGTTACCAATAGAGAATTTAAAGCTTGCACCCTCCTGTTCGTGTAGCCCGTAGTAGAACACGCAGATAAGATCCTTATTGTAATCTTGAGCTAACTGTAAAAAGTAATCAATGTTTTGATGCTCAACACGAGTCATAACTTCGGGTAGAGCTAGGCCTTCAACAATATTCTTCTTCCATGAGTATTGCTTGACGACTAGACGAGTCACGTGTTTAAGATCAAAATCCCTTGCATACTTTTTCGAAACCAAGGAGAATGGATTCGCAGAGGCAGGAGTGGATAAAGAGGCCTTGCCTTTGCCTTTGGATGCACTCTTAGACTTGGAAGCCATTAGATTGGTGAGATACAATGTGCATACAAGGTGTTTGTAAAAATGTTTGAACGAAAAGTGTTATAGAATGAGAGACCGAAGAGTACCCACACACTCCAACACAAGCAATAGCGACAAACTAACACAAAGAAACAACAACAAATACAAAACAATGGATAATTTTGAATTATGATGAAGTGGGGTGAGTTTTTGAGGGTTTTGAGAGAAATGGAAAAATTGATGGATTAGGGAAGGATATGACATATATTAGGGATAAACGAAGGATTTAAGATGTTAGATTTAAGCACAAAACACAAGTATTGGTAAATTTTAAGATTTTGAGTGAATTTGAGATGGTGAGTATTTTGCACATGCAAGAGCAATGATATAAATGAGGAAGAATGTTCCAAAATGTGTTTATGAGTCGACCTCAGGTCGTATGTGTCAACCTGTTCAAGCTATAGGTTGGCATATACTGAGGCGAACAACTAAGGAAATAAAAAAAATTGACATGTACCGACCTGAAACAAACATGTGTCGGCCTGTACTGAGACTTTTAGACAAATTCAAAGATTTACTTGCACAGGTCGACCTGTACCAGATTGTGTTGACCTGAACACTTCAAACTTCACTAATATTTGACTTAATTGATTTTTAGTGATCTTGAGAGACTTATAATGACTCATGGACAATATGTTTATGAGATACACATGCATATGATCAAATTTATGGTTTATTTACTTGACACATGCTACACACAAAAAGGTAAGCATGACTTGATTTTAGATAAATATGAAATGTAATTGCATTTATGTATAGCTACTATAAACATGTAAAATACAACAGTCAACAATCACATTTGATATTTTTGGAAGTAACACATATCACTAATATCACACATATAGTTCATCACATATCTTTATGAAATAAACAGGTAAAAGTAACACTTACGCACGTAACAAGAAAAGGATTGAAACTGTATTACCTCACCGTACACAAGATGGAGGATGCATTTGCATTTCACGAAGAACTTTCGAACGAAAGTTGAAATAAATTCAATACGTTCCATGAAACACAAACAATACCAGAACGTTCTTACCATATTTATTCTTGTACAAGTATTTGAAAGTGAGATTAGTAATGTCTTCAAGAAGATCATTTGATAATTGTTGGAGGTTCTTCCAACTCAAAAGATGATTGTCCACTTCAACTGGACTT
Organism: Lathyrus tuberosus; assembly: GCA_022829125.1. Classification (NCBI taxonomy): domain Eukaryota; kingdom Viridiplantae; phylum Streptophyta; class Magnoliopsida; order Fabales; family Fabaceae; genus Lathyrus; species Lathyrus tuberosus. Next base: position 8,792,587 of record JALAZF010000044.1, on the reverse strand, counting down.
TTCTTCTTGCTCAATTTTGATGATAATCTTGCTTACATTCCTCATCATGCTTCATCATCTTAGGTTGATCACTCCTAGTTTGATGCACTTGAGTAAGTCTTGTCTAAGATTACCTACATCATTGAACATAATAACTTTACTACACTTCTTGGATAACACATTAGTAATCATTCACATACTTTTACCACTTAAAATAAAAACACAAACAGTTAACCTGATTGGTAACACAATCCGTCTTATTATTCACATAGGTCAAAACAATAAGGACATGTCACCGTGTTGTGGATTAAAAAATTAAGCTAGGTACCTGTCGTAACCCAAAATTTGACCTCCCTCTTTTGCTTCTGCATAAGCACGAACATTCGCATCATTAGCATACGCACTCACACTTTTCCTCTTTGATTTTGTTGCAGGAATATTCAGGTTTTTTTCAAGCCCAATTAATAGCATCCTTACGAAGTCATCACATCATCAAAACAAGCTCAAAATAAAGGTTTCCATGTTTATTCATCAAAACAAGAGGTGGAAAATCGAAACCGGGACTTCAGTATCACTTCCTAAGCACATTTGGGCAAAATTGACTGAAGCAACCGGTTACCCTGTGGTAAGTAACCGGTTACTCTGTGCAAAATTATAGTCCATGCTGCATTTTTGGGACAGCAGCCATGCACTCTCTTTGGTCTCTGATTCTATTTGATTCTAGCAGTGTATGGAATATTCTAGACATTTCTAGACATTTCAAGGCTATCCAAGACATTCCAAGTGCATTTATTCCAATGCTTCACTCTAAATTAAGTGCACCATGTTCCTTGATTTCCAAGTATGTGGACCTTTGGATATTGAAACTCACATTGTGATTGTTACCGAGTTGGTTCTAACTAACCGAGTTAACCACCTTGACTCGGTGAGTCAAGTGTAACTAACTCCTAGCCTAGTGTCATACCCCAAATTTTGACCACTAAGATTTCCCATCATTGTGCAAATCATCATCAAAATTTGGATGTACCTTTATGCCTCATCAATCTCCTCAAGGAATTGTTGAGCATTCACCACAATCAAAATTAGGGTTTCAAGCCCTCTCTGAGTGCTTAGACAAAGGATCAATCAAGGAATGACATTATTTTCAACTTGTCTAACCTCTCAAACATCCACAATGGATCAAGAGGACTCCCACTTCAAGGATTACGCACAAGGTTGCTCCCTTATAGGTGGATCAAGCTTCAAGATCGCCAGTGTCACCAAATTAGGGTTTTGGTCGACCAGGGCCTCCAGATTGAAATTTTCATCTGGGCATGAGCCAATGATTCAAAGCATATCCTAATATACTCCATGGAACCTCATGGACCCAATCATCAAGTCAAGTTGGCCTCAAGGGATGCATACATCAAAAATCAGGAATTAGGGTTTCTTGACCTAATTCACCCCTAAGTTGACTTTTAGGACAAATTATGAACCAAGACCTCAAGACATGATTTAAGGGTCTCTAATATACCATATTGATCCATTTGGAACAATGGATTTATCCAAGAAGCTTGAGCAACAAGTTTCAATTTCATCTGAACCACAGTTAGGGTTTTGCGAGAAAAGTCAACTGTAGCTTCGACTTTTGACCAGGACATGCTCCGAAACCCTAGGACATGATTCAATATACCCTATAACACCCATGGAACATGTCCATCAAGTTTGATTTAGGTCAAGGACATGATTTCCCAAAGGATCGCACAGTTTGGAATTCATCTGACAAAAAGTCAACTGTGCACAAAAGTCAACTTTGGCATTTTGAGATTTTTCACAAAAATGGATTTTTAACCCTAAAATGATGTTAATGTATGATTTAAATCATCATTCATCAAGAAAAATAAAAGAAAGTGGGATAACTTGTAAAAGGGGTAACCATAAAAACTTAGAAAATTTTCCAAGTTATGAAATAAAGTGACAAAGGTACCAACTTTGGAGGATCATAACTCCTAAACCACAAAGCCATTTTCCCCATCCAAAGCTTGATTTGTAGATCTCATTGCCCTTTACAAAAGCTTCATACTGATCTTTGTCCAAATACCTCATGTATTTTGAGTTATGGAGTGATCAAAATCAAGAAAAGTCACTTTGTTCCAACACTTAGTGAAAATTTCACTAAGTCAGAATCTGCCTTACTTTTTTCCAAATGTAGGGGGATTTTTCACTTGGATCCAAAAGGTATCAAAACCAAATGTGATCAGACAGTTTTTGTATCATATAAGGGCTTTCCAAAATGGCCAAGAACATCACCAAATTCAATTTGAGCTTTGAGATATGGTAGTGGCAAGATGCCTTGCTGAAATCTGCAAAGGCAAGGCAGAGTTTTGCACTTTTGGTCGATTTGCCAAAATCAGCAAATTCCAAGCCTTGTCATCACTTTGGAAACATCTGAGGATTGAATCTAAAGGGGACAATCACTGGGACAATCACTGAGCCAAGCCTCCAAAGTCCTTGGAACAAGAAATAGCATGCCAAACCTAGAATTGCCTAAAATAGGGACAAGACTCCAATTTTGGATTGGAGCATTCAATAGAAGACCAAGGTGGCATGGACTGAGCTATTAGCAACTGAATTCAGTCAAGACTTATCCAAGACCAAGGGGACCAGCAGCCTGTGCCCTAACCTCTAGTCAATGGCTAGAGGAGACTTGGATTTTCATTTGCCAACATTGGCTAACCCTACTCAGCAGTTGCCATTCACTATTCCTTGCAAAACAAACTTGCTCTACTATAAATAGAGCTCAATTGTGATCAGTTTAAGTACACCAAAGGCCTACAACACTTGCCTTTCTCAAAATCCACTTTTCACTCTCAAAAATGCCTTTCTTAGCAAGTCACTATTGAGTTTTTCAGTAGAGAGCAATTCCACTCAAACCAATCACACACACACCTCACATACATCATATGTGAGCTGATCAAACACTTAAACAACATCTGGAACACTGATTTCTCAGAATCACCAGTCAATTGCTCAAGGTTTTAACCAAGTTGCAGTTGAGATGCCATGAAGTGATCCAGCCAATTTCCATCAAGTCCAAGCATTCAAACACACTCCATAGGGTGTAGGGAAGCTGTTCAGATAATCACAACTCATCTGTAACACCTCCAACTCAGAAATCATTTTGAACTTGCTGCCACGACCTAGAGGTAAGCCTAAACTTGGCCATCTCTCAATCTATGCATATTTCCTCGCAGAATACTTTTGCCAAATGTTCATAATCATGCATGGAATGTTTCCCCTCAACTAATTGCTTTGTTTGAATCGTGTATAAAAATTCTCAGCCTTCATGCAGAAATTAGGGTTCTTGAGGTTTTGTCTTGATTTTTTATTCCATGTGTAATATAAATGAAATTAAATACCATAGACATGATCGTGAGGTTGAGACGAGCAGATTGGTATGTGGATTGCATGATATAATCAAGTATTCAGTGAGATTGGAGAGAAAATGCAAATCTGGGCAAAACCCAGAACACACGCGTGTTCTTGGGGTGTTCTTGGCGCCCTTTTTGAAAATTCAAATATTTGAATTTTGTGATTTTATTTAATTGATTCAAAAATTAATTTCTCTCTGAGTTTTAATGATTTTGAGTTGATTCTTTTTTTAATAATTCACAAAAATGTTAAAATATTTTATTTTCCCAAAAAATCCCAAAAATATTATTTATTTCATATAATTGATATTTTTGCAAAGAATTAATGTTTTAATTGTTTTTGACATTTAAAATATTTTTTCCTTATTGATTTTGAAAATTTTAATGATTTCTAATCATTTTGTAGGGAAAATCTTGATTTATGAAGCATTAATCCAAGATCACAATTTGTTTTCCACCTGTTAAACAATTTTGATCATTTTAATTGAATATTTTATTCAATTAAAACACATTTTGAAAACAAATTAGGGTTTTCGATTAATTCAACCCTCATAAATCATTTTCAAAACTCTTTGGGCCTCTTGAGAGACTGTAAGACCCAAACCCCCTTGTACAAAAAATTTTGGGCCTCACTTATTGTATAAGTCCCTCTGTACAAGTAAACGACGCGATCGTCGCCTTTTAAAAAATCAATTGGGCCTCTCCTTGAGCTGTAAGCCCCATCACTCATTCAAAACTTTTTTGGGCCTCTAATAGAGTGTAAGACCCAATTCTCTTTTAACCAAAACAACTTTGGGCTCAGATATTGTATAAGCCCCTTTGCGTTAAAACAAAATCTTGGCGCGATCGCCATTTCAAACGAAAAATCATCTGGGCCTACCCTCGTGTTATAAGCCCCACTCTTTTTTTAAACCGTTTGGGCCTCTTGAGAGAGTGTAAGACCCATCCCTTTGTACAACAAACAATTTTTGGGCCTCAGTCACTTGTATAAGTCCCCCTGTACAAAAACAACAGTGTGATCACTGGTAAAACCTTGGGCGTCTCCTTGAGCTGTAAGCCCCAAATCTTTCTTTTTCAAAGCACTTTCTCCTTTGATTTTAAAATATACTGTTGTTTTCAATCTTTCTTTGTTGAACAACTAACCGAACAGCATGGAAGCTCTACAACCGAGTAAGTGTTTACCCGCTTTCATTTACTGCTTTCATATGTATATAATTGTACTGTGGGGCTGTTTCGCTATAAGTCTTCTTTCATAAACTCATATTGATTGTGTAATAATAGTATAGATATTTAGAGTTTCCCCGGCAACTACGTCTAGCATTAAGCCCGTTGATCACTCTTAAATAGTCAAAACTATATCCCCATAGGATTACCAGACACAGTCTTCCCTCCTCTTGGGGTTAAACAGTATGGAGATGTGAAAGACAGATTCTTTTTGAACCCTTTCTCAGACTCTCACTCGTAGAAGTTGTCAAAGAAACTCTACTCCCCAGAGATGATCTTTTCTCCGTGAATTGCATCCCTTGAGTTTCTTCCAAATTCTCGAACTTTCCTGGCTTGATCTATTCTTTGTGAATAGCCTATCTTGAACTTCTCACGGTTTGGGGACCCACAGGCTTCTTAAAAGCACCCTTAGGAATTGTTAAGAAACTCTACTCCCCAGAGATGATCTCTTCTCCGTGAATTGTATCCCTTGAGTTTCTTCCAAATTCTCGAACTTTCTTGGCTTGATCTATTCTTTGTGAATAGCCTGTCTTGAACTTCTCGGGGTTTGGGGACCCACAGGCTTCCTAAAAGCATCCCCGCCTCCTCTTGGCCGTTGTACAAGGACCTGTCGGCTTCTTAGAAGTATTCACAGCCTCCTCTTAGGCTTCGTATAAATGATTTCTTCCTCTGGGAATGATAGCCTCCTCTTGGGCTTAGTACAAATTGTCCCTTGGCTTTTTAAAAGTTTCTAGCCTCCTCTTGGGCTTCGTACAAATTGTCCCGACGACCTCCTAAAGGTATAGGAACAAAAATCAGTCATCTTAATAGAACAGTCTTTCCAAGAGTCTACTACTGTTTCTCAAAGCATAGTACAAAAGATGAAACTCTAGACTTGGATAGTCTAATTTCCTTGAGTCTCAAAGACATTCTCAAGCACCCTTCAAGAATAGGAAGGAACCTCGTAGACTCGGACAGTCTTAATACCCTTTGGATTTCCCATTTCCTCAAAGAAAAGGAAATATCCATGATCCTCGAATCAAAATCCCTGAGTGTAAACATTATTCATATAAGAACTGATTTTCTCTTTGAACCCATATATTGGTCACTCAACTGAAACAGTACCCTTTTTAGCCTCTATCTCGGGCTTCGTACGAGATACAAAAGCATCCTCTTGTTGGACCAATAGCCTCCTCTTAGGCTTTGTATAAGAAAACCACTGGTTGATCCAATCAACCTTTTAGCATAAAAGTTGTGCCTCGTTCACAGTACACAAACATCAACAACTTCTTCCCCTTTATCTAATCGCTGTAAGCGGCAAGCCTCTGGATCATCTACATCCATGCCACTGTCCCTCCTTTAGCATGAGAAATTCCTAAGGAAAGATAACATTGCTCTACACTGAGTTGAAGTCTTCTCCTTCAGGTTGAAAATCCCCTATAAAGGAAATTATGGCATTGCCGGATTCACACATCCTGGTTAAAGTAATTCTCCTTTATAAACAGTTGTGATAGACAAACCCGTCTTTAGAGATGACAAAATTCTCTCTAAAGTCAAACCCTTTAAGCTTCATATCTTGGGCTTCGAACAAGATACAAATAGACCCTTCAGCTTCACATCTTGGGCTTTGAACAAGATACAAACCACCTTTCGCTTCACGTCTTGGGCTTTGAACAAGACACCAAAACACCATAACTACGATCGCTCTGATTTCCCTGTTTTGGAAAAATGGGAATACGTAGGCATAAGATTGAAAGAAAAATCTTAGCGAGCACACTAAACAAAAACCCAAAATCCCGTATATCAGTCAAAACATCCTAGTCCTTATTCCTCGCTAAAAGTGTAATTCCTTGAAAATAACCTAAGAGAGGCCCCCCACATTGATAGCATCCGTAACCTAACAAACCACTGTTTAAACTCAGTATGCAAGCAGGGTTAATTGGATACATCTATTTCCCTTCCTTAGTCAGCTCACAATAGGATAAAAAATGAATCGACCTGTAGTAACCCCCAAGGAGCGACAGTGCTTAAGAAACATGTCCAGTTTCGCTCGCTACAGAAAAATGGCGCCCACCGTGGGGCCCAACTGTTTTCATATCTTAGGTAGAAGAAATGGGATTTCGCTGGGATAGGAATTTTTGTTGACTTCACTAGGATCTTAGGACAAAACCCTTTAGGTGGGGAAGGAACCACAGAATGGCGACTCCGTCGGGGAGCCATTTTCTGTCAGGAACATAAGATTCATAGCTTTTAAAAAAAGTCTAGGACATTAGGACAAATATATATGCTGCTTTTCCTAATTGAAATTTGTGTTAATTTTTCTGCTAATGGGAATGCGTGTGATGCCGCATGTGGAAAGATTGAGTATACACTTAAGATAAGTGATGGCACGAGGTCGACCATCAACCTCAGTGGAGGCTTCCCAATGCAACCCATTCCCTCTCACAGGCAATGGGTCAATTGTGACGTCTGAGTAGCTGAGGAGCCAACCCTTTTGTAGTGCGGAAACTATCGGAAATAGTTGTCACGCGATACTACCCTTATTTGAGGCTGATGATCTATTCTCGGTGAATAGCATTTACTGTAAGATTTCATACAGCTCGCTGGCGATCCGCTTGCTGTTTGTTATCCTGGGAGGAGCTGATGATTTTGAGTACATGTACAAAAATCACCCTAGTATAAACCTTTGGGGATGGGTAGAGCCTTGACTCCATGACAACGACCCTTTGACCCTATGTTTTTTCTATGTTTTTGTGTGCTGCATTCATGCATTCATTTAAAAAAAACATTAAAACATTCAAAAAATTTCTCTTCTAGTCTCTCTGTCTTTTCAAAATAAACTAAGATTGTGATTGCAAATACCAGAGAAAATGATTGCGCTAATGGATTTCGGTAGAAGGAGAACTCATAAATACACCTTCAGGATTCCAAAACTAGAGGATTTAAGAGGTTTGGCGAGGATGATCACAAACCAAGAGGCTTTCAAAGCCAAGTACAGAGGTTTGCTATCTCTACTAAGAGTCCATGTGATTGAGGGAATCATGGATGCGCTCGTTCAGTTCTACGACCCGGTCTATCATTGTTTCACATTCCCAGATTACCAGTTAGCACCAGCGTTGGAGGAATATTCTCATCTGATTGATCTACACATTACCGATCAAGCTCCATTTTCTGGATTGGAAGAAATTCCAAAGAATCAGACCATTGCAAGAGCAATTCATTTGGACGAGTTTGAGGTCAGGACTCACATGACCACTAAGGGTGGCATACAAGGTTTGCCATCCCAGTTCTTGACAAAGAAAGCCCTGTACTTTGCCAGTATCGAGAACGTGACTGCTTTTGAAAGCATCTTTGTTTTACTCACTTACGGGTTATTTTTGTTGCCCAACATTAATAACTTCGTCGATATCAACTCCATTAAGGGTTTTCTCATTGGAAACCCTGTACCAACTTTGCTCGCAGATGTGTATCATTCTGTACACTTGGGGAATTTGTACAGTGGAGGGGAGATCACATGTTGTGTACCTCTGCTTTATAAATGGTTTATCTCCCATTTGCCTAAGTCTGCTGCTTTTTGGGATTACAAGAATGCCTTACGTTGGTCGCAGAAAATCATGTCTCTTATCAACTCTGACATTGATTGGTGTAATAGGATTTATGATGGGATCAGGATCATTGACCATTATGGAAACTTCCCCAACGTACCCCTTATAGGAACTAAGGGAGGAATCAATTACCATCCAGTTCTCGTTCGTCGTTAATTTGGATACCCGATGAGGCACGTCCCACAGAGTGCTCATCTGGAAGGTCTTTTCTTCAAGGAAGGAGAAAATGACAGAGCACTAAAGATGGAAATAGTGCACGCTTGGAAACATGTTCATAAGAAAGGACGAGAGTCTCTAGGAAAACCGGACTGTGTCTCGGTGGAGCCTTATCTCCACTGGGTATAAACTAAAGCTCTCAAGCTAAAGATGCCTTATCCTCGTCACGGAGTTCTTCCACCGAGGGAGTCTGTCATGTACTTCATGACAGAGACTGAAAAGCTTCAGGTTACTCTCAACAAAGTTCAACGGGAGAAGAGGTCTTGGAAGAACAAGTACCGCACCCTCAACGTGGAGTGCATCAAAATACAGTAACTACTGAAAGATAAGGACGCTCTGATTGAAATTTTGGAGCAACATGCTGTAGAGAATCAAGATGACCAAAGGAATTTGCTCGCTCCTTTCACCTGGCAAAGGAATGACAACCCGACAACGGCCCAAGAGCCCTGGTCAAAGAAAAGGAAAATACCAGAGTCAGCACCCGATTTCTCTTTAGAGAGGACTCGAGACCCATTAGCTTAGGTTTCTGTTTCTGCACCTTGTAATCTACTGTATTTCCATTTCGGTAATCCTTTGAATTCAATAAAAAGGGGTTTCCCCATTGTTTGATATTTGCAATCTAATTGTCGAAGTTTATTTTGATTAAACCAAAAAACAATTAATATAATCATTGCATTCATCATTCTCACATCGCGTATTCTTCTTACCTATGAATCTCACATTTGTGTCTCGGTTCTAGAGTCAAACTGTCTCATTCGTACAATACTCAGGCCAATCGTCAGAAAAGGATGGATGATCTTGAGGAAGAGAACAGAGAGTTGAAAGAAGAGATCGACGCTCTGAGAGAGGATATGAGAAAGCTTCGTAGTGACATGCAAGTCATGGCAGAAGCTCAGCTACAAAGGACTGTGATCTCAGAGATCACCTCAACGCCCATAGTGGAGAAGTATGATCCTAGGTATCAAATGCCGAAAGATCGTCCTTGGGGCATGCCTGTTAACTATATCCTGGAAGGATATGTTCCGCCGATCACTGAAGATCAGGGAGTCATAACAGAAGCCGCTGGGCCTAAAGGTTACAAACTTCGGGAAAGCGAAGATGCCAGGGGCATACTGAAGATTCCTGAAGGTTACAAACTTCGGGAAACGCCAAGATTCACTTCTGTAGTCACGGTACCACCCCCTGTGGTGCACACTGTCCCGGAAGGACAGATTCCACCGATACCTTCTGGTAAGAAGGAAACTATGTTCGATAGAATGGATGAATTCCAGGAACAGTTCCTGGAAATGCAGAAGGAACTGTAAGCCATCCGCGGTCAGGATTTATTTGGAAAGGACGCCGCAGACCTCTGCTTGGTCCCCAATGTGAAAGTTCCGCACAAGTTCCAAGTGCTCGACTTTGAAAAATACAAGGGTAACTCTTACCCTCAGAGCCATCTGGTGATGTACGCTCGGCGAATGTCAGCTTAGATGGAGAATCAGGACCTACTGATTCACTACTTTCAGGATAGTTTAACCGGTGCCGCACTCAAATGGTACATGGGTTTAAACCGTACTACGATTAGCACATTCAGAGATCTTGGTACTGCTTTCGTCCAACAATACAAATACAATTTGGACATGGCACCGGACAGAGATCAACTCAGATCAATGTCACAAAAGGACAAGGAAACCTTTAAGGAGTACGCTCAGAGATGGCATGAAATTGCCGCTCAGATTTGTCCACCGCTTGAGGAAAAAGAGATGACAAAGATCTTCTTAAAGACCTTAAGCTCATTTTACTATGACAGAATGGTTGCCAGTGCGCCCAGTGACTTCACCGAGATGGTGGGCATGGGAGTTCGTCTTGAGGAAGCCGTCCGAGAAGGACGTTTGGTAAAAGACGTTGGATCATCGAGTAGTACCAAATGATACGGTAGTGCTCTCCCTAAGAAAAAAGAGCAAGATATTGGGAATATCTCCCTCGGAAAGCAAAGGCGACGGTACCAACCGGTAGCAGCTGTAACTCCAGTTATCAGCCCTGCACCTATTCCTACGTATCAAACTCAGGTTGCATAGAGCCAACCTAATCAGCAAAGGACACAACAACCTCTTCAGCAGGCTCGTCCTCCATACAATAACAACCATGCAACGCGGCCACCAGGGTTTGATCCTATACCCATGTTGTACGCAGAACTATTTCTGTTACTACTGGCTAAGGGGTACATCCAAACTAAGTCTCCTCTTACAGTGCCAAAAAATCCGCCTTTTTGGTTTAAGGTGGATCAGACATGCCCTTACCATCAAGGAGGACCAGGGCATAACATAGAGAACTGTCCCAGTTTCAAATCCGACGTGCAAAAGCTTGTTAGGAGCGGGGTCTTATCTTTCAAAGATACGAATCCAAATGTTCTCACGAACCTGCTGCCTCAACATGAGAAAGCTGCAGTCAACCTGATTGAGAAAGAATTTAACAATGTCTATCAAATTCACGATGTACTCTTGTTAAGGACCAATCTGGTCAAGATGCATTGTAGACAGAGTGGATATGGCCATGTGCCACCTCATAATTATCATCAATGTGATATCTGCTCTAAAAGCAATCAAGGATGTTCTGTGGTTCAATCAGCTCTACAGGAATAAATGGATCTCGGATGGATCCAAGAGCACCGAGTTCGTGGAGTTAACATGGTCTATACGAATTCCAATGTCATTCAGAACCATGACATCCGTGTGATGAATGTCAACCTGGTGGCAATGCATTTAAGGCAAAGCCAATATCATAATCTGCTGCGGCACGATTACAATTCTTGTCTGACTTGCTCGGTAAACAAACAGGGATGCTCTTTCATACAGGAGGCCCTCCAGCATCAGATGGATCTTGGATGGATCCAAGACTACCATGATAGGAATCCCTATCAGATCAATATGGTTCAGATCTTCGACATTCGCTTGATGAATACCAACTTGGTAGAGTTGCATGCTGAGCAGGTCTGACTCGGATTCCTGATATCACATAATTATCACAACTGTAAAGCGGGTTGCGAAAACGATCAGGGATGTGCCCTTGTCCAGGAGGCACTTCAGCACTTGTTAAATCATTGGTGGATGCCAATCTACATGGATGAAGATACTCAGTAAATTAGTATCAATAACAGAAACCCCACTCGGCGTCAAAGTCAGGATGTCCGATCTGTGGAAGCTAACCTAGTGAGGTTACATTGTATTCAAAGTGGCCGTGGCCAGGTGCCACCACACAATAATGAACGTTGTGGAGTCTGTTCGGAAAGTAATCAAGGGTGCTACCTTGTGCGAGCAGCTCTCCAGGGGCAGGTGGATCATGGAGAGATTCGCCCATATCCAGGTTCCGGACCCATCAGTTGGTCGCCGAACTACCTTGCCAATCAAATTGAGGACGTTGTCGTCATCTATGATCATCAGAGGACCAGGAATGTTTTTGGCATTACCCCTCTGCTTGGCGAATCAAGAACTCACAACTGGGAATGGATCGAGATTACCTATGATGGTCAGAAAAACCTGAAGGTTCCCATAGTCATCTATCTGCCGGGACCACTACCGTATGAATCAGCTAAGGCAATCCCTTACAAATACGGTGCAACAATAATTAGAAATGGAAAGGAAATTCCATTACCCTCCATCGTGAATATTGCAGACATCAGTCGAGTAACACGGAGTGGTAGAATCTTCAACAGAGGAGTTTGAGAGTCCAACAAAGAAAAGGAACTTCAGACAGAAGCTCCCGATCCATCAGTCGGTCAATCCAGTAATCCCGACCTTTCGAAAAACAATGATGAGATGCTGAAGCTCATCCAAAGGAGTGAATATAACATTGTTGATCAGCTATTACAAACTCCTCCAAAGATCTCGGTATTATCACTGTTACTCAGTTCAGAAGCGCACAGGGAGGCTCTACAGAAAGTCTTGGAGCAAGCCTTTATGGAACAGGATGTAACAATCAGACAGTTCGATAGTATTATCTCTAACATCACTTCTTGCAATAATTTGGGATTTAGTGATGAGGAATTACCAGAAGAGGGTCGCCGTCATAACATGGCGCTCAATATCACAGTTAACTGCCAGGACGATGCTTTAGCCAGCGTACTGGTAGACACAGGGTCAACCCTAAATGTTATGCCGAAGTCTACTTTGATGCAATTATCATTCAAAGGCCCTCCGATGAGAACCAGCGAGGTCGTCGTCAAAGCGTTCGACGGATCTAGAAAAACGGTTATCGGCGAAGTTGACCTTCCCATAACTATTGGTCCTCACACTTTCCAAGTCACCTTCCAGGCCATGGACATCCGGGCAACGTACAGTTATTTATTAGGAAGACCTTGGATACATCAGGCTGGAGCGGTCACGTCAACCCTCCACCAAAAGCTAAAGTTCGTTCAGAATGGCCAACTCATCACAGTCTGTGGGGAACAGGCCTTGCTCGTCAGCAATTTATCGTCATCCACTTGTGTGGAACCAGAAGGGATAGTTGGAACCCAGTTCCAAGCGCTTTCGCTACACAAGGACGATCAACCCGGAGGAGGAACTTCGATTTCCTCATACAAAGATGCTATTAAAGCAGTCGAGAGTACCGATACAATAGAATGGGGACAACTTGTCATTCCTACTAGCAATACAGCAAAGAAAGGTCTTGGTTTTTCTGCAACCTGTACTCAGACAGCTACCAGCAATGAAAGTCTTCATCCCATTCATAATTTCTTCCACAGTGGAGGTTTCCTTCACCCAGTGCCTCAGGCAATCCATGCTATCAATGAGGAGGATCCCTCTGACACAGATGAAGAATAGAAGTCCTATCTTAACGAGGACGGTTATATGTCTCAGGAAGAGGCACCTACGTCATTTTGCTATCCCACACAGAGTCTGAGATTTATACCATGGTCAGATATCGAAATGATATACAGATGTTGTGATTCGGAAAGATGTTGTGCTCTGCCAAATTCATTAGAGGAGGACACTCTGATGAAAGACAACTTTGACCACAATTACTATGACCCGATGGATGGCCTGCCTATCTGGCAGCCTTACCCAGGAAACTTGGGGAAAGAAAGTCAGCCGAGTAATGATACTCAGCTGAGCATCATTGAACAGAATACCTGTGTCCCCACCATGTCATGGGATCAACACTCAGGTCATTCAGAAACTACTCAACATGACGATGAATTTGCAACGTTTGCAGGACTAGAATTCATTAATTATGCCTTTCTTGAGGTCAACGTCATCGAGAGAGATGACCCCTCCAGTTCCAAAGAAGTATGGGACACCTTGGGACAACCGAGTGGAAAATACGACTATATGGTCAAGTACACCGCTCCCGAAAGCTCTCGTATCAGGCTCGAAGATATCCAGTCAACTGGATGGGGAGATACAACTGAGAGCACAAATTTTATGCAAAATACAACTGAGGAATCCTCCTACGACAATTCTGTCTGGGAGACAGATTCCAATTATCCTGCTCCACCAGAAATCAGCGTTATTTCTGAAGACAAATGAAGGAAGGTGCCAGACTTTGTGATTCACCGAGTAGTTCGCCGCCAGTGGGTTGCTGTCGATGTTCCAAGGATTGTTCATAAGTCAAAGTAATTGCCGTCTTTACTTTAACCTTTCACCCTGCCCAGGTGAAACGGATGTTTTGATAGGGCTCGCTTTCTGTAAATTTCCCTCTTCGCTTTGCCCAAAGTGACAGAGTTTTGTTTTATAGGGCCGTAGTTTCAAGAATCGACTTGTTCATTAATAAAATAACGTCGTTCTATAATTTCTGCATTAATTGATGTTTTCTCTTTTTGCTTTTTCTCAGAAAATGGTAATCCTAAAAAACAATTCAATAATAAAAACAAGCAGTAATAAAAAAAAATACACTGCACACACTTTTGCATTCTCTCTATCTCTTCTAAACACGAATCATCACATCATGCAGATTGCTTGTTTTAAACCCCGTTGAAACATACGATCCGATGCCTTCTCCCAACTTTGAGTTCCCGGTATTTGGGGCTGAAGAAGAAGTTGACAATGAAATTCCAGAAGAGATCTCCCGATTACTCAGACAAGAGGAAAGGTCCATTGAACCTCACAAAGAGCCGTTGGAAACGGTAAACTTGGGTTCAGAAAAAGAGAGAAAAGAAATCAGGATAGGGGCATTGCTCAGTCCAACCGCCAAAGAGAGTTTGATAAAGCTTCTCAAAGAATTCCCCGATGTATTCGCTTGGTCCTATCAGGACATGCCAGGGTTGGATACCAGCATCGTGGAACATCACTTACCGTTAAGATCAGAATGTCCGCCAGTAAAGCAGAGATTGAGACGCACTCACCCGAACATGGCCATCAAAATCAAAGAGGAGGTACAGAAATAGATTGACGCGGGTTTCCTCGCCACATCAGAATATCCTCAATGGTTAGCCAACATCGTACCCGTTCTGAAAAAAGACGGAAGGGTCAAAATGTGTGTCGATTACAGGGACCTGAACAAGGCAAGTCCAAAGGACGACTTTCCTTTACCGCACATTGACATGCTGGTTGACAGTACAACAAAGTTCAAAGTTTTCTCCTTCATGGATGGATTCTCGGGCTACAACCAGATTAAAATGGCGCCGAAAGACATGGAGAAAACTTCATTCATCACCCCATGGGGTACCTTTTGTTACAAGGTAATGCCGTTCGGTTTGAAGAACGCCGGGGCAACCTATCAAAGGGCCATGACTACTCTGTTTCATGACATGATACACAAAGAAATCGAGTTATATGTCGATGATATGATTGCAAAATCTGAGACAGAGGAGGAGCATGTGACCCACCTGTCAAAACTATTCGAGCGTCTGAGAAAATACAAACTTCGCTTGAATCTCAACAAGTGCACCTTCGGTGTCCGCTCAGGGAAACTTTTAGGGTTCATCGTCAGCCAGAAAGGAATTGAGGTTGATCCTGACAAGGTCAAGGCCATTCAAGAAATGCCTTCTCCGAAAACTGAAAAACAAGTCAGAGGATTCCTGGGACGTTTGAACTACATCTCCAGATTCATATTCCTCATGACTGCCACATGTGCGCCAATTTTCAAGTTACTCAAAAAGAACCAGGACTGCGTTTGGACAGAAGATTGCCAAACCGCCTTCGACAGTATTAAGGAATATCTGTTGAATCCTCCGATTCTATCACCTCCAGTGGAAGGAAGACCACTGATCATCTACCTCACAGTCTTGGAAGACTCAATGGGGTGTGTACTTGGCCAACAGGACGAAACAAAACGAAAAGAGTCTTCTATTTACTATCTAAGCAAGAAATTCATCGACTGCGAAACTCGATACATGATGCTCGAGAAAACTTGCTGTGCTTTGGCTTGGGCAGCCAAACGTCTGCGCCAGTACATGATTCGTCACACTACTTGGTTGGTCTCCGAGATGGACCCAATCAAGTATGTATTTAAAAAACATGCTCTCACGGGAAGGATTGCCCGTTGGCAGATGTTGCTATTAGAATATGACATAGAGTACCACGCTCAAAAAGCCGTTAAAGGAAGTATTTTAGCCGATCATTTGGCTCATCAACCGATTGATAATCAAGAATCAATCGGGTTCGACTTCCCAGACGAAGATGTCATGTATCTAAAGATGAAAGACTGCGACAAACCACTACCCAGTAAAGGGCCAGAACCAGGTTCCCAGTGGGGACTTATCTTCGATGGAGCAGTTAGTCATTATGGAAACGGAATTGGGGCAATAATTGTTACCCCTCAGGGTACCCACATTCCTTTCACCGCTCGACTTACGTTCAAATGTACAAACAACGAGGCCGAATACGAAGCTTGTATTATGGGTCTCGAAGAAGCGATTGATTTAAGGATCAAAAACTTGGACGTAAATGGCGACTCAACCCTGGTTATCAATCAGATAAAGGGAGATTGGAACACATACCAATCAGGACTGATTCCTTACAAAGATTATGCAAGAAGGTTGTTACCTTTCTTCAACAGAATCGAGTTTCATCACATCCCTCGTGATGAGAATCACATGGCTGACGCCTTAGCCACTCTCTCTTCTATGATTAGTGTATGTCAATGGAATGACATACCTAAGATCGATATAATACGCATTGAAAGGCCCGCTTACATCTTCATGATTGAAGCAGTCATAGATGACAAACCTTGGTATCACGATATCAAATACTTCCTTCAAAAACAAGAGTACCCTCCTGGGGCATTCAGAAAGGATAGAAATACCCTCAGAAGACTAGCAGGTAGCTTCTTCCTGAGCGGTGATACCCTCTATAAGAGGAATTTTGATATGGTCTTGCTCCGATGCATAGACAGACCAGAAGCAGACATATTGATGAAAGAAATTCACGAAGGATCCTTTGGCACTCATGCCAACGGACACACAATGGCGAGAAAAATTCTAAGAGCAGGGTACTATTGGTTGACAATGGAATCCGACTGCTACAAGTACAAGAGGAGGTGTCACAAGTGTCAGATATACTCCGACAAAGTTCATGTACCGCCAACGCATCTCAAAGTTCTTTCTTCCCCATGGCCTTTTTCCATATGGGGAATCGACATGATTGGCGTGATCGAGCCTAAAGCTACAAACGGACATTGGTTCATCCTGGTAGCCATTGACTATTTCACCAAGTGGGTCGAAGCAGCGTTGTACGCTAATGTAACCCGACAAGTGGTGGTCTGATTTATCAAAAACAATATCATCTGCCGTTATGGTGTTTTGAGCCAGATAATTACTGATAATGGATCTAACTTGAACAACAAGATGATGAAAGAGTTGTGCGCAGAGTTCAAGATCGAACACCATAACTTATCTCCCTATCGACCAAAGATGAACGAAGCGGTAGAAGCGGCTAACAAGAATATCAAGAATATTGTTCAAAAGATGGTTGTAACCTACAAAGACTGGCACGAGATGTTACCCTTTGCGCTTCACGGTTATCGCACGTCTATCCGCATTTCAACAGGGGCAACCCCTTTCTCTCTAGTATATGGCATGGAAGCAGTGCTCCCCATCGAAGTAGAGATCCCATCAATCCGGGTATTGATGGAAGTTGAGCTTACGGAGGCTAAATGGTGTCAAAGTCGACACGACGAACTACATCTGATCGAAGAGAAACGAATCACGGCACTATACCATGGTCAGTTGTATCAGCAGAGAATGAAGAAGGCGTTCGACAAAAAGTTTCGACCTCTCGTCTTCAAGAAAGGAGACCTTGTGCTCAAGAAGATACAATCATTTCTCACTGATTCTCGGGGCAAATGGACTCCGAATTATGACGGCCCCTATGTGGTCAAGAAAGCTTTCTCAGGCGGTGCCTTGAGACTTGCAACCATGGACGGAGAGGAATTTTCCTACCCCACGAACGTTGATGTAGTCAAGAAATACTTCGCCTAAAAAAAACGTCTCGGTGGATTGAAAACCCGAAAGGGCGGTCTAGGCAAAAGTTAGAGACAAAATAAAAAAATCATCCCGGTGGATTGGAAACATCACAGTACAATCCAGGCAAAAGTTAGGGATAATGGCAAGTAACTAGGTTCAACAGAGGCAAGTCCCTCAGCAGCAGTTACACCATCCATCGGAGGAAAACTCCAGTCAAGGTCATCTTCGACAGAAGCTCAGGATGTCCCGAATTCAAAGTTGGTAGAAGGAAAGTGGTCGTTATGTTTCAACGTAGCCCTTTTCCCTGTAAATTACCATTTTCTAACTTTGTAAATACTCTTTGGAATCAAGCGTTTGGCTGATCTCCGTCTTATCAATAAAATTTGAGCCCTTGTGCTTTTGTTTGTAATTCTCATTTGTTTTAGCTTTACAGAACGACATTTTAATATGATTAACGATTCTTGAAATAAAACAAAAATGAATTTACTTGTAAAACTTTTTCTGCTTTAAAATAAAGATGGCAATTTCTTTTGACTGTTAAACATCAAAAGAACATCAATCACTTCTCTAGAAGTAAGCGAACTTCAAAGTGCAGAATCAAAGTACTCTTTCTAACCCAGTATGTCTGAATGAAGGGATCAACTGCGTCAGAGACCTTGTTTCGTGTGACACGCCTCGGCCGAGTTCTTATCTCCTAAGCCCGACCAACATAGTTCCCTGCGAGGACTACTTCTCCTAAGCAAGGTAGAATTGCTACTTTTGGACCAACGATACTTCTTCGCCCCACGACGGCCGAGTATCCAATCGTGTTCATCTATTAGTCTGTATATCGCGTCGATTTTGTCACCATATACATACATACATCATGCATTATTGATTTGCATTCGCATTCATATTGCATCACTATCACTCTAGTCGGTCTTGTCCCCTAGTGATAAAAGTTCTCTCAATCGAGTTGTCAAGTTCTTTCCTTGTCAGGAAATGTCGCGTCGGAACTATCTCTCTCCTCCAATTTATTTCTGGATCAGAATTGGCCCTTGACCACTTTGATAACTTGAACCTCTGAAAGACCAGAGAACCTTCAACCAATATCACTCTTCGCCATTGAAGATGATATCTTCGCTTTCCCGGATTAAGGAAAAATCCCCAGAGGAAGCCTCTTAAGCAGAGATCTGGTACTACAGCAGTTTTTCTCTAAAAAAAAATCCGCTGATGAAAAGGTCATCGGCACCTCAAAATTGGATCACATCATATGGCGTTTTTCCGGGAAGATCCCGAGAAAAGTATGATGTAGTATCCCCAAGCGTGAAAGCAGTATCTCAAGAGACTCGTTTTCCCTAGTAGAAACAAATGGCGTCTCCAACAGAGAAGTTTTTGCACCTCTACAACTCAGACGATTGGGCTCCCCAGCAAGTCTGACGTCAACTTTTTCCGTCAAATGGCATCTCCCCAGGAAAATTCGGCGAGAAGTTTGAAGAAAACCGCTACGAATAGCGTCCCTTGTTAATAAAGTTTATTGAAAAAAGAAACTAAGACCAGTTCCTTGGTAGGAAACCAAGAACGAGGGGAAGTTTATATCAGAAACTGAGACCAGTTCCTTGGTAGGAAACCAGGATCGAGGGGAAGTTCATTTCAAAAGAAAACTGAGACCAATTCCTTGGCTGAAGACCAGGATCGAGGGGAAGTTTACCTTTTCTAAGCATTATTGCTTAGCGAAAGAAGATGAATGCGTGAATTACCATTCATAGACGCTGTCAAAATTTTGGTTATTCTGATATTTAATCCTCTTGCACCTCGAATGCCCGAATACCTTCGCCATTCACACGTTCGTGTCCAAGAAGATTAAATAGGGGAATCTGTCATACCCCAAATTTTGTCAACTAATATTTCCCATCATTGTGCAAATCATCATCACAATATGGATGTACCTTTATGCCTCATCAATCTCCTCAAGGAATTGTTGAGCATTCACCACAATCAAAATCAGGGTTTCAAGCCCTCTCTGAGTGCTTAAACAAAGGATCAATCAAGGAATGACATGATTTTCAACTTGTCTAACCTCTCAAACATCCACAATGTATCAAGAGGACTCCCACTTCAAGGATTAAGCACAAGGTTGCTCCCTTCTAGGTGGATCAAGCTTCAAGATCGCCAGTGTCACCAAATTAGGGTTTTGGTCGACCAGGACCTCCAGATGGAAATTTTCATCTGGGCATGAGCCAATGCTTCAAATCATATCCTAATATACTCCATGGAACCTCATGGACCCAATCATCAAGTCAAGTTGGCCTCAAGGGATGCATACATCAAAAATCAGGAATTAGGGTTTCTTGACCTAATTCACCCCTAAGTTGAATTTTAGGACAAATCATGAACCAAGACCTCAAGACATGATTTGAGGGTCTCTAATATACCATATTGATCCATTTGAAACAATGGATTGATCCAAGAAGCTTGAGCAACAAGTTTCAATTTCATCTGAACCACATTTAGGGTTTTGCGAGAAAAGTCAACTGTAGCTTTGACTTTTGACCAGGACATTCCCACACCCTAGGACATGATTCAATATACCCTATAACACCCATGGAACATGTCCATCAAGTTTGATTTAGGTCCAGGACATGATTTCCCAAAGGATCGCACAATTTGGAATTCATCTAACAAAAAGTCAACTGTGCACAAACGTCAACTTTGACTTTTTGAGATTTTTCACAAAAATGGATTTTTAACCCTAAAATGATGTTAATGTATGATTTGAATCATCATTCATCAAGAAAAATCAAAGAAAGTGGGATAACTTGTAAAAGGGGTAACCATAAAAACTTAGAAAATTTTCCAAGTTATGAAATAAAGTGACAAAGGTACCAACTTTGGAGGATCATAACTCCTAAACCACAAAGCCATTTTCCCCATCCAAAGCTTGATTTGTAGATCTCATTGCCCTCTACAAAAGCTTCATACTGATCTATGTCCAAATACCTCATGTATTTTGAGTTATGGAGTGATCAAAATCAAGAAAAGTCACTTTGTTCCAACACTTAGTGAAAATTTCACTAAGTCAGAATCTGCCTTACTTTTTTCCAAATGTAGGGGGATTTTTCACTTGGATCCAAAAGGTATCAAAACCAAATGTGATCAGACAGTTGTTGTATCATATAAGGGCTTTCGAAAATGGCCAAGAACATCACCAAATTCAATTTGAGCTTTGAGATATGGTAGTGGCAAGATGCCTTGCTGAAATCTGCAAAGGGTTTTGCACTTTTGGTCGATTTGCCAAAATCAGCCAATTCCAAGCCTTGTCATCACTTTAGAAACATCTGAGGATTGAATCTAAAGGGGACAATCACTAGGACAATCACTGAGCCAAGCCTCCAAAGTCCTTGGAACAAGAAATAGCATGCCAATCCTAAAATTGCCTAAAATAGGGACAAGACTCCAATTTTGGATTGGAGCATTCAATGGAAGCACCAAGGTAGCATGGACTGAGCTATTAGCAACTGAATTCAGTCAAGACTTATCCAAGACCAAGGGGACCAGCAGCCTGTGCCCTATCCTCTAGTCAATGGCTAGAGGAGACTTAGATTTTCATTTGCCAACATTGGCTAACCCTACTCAGCAGTTGTCATTCACTATTCCTTGCAAAAAAAACTTGCTCTACTATAAATAGAGCTCAATTGTGATAAGTTTAAGTACACCAAAGGCCTACAACACTCGCCTTTCTCAAAATCCACTTCTCACTCTCAAAAATGCCTTTCTTAGCAAGTCACTATCAAGTTTTTCAGTAGAGAGCAATTCCACTCAAACTAATCACACACACACACACCTCACATACATCATATGTGAGCTGATCAAACACTTAAACAACATCTGGAACACTGATTTCTCAAAATCACCAGTCAATTGCTCAAGGTTTTAACCAAGTTGCAGTTGAGATGCCATGAAGTGATCCAGCCAATTTCCATCAAGTCCAAGCATTCAAACACACTCCATAGGGTGTAGGGAAGCTGTTCAGATCATCACAACTCATCTGTAACACCTCCAACTCAGAAATCACTTTGAACTTGCTGCCACGACCTAGAGGTAAGCCTAAACTTGGTCATCTCTCAATCTATGCATATTTCCTCGCAGAATACTTTTGCCAAATGTTCATAATCATGCATGGAATGTTTCCCCTCAATTAATTGCTTTGTTTGAATCGTGTATCAAAATTCTCAGCCTTCATGCAGAAATTAGGGTTCTTGAGGTTTTGTCTTGATTTTTTATTCCATGTTTAATATAAATGAAATTAAATACCATAGACATGATCGTGAGGTTGAGACGAGCAGATTGGTATGTGGATTGCATGATATAATCAAGTATTCAGTGAGATTGGAGAGAAAATGCAAATCTGGGCAAAACCCAGAACACGCGCGTGTTCTTGGGGTGTTCTTGGCGCCCTTTTTGAAAATTCAAATATTTGAATTTTGTGATTTTATTTAATATATTCAAAAATTAATTTCTCTCTGAGTTTTAATGATTTTGAGTTGATTCTTTTTTTAATAATTCACAAAAATGTTAAAATATTTTATTTTTCCCAAAATATCCCAAAAATATTATTTATTTCATATAATTGATATTTTTGCAAAGAATTAATGTTTTAATTGTTTTTGACATTTAATATATTTTTTCCTTATTGATTTTGAAAATTTTAATGATTTCTAATCATTTTGTAGGGAAAAACTTGATTTATGAAGCATTAATCCAAGATCACAATTTGTTTTCCACATGTTAAACAATTTTGATCATTTTAATTGAATATTTTATTCAATTAAAACACATTTTGAAAACAAATTAGGGTTTTTGATTAATTCAACCCTCATAAATCATTTTCAAAACTCTTTGGGCCTCTTGAGAGAGTGTAAGACCCAAACCGCCTTGTACAAACAATTTTGGGCCTCACTTATTGTATAAGTCCCTCTGTACAAATAAACGGCGCGATCGTCGCCTTTTAAAAAATCAATTGGGCCTCTCCTTGAGCTGTAAGCCCCATCACTCATTCAAAACTTTTTTGGGCCTCTAATAGAGTGTAAGACCCAATCCCCTTTTAACCAAAACAACTTTGGGCCTCAGATATTCCATAAGCCCCTTTGCGTTAAAAGAAAATCTCGGCGCGATCGCCATTTCAAACGAAAAATCATCTGGGCCTACCCTCGTGTTATAAGCCCCACTCTTTTTTTAAACCTTTTGGGCCTATTGAGAGAGTGTAAGACCCATCCCTTTGTACAACAAACAATTTTTGGGCCTCAGTCACTTGTATAAGCCCCCCTGTACAAAAATAACAGTGTGATCACTGGTAAAACCTTGGGCCTCTCCTTGAGCTGTAAGCCCCAAATATTTCTTTTTCAAAGCACTTTCTCCTTTGATTTTGAAATATACTGTTGTTTTCAATCTTTCTTTGTTGAACAACTAACCAAACAGCATGGAAGCTCTACAATTGAGTAAGTGTTTACCCGCTTTCATTTACTGCTTTCATATGTATATAACTGTACTGTGGGGCTGTTTCGCTGTAAGTCTTCTTTCATAAACTCATATCGACTGTGTAATAATAGTATAGATATTTAGAGTTTCCCCGACAACTACGTCTAGCATTAAGCCCTTTGATCACTCTTAAATAGTCAAAACTATATCCCCATAGGATTACCAGACACAGTCTTCCCTCCTCTCGGGGTTAAACAATATGGAGATGTGAAAGGCAGATTCTTTTTGAACCCTTTCTCAGACTGTCACTCGTAGAAGTTGTCAAAGAAACTCTACTCCCCAAAGATGATATTTTCTCCGTGAATTGCATCCCTTGAGTTTCTTCCAAATTCTCGAACTTTCCTGGCTTGATCTATTCTTTGTGAATAGCCTGTCTTGAAGTTCTCGGGGTTTGGGGACCCACAGGTTTCTTAAAAGCACCCTTAGCAATTGTCAAGAAACTCTACTCCCCAGAGATGATCTCTTCTTCGTGAATTGCATCCCTTGAGTTTCTTCCAAATTCTCGAACTTTCCTGGCTTGATCTATTCTTTGTGAATAGCCTGTCTTGAACTTCTCGGGGTTTGGGGACCCACAGGCTTCCTAAAAGCATCCCCGCCTCCTCTTGGGCGTTGTACAAGGACCCGTTGGCTTCTTAGAAGTATTCACAGCCTCCTCTTAGGCTTTGTATAAATGATTTCTTCCTCTGGGAATGATAGCCTCCTCTTGGGCTTAGTACAAATTGTCCCTTGGCATTTTAAAAGTTTCTAGCCTCCTCTTAGGCTTCGTACAAATTGTCCCGACGACCTCCTAAAGGTATAGGAACAGAAATCAGTCATCTTAATAGAACAGTCTTTCCAAGAGTCTACTACTGTTTCTCAAAGCATAGTACAAAAGATGAAACTCTAGACTTGGACAGTCTAATTTCCTTGAGTCTCAAAGACATTCTCAAGCACCCTTCAAGAATAGGAAGGAACCCCGTAGACTCGGACAGTCTCAATACCCTTTGGATTTCCCATTTCCTCAAAGAAAAGGAAATATCCCTGATCCTCGAATCAAAATCCCTGAGTGCAAACATTATTCATATAAGAACTGATTTTCTCTTTGAACCCATATACTGGTCACTCAACTGAAACAGTACCCTTTTTAGCCTCTATCTCGGGCTTCGTACGAGATACAAAAGCATCCTCTTGTTGGACCAATAGCCTCCTCTTAGGCTTTGTATAAGAAAACCACTGGTTAATCCAATCAACCTTTTAGCATCAAAGCTGTGCCTCGTTCATAGTACACAGACATCAACAACTCCTTCCCCTTCATCTAATCGCTGTAAGCGGCAAGCCTCTGGATCATCTACATCCATGCCACTGTCCCTCCTTTAGCATGAGAAATTCCTAAGGAAAGATAGCATTGCTCTACACTGAGTTAAAGTCTTCTCCTTCAGGTTGGAAATCCCCTATAAAGGAAATTATGGCATTGCCGAATTCACACATCCCGGTTAAAGTAATTCTCCTTTATAAACAGTTATGACAGACAAACCCCTCTTTAGAGATGACAAAATTCTCTCTAAAGTCAAACCCTTTAAGCTTCATATCTTGGGCTTCGTACAAGATACAAATAGACCCTTCAGCTTCACATCTTGGGCTTTGAATAAGATACAAACCACCTTTCGCTTCACGTCTTGGGCTTTGAACAAGACACCAAAACACCATTTCCTTCCATAGAATAGGAGGAACTACGATCGCTCAGATTTCCCTGTTTTGGAAAAACGGGAATTCATAGGCATAAGATTGAAAGAAAAATCTTAGCGAGCATACTAAATAAAAACCCAAAATCCCGTATATCAGTCAAAACATCCTAGTCCGTATTCCCCGCTAAAAATGTAATTCCCTGAAAATAACCTAAGAGAGGCCCCCCCACATTAATAGCATCCGTAACCTAACAGACCGCTGTTTAAACTCAGTATGCAAGCAGGGTTAATTGGAGACATCTATTTCCCTTCCTTAGTCAGCTCACAATAGGATAAAAAATGAATCGACCTATAGTAACCCCCAAGGAGTGACAATGCTTAAGAAACACGTCCAGTTTCCCTCGCTACACCTAGTTCCAAACCACCCAAAGCTAAGTCTAAACCAAATTCCAAACCTCTCACACTCCAAACCAAAAGTCTATATAAACAAAGCTTCACTCATTTTCAAGGATCCCAATCACACTCCACAATCATTCACACAAAATCACACTTTCTTCACTCTCAATTCTCTCACATTCTCTCTGATCTTTCTCTGCTACATCTTCATCTTCATCTCAAATTCTCTTCCAAAACCTAAGCAAAGCTCAATTTCTACATTGAAGGATGATCACTTTTACATCGAAAGTGATTATTCTTGATCTCAAACTTCATCATCTTGCTATTATACTTGGATTTCTGGAGTTTTATAAGCTTTTGGATTCATCTCTAGTGATCACTTCAAGTTTCTTCGGGGA
Source organism: Lathyrus tuberosus (assembly GCA_022829125.1). Classification (NCBI taxonomy): domain Eukaryota; kingdom Viridiplantae; phylum Streptophyta; class Magnoliopsida; order Fabales; family Fabaceae; genus Lathyrus; species Lathyrus tuberosus. The sequence continues at coordinate 8,766,820 of JALAZF010000044.1, read as the reverse complement.
TAATTCTCATTTCGGAGTTTTCATCGCATTTTGCTCGGTTTCGATACGTTTCATCAATAAATTGAAGATTCCTCTGGTTTTCTTTGATTTTCTGCATCAAGAATCCTTTGCAACAATTACCAAGGCACATCTCAGCCTTGTAGGTTGGTAGATCTTACTTTACTAACTGTTTCGAACGTTTCCGCGCGTTTACGATGTAATTTCGATTGTTTTTCGGTTTGATTTGCCATACATTTGCTTGATCTTTGATCTCCATGATTAATGCTTTTAATTTGTGTAATTTCTCTTACTTGATGTAATTTTCATGCACAAGTTCATGCCCTAGCATGTGGTGGTTGGTATAAGTGATTAAGGGCTGAAAATCACTTTTAAAAAGCTGTTTTGCTATTATTTTTGCCACTGTCACAGTGGTGACCGGTTACCATATGGTGAGTAACCGGTTACTCTGTGTATTTTCCCACCAAAAAATGCAGTTTTCAAGCAAGTAACCGGTTACCCTCTGGTGAGTAACCGGTTACCACTGTACATAATGGCCATTTTTGAGTTTTTTTCAAGCTTGTTTGACATCCTTTCTTCCTCTAACTTCCATGGATCGATATACTTGATATTTGTGGATGTTTTGAGTGTTGTTTAACTTCTGTTTGAAGCATGCTTGTTAACTTTTGATGCTCGATTTTTCATTTGTCGACTATTTGCAACTTTGGCAATATTTGTTCATGAACATCTTGCATTCCATTTGATCACTTGTTAACATGTTTTGCAATGTATACTGATTACCATTTGGTACTGTTTTTGCATTTCATTTCTTGCTTTTTATTAAGTTTTTTCTTGATTGAGAAAATTTAATTTTGTATAATCAATAGTTCACACCCTTTGCTTTAATGATTTTTCATTATCTTTAGAAAATTGTTAGCATAGCATTTCCCTTTGATTAATTGATCGAAACCAGGTTTCGATTAGTTGATCTTCCCCTCCCCTATCTTTAGGATCTCTTTAGAGCTTCTCTTTCTGGATCTCCCGCGGAGTTGGAGTTTCGCACTACGCACTGCATTGGAGCACTGTACAAACTGAAGTTGTTACGCTGTCCATTTCAAAACACGCAAGAGCATGGTACAACTTGGAGCTGTTGTGCTGTCCGTTTCAACTTCTACACTACACCCTGTGTGTTAGAGAAGGAATGAGAACATAGAATTCCTACTCTCATTCTGACTACTTCAGGTAGGGGACGAATGACCCTGTACTTGGCTTAGTCACCTCTATCTCCAGGCGGTAGGGTACCTTCTTCCCTAGTCGGGTCGATTCTTGATCACTCCTATCTCTTTCAATCTCTCTCTTTTGATCAATCACCCTTCTTCTTGGTTAAGATCATTGCCCCTTTGGTTAGTAAACTCTCTTTGTTTCAATACCCTACTCTATTCTTGTGGTCAATCATTGCTTCTTGATTCCCTAGATGAGTTTTAATTCTGTTTCTTCGGCTAAACGCAGTATTCTTGTTAAACACCGAAACCCCTGCGGAGTTCGCAACTTTCTCTTGGTTCTTCTCCCTTTGTTTGGTTAACCACTGCCTGTCAGTTAAAACACCATTTTACGCATTTTTCTCAGTTAACCACAACTTGCCTGTTAAAACACTGAGCCTTTCGGGTTAATCACCTTCTCTTGGTTAATCACCCATTTTTTTAGTTAACCACAACATGCCTGTTAAAATACTGAGTCTTTCAGGTTAATCACCTTCTCTTGGTTAATCACCCATTTTTTCAGTTAACCACAACCTGCCTGTTAAAATACTGAGCCTTTTGGGTTAATCATCTTCTCTTGGTTAATCACCTATTTTTTCAGTTAACCACAACATGTCTGTTAAAATACTGAGCCTTTTCAGTTAATCACCTTATCTTGGGTAATCACTCATTTCCTTCTCGGTTAATCACAGTCTTTCTGTTAAAACCGAATCCCCAGCAGTTGGCAACCTTTTCTTGGTTCGAATACTTGCACCCTTGGGCTAGTAACCTTCTTTTGGTTCCAATACCCTTTTCGTTGGTCGTGTATCGTTTGTATGGTAAGTACCAACATCCCTAGTGGGCCACAACCTTTGCTTGGTTCCACACCCGTCCTTTGGGTTACTACCTTCATTCGGTTCTACACCCGTTCTTTTGGTTGATCACAATCTGTCTGTTTAAATCTTTCTCCCCACAAAGTTACGATTCTCTCTCTCCTCGGTTAACCACTGTTTATCAGCTAATATACCGAGATCCCCGCAGAGTCAAACACCTTCTCTTGGCTCAATACTCTTTTGCTCCTTGGTTCATCACAGTCTGCCTGTCGACACCAAGTCTCTTTTCCCCACAGAGTCTTACTCTCTCTCTCTCTTCGGTTACCCACTGCCAGTCAGTTGCTACATCGAACCCCTTTTCTTTTGGTTTCAACACCATCACCTTTGTTTGTTCTCCAGTAGGGTCGCTACCTTCTGGTCCCTAACTCAATCCTTTGTTTAATTACCTCCCTAGTGGAGTATCTTTCATTTTCTTTAGCTCTTTTACTTTCTTGGTTTCGACACCATTCTTGCACGTTATCCTCAGCACAGTTACTATCTTTTCCTTTGTACTCCTTTCTTGGTTGTGACACCAATGCTTTTGCATCCCCCAGTGGATCTTTCTCTTCCTCTTTTGCTCTTGGTTTTGACACCACTTTCCTTTCCTTTTCCATTTCCGTCTTAGTTCCATGAACTACGGAAGCTCTGATTCTGCATTCTTTCAAATGTATGATACGTAGGCACGAGATCGCGATGATCTTGGCGAGCACACTTCCACCCTTCCTTCCTTCTCCCTTGCTTTCCTCCTTTCTTTTCCCTGGTTCCCATGAACTACGGAGCTTTGATTTCCTTATTTCACTATGAGGGTACGTAGGCACGAGGGCCCTAATCCTCCACGAGCACTTTTCTTCCTTTCTTTCTTTTTCTCTTTTCTCTTCTCTCTCCTTTTCTTTTAGCTAGAAACCTTTAGATAGATAACCCATCCAAGCCTAGAAGCAAGCAAAATAGTTCCTGTCGAGTACGACTGATGCGTTAGGTGATAGTACCTTCCTTTCGTATAACCCACCCCCGTTCCCGTTTCTCTTCCCCTTGGGTTTTATCGATATTTTCCCTGTCCTTGGGACTAAATAAAGTTCGGTGGCGACTCTGTGTTATCTTTGAGTGTGCGATTCACTCAGGTGTAAACCAGCCACCTTCAGTACCCAATCTTCATTGGTTCCATGGGGATTAGTAAAACCTTGGTTGCACTTAGGCATCCATTGAAAGGCACCATTAGGAACAAAGAGTTTGCTAAATTTGCACTTCGCAATAGTGTGTCTCTTTTTGAAACAATAGTGACAATACAAGTTAGAAGAAGATAACCTTTTGCTATTTGGTTCCTTTTTAACGTAACTATACCTTTGATAAGGATAGTGTGATGCTAAGTCATACTTGGAGGTATCTATAACAAATGTAACCTTGGGTTGCAAAGCTTTATCAAGTTTAGATTTAAGAGTCCTTGACTCCTTTTGCCAAATGTGACAAGTTTCACAACCAAAATTCCACAAAGACTTAGGATCCTCATCTTGATCTTTTAGAATATTTGACATAGATTTCTTTAGTGCTTCCACATGTTTTTCATTTTCAGCAATCTTAGCTTCCAAATGGGAGATAATTCTCTTGTTTGAAGCTAATCTCTTAAAGGCATCTATGGCTTGTCTTTGTAGATTTTCAAAAGACTCTTGAAGTTGAGAAAAGGCTAAATCATGAGAAGCTTGAAGTTTGGAGTGACTTACAACCTTTTTCTTTCCTTTGTTTGCCATATAGCAAAGCTTGGTTGATTCATCACTTGAAGTAGAGCTATCATCACTTGAAGAATCACTTTCACTCTCCCAAGCGGCATAAGCTGTAACACCCTTCTAAACCCCCAAATATATCGTAAATAAAATTAATAATTAATCCATCATATTGCACCAACCAGGGTGTCACATGCATCATAAAAACATCTTAGAAAGTTTCCTGTTCTGTAACACGGGTTTTCAAACATTTATAATAATCGTTCCTTTGGTACTTCAACATATAAATTCAAACATCGCAGCGGAATCATAGTCACAAAATAACTTCATTTATTTCATCAAACATCAAGACCTTTTGGTTATTGTCAAAAAATCATGATAAAATAATTCAGCGTATATGAAAAATAAAAAAATAGGTTTAACAAAACAACACAACTTCAACTCAAGCGTTCCCCACCCGATGTTACATATCAGAGCAAGACACCTCTACTATTAACAGAAACACAAATAAATAACTCCAAAGCCATCACCGATGCTTCTCCGAGCTATTCTTGAGAATCTGCACGTTATCCACGTGGAGGCAACATTCAAACAGGCAGGGTGAGTATTCACGAATCATTATAAAAGATATAAAGAAAAGTTATATCAGTACAGCAGCATCAACAATTCATTTACATCGTCATAGTGTCATCAAACCAAATAATCATCATCATCATCATACATTACTTAGAAAATCACGTCATCAATAACATCATTTACATCACTTAGAAGTCACCTACATCATCATTTACCAAGTATTATACTCACACATTCCTATCGTAATAACATATAAACATCTTCGTCATAAAATCATCCAAATCAACATTAATCACCAAAACACAACAATGATTACAACTCCAATGCAATGCAATGAGACTCACAACTCGACTCAATGCATGTGGTACCAATTCGATCCCTTTTTCATGATCATAATTCCTGTCAGAATTTCCATATAAGTCGCTCACACCCCACATGGGCACACGACATCCGTAATCGCTCATACCCCACACGGGCACACGATTACCTCAACAACAACAACAACACGATTCTGTTTCAAGGAATCTGGATAAGATGCTCACACCCCACATGGGCACATGACTTATCATACAACTTATGCAACATGGCATGCATATCAACAACAACATATAATACAACGTACAATGATATTCATCTTAATCATTATACCACACCAATACTGGTCACCATGCAACAACAATTCTATAACAGCTCAACAACATCATCAACGGAAACTTACAGCATAACAATCAACAACGATATATTTTGGATTCAATCACGTCACAACATAAACACTACAAGTGTCTAACACGCAACATATACCTGCCAAAACATGCAACAACTGCAACCCACAGCTACAATACACATTCGCACAACTGAACTCAACATTTCAAAGTTTAACACATCACAACGTACACGGAACACAATTCACGCGTCGAATAGTTGGAATTATAGTATTGAAAATAATTTTAATATAAAGTACATGAAACTGGGTTTCCAACGATTTGAACGACGATTGAAACGGACCCACGTGTCAAAAGATATGAATTTTTAGAGTTTTAGAAAATTATGTTCGTTCTATTGGTAACTAGACACCGTCCCTGCTCGCCTGCTGTTCGCCCAGTGAGACGCGAGCAACACACCTTCGCCCGGTGAAACACCCCATTCGTCTGGCAAAATTCCTTTTTTTCCCAATGCTCGTACGGCGAAGCAGAAGCGAAATTCCTCCCCTATACAAATTCCAGTGGCACCTACTTTTTCCCCCTTCGCTCGCTTCTAGTTTCGCCCAGCGACCTCCAAGCGAGGTCGCTTCGCCCGGCAGAACAGGTCCTTCGCCCGGCGAATTTCGGCGAACTGAACTTCTACTACTGCGTTTCCTGTATCACTCAGACCTTTAAGCCCCTTGCGATTTCAGTGTCATACAACCCAAAAATGCATATCAATCATAAAGCAATCATACTACAACAACCATACATCATAACAACAACACACACATCAAATCCCATCATTTTATATACCCCCAAATCATCAGTCTTAGCATAATTCATCATATTATCAAAAATTCCCTCAAAGTCCCAAACCCCAACTGCCTACATACATCTAACCCTATATCAATTATAATGATAAGCGATACTCCCCATACCTTAGAAAATCGATTATGATTCATTCTCTTCGATTTCTTCCGAAACCTCTCAGAGCCCTAGCTTTCTTCTTCTTTTTCCTCAGAGCTTTTCTCCAAAATTGATCGTACCACCAAAATGATTATCCCTTCTCTCTAATTCTTTTTGTCAAACTTACCCCTAGGACCCTTAATATGTTTTCCCAACTTTGTCCTCACTTAACCCATCCAAATTTACCAACTTGCCCTTAAGGTTTCTCTTAATTATTTATAATATTAATAATAGTAATATATTTCACATAATTCCATATTATTATTACTAAAATAATATTAATACATCACATACTTCTAAATACTCTCATCACTCCCTTAACATCATAATACTCAACAACATCGATCATCAGACCCCTCATAATTCAATAAAATTTCACACCATTAAGAATATTTAAAATAATCAATTAAATAAATATTCTACTCATTTTGGGGCGTTACATAAGCTCTTCTAGATTTTCTAGAAGTTTTATGACGACCTTTTTCACTCTTAATTTTTGGACACTCTGGCTTAAAGTGACCGGGATTACCGCAGTTGTAACACGTACTTCGTGACTTCCCCTTTTTGCTCTCATCTTCTTCTTTTGAGGAACTTGATAACCTTCTTGATTTATCACGGTACTTGTTGGGATATTTTTCACCATGTTTTGACATGTATTTATTGACTCACTTTATGAACAGTCCCATATCTTCTTCGTCGGATTCATTGTTATCTTTAGGTTCACTATCCCTTTGCTCATCTTGAGAAGGCCTTGAGTTAGAAGTCTTTAGAGCAATGGACTTCTTCCCTTCTTCTTTGTCTTTCCCTTTCTCATTCTTCGATCTCTTTTCATATTCCTTTTCGTATTTTGCCAAGTAAGTAAGCTCTTACTCGTGCTCTTCCAACTTACCAAACAAAGCGGTAAGATCAAGCGACTTAAGATCATTTGCTTCTTTAATAGCGGTGACCTTCGATTTCCATTCCCTACTTAAACGCCTCAAAACTTTGTTAATAGCAAGTTCATTGGAAACATGATTACCTAGTTCATTTAATCGATTAATAAGATGTGAGAACCTTTTCTGCATATCCGCAATGATTTCAGCATGCTCAATATGGAACAACTCAAACTCTTGATTTAATGTGTTGATCCTAGCTTGTTTGACATCATTAGTACCTTCATGGGTGTAATACCCTAATTTTTTACCCCTAAGATCCCACATATCATTTGCATCTCATACCACAAACAAAATCACCAACTTTGGTTCTCTTTTTCTCCTCTTTGGTTTTGCTTCCGAGAGAGATCACCAAGCACCCCTGTGTTTCTTGTTTACTTTATTACTTGTTTATGCTTACTAAACTGTAATCAAAATACCAAAAATTCGTTTGTTTTTTATTTACTAACTCTTTTTTCAGGAGGAAGTTTGGAATCAAGAATATCAAACACTAGTTCCTCAGCTCGAATGAAATTCGTCTGAACAAAGTTAAAGTTGATCTGCAAACAATTCAAAATCATTTGATCAAGAGTTTACCAATATTTGATTATTTATTACTCAAGAGACTCCAAGGTTCATGTGTGTAATACCCAAAATTTTGACCACTTAGATTTCCCATCATTGTGAAAATCATCATCACAGTATGGATGTACCTTTATGCTTCATCAGTCTCCCCAAAGATGGGTGAGCATCCAATACAAGCAAAATTAGGGTTTCAAGCCCTCTCTGAGTGCTTAGACAAAGGATCAATCAAGGAATGACATGATCTTCAACTTTTCTAATCTCTCAAACATCCACAATGGATCAAAAGGACTCCCACTTTAAGGATTAAGCACAAGGTTGCTCCCTTCTAGGTGGATCAAGTCTCAAGATCGACAGTGTCACCAAATTAGGGTTTTGGTCGACCAGGGCCTCCAGATGGAAATTTTCATCTGGGCACAAGGCAATGATCCAAAACATAACCTAATATACTTCATGGAACCTCATGAACCCATGCATCAAGTCAATTTTGCCTCAGGGGATGCATTCATAAAAAATCAGGAATTAGGGTTTCTTGACCTAATTCACCCCTAAGTTGACTTTTGGGACAAACCATGAGCCAAGACCTCAAGAGATGATTTGAGGGCCTCTAATACACCATATTGATCCATTTGGAACAATGGACTGATCCAAAAAGCTTGAGCAACAAGTTTCATTTTCATCTGCACCACAATTAGGGTTTTAAGGGAAAAGTCAACTGTAACTTTGACTTTTGACCAAGACATGCTCCCAAACCCTAATACATGATTGAATATACCCTATGACACCCATGGAACATGTCCATCAAGTTTGATTTAGGTCAAGGACATGATTTCCTGAAGAATTGCACAGTTTGGAATTCATCTGATAAAAAATCAACTGTGCACAAAAGTCAACTTTGACTTTTTGAGATTTTTCACCAAAATGGATTTTTAACCCTAAAATGATGTTAATGTATGATTTGAATCATCATTCATCAAGAAAAATCAAGAAAAGTGAGATAACTTGTAAAAGGGGTAACCATAAAACTTAGAAAATTTTCTAAGTTAAAAATAAAGTGGCAAAGGTACCAACTTTGGAGGACCATAACTCCTAAACCACAAGGCCATTTTTTCTCATCCAAAGATGGATTTGTAGCCCTCACTATCACCTACAAAAACTTCAACTACAAGTCATTCCAATTCATTAAGGATTTTGAGTTATGGAGTGATCAAAGTGGCTGAAAAGTGAAAATGTCACTTTTTCCAACACTTAGTGAAATTTTCACTAAGTTAGAATTCTGCTTCACTTTTTGCCAAATGTAGGGGGATTTTTCACTTGGAATCAAAAGGGATCAAAACCAAACTTGTTCAAACAGTTGTTGTATCATATAAGGGCTTTCCAAAATGGCCAAGAACATTGCCAAATTCAACCTACATCATGAGATACAACATTGGCAAGTTGCCTTGCTGAAATCTGTCAAGGCAAGGCAGAATTTGCATTTTGGCTCGATTTTCCAAAATCAGCCAATTGCAATTGCTCCAATCCACTTGGACACCTCAGAGGATTGAATCCAAAGGGGACAATCACTGAGCCAAGCCTCCAAGGTCCAAGGAACAAAGAATAACATGTTGAACCTAGAATGGCCAAAATAGGGACAAGACTTCAAATTTGGAATGAGGCATTCAATGGAACCATCAAGGTGGCATGGACTGAGTCATTCTCATCTGAAATCAGTCAAGACTTATCCAAGACCAAGGGGACCAAAGCTCTGTGCCCTAACCTCTAGTCAATGGCTAGAGGAGACTTTCATTTTCATTGGCCAACATTAAGGGAACCTACTTACCAGCTGCCATGTACTATTCCTTGCAAAACAAACCTGCTCTACTATAAATAGAGCTCAATTGTGGTTAGTTTGAGTACACCAAAGCCATCTAACAGATGCTTTCCTCAAAATCTCTTTCTCTTGGTAAAAATGCCTTTCTTAGCAAGGTAGCTATCGGGTTTTGAGTTTGAGAGCAATTCTGCACAAACCAATCACTCACGCACCTCACATACATCACATATGAGCTGATCAAACACTCACATAACTTCTGAAACATCAAAATCTCAAAATCACTTGCCATCCACACAAGTTTGAAGTGAAGTTGCAGCTGAGGTACCACAAAGTGATCCAGCCAATTTCAATCAAATCCAAGTGTTCAAACACACTCCATATGGTGTAGGGTAGCTGTCCAGATCATCACCACTCATCTGTAACACCTCCAACTCAAAATCACATCTGAACTTGCTATCACGACTTGGAGGTAAGCCTAAACTTGGTCATCTCTCAATCTATGCATATTTCCTCGCACAATAATTTCGCCATATGTTCATAATCATGCATGGAATGTTTTCCCTCAATTAATTGCATTGTTTGAATTGTGTATAAAAAATCCTAGCCTTCATGCAGAAATTAGGGTTCTTGAGGTCTCTTCGTGATTTCTTGTTATATGTTTAATTTAAATGAAATTAAAGTACATAGACATGATCGTGAGGTTGAGGCGAGCATAATGATATGTGGATTGCATGTTATAATTACGTATTCATGGAGATTTGATAGAAAACGCAAATCAGCCAAACCCAGAAAACGCGCGTGTTCTTGGTGTTGTTCTTGGCGCCATTTTCATAAATTTGAATATTTGAATTTTGTGATTTTGTTTAATTGATTCAAAAATTAATTTCTCTCTCTGAGTTTTAATGATTTTGAGTTGATTCTTTTTTTAATAATTAACAAAAATGTTAAAATATTTTATTTTACCAAAAAATCCCAAAAATAATATTTATTTCATATAATTGATATTTTTGCAAAGAATTAATATTTTGATTGTTTTTGGCATTTTAAATATTTTTTCTACATTGATTTTGCAACTTTTAATGCTTTCTAATTATTTTGTAGGTCAATACTTAATTTTTGAAGCATTAATCCAAGATCACAATTTCTTTTCCATGTGTTAAACAATTTTTGATCATTTTAATTGAATTTTTATTCAATTAAATACATTTTGAAAACAAATTAGGGTTTTGGATTAATTCAACCCTCATAAATCATTTTCAAAACACTCATGGGCCTCTAATAGAGTGTAAGACCTAATCCTTTTTTGACCAAATCATTTTTGGGCCTCACTTATTGTATAAGTCCCGATACCGTCAAAAAACAAACGGCGCGATCGTCGCCTTTTCAAAAATCATCTGGGCCTCTCCTTGAGCTATAAGACCCATTCAAAACTTTTGGGCCTCTATTAGAGTGTAAGACCCAACCCCCTTTTAACCAAAACACTTTGGGCCTCACTTATTGTATAAGTCCCTCTGCGTTAAAAGAAAACCTCGGCGCGATCGCTTTTTTTTAAACGAAAAATCATTTGGGCCAACCCTCGTGTTATAAGCCCCTCTCTTTTCTTTAAACCTTTTTGGGCCTCTTGAGAGAGTGTAAGACCCATCCCTTTGTACAGAAAACCTTTTTTGGGCCCCAGTCACTTGTATAAGTCCCTCTGTACAAAGTCAAACAGTGCGCTCACTGATAAAACCATGGGCCTCTCCTTGAGCTGTAAGCCCCAAACCTTTCTTTTTCAAAGCACTTTCTCCTTTGATTTTGAATATACTGTTGTTTTTATCTTTCTTTGTTGAACAACTAACCAAACAGCATGGAAGCACTACAACCGAGTAAGTGGTTATCGCTTTCATTTACTGCTTTCATATTATAAACTGTATTGTGGGGCTGCTCACTGTAAGTCTCCTTTCATAAACTCATATCTACTGTGTAATAATAGTATAGATATTTCGAGTTTCCCCAGAAATTACGTCTAGAACTAAGTGACACCGTTTCATTTATTCGTAGAAATAGACGCCTAGATTCCCAATAGGAGCACCAGACACAGTCTTCTCTTCGGCTGTCCTCCTTAGGAATCGTCAAGAAATTCTATCCCCCAGAGATGAATTATTCTCGGTGAAACTTCTCTTGAATTTCTTCAAACCGCCGAACGGTTCGGACTCTCTCTAAAAGTTAAAGTCACTGGATAGTAAACCTCGCACGTTTACCAGTGGTTTTAACTCTAAAAGAGTTTTCCTAAACTTTTCTTTGGTTTGGGACCCACGGGCTTCTTAAAAGCATCGGCCTCCTCTTGGGCATCATACAAGGACCCACAGGCTTCCTATAAGCAACCCAGCCTCCTCTTGGGCATTATTCAAGGACCCTACGGCTTCTTAGAAGTATTCACAGCCTCCTCTTAGGCTTCGTATAATGATCTCTTCCTCCGGGAATGATAGCCTCCTCTTGGGCTTCGTACAAGGACCCGTCGGCTTCTTAAAAGATTCCAGCCTCCTCTTGGGCTTCGTACAAATTGTCCCGACGACCTCCTAGAGGTATAGGAACAGAACCTAGTCATCCTCATAGAACAGTCCTTTCATAGAGTCTACTACTGTTTCTCGAAGCATAGTACAAAAGATAAAACTCTAGACACGGACAGTCTAGCTTCCTTGAGTCTCAAAGATATTCTCAAGCACCCTTCATTAAATAGGAAGGAAACCCGCAGACTCGGAGAATCTCAATACCCTTTGGATTTCCCACTTCCTCAAAGAGAAGGAAATATCCCTGATCCTCAAATCAAATCCCTGGGTACAGTGTTGCTCATATAAGAACTGATTTTCTCTTTTAAATCAGTATATTGGATCTGTCACTCAACTGAAACAGTTACAATAGCCTCCATCTCGGGCTTCGTACGAGATACCAAAATTCTCCCCAGTGGAGTCAAAACAACCTTTTAGCCTCTCTCTCAGGCTTTGTATGAGACACAAAAGATTCCCTCGTTGAGTCAATCACCCTTTTTTGCCTCCATCTCGGGCCTCGTACGAGATATAAATCCCTTAAGCAAGAGTCAAACTCTTTGCTAGCCTCCACTTAGGCTTTGTATAACGATATGCCCCACTGGGTCAAAAACCTTTAGCCTCTCTCTCGAGCTTTGTATGAGACACAAAATAGCCTCCTCTTAGGCTTTGTATAATGATTTTCCTAGCGGAAATTAGCCTCCTCTTAGGCTTTGTATAAGAAAACCACTGGTTGATCCAATCAACCTTTTAGCATCAAAGTTGTGCCTCGTTCACAGTACACAAACATCAACAACTCCTTTCCCTTCATCTAATCGCTGTAAGCGGCAAGCCTCTGGATCATCTACATCCATGCCACTGTCCCTCTTTTAGCATGAGAAATTCCTAAGGAAAGATGGCATTGCTCTACACTGAGTTAAAGTCTTCTCCTTCAGGTTAAAACCCTTTCTTCGAAAATTATGGCATTGCTCGGATCCGCGTATCCCAGTTAAAGTAATTCTCCTTCCCCCTCTTTAGAGATGACAAATTCTCTCTAAAGTCGAGATCTTTCAGCTTCACGTCTTGGGCTTTGAACAAGACACAAATAGACCTTTTAGCTTCACATCTTGGGCTTTGAACAAGATACAAACCACCTTTCGCTTCATGTCATGGGCTTTGAACAAGACACCAAAAACCAATTTCCTCCCATAGAATAGGAGGAACTATGAACGCTCTGATTTCCCTGTTTCAGTAAACGGGAATACGTAGGCATAAGATCGAAAGAAAACATCTTAGCGAGCGCAATCAACAAAAAACCCAAATCCCATATCTCCCTCAATTAAAAGCAGTAATTCAAAAGCATCAGTCCTAATATCCTAATCCTTAGTCCCCGCCAGAAACCCTTTTGCCTAGGAAAAAGAAAGAAAGAACCTGTATTGGCGAAATACGAATAACCAGTACAAAAGCCCCCCACATTGATAGCATCCGTAACCTAACAGACCGCTGTTTAAACTCAGTATGCAAAGCAGGGTTAATTGGAGACATCTATTTCCCTTCCTTATTCAGCTCACAATAGGATAAAAAATGAATCGACCTGTAGTTTTAAGCTCAACCGCAGAGAGCGACCAGCGCTTAAGAACCGCATCCAAAATCGCTCGCTACAAAAAAGTGGCGCCCACCGTGGGGCCTGTCTTTTTCTTTCTACTTCTCTTGTGTGAAAAATTACACAAATGGCGACTCTGCTGGGGAGTCTCCTTTTCTGCCTTAGGGCATCATCCCCGTTTTCTACGAAAAATGGGAACTCTACCGAAGAGAAAGATTGACCTATGCTGGTCCATCTCTTAGGCAGGGAGCCACAGATTGGGGCTTCCGCCGGGGAACCCATTTCTGTCAAGAACTTAAGAATCGTAGCTTTATAAGTCTAGGATGATTAGGACAAATATATATACTGCTTTTCCTAATTGCTATACGTGTTTTTTTTTCTGCTACTGGGAATGCGTGTGATGCCGCATGTGGTGAGATTGAGTATACACTTAAGAAAAGCCAACCTTTTTCGTAGTGCGGAAGCTATCGGAAATAGCTGTTATGCGATACTACCCTCATTTGAGGCTGGTGATCTATTCTCGGTGAATGGCACTTACTCTAAGATTGCACACAACTCGCTGGCGATCCGCTTGTTGTTTTACCTTCCTGGGAGGAGCTGATGATAATGAGTACAGGTACAAAAATCACCCTAGTATAAACCGTTGAGGATGGGTAGAGCCTTGACTTCATGACAACGACCCTTTGACCCCATGTTTTTTCTATGTTTTTGTGTGCTGCATTCATGTATTCATTTAATAAAACATTAAAACATTCAAAAAACTTTCTCTTCTAGTCTCTCTGTTTTTCAAATTAAACTAAGACTGTGATTGCAAATATCAGAGAAAAAGATTGCATTAATGGATTTCGGTAGAAGGAGAACTCACCAGTATACCTTCAAGGTTCCAAAACTAGGGGATTTGAGAAAGTTAGCAAGGATGATCGTTAACCCAGAGGCTTTCAGAGCCAAACACGGTGGTTTGCTACCACTGTTAAGAGTCCATGTGATTATGGGAATCATGGACGCGCTCTTTCAGTTCTACGATCCGGTTTATCACTGTTTCACATTCCCGGATTACCAGCTGGCACCAACGCTGGAGGAGTATTCTCATCTGACTGATTTACATATCACTGATCGAGCTCCATTTTCTGGACTGGAAGAAATTCCAAAGAATCAGACTATTGCAATAGCAATTCATTTGGATGAGTCTGAGGTCAGGACTCACATGACTACTAAGGGTGGCATCCAAGGTTTGCCAGCCCAGTTCTTGACAAAAAAGGCTCTGTACTTTGCTAGTATAGGGAACAGGACTGCTTTTGAAAGCATCTTTGTCTTGCTCACCTACGGGTTATTTTTGTTTCCCAACATCAATAACTTCGTCGATATCAATGCTATTAAGGTTTTTCTCATTGGAAACCCTGTGCCGACTTTGCTCACAGATGCGTATCATTCTGTACACTTAGGAAATTTGTACAGCGGAGGGGAGATCACATGCTGTGTACCTTTGCTCTATAAATGGTTTATCTCGCACTTGCCCAAGTCTGCTGCTTTTTGGGATTGCAAGAGTGTCTTACGTTGGTTGTAGAAGATCATGTCCCTCACCAACTCTGATATAGATTGGTGTAATAGGATTTATGAGGGAATCAAAATCATTGACCGTTGTGGAAACTTCCCCAGCGTACCCCTCATAGGAACTAAAGGAGGAATCAACTATCATCCGATATTAGTTCTTCGTCAATTTGGATACCCGATGAGACGCATCCCACTGGGTGTTCATCTGGAAGGTCTTTTCTTCAAAGAAGGAGAAAACGACAGAGCACTAAAGATGGAAATAGTGCAAGCTTGGAAACATGTTCATAAGAAAGGACGAGAGTCTCTGGGAAAACCGGACTGTGTCTCGGTGGAGCCTTATCTCCATTGGGTACAAACTAGAGCTCTCAAGCTAAAGATGCCTTATCCTCGTTACGAAATTCTTCCACCGAGGGAAATTGTCATGTACTTCATGACGAAAACTGAAAGGCTTCAGGTTACTCTCAACAAAGTTCAAAAGGAAAGAAGATCTTGGAAGAACAAGTACCGCACCCTCGACGTAGAGTGTATCCAAATACAGCAATTACTGAAAGAGAAAGTGCTCTGATTGAAATTTTGGAGCAGCATGCTGTAGAAAATCAAGATGACCAAAGGAATTTGCTCACTCCTTTCACTTGGCAAAGGAATGACAACCCGACAACGACCCAAGCGCCCCGGTCAAAGAAAAGGAAAGTACCAGAGTCAGCACCCGGTTTCTCCTCAGAGAGGACTCGGGACCCATTAGTTTAGGTTTTTGTTTCTGCACTTTGTAATCTACTGTATTTCCATTTCTGTAATCCTTTGGAATTCAATAAAAAGGGGGTTTCCCCACTGTTTGATATTTGCAATCTAATTGTCGAAGTTTATTTTAATTAAACCAAAAAACAATTAATATAATCATTGCATTCATCGTTCTCACATCGCGTATTCTTCTTACCTACGAATCTCACGTTTGTGTCTCGATTCTAGAGTCAAACTGTCTCATTTGTATAATACTCGGGCCAATCGTCAGAAAAAGATGGATGATCTTGAGGAAGAAAACAGAGAGTTGAAAGAAGAGATCGACGCTCTGAGAGAGGATATGAGAAAGCTTCGTAACGACATGCAAGCCATGGCAGAAGCTCAGCTACAAAGAACTGTGATCTCAGAGATCATCTCAACGCCCATCATAGAAAAGTATGATCCTAGGTATCAGATACCGAAAGATCGTCATTGGGGCATGCCTGTTAACTATATCCTGGAAGGATATGTTCCGCCGATCACTGAAGATCAGGGAATCGCAACAGAAGCCGCTGGGCCTGAAGGTTACAAACTTCGGGAAAGCGAAGATGCCAGGGGCATACTGAAGACTCCTGAAGGTTACAAACTTCGGGAAGCGCCAAGACTTACTGCCGTAGTCACGGTACCACCCCCTGTGGTGCACACTGTCCCGGAAGGACAGATTCCACCAACACCTTCTGGTAAGAAGGAAACTATGTTTGACAGAATGGAGGAATTCCAGGAGCAGTTCTTGGAAATGCAGAAAGAGCTGCAAGCCATTCGCGGTCAGGATCTATTTGGAAAGGACGCCGCAGACCTCTGCTTGGTCCCAAATGTGAAAGTCCCGCACAAGTTCCAAGTGCCCGACTTTGAAAAATACAAGGTTAACTCTTGCCCTCAGAGCCATCTGGTGATGTACGCTCGGCGGATGTCAGCTCAGACGGAGAATCAGGACCTGCTGATTCACTACTTCCAGGATAGTTTAACCGGTGCCGCACTCAAATGGTACATGGGTTTAAACCGTACTACGATCAGTACATTCAGAGATCTTGGTACTGCCTTCGTCCAACAATACAAATACAATTTAGACATGGCACCCGACAGAGATCAACTCAGATCGATGTCGCAAAAGGACAAGGAAACCTTTAAGGAGTATGCTCAAAGGTGGCGTGAAATTGCCGCTCAAATTTGTCCCCCTCTTGAGGAAAAAGAGATGACAAAAATCTTCTTAAATACCTTAAGCTCATTTTACTATGACCGAATGGTTGCCAGTGCACCCAGTGATTTCACCGAAATGGTCGGCATGGGTGTACGTCTTGAGGAAGCCGTCCGAGAAGGACGTTTGGTAAAAGACACTGGATCGATGAGCGGTACTAAAAAATACGGTAGTGCTCTCCCTGAGAAAAAAGAGCAAGATATTGGGAATATATCTCTCGGAAAGCAAAGGCGACATTATCAGCCAGTAGCAGCTGTTACTCCTGCTATCGGCCCCGCGCCTTTTCCTACGTATCAACCTCAGGTTGCGCAGAGCCAACCTGACCAACAAAGGACACAACAGCCTCTTCAGCAGGCTCATCCTCCATATAACAACAATTGTACAACACGGTCACCAGGGTTTGATCTTATACCTGTATCGTACGCAGAGCTGTTTCCGTTACTGCTGGCTAAGGGGCACATTCAGACTAAGTCTCCCCTTTCAGTTCCGGAAAATCCGCCTTTTTGGTTTAGAGCGGATCAAACATGCCCTTATCATCAAGGAGGTTCAGGGCATAACATTGAGACTTGTCTCAATTTCAAATTCGACGTGCAAAAGCTTGTTAGGAGCGGGCTCTTATCTTTCAAAGATACGAACCCTAATGTTCTTACGAACCCGCTGCCTCAACATGAGAAGGCTGCAGTCAATCTGATTGAGAAAGAGACTAACAATGTCTATCAAATTCACGATGTACCCTTATTGGGGACCAATCTGGTCAAGATGCATTGTAGACAGAGTGGATATGGCCATGTGCCACCTCATAACTATCACCAGTGTGATATCTGCTCTAAAGATAACCAAGGATGTTCTGTAGTGCAATCAGCTCTACAGGAACAGATGGATCTCGGATGGATCCAAGAGCACCGAGTTCGTGGAGTTAACATGGTTTACACGAATTCCAACGTCATTCAAAACCACGACATCCGTGCGATGAATGTCAACTTGGTGGCGATGCACTCAAGGCAAAGCCAGTATCATAATCTGCTGCGGCACGATTACAGTTCCTGTCTGATTTGCTCGGTAAACAAACAGGGATGCTCTTTCATACAAGAGGCCCTCCAGCGTCAGATGAATCTTGGATGGATCCAAGACTACCATGATAGGAACTCCTATCAAATCAATATGGTTCGGATCTTCGACATCCGCGTAATGAATACCAACCTGGTAGAGTTACATGCTGAGCAGGTCCGACTCGGATTCTTAATATCACATGACTATCAAAGCTGTAAAGCGGGTTGCGAAAATGATCAAGGTTGTACCCTTGTCCAGGAGGCACTTCAGCACTTGTTAAATCACTGGTGGATGCCAATCTATATGGACGAAGATACTCAGCAGATTAGTATCAATAACAGGAATCCTACTCGTCGTCAAAGTCAGGATGTCCGATCAATGGAAGGTAACCTAGTGAGGTTACATTGCATTCAAAGTGGGTGTGGCCAGGTGCCACCACACAACTATGACAGTTGTAGCGTTTGTTCGGAAAGTAACCAAGGGTGTTACCTTGTGAGAGCAGCTCTTCAGGGTCAGGTCGATCATGGAGAAATTCGTCCATATCCAGGTTCTGGACCCATCAACTGGACGCCGAACTACCTTGCCGAGCAAGTTGAGGATGTTGTCACGATCTCTGGTCATCACAGGACCAGGGATGTTTTTGCCATCATCCCTCTACTTGACGAATCTAGAGTTCCCAACCAGGAACGGATCGAGATTACTTATGATGGTCAGAAAAATCAGAAGGTTCCCATAGTCATCTATCTACCGGGGCCACTACCGTATGAATAAGCTAAGGCGATCCCTTACAAATACGGTGCAACAATAATCGAGAATGGAAAGGAAATTCCATTACCCTCCGTCGTGAATATTGCAGACATCAGTCGTGTAACACGGAGCGGTCGAATCTTCAACCGAGGGGTTGGAGAATCCAACAAAGAAAAGGAACTTCAGGCGGAAATTCCTGATCCACCAGTCGGTCAATCTAGTAATCCAGACTTTTCAAAAGACAAAGATGAGATGCTAAAGCTCATCCAAAGGAGTGAATACAACATTGTTGATCAACTGTTATAGACTCCTTCAAAGATCTCAGTATTATCACTGTTACTCAGTTCAGAAGCACACAGAGAGGCTCTACAGAAAGTCTTGGAGCAAGCCTTTGTGGAACAGGATGTAACAATCAGACAATTCGATAGCATTGTCTCTAACATCACTTCCTGTAACAATTTGGGATTTAGTGATGAAGAATTACCTGAAGAGGGTCGCCGTCATAACATGGCGCTCAATATCACAGTGAACTGCCAGGGCGATGCTTTAGCCAACGTACTGGTAGACACAGGGTCAGCCCTGAATGTTATGCCGAAGTCCACTTTGACGCAATTATCATTTAAGGGCCCTCCGATGAGAGTCAGCGAGGTCGTCGTCAAAACATTCGACGGATCCAGAAAAACAGTTATCGGCGAAGTTGATCTTCCCATAACTATTGGTCCTCACACTTTCCAAATCACTTTCCAGGTCATGGACATCCGGGCAACATACAGTTGTTTATTAGGAAGACCTTGTATACATCAGGCTGGAGCGGTTACTTCGACCCTCCACCAAAAGCTAAAGTTCGTCAAGAACGATCAACTTGTCACGGTTTGTGGGGAACAAGCCTTACTTGTGAGCAACTTGTCATCATCTACTTGTGTAGAACCCGAGGAGGTTATTGGAACTCAGTTCCAAGCACTATTGGTGAGCAAGAACGATCAATCCGAAGAAGGAACTTCAATTTCTTCATACAAAGATGCTATCAAAGCGGTCGAGAGTACCGATACAAAAGGATGGGGACGGCTTGTCATTCCTATTAACAATAAAACAAAGAAGGGTCTTGGTTTTTCTGCTACCTGTACCCAGACAGCCGCCAACGATGAAAGTCTTCATCCCCTTCAAAACTTCTTCCACAGTGGAGGTTTTCTTAACCCAGTGTCTCAGACAGTTCATGCTATCAATGAGGAAGATCCCTCTGACACAGATGAAGAGTGGAAGTCCTATCTTAACAAGGACGGTTATATGTCTCAGGAAGAGGTGCCTATGCCTTTTTGCTTTCCTACAAAAAGTCCGAGATTTATACCAAGATCAGATGTCGAAATGATCTACGGAGATTGTGATCCGGAAGGATGCCGTGCTCCGCCAAATTCATTAGAGAAGGACACTCCAATGAAAGACAACTTTGATCACAATTACTATGGCCCAATGGATGGTCTGCCAATGTGGCAACCTTATCCAGGAAACTTGGGGCAAGAAAGTCAGCCGAACAATGAAACTCAGCTGAGCGTCATTGAACAGAATACCTGTGTCCCCACCATGTCATGGGATCAACACTCAGGTCATTCAGAAACTACTCAACATGAAGATGAATTCGCAACGTTTGCAGGACTAGAATTCATCAACTATGCTCTTCCCGAGGTCAACATCATCGAGAGGGATGACTTCTCCAGTTCCAAAGAAGTTTGGGACACCTTGGGACAACCGAGTGGAAAATACGACTATATGGTCAAGTACACCGCTCCCGAAAGCTCTCGTATCAGGCTCGAAGATATCCAGCCAACTGGATGAGGAGATATAGCTGAGAGCACAAATGCTATGCAAAATGCAACAGAGGAATTCTCCTACGGCAATTCTGCCTGGGAGACAGATTCCAATGATCCTGCTCCACCAGAAATCAGCGTCATTTCTGAAGACAAATCAAGGAAGGTGCCAGACTTTGTGATTCACCAAGGAGTTCGCCGCCAACGGGTTGCTGTCGGGGTTCCGATGGTCATTCGTCAGTCAAAGTAATTGCCATCTTTAAACCTTTCACCCTGCCCAGGTGAAACAGATGTTTTGATAGGGCTCGCTTTCTGTAAATTTCCCTCTTCGCTTTGCCCAAAGCGAGTGAGTTTTGTTTTATAGGGCTGTAGTTTCAAGATTCGACTTGTTCATTAATAAAATAACGTCGTTCTGTAATTTCCGCATTAATTGCTGTTTTCTCTTTTTGCTTTTTCATAAAATGGTAATCCTAAAAAAAAAACATTCAATAATAAGAACAAGCAGTAAAATAAATACACTGCACACACTTGCATTTTCTCTATCTCTTCTAAACACGAATCATCACGTCATGCAGATTGCTTGTTTTGTACCCCGTTAAAACATACGATTCGATGCCTTCTCCCAACTTTGAGTTCCCGGTATTCGAGGCTGAAGAGGAAAATGACAACGAAATTCCAGAAGAGATCTCCCGACTA
Source organism: Lathyrus tuberosus (assembly GCA_022829125.1). NCBI lineage: Eukaryota > Viridiplantae > Streptophyta > Magnoliopsida > Fabales > Fabaceae > Lathyrus > Lathyrus tuberosus. The sequence continues at coordinate 8,745,563 of JALAZF010000044.1, read as the reverse complement.
CTCAGACAAGAGGAAAGGTCCATTAAACCTCACAAAGAACCATTGGAAATGGTAAACTTGGGTTCAGAAAAAGAGAGAAAAGAAATCAGGATCGGAGCACTGCTCAGTCCAACTGTCAAAGAAAGTTTGATAAAGCTTCTCAAAGAATTCCCCGATGTGTTCGCTTGGTCCTATCAGGATATGCCAGGGTTGGATACCAGCATCGTGGAACATCATTTACCGTTAAGATCGAAATGTCCGCCAGTAAAGCAAAGGTTGAAACGCACTCACCCGGACATGGCCATCAAAATCAAAGAGGAGGTACAGAAACAGATCGACGCGGGGTTCCTCGCTACATCTGAATATCCTCAATGGTTAGCCAACATCGTACCCGTTCCCAAAAAGGACGGAAGGGTCAGAATGTGTGTTGATTACAGAGATCTAAACAAGGCAAGTCCAAAGGACGACTTTCCTTTACCACACATTGACATGTTGGTTGACAGCACAACAAAGTTCAAAGTATTCTCCTTCATGGATGGATTCTCGGGCTATAACCAGATCAAAATGGCACCGAAAGACATGGAGAAAACTTCGTTCATTACCCCATGGGGTACCCTTTGTTACAAGGTAATGCCGTTCGGTTTGAACAATGTCGGGGCAACCTATCAAAGGGCCATGACTACTCTGTTTCATAACATGATACATAAGGAGATCGAGGTATATGTCGATGATTTGATTGGAAAATCAAGAACAGAGGATGAGCACGTTGAACATCTGTCAAAATTGTTCGAACGTCTAAGAAAATTCAAGCTCCGCTTGAATCCCAACAAGTGCACCTTCGGTGTCCGTTCAGGGAAACTGCTAGGGTTCATCGTCAGCCAGAAAGGAATTAAAGTTGATCCTGACAAGGTCAAGGCCATTCAAGAAATGCCTTCTCCGAAAACTGAAAAACAAGTCAGAGGATTCCTGGGACGTTTGAACTACATCTCCAGATTCATATTCCTTATGACCGCCACTTGTGCGCCGATTTTCAAATTACTAAAAAAGAACCAGGATTGCGTTTGGTCAGAAGATTGCCAAACCGCCTTCGACAGTATTAAGGAATATCTGTTGAATCCTCCGATTCTATCACCTCCAGTGGAAGGAAGACCACTAATCATTTACCTCACAGTCCTAGAGGACTCAATGGGACGTGTACTTGGCCAACAAGACGAAACTAAAAGGAAAGAGTCTGCCATTTACTATCTGAGCAAGAAGTTTACCGACTGTGAAACTCGGTACACGATGCTCGAGAAAACTTGTTGCGCTTTGGCTTGGGCAGCCAAACGTCTTCGCCAGTACATGATTCATCATACTACTTGGTTGGTCTCCGAAATGGATCCAATCAAGTACGTTTTTGAAAAACCTGCTCTCACGGGAAGGATTGCCCATTGGCAGATGCTGTTATCAGAATATGACATAGAGTACCATGCTCAGAAAGCCGTTAAGGGAAGTATTTTAGCCGATCATTTGGCTCATCAACCGATTGACGATTAAGAATCAATCGGGTTTGACTTCCCAGACGAAGATGTCATGTATCTAAAGATGAAAGATTGCGATGAACCGCTACCCAGTGAAGGGCCAGAACCAGGTTCCCAGTGGGGACTCATCTTTGACGGAGCAGTTAATCATTATGGAAACGGAATTGGGGCAATCATTGTTACCCCTCAGGGTACCCACATTCCTTTCACTGCCAGACTTACGTTCAAATGTACGAACAACGAGGCCGAATACGAAGCATGTATCATGGGTCTCGAAGAAGCGATTGATTTAAGGATCAAAAACTTGGACGTATACAGCGACTCAGCTCTGGTTATTAACCAGATAAAAGGAGATTGGAACCCATACCAATCAGGATTGATTCCTTACAAAGACTATGCAAGGAGGTTGTTACCCTTCTTCAACAGAGTCGACTTTCATCACATCCCTCGTGATGAGAATCACATGGCTGATGCATTAGCCACTCTCTCTTCCATGATTAGTGTAGGTCGATGGAACGACATACCTAAGATCGACATAATGCGCCTTGAACGGCCCGCTTACATCTTCATGATTGAAGCATTCATAGACGACAGACCTTGGTATCACGATATCAAATGCTTCCTTCGGAAACAAGAGTACCCATCTGGGGCACTCAGAAAAGACAGGAAAACCCTCAGAAGATTGGCTAGAAACTTCTTCCTGAGCGGTGACACTCTTTATAAGAGAAATCTTGACATGGTCTTGCTCCGATGCGTCGACAGACCAGAAGCAGACATGCTCATGAAATAAATTCATGAAGGATCCTTTGGCACTCATGCCAACGGACACACAATGGCGAGAAAAATTCTCAGGGCCGGGTACTATTGGTTGACCATGGAATCCGACTGCTACAAGTACATGAGGAGGTGTCATAAGTGTCAGATATACTCCGACAAAATTCATGTACCGCCATCACATCTCAAAGTTCTTTCTTCCCCGTGGCCTTTTTCCATATGGGGAATCGAAATGATTGGTATGATTGAGCCCAAGGCTTCAAACGGACATCGGTTCATCCTGGTAGCCATTGATTATTTCACCAAGTGGGTCGAAGCAGCGTCATTCGCCAATGTAACCCGACAAGTGGTGGTCCGATTTATCAAAAACAATATCATCTGCCGTTATGGTGTTCCAAGCGAGATCATTATTGATAATGGATCTAACTTGAACAATAAGATGATGAAAGAGTTGTGTGCAGAGTTCAAGATCGAACACCATAACTCATCTCCCTACCGACCCAAGATGAACGGAGCGGTAGAAGCGGCTAACAAGAACATCAAGAAGATTGTTCAAAAGATGGTTGTAACCTACAAAGATTGGCACGAAATGCTACCCTTTGCTCTTCACGGTTATCGAACATCTATCCGCACTTCAACAGGGGAAACCCCTTTCTCTCTAGTATATGGCATGGAGGCAGTGCTTCCCATAGAAGTAGAGATCCCGTCAATTAGGGTATTGATGGAAGCTCAGCTCACCGAAGCTGAATGGTGTCAAAGTCGACACGACGAACTGAACCTGATCGAAGAAAAGAGAATCACGACACTATGCCACGGTCAGTTATATCAACAGAGAATGAAAAGGGCGTTCGACAAAAAGGTCCGACCTCGTATTTTCAGAAAAGGAGACCTCGTGCTCAAGAAGATACAATCATTTCTCCCTGACTCTCGGGGCAAATGGACCCCGAATTATGTTGGCCCCTATGTGGTCACGAAAGCTTTCTCAGGCGGCGCCTTGAGACTTGCAACCATGGACGGAGAGGAATTTGCCTACCCCACGAATGTTGATGTAGTCAAGAAATACTTCGCCTAAACTAAAAAAAAAACTAAAAAAAAAAAAAAAAAAAACGTCTCGGTGGATTGAAAACCCGAAAGGGCGGTCCAGGCAAAAGTTAGAGACATGAAAAAAAATCATCCCGATGGATTGGAAATCTCATAGTACAATCCAGGCAAAAGTTAGGGATAATGGCAAGTAACTATGTTCAACAGAGGCAAGTTCCTCAGCAGCAGTTACAGCATCATCTATCGGAGGAAATCTCCAGTCAAAGGTCATCTTCGACGAAAGCTCAGGATGTCCCGAATTCAAAGTTGGTAGAAGGATAGTGGTCGTTATGTTTCAATGTAGCCCTTTTCCCTGTAAATTACCATTTTCTAACTTTGTATATACTCTTTGGAATCACGCATTTGGCTGATCTCCATCTTATCAATAGAATTTGAGCCTTTGTGCTTTTGTTTGTAATTCTTACTTGTTTTAGCTTTACAGAACGACGTTGTTTAAACTTAATCAGCGATTCTTGAAATAAAACAAAAATGAATTTACTTGTTAAAACTTTTTCTGCTTTTAAATTAAAGATGGCATTTCTTTTGACTGTTGAACATCAGAAGAACATCGATCGCTTCTCCCGAAGTAAGCGAACTTCAAAGTGCAGAATCAAAGTACTCCTTCTAAGCCAGTATGCCTGAATGAAGGGATCAACTGTGTAAGAGACCTTGTTTCGTCTGACACGCCTCGGCCGAGTTCTCATCTCCTAAGCACGATCAACATAGCTCCCAACGGGACTAGCTCTCCTAAGCAAGGTGGAATTGCTATTTTGAATCAACGGTACTTCTTCGCCCCGCGATGGCCGAGTATCCAATTGTGTTCATCCATCAGTCTGTATGTCACGTCTATTTTGTCAGCATATACATACATACTTCATGCATTTATTTGCGTTTGCATTTCATATTGCATCGCTATCACTTGAGTCGGTCTTGTCCCCTAGTGATAAACAGTTTTCTCAATCGAGTTTGTCAGTTCTTTCCTCATCAGGAAGTGTTGCGTCTGCACGATCTCGCCACCAGTGTATCTTTAGATCAGAGTCGGCCCTTGACCACTTTGATAACTTGAACCTCTGAAAGCCAGAGAAAACCTTCAACAGATGTCACTCTTCGCCATTGAAGATGATATGCTTGCTTTCCCGGATTAAGGAAAATCCACAGAGAAAGCCTCGTGATCAGAGATTCGGCAGCATGCCGGTATTTCTCCGAAAAATCGTTGATGAAAAGGTCATCGACACCTCAAAATTGGACCCCATCATATGGCGTTTCTCCGGGAAGATCCCGAGAAAAGTATAATGAAAGATCCCAAACGAAAACAGTCTCTCAAGAGGCTCGCTTTCCCTAGTAGAATCGACAAATGGCGTCTCCAACAGAGAAGTTTGTACAACTCTACAGTTCAGACGAATGGGTTCCCCAACAAGTCTGACATCAAAACTTTTTCACTCAAATGGCATCTCCCCAGGAAAATTCGGCGAGAAGTTTGAAGGAAAGCCGCTACGCATAGCGTCCCTTGTCAATAAAGTTTATTGACAAAAGAAACTAAGACCAGTTCCTTGGTAGGAAACCAGGATCGAGGGGAAGTTTAAATCAGAAACTAAGACCAGTTCTTGGTAAGAAACCAGGATCGAGGGGAAGTTTAAATCAGAAACTAAGACCAGTTCTTGGTAAGAAACCAGGATCGAGGGGAAGTTTAAATCAGAAACTAAGACCAGTTCTTGGTAGGAAACCAGGATCGAGGGGAAGTTTAAATCAGAAACTAAGACCAGTTCCTTGGTAGGAAACCAAGAACGAGGGGAGGTTTATTTTCAAAAGAAAACTGAGACCAGTTCCTTGGCTGAAGACCAGGACCGAGGGGAAGTTTAACTTTTCTAAGCATCATTGCTTAGTTAAAGAAGATGAATGCGTAAGCTACCATTCATAACCACCATCAAAATTTCAGATATTCCGATATTTAATCCTCTTGCACCCCGAATACTCGAATACCTTCGTCATTCACACCTTCGGGTCCAAGAAGATTAAATAGGGGCATCTGTAATACCCCGAATTTTGACCACTTAGATTTCCCATCATTGTGAAAATCATCATCACAATATGGATGTAACTTTATGCTTCATCAGTCTCCCCAAAGATGGGTGAGCATCCAATACAAGCAAAATTAGGGTTTCAAGCCCTCTCTGAGTGCTTAGACAAAGGATCAATCAAGGAATGACATGATCTTCAACTTGTCTAATCTCTCAAACATCCACAATGGATCAAAAGGACTTCCACTTCAAGGATTAAGCACAAGGTTGCTCCCTTCTAGGTGGATCAAGTCTCAAGATCGACAGTGTCACCAAATTAGGGTTTTGGTCGACCAGGGCCTCCAGATGGAAATTTTCATCTGGGCACAAGGCATTGATCCAAAACATGACCTAATATACTTCATGGAACCTCATGAACCCATGCATCAAGTCAATTTTGCCTCAGGGGATGCATTCATCAAAAATCAGGAATTAGGGTTTCTTGACCTAATTCACCCCTAAGTTGACTTTTGGGACAAACCATGAGCCAAGACCTCAAGAGATGATTTGAGGGTCTCTAATACACCATATTGATCCATTTGGAACAATGGATTGATCCAAAAAGCTTGAGCAACAAGTTTCATTTTCATCTGCACCACAATTAGGGTTTTAAGGGAAAAGTCAACTGTAACTTTGACTTTTGACCAAGACATGCTCCCAAACCCTAATACATGATTGAATATACCCTATGACACCCATGGAACATGTCCATCAAGTTTGATTTAGGTCAAGGACATGATTTCCTGAAGAATTGCACAGTTTGGAATTCATCTGATAAAAAGTCAACTGTGCACAAAAGTCAACTTTGACTTTTTGAGATTTTTCACCAAAATGGATTTTTAACCCTAAAATGATGTTAATGTATGATTTGAATCATCATTCATCAAGAAAAATCAAGAAAAGTGAGATAACTTGTAAAAGGGGTAACCATAAAACTTAGAAAATTTTATAAGTTAAAAATAAAGTGGCAAAGGTACCAACTTTGGAGGACCATAACTCCTAAACCACAAGGCCATTTTTTCTCATCCAAAGATGGATTTGTAGCCCTCACTATCACCTACAAAAACTTCAACTACAAGTCATTCCAATTCATTAAGGATTTTGAGTTATGGAGTGATCAAAGTGGTTGAAAAGTGAAAATGTCACTTTTTCCAACACTTAGTGAAATTTTCAGTAAGTCAGAATTCTGCTTCACTTTTTGCCAAATGTAGGGGGATTTTTCACTTGGAATCAAAAGGGATCAAAACCAAACTTGTTCAAACAGTTGTTGTATCATGTAAGGGCTTTCCAAAATGGCCATGAACATTGCCAAATTCAACCTACATCATGAGATACAACATTGGCAAGTTGCCTTGCTGAAATCTGTCAAGGCAAGGCAGAATTTGCATTTTGGCTCGATTTGCCAAAATCAGCCAATTGCAATTGCTCCAATCCACTTGGACACCTCAAAGGATTGAATCCAAAGGGGACAATCACTGAGCCAAGCCTCCAAGGTCCAAGGAACAAAGAATAGCATGTTGAACCTAGAATGGCCAAAATAGGGACAAGACTTCAAATTTGGAATGAGGCATTCAATGGAACCATCAAGGTGGCATGGACTAAGCCATTCTCATCTGAAATCAGTCAAGACTTATCCAAGATCAAGGGGACCAAAGCTCTGTTCCCTAACCTCTAGTCAATGGCTAAAGGAGACTTTCATTTTCATTGGCCAACATTGAGGGAACCTACTTACCAGCTGCCATGTACTATTCCTTGCAAAACAAACTTGATCTACTATAAATAGAGCTCAATTGTGGTCAGTTTGAGTACACCAAAGCCATCTAACAGATGCTTTCCTCAAAATCTCTTTCTCTTGGCAAAAATACCTTTCTTAGCAAGGTAGCTATCGGGTTTTGAGTTTGAGAGCAATTCTGCACAAACCAATCACTCACACACCTCACATACATCACATATGAGCTGATCAAACACTCACATAACTTCTGAAACATCAAAATCTCAAAATCACTTGCCATCCACACAAGTTTGAAGTGAAGTTGCAGCTGAGGTACCACAAAGTGATCCAGCCAATTTCAATCAAATCCAAGTGTTCAAACACACTCCATATGGTTTAGGGAAGCTGTCCAGATCATCACCACTCATCTGTAACACCTCCAACTCAAAATCACATCTGAACTTGCTATCACGACTTGAAGGTAAGCCTAAACTTGGTCATCTCTCAATCTATGCATATTTCCTCGCACAATAATTTGGCCATATGTTCATAATCATGCATGGAATGTTTTCCCTCAATTAATTGCATTGTTTGAATCGTGTATCAAAAATCCTAGCCTTCACGCAGAAATTAGGGTTCTTGAGGTCTCTTCGTGATTTCTTGTTATATGTTTAATTTAAATGAAATTAAAGTACATAGACATGATCGTGAGGTTGAGGCGAGCATAATGATATGTGGATTGCATGTTATAATTACGTATTCATGGAGATTGGATAGATAACGCAAATCAGTCAAACCCAGAAAATGCGCGTGTTCTTGGTGTTGTTCTTGGCGCCATTTTCATAAATTTGAATATTTGAATTTTGTGATTTTGTTTAATTGATTCAAAAATTAATTTCTCTCTGAGTTTTAATGATTTTGAGTTGATTCTTTTTTTAATAATTCACAAAAATGTTAAAATATTTTATTTTACCAAAAAATCCCAAAAATATTATTTATTTCATATAATTAATATTTTTGCAAAGAATTAATATTTTGATTGTTTTTGGCATTTTAAATATTTTTTCTACATTGATTTTGCAACTTTTAATGCTTTCTAATTATTTTGTAGGTCAATACTTAATTTTTGAAGCATTAATCCAAGATCACAATTTGTTTTCCATGTGTTAAACAATTTTTGATCATTTTAATTGAATTTTTATTCAATTAAATACATTTTGAAAACAAATTAGGGTTTTGGATTAATTCAACCCTCATAAATCATTTTCAAAACACTCATGGGCCTCTAATAGAGTGTAAGACCCAATCCTTTTTTGACCAAATCATTTTTGGGCCTCACTTATTGTATAAGTCCCGATACCGTCAAAAAACAAACGGCGCGATCGTCGCCTTTTCAAAAATCATCTGGGCCTCTCCTTGAGCTATAAGACCCATTCAAAACTTTTGGGCCTCTATTAGAGTGTAAGACCCAACCCCCTTTTAACCAAAACACTTTGGGCCTCACTTATTGTATAAGTCCCTCTGCGTTAAAAGAAAACCTCGGCGCGATCGCCTTTTTTTAAACGAAAAATCATTTGGGCCTACCCTCGTGTTATAAGCCCCTCTCTTTTCTTTAAACCTTTTTGGGCCTCTTGAGAGAGTGTAAGACCCATCCCTTTGTACATAAAACCTTTTTTGGGCCCCAGTCACTTGTATAAGTCCCTCTGTACAAAGTCAAACAGTGCGCTCACTGATAAAACCATGGGCCTCTCCTTGAGCTGTAAGCCCTAAACCTTTCTTTTTCAAAGCACTTTCTCCTTTGATTTTGAATATACTGTTGTTTTTATCTTTCTTTGTTGAACAACTAACCAAACAGCATGGAAACACTACAACCGAGTAAGTGGTTATCGCTTTCATTTACTGCTTTCATATTATAAACTGTATTGTGGGGCTGCTCACTGTAAGTCTCCTTTCATAAACTCATATCAACCGTGTAATAATAGTATATATATTTCGAGTTTCCCCGGTAATTACGTCTAGAACTAAGTGACACCGTTTCATTTATTCGTAGAAATAGATGCCTAGATCCCCAATAGGAGCACCAGACACAGTCTTCTCTTCGGCTGTCCTCCTTAGGAATCGTCAAGAAATTCTATCCCCCAGAGATGAATTATTCTCGGTGAAACTTCTCTTGAATTTCTTCAAACCGCCGAACGGTTCGGACTCTCTCTAAAAGTTAAAGTCACTGGATAGTAAACCTCACACGTTTACCAGTGGTTTTAACTCTAAAAGAGTTTTCCTGAACTTTTCTTTGGTTTGGGACCCACGGGCTTCTTAAAAGCATCGGCCTCCTCTTGGGCATCATACAAGGACCCACAGGCTTCCTATAAGCAACCCAGCCTCCTCTTGGGCATTATTCAAGGACCCTACGGCTTCTTAGAAGTATTCACAGCCTCCTCTTAGGCTTCGTATAATGATCTCTTCCTCCGGGAATGATAGCCTCCTCTTGGGCTTCGTACAAGGACCCGTCGGCTTCTTAAAAGATTCCAGCCTCCTCTTGGGCTTCGTACAAATTGTCCCGACGACCTCCTAGAGGTATAGGAACAGAACCTAGTCATCCTCATAGAACAGTCCTTTCATAGAGTCTACTACTGTTTCTCGAAGCATAGTACAAAAGATAAAACTCTAGACACGGACAGTCTAGCTTCCTTGAGTCTCAAAGATATTCTCAAGCACCCTTCGTTAAATAGGAAGGAAACCCGCAGACTCGGATAGTCTCAATACCCTTTGAATTTCCCGCTTCCTCAAAGAGAAGGGAATATCCCTGATCCTCAAATCAAATCCCTGGGTACAGTGTTGCTCATATAAGAACTGATTTTCTCTTTTAAATCAGTATATTGGATCTGTCACTCAACTGAAACAGTTACAATAGCCTCCATCTCGGGCTTCGTACGAGATACCAAAATTCTCCCCAGTGGAGTCAAAACAACCTTTTAGCCTCTCTCTCAAGCTTTGTATGAGACACAAAAGATTCCCTCGTTGAGTCAATCACCTTTTTTTGCCTCCATCTCGGGCCTCGTACGAGATATAAATCCCTTAAGCAAGAGTCAAACTCTTTGCTAGCCTCCTCTTAGGCTTTGTATAACGATATGCCCCACTGGGTCAAAAACCTTTAGCCTCTCTCTCGGGCTTTGTATGAGACACAAAATAGCCTCCTCTTAGGCTTTGTATAATGATTTTCCTAGCGGAAATTAGCCTCCTCTTAGGCGTTGTATAAGAAAACCACTGGTTGATCCAATCAACCTTTTAGCATCAAAGTTGTGCCTCGTTCACAGTACACAAACATCAACAACTCCTTTCCCTTCATCTAATCGCTGTAAGCGGCAAGCCTCTGGATCATCTACATCCATGCCACTGTCCCTCTTTTAGCATGAGAAATTCCTAAGGAAAGATGGCATTGCTCTACACTGAGTTAAAGTCTTCTCCTTCAGGTTAAAACCCTTTCTTCGGAAATTATGGCATTGCTCAGATCCGCGTATCCCAGTTAAAGTAATTCTCCTTCCCCCTCTTTAGAGATGACGAATTCTCTCTAAAGTCCAGATCTTTCAGCTTCACGTCTCGGGCTTTGAACAAGACACAAATAGACCTTTTAGCTTCACATCTTGGGCTTTGAACAAGATACAAACCACCTTTCGCTTCATGTCTTGGGCTTTGAACAAGACACCAAAAACCAATTTCCTCCCATAGAATAGGAGGAACTACGAACGCTCTGATTTCCCTGTTTCAGTAAACGGGAATACGTAGGCATAAGATCGAAAGAAAAGATCTTAGCGAGCGCAATCAATAAAAAACCCAAATCCCATATCTCCCTCAATTAAAAGCAGTAATTCAAAAGCATCAGTCCTAATATCCTAATCCTTAGTCCCCGCCAGAAACCCTTTTTCCTAGGAAAAAGAAAGAAAGAACCTGTATTGGCGAAATACGAATAACCAGTACAAAAGCCCCCCCACATTGATAGCATCCGTAACCTAACATACCGCTGTTTAAACTCAGTATGCAAAGCAGGGTTAATTGGAGGCATCTATTTCCCTTCCTTATTCAGCTCACAATAGGATAAAAAATGAATCGACCTGTAGTTTTAAGCTCAACCGCAGAGAGCGACCAGCGCTTAAGAACCGCGTCCAAAATCGCTCGCTACAATGTGTTTATTTCCATGCCTTCTTTGACAAGTCAAAAGAATCGAGCGAGAGCCAAGACAGCACAACAAAAAACCATTTCTCTCATTTTTTCACTATGTTAATCGATTAACCAAAATTTGCCTAAAATGGGTTAATCGATTAACACGTGCAATTTTTGGCTAAAAAACAGAATTTTCAAATTCTGCAGCATTTTGGAACCAAAATTCACTTGTTTCATCATGAGAATATTTTAGATCACTTCCAAATAATTCCCCTACATAATCACAATTATTTCCATCATACACCCTCATTTAATCACACTTTTTAACCACTTGATCTTTGGTTTTGCTTCTAATCCAATTTCCAAGCCTAGATTAAATTCCAAACCAAATTCCAAACCACCAAAATTCCCAAGCCTAAATTCTATAAATAGAGCCCTCATTTCATTCTTTCTTCAAGTTTTTGATAGCCAAATTCACCTTGTCAAAATTCTTCCTCATTCTCAGTTTTCTTCATCTATCCAAATTCACCAAAGCTCTTTCTTCCATTAAAAGTTAGTAAGTTTTTCATCGAAGCTTACTAATCTTTGAGCTAAACCTCCAACAAAACACTTATTCAACATCAAATTCTGTAGATCAAGGCTTTGGAGTGTGTTTCTTGAAGTTGATTTGAAGCATTTTCAGATTTTGAAGTGGTAAACTCTTGTTCCACCATTGTTGTGCTTGATTCATCTTCCCCAATGTGATCTCTTGTTGATCTTTGTTGCTTGATTCCTTGAGCTACATTTTATGATTCAATTGGTGTTAATTGCTCTTAATTTTATGGAATTTTCGTGCTCAATTGCATCTATGATCATGAGGTGTTTGAAGAAATGATTGAATCATGGAATGCTGATTTTTGTGTTGTTTTTTGTTGTTTTGTCAGTGTTAATCGATTAACCAAATTTGCCTACAAAATGGTTAATCGATTAACACAAGTCAAAATGTGTTTTTTGGCTTGTTTTGGGACTGTTTTGAGTTCTTCTTTTTCCTTCTTCCATTTCCTTTTGTTTTGCCTTGAATTGTGGTGTTTGCTGATAAAATTTCTCTTTAAATTCCATGGACTTTGGGTGTTTGATGAGCTTGGATAAACCTTCATTAGTTCAAATCTATCTTTAAGTGGATCACTGGATTCATTTTAGGTGCTTTGAATTAGTGATAGGTTTAGTACCTTAATCCACCAAGAAGAGTGAGGGAACTTAAAGATGGAATGATTCAAATATTGTAATTCAATTTGGCTTCCCTTCCTCTCTTCTTCTTTCTTTTTCTTTTGGTCAATGAAAATCTTACATATCATTTAACTTCTCTTTGAAGTTATGATCAAGATGAGACCAATACCTCTTTTCTTTTAGTATGGTAAGTTTTAGGAGAATGACTTACATGTCATTTCTCTATCTTGTATTAACACGAACATTGTTATTGACCGACCTCAGATAGTCGTGGCTTCTACATAAGTCCAATTACAATTGCTTAACATAGCGCTAAATTGTCCCTAAATTAGAGTCAATGATGTTTTTGTAAGCGAGTTATCAATCTCCTATTCGCCATAGTGTGGTGTGATATAGATTATTTCCTTGTCGTTAAGGGAGTTAGTTGGCATACTCGTCGATTTCATCCGAGTTGGAGCCCTTCCCTTAATGATGTATGGATTCATGTTCTCATTCTTATGGTTGAATAGTCGAGTATTCTCCGAAAAACGACAAAATGTTATTCATCACTAACACTAACATACTAACTATATAATTGCACTAACTTTACTTTTTTCCTTTTAATTTTTGCTCTTTATTTTCTTGTCATTTACTTTATGCCTTTACGTATAGCATTTTATTATCATATTATCATCTTATTTTCTTTTTGTCCACTTGGACACATGTTTATGTTTATGCTTTTTTTTATTATTTTGTCCACTTGGACCATACTTCTCTTAAAACACTAATAAATACTTAAACACTAAAAAACTTGGTTCTCTTAATCTCAGACTGTTGTGCATTTATGCTTGGACTTTGGACTTGGACTTCAGACTTAGATCTAGGATCCTTGCCCTTTGCTATTGGAGATTTGAGACCTTGGACCTTTTGGTGTTATTCTTATCAGTTTTGTCTGGGAAATTTTCTGTTTGTAGGTGTTAATGCTTTGACCTTGAAAATAATATGATACATAACTCTCCTAATTGGCTTTTAATCATTGGGAAGACTTTGCTTTGGCTTTGCTATCGCTTAATTCGAGGCTTTCTTTGGATGCTTTATTTCATATGGTTATTATGCTTGTGGTTTTAAATCCAAAAGGAAGAGGATTGCTTATGTTGACTTCTTGTCAAGTGTTAGCTCCTTGTGTGGTTAGATATTCGCATCTCTAGCTTTTATTTTAAGTTTTAGGGTAGTCACTTCATCTCATCCCCTTCTTCAATTTTTAAAATCTTCTGCCTTTTTCAAAATCTTCTTGTTTTCTAACTATAACCTCTTTTACAATAAAACCTTGACTTTTGTCAAGTGACTTTCAAAACTTTGTTTTCTTTGATAAATGTCAATCAATGTTAATCATACTTTGACTAATTTCAAAAAGTCATAAAAAATACAAAAACTCATTCAAACTTTTTGTGCCTTTGTGAACTTTTTCATTTAAAACTTTTCAAAAAGTTTAGACATGAGTCATTTTCATAGTTGAGATGTAATTCTCCTATTCCCCATAGTATTTAAGATGTTGACATTTTTCACTTAGACGCTGAGTGATAGACTTGTTGATTTTAATCCAAGCAAAAATCCTCCATCTTAAGATGATGCAAATGTTGTTTTCTTGTACTTGTGGGCGACTAGTCGTAGTTTTCTCCTTAAAATGACGACTTGTCTTTACATTTAAAACCAACCATAACAAACCAATTTTTTTTATTTGTACCACGAACTAGGCGGTTTTGATCCTGTATTGCACTTTGTGGGTACGTAGGCATGGGGCTCAAGAAGTCTCTCCAAACACAAAAATCTTAAAAAAATATTTCTCTTCTCATCTCCCCAATCTCATTTCAAACAAACCTTTTCAAACCAAAAAGCGTAGATATTTCAAAGGGTTCCTATAGAGTACTATAGACGTTTTGGGTGCTAACACCTTCCCTTAGCGTAACCAACCCCTTACCCATTCTCTGTTTATTTGTTCTTGTTTTAGAACTTGATTAGGTTTTGTTCGCTCTTTCTCCTTTCCTTTTGGATAAAATAAAAGTGCGGTGGCGACTCTTGTTTTATGAGTTAAGTTAATCAATAACTTACACTCACAATTTTTACCGCTACAGAAAAATGGCGACTCTACTGGCGACTCTGGCTCTTAGTGGGTTCAACCTACTTTGATTTAATTACGCTTACTTGTTTGATTTGTTTGTTATTGCTTGTTCTGTTTGGGTGCTTGGTGATCTATGTGGTGAGATAAGTCCTATACCCGGACTTGAGAGCACTTATGATAAGAGGGTGGTATAGTCTTGTTCAGCTTACATGGAGTAGTTCTTACTAAGCTGACTTGAGATCCACCGCTCAGTGGAGGCCCCTTGGGATTACCGATGTCTTACGAGTAGTCGTATTTGGCATTACTTTTTTTGAACCGGGAGCCCGAGAAGCTGAGGACCTTAGAACCCTTTAACCCATCTTGGCCTTATTAGGACATGGTTCGGTGGCTGTTCAGGTGTAGACTTGAATTAGTTGTTACGCGATACCACACTCAGATGAGTTTCTCTTGAGAATATTGTTAGCCGAGTGTAGTCTTTTAAGCCGATAATATCCAAAAGATGGAATTACGTCTCTGGGTACTTTTTAGAACCTTGTTCTACAAGTGGATATAAACCCTAGTACATACCTTTGTGGGTTGGTTCTCGCCCTTGACTTCATGCTCGCACCGAACCTTGAACCCGTGTGCCTTGTATGATCTTGTTTGTGGTTGTTGCACGCATGCACTCATGCATTCATAGACATATTGTTTCAACCAATTTCCAATCGAATTGATCAAAAAAAGAAGAATTCGATAAATTATGAAGTCAACACTTAAAGCGATAAAGAGATAAGAGAGAGAGATAGAGAGAGAGAGAGAGAGAGAGAGAGAGAGAAAGAGAGAGAGAGACCATAATTTGTTTAGGCAGTTCTCCAATCGACCTCGCTATGGGTATGTTTGCCCTCAATTCGAAATTTAATTGAGATACTTGCAATTAACATTTTCTTTGCAAAATCGTTTATACAAGAGATGAAGAATGCAAACCCCAAAAACCCTATTGTTTTGTGTTGATTCTTCCACCTCTAAACCCTTGATCAAAAACATGATCAAGTGACCAACAATGCGGCTATAATCCTCAGATTATCGCGAGCACGCAAATTGTTGAACCCAAGATTCCCGAACACAATTCACCGTCTCGCGCTACTCCCTTGTAAGGAAACCACCTTGTCCCAAGGCCTTCATTCGATCGAATATGTGTTGACACGATCTTGTCCAAAACCTTCAAATCAAACCGATCTTAAAGGAAAACCCCACCTTGGTTTTCTTATTTGAAACACACAAAGTTCCAAACCCAATATTCTCGATTACACCAAACCTAATTGGACGTTATTTACCATAATCTAGATGGTCACCCAATCGAAAAATTATTATACGTAGTTCAATTGTGTGTATGCATAGAAGAAAGGTTGAAGATGATGAGAAAATTTATAATCCGGTTTCGTTTAGGTTTTATCTCTAGAAAACCCTTGAACTAGAAGAAGGTGCATGTATGAGTATATATATGTGTGTGTGGAAATAGGCAAAGAGAATGCAAGAAAAATAAGATGCAAAAAGAATTTTTCAAGTTTGAAGTTGCATAGGTCGGCATGTGAAGGCCATGGATCGACCTATGAAGGTGTTCAGACCGGCCTATAAGGCGACCTGAGAGGAGACCTGAGGGCAGAGCGTACAGGCTTCGTTCTTGGAGTGTAGGATCCGACCTGTAACTTGGATGTGTCGACCTGTACTAAAGCCAAGGCTTCCATAGGTCGACCTGGACTCGTGTAGGTCGGCCTGTGCAATTATGTTGACGCACAAAACTTGGTTTTTGATGTGTATGACATGCGTCAGACCTATTAAACTTGTTCAAAGACTATTTTTATACATCCTAAAGCTAAAATGACAAATGCACATCTAAATTTAGGTTGACACAGTCCAATATACAAAAACGCTACGATATATTACCTTGTTTGACATCATTCAAAACCCGGTTGAATTTGTAGATAACACTAACACATGTCACATACTAGGGAATAATTATCATGCAAAAATTTTCCCGGATGGACCAACCTGCTCTAATACCACTATGTAACACCCTAAACCCCGAAACTTGTATGAAAAGGATTACTCAATAATTTAATGTGTCACCGACAAAAACTCTCTAACAACCAAATACATTTTGAATTACATGCAACAGAAAACAAACAACAACAACTCCTGTCATCGCATGCTCACCTTTATTTAGGGTATCATCACATCGGAATTATAGTAATCACAATAATAAAATATATTAACTTTAAATTGGGTCGTATACAGACTTAACTTCCACAAAATACTACAAAAGGAATTTCAATAATCAATTCACAACAACTTCAAAACAATTAAACATGATAGTTTTTAAGCTTCAAAAAAACAAGTAAGTCGACATCAAACATAATAGAAGAAAACATCGGTTGCCTTCAGTGTTACAAAATCAGAGCATAGTGACTAAAATGAGGTAAAATAACAAAAATAACTCCAAGAGATATTTCCCACTCATAGCGGCAACTTTACTCCTACGTATCTCCAAGATGTCCATGGTGGAAAACATCAAAGCAAACGAGGTGAGAATTCATATCAATAATTCAATGACATAAGCTGTAAGGTAGAATTCAAATTCTCACACCCAATCCATCATCATGCACAATTCAATCACATATTCATCATGTAAATTATGCAATGAGACTTACAACTTCAAATAGAATCATATGCAGGTGGTACCATATCACCATCAACTGGTTCACTCAGGAACCAGATTCACCATATTCGAACCCTGAATCAACCCTACTCATAATCGGGACAAGTCACCTATCCACCCTGCTCGGATTACCACTTGCCTCTTTCATTAACAACAACAAGATAATAAATGCATGTCACAACACGTCAATGCAACAACAACATAATATTTAAAGTCCCCTCCCGACAATAAACAAGACCTGCATTGACCCAACAGTAATAGTTCCCTTCCCGAACTATCATCCTACAACAACATACTCATAATTCAACAACATAATTCATGCTCATACATTAGAATATCATCGTCACAATTCACAACAATTAACACAACATCATCATCACGTATACACATATTCACCATTCATCAAATACTTCATAAAATTGATTAAAATAATGTTTAATCATTAAGCCATTTGAACACGTCATTTAAACAAAATCAATTGAGCATAATAGTACTCCAAACATCCGTAAAAGTTGAAAGAATCAAAATCTACAATTTATTATCAGCAAAAGAAGTATCTACGCTCACTACAGACTCATAATGGGTTACCCGTCAGGGTAGTGATACCCATCACCAACTTCAAATCTCCAGAACGTCACTCATGTGAAGAACGGCTTGCAAGATAAGCTTGGGCAGTGTGATGGGTTACCCGTCAGCAGCGTGACGCCCGTCACCACCTTGAAACTTGCAGAATTTGTTTATACTAATGGAGTTCACTACATAACTCCTATTTTATAATTCCAGCCATACAAATTCGATATAGAAACATCACACACATGTTATATATTCATTAGTAACATCCAATTGAATCAAATTAACACTTTTAATTCATAGTTTTCATAAAATTATGTTATTCCCAAAACCTTCAAACACAAAACAATGGTGAATACATGTTTATTCATCAAAACAAAATTTATTACATGTTATAGCATACGGATTTCACCACTAGCATCAATTCAATAACAAATGAGAGAATTATGTAACAATCCCAAAGTCCATTGGAGATTAAGGATTCCTCAATTCTACCCCTCATACATATACCCATTATTGAGATAGTTCTCTCTCCTTACCTAGTTATCCTAGCAGCAATGCAAAATTTGGTTTGATTTTCCAATCCATTCATGTTCTAAGTTTTTCTCTTGACTCCTCTCTAATCTTAAAATTCTGATTTTACGTATAATAGAAAATTCTCTAAAACTAGGTTATGCGCTAATTTATATCATTAGGGTAA
This sequence comes from Lathyrus tuberosus, assembly GCA_022829125.1. NCBI lineage: Eukaryota > Viridiplantae > Streptophyta > Magnoliopsida > Fabales > Fabaceae > Lathyrus > Lathyrus tuberosus. The sequence goes on along the minus strand of JALAZF010000044.1, from coordinate 8,727,015 downwards.
ATATTATTAAAATTTCAATTATGTCCCAGACTCTTATTCTTCTTACTCCTTCCTCCCTTTTATTCCTCATAAATCACACTTTGACCCCAAACTCTCTATTTTATATTAAATTAAATAAATTTAAGAAAATACTATTATTTTAATTATTAAAATAAACTCAAATAATTTAATCAAACTCTACAAGCCTCTAAGTTACTTTCCACACTTTTTCCTCGATGTCACACACCCCACTACCCTTATTTATTTGATTAATAATACCCAAATAATCAAATAAATATACAAAAAATTATAATAAACCAAGTAATTTCAATAAACCAAAACTGGGGTGTTACATCATTCTCCTCTAATATGCATGTGGTACCAAGGTTTGGATGTCAGAGTTATGTTACTCAACTATCCATGTCTCTAGTTTCTCTCTGAACCTGAGGCCTTCATTGGTTCCTCTCTAAACCGTGACCTCGTCGGACCAAAGTCCTACCTATCTCCGATATACACGAATGCATGAAACAGAACAACAACTTTCAAAAATACATACTCAACAGTCAAACTCGTACTTAACAAAGGTTCCTCTCTTCTCTTTTCTTATAATTTCAAAAGGCTTCAAACTCAACTCAAGAGAATCATATACTCTACACTCCAACTCTAAACAATTAAATAATAACCATGTCAACTCTAATGTAACAAATCGTCTCTTAAACTTATAAAAAAGGTAACGAAACGTCACCGAAATTGAAATTGCTCAAAAATTCGTCGACTGGACAACAAATCCGAAAACGCCGACCCGCCATCTACCTATCCGCCGAACCAGCCCGCCACAGACCTACACCCGCGCACCCACGCACTGCCCAATTGCAGCCATCGCCACGCGAGCGCTGCCGCTGATCGTGGTCTGGATGCTGAGTTGCGACCTACCTTTCCATGCGCAAATGCGCCATGCACGCATTCTGGCGCCGCCGACCACGACATTTTGCTACTGAGTATCACGCCTCCTGTAACGCCCCAGTTTTGGTTAGTTTTATGTAATCGAGTCGATTTAATTATTTTTATTATTATATTATTTTATTCTTGACTTTTATTTGATAATATATTATTTTTCATTGTTGTTATGTTTTATCGCGTTTTGAGAGCGTTTGCGAGATATTTGAGTGTAGGGGTATTTTGGTCATTTCACTTATTTTCTTAAGTTAGAAACTTAAAGAGAAAGAAAAGAGAGAAAATAGAGAGAAGGAAGAAAAGAGGAAAAGAGAGAAAAACTTGGAAAGGAAGAAATCTAATCAACCGACTATTGAAACACGATTAAATCGGGTAAGGGTGCGAAACTCGATTATCTTATACTTGTGTATGATTATGTATGTATGTATTTGGTTGTTATTTGGTTGAAATGGAATGTAGAACAAAAACCATAATATGTTGAAATTGTTAGAAATTGATTTAAATTGTGTCTGAAATCATGTTTCGATGTTCCTATTGGTAATTCTATTGGGTAATTCTATTGGTAATTCTATTGGGTGTTGATTTAAATTGTATTGATTTAAATTGATTTAATAGGTGTTGTTGTGTACTCTATTGGTAATTTTCAGGTGATTGGATGAGATTTGGGAGTGTTTTTGGTGGAATTTCACAGCACAAATTCTGCAGAAAATTCTGAGTTTTTCCCTGCCCATACGCATAACACGCAGGGCAATACACGTATTTGTTTGGGCAATACGCGTATGGCAAGGGGAATTTTGGGCATTACGCGTATGGAAATCCATTTTTCTCGGCCATCTGCTGATTTGCGTAATGGTACGCGTATTTGGCAAGGCAATACGCGTGACGTGTGAGGCATTACGCGTATGGAGCTTTTAGTGGGATTTTTGGGAGAATTTGGTCTCTGCCTATACGCGTATCAAGTTGGGCAATACGCGTATGGAATGGGCGAGTGAGCAAGGCAATACGCGTATGACCAGAGAGTGTGCAAAATGTTGTTATTTTGCGATATCTTTTCTTTTTAATTCCATAACTTGAGTTCCGATTATCCGTTTTGAACATTCTTGGTATCGTTGGAAAGCTACTGAGATGTACTTTCTTATTATAATGGTTTTGAGATTGTTGTCCAATTTAATTATGTCGGGAATTTGGAATAGTGTCATTTTGTCGACTTTTACCGTCGTAATTGTGTGTAATTGATGTGTTTCATGCAATGTGCTTTTGATATAGATATCGTATGACTTGTGTGATGTTATATGATGTGAATGCATGTGATGACATGTTGTGATGATGGTTTGTGGCCTAAGGTCAAGTAAATGCAATGTTTTGTGTTTGGTTGTGAATGCATGCTTATGGTTGCATATATGTGTGCATTTGAATGTCATGAGTCATTGTATGCCAAGCATCATGATATGCATTCTTGTGATGTCGTGTGCCCTAGTTGGTGTGAGCGACGAAATGGTTCCAGAGGGAATCCGCTATAACATCGTGAGTCTTATACCGAGAGGACCTAAAGCGATGATTATAGATGACCGTGAGCCTTATACAAAGAGGACCTAAAGCGATCAGATCGTGAGCCTTATACCGAGAGGACCTAAAGCGATCCATAAACGTCGTGAGCCTTATACCAAGAGGACCTAAAGCGACGGGGAACATCGTTTGCCCGACGGGGAGTTACACTAAGTAACAAGCTATGATTCCAATAGTTCTTGAGTGAACTAGTGATGAGAATGATGGATGGAACGGTACCCGCATTGCATTTGCATAGAGTCGTTGTGTCGGTCTCTTTGCATTTGCATAAATCATGAATGGATTGATTTTATGTGGAATTGTGAATGTAATTGATGTTGTTGATATATATATATATATATATGTTGGTGATAAATGTATTGTGCGTGGTTGATATACCTTGGTGATGGATATATGAGATATGCATTGTGTTGTTTTGTATTTGAACTATGGTGTAAATTGTGGTGAGAACGTTTTGTATGTGTATTTTTGTGTTATTATATAATTGTATGCAATTATATTATGATTGTGTTTCTCACCCTTCTGTTGTTTCGAATGCTCTATGAGGCATTACAGATTAGATGCAGGAGGTATTTTTGTGAAGCTTAGGTCTTCATTCTTTTGTCGGTCGACTCTGTAACACCCAAAATTTTCCATAGTGTTGCTAACCTTTTTGGCTTATGTTTCATTTAATTTGCATTATTATTCCTGCATTTTGCATATTTCTTTTAGGCATGGGATCAAGGTATTCTTTCAGCAGCTCACGGCGTCATCAGTTCCAGTATGATTTTTTAACAGTGTTCAGAGCCAAGCAGATAGCTTTCCAAGTCTTTTCGAGCATTTATTTTGCTCGTTAAGCGACTGGACGATCAGAAACTCTGGCAGTCTTTTTTTGATCGGTTATTCAGCACCAGACGGTTGTTATCAGCAGTTAATCCGAGTGCGGAAAAAAACATTTTGCAGCATATTTCAAGTGTATTCCATTGGTAATATCAGATGGCAAGTTTCAGAGGTCTATCAGGGTTCAGAACAGGTGGAACCGGACGAATATCCAAGTTTCCCTCCTTTTGGCGCCAAAATTTTGAATTTTTGAATAGAGTAATCGATTACTCAAAGTGAGTAACCGATTACTCTGGTTGAGTAATCGATTACTCTGGGCGAAATTGCAAAAGTATGGCATTTTTCAGCACTGCAGAATTTTTGAGCATTTTTTATCATGTGCTTGGCTTGTGCATGTGTGGGAAGGATCTAGAACTGATATATTTTCATCATTTTCCATCCAAAAATTCAAATTCTTTCCACTCTAATTCCACATTTTCTTTTCTAATTCACATTTCATCCCAATTTCCACTCACTTAACCTCACTCCCAACCCAAACTTAACTCCTAACCTAGGGGTTATTTAAACCAATTCATTCCAAACCTCAAGGGGAGATCATTTTTTTTCCACTCTCAATTTTCAGAATTCTCTCAATTCTCTCTCACTTTTTCACTCTCAACCTCCAATTTCAACCACACTCAAAGCTCCTTCATAGAGAATGACAAGTTCTTCATTGGAACTTGTTAATTCTTGAGCTAAAACCTCTCATCCTCACCACATTTCAGCATTTCAATTTGGATTTTCATTTGGATCTGGTGCTGAATTTTCAGAAGTGCTTTTGGAGTTTTGGTTGCTTATTGCTTGGATCTTCAACTTTTGAGTACAAGAAGCTTGTGGATCTTGGATTTCTCTACTTGAATTCATTCATTTCTGTTTGCAACACTTACCAAAGCAAATCTCAGCTTTATAGGTTGGTTAATTTCAGATCTATACTCATTTTAGCTTAATTGCAACTTATACAATGTAGATCCATGAATTTTTGATGTGTTTTGATTCATTTGGTTGATCTTGATTTTGGATGTTGATGATTGTTGGATCTAATTGATGTTTGATTGCTGTGATTGAACTTAATTTTCGTGCATTATTGTTTACATGATCATTTGGAGGTTTAGATAAGTGATTTGCTGCTGAAAAGTGCTTTTCAAAGTTAAATTTCTGCCTCTGTTTTAGTGGTAATCGATTACTCTAACAGGGTAATCGATTACTCTTCCTTATTTTCACGTTTTTAGCCAATTTTCAACAGAGTAATCGATTACCCTACGTGAGTAATCGATTACCACTGAAGCAGATTGTGTTTTTCTTGCATTTTCTTTCTTGTTTGAGATCTCTTGCATGTCTAAACTTCATGGATTGATACGTTGATGATTTGTGGATTATTCTTAAGCTGTTTCACCTCACACCCTTGCATGAACACAATTCTTCGACACGCGATTCTTGGTTTCTCATTGTTGAATGTTTATGTTTGCGTTGTTGATTAATTGACGCGATAAACATGATGCACACACACACTTGAATCATGTTACTTCCTGATTAATGCTCAAATTGCTGGATCTGTAATGCATGATCGTTTGTTTGCATCTACATTTGCTTATGCATGTTGCTTTGATCAATGATTAGGAAGTGCAACCTTGTTGAATGCACATGTTTGTGGATCATTTGCATGCCTTTAGTTTGTCCATGTCTAGTTGTTTGATGCTTAATCGGATGCATGCTTGTCATGATTAGACATTATTGAGGCCTTGCTATGAGCATTTGTTTGGATACAATGCATGCTGCCTTGTCTTTCCACTGCTGTCCTGATGCATGTGTGTTGTTGTATGTAGTGCTGTTTGGCTTTTTACACCTTTTCTTGTGCTGAATTGTGTGCTGTTATAAGTTGTCTTACTTGTGTGTTGTCTTTAACTACTGTGTTGTTACAGTTGCGCTGTTGTAGCTGCTGTTGTTGCTCATTTCCGTCTTTCCTTCTTCATCCCTTTCACTCTTTCTCTTCCCATGAGTCTCAAGACTTGTTTAATTCTTGGATTTACTCCCTTAGAGCTACCTAGTCCAACTTAATTTTCGATTAAACTTGGAGTAGGATTAGCATTAGGCTTCCCGTTGCATGCTAACTTAGGTAGAAGTTCCCCCTTCAAACCACACTTAACCTTTAGGATCATCCATGCATGATAACAAATAGGATTGTTAGTCTCCCATTTAGACTTTTACCGTTCTCAACCATTGAGTCTCTCTTCTTCTCATCTCAAAACAAAAGCAAAAACACTTAATAAAGGCATAACATATATTGAATTTGAGCCTTCCATGTGAGAATAAGATAGTGAGGGGTCTTCTCTCACTTTCTTAGAATGTTTAGCATACGTCCCGTCTTGGGTCGATATGCGAGGCATTCGATCCTACGTGAAAGACTTAAATGCAATATGTGTTATACACACCAATAATCAAAATACTTCTTTCTAAAATACAAAAACAAACAAATTCTCTTCTCATCTCCTTCATTCTATTCCTTAAGGATTCGTCATGTCCGTTCTACCGTAAACAGGTAACGCCTAAGTCTCCATACAGCGAGCTGCAACACCTAACTGCTGGGACGCGCACTCTGACGTTTCCATTAAAAACACAAATAAAACAACCTTTGTTAAGCTGAACTATGTTTGCTCTGATTCTTCTTTCTCGTCTGATTGAAGATACATAGGCACGAGATGCGATATATCGACGAGCAACCTTTCCCCGTGGTCCGTCGAACTACGTTGACTCTGACTTTCCCATTGCACTGAGGGAATACGTAGGCCTAGGGCAACGATAATGTCCTATCGACTCACTTCTTTCCTTTTTCCCCTTCTCCTTTCTACCTTTCATTTCTAGTTCTCCAGTTAGCAGTTGATTTCTAGTTCTTTGCACCCTTTGATCGAGACAGCAAGCGTGGATCCCGTCGAGTACGACGGACGTGAAGGGGTGCGATAACCTTCCCTTCACGTAACCGACTCCCTTACCCTTTCTCTTTGGTTCGCGAGACCTTGTTCTTTCCTTTCTCCCGGGTTTGTGCAGCATTACCTTTCCCTTTCTTTGGGATAAAATTGCCTGGCTGGCAACTCTTCTTTCTTTCTTCCGCGCCACTTTCGCGTTTGTACCAGGATGAAAATCCTGGGAGCGACAGCTGGCGACTCTGCTGGGGACTGGTTGACCTATTGCTGGTCCATCCCCTTTTGCGAGTCAATCCTAGCGCTTGTTTGTTTTCTTTCTTTGGGTGTTTACTATGAGGCTGTACTTTGCCGTATTTGCTGTTTACTGTATTACTGCTTTACCGTATTATATTTACCGCATTTTAGCATTTTCATTTTATATACTGTATTATACTGGACTGTGCTGTTTCTGTTTGGTGGGATGGGTAATATGAGAGATATGCCCAGTACACAGGCCTGAGTGCACTTATGTTTAGTGTGTTTCATATCCTCTCACGCTCCATTTCGGTGCGAGGAGGGAATATGAAACACAATCTGGATGTGGTTCTCTCTAGAGAATTCTGCGTTGTGGGTCTGCCACAATGGTAGAGCTATCTGGAAGAGCTGTTAAGTCTGGATGACCTTTAGGATGACCCCTCTTTATTTTGAGGTGAATCAGAGGACGATCTTTTTGTATGGCGGTAGCATTGTATCCTTCGGGCTGAATGTGCTATTACCTCTCATTCCGAGATCTGAATTTGAGAATCCTCACTTTCTAGAACATGCATGTGAGATTGGGGGGATTGTTTACAGGTGTGCAGAAACCATTGACCTTCATCATACCTGGTTTTCTTATTGGTCTAGATTTGTTATTGAACCTTTGATCCTGACTGGTTTCTATTTGTTCTGGATTTGTTACTGGGCCTTTGATCCTGGTTTTGTGTATCTCACCAAAGTCAGACAACAATACAATGGGTTCAGCGGTATATGTTCAACAATGATCACATGCCCTTGCATACATATCATCATTCGCATTTTTGCATTTAACCTTCATGTTTATTCATTTGCAGGGTATACTTCCTTTTGATTCCGGTTGACAGTTCCCTTTGCAGCTATGGATGTTCCAAGAAAGAATAATGTGCATTACACTTTCTTTGACACCAAGGTGGGTCAGTTACAGAAGATGGTATCTCTTATTACTCCAGATTATGTGGGTATGTTCCGAAAGGCTCATGGAGAGATTCTGACTATGGTTGATGATTTGAATACTTCAGAGAGGAGTGTTATTCATACTTGCTTGCAGTTTTATGACCCACAGTTAAGGTGCTTCACTTTTTCGGACTTTCAGTTGGCTCCAATGCTAGAGAGTATGGCATTCTTCTAGGTGTGCCTCTCAAACACCAGATTCCTTTTAGCTCTGATATGCGTCCTCCAAAGCATGAGGAGGTAGCTAAGGCTCTCCATCTGAGTGTACCTGTGGTAAAAGATAACCTCGCCACCAAAGGAGGTTTATCCGGTTTTCATCTGGATTTCTTGGTTGCCAAAGCTGAAGAGTGTGCTGCTAAGGCTCAATGGGAGACAGTTTGTGCTATTCTGGCCTTGAGCATTTATGGGATCATGTTGTTTGCTGATGAGTCCAAGTTTGTAGACATGAGAGCCATCCATATCTTTGTGTTGAGGAATCCTATACCTACACTCTTGGGTGATTTGTATTATTCTATGCATTATAAGAATGAGAAGAAACGAGGGGGATTGGTTCGATGTTGTGCACCTTTGTTTCATAAATGGCTCATGAGACACTTACCGAGTTTCGAGGCTTTCTTGAATCCTCGTCCTTCAATGAATTGGGCTAAAAGGTTGATTAAGTTGACGGCAAAAGATATTCGTTGGTTTGATCAAAGAACGAAGGGCGGGAATTTTATCAGTAGTTGTGGGAGACATCCAAATGTGCCACTCTTGGGAATAAGGGGTTGCATCAACTAAAATCCTGTTATTTTAAGGAGATAGTTGGGATTTGCTTTAATAGATCCTCTGAAGGATAGTGAATTGGAAGAATCCTTCTTTTTCTCTATGAAATATAATCTTTTGTTGGTAAGGCAAGCGGCCGGGGCTTGGGGCAATTTGCAAACAAAAGGTAAAGTTGTCTTTGGCAAGTGCAATAACGTGTCTTCTCCTCAGTATGATGCATGGTTGAAAAGAAGAGTTCAGATCACTCTTTTGCTGTTCTTTGTGGAAGGTCTGTCAGACCCAGTTGCTGTTGAACCTGTGACCATGATAAGTGTTATTGAATATAACAAGCTTAAGGCAGAAAAGGACAAGGCAGTCAAGATGAATGAGAAGCTAAGTGAAGGACTCCGAAAGACGCTTTGTGATAAGCGTAATGTTGAGCATGAAGTTCAAAAGTTAACCGAGCGTCATGAGGAAAATGAGAAAAGAATTGCTGAGGACACTGTCTATATTCGCAAGATTAAACAAAATGAGATGGAATTAAAAGATGCGTGCAAGCGTATCAACGAGCAGTTGGCAAGGTCTGAGAATGCACTTTCCAAAGGGCAGCAGAGATGGGATGAGTTATCTGAGTGCCGAAGGGAGATTGAAGCAAGAATCAGGGCTGGAAATGATGAATGGAAGAAGAATTTGAAGAGTAAAGAAAGTGAATTTCTCAAGAAACTTAGTTCAGCTAACCGAGAGATTGAAGATCTGAAAGTCCGCGCTGGAGTAAAGAAAGTAAAAGATTTAGCTGTTAAAGATCAAATCAGGAAGCTGGAGGAAGCTGTCAAGATAAGGAGTCAGCTGATCAGGAGTCTTACAGAGCGCCCTAACGATCCAGTTACCAAAGCACTTCTCAAGGAGGTTCGGGAAGACTTGTATGGGCTTAGTGTCTGAAGCATTTTCGTTGTTGTTCCGAGGTTTCACCATCAGGCTTGTTGATGGGTTTTCTTTTGTCTGTATTCATGCTTTCAGGTGTATTTGTTCCGAACAAATTTGTATTTGACAGTTCCACACCTGGTCGGGGGTTTTCATTTATGCTATGGATATTTCGTTTTGGTATTATTGATTCTATAAGGTGGATTCTTCATCAAATTATACAATGGGTCACACACTCACTGGGCCGTATATGATGGATATTCTGATTCACTAATGTGCGCCTTTGATGTTCTATCAATATTAGCAATTGCAGGTGTAGGTGTTATTCTGTTTCGGTCAAACTAGAATCGAGGGAAGGAATGCCCCAAAATGGATAAACATGACATTGCATAGCATATATCATTTTGCATTTTGTTGCTTACTTTTCAGGTACTGGGATGCGAATTTCTGATCTTTCTACAATTTTCAGGCACTATAGCTGATATCCACATTCACCGGTACGCAACTCGCAGAAACCAAGCTAAGATCATGGATCAGATGCAAACTGAATTGGCTGAGCTGAGGAACAGGATGGACCAGTTCATAACATTAATGACTGGCATGGCCCAAAATCAGGAAAGACTCAGGGCAATGGTCGAGCGGCCAGAAGTAGAGGTACAGAATGGCAACGGTAATAATAGAGGTCAGAGAATTATTGATGAGACTGGTAATCAGACTGGCGTTAATGTAGGTGGTGACCCTCCTAGAAATACTGGGGCTCGTCATGTTGTGGAAGACAACCAAGATGAGCAGTTCACTCTGTTAGATGCTGAAGATGAGAATACTCGTAGATTCGACGAGCTCGCTGAAAAAATTATGTTCATTGAATCCCAAAACACTCTTGGCTTTGATGTTTCTGACTTGGGATTGGTACCTGGAGTAAGAATCCCACACAAGTTCAAGACGCCAACATTTGACAAGTACAATAGCACTACTTGTCCTAAAACTCATCTTCAATCCTATGTGGGGAGGATAGCCGCTCACACTGACGATGAGAAATTGTGGATGTACTATTTCCAAGACAGCCTTACTGGGGCCTCTCAAGAATGGTATATGAAGTTGAGCAGGACTTCTGTAAGGAGCTGGAAGGAGTTAGCTCATGCTTTCGTCAAGCAGTATCAATACAACATGGATATGGCTCCAAACCGTACTCAGTTACAGAGTATGGCGCAGAATGCGAAGGAGAGTTTTAAGGAATATGCTCAAAGATGGCGCCGGTTGGCTGCCATGGTTCAACCTCCACTGTAGGACCGGGAGATGGCCGACATGTTTATGGGTACTCTTCAGGGAACTTATCTTGATAGGTTGGCGGCCTGTCCTTCAACTGGGTTTACGGACATTGTAATTGCTGGGGAAAGGATTGAAAGTTTGTTGAAGCTTGGAAAAATACAAGATGTCAGTGGTGCTAGTTCTTTAGGAGTGAGGAAGCCATTTGCTAGAGCTACCAGAAAGAGAGATGGGCAGACCAGTGCTGTTTATAAGAATAGAGGTAGAGGCTATCAGGATTCCTATAATCAGGTTACTGCTCTTACCATTCCTAGTCCACAAGTTCAATCACAGCCACAACAACAGAATGTTCAGCCACAGAATAATCAACAGCCACGGAGATCATATCAGCAGAGACAAACTAACAGGCACATGGACCCTCTGCCTTTGACTTATGCATCTTTGTTACCTCAATTGTTGAAACTCAATCTGTTGGAGCTTCGTACGATGGGCCCGGCTCCTGCTGTGTTACCAAAGGGTTATGATGCTAATGCCCGCTGTGAGTTTCATTCTGGGGCTCCAGGTCATAGTATTGAAAAGTGTCGGGCATTTTAGCATAAGGTACAGGATTTGATTGATGCCAAGGCAATTAATTTCTCAACTCCACCGAATGTGCTTCAGAATCCCATGCCAAATCATAATGTGCCAAAGGTCAACGCCATTGAAGATGGGAAAGTTTTGAATTTGGTAACTGATGTGAACAGGGTAAAGACTCCTTTGAGTTTTGTGAAGGCTCAGTTGTTGAAGGGGCAAGTGTTCCCTGGCTGTGAAGAAGATTGTGTTGATTGCAAGAATCAGAGTAATGGTTGTGATAAACTGAAAGCCGGTATTCAAAATTTGATTGATGAGGGTTGTCTACAGTTCGATCAGGGGGACAAAAAGGGTGACGACGTGTCGGCCGTTACCATTTATTTTACGCCAGCTGAAATTCAAGTGTCGGTGCCTGCTGATATTATAGTGCCTGATGTAGTGAGTCCTGTTACTATTATGGTACCAGGGCCAGTTCCTTATACTAGTGAGCGGGCTATCCCATGGCACTACGGTGCAGATGTTTACTACCAAGGGGAAAAACAAGAAGTGGAAACTCCAGCTGGGGGTAGTTCCAGTATTGATAATGTTGGAGGTCTTGGTGGCTTCACTAGAAGTGGACGCTTGTTTGCTCCACAGACTTTGACAACTAATGCTGAAGCTGAGGCAGCAGCCAAAGCCAAGGGTAAACAAGTGGTTATAGAGGAGGTTGTTGTTCCTGAATCTATGCAGAAAGGTACTTTTGAGAAAGAGGTCGAGGAGTTCATGAGACTTATAAAAAAGAGTGATTATAAAGTAGTTGATCAGTTGAATCAGACGCCATCAAATATTTCTATCTTGTCGTTACTTATGTGTTCTGCAGCTCATCGAGAGGCACTTTTGAAGGTCTTGAATATGGCCTATGTACCTCAAGAGATTACTGTGAATCAATTGGAGTCTGTTATTTCTAATGTCAATGCTAGCCATGGGCTAGGTTTTACAGATTATGATTTGACTACTGAGGGTCGTAATCACAGCAGGGCATTACACATCACCCTAGAATGTAAAGGTGCAGTATTATCTCATGTATTGGTAGACACGGGGTCTTCCCTGAACATGTTACCAAAGAAGGCCTTAATGAAGTTAAACGCTGGCGGAATTATTCTAAGACCAAGTGATTTGGTAGTGAGGGCTTTCGATGGTTCGAAATGCTCTGTATTCAGAGAGGTGGAGCTCCCAGTAAAGATCGGTCCTCAAGTGTTTAAGTGTGTGTTCTACGTGATGGACATCCAACCCGCATATAGTACCTTGTTAGGCAGACCGTGGATTCATACCGCTGGGGCAGTGACATCTACGTTGCACCAAAAGTTGAAATATGTGGTCGACGGTCAAGTGGTGACTGTATGTGGAGAGGAAGATATCTTCGTCAGTCAGCTGTCTACCTTTAAGTACGTGGAAATGGATGGAGAGATTCATGAGATGCTGTGTCAAGCATTTGAGGCAGCCAATATTGGTGATTCGTCTTAAAAGGAAGTATCTTCTCAGAGCGAAGAACAGGTGGGTACTCCTATTGCTTCTTACAAACAGGCAGTGGAAGTAGTCAAAGCAGGTAATGCCCAAGGCTGGGGCAAATTGATTGAAGTCTGCAAAGGAAGATAAGTTCGGTATAGGCTATAATCCGTATCAAGCTGTTGCAACAGAGCGCAAGGGGCCGATTACTTTCTACAACGAGGGAATCATTAATCCTAATTAGATGTGTGCTGCAAGTGAAGATGGCATCGACAGTGATGGTGATCTCAACAATTGGGTGCGCCCGTGTGTACCGGGTCAAGAGCTTTGCAATTGGTCTGTTGAAGAAATTGTTCAAGTTACTCTTCAAACATAGTAATTTTCTTTGTTTTCTCTGTTGCATATTAAAATCTCGCGCTCTGCCCAAGGCGTGTAGATCCATTTGTAGGGCCTCATAATTGCATTTGCAAGGTTTTTTATCATTAATAAAGGATGTTTTACATGCAAATTTTGTGTTCCTTGCCTTTCATTTTCTATTTTTGCAGAAAAATAATAAAATGGCAATGTTTTTTTTTCAAAAAGTCTCATTCTAAAATAAAGCATGACCCTCAATCATGCAGACTTAATCACCCGGAATTCATTGATAACGATTCTGCTATGGCCAAGTATGACTTTGATAACCCAATCTATCAAGCCGAAGAGGGGGACGAAGAAGACTGTGAACTTCACGAAGAATTGGCTAGATTGTTGAAGCAGGAGGAGAGGGCCATTCAACCTCACCAAGAGACAATTGAGGTTATCAAGTTTCGAGGACGCAAGGAAAGAAATTAAGATTGGAGCCAGTCTGCAGGCCGAGGTAAAGAAGAGCTGATCAGTATGCTGCGGAAATATGTTGACATCTTCGCTTGGTTATATCAAGATATGTCGGGGTTAGATACAGACATTGTTGTACATGGGTTACCGCTGAAAGAGGGCTGTCCTTCTGTCAAACAGAAGCTTCGGAGAACTAAACCAGAAATGGCTCTCAAAATTAAGGAGGAGGTACAAAAACAGTTAGATGCGGGACTTCTGGCCGTCACCAATTACCCACCATGGGTTGAAAATATTGTCCCTGTGCCAAAGAAAGATGGTAAGGTCAGAATGTGCATTGATTACCGGGATCTAAATAGAGCAAGTCCGAAAGATGACTTTCCTTTACCTCACATTGATGTACTGGTTGACAGCACCGCTCAGTTCTCGGTATTCTCCTTCATGGATGGCTTCTCCGGGTATAATCAAATCAAGATGGCGCCGGAAGACATGGAGAAGACAACGTTCATTACCCCGTGGGGTACCTTCTGTTACAAGGTGATGCCTTTTGGGTTGAAGAACGCTGGGGCAACGTATCAGCGAGCTATGGTAACACTGTTCCATGATATGATTCATAAAGAGATTGAGTGTTATGTAGATGATATGATTGCCAAGTCTCGAACAGAAGAAGAGCATCTGGTTAATCTGCAGAAACTGTTTGAAAGGTTGAGGAAGTTTTGAATAAGGCTGAATCCGAACAAGTGCACTTTCGGAGTGCAATCCGGTAAATTACTGGGTTTCATCGTAAGTGAAAAAGGAATTGAGGTTGATCCTGCCAAAATAAAAGCAATACAAGAAATGCCTGTACCTAGAATAGAAAAAGAAGTACGTGGGTTCCTGGGTAGATTGAACTACATTGCATGGTTCATATCGCACCTCACAGCCACCTGTGAACCAATATTTAAGTTGTTAAGAAAAGAACAAGCGCTCAGGAGGAATGACGATTGCCAAAGAGCTTTCGTGAGAATAAAATAATATTTGCGGGAACCTTCAATTCTCATGCCTCCAGTTCCAGGGAGACCATTGATCATGTATTTGACTGTGCTTGAAGGATCCATGGGTTGTGTTCTCGGTCAACATGACGAGACAGGTAAAAAGGAGCATGCCATCTACTACTTGAGCAAAAAATTCAATGATTGCGAATCACAATACTCAATGCTTGAGAGGACATGTTGTGCACTTGCATGGGCTGCTAAGCGATTGAGGCAGTATATGCTCACTCATACAACCTTGTTAATTTCAAAGATGGATCCTGTCAAGTACATATTTGAGAAACCAGCATTGACCGGATGGGTTGCACGTTGGCAGATGGTGCTGACTAAATATGATATCCAATATACTTCTCAGAAAGCCATCAAAGGAAGTATTTTGTCGGATTATCTTGCGCAGCAACCAATTGATGACTATCAGCCGATGAGGTTTGATTTCCCTGATGAGGACATCATGTTTCTCAAAGCTAAAGATTGTGAGGAACCACGCCCGGAGGAGGGGCCAGACCCTGAATCCAAATGGATTTTGATGTTTGATGGGGCCATCAACATGAATGGATGCGGAGTTAGGGCAGTTCTTATCACTCCGAAAGGGTCTCATATACCTTTCACTGCCAGGTTAACTTTTGATGTCACCAACAATGAAGCAGAATATAAAGCTTGCATTATGGCCATTGAAGAAGCCATTGACTTAAGGATCAAGACTCTTGAAATATTTTGGGACTCTACTCTGGTGATCAATCAGATCAATGGAGATTGTCATACCCATCAACCAAACTTGATTCCTTACAGAGACTATGTGAGGAGGTTGTTGACTTTCTTTACAACAGTGAAATTGTACCATATACCTCGAGATGGAAATCAAATGGCTGATGCTTTGGCAACATTATCTTCCATGATTCAAGTGAATTGGTGGAACCATGTGCCCAAAATTGAGGTGTTTCGTCTTGACAGGCCTGCACATATGTTTGTTGTTGATGCAGTGTCGGATGACAAGCCGTGGTTTCATGATATCAAATGCTTCTTGAGGAGTCAAGAGTATCCGGCTGGAGCATCCAACAACGATAAAAAGACTCTGAGGAGGTTAGCTGGTAGTTTCTTCTTGAATGAGGATGTGCTGTACAAACGAAACTTTGACATGGTTTTGCTCAGATGCGTGGATAGACACGAAGCAAACATGTTGATGCAAGAAGTGCACGAAGGCTCTTTCGGTACCCATGCCGGAGGACATGCAATGGCAAAGAAATTATTGAGGTCAGGGTATTACTGGATGACTATGGATGCATACTGTTGTTCATACGCCCGCAAATGTCACAAATGTCAAATTTATGCGAATAAAGTGCATGTACCTCCGAATCCGTTGAATGTTATGGCTTCTCCTTGGCCCTTGGCAATGTGGGGCATTGATATGATTGGAAAGATTGAGCCAACTGCTTCCAACAGCCAGCGCTTCATCTTGGTCGCTATTGATTACTTTACCAAATGGGTGGAAGCTGCGTCTTATGCTAATGTCACCAAGCAGGTGGTAGCCAGATTTCTGAAAAGGGATATCATCTGTCGCTATGGAGTGCCCGAAAGAATCATTATCGATAATGGTTCTAATCTCAACAACAAAATAATGGCAGAATTATGTCGGGACTTCAAAATTGAGCATCCCAATTCTTCACCGTACCGTCCAAAGATGAATGGCGTTGTTGAAGCGGCAAACAAGAACATCAAGAAGATTGTGCAAAAGATGGTGGTGACCTACAAAGATTGGCATGAGATGCTACCGTTTGCCTTGCATGGGTACCGAACATCAGTAAGGACATCTACTGGGGCAACGCCGTTCTCACTTGTGTATGGTATGGAGGCAGTCCTACCAGTTGAAGTTGAGATTCCCTCGCTGAGGGTTATGATGGATGTCAAACTGGATAAGGCAGAATAGGTTCGCACCCGATTCAATGAGCTGAGCTTAGTTGAGGAAAAGAGACTAGTAGCTATTTACCATGGTCAATTGTATCAAAGAAGGATGAAGTGGGCATTTGATCAGAAAGTGCGACCTCAGGAGTATCAAGTTGGTGAATTGGTACTTAGAAAGATCCATCCTCCAAACACAGATCACAGGGGAAAATGGACACCGAACTATGAAGGTCCATATGTGGTTAAGAAGGTTTTCTCAGGCGGAGCCTTAATGCTTACAACCATGGATGGTGAAGATTTTTCATCCCCTGTCAACTCAGACGCAGTCAAAAAATACTTCGCATAAATAGACCCGTTGGACAAAAAAAAAAGAAAGGCCCGGGCAAAAAAGGGCATCCCGGCGAACCATAAAAACAGAATAAATAGGTTCGGGCAAAAATTAGGGATAAATAAAAAAAAATTGTACACCCGGTGAGTTGAAAATCCGTAAGGACAACTCAGGCAAGAAAGGGTATCCCGGTGGATTGAAAACCCGAAAAGGGCGGTCCACGCAAAAGAGGGATTAAGCGAAGACTACGATCTGAGTCATTTGTACTGCCTCATCGTTTCACTCAAGCTGGCAATCTCCAAAGGATAGAAATCAGGCCAATCATCCCCTTCAGAAATTGAAGATAATTGGAAAGTCTTGAAGACATACTGGTCATAGCAGAATTGAAGCTCAGTGAAAATCCGTTTTCACGTTGCCATTAGGATAGTTTCTTTTTCTCAATTTTCAGCGATCACCTCTTTCCAGGGATTGCTTCCTGATGTACTTGCCTATTCTGGGCATTTCAATCAATAAAGTTGGTTATTCAGTCAAAAAGCTTCGTATTTGTTTTCATTTTACTGTTTTGTTTGCAAAAAACGTCCAAATTTTTGATAAAAAAGCATTGCATTGTTGAAAACATTGAGGCTTTATAATAGCATGCGCAGGGAAAACATTTAAAATTACTTTGAATGTTGATTAACTCTGGACGGTGGATTCAAACCATGCAGTCTCCGGGACATATGTGTGCATTTCTTTTGTTGCAGGTTTATATTAAGAAGCCTAACATAAAGTCATATCCGACACGGGGCATAGGTGCATATCTTTTCGCTTGCAGGTAGCAGCCTCGTATTAGGCTTAAAAGCAAGATTGAAGCCTTTTCAAGAGCATGGACAATTTCTTCCAAACAAGTAATCACTCACTGAAATTCTGGTACCAGACGTGTGATGTTAAGGTGCGATGTCACAACAACACACTATGCAATAATGGACAGAATAAGCAACAGGAAAACACAAGGAATTGTTCACCCAGTTCGGTCTAACTACCTACGTCTGGGGGCTACCAAGCCAGGGATGAAATTCACTACTTGTAGATATAATTTACAGACTCAACACACCAGTTGACAATCTCCTAAACTTATACTCTACTAGTGACTTTCTACCTAAGAAACCACTTAGATATGAGAACACTACTCAATTCCCTAAAACACTTAAAGAACAACCTCTTTGAGATCCCTTGATCTTGCTTCCTAGCTTCGATCAATCAACAACTCTCTATTGCTTCACAGCTTCTAGAGAGGACAGAAAATTCAACACCTATTCAAACCTAGAATAGTGTGATTACAAGTACTCTAAACAAACCCTAGACTCTAAGCCTCCAGCTCTTGATCTTCAATCTGTTTTCTGTACCTTCTTCCTTGGTCTTGTGCGCTTTATATAGCTCCTTGAATTTGGATTGGATTTGTCATAATATTTGATCAGATTTGTTAATTAAAAACTGAATCTTTTAAAACAGATTTTATCCCCAAAATCTTTTTAAATCTTCCACCTTTTAATTCTCCAACAAACCTGCAATCAAATCTCCCATGTAACAGAAAATATCTAGCCCAAGATATTCTCATCCAACGAGTCAACACTCTCCACAATTCCAGCTAATACGCGACCCTAATAACAACAAGCCCATGCTGTCATTAGCTTCAGTTCTGCAGGTCTGATGTTACAACATCACCTATGTGACATCAGACATCCACTTCAGCAACTAGCAACCTTAACACAGCCCAGTGTTAAGTGCAATGTTATGACATCAAGCCCATGACATCAAACATAGTTAACCTTCACAACTTAGTACAGCCCAGTACTAAGACTCAATGCTGCAACATCAACACCATGACATCAGCATTGAACACCTTGTTGTTTTACCAAAATTCCAGCCAATCCAGGAACTTACAATCTCCCCCTTTGGCTAATTTTGGCTAAAACAATCTCTGCATCTTCAGAGACTTCAGCAGCGGAATATCTTCAATATTTTGAAACATTAACTTGCAGCAGTTTGACAATCTTCATATAGTCTTCATTACTTGATCTGCTGCAGCACCATCTTCATTATTGACAACAGCCAATTGGTGCTCCCCCTCAAAAACTTGAACCAGCATCACAGCTGTTCAGTAGCTCACAATGTGCAGCACATCTCCCCCTTGATGTCTGCTTTGCTGCACTCTGCACTCTTCAATGCTATGAATACTTCACTAGCAGCTCCACAACTATGCTGTCTATACTCCCCCTCCACAGCTGCATCATTACTTTTCAACTAAACACCTTTTATTTTTATTCTTTTAGCAGCAACTACTCTTCTCCTCATGGCAATTTTTAACTCTCCCCCTTTTTAGCCATAATTAGACAATTATCCCAATAAAGTTAGTCCTAAACTAGCCCTCATTGTTAGCCTCACAGTCAGCAAATAGGCAAAACAAATCATAGAACAAAAATAGGTGCAAAAACAGCACAATATTCAGGCAAGCACATTAAGTGCAAAACAACAAAACAAGAAAACTAAACTACTAACTACCAAAAACAGCAAGGTAGTAAGCTAGTCTTCATCAGAGTTGAGCTCCTCACTTTCTCCTTTATCACCAGGTCCTTCATCATCCTTGCTAGTGTTGACTGCTCCACCTTCCTTTGCTGCCATTTTCAGAGTCATGACAAGTCTTTCAAATTTTTGTTTCCTTTCAGTACTAACTTTAATGACTTCATCCAACTCCTTGCAAGCCTCTTCCAGTTCTGAAATTAACCCTGTCTTGGCTGGCTGCTGTTGTGATGTTGAAGCAGATGTCTTGACATTGTCAGAAACATGTTTCACTTCAAACAATTTGGAATGGACTGACAAGGCAAGCTTCCTTGTGCAAGCTATATCCCAATGCTGTAGAATTCCAGGCTGTTGAGATAAGATAATCCCATAAATGAGAGAGGGAAAAACAATTGGTATCTTCATAGTAGCAGCATGCTTAACAGTGTAATCAAAGATGTAGGATCCATAGTCAATTCTTTGCTTTGTCCCTACAGCATAGATTATCTTCCCCAATTCAACCGAAATTGTGGTCTTGTGCCCAGTAGGAACCCAGTTGACAGCACCAATTCTGTGCAGAATGGCATATTTGACACTCAACAACCTGGTTTGCAGCTTTCCATCTTCTGGCCAAACTTTTACCTAACCACCAGTGATTTATTTACATATCACATTGTTGGAGACTTCCAATTCTTCACATTCTTCCTCACTTCTTCCTAAGTAGCCATTGATCACTTTAGGAGAGAACCATACACATTTTCCTCTGATGGTAACTCTTCTGAAGGCTCGACTCTTGCTGTTGTTTATAGATTCAGAGATATTACCTATGAATTCTCTGACCAGCCCATCATAACAATTGGTCAACCCCGTCACAGTCCTTCGCAGACCAGCACACTCAATGAGGTCAATAATTCCAGTGTCGTCTGCAGCTACCTCTCTTTCCAGTGCAATCTTTCTTTGAGGCACATAATTCCACATGGCTCCATAGTGATTCTGCACTTGATTATCAGTTGGGTCGATGTCTTGAGCATCGCTCTCAGACTCAGACTCTTTACTGATTCTCCTCTTTTTGCCCTTCTTGTCAACTTTGCTCCACGATTTTGGAGAATCTTTACTTGAGGCCCTTTTCTTGTCCTTCCTTCTTCCAATTTTCTCATCACCAGATGAGTCCTCAATCTCAATGACCTCGACCTGATCCTTCTCTTTACCCTTATGACTAGCTTCCCTAGGGGATGATGTTCTGACATTACCATTGACATCAGGATCTTTACCCTCATCCTTTTGAAGATCTTTGTCCTCTTGAGTGGCGACCTTCTCAGCAGCCATTTGCCTTAGAGGGACAGAAATCCCTTTTACGCGTATCCCCTTCTCCAGGATTTTGGTGGTAAGCTGTTCCAACTCCAAGTCTACATTAAACTTCTCTTCAACAGCGTGGGATGATGATGTCCTGCCTTCAGTTTTGTTCGTAGGGGAGGGTTTAGGGTTATCTGACTCGGAAGGAGCACCAGAACCGTGTTCATCATTGCCTAGGTCGTTTTCGGAGGGAACCCTAGCTCGTGCCGGTTCAGAGTTCTTGGAAGACATCATTCCTTTGAAACAGACCAGGTTTAGAACAAAACTCTCTATGTTATTGAGATTTAGGAAGATGAGGCGTTGTGATGAGATGGTTTTGGAAGGTCTTGATGTGATATTAATATGGTAAGGCTCCTGATTTTGGTTCCAATTACTAAAGTTTTCCCTCCACGAAACCTTTCCTTTTAAAAATTTAAAATGATTCACCCTAGAGCTCATTAGCTCAGTTTGACCTTTCAGTATCCCTTCATACTTGATGTTACAACCTAATGTTAAAGCATCAATCTTGTCATCCACAGTGGGGCTAACCCTAATGGGTATCCAAGAATAACAATTGTTTCTGGTTCTGACTCCTTTCATGACCACTTCATCCTTCTCACTTGTCACCAGACACTCATCCTTTGAGTAGCAGACTTTGTACCCTTCATCACATAGCTGACTTATGCTGATCAGATTAGCATCCAGCCCTTGGACAAGCATCACACTATCAAGAGTGAGTCCATCAAGATTTTTCACTCTTCCAACTCCCTCTACAACTCCTTCTTCTCCATTACCAAAGACAACCTTGTTAGCATGCCCAGACATGATCTCCACCAAATACTCCTTGGATCCAGTCATGTGCTTTGAACATCCACTGTCAAAGTACCAAGTTCCTTCTTCTGCTTCTTTGTCAGACAACTGAGCCAATAAGCACTTCCCCTTCTCCTTAGGTACCCATTGTTTAACAACTTTGGGCTTGTGCTTTCTCCCTCTGTTTTGAGGCTGAGGGTATCCATGCAGCTTGTAACAAGAGTACTGCATGTGTCCATACCTTCCACAATAGAAACATCTGATTCTATCATCTCTGAAGTGGTTAAACCTTCTCCCACCTTGATGATAAAGCTGTGGCTGCCACTCATAATGTTGTCTTCTCCTTCCAGAGTTAGCTTGTCTTCTATCGTGCTGATGTCTTTTACCATAGGTAGACTGTCTCCTAAACTGACGATGTTGTCTTCTAGGCTGTCTCCCATGGTGATGAGGCTTCCTCCTCCTATAATTGTAAGGTACAACATTGTTGAAACCAGATCCATACCAGTTTTCCTGATGTTGAGACATCTGCTCTGACATGTTCTGTTTGTACCTTGCAGCCTTCATGCTCCTATGATATTGGGGAGGCATATACTATCTAGCACCTTGAGGCTGCTTTCTCTTCTGATTATGACCAGTATTCTTCTCAATCTTCTTAGGTTGTGAAACATCAGCTTCCTTGGGAGTAAGATTCTGCCTCTTTGGCTGATGTTGAGGCACAGTTTGTGACTCTTCCTTCTTTAGACCTGAAGTACTTGCTTCTGAGGTACCTTTGTCTTCGGCCACATATCCTATCCCAGCTTTGTCTCCAGCAACTTTTTCTGACTGGAGTATCTTGTCAAGAGTGGCTGTACCACTGTTCAACATTCTAACAGTTTTAGTCATATGCTCAAGATTAGCTTTGACACATAGGACTTCTTTCTCCAATTCAGCTTTATCATCCTCAAGCTGAGCTATCTGTTGCTTGTGGCACTTGTTTTCTTGACAGACTTCAGCACTCTTAAAATACAGCTCTCTGTAGGTTGAAGCTAGCTCATCATAAGTGACTTCTCCATCACTATCATCATCAGATTCAACAATTCCTGTCAAAGCTGCAACATGCTTTGCTGACTCACTTTCACTTTCACTGTCAGAGTCAGACCAGGAAATTGTCAAGCCTTTATTCTGTTTCTTCAAGAATGTGGGACACTCTTTCTTGACATGTCTATACCCTTCACATTCAAAGCACTGAACACCTTTATCTTGGACAGTCTTCTCTTCATCTTTCTCTTTTGACTTACTGATGTCAGAGGAGATGTTCTTGACATTAGGCCTGTAGTTATAGTTCATCTTCTTGAACACTTTGTTGAATTGCCTTCCCAACATAACTATAGCCTGAGGCAGATCCTCCTGGGACTCATCATCTTTAGCTGCTGCAGGAGTGGAGACTAAGGCTATACTTTTGGGCTTCTTTTCTGGTTCTTCCTCATTCAGCTCAAGTTCAAATGTTTGAAGAGATCCAATAAGCTCATCAACTCTCATCTTGCTGATGTCTTGAGATTCTTCAATGGTTGTTACCTTCATCTTATACTTCTTAGGGAGGGACCTAAGAATCTTTCTTACCAGCTTCTCTTCTGTCATCTTCTCACCAAGAGCACTGGATGCATTTGACAGCTCAAGAACACTCATGTGGAAGTCATGAATAGTTTCCTCTTCCTTCATCTTCAAGCTTTCAAACTTAGATGTTAAAAGCTGAAGTCTTGACATCTTCACTCTAGATGTACCTTCATGAGTAGCCTTCAAAATATCCCAAGCAGCCTTAGCAGTTTCACATGAGTTGATCAGTTTGAATATGTTCTTGTCAACCCCATTGAAGATAGCATTTAGGGCTTTTGAATTCCCAAGGGCAAGCTCATCTTCTTCCTTGGACCATTCTTCTTCAGGCTTTCGCTTAGAGGTGCCTTCTTTATCCTTGCCAGCATCATCTTTTTCACACACAACAGGAGCTTCCCACTCTTTAATGACAGCCTTCCAAGCTCTGCTGTCTAATGACTTTAAAAAGGTAGTCATTCTAGGCTTCCAATACTCATAGTTTGAGCCATCCAATATAGGGGGTATGTTGACAAATCCTCCAACCTCTTTGTCCATCTTTCACCAGAAAGTACTTCCCTAGATCTCACCCAGAGACAGACAGGATGCCTGCTCTGATACCAACTGAAATTCTGGTACCAGACGTGTGATGTTAAGGTGCGATGTCACAACAACACACTCTGCAATAATGGACAGAATAAGCAACAGGAAAACACAAGGAATTGTTCACCCAGTTCGGTCTAACTACCTACGTCTGGGGGCTACCAAGCCAGGGATGAAATTCACTACTTGTAGATATAATTTACAGACTCAACACACCAATTGACAATCTCCTAAACTTATACTCTACTAGTGACTTTCTACCTAAGAAACCACTTAGATATGAGAACACTACTCAATCCCCTAAAACACTCAAAGAACAACCTCTTTGAGATCCCTTGATCTTGCTTCCTAGCTTCGATCAATCAACAACTCTCTATTGCTTCACAGCTTCTAGAGAGGACAGAAAATTCAACACCTATTCAAACCTAGAATAGTGTGATTACAAGTACTCTAAACAAACCCTAGACTCTAAGCCTCCAGCTCTTGATCTTCAATCTGTTTTCTGTACCTTCTTCCTTGGTCTTGTGCGCTTTATATAGCTCCTTGAATTTGGATTGGATTTGTCACAATATTTGATCAGATTTGTTAATTAAAAACTGAATCATTTAAAACAGATTTTATCCCCAAAATCTTTTTAAATCTTCCACCTTTTAATTCTCCAACAAACCTGCAATCAAATCTCCCATGTAACAGAAAATATCTAGCCCAAGATATTCTCATCCAACGAGTCAACACTCTCCACAATTCCAGCTAATACGCGACCCTAATAACAACAAGCCCATGTTGTCATTAGCTTCAGTTCTGCAGGTCTGATGTTACAACATCACCTATGTGACATCAGACATCCACTTCAGCAACTAGCAACCTTAACACATCCCAGTGTTAAGTGCAATGTTATGACATCAAGCCCATGACATCAAACATAGTTAACCTTCACAACTTAGTACAACCCAGTACTAAGACTCAATGCTGCAACATCAACACCATGACATCAGCATTGAACACCTTGTTGTTTTACCAAAATTCCAGCCAATCCAGGAACTTACACTCACCCCTAAGTCAGAATATCGGGGCAACCATATTCGGGAAAGGGTTCCCATATCACCCTTTTGTCATAACTTTTACTGATTAAGTTCACCAGGTGATTAGCGGCCACTCGCAACGGCTTGAGATTGACAGGCAACTCCGGCAATGTCGTTGTATCTTATTAAGTCGATCTTCCCATTCAGTACTTCCGACAGCTTCAAGCTTTTCTGTGTCGATAACAGTTGCTGATTCCCCAGTAGTGTCAGAATCGGAGTATTTCCCAGCTGAGTCGGAAGGCTGATTATCCCTCGCAAAGGATCTTGGGTTTGATAGATCCCCAAGCAGAGTTTTAATGACTCTTTTGTCCCCAGCAGAATGTCATTCAGAAATTTCTCATCCTCAGTGGAGTTCCATGGGCAGAGTAATCTCTCTCTAAGGCATAGTCCTTCCAGTGGAAACTTCCTCAACAGGATCATCACACCTCAGCACATCTGCAAGCCAATTTATTTTTGGCAATTTGTGGCAAGCGTCATCCCCGGCAAAAGGTTTAATCCCTACAGAGCAATTGAAGGATCGAACAATGATCTTTTCCCCGTGGAGTTGGATTCCTCATCCGGAGTCTCTTTTGCATTTGCATTTTGTTTGCATGGCATTTTTCTAAAGCGTAGCATTCCATTGATATGGAGCATTACGACAAAACTCAAACATAAGCCAGGTTTAACCGTTTACCTGCAAGCCAGAGCAATTCACAGACAAAACATTGTCATGCAACCCCAACAAAGCCTACTACAGCACTTGACCGTACAATGTTAAGTCAATACTCGTCCGTATTGACCTTAGACATCCGTCCGTATCCTGTCAATACCCATCCATATTGACCTTGGACATCCGTCTGTGTCCTTTCAATACCCGTTCGTATTGACCCTTTTCAACACCCGTTCGTGTTTGAACTTTTTAGCCAATACTCGTCTGTATTGACCTTTGAGATACTCGTCTGTATCTTATTAATCATCGTCCGATACTCGTCCGTATCGTCGACTTGGTCACTCGTCGTGTTCCTTTGATGATTGTCCGATGCTCGTTCGTATCGTTGACCCGAACACTTGTGTGTGTTCCCTTATTAATCATCGTCCGATACTCGTCCGTATCGTCGACTTGGTCACTCGTCGTGTTCCTCTGATGATTATCTGATGCTCGTCCATATCTTCTTAATCATCATCCGATACTCGTCCGTATCGTCGACTTGGTCACTCGTCGTGTTCCTCTGATGATATTCCGTTGCTCGTCCGCATCGTTGACCTTTGACACCCGTCTGTGTCCTTTCAGCACTCGTCCGTGTTTGAGTTCGTATTTCAATACTCGTCAGTATTGACCTTTGACACCCGTCCATGTCCTTTCAACACTCGTCTGTGTTTTCTTTCCGTACTCGTCCGTATGGTCATTGATAATCGTCTGTATCCTTATTTCGATACACATCGTATCAATCTATGCAGTTACTTGCTGATACTTCCATGAGGGTTTATATCCCTTTTCTTCTTCATTAAGCATGCAAATTTTCTGGTTGTTTTGGGTATTCAATCACAATTCACCTTGATTGTCTGAATAGCCGTTGCTTTCATCCTTCTCAGGTTAACCGATGATTGAATAGGGGCAGCTGTAACACCCCAAAATTTTCCCTAGTGCTGCTAACCTTTTTGGCTTATGTTTCATTTCATTTGCATTATCATTCCTGCATTTTGCATATTTCTTTTAGGCATGGGATCAAGGTATTCTTTCAGCAGCTCACAACGTCATCAGTTCCAGTATGATTTTTTAACAGTGTTCAGAGCCAAGCAGATAGCTTTCCAAGTCTTTTCGAGCATTTATGTTGCTCGTTAAGCGACCGGACGATCAGAAACTCTGGTAGTCTTTTTTTGATCAGTTATTCAGCACCAAACGGTTGTTATCAGCAGTTAATCTGAGTGCGGAAAAAACATTTCGCAGCATATTTCAAGTGTATTCCATTGGTAATATCAGATGGCAAGTTTCAGAGGTCTATCAGGGTTCAGAACAGGTGGAACCGGACGAATATCCAAGTTTCCCTCCTTTTGACGCCAAAATTTTGAATTTTTGAATAGAGTAATCGATTACTCAAAGTGAGTAACCGATTACTCTGGGCGAAATTGCAAAAGTATGGCATTTTTCAGCACTGCAGAACTTTTGAGCATTTTTTATCATGTGTTTGGCTTGTGCATGTGTGGGAAGGATCTAGAACTGATCTATTTTCATCATTTTCCATCCAAAAATTCAAATTCTTTCCACTCCAATTCCACATTTTCTTTTCTAATTCACATTTCATCCCAATTTCCACTCACTTAACCTCACTCCTAACCCAAACTTAACTCCTAGCCTAGGGGTTATTTAAACCAATTCATTCCAAACCTCAAGGGGAGATCATTTTTTTTCCACTCTCAATTTTTAGAATTCTCTCAATTCTCTCTCACTTTTTCACTCTCAACCTCCATTTTCAACCTCACTCAAAGCTCCTTCATATAGAATGACAAGTTCTTCATTGGAACTTGTTAATTCTTGAGCTAAAACCTCTCATCCTCACCACATTTCACCATTTCAATTTGGATTTTCGTTTGGATCTGGTGCTGAATTTTCAGAAGTGATTTTTGGAAGTGCTTTTGGAGTTTTGGTTGCTTATTGCTTGGATCTTCAACTTTTGAGTACAAGAAGCTTGTGGATCTTGGATTTCTCTACTTGAATTCATTCATTTCTGTTTGCAACACTTACCAAAGCAAATCTCAGCTTTGTAGGTTGGTTAATTTTAGATCCATACTCATTTTAGCTTAATTACAACTTATACAATGTAGATCCATGAATTTTGATGTGTTTTGATTCATTTGGTTGATCTTGATTGTGGATGTTGATGATTGTTGGATCTAACTGATGTTTGATTGCTGTGATTGAACTTAATTTTCGTGCATTATTGTTTACATGATCATTTGGAGGTTTGGATAGGTGATTTGCTGCTGAAAAGTGCTTTTCAAAGTTAAATTTCTACCTCTGTTTCAGTGGTAATCGATTACTCTAACAGGGTAATCGATTACTCTGCCTTATTTTCACGTTTTTAGCCAATTTTCAACTGAGTAATCGATTACCCTATGTGAGTAATCAATTACCACTGAAGCAGATTGTGTTTTTCTTGCATTTTCTTGCTTGTTTGAGATCTCTTGCATGTCTAAACTTCATGGATTGATACGTTGATGATTTGTGGATTATTCTTAAGCTGTTTCACCTCACACCCTTGCATGAACACAATTCTTCGACACGCGATTCTTGGTTTCTCATTGTTGAATGTTTATGTTTGCGTTGTTGATTAATTGACGCGATAAACATAATGCATACACACACTTGAATCATGTTACTTCCTGATTAATGCTCAAATTGCTGGATCTGTAATGCATGATCGTTTGTTTGCATCTACGTTTGCTTATGCATGTTGCTTTGATCAATGATTAGGAAGTGCAACCTTGTTGAATACACATGTTTGTGGATCGTTTACATGCCTTTAGTTTGTCCATGTCTAGTTGTTTGATGCTTAATCGGATGCATGCTTGTCATGATTAGACATTATTGAGACCTTGCTATGAACATTTGTTTGGATACAATGCATGCTGCCTTGTCTTTCCACTGCTGTCCTGATGCATGTGTGTTGTTGTATGTACTACTGTTTGGCTTTTTACACCCTTTCTTGTGCTGAATTATGTGCTGTTATAATTTGTCTTGCTTGTGTGCTGTCTTTAACTGCTGTGTTATTGCAGATGCGTTGTTGTAGCTGCTGTTGTTGCTCATTTTCGTCTTTCCTTCTTCATCCCTTTCACTCTTTCTCTTCCCATGAGTCTCAAGACTTGTTTAAGTCTTGGATTCACTCCCTTAGAGCTACCTAGTCCAACTTAATTTTCGATTAAGCTTGGAGTAGGATTAGCATTAGGCTTCCCGTTGCATGCTAACTTAGGTAGAAGTTCCCCCTTCAAACCACACTTAACCTTTAGGATCATCCATGCATGATAACAAATAGGATTGTTAGTCTCCCATTTAGACTTTTACCGTTCTCAACCTTTGAGTCTCTCTTCTTCTCATCTCAAAACAAAAGCAAAAACACTTAATAAAGGCATAACATAAATTGCATTTGAGCCTTTCATGTGAGAATAAGACAGTGAGGGGTCTTCTCGTACTTTCTTAGAATGTTTAGCATATGTCCCGTCTTGGGTCGATATGCGAGGCATTCGATCCTACGTGAAAGACTTAAATGCAATATGCGTTATACACACCAATAATCAAAATACTTCTTTCTAAAATACAAAAACAAACAAATTCTCTTCTCATCTCCTTCATTCTATTCCTTAAGGATTCGTCATGTCCGTTCTACCGCAAATAGGTAACGCCTAAGTCTCCATACAGCGAGCTGCAACACCTAACTGCTGGGATGCGCACTCTGACGTTTCCATTAAAAAACACAAACAAAGCAACCCTTGTTAAGCCGAACTACGTTTACTCTGATTCTTCTTTCTCGTCTGATTGAAGATACGTAGGCACGAGATGCGATA
Organism: Lathyrus tuberosus; assembly: GCA_022829125.1. Lineage (NCBI taxonomy): Eukaryota > Viridiplantae > Streptophyta > Magnoliopsida > Fabales > Fabaceae > Lathyrus > Lathyrus tuberosus. The sequence goes on along the minus strand of JALAZF010000044.1, from coordinate 8,697,995 downwards.
TCTCGATGAGCAACCTTTCCCTGTAGTCCGTCGAACTACGTTGACTCTGACTTTCCCATTGCACTGAGGGAATACATAGGCCTAGACAACGATAATGTCCTATCGAGTCACTTCTTTCTTTTTTCCCCTTCTCCTTTCTACCTTTCATTTCCAGTTCTCCAGTTAGCAGTTGATTTCCAGTTCTTTGCACCCTTTGATCGAGATAGCAAGCGTGGATCCCGTCGAGTACGACGGACGTGAAGGGGTGCGATAACCTTCCTTTCACGTAACCGACTCCCTTACCCTTTCTCTTTGGTTCGCGAGACCTTGTTCTTTCCTTTCTCCCGGGTTTGTGTAGCATTACCTTTCCCTTTCTTTGGGATAAAAATGCCTGGCTGGCGACTCTTCTTTCTTTCTTCCGGCCACTTTCGCGTTTGTACCAAGATGAAAATCTCGGGAGCGACAGGCTCTGATATGTAGCACCGGGTAGTCGGGGAGATCGTTTATGATTATGTGTATATGTATATGTTCTTTTGGATTGTACCTGCATGATTCTGTATATAACATACAAACTTTTATGTTATATATATATATATGAGATTTCAGTTGCAGATTTTCCGCTTTTATTCTGTATCTGAATTATGGGTGTTAGGAACTAAGTTCCTCTGTATGTGCTACCTGATTGTTGCATATCTAAATGAGTAGGTTGTTGTATTTTGTTTCAATTGATGTGACGCCTTAGTCTATGTCATGAATGTTTTTATTATACTCTGATTATTTGTTATCGCTTTATTTAATTTGGGGTCTAGATTAGGGGTGTTACATTAAGTGGTATCAGAGCCAGTCCGTGTCAGTTTGTGTCAGTTCATGCCAGTCCGTGTCGGTCGTTGTGTTTGGGTGAGTTGTTTGTTTAACCATAGTTACTGTTATTAGATATGAACAGAATATGGCTAGTAGGAATGATGCTGCTTTGGCTGCTGCTATGCAAGCTATGGCTCGGGCTGTGGAGGGTGCACCTAATGCTGGTGAGAATGATGAGTTCAGGAAGAACGAACCGCCTGTCTTCAAAGGGAGACATGATCCTGATGGTGTACAGATTTGGCTTAAGGAGATTGAAAGAATCTTTCAAGTGATGGACTGTGCTGAGGAAAATAAGGTGAGACTGGGTACTCACAAGTTGTAGGAGGAGGCTGATGATTGGTGGGTTAGTATGCGTCATGTGTTGGAAGCTAGAGATGAAGAGGTCACTTTGAATTTGTTTAGCAGGGAGTTTCTGAGGAAGTACTTTCCTGAAGATGTTAGAGGAAAGAAGGAAATAGAGTTCTTGGAGTTGAAACAAGGTAACATGTCTGTTATTGATTACACTGCTAAGTTTGTGGAACTTGTTCAGTTTTATCCACATTATGCTGAAGCAACTGCGGAGTTTTCCAAATGTGTGAAGTTTGAGAACGGATTGCATCCTGAGATCAAGCAGGAGATCGGTTATCAAAGGATTAGGTGGTTTTCGGATTTGGTGGATTGTTGTAGAATTTATGAGGATGATAGTAAAGCTCGTTCTACTCACTATAAGAGTGTGAACGAAAGGAAAGGGAAGCAACCGTTTCGTGGTGGTCCTTATGTGACACCAGCTGACAAGGGTAAGCAAAGGGGTAATTATGAGAAAAGGCCAAGTGGGGGAGGTATGTCTAATCCTCTGAGATGTTTTAGGTGTGGTGACTTAGGACATCGTCAGTTTGAATGTAGAAAAGATATGAGAAAGTGTTCCATTTGTGGAGGTTTAGGACATGTTGCAGCAGATTGTAAGAAGAATGTGGTGAAGTGTTTCAACTGTGGGGAACCTGGTCATATTAGTACGAAGTGTCCGAAACCAAAGCAAGCTCCAGCTGGTGGGAAAGTTTTTGCATTGGCAGGAACTCAGACTACTAGTGCAGACTGTCTGATCAGAGGTACTTGTTTTATTAATAGTATGCCTTTAGTTGCTATTATTGATACCAGAGCGACTCATTTGTTTATTTCTTCTAAGTGCGTGAAGCATTTGAATCTTTTGTTGTCTTCGATGGGTGGAGAGATGGTTATTGATACTCCAGCAATGGGGTCGGTAACTACTTCTTTGGTTTGTTTAAGTTGTCCTTTGACCATTTATGGTAAAGATTTTTAGATGGATTTGGTGTGTTTGCCGTTAGAGGGTTTAGATGTGGTTCTGGGTATGAATTGGTTGCAGTTCAATCGGGTTCATATTGATTGTTATCATAAGTTGGTGAGATTTCCTTCTCTTGAGGAAGACGAGGAATCGAGTTTCTTATCTACCAAAGAGTTGAAGAAACTTTTGGCGGATGAAGCTCAGTTGTTCAGATTATTTGCATCGTTGACCGTGGATAGTCAAGTTGTACTTGATGTGTTTCCGGTTATGCGTGAATTTCCAGAGGTGTTTCCGGGGGATATTTCAGATGTGCCGCTAGAGAGAGAGGTGGAGTTTTCTATAGATCTAGTTCATGGTACTAGACCTGTATCTATGGCACCTTATCGTATGTCGGCATCTGAGTTGGTTGAGTTGAAGAAGCAGTTGAATGAATTGTTAGAAAAGAGGTTTGTGAGACCGAGTGTATCGCCTTGGGATGCTCCAGTTTTATTGGTGAAGAAGAAAGATGGAAGTATGCGATTGTGTATTGATTATCGCCAGCTGAATAAGGTGAGATTAAGAATAAGTATCCTCTTCCGAGAATTGATGATCTGATGGACCAGTTGGTAGGTGCGTGTGTGTTTAGTAAGATTGATTTGAGGTCGGGTTATCATCAGATTAGAGTGAAAGAGGAAGATATTCAGAAGACAGCTTTTAGGACACGATACGGTCATTACGAATATTCTGTGATGCCGTTCGGGGTTTCTAATGCGCCGGGTGTGTTTATGGAGTATATGAATCGTATTTTCCATGAGCATTTGGATCGATTTGTTGTTGTGTTTATTGATGACATCTTGATTTATTCTAAGTCCCGGGAGGAGCATGCGGAGCATTTACGTGTTGTGTTGCAAATTTTGAAGGAGAGGAGACTTTTTGCCAAGTTGTCCAAGTGTGAGTTTTGGTTGTCAGAAGTGAGTTTTCTTGGGCATGTGATTTCAGGTAATGGTATTGCTGTGGATCCATCTAAAGTAGATGCAGTTCTACAATGGGAGGCTCCTAGATCTGTTACTGAAATTAGAAGCTTTTTGGGTTTAGCTGGTTATTATCGAAGATTCATTGAAGGTTTTTCCAAGTTAGCACTTCCATTGACCCAGTTGACTTGTAAAGGTAAAGCGTTCATTTGGGATATTCAGTGTGAGGAAAGTTTTAGTGAGCTGAAGAGAAGATTGACTACAGCTCCGATTTTGATCTTACCGAATCCTAGTGAACTGTTTGTGGTGTATTGTGATACGTCTTTGATTGGTTTAGGTGGAGTGTTGATGCAAGAAGGTAAGGTTGTGGCTTGTGCTTCGAGGCAATTGAGGATCCATGAGAAGAATTACCCTACTCATGATTTGGAATTAGCGGCTGTGGTTTTTGTGTTGAAAATTTGGAGGCCTTATCTCTATGGTGCAAGATTCGAAGTCTTTAGTGATCATAAAAGTTTGAAATACTTGTTTGATCAGAAAGAGTTGAATATGAGGCAACAGAGATGGTTGGAATTTTTGAAGGACTACGATTTTAGCTTGAATTACCATCCTGGTAAAGCTAATGTGGTAGCCGATGCGTTAAGCCAGAAATCTTTGCATATGTCCGCTTTGATGGTTAAAGAGTGAGAACTTTTGGAAGCATTTAGAGATTTGAGTTTGGTGTGTGAAGTGACATCTGACAGCGTGAGGCTTGGTATGTTAAAGGTCACTAATGATTTTCTGTTAACCGTTAGCGAGAAATAGAAGCTGAATGTGAAATTTATTGATTTGATGACGGTTGGAGACAAAGTGTGAATGGTGACTTTAAAGTGGATGATAAGGGTGTTTTGAGATTCCGAGGGAGAATTTGTATTCCTGATGATTCGGACTTGAAAAAGATGATTTTGGAGGAAGGACACCGGAGTAGTTTGAGTATACATCTGAGAGATAATAAGATGTATCAAGATTTGAAGAAGATCTTTTAGTGGTCTGGATTAAAGAGGGATGTGGCTCAGTTTGTTTATGCGTGTTTGACGTGTCAGAAGTCTAGGGTAGAACACCAGAAGCCTAGTGGATTATTGCAACCGTTGGATATTCCCGAGTGGAAATGGGACAACATTTCTATGGATTTTGTGACAGGGTTGCCGAATACACAGAGGGGACATAATGCCATTTAGGTAGTTGTGGATAGGCTGACTAAATCGGCGCATTTCATTCCGATTGACATCAGAGGTTGGCTGAGATTTATATCAGTGTGATTGTGAAATTACATGGTGTTCCGTTGAGTATTGTTTCAGATCGAGATCCGAGGTTTACTTCCAGATTTTGGGAAAGTTTGCAAAAGGCGTTAGGTTCCAAGTTGAGGTTGAGTTCTGCTTATCATCCGCAGACGGATGGTCAGACCGAGAGAACTATTCAGTCATTGGAAGATTTGTTGAGAGCGTGTGTTCTTGAGCAAGGTGGTGCTTGGGATAGTTATCTTGCGTTGGTTGAATTCACGTATAACAACAGTTTCCATTCGAGTATTGGGATGGCACCTTTTGAAGCGTTGTATAGAAGGAGATGTTGAACACCGTTGTGTTGGCATGAATCTGGTGAGAGTTCGGTGGTTGGACCAGAGTTGGTGCAACAGACTACGGAAAAGGTGAAACTTATTCGTGAGAAAATGAAGGCTTCTCAGAGTAGGCAGAAGAGTTATCATGATCGAAGGAGGAAAGATCTTGAGTTTCAAGAAGGCGATCATGTATTTTTGAGAGTTACACCGGTGACGGGTGTTGGTCGTGCATTGAAGTCGAAGAAGCTTACTTCTCGGTTTATTGGTCCTTACCAGATATCCGCGAGAGTGAGTGCTGTGGCTTATCGGGTGGCGTTGCCACCGAATCTTTCGAATTTACATGATGTGTTCCATGTTTCACAGCTTCGGAAGTATGTTCTGGATCCGTCGCATGTGATTCTGATGGATGAGGTTGAGGTATGGGAGAACCTCACAGTTGAGGCATTACCAGTAAGAATTTTGGATCGCGAATTGAAGCAGTTAAGAGGCAAGGATATTGCGCTTGTGAAAGTAGCATGGGGAGGCGCTGCTGAGGGCAATTTGACTTGGGAGTTGGAGAGTCGGATGCGGGAGTCGTATCCGGAGTTGTTCGTCTCAGGTAATATTTTCGAGGACGAAAATTTCTAAGTGGGGGAGAGTTGTAACGCCCCAGTTTTTGTTAGTTTTATTTAATCGAGTCGATTTAATTATTTTTATTATTATATTATTTTATTCTTGACTTTTATTTGATAATATATTATTTTTCATTGTTGTTATGTTTTATCGCGTTTTGAGAGCGTTTGCGAGATATTTGAGTGTAGGGGTATTTTGGTCATTTCACATATTTTCTTAAGTTAGAAACTTAAAGAGAAAGAAAAGAGAGAAAATAGAGAGAAAGAAAAAGAGAATGAAGAAAAGAGGAAAAGAGAGAAAAACTTGGAAAGGAAGAAATCTAATCAACCGACTATTGAAACACGATTAAATCGGGTAAGGGTGCGAAACTCGATTATCTTATACTTGTGTATGATTATGTATGTATGTATTTGGTTGAAATGGAATGTAGAACAAAAACCATAATATATTGAAATTGTTAGAAATTGATTCAAATTGTGTCTGAAATCATGTTTTGATGTTCCTAATTGCTGAGACATGTTAGATAGGTGTTGTTGTGTACTCTATTGGTAATTTTCAGGTGATTGGATGAGATTTGGGAGTGTTTTTGGTGGAATTTCGTAGCAGAAATTCTGCAGAAAATTCTGAGTTTTTCCCTGCCCATACGCGTAACACGCAGGGCAATACGCGTATTGGTTTGGGCAATACGTGTATGGCAAGGGGAATTTTGGGCATTACGCGTATGGAAATCCATTTTTCTCGGCCATCTGCTGATTTGCGTAATGGTACGCGTATCTGGCAAGGCAATACGCGTAACGTGTGAGGCATTACGCGTATGGAGCTTTTAGTGGGATTTTTGGGAGAATTTGGTCTCTACCCATACGCGTATCAACTTGGGCAATATGCGTATGAAATGGGCGAGTGAGCAAGGCAATACGCGTATGGCTCAGGGCAATACGCGTATGACCAGAGAGTGTGCAGAATGTTGTCATTTCGCGATGTCTTTTCTTTTTAATTCCATAACTTGAGTTCCGATTATCCTTTTTGAACATTCTTGGTATCGTTGGAAAGCTATTGAGATGTACTTTCTTATTATAATGGTTTTGAGATTGTTGGACGATTTAATTATGTCGGGAATTTGGAATAGTGTCGTTTTGTCGACTTTTATCGTCGTAATTGTGTGTAATTGATGTGTTTCATGCAATGTGCTTTTGATATGGATATCGTATGATTTGTGTGATGTTATATGATGTGAATGCATGTGATGACATGTTTTGATGATGGTTTGTGGCCTAAGGGCAAGTAAATGCAATGTGTTGTGTTTGGTTGTGAATGCATGATTATGGTTGCATATATGTGTGCATTTGAATGTCATGAGTCATTGTATGCCAAGCATCATGATATGCATTCTTGTGATGTCGTGTGCCCTAGTGGGTGTGAGCGACGAAATGGTTCCAGAGGGAATCCGCTATAACATCGTGAGCCTTATACCGAGAGGACCTAAAGCGATGATTATAGACGATCGTGAGCCTTATACAAAGAGGACCTAAAGCGATCGGATCATGAGCCTTATACCGAGAGGACCTAAAGCGATCCATAAACGTTGTGATCCTTATACCAAGAGGACCTAAAGCGATGGGGAACATCGTTTTCCCGACGGGGAGTTACACTAAGTAACAAGCGATGATTCCAATAGTTCTTGAGTGAACAAGTGATGAGAATGATGGATGGAACGGTACCGCATTGCATTTGCATAGAGTCGTTGTGTCGGTCTCTTTGCATTTGCATAAATCATGAATGGATTGATTTTGTGTGGAATTGTGAATGTAATTGATGTTGTTGATATATATATATATATATATATATATATATATATATATATATATATATATATATATATATATATATGTTGGTGATAAATGTATTGTGCGTGGTTGATATACCTTGGTGATGGATATATGAGATATGCATTGTGTTGTTTTGTATTTGAACTATGGTGTAAATTGTGGTGAGAACGTTTTGTATGTGTATTTTTGTGTTATTATATAATTGTATGCAATTATATTATGATTGTGTTTCTCACCCTTCTGCTGTTTCGAATGCTCTATGAGGCATTGCAGATTAGATGCTGGAGGTCTTTTTGTGAAGCTTAGGTCTTCATTCTTTTGTCGGTCGGCTCTGATATGTAGCACCGGGTAGTCGGGGAGATCGTTTATGATTATGTGTATATGTATATGTTCTTTTGGATTGTACCTGTATGATTCTGTATATAACAGACAAACTTTTATGTTATATATATATGAGATTTCAGTTGCAGATTTTCCGCTTTTATTCTGTATCTGAATTGTGGGTGTTAGGAACTAAGTTCCTCTGTATGTGCTACCTGATTGTTGCATATCTAAGTGAGTAGGTTATTGTATTTTGTTTCAATTAATGTGACGCCTCAGTCTATGCCGTGAATGTTTTTATTATACTCTGATTATTTGTTATCGCTTTTTTTAATTGGGGGTCTAGATTGGGGATGTTACACCTCCACCGCTGTTGATCGCGACCTTCCACCGCTGACCAATACCTCCCTGTTACCGCTGCCGACTAGTTGCAACATTGGATCGCCGCCGCACCCCTCCATTGATTCTCGAATTTTCCAACTTTTCTAAGATTTTAAAATTTGGCCTTTTAATTGATTTTATATTTTATTTTTCATGTTTTTGCCCAGAAAAACACAGATCCATAGCCACAGAGAATTATATACCATAATCGAATTATTATAATTTTTCCATAAGGCGTAATCACAATGCATCACACAACAACAATCCATCAACAAGGCAAAAAGGCACAAAGGAGAAACCTACACATTTATTATAAATTCACCTGATGTAAGGTGTCGCAGCGTGAAACAAATATGACCATGAGCGCAATAATTTATTTATGTAAGGTGCCACCGAACTTTATTTATTCCAAAAAAGGAAAGGGAAAATATCGATAAAACCCTTAAAAGATGACAAAGACATGGTCGTCGCAACCAAATGGGGTTCAGGAGTCGATTATACAAGGGGAAGGTATTAGTACCCCTCACATTCGTTGTACTCAACAAGACCCATTTAGTTAGATTTGAGTTTAGAATGTTAGTGTATGTTATTTATTTTCTTCAACTGATAAAGATCAAGCAAGATACATAAAATGGTTCGTAAAAGGTTTTTATTAGGGTGCTTGACAAGATGGTGGGTCTTGAACCTATGAATCCTTAGGTACAATGAGGAATTCAAAGCTTCGTAGTTTAGGCTAGATAAAAGATATTTTTTTGGGTTTTTTGTTATAGTGTTTGACGAGACGTTGAATCTCGCTCCTACATATTCTTATGTGCGATGGGGAACTCAAAGTTACATAGTTCTTGGTAGCAAATGAGTATTGGTTGATTGATTTTAGTGAACAAATTTTTAGGTCGCATTCTAGTGGTTAAACATTGCTTGTGTGCTCGCGCATGGGAGGCTTACGCGTTTGTGTGTATCACAGTAGAAACGATCCTGCTTGATCGTGTTCTAGCAGTTTAACATTGCTTGTATGCTTGCACATGAGATGCTTAAGCATTTGTTTGTATTGCGGTAAAATGGATAAAATATTGTTCGTTTGCAAAAAGAATTTCGATCGCGCGGGGGAAAGAAAATAAGTTTGATCTGTTGGAGTTTATTTTTGAGTGGATGATGATTGCTCAAATGGTCGAGTTAGACAACTCGTATCCAAACAATCGGGGAAAAGAATAGTAGATACTAGACCATTTCCTTTTCATCCTTTAGATTGCAAAAGGATTAGATATTGTTAAGGTGTTTTGAATAGACAGTGAATACTCGAACGACCGAGCTATACACCTCGTATTCAAGTATTCGGGGAAAAGAATAGTAGACACAAAATTGTTTCCTTTTTTGTCCAATTTATTATTAAATTAAGATCGCTTAAGTTTTGATTATGAAAGTGGTTTGAGATGAATCAGGTTAGAAGTTTTTAATGGACGATGATTGCTCAGATGGTCAATTAGACACCTTGTATCCAAACAATCAAGCAAAAGAATAGTATACACTAGACCATTCCTTTTTCATATTTTGTGAAAAGTCGTTCAAAAATGACCAGGTATTTTGAATGAAAGACAAATAATCGAATGGCCGAGCTATACACCTCGTATCTAAGTATTCGGGGAAAAGAATAGTAGACACTAGATCGTTCCTTTTTCATCTGAACTATTGTGAAAATGGTTTACTCGAGTTGTGAAAATGGGTTTGAAGAAAAATCATGCAAAATAATAATAAAAAGTTGACACGCGAGAGTAAAAAACTTAAAGATGCGAATTGAAATAGTGTGCACAAGTTAAAATGTGAGGTTGCAAAATGGACCTGGTCCGGACCTGGAATGGACCTCGTATTACACTTGAATTTTTGAGCTAGTAGAAAGTCAACAAAGAATGTAAATGAAAAGATATTTGTTGTGAGCTAGCATTAATGAAGTGTTTTAAAGAGCATTAATGATGGAGCATCGACAGAATAATAACGAGGGATAGGATGAACCATTGACACATGTATATGTGGTTTGGAGGAATCTCAGGGATAAATCCCAAAGACCCGGATCGCTGGAAAACATGTCTAGAATCTCGAAAAGGGAAGTCGACAGAGGCCATTATTTCATCAAGAAGACCAGTCGACTGAACCACGTAAGGTGAAAGACTTAGTAAATATACAAGTCAAGAGTCCTTGATTGTCATCAACGACAACATGTTGGAGCGGTTACCATCAGGGGTTCGTGAGGAAGTTGGAAGCAGTTACAACTCAACATGGGTTTACACAGATAGTATTATGGATAACATGTAAACACACTGGTGGGAACTTGAATATTGAACGTTGAGTAAATGCAGCAATCTCCTAGTGGTCATAACTGTTGTCGACAATTACTTTGTAAATAGAATAAATAGAAGACTCATACATGGGATCAGAGGTCGCAAAATTTCATACATACTCTTTATACCACTGAAGTACCCAAGCCAAAGAGCAAAACAGTTTAGTGAGAAACATGTATGCGTTTGCGTCCATTTTTTTCATTAGTCTTATGTTTCCTTAAACTGGACATGTACTTTTACTTTTGATTTGTTTAATTTCATTTATTTCATTTTACCTTATCATTTTTCACAACCCGACTTTATTTAAAGTCTTTTTCTACACTGTTATCATTCACGCGATGACTGCATTCAATTCACACGCACGTGTGTTCACATAAATAATTTGCATAAATTATTTGTAGATTTTTCGAGTTAATCTCACAGACTTTCTAAACTCGTGATTTTTTTTACCAAAAACACCGGTAAAAAAAATTAGCACGCCCAGTGGGACCTTTTTGTGCGAATACTTTTGCAGAAAAAAGGCGTCTTACGTTATTTTCTTTGTAGTGTCTCTTCATTTGCGAGGTCTTGTGTTGTATGTACTTGAGGAGTGGTAAGCAACTTTCCAAAATGTCTCGTAAAAATCAAACCTCTTCCCAGAGTAATACTCCAAACCCAAAAGCACACCCGACGGTTACTAGAGTCGACAATTCTGTGGCTCCAACCTCAGTAGAGGAAAAGCCCAATGCCATAAGCCAAGTAGTGGCGTATTCCATACCTCCATATGTGGAAGTGGCATCACCATAAACGCCAACCGCACCAACCTTTTCTAGGGAAGTACGAAATTTAGGAGACCAAAGCCCTCCTTATTTAGGTTTCTCGTTACCTCAGAAGGAAGAACCATATGGCATGCCAACTGCAATGATGACAAGCCTGCACCCTTGTACCTCAGTATATTTTGAAAACGTGATGGCAACATCATCACCCTTTAATCCATATTTGGATTTAGCGTCCACTATGGGAAACTTTATCCAACTAGGACAACCACCAGGAGGTATGGGGTAATTTACTCCTCAGGGTGCTTTGCCCTTAACTAATAAATCTCTTCAAGTCATGAGACAACTAATGGATGAAAGAAACCATGATATGGTCCACATAATTACGCAATAGATAGGCAACATGTTTAGCCCACTTATAGAAATCACGAATATGAGTTATCAACAATTAGCCCACCAAACAGGTAGGATTAATGATTTTTTCGGTGCACCACCAGCACCACCGATCCTAGTCCCTAACGTTCCTCAGGGGGCTAATCTCCTAGAAAATAGGGTTGTCGAAAATCGTCAAGGGCTAGAAGGCCTCGACATGGTCCTGGTTCAACAGAACCAAGATGCTAACCAAGTCTTGAGACAAGCCTGATAGGAAACTATAGGGGTATAGGATAATATCATTAACGTCGTCGAACACGTTTTGGTCCAAAATGGCCTTAACGTGGGCCTCCCCATACCAAATTATATATCCCCATTGTTTGAGTATGTAAGGAAAACTGAATTTCCTATGGGCTAGAAAGTCCCGAAGTTCACCAAGTTTGCATGTTTTACGTAAGTTACAGAACATGAATTGGTCGAACTAGCAACAGGGGGTCTTGACTACTCCATTAGGAAGAAATTAGACACCTAATACTTAAATACTTAAGAGACATGGCCCAGTTGACCGATTGAAGGCTGAGAAAGCTAGAATCTCCAAGTTCGGTAAAAATAAGGTGGCTTATGTCGAAGTCGACAACATAGGGAATTCATCTGACTCAGAGTATGAGTATGTGGAGAAAAATAAGGTTAATGTGGTAGAATTAAAGCCAGGGCCTCCTTACACATGAAAATTGCTGAAACCCTCAAACGGGAAGAATCCCGTTGAGCCCAAAAATGAAAAATTCATTGCTAGAACATATACCTTTGAGGTTAATAAGTGTAACGAAATCTTTAATTTATTAGTTGCTGATGGACAGATTGTTGTTCCTAAAGGGGCTAAGGTCCCACCATTAGAACAAAGAAAGAAAAAAGGTTTTTGTAAATTCCATAATTCATTGGGTAATAAAACTTCTCAGTATGTACTTTTCAAGGATCTAGTGCAGAATGCTCTTAAGGATGGAAGACTCAAGTTTTCTGATAAGTAGAAAGCACGCCCAGAAGAGAACAGTGAAACGAAAGCATATGCTCTCTTTGTCAAGCCAGTAGACATCATAGTGGTCGACACTGTCGACGAATCGGGGGCAGAAGACAGCAAAGCAAACTATGAAAATCAAGCAGGAAAGGTTTATCCCAAAGTTTAAGAGGATTTGGTTGACTTTTTGAATTAGTTTTGGTTGAAAGATTCAAAAGTGATGGTGTATCCCAGGTGTAGCTCTGTGTTTGACAAAGAAGCTGCTAAAGAGTTGGTGAGGATAAACTCTTACCAAGCTAAAAAGTTTATCCAACATGATAAACCCAAAGGGCTTTTCTTTAGCAAAGGGAAAGGTCCAACAAAATTCCAAGGTAGGACCTATGTTCCCTCTGCAGATGCATCTCCTAAAGAATGGTTACGCATTGCCAAGAAATCGACGACATATGGGGGAAAATGGAAAGTATTCAATGTTGGTTATGGTTCCTCATACTAAGACAACTCTCAAGTTTTGAAGAAGTACTCTTATGTCTTGCAAAACTAGATGGGAAAAACCCTATGACTAGAACTCAATGGAGGAGACACCAGAGGAACAAGAGAGCTGTACGAGAGGCTTGGAAATCTAGAGAAGTGATAACATTCAATATGTCAAAAAAGGCCAAGCTAGTCGATGACCTGTAAAGAAAAGGTTGTTTCCCTCTCTGTCACCAATAAATAAGGAGAAAGCAACAAAGGATAAAGCAATCGAAGATGTCGACATGGAAACAGATAACTTCGACTTAGGGTAGCTGTAATTAGATATCATTGTAATATGATACTTGTTTTGCTTTTAGAGTACGACACAATCACAAAAATAATTGAGGAAGAAAGTCTTAATGAAGAGCTAGCTAATCATAAACCTCTGTGTTACTACATAATGAATGACAGTTTAGTGAATGAAGACCGCACCATTTTTGAAAAGCCAGACATGGCCATGCAGCAACACCTTAAGCCTTTGTATATAAGGGCCAAGGTAAAGAACGTAGAGATCAACAAGGTTTTGATAAACTAAGGAGCATGTGTCAATGTTATGCCTCAGTCCTTCTTGGAGAAAATAGGAAAATTTACCACATATTTAGCCTGCAACAACATGGTATTGTACAACTATGAAGGAAAAACCAGTAAACCCTTAGGGGTTATTCAAGTCTACGTAGTGGTAGGAAATACCATAAGGTCACCACTGTTCATGGTGGTTATGAAAAAAGCAAACTACAACCTATTATTAGATAGAGAGTGGTTGCACAGAGTAGGATGTGTACTCTCATCTATGCATCAGAGGATCACCATTTGGAAGCCCGATGTGATTGCCAAACATATCAAACATATCAAAGTTTTTTCAGGGCACATGTCAATCACATCGACAGACTTAACTTTGACCAGAAATTGGCAAATATTTCACCATGTAAACCTACCGGAGAAGGTTTTAACTTTTAAAGAATGTGAGGTCTACTACACAGTGATCTACATCCTTAGTACGAGTTTACTTGGGAAAATAAAACTGTCGGAGGGTACAACCGATGGTATGAATTTGATGAAGATCATGTTTGAGTCAAGCATGTTGGCTTGGATTTCGGCCTATGTGGTTGAAAACAAGATATTAGCGGCCTTGGAGGCCGAATCTCAATAAATATTGGCTGTCGAAGCCATTAAGTCTGAGAACTCTCAGGAAAATCAATCAGGCTCTACCGGCCAAACAATAGCTTTAGAAAGCCGGAGGCTAGATTACATCTATGATGATGAGCCTTTGGGGTTCGAGAAAGACCCAACGATCTTGACCAAGAAAATGCAGGCGCAAGATCCTTTAGAAGAGATAAACTTGGGAGATGGGATGACAAAAAGGACGACATACATTAGTGCCAAAATCGCCCCACAATTGAAAGTAGAAGTAGCTGAAGGAGTTCAGATATTGCTTTGCCTGGGCCTATGATGAAATTTCTGGACTTAGTCGCGATTTATAGAATTAAAGCTTTTGATCAAACCTGATAAGAAGCTAGTGAAGCAAACCCTAAGAAGGTTTGCACCAGGAATCATGTCGAAGATCAAAGCTGAAATCGAGAGATTGCTTCGAAACAAGTTCATCAGACCTGCCAGGTATGTCGAATGGCTAGCTAATATTGTTTTAGTTATTAAGAAAAATGGCACCCTCAGAGTCTGCATAGACTTTAGAGATCTTAAGGTTGTCACTCCTAAAGACAAATATCACATGCAAGTGGCTGAGATGTTGGTCGATTCGACGACTAGATTCAAATACCTCAGTCTCTTCGATGGATACTCTGGTTACAACTAGATTTTCATTGAAGAGGAAGACATAACAAAAATGGCATTTTGATGCCCATGGTCCTTAGGCACATACAAATGGGTAATGATTCCTCTTGGCCTGAAGAATGCTGGTGCCACTTACCAAAGAGTAATGAACTCGATGTTTCACGACTTCAATAAAATATTCATGCAAGTATACATTGATGGCATAGTTATCAAATCTTTATCTGAGAATGGATACCTTGACCATCTTCGACAATCGTTCAAAAGGATGAGGAAACATGGGCTTAAAATGAACCCATTAAAATGTTATTTTGGTGTTCATGCAGGGGATTTTCTTGGCTTTGTCGTCTATAAGAATGACATATAGACAAATTCATACAAGACAAATGCCATACAAAATACCGAGACTCCAACCAACAAAAAACAATTCCAATCCTTGTTGGGAAAAATCAACTTTCTATGAAGATTCATTTCGAATCTGAGTGGCAAGACAAAAGATTATCACCACTAATAAGTTTAAATAAAGAAGAAGGTTTCATGTGGGAAATAGAACATCAACAAGCCTTCGATGAGATTAAGAGGTACCTATCAAAGCCTCTAACGTTGTTACCTCCTATGAGGAACAATGCTATGAAGTTGTACATTGCTGTATCTGAGTCGATAATTGGGAGTAAGTTAGCCCAATAAGATGATGATGGCGTCGAAAGTGCGTATATTATTAAAGTTGAATCATGAATGATGCTGAGATTAGATACACTATGGTGGAAAAATTGTGTTTATCATTATATTTTTCTTGTACCAAACTCAAGCATTATATAAAATCTTCAGATGTGTTTGTTTATTCACACTTTGACACAATTAAGTACATGTTATCGAAACCAATTTTACATAGTTGATTTGGAAAATGGGCATTAGCCTTAACTGAATATTCTTTAACTTACACGCCCTTAAAGGCCATGAAAGGCCAAATTATTACTGATTTCATCGTGGATAATGCAGTAACAGAAATAGCGTAAAACTATGTTGTGTTCCCGGCATGGAGACTATATTTTGACAATTCCACTCATTCCAAGGGAACGAGCATGTGAATTTTCATTTTGTTCCCAGAAGGAATTCCAACTAAGTATAAGTTCAAGATCAACGACCATTGTTCCAATAATAAGGCTGAATATGAAGCCTTGATAACAAGTCTTATAATATTATTAGACTTGGGGGAAACCAAAGTCGAGATCAGGGGTGACTCTAAATTGGTAATCAAACAGTTAACAAGATAATACAAATGCATTAACGATAATCTATTAATATACTTTGTCAAGGAAAATTCAATGCTTAAATGATTTGAAACTGTGGATATTGAACATGTACCACGAATAAAAAACCAAGAGGCCAACGATTTGACCCAAGTAGCCTTAGGCTACAAGGTAGCAAAGAGAAAATTAAAGAACTTGACTAAAGTGAAAGACAAACTGGTATCGAATAGCTTATCTGACCAGAGTTGTTAATGCCAAAACTGATGGGGGCAGAGAAGTTACCATAAAGTTTTGAAACTTTTGCCGTCGACAGCATATCAAACAATGACTGGCAAAGGGAAATTATTGGGTTCCTTAGAAACCAAACATGAACAACGAATTAAAAAACGAAATTCAAGGCATTAATTTACGTCATTATTGGGAACAAGTTGTTAAAAAAGACTCCACAAAAGGTGTTGCTCAAATGTATTATTGAGAGCAAAACTTGGCAATTTCGGACACCCATAGCAGATCGTATGACGCTCACCAAGCAGGCCACAAGATGAAGTGGTTGTTATATCAACAAGGGGTATACTAGCCCACCATGTTGAAAATTTGCATCGAGTTCGCTCAAGGATGTCAAAAGTGTCAAAAACATGGAGGAATACAACATGTACCCGCCAGTGAATTACATTAGATCATCAAGCCATGGCCATTTAGGGAATGGTTGTTAGACCTAATAAGTGAGATTAAACCCGCGTCTTCTAAAAGCCATATACATGTCCTAATGGGCATTGATTATTTTACAAAATGTGTCGAGGTAGTGCCTCTGACTAACGTCAACCAAGACAATGTGATTCACTTTATACTATAACAACTGACTAAGGTTGAGTGTTCGTCGGAAGAAAAGTAATGGAGTTTTTCGCAGAGGTGGGAATAAAATTCCTAAAGTCGACCCCTTATTACGCACAAGCTAACGACCAAGTAGAGGCTCTGAACAAAGTTATCATAAGTTTGATAATAAAGCAGATAGGCCAAAAGCTAAGAAGTTAGCATAAGACATTGAATCAAGCACTTTGGGCTTGGAGAACTTCTCCCAAAGTAGCCACAAATTCTACACCTTTTCGACTTACGTTTGGCCACGATGCAGTCTTTTTCATTAGTATTTTATTTCCTTAAACGGAACACGTACTTTTACTTTTACTTTGTTTAATGTCATTTATTGCATTTTACCTTATCATTTATCACAACCTGGCTTTATTTAAAGTCTTTTTCTACGCCGTTATCGTTCACGCGACGATAGCATGCAATTCACATGCACGTGTATTTGCACAAATCATTTGCTCAATTTGCTTTGGAGATTTTCGAGTTAATCTCATAGACTTTCTAAATTCGTGATTGTTTACCCAAAACACTAGTAAACACTTGGTCTAGACCTTGTCGCGTATTGACGCAAGGTCATGAATTCTCTTGTAAGGCTGCGAGTTCTTTTGCAAGGCCACAAATTTTCTTGTAAGGCCACAGATTCTTTCTAGGTTGACCTTGGTAGTGTTGTGTGGAAGCCTATATACAAGGTAGGAGTTCTTCTTAATCTTTAGACAGTTCATCACTCAAGAAATCAGTGGGACCAAGGGTGATTGCCACATACGAAGACTGTGAGCATATTGGTGAAGCTGGAAGATTCAAGAAGCAAGAATCAAGTAAAGATTTTGCAGAGAGTTTGACGTCAAGGTTGTGTACAAGTTAAAATCCAAATAAGAGATTTATATTTCTCAGCATTATTATGGATTGGTGATTGCATGAATCCGTGTAATATTTGTCAAAACATAGTGGAAGAAAAATTTCAATGGAAAGATAGAGTCAAACCACTATACACTCCGATGTACTCTCTCTCCATCTATTGCATTTAATTTTCATCGACTGTTTCATGTTTAGGTTTTCGTTTCTTAGTATAGTTTATCGTCAATTCCTATTGGTACCGATTTATTACGTAATTGTAGATTTTGTTTGAATTGGAACCTAAATGAGTTTTAGTGGTGATTAAAATCTATGGAATCACTACTACAGAAAACACATATAATGGAGGTTGTGAAACACATATAATGATGATTTCACATTTGTTGTTAGGTAGCGTGTGATTGTATGTATGTTGGTTTGCACAATGGGCGAGTGACCGTGGTTATAAGGTAGGTAGCGTGCATCTTATAACAACGAGTAAGGAAAACGACCGTTCTGAAATAATTTATAGGTCCTGGGTTCAAATCCCAACAATGCCATTCTTGCGTTTTAACATTTCACCACAGTTATATGTTCCAATCGTGGTGGTATGTGTAAGAGTTTATTATAAAATATGGGATTACGTGTTTTCCCCTGCCCCTCATAACCATATACAACCAATCAAATAGATTTTTGAGATAATAATAATAAAAAAATTAAATTATTCTTGACAAACAACTTAAACAATCAAATGCTTTTCGAATTACATGCATCTTGTAATTCATGATTTCCTCATTAACCCATATAATTATATTTAATCCCAAATTCTTCAAAGTAATGATGATGAATGCATGTCTTCGAAGTCTTTTACACAAAATTTGATTTCTTTTTTTTTTCTCTCCTAGTTTATGCAAACATCAACTTTAGTGTGAAAGACTCATACTGACATTCATTTATCATCATTGTTTTGAAGAATTTGTGGTATTGAATCAAATTCTGTAGGCTAAAGAGGAAATAATGAATTACAAGATGCACGCAATTCGATAAACATTGGATCATCTAAGTTGATTTTCAAGAATAATTTAATTTTTTTGATTATTATCTAAAAAATCTATTTAAATGAATGCAAGTTCAATGAATGGTTAGTGAAACAAGCAATCACATATGATATAACAAACTCACTAACAACATTTATCATCAAAAACATCAATTAATTAACATAGATTATAAGAACTTGATAACTAACCTTTCCTAGAAGCTATGAAGAGGATAAAGTAGACGAGATAGTAGAAAACATGTGTTCACTATGGGAATATTATATGAAAGACTCATATAATATTTTCACAGCAAACACAAGTTCACAACTCTCTTAGATCCATGTTCACACAAGCATCCACATCAGTGATAAGTAAAAAACCATAACCACTTGCTAGCTATAACATCAACAACAATATCAACAACATGCAACAATATTTATCAACAATATACATACCTTTAATTGAAAAAATTCGTGGAAAATTAAGACAAACCATCATGTGAACCATACCTATTGTATGCAAACTTGTAAAATGAAAGGAGGAAGAAACTGAGGAGAAAGCTGTAAACTTGTATTAAATTTAAATTGATGTCATTCTAGGTCTATCACACAAGTTTGCATCTTTCACTTCAGCTTCATCCTCTCTTATATTTTTTCTTCATAACAACACAAATCAATTGTAATCCTACACACACCATGAAAAAAAACATGTTAACATAGCAGTACATTGTAATCCAACAAAAGGTTAACTAGCAATACATTGTAATCCAACAAAAATTTATCTACATACATGGTTAACATGTGATCCAACAAAGGTTAACTAGCAATACACTGTAATCCAATAAAAATTAAATCAACATGTTAACATGTAAAACATAACAAGGTCTTCAACCCTCATGCCTAGTTGAATTCGTGCGGTTCTTAAGCTCTTCATCTGATTCAGAACCAGTTACATCTAGATTCATTAGATCCTCCACAATAGCCTTTACCTTCCTTATCTTTTCAGGGTTAAGATTCTTGATAAGAATCTTCTTATAGCCCGTTCCACCAGATGGTTACACAACCTTCATGTGATCCTTAATAGCTTCAACTTTCTTGGCATTGTTCAACCATAACTCCAGCATATCAATAACCTCCTTTGAAGCCTTAATCTCATGGACAAGTTTTCTCCCACTATTCATGTTGAGAGAAGGATCTGAAATCTGAGAGAAGGATCTGAAATCTGAGAGAAGGATCTGAAATTTGAGAATAGGATAAGTTTAAATGGTGTCAA
This sequence comes from Lathyrus tuberosus, assembly GCA_022829125.1. NCBI lineage: Eukaryota > Viridiplantae > Streptophyta > Magnoliopsida > Fabales > Fabaceae > Lathyrus > Lathyrus tuberosus. The sequence continues at coordinate 8,678,171 of JALAZF010000044.1, read as the reverse complement.
AGTGAACGTAAGGAAGAGAAACTCATTTTCAAAACCTAAACCTAAAGCATATCCAAACCAACAACAAAACATGTGAAATCGAAGTAAATAATATAAAAATCATGTGAAACATACAAAAGCAAAAAACACATAAACTCTCGAACAAGAAGAAAATCATGTGAAAATCATGTATGAAACATAACAATAACATACACGAAAATGAAAGAATAAGGAAGAAGAAGAATACCTTTATGTATGAAGAACAAGGTTGATGTTATACTGTAGAATAGGAAAGATAATGACAAAGAAGAAGAGAGAAAATGCGTGCTAGGGTTTTACGGTGAGTGATACGGCAATACTGTTAAGAAGTGAGAGCTAATTTGTTTATATATGGGTAAACAATTTCATCACGGTCGTATTCAAAAACTGTGGTGATATATATAAGTACAAATATATATATATATATATATATATATATATATATATATATATATATATATATATATATATATATATATATAAGTACAACAGTCATTGTAACGAAAAAAAATTGAGCTGGGATTCAAACCCTGTCACTCCATGAATGTATAATCACAGTTAAATAGTTTGACCATAATGCATTGTCTTTTAGTCAATATAAAAAAAAACAAAATGCGTCCAAAAAAGAGGTATTACCACGATTAACTGTCAAACCGTTCTAATTTAGTGTTACCAAAAGTATATTTTGTAGTAGTGACTAGTGGTGTTAGAATCATACAATAATTTAATTTATGTAAAGGGTACATCTCGTGTAATTTATAATTTATCAATTTGATACAACTGACAACTTTTTGTGTATTGTCTTTGAACAATCTATGGTATTTGTGAATTATGTATTTGTAATTGAGATTGATTTCCAATACAAGCATAAACTCTTTATTTTCGTTTAAGACTTCTACACGTTTGAAAAAAATCTGATATTACTTTAAAAAACTAGTCAGTTTTTTAAAAGGGTATATTCACATCCTCTAGAACGTTTCTCTACTCCATATTCCTACACAACACACTTTTCATTTTTTTTTTTTGATTCTTGAATAATTTGTTCATCATTTTCACCATTTTCTCCAACCTCAAAACACATCAAGTTACTTATAACAAAATTATCAATGTTATTCATCTATCTTCATTATTCTCTTCCTACACATTGTTGATTTATTTGGTTCAAAATTTAGAAAAAAGAAAAGTTAATGACAATAGATACATAGTACTCAAAGAATCTATTCAAGCTTTCGTTTAAAAGGTGTTTATTTATAAAATTCAGACGATCTCAAAAAGTCTTTTATACATCATTGATTCTTGAAGTTTTATATGTTATGATTTACTACAACGTGCTTTGCATTCTATAATAATATGAAGAAATTAAGCAAGAGAATTTATAAGACATCAATTTGTTCTTTGATTGAATGAACATCAATCATTTAAAGTTTTTCAAGAACACACAAAATTTGCTGATATTTTCATTTTCTTCTTTTAGCCTAATCGGCATTGTAGCTAATGTCCAAAAGAAAATAATAAATAAGCAAAATCCATTCATTTAACCTATTTGGCCTTCTAACTTCTATTCTTACAAAAATAATGGTTAAGAAAAAAATCATTCTTTCGCCTGATTAACATTCTAACTATGCATAAAGAAAATGAATATTTGAGCAAAATTCTTTCTCTTATCCCTATTGACATTTAACTTCTATCTAAAAAAGAGATAGTTGAACCAAATTCTCTCCTTTTGACGAGTGATTTTTTTTGGCATTTTTTGTGGGAGACTAATAGAATATAGAAGTTATTTGACTAGTTGGTTAGTTAGAGTTTTCTATAAGTTATTTAGTTTGTTAATGTCTTACAATCTTTATTCATAGAGTATCTCATGTAACCATTTTTAATCCCTTCAACAATGTAATATCATATTTTCAATATAATTTAATACAATGAACTCATTTCTCATTTTCAATTTTATATTCATAAATTTTTATTTAATTCATAAAATTAATATCTTAAGTATGTGTTTGAATTTCTGGTGAGATCTAGGATTCTTATATCATGTAATGACACCTTTATTATCACAATAAAAATCAATGAGATCCAAAAAATAAACTATACATAGTTATGTAATTAATTTATTGATCCAAACAACCTCTTTTGTTGCATTTAAGGCAACACTATACTTAACTTGTGCAGTAGAATCATCAACTATTTCTTTCTTTAAACTCTTCAAGGTCACAACACCATCATTTAAACAAAACACATAATCAGATTGCAATTTAATGTCATCTCTATGTGTTTGAAAGCTAGTATCAGTGTAACCTATTACAGCAAGCTCTTGTTGATCTTCATATGTAACAAATAAATCCTTATAGTTTTTCTTAAGTACTTAGGGATATTTCTAAGAGCAATCCAATGACCATCATAAAGATCAAACTATCACCTGTTCGTTGTGCTCAAAGTAAAGTCGACAAAAATGGACTAGTCCATATGGGCCGGCCCGTCAAACTCAAAAAATCATAGGACTTGGACCTTAAAATTAGAGTTCATATTTTCAGTGCTTTTTTAGTACGACCCTAGAAAGCTCGCTACCCATAATGGCTAGCCCGTATGGGCCGCAGGTAGCCCGTTAGATCCGCTTAACTATAAATTCAAAATAAAAATAAAGTGATATATATGTTCTCTCACTCCAAAACAGCGCATTGATTTTTCTCACCTCACTATGTTTTATCTTTATTCTATTCCATCTTTCTCTTTTAAATATTATACATTAATATATTCAAATTAGTATTTAGTTATTTTATGTTTTACTTCAAAATTTCTTCATATTCTATTAGTTTTTCTTATGTTAAATACTTGAGTATTATTTTATACAATTTAAACATGCTTTAACACATTATAGTATTTATAAAAAATTATATAATACTTAATAATGTATTATATTTAAAATAATATATTTTTTTATTATATTTATAATAAATATTATGTAGTTTTATTTTAATTTAGTGTAAAAATTAATATAAAAAATATCTCGTTCAGGGTTGGGTAGCCTGAAGCATATAAAGGGCTGAGTTAAGGTAGTAATTTTTGAGCTCATATTACAACAGGATTTTTTGGCTCAATCCTATAAAGCCTGAGGCCCGTCAGGACCGATCCTTTTAGAGTTGGGTAGCTCGTTTTGACAACTCTAACTCAAATCATACAAGTCATCTAGTCGAGTACACAATATGACAACATGATAGATCTAATTTCAAATACAAATAGAATCTTATTCATGCGATCCATTTCTTCTTTCGTTAAAGGGGGTTGTATTTTTGACAAACACACACCATGTGACATGGACATAAATCATTTTTTGGAATCATACATATTAAAAGGTCTCATCACTTTATGTATGTATGTATTATGACTTAAGATGAACAACATTTGAGATCTACCTCTATAGATCTTTATTTCTAATTCATATATATATATATATATATATATATATATATATATATATATATATATATATATATATATATATATATATATATATATATATATATATTCACCCGAATCTTTCTTAGAAAAATAATTTTTTAAAGAAGTTTAATTTGTTGCAAGGTAGAGATGTTATTTCTAATAAGTATTATGTCATCCATATATAACGCCAGAAATACAAATATGTTCTCAGTCAAATTATTTACATTTTATTCACACTTGAGTAATAGTGATATGTTGTTAAATATTGTTCACTATTTATAATATTAAATAGAATATTTAACATTATTATCAATGTTACAAGAATTTACATGGTCACACACATAAAGCATTGACAATGAAACAAATGATTAAATTAATTAAGATTTAATAGATTTTTATTTATTATTATTTAATACCTTAAAAGATATAGGTTTAAATATGTTTGTCGTTCTCCTAAATATCTCAAATTTCGTTTTTAGTCCCTTAAAATATTTCCTTCAAAGAATGGTCCTCCTAAAATTTTTTCCCACACTTTTGGTCCATAATACTAAAACTGTTGCTAATTCAGTCGCTAAGTTCAAAATCGTCGTTAATTCTTTCGCTAAGTTGTAAAAATCATCGCCAAGTTGCAGGAGAGACCAAAAAAGTGAATTAAAAATTTTAGGAGGACCATTCTTTGAAGGAAATATTTTGCGGGACTCAAAACGAAATTAAAATATTTATGAAGACTGTAAACATATTTAACCCAAAGATGTATAACTTATTTGATTAAATATGATTCAATTAAATAAATGTGAGTTGACAACTAATTGAATTAATTATTATTTAATTAAAAATTAATTAAATATAAATAATATTGAGCTTATTTTGAAAAAGTTTAAAATAAGAGTATTAGGGTTTTAGTAGTCCACTCTTCAACTACCTACCTAAGAATATAAACTACACCCAAACTCCCTAAAATAACCTTTCAGTCAAATTTCATTTGCACTACATAAAAGCCCTTTAATGTAATTTACTAAATCAATATTCATTGTCCAATCATAGGACCCCATTTTGACAAGTGGCACAATTTTTTTGAATTTCTTTCTCTCTCACTCCTCTTCCCTCTTTTCCTCTTTCTCTCTCTCTTTCTCGTCTCCCAAATCTCTCTCTCTTTTTCCCTTTTCTTTCTCTCTTTCTCGTCTCCTAGATCTCTCTCTCTCTCTCTCTCTCTCTCTCTCTCTCTCTCTCTCTCTCTCTCTCTCTCTCTATGTTCTTTCCTCTCCCCCCCCTATTTTTTCGTCACCTTTCTTTCTCCCTTTCTTCTTTTCCCTTCAAACCCTAGGTATAGGAATGAAAAAGTCATGGTTGTTTCTTATGGGTGATGAACACAACAAAAATTGATGCTTAGGTTATCAAGGTAACAACGGATCTGTAAAATGGGTGCACCGAAAATAAGGTAACAATAAGAAGCTTAGGTTTTCATCATCATAAATTTATTTTTTCCTCTCATTTTCAGTTTTCTGCAAATTGATGGATATGTAAAATCAGTTTTGTTCAGCATAAGCATATTTCTTCTCATATTCCTTTTCGTTTTCGTTATGTTTTCACAGTTATATTTGTTTTCACAGTTATATTTGAACTGAGAACTATTTGTGTTGTTCTTTGACGCTTTTCGTTGTTGTTGCTTTCAGCTTGATCTCTTTTCGTAGTGGTTATTGACACCATGTTAGGTATATGCTTCCGCCGTGATTTCTTACTGTTATTAACTCGGTCTTTGTGTTATTTTATTTGTTGTTTGACATTTGTTTATATGTGAATTTTATTTCAATGCTTTTAAGTTCAGGTAAGGTTGTAAAATGATCATTTTGCAAGATTACGGCTAAAAGACGAGGCCAAACAACTTCTCTGAAAAGATCACTAGATCGAGCTTGACCTAATCTAAAATCCTCTGTTAGGATCTTCATTATATCTATAGATGTAAGACAGAAGCAAGCTTTGTGAATTTGTGAAGGATTGTTACCGTTATTAATGTTTTGCATTTTGCTCACCACTTATTCGATGAAAGGCCTTATGGTTTGTAATAATATTTTCATCTATTTTAGGTATTTTGGTTTGTAGTAGTTGTTTTTTGATTATCAACACAATGCTCATTCATGAATGTTTGAATATCTATACTAACATTTGCTAAGTCCTCACTTTGCAATATGACAGAGCAGTGTAAATGTGTGTAAAATTACTCTTCTAAATGCTATAAAGTGATGCAGTATAGTTTTTTAGAGCAATATAGTTTTTTAGGCAGGTCAATTTCTACAGAATCCACATATTTTGTTCAGTATAGTTCCTAACTTTATGAATCATTCACTGATAAACATGCTGACATTTTGTAATAGGTTGCTACTGACAAGTGTATTATGGCATTGCTTTTTATCATTGTCATTGGAGTAATTGCTATCATTATTGTAAAGGTAAGAAAAGCTTACTTTCTACCTTGAATTTCAGATTCTATTTGGTGTTGTTAACAATCTGTCAAGTTCAAAATCTCTTGATTTATTGTGTATGAGTATGGTTATTATAAATGTCAGTTTCTTTTATGATATCACCATCTTGATTTCATTATACCTCAAAACAATATTCAAGAAGTTATTACTACCTTGGTGCTTATTTTTACTGACAAACTATATCTTTCAAAAGAGGTATAGTGTAGAGAAACATCAATACTCATATTGAAGCAATGGCATAGTAATGAAATAAAAATGTTTCCCCCTTTTCTATGTAGACACGTGAAAACATCATTGAAGTTCATTTTCTACCATTCAATCTTGTAGACAAGCGTACCACAGTAAAATACATCGATTCAAATGGTAGATTTTACAGGGCCAGCAAAGGAGCACCAGAACCGGTATCAAAATTCACGAAAGATGTTGATGGGTGTGAACCTAAAATTCATTCCAACCTATAGATGGAAGCTTTGATGCACATTCACAATGACTTTATTGGTAGATCATAACTCACTTATTCACATGTATTATTTATTCTCATTTATCTGTTTTCAATGTTCTATATTTTTTCTATTACTATTTTGTATTCTCTTCTATGTGTCATTCCGTGATCATTTGGCACATCATATTTAGGTTCAGAATTGGCATAAATGTACCAATCGAATTGTTATGTCTGATGCAACTTATACACCTGATTTATTTGTTTCGTTTTTTCACTATTGTTAGCTCACCAGTGAGATCATTTTGGTGCACCGAGGAAATAAGCAGTGGAAAGACATACACCATGAGTGGTATAACAGAGTACGCTATAGCTGACATTTTTAATACATAGAAAAGGTATATAAAACTGAACACATTGTTGCATCATCTCGTCATTTTGAAAACCTTGTTTTGATTAGATATTTTTTATAGCACAAAGAAAAGGAGTTTGTCTTGAAGTTTTTAGGTTGAGAAGATCATCAAAGAGCTTCGTAGAGGTTTTCCTGAGGATGGATTGCTTCCCATATATCTTAATCCACTAATTGGAACTAAATCAACTGGAGCAATTATATTTGGTGCTATGGGTGATAGGTGATAAAACTGATAACGTCTTATATTACTCTTATTTCATGACCTTATCTTACAGTTGTTGGCCAACTTGGTTAAGGTTGTTTGCAATCTCTTCAAAGAAAATTTAGATGCAAAATCATAATATTGAAAATCATTGTATTTCAAGAAGAATATTGAAGTTAGTGTGTTCGAGACAACCATAAGGTTGAATTAGAAGGTTCAATCTTATATTTATTGAAGTTATTTCTTAACTGCCTGATAGTTGTTGTAACTTTGTCAATTGGAACATATGTTGCTTATGCTTTGTAGTCCATTTTTCACTCATCTGTCAATTATTTCGGTTATATTCAATATTCAGAGTTTTGGGTGGGCTTCTTAGTGCTTACGGTCTCTCTGGCGATGAAGTCTTCCTAGAAAAGGCTAGAGATATTGCAGACAAGCTGCTACCTACTTGGAATACACCTTCAGGAATCCCTTATAACAGAATTAACTTTGCCTATGGCAATACAAATAACCCTAGGTGGACGCGGGTATGTTTGGGCCTTACGATGTACTGTTACTTTCCTAAAACTGGTTTCATACATATTAAAACACTATTTTATATCAGAAACCGTCTTTCCTATCCGTGTTCTATTGTGAAGCACTTAAACATGGTGACTTGGATACCCTTTAATCTTTGTTTAATGTTATCCACAACTAATGAACTAATATTAATTTTCATTGATTGATCAATTGGATCACAATAAAAATATAAGAAGGCTGCTTTTATTTAATAATTACTAGGAGATGTGATGAGACCTTATGGTTAAGTTGTTTTATGTCGCCGAAGTATCTCTGCTGCAGTTGGCGTTAGTCAATTGAAAATTTCTCATCAGCTATTTTGATTACCTACACAAGTGTCTGTGACATAAGCCCGAATAAAATTATTTCAAACGCCCTATAGTCTTAGAATATAGAAATCAAACAACACAGAGATGTCATTATTATTTGAAGAGGAGTGAGAGAGAGAAAATAAGAGTGCCTTATTGATTAATTGGTGATTTGACAGGAAGTTGTTGATGCTCTTTCCTTTGAACTACCAAAGGTTGTTTCTAAATTTACCGGCAATTCAAGAAAGTTTTTGGACATGGCAATTAGCATCATTGATCAGTTTATAGTGAAATGTGGTCCAAGGGACATGCTTTCAATCCTCTCTGATGTAAGTATATGTCTTTACTTATTTACATGGTTGCATTTTCTATTTGAGTAGTTGCTTTTAGTGGCTATCAAGTCTTTTGATTACGACTTTGTAAAAGCATTCACCAAAGTGAGTAGTTGCATAGGAAGAAGAACCTTCTGTTGTTGCTGAGTATGAAGTTTGTTCTGGACTGGACCAATGGCTAGGCATGGCCCAATCCACTTCTGCTCCCAGAACGGCCGAATTGCCCAAGTCCAATCCACAAAGGGGCAAAAGTTACCTTTCTGCCCCTGTTGCCTCATAAATTCGACGCCTGTATTAAGTTGGAGGAATTAACTGATGTTAAAATTCTTGGAAGAGGCCCAAAGGAGTGTTCGACTGGAATTTTAGGTGGAATCTAAGTCGAGGATGCTTGTATAAAGAATATGCTTGGGACTTAGAAATATTTCAGAGAATCTGGAAATAACCTTTGACCGATACTACTGATGATGTTCGACGCTAAGGGATTCAAATTCAAATAAAGGAGGGAGTAGTTATTCTGGTCAGCGCCTGAAAGAGACAAGTGGTGCACATCCAAGGGACAAAAGCATGCGGCGCGACACTTGTCATGTGTTGATTGTTTTAGGAAGTTAACAGCAGTTACTTTTATTATTATAAATAGGAGTTCTAGCAATAGAATTGGGGTGTTGTGTTCACTTTGTACAAGTTACTCCAAATTTACTCAAAGTATCCGTGTGTAGAGAAAAGAGTCTTGTGAGAATGTACATGATGTAAACACCATTAATCTTTTCAATGCAATTTACTTTAATCTTTCGTTAATCACTTGTCTTTTATTTGACGCAAGTTACTTTTCTGCACTCTGTCTTATTTACTTTCAAACTTTACTGTACCCCTTCGACCCTTTCCTTTACATTTTCAGTCTCTTAACTTAACATTTTTTAATGTCTTTTAAATTGTATTTTTAACAAACCTTTCTCCATGAACACCATCGAAGTGTTTAATTCCTTAGAACTTACTTTAAACCAGTTGTTAGCACATGTCCTAGGATCAATCTGATCGATCCTGTGAGTCACCAAAGTTAGATTTAGAAGATCAGCGGTTATTTACCAATTTTCACGGTAAACAAATTGGCACACCCGGTGGGACGGTGCTAACTTCTATAAATATTTTTTTCCAAGTTTAGAAAATCTACATTTATTAGTCTTTTCTTTGAGAAAACTTCGTTGCGTGTTATTAAGAAGTGGAAAAGTAGCCACTACAAACGAAGAGAGACCAAGGAGAAAATACACTAGGAAAATGGTGACGAACACTAGTCAACCAAACAATCCAAACCCTCGAGGGAGTGGTTCTAATCCTCAATCAAGTAATTCAAATACCCAGCCTAGTAACACTAACCCTCAAAATGTGTCTAGGGACAATGTAGTGCCACCCCCAGTTCCTTCGACAGGAGAGCCAATACCGCCTCCTGTTATGTCTGAACCAATGCCATCAATGGCAGGTTCAGGGTCAACATATATAAGGGCTTACACTCAATCTGTTTTGGAATACATTGGGCCACAAGCATCGAATCCCCCAAACTCCACCAGGAGGAACTTCGACGTTTAGGCATTTTCCTCCTCCAGGATTTTCACAACCGTTGCCAAGGAATCCACCTTATGGAAAGCCTCCAAAATGCCCCCCCCCAGTATTCTCAGAGAATGTAATGTCTTCGCCATTACAAGGGTCAAGATCTGGGATAAATGTGGGTCAAAATAGTCAGAGTATAGATGTGGGATATTCCACTCAAGGTCCTAGTCTGACAAATACTTCTATAGCATGTTTGAGACAGCAAATGGATGAGAGTAACCTATAAATGGTACAAAACTTGTCCCAAACTATGGGGGAAATTTTCCAGCCCTTGATCCAGAACACTACTCAAACTAACCAACAATTAGCAGTGCAATTGGCACGCTTGGAAAAATTCATGGGTGTACCAGCCCCTGTTCGAGGCGTAACTATTATGGAGAACATTCCACGGCGGAACCTAGGGAACGTACTTGAGGCGAATCTAGAAAACCAAGGGATAGTCGAACCCCTTAGACTCGAACCTCCTAGAGTCGAACCACCTAGGAACCAAGTGCCAATTCCTGTAGAGATGGAACAGGAGGTAGTTATAGTAAATAGAAACCAAGATGCTGACCATGTTGTACAATAGGTTCGACGTAACAACGTAGCAGCAGATAACAACCTAGCAGCCATGGTCGAAAGGATAATGGCTTGAAATGGGGTAAATTTTGATTTTACTAGGCCAAATTATACATCAACAATAGTAGATTACATTCTCCAATCAGAATTACCTCCTAGGACGAAGGTCCCAAAGTTTACCAAATTCTCAAGAGATACCGTTGAATCTACTGTCGAACACGTAGCCCGGTACATGATTGAGGCTAGAGAGATTGCAAATGACGAAAGTCTTAGGGTAAAATACTTCCCAAGTTCTCTCACCAAAAATGCTTTTACTTGGTTTACAACCCTGCCTCCTAACTCAATATGTAATTGGACCCAGTTAGAATGTTTATTCCATGAACAATTCTACATGGGACAGACTAAGATTAGTTTGAAAGAATTGGCTAGCATAAAACGAAAGTTTACAGAGCCAATAGACGATTACCTGAATAGGTTTCGGTTACTTAAAGCTAGGTGCTTTACAGAATGCCAAAACATGAATTGGTCTAAATGGCCGCTGGTGGCCTTGATTACTCTATTAGAAAGAAGTTGGATACCCAGTATCTGAGAGATATGTCCCAACTAGCTGATAGGGTTCGACAGTTAGAACGTCTGAAAGATGAAAAGGCTAAGTTTAACAAGAGTAAAAAGGTAGCCTATGTTGAATATAATGGGGATGTCGAAGGTTTACATGATGAACGATTGTATTTTGACGAAAATGAGATAGATGTTGCTGAATTAAAGCAAGGTCCTCCCTATGCTTGTAAAATGTTAGCTACTTCGAATGGACAAAATTCTGTCGAATCTGAAAAGAATGATAAGTTTCCAAAGAAAACATATACTTTCGACATCACTAAATGTGACGAAATTTTTGATTTGTTAGTTAAATATGGACAAATGGTAGTGCCTGCTGGCACTAAAATGTCACCTTAGAACAAAGAAAAAAGAGTGGGTTTTGTAAGTACCATAATTTTCTGGGTCATAAAACTTCTCAGTGTTTTCTTTTCAGGGACTTGGTGCAAAACGCTATCCAGGAGGGCAGGTTGAAGTTCGGAGATAAGAGCAAGGGTCAAATGAAAATTGACTCTAATCTGTTGCAAACAGTGGATGCCCATTATGCTGAGCTAGAAGTACATATGGTGGAGGTTGCTGATGACTTTGACTGTTCAATCAACATGGTGGAAATCACTGAAGATTTCACCAATGATGCTGTTTTAGCCAAGGTTACTGAAGGCCTTGACATCAATACAATGCAGAAACTCATGAACGAGGCTGATGATGGCTTCAACAAAGCTACTGATGGATTAGATGATGGGATCACTGAAGATTCTAACATGGTGCTGGTTACCAAAGAAACTGCTGAAAGTTTCATTAAGATGGATAAGGCTGCTGAAGGCCTTGGTGTAGACTTCTGCAATCTGAATCTTAGTGTTGATGTCGACATGGATGTGAATATGGTTGAGATTACACAACCTAAGACTATGGAGGTTGATGAAGCAAGCTGCCAAGAGGAGCGAAACAAAGTGGCGTATCCAAAACAAGAAGAGACTATCATTGAATTCCTTCACCGCTACCAAAAGAAGGGATCAGGTGTCATGCTATGCCCCAGGTGCAGTGCAATCTTCGACTAGAAAGCTGCCCATAATCTTGAGGGGGTTAGGAAGGCAAATGAGAGAAGGGAGCAAAGAACTTCTCAGGGTCAAAGGAGTTTCGATCCTAGAAGGTCCTCTTCAAAACAAGTGGGGGAAAAGACACAGTTCCTAGGGGCCAGACCCAATACCTTCAAACCAACAAGTAATGCACCAGTGGGAAGCTGGATGAAACTTGTTGAAGGAAAGGAAAAAGGTCAGAAAAAGTGGCAGAAGTTTGATGTGAACAAAGGCTCTTCCATAGAGTATCGAAAGGAGTTTCAGACTTCCAACAAGTCGGTGTATGTCTCTGAAAACTACAAAGGGAAGGACCCGATGTCGTGATCTCAATGGAGAGAGAACAACATAGAAGGAAGGATCTCAGGGAGGCTCAGTCGAGGGACCAAGGAGAGTCCAGTACTAATGTCCCTACTGATAATAACGGAGGGAATCAAGTGAAGATTGTTGAAAAAGTGCCTGTGGGGCGGAAGTTGTTTTCCTCTCAAGAGGACAAACATGAAAAGACTGTCGAAGATGATGAAGAAATGATAGACAACTTCGACTCTGAGTCTGATGCTTCTTTGGATATCCTAGTCAATGTGGTGTCTGTAATGCCTAGAGAGTTCGACCAAATTACAGAGGTCGAAGATTTGGATGCTTGCACTGAAGCAGAGATGGAAGCACACAAGCCTGTGTGCTACTATATCATAAATAATGGGTTCGTTGAAGAGCAGAACGCCTTCTTTGAGCGACCTACAGAGGCGATGAAAGGTCACCTGAAGCCTCTCTACATCACTGGGAAGGTGGAGAATGTACCAGTAAATAAGATATTAGTGGATAGTGGCGCAATAGTAAATCTGATGCCACGTTTCTTATTGAACAAGATTGGCAAGTATGATACTGATACTAAGCTACATAATATGGTTCTTTCGAATTATGAAGGAAAAGTTGGCTCTACACTAGGTGTGATATAGGTTGAATTAACAGTTGGGACAATTACTAGGCCTACTGTCTTCATGGTAGTGGAAACAAAAGCCAACTATAATCTGCTATTAGGACGTGAGTGGATACATGGCATTGGTGCAATGTCATCCTCGATGCATCAACGAATCACCATCTGGAGGCCAGATGGCATAGTCGAGAACATTGAAGCTGATCAGGGGTATTTTAAGGCACCAATAAATTATGTTGACAGAAGACAGTTCGACAAACACTTGGCTCACATTGCCCCTTGTGGCCCAACAGATTTTGTGTTTGTCCCAAATGATGAAACATTTTGCTTATTGTACTTACATCCCGTCGATGGTTTCCATTGGGATAAGGAGGTGCCAGGGGAAAGGCTGCCATACCTTGGCGAGCATGTAGTAGACCCCACGGGGTGGGGAAGTGAATTCAGTGACAATGACTGAGTTCGAAGCTTTGAAAAGAATTCCGGCCTATGTGGCTGAAATCAAACTACAAGCGGCTTTGGAAGCTACCAATGAATACATGGCTGGCGAAGCCAATTCTGCATTACACCAAGAAGGTCCTGGTAAGGATTTCGACCCAGAGCCACCTGATAAGGTTCAGGGTGTAGAGCAAGGCTATATGCTTGATGCCATCTATGATGATGAGCCTTTGGGGTTTGAAAAGGATCCGCTGGCAAATAATATTAAGATGCTAGCGCAGGATCCATTAGAAGAAATAGACCTAGGAAAAGGGGCAATTAGAAGGCCAACATATGTCAGCACCAACCTTGACCCACAACTTAAGGTCGAAGTTACCCAGTTGTTGCAGGAGTTTAAAGACTGTTTCGCTTGGGACTATGATGAGATGCCTGGTTTGAGTAGAGAGTTGGTCGAACATAAGTTGCCAATCAAGCCTGGGAAGAAGCATGTCAAACAAAATCCAAGATGGTTCGCCCCAGAAATTCTCTCAAAGATAAAGGAAGAAGTCTAAAGACTCCTTCGATGCAAATTCATCCGCACTGCCAGGCAGGGGATTTTCTAGGCTTTGTGGTCCACAAAAAGGGGATCGAGATCAACTAGAATAAGACCAAAGCCATCATGGAAGCGAAAACGCCATCAACTAAAAAGGACTTGCAATCACTGATGGGCAAGATTAATTTCTTGAGAAGGTTCATATCAAACCTAAGCGAAAAAACGCAGGCCTTTTCGCCATTACTTCGATTTAATAAAGATGGGTTCGAATGGGGGCAAGAGAAGCAGGAAGCCTTCGACAAGATCAAGGAATACCTGAGTCGTCCTCCAATTCTTGTACCACCTTGTAGGGATAGGAGTATGAGATTGTACATAGCTGCGTCAGACAGAACCTTAGGGAGAATGTTGGCTCAAGAGGATGAGGATGGTGTCGAAAGGGCCATCTACTACCTCAGTAGAGTTTTGAATGATGCGGAAACTAGGTATAGCATGATAGAAAAATTATGCTTATGCTTGTATTTCTCTTGTACAAAATTAAAGCAATATATAAAACTAGTTGATGTTTACGTTTCGTCTCATTTTGATGTTATTAAACACGTGTTGTCTAAACCTATTTTGCATAGTCGAATCGGTAAATGGGCGCTAGCATTGACTGAGTATTCTTAACATATAAGCCTTTAAAAGCAGTGAAAGGACAAGTGGTAGCAGACTTTATAGTCGACCACTCCATAAGTGAAAGCGCTTTAAATTACGTCGAACTGGAACCTTGGAAGTTATACTTTGATGGCTCTAGCCACAAAGATGGAACAGGTGTAGGCGTGCTCATTATTTCTCCTGATAAAATTCCAACAAAATTCAAGTACAAGGTCGAAGGATTTTGTTCCAACAACGAGGCTGAGTATGAAGCCTTAATAGCGGGACTTGAAATTTTGTTAGAATTTGGGGCAACTCGAGTCGAAATAATGGGAGACTCAGAGTTGGTCATAAAGAAAATTACAAAGGAGTACAAATGTGTTAAGGAAAATCTTATCATGTACTTTGTAATAGCCAACAGACTACTAAAGAAATTCGAAGTAGTAAGCATTCGACACATACCTCGACTAGAGAATCAAGTGGCCAATGAGTTTGCTCAGATTGCTTCTAGGTATAAGGTTTCGAAGGAAAATTTACAAGAGGCAATCGAAGCCAGAGGTAAAGTCGTGTCTGTTGGATTATGCCCATCAGATCTAGAAGTGACAAAGCTTGGATACGCTGATGAGGAAAATTTTGAGATTTTTGCAATAGACGGCTTGTCAGACAAAGATTGGAGGAAGCCTATAGTCGAATACTTGCAAAATCCAACAGTGTCCATAGAGCGAAAAGTCAGGTATCAAGCTTTAAGTTATGTCCTTCTAGGTAATGAATTATTTAAAAAGACCCCTGAGGGAGTCTTACTTAAATGCCTTAGTGAATCAGAGGCGTATCTTGCCCTTTCGACTGTCCATAGTAGGGCGTGTGGGCATATCAAGTAGGCCACAAGATGAAATGGCTATTGTTTCGACAGGGCATGTATTGGCCTATTATGCTAAAAGATTGCATTGAGTTCGCTAAGGGCTGCCAGGAATGCCAAGTTCATGCTGGCATACAGCATATACCTGCAAGTGAGCTGCATTCTATAGTCAAACCATGGCCTTTGAGAGGTTGGGCTTTGGATTTGATTGGAGAGATTCGACCAGCATCCTTAAAAAATCAGATACATTTTGGTGGGTATTGACTATTTCACGAAGTGGATCGAAGCGGTACCTTTACCAAAGGTGGATCAAGAGGATGTAATTTAATTCATTCAAAAATACATCATTTATAGGTTTGGAATTCCAGAAACGATCACAACAGATCAGGGACCAGTCTTTACTGAGTTTGCTAGAGAAATGGGTTTCAAACTCTTAACCTCTACACCTTATTATGCTCAGGCTAATGGTCGGGTCGAAGCAGCCAATAAAGTGGTGATTGGTTTGATTAAAAAAAATATGGGAAAGAAGCCTAGAAATTGGCATAAGACATTGGACCAGATTCTTTGGGCATGTCGAACCTCTCCCAAAGAGGCAACTAACACCACTCCATTTCGATTGACTTATGGTCATGATGCAATATTGCCTGTGGAGATCTGCCTTCAGTCGACAAGGATTCAGAGACATCATGAAATTCCTTCTAAGTTTTATTGGGATATGATGTTAGATGAGTTGGTAGATTTGGACGAAGAAAGACTTAAAGCTTTAGAACTTTTGAAGAGACAAAAGAAAAGAGTGGAGAAGTCTTACAATAAAAAGGTTAAGATTAAGACCTTTTTGCCTGGAGATTTAGTTTGGAAGGTAATCCTGCCTATGGATTGAAAGGTTAGAGCCTTGGGCAAATGGTCCCCAAAATGGGAAGGCCCGTTTCAAATTATGCAAGTATTTTCTAATGGAGCCTATGAAGTTGAAGAATTAAGTGAGGATAGGCGAATCTTGAAAGTAAATGGCAAGTATTTGAAAAAATATAAACCAACACTTCAAGAAATTAAAATTACTAAAGAGTAATTCGATGTAAAAAAGGCAAAGCCAACAATGGTATTCATGAATGCCAAAATGGCTTAAAAGTCATTACATATAAAAGCCTCAAATGGCTGTGGAGCATTATACTAAAAAGAAAAAATTATTGCAAAGAAATTAACAAGCTAAAAAGGGAGATTCTCTTTCATCTTCAAGTACTTCGACTTCTGGAGTTCAAGACGCCTTTCACACAAGGCCTTGTCAGATTTTAAACGTTCAACTTCTTTCTCCAGTTGTCGAGCTTCCTCAGCGAAGGTGATTGCATTGTCAAGCTCTTTCGACACGACAGAGTCATCAAAGGCAGACAACTCAGCATTGCGATTTTTGGCCTTTGAGATCTTGGCTCGAAGCATCTTGATCTTTCGCTCCCAGGAAGCAATGTTTTGTTCATTGGTGGTGATTTCCTGCTTGTTCTTTTCTTTGGTTTCCTCCAATTCTGCTACCTTATTCTCAGAGTCAGTGGCAGAAGCCCAAGCGGCTGCCTCACTTCCAGCTTTGGTTGAAATTGCCTTTTTGATTTGGGGCAGGCGCTTGAGGTCGCCATAGACTTGGTCAATCATAGTGCCATGCTCTAAAATGATGTTAGCAGATTCTGGAGAAATAGCATGGATGTCAACTTGTTGGAGGAGATTCTTCAGAGAGATGTGAGTAACAGCATCCATCTGTAAGAGTGTGAAAAGGTCACCCTTAAAGTCTTATCTTTGATCTTCAGAAGGATATTGTCCTCGGGTTTGCTTGAGGACTGGTCCCCAGAGGCAGTCGAAGTACTAGGAGTTTTGTCAGATGAACTTCCTCGACGATCAAGAAGGATCTTTATGTATTGTCGAGGGTTGCAGGCCTTCAAGGCATCAAGTTCCTTTTCAGAAAGGCCTGCTCCATACACAGATGAGGTTGCCTTACCTTCAGCAGCAGCAGTAGTTCCTAGGGTAGTAGTAGCTTCGACAGGGGTTAGCTCATTGTTAAGTCCTTTGTCAGCTCTCTCCTCCTTACCTTTGTCCTCCTCTTCTTCATCTTTGTCCATTTTGTCATCAGCATTTTCATCACTGTGGCCATCAAGTTCAGACTGGTGCATTGTCTCATTATCATCTTCTTCCATCTCCACATCCCCTTCTGGGTCAGCATTGTCAGCCCCAACGGGTTCGTTTATTGGGGATCCCTCTTCATTGACCAAGGTTGTATCTTCATCCATGGCAGCAGCTCTTGGATGTTCTGTTTCAGGATTCTGCTAACCATCGTCTTCCTCGTGGTCGGAGTCATCTATTTGAGATTGCTGGGTGGTAGTCTTTGGTGGCAAAGGGGGGGCTGTGTCAAAGCCAGGTTTGTTAATTTCATCTAGTGAACTCATTCCAGAGCCCAAGTCAGAAGTGGGATGGTATGTAGGCTCACCTTGACTATTCAGAAGAGTGGCTGGAGAAGGAGGATTATCCACCGGTGGCTTTGAACCACTTGCATCAACCTGAATCCAATCGAAGCAAATTAGAACAAAAGGAAATAAGGTAAATAAATTGGCACTTTGAAGAGTGACTTGATAAGCTACCTTGACACCTTCAGCATCAAGGCTAGAGTTATTGCTTTCAGCATTATCTGCGGCTGGTTTAGAGGCAGCTCCAGAAGAGGCTTCTGTAACTCTAGTAGTGGTGGTCTTTTTGGAGACTTATGCTGTTTTAAGCTCAGATTGGCCACCAGCAGCATCTGTCTCTTGGCTGGGTTTTTCCTTTTCTTTATCTTTAGGTCTTCAGGAGGGGATTGGTCATCATCCTCCGAATCGAAGATAATTTGGGCAGTGCCCCTCTTTGACTTCCTCTGCGGTGTCAGAGGTGGTTTGCGGGAAGCCTGAAATGATGAGAAGTATTAAGGAAAAGAAAGACTAATCAACGAAAGGAAAAGGTGTGTGACGTACCTTGCTTCCTACACCCTTTGCTTCGACCGGTTGCTGAGGTATGTTCTTTTTGGGTACAACTGCAAAACAAACAAAGTTACCACAAGTGAGTAATGATAAAGTTCAAATGAAAGAACATAAATCTAAGGATCCAAACCTTCATGTATTTTAGATTCGATGCGAACATCTTAGATACCGACATGAAGGTGTCCTTTGAAACTGTCTAGCGTGTGTTTAGTCGGAACCACCCGCTGAGCCTTGGGTTTCGACTACTGACGAAGGATCTTTATAGAATCTCCGTGGATGAACCAATATGGAAATAGAGGGGCAAGAGCCACTCCAAAGTCAGTAGATGGCAGTCGAGGAGTCTTCGGAGGAAATAATGCGAAAGCCACTTTATAGTGTTTCTCATGAGGAACGTATGAAGGGAGTTTCAAACTCTCCATTTTCTTTAAAAATTTCTCCCTCAGCGTAACTGCGGCTTCACGGACGGTTCGACTAATATCATCTGGTTGATAAACAGTTTCAAAGTACTTCTGGAAGGCTCGAATCTCTTTTATATGAATGGATTTACCTTTCTTGACCTTCTCCGGCACATCAATAAAAGCTTGGTCAATAAACTGAGTGAAGCTAGAAACATCAAGGAACTCTGCAGCATAATGCTTCAACCACCAGTCATGGAATTCTTGGGTGCAGAGGTGAGAGGGCTCAAAGTAGACAGGAGTGAGGAGTGATATGTGAGAATGTCGAGAGAGGTGCGTCGAACTCTCTATAGCATTATAGAAGGTGTGGGGAAGGATCACATAGACCTTCTTCTTGTACAGGCACTTGGGTGGAGTATGGACCAAACCAAGTTGTTGGGAGACAAGATTTGGTTGGTAGGCCATCAAAGATGTCTAGCCCCTTAGCAGGTTGATTCGATGAACGATGAGTCGAGGGATCAGGAATGCCTCCCAGACACACTTCGATTCTTCTTCATGCTTCTTGAACGAATGGGGAAAGGGACTGGTAAACCATTCAGGACCATATTTTCTTTCAGCGAATGGTGCCATCCTTGGTGTGAATTCATAGCGCTTGGCATACATCTTGACGAAGCCAGAGAATGATGCCCTAAGTGTCTGCCCTTCTTCGTTTGGGGTTAGATGCACCAGTCGAGTCCATTCGACTTGTCTCTCTTTAATTTCTGCAGCCTCTTCATCCACAGTCCCTTTGTTAGGGAGGCTGGCTTCAAAAGTGGCATTAAGCCAAAACTGGAGTAGCCAAAAGGGTCCTGATAGCAGGAGGTTCTCATTGCTTTCTTGATCTTTTAGGTGACCAGCACCTTCACTTAAAGACTCATACAGACTGGCCAATATCATTTAACTTAGGCAAATGCCTCGATTAAGGTGCAATTGATTGGCCAGAGTTAGGTATTTCCTGGCCACCTGCAAAGATTTGGTGCAAAATACACAATGAGAAAGCCACATAGCCAGAAATTCTATGTGCTCTTGATCTTCGACTGTGTCAGTTTGTTTGTTGTGGTGATGGTTCATGAAATGAGTGTAGGTATGTCTGGTGGTTGAAAACCCTATGGTGTCTAGAGCATCCGCCTCCGGGTCGTAAACTAGCCCGTGTGGTTTAAACCCTGTAATAGCGGCTATGTCGAAGAGGGTGGGTGTCATCATCCCGCACGGGAGATGGAAAGTATAGTGGGTGCTGTCCCAGAAGTATAAAGACGATGCTAATAAAGTCGAACAGTAAGCTGGACATGTCTTCGACATCATGATCAGGTCATAAATCCCTATTTCCTTCTAGGTTTCTGCTTTGACTTTCTCTACCTTGGTTAACCAGTTTAAGTAGAGACCAGAGTCTTTGAAATATGGGGTTGCCCTAAATAATCTAGACCCATCATTCAAGTACTTTAAGTCTATGTTTGTTAGGGCTACATTGTCATGGGGTTCAGATGTTACCCTAGCTTTGTCTTTTTGCCCTAAGGGTTTGGTTTTATGGTATGAAGGGAAGAAATCACTAATAGTTGTATAATCTACATCTAAAGAAGACAAAGGACCAGATAGAGATAACGGTTTTCCAGAAACGGTAACGGGAATCAGTACCTGGGATTCATAAATATGCCCTTTTTCTTCCTTGAGAGGCTAAAGGATGAACTGCTGATTCTTCACCACTTTGGGTCCATTCAATGTAGCGAATGGAGGGAGTAGTGGCATGTTCTTTGGCCCTTTGAACTTCTGGCTTTTCTTTGGGTCTTGAGCGGTAGTGTTTGAAAATGCCATTGTTGAAAACTTGAAGAAAATGGGTTTACTGAAGATTAAGAGTTGAAGATTTTGAAAAGAAAGAGAAAGAAGTGTTTACTGGGCACTCTAGAGTTGGAAAAATAAAAGTAGATTCTGAAGAAACTATTTATAAAAGTACTTGGAATCACTAAAAGGTCACTAATCATCATTAGGGGCTAAAAGTTAGTGGGACACGTGTTCCCCCAGGAGTAAAAGTAGGGGCGGTGGCAGTTACTTCCCATGCTCACGATCTCATAGACTCTAGAAAAGGTTATGATGGTTTGGGATTTGATGCGACTTCTGAGGAGATGTTTTAAATATAATCATAATTGGCTATGACGTCATAAATGTGATTGAAAATAAATTGAACAGTTTCTTGAAACGTGGGTTCGTTAGTTATGTTGATACCAATATAAGGTTGAAAGATGGCGTCGAATGGACACTATCAAAAATGACCTTTCCTTCAGTATTGTTGAAAAGGACATTTTTGGGGGGCAATTTGTTGGCTCATAAATTCGACGCTTGTATTAAGTTGGAGGAATTAACTGATGTTAAAATTCTTGGAAGAGGCCCAAAGGAGTGTTCGACTGGAATTTTAGGTGGAATCTAAGTCGAGGATGCTTGTATAAAGAATATGCTTGGGACTTAGAAATATTTCAGAGAATCTGGAAATAACCTTTGACCGAGACTACTGATGATGTTCGACGCTAAGGGATTCAAATTCAAATAAAGGAGGTAGTAGTTATTCTGGGCAGCGCCTGAAAGAGACAAGTGGTGCACATCCAAGGGACAAAAGCATGCGGCGCGACACTTGTCATGTGTTGATTGTTTTAGGAAGTTAACAGCAGTTACTTTTATTATTATAAATAGGAGTTCTAGCAATAGAATTAGGGTGTTGTGTTCACTTTGTACAAGTTACTCCAAATTTACTCAAAGTATCCGTGTGTAGAGAAAAGAGTCTTGTGAGAATGTACATGATGTAAACACCATTAATCTTTTCAATGCAATTTACTTTAATCTTTCGTTAAGCACTTGTCTTTTATTTGACGCAAGTTACTTTTCTGCACTCTGTCTTATTTACTTTCAAACTTTACTGTACCCCTTCGACCCTTTCCTTTACATTTTCAGTCTCTTAACTTAACATTTTTTAATGTCTTTTAAATTGTATTTTTAACAAACCTTTCTCCATGAACACCATCGAAGTGTTTAATTCTTTAGAACTTACTTTAAACCAGTTGTTAGCACATGTCCTAGGATCAATCTGATCGATCCTGTGAGTCACCAAAGTTAGATTGGAAGATCAACGGTTGTTTACCAATTTTCACGGTAAACAACCCCTCCAACCGGGCAAGGTCTGTATCACTCTTCCCCGAAACCACTGCCCGTTCCGCACGGCTTCTTCTGTCTCCGAACAGCTAAGGGCATGTGCCCGAAACTATGCCTATGCCCGACATAACGACTAGTTTTGGGCACCCTGCCCGACTTTACGGCTAGTTTTGGGCAGTTACCTATTCTTCGGGAAAACGATTATTTCGCCCCGAAAATAAGACCGTTGGCCACGCGCTGGGGGCACTATATAAACCCTCTCGCTTGAGAGGGTCAGGTATCGAATAATCACCTTACGAACTCATACTTTGTACTTGCCCCTTTTTCTCTGACCCTTTCTTACTTGAACGTCGGAGTGCCTTGCAGGTACACCCCTCTCATCTTCACTTCACGCCCAACATCACAGACATTCTTGGTGGCCCATCATAGGATCTGATCAAGCCTTCACGATCAGTGGCGCCGTCTGTGGGAACTCTTGTTCTCCTCATCTTTCTTTCCCCGAAAACCAAAGATCAAAGCAAATTTCCAAGATCATCATCATGGCCTCTCAAGATCACGCCAAAGGTGCTCTCTAATCCGCTGTCCTCCCCGTCAACAAGATTGACGTTGACAGTCCTTCATCCCTCCTCGGAGACCCCCTTTTTCTGAGAGACGGGGCAACAACCTCTCCTTTCCCTACTCCTGCTGACCACGACAACGGTCAGCCCTTGCTGGCCATCCAGCCCGTTCCTGCTCCACCCAACGCCGATCCGGCCGTGGTGGCCCTTCTGGAGGCGATTGTAACATCCAAATTTAATTAATTAGTTAATTAAATTAATTAAGGATTTAATTATTCGGAATTGTCGAAGTTGAGAAATTGTCGGTATTATTCTAAGAGGAGAAGTTAGAGTATTATGTTGTTTGAGTTGTTCGGTGGGTAGTCGGGTAATTAGTCGGTTTAATCGGAGAAATAATATTAGAAATAATATTATTATATTAGAATATTATTTAATTAAATTGGATTTGGTTGTCGTGTGATAAATAGCAATTTGGAGGTGTATGAAGTGAAGCCCCAAATAGATTAAATAATAATATTATTATTATTGGATTATTTGGAAAATAAAAGAAAAGAAGTAGCAGTAAAGTAAGGGAAAGGAAGTTACAGAAAAGCAGAATGAGGGTTTGGAAGCAACGGTTGGAGATGCGAGATTGCGATTACGGAAGTTGCTGCAAAGAGGAAAAAGAGTCATGGAGGATTGATCGTGCAAAAGAGGCAAAGCCAGGTTTAATCGGAATTCGACCGGAAGTTATTAGAGAGCAACCTTCAAACCAAGGTAAGGGTGGGGTTCAATCTCTATAACCGGGTATATGATAGACCGTATGTGGGGTTAGGTTGTATAAATTTGTGCCATGGATTAATTGTTGGTTCTTGCTGCAAATTTTAATTGAATAAGTTATTATTTTGTTGTATCTGTGTTGGTGTGTTCACTGTATTGCTGTTGGAATTTATAAGAAAGTTGATTGTGTCATTGAAATTATTGTGGAACCTTGTTACATGTTGAAGTCATTGTATCTGTTATATTTCTGAAATGTGTGGTGTTGGTTTGGACTGTGAGTATAAAGCGATGCTGCAAAAATTTGGACGAGGAAGGAAAATGAATTAAAAGTTCTCAGAATTGTGGTTCGCTAATTTGTCCTTTTAAAAAAAAAGAAAGGGGGCGGGGGTGGCGCAAGCCACCCTTGTGTGTGAATGGAAGTGGCGAGAGCCACTTGTGTGGGTAGAAGTGGCGGGAGCCACTAAAGGGGGGTGGCGTGCGCCATTGGAATGGAGGGAATATGGCAGGAGCCACTTAATGATGTGGCTTGTGCCACTAGTGATGTGTTAGGTGGCCAGAGCCACCAATTGATGTGGCTTGCGCCATTAGTGGTGTTAGGTGGGGACCATGATGTGCTGTAGCATTATTGGAATTAGTTCAATATAGTTTATGTACCTATTATTCTATGGTGTATTAACACTACTAATTAATAATACTTTAAGTATTAGGAATATATAATAACAGATTATGAGTTGCTGTATCAGAAATGTACATAGCAGTGTAGTAATTTGGGAGATAAACTAACAGGGGTAAACTAGTAGTATGCATATAATTGGATGGAATTACAGGAAATGTATTATTTTAGTAGTAATAAAGTAACAGAGCTAGCATTAAAATAGCAGGGGTTAATCTAAGTAGCGAGTGAGGCATTATTTTTCATTAGATGTAATAAAGGGGAAGTTAGTAGTGGAAATTACAGAATAAAAGTCAATAGCAGAATTATGATTAATAATAGTATGAAAATTTATTGAATCGATCGAAGTAGCATGCCGTTGGATTAACTGGGTTTAAGTTGCAAGATAATTTAAGAATTAAGCTTTAGTAGCCATCCCTAACTAATTGAAAAGATGTTAGTATGGTAATTAGTCGGATTGATGGAAGTAGTGTTTTGACAGCTTAATGATAATTAGTCCCAATGAACTAAGTTGCAGTAACGATTACCTTAAGTGGAGTATGATCATTAGTAGTATGGAAAAATTGTGTAATCAACTGCAGTAGTAATAATGATAGTTTTTGTAGCCGAATGGTAAGGAAGTAGCAGACTGGATATTATGTAGCAGTATTGGCAAAATAAAATAGTGGAGTTAATATGTGTAGATATGATTAGTAGAACAGCTTGGCAGAAGATTATAGTAATAACTAGTGGCATTTTATTAAGTGGATACTAAGTAGTGTATTTTGATAATAAGTAGTATTAATAAGACTAATAATAATAGTATTGGTATAAATAAGTCGTTGTGTTGTTGTCGTTGTTGAGCTGAGAAGTTACAGGTGATGATTATGTGTTGTAATGCCTCTATTTACTGGCGATGCTAAGTTGTAGGCTTTTTAGCCAGTGTTGAATTATTGCTAAGTTGTAGGCTTTTTAGCCAGTGTTGAATTATTGCTAAGTTGTAGGCTTTTTAGCCAGTGTTAAATTGTTGCTATGTTGTAGGCTTTTAGCCAGTGTTGAATTGTCTTTAAGTTGCTGTTGTTGCGTTGTTGTTGTTGCGTTGTTGAATAAGTTGATGTTGTGGTTGTTGTCGCATGCATAGCATAGCATTATTAAGTTGGCCTGGATTGGCAATTTTTAAGTTGCAGCTAATGCTCACCACGTTGGCCAGGATTGGCTAAATATTAAGTTGAAGGCTTATGCCTTGATGCCTCGATAACCTGGCAGTTTTTAAGTTGTGAGTTCTGCTCCAATGGTACCACATGCATATGCATAGTTGAGTCGCATCTCGGGTCGTATGTTAAAGTCGTGGTTGTTGTTATGTTGTGATAGATTGAAGTTGTATATTGTAAGTTGTCATTGTTATTATGTTGCTGTCGTTATTATGTTACTGTTGTTATTAAGTTGTTGTTCTTATTAAGTTGTGTTGATCTAAGTTGTTTGTCAGTTGTTGTATAGTTGCGGTTATAAAGTGGTGAAATTTGTATGATTCCAATCTAATATACTATTTATTATATACTTGTTTATATTGGTTGATATCTCACCCTTTCTTTTGTTTCTTCGTTGCCTTTATGTTGGTAACGTGCAGGTATTCGAGAATGAAGATTTAGTTGCTGTTAGTCCAAGTCGGTTTAGTCGCTCTGATACGTAGCACTCGGGGGGGATGAATGATATTAGTTTCTATGTTGTTGTTATTACTCTAGTTGCTGAATAATTATAAGTTGAAATTAGTGTAGTTGAATTTTGTTGTAAATAAATTCCAAGTTGAAGGTTGTGTTTCTGCAGGCTTAATTAATAAAAGTTGTTTTGTTTTCAAAAGAATAAATCAGGTTGTTATCGGGTCATCCAGATCAGTGTTATGTATCTAAATTGTTTGCGATTAATATGAAGTTGTTTTAAGTTGAATAATGTGGCATCTTATTGGTTTGTTGGAAAATTTTGCACTCTGATTTTATTATAATTACCAGGTAGAATTGGGGTGTTACAGCGATCAACAAAACCAACCTCCTGATCCTTCAACAGAACGAGAGGATCGGGGCACTGGAGGAATCTGCCCGTCCAAGATCCCCCCTCCAAGGAAAGATCATCGGCGATCCAAGAGCCCGCAACCCCGGCGAGAAATCGACCGAAGGCTGCGCCAAGAACCGGAATCTAATACTGTCCGGAAACGCGACCAAGTTTCCCCACGAAACCAGCACTCTCCCAGTCACAAAAGAACCCGGAGGGACAAATAGTCACCCTCGGTCAGGTCAAAGGGCCGGGCCCGTACACCTTCCCCCCGAAGAAGTCGTCGCCATGAGTGAGTCGTCTGGTCCCTGTCACTAACTAGTTCCAGCAGTGATGATGAGCCTCACGGCCCATTATCCCAATAAATCTTGGCAACACGTCTCCCCAAGGGCCTGGAGAAGCCCCCAGTATTGGGCAAGTATGACGGTACAACTGACGCCGACGACCACATCGAGAATATAGATGCGCTGCTAGATTACCGTGGCGTCCGTGGCACCATCAAGTGCCGACTATTTCCGACAATGCTCCGAAAAGGAGGAATGACCTGGTACAAGTAGCTGCCCGAAGAGTTTATCACTTCGTGGAAGCAACTAGGCAGAATGTTCTCCCGGCATTTCATGGCGTCGCACTGCCACACCAAGACTGAAGCCTCCCTTGGGGCCATAATCCAAGGAAAGGACGAACCTCTCTGGGCGTACATCGAGAGGTTCAACAAAGAAGCGGTACAGGTCCCTACAACGGACAAGATGAAAAAAATTTTGCTCGAGCAGGGACTCTGCCCGGGCTCAGACTTTTCTAAAGCTGTCGGCCTCGCACCTCCTAGGAACCTGGATGCCCTCCTCCTCAAGGCACAGTCGCACATTCAGTACGAGGAGAAGGAAGCGGCCAACTCCGTCCGAGTCTCCCGCCACTAGGAGAACGCTCGGGCCTCTAGAGGCGAAGAAGCCTCGACATCCCGTCGAGGAGAAAGGAAGCGCGAAGACCGTCCTCGGGACTCCCGCAACAGCAAGGGACCCTCCGGACGGTTCCACGACTACACCCCCATGACCGTCTCCAGAAAGAAGATACTGTCCGAATGGGCGAATTCGGAATTCAAGCAAGCAGGGGTCCGCTTCCCCAAACAAATACCGGTCAACCCCAACGCCGACGAGTCAAAGTACTTTCGTTTCCATAAAAGTCACGGCTACACCACCGAGGATTGCATCCATTTTAAGGATGCTATCGAAATACTTATCAGGGATGGCCACCTAAAGTAGTTCACAAAAAAGAAAGACGCTCCCCGGCAAGACGTCCAAGAGTCCAACAAGGTAGAGGAAGAGGTGCCTTCCTCGGAAGAGGCCAACATCCAGGTCGCCATGTCCGTATCACGACCATAGGACTTCTATGTCTCAGATGAGCTCAGCGCTCCTGCCTACTTCGCGGCCCACAGTCAATGGGAAACGTTCCCCTTCGCCATGGTCATCTCGGGCGGAGGCTTCAATAAAGTCACGGTAGGCTCCATAAATATGAAATTCGAGCACCTAATTAGCACGAGCTCCAGCAAGGTAACCACGCTCAGCCCATAAAGGCTCCATCCCCATCTCCTTCTACAGGGAAGAACTCCTTGGGGGATCTCCAAACTCGAGCATTCCCCTGCTCGTCAGACCTCGGATGTAGAACTTCGACGTTCGCAGGATTCTCGTCGACCAAGGCAGCTCGGTCGACATTATGTACTCCCAGCTGTTTTCAACGTTCCAGCTAGACGAATCACACCTCACTCCCTATGTGGGTTTTGACTTGTAAGGATTCAATAGATCTGTGACCAAACCCTGGGGATACGCCGAACTGATCGTAACTTTTGGGTCAGCGGAGATGGCCAGGTCCATTAAGGTATAGTTTCTGGATATCGATTACCCGTCTCTGTACCAGTGCATCTTCGGAAGACCAACCTTGGCCGAGTTGGTAGTTGTGCCTTCAACCGTCCACCTCAAGATGAAGTACTACACTTCAAAGGGGATGGTCGCCACACTCCACGGCGACATCGAAGCTGCACGATGATGCTTCGAAGCAGCCACAAAGGGACTCAGTGCCATCGCGTCCAAGCCAAAGGTATCTAACAAGCCAGCCTTTCCCAGCAGCTCCGAGGAAGCCAAGCCGTTTCCTCAGGTCGACGCCATCGACCTCGACAACTGCTTCCCCAAAGAGGACCAGAAGGAGGACCATGCAGCTCATCTGCCCCGACCAGCAGCAACTCCCATCCGACGCATCCCATCCCGGATGGCAACCTCGAGTTCATCTTGTTCGTCGACGACCCCCAGCGGGGAGTAAAGATTGAAGCGGATCTCGCCGACATTACAAGGAAGCAACTCAAAGCTTGCCTCCACGAGAATGCCGATCTGTTCTCCTGGAGTGCCGCCGAGATGCCCGGCCTGGACCCATCCATCGCTTGCCATCAGGTCACGATTGACCCAGCCGTCAAAGCAGTAGCACAACGTAGGAGAAAGCAGTCTTCGGAGAAATTGGAGGCTGCAGAAAAAGCTGTAAAGGGCCTCCTCGAGGCCAAATTTATCTCGGAAGCCAAGTACACCACTTGGCTGTCCAACGTTGTACTTGTGAAAAAATCTAATGGCAAATGGTGAATGTGTATTGACTATACTGATCTTAATAAGGCATGCTCGAAGGATGCCTACCCCCTCCCCAATATTGATAAACTTGTTGATAACTCTGCCGGTTTTAAACTTTTATCATTCATGGACGCCTACTTGGGCTATAATCAAATACCAATGGCAATGAGCGATAAAAAATACACGGCCTTCATGACCGAATCGGGCAACTATTACTACAACGTAATGCCCTTCGACCTGAAGAACGCCGACGCGACCTATCAAAGAATGACGAACAAGGTCTTCCGGAGAGATAGGCGACATGCTCGAGGTCTATATGGACGACATGATCGTAAAATCCCATGAGGAAACCGATCACACCTCCCACTTAAGGAAGGTCTTCGAACAGGCCAGGAAGTACCAGATGCGTTTCAATCCAGAGAAGTGCACGTTCGGTGTCCGGGCAGGCAAATTCCCCGGCTTCTACTTGAAGGAACGAGGAATCGAAGCCAACCTCGATAAGTGTCGGGCATTCTCCGAGTTTCCAACGCCCAAGTCGGAGAAATCCATACAGTCCCTCAACGGGATGCTCGCATCATTATCCTGTTTCATGGCCAAATCTTCCCAGCACGCCCTACCATTCTTCAAACTCCTCCGCAAGGAGGCGGCGTTTGAATGGACCGAGGAATATGACCAGGCTCTTCTCCACCTAAAACGGGCACTTTCGGAGCCACCAGTCCTCTCACGCCCGGACAACGGTGAGACTCTATACCTGTATCTCGCCGTAGCAACCGAGGCAGTGAGCGCCGCTCTTATCCGCGAGACACCTGACGGGAAGAAGCCCATAAATTTCAT
Source organism: Lathyrus tuberosus (assembly GCA_022829125.1). Lineage (NCBI taxonomy): Eukaryota > Viridiplantae > Streptophyta > Magnoliopsida > Fabales > Fabaceae > Lathyrus > Lathyrus tuberosus. The sequence continues at coordinate 8,648,760 of JALAZF010000044.1, read as the reverse complement.
GAGAAAAGCATTGCAGGGACCGGAGCTAAGGTACCAGCAGATAGAAAAAGTGGCACTGGCCCTCATCAACGCAGCCAGAAGACTGAGACACTACTTTCTAGCCCACATAATCGTGGTTCGAACAGATCAACCCGTGAAGCAGCTGTTAGGACGACCAGACATGGCCGGTAGAATGATCAAATGGTCGCTAGAGCTGTCTGAATTTGACATCCAGTATGAGAGCAAAAAATCCCTCAAAACCTAGGCTTTGGCTGACTTCGTCGCGGAAATGACGTTCGCAGATTCCCCTACCTGCGGGACGCGCAAATGGACCATTTTCGTGGACGGGGCCTCCAGTTTGGCGGGAAGCGGGGCAGGCATCATACTGGAGAGCGACGAGGGAATCATCGTTGAAGTTTCACTCACCCTGTCCTTCCCCACCTCTAACAACCAGGCTGAGTACGAAGCCTTCCTCGCCGGTTTACGCCTGGCCGAAGACCTCGGCGCGGAAGAGGTTGTCAGCTATACAGATTCGCAACTATTAGCCCTCCAAGTTCAAGGAGAATATCAAGCCAAAAACTACAATCTGTCCGAATACTTAGCCCTGGTCAAGAAGAAGATGACGAAGTTTGCAGCGGTAGAGGTGAAGCACGTTCCCCGGGAACACAACGTCAGGGCAGACGTTTTGTCCAAACTGGCAAGCACGAAGAATAAAGGCGAAAACAAGTCCGTCATATAGGAGGTACTTCCTCAACCTAGTATCGAAAAGACTTCCCCGACCCTCCACGTACAGATGATCAGCGACAGAAACTGCTGGATGACCCCCGTTTACAACTATCTCGCTAAAGATGAACTTTCGTCTGACCCCAAAGAGGCCAGCGTAGTTAGGCGAAGAGCTTGCTCCTACGTCCTAATCGAAGATAAACTCTACAGGCGAGGGTTCTCCATTCCGCTACTCAAATGCGTCGAGGAAGAAATGGTCGCCCACATCTTGCACGAAATTCACGAAGGAATCAACGCCCAACATCTCGGTGGAAGGTCCCTTGCCCGAAAGGCCCTTCGAGCAGGGTATTACTGGCCAACCATGTAGCAAGATGCTAAAGAGCACGTGAAGAAATGTGATAAATGCCAACGGCACGGGGACATGCACCTAGCTCCACCTAACGAGCTCAAGGCAATGTCCTCCTCGTGGCCATTTGTCTGGTGGGGCCTGGACATCCTGGGACCATTCGTAATGGGATCGAACCAGAACAAATACTTAATAGTAAGCGTGGACTACTTCACAAAATGGATAGAAGCGGAGGCTCTAGCCAAGATAACTGCCCTTAACATACTACGTTTCTACGAAAGAAACATCCTCGCACGTTTTGGCATCCCCCAGGAGATAGTCACGGACAATGGGATATAGTTCACGGACAAGAAGTTCCAGGACTTCATCACCCAGCTGGGCACAAAGAAACACTTCGCATCCGTCGAACATCCCCAGACCAACGGGCAAGCCGAAGCGGCGAACCGAGTCATCCTTCGAGGCCTTAAGCGAAGGCTGGACGAAACGAAGAAAGATTGGGTCAAGGAATTGCACAGCGTCTTATGGGTAAACCCCACAACTCCACACTCTTCAACCAGGGAGACACCCTTTCGTCTGACTTACGAGACCGAAGCCGTGATCCCCATCGAAGCTCACGTACCCTCCAGGCGGACAGAATCACCCCTAGACGAGGAGATGAACGACGAAGCATTAAGGGAGGAGCTCGACCTCGTCGAGGAGGTCCGATCAGGGGCAGCCCTCCACGAAGTCTCGTTAAAACAAAAAATTACCATCAGGAAGAACGCCAAAGTCATACGACGAGAGTTCAACATGGGCAGCCTCGTCCTAAGAAGAAACCATAAGGACTCTCGCGAAGGCAAACTAGCCGCTAACTGGGAAGGACCCTATCGTGTCCGGGCAAAAACGGAGAACGGGGCCTATTACCTAGAACATCTCAACAGGGAAGAACTTGCTCGACCATGGAACGCTGAAAAGCTAAAGCAATACTACAGCTAAGGCCTGAGCCGTCAGTTTGATCTGTCGCAACGACGAGCATCTCCCGCCGACCACGATGCGCGCCTAGGTACAAGCGTCACATGCCAGTAAAGCAGAACCCCGCTCAGGAACGAGCCAGGTCTCTGCTCAACAGCGGTCCCTCAATTGAGCACCGCCGTCGTCAAAGTAACACGACAGGCAGAACACCCAGCTCGCGATGGGAGGTTCACGCTGCGAACTCAGGCCTCAAACGCGACCTGAGCTCCGCTCTCTCTCCCGAACATTCCCTGGCCGTTCGACCAGTACCCCTCACTGCCGAACACATCTACAACGAGCATTTCCCTAAAACTTAAAGCAAATCAAAGTAATCCATGTTACAGGCATACATGCATAACGAGCATAAATACAACACTTAGCAGAATTTAAAGTAGATGGAACCATCCAAATCACAAAACCGGCCTCTAGGACCGGACACATACATAATTAAAAGTAAGAAGTGGCCACAAGGACCACAATCGTGCTTGTTACATAAACCTGGGGTCATGCCCCCATTCAAAATAAGTTACAAAGATGCACGACACGCAGGCCGAACAAATTACAAAAAGAGTAAAAATCCCATCACTCCTCTTCCATCCGCTCAGGCTGCTTGAGGTTAGGCTCAGGCCCCTAGATCTCCTCGTTCAAAACTTCGGCATACTCGTCACCACCAATGAAGGAGTTCGGACTTACTATCCTGCTATCCTCAACATGAGCCAGGTAGTGGATGCCTTCGGTGGAGAACTCATCCCCGGGGTTGACAACCCGCAGTTGGGCTACGAAATTCTTAAAAGACTCATCCCTAATGACAATGTTGTCATCCTCGGCCTTCAGTAGACGAGCAACCAGCTCAGCCCTAGTCTTCAATTCCCAGACATCCTCATGTTCATCCTCGCCCGGAGCACTTGCCAACCTCAGCTGCTCGACCAGCTCCTCAGCTACCTTCTTCTCTGCGGCCAACGTAGAGTTCTCCCCCTTTAGCCTGGTCACCTCCTCGTCCGCCTTCTTTCGGGTATCATCAACACTCTTAGCCTCTTCCTTGGCTTTCCTCGCCGTCTCTTCAAGGGATGCCATGGTAGCCCAAGTAGCTCTGAGTTCAGACTCAGTTGCAGAGTCCCCTTCAGCATAGATGGCCGCTATCTCCAAAACTCTGACAAGTGCAGAGGCATCTTGGACCACCAGCGCCCTCTTGCTCGGGCGACCCATGCCCTCTAGCTAGAGAGACTCTGCCTGTGGCATGACTAACGACGTCCCCTCGAAGAACCTTCTATCTAGAATACACAGAGGAAGTTCAAACTTCCCCTTTTCTGGCGCCAGGGTGAGATATACCCCTTCAGTCGCCCTGAACTGCTTGGACCGTGAGGCCAGAGGCAAGGGAGACCCCTAGGGAGTAGACGAGGAGGTCCCCGCAGCAAGTTGAGGAGGAGTAGGAGCACACTGGGTGAAGCGAGTCTTGGGAGCAGCCGCCCCGGGCTTATTCCTCGCGATAGCATTCTTTACCATTCTTTCATGAGCGGAAGGCATCTCACCTACAAAAAAAAAATGAACATGTTAGACGAGGAAGGAAACATAATCCGGGCAACATAAAACGACTAAAACTACCGAGCAACTTATGAACTTCTGCGGGAGTCTTGCACTCCAAAAGCGCCTTGGTGTTAATGAAACGATACTCCACCCTCTGGCTACCATCCTCCTCGAAAATCGGAGACCCCTTCTTCGTCCAGCATTCAGCAAGCCAGAAAGAGTTAATGTACTTCACCAGTTTCTCATAACCAACCGCATCCTGCCTGTCCAGAATGTACGGCTGAGCAACGTATTCATTGGGCTCCTTGAGGAAATGGTAGGGACCCCAGTGAAATGGGAACTTAAATTCTCTATCCCCGATCAGTTTCCCATTCTCATCGCGCATATCATTACCCTCCTCGTCAAGGGAAATCGCCCAGACATACGTGGTATACTGGTCCCTCTCCGACACAGGCTCTATAAGGTAGAACCTTTCCTTGAAGGTCTGAATTGACTCTGAAAATGGCTTGAACAGCTTGCGAGGCTATTTCAAAGAAACACAGCCATACCTCCTCCCCGTCAACTGCCGCTGAAGATGACAGACAGTGAAAAACAAAGGAAGAGTAGCCCATATCTCCAAATACTCGCACGTCAACTCGAAGGCACAGATGAACGCCAATAAGTTGGGATGCAACTGCGACGGAGCAAGAGCCAGGTGTACGAAGACTGACTATTGAAAATCGGCGAAGAGCAGTCTCAATCCCAGCTCTTTGAACGCGTATTCGTACATGGAAAAATGCTCCCCGAAGTTGTCGCAGATCCTATCATCCTCGGAGGGGAAGTGCACCTTCCACTCCCCCTCTGGCCCAACGACCGGGAAGACATCCCCCAGATATGTCGCAAAAGTATATACGTGCTCGGCAGGCTCAACCACCGACCATTCCTCAGTTAAATCTTCAGCAACCTCCTCCCCGGCTTCGCTGGGGACGGTTGAAGCTTCAGTACTGCTGCTCTCCGAGGAGCTCTCCTCGGACGAGTCTATTACGATCTCCTCATCAGGCCTCGTCGCCATATCGATCACCTGAAAAGCAGAGAAAAAAGTGAATTCGACGAAGAATCAAATCCACCCTTCCACCACTAGTCAAGTGAAAGGGCGAGCAAAGGGCTGAGGACGACGTCGCCGGCCTAAGCCCTAACATCAAACAAAACACTCAAGAGTCTCCCACAAGGAGACGCTCAGAACGAACCGCTTCCGTACGAGGAACTTCCTCGATACACTTCCCAGTTTTCGTTTGAAGCTTCACCTGAAACTGCAAAGCTTCACCGGAAACTGCAAATGCTCAACCGGAAACTTCATCATTACGCCGAAATCTGAGCAACCGCGATGGTTACGCATGCATCATCATCGCGACGACGTCGGAAACCGCCCTGCTCAAGAGATATCCTAAAAGTCCCAGCGGCCTCATCGGCGGCGGAGGTTGGCCTAAACCACCGTCCACCACCAACAACCGCCGGAAATGAAGCAATTCATCCTCTAAACCTAAACCTAACCGCATGCAATCTACAAATAACCATAGAAGAAACAAAGGAGCACGAAATCAGCAAACTTACTTGGTTAAAAAGATGAAAAAGGTTGCTCGGAGATGGGTACGGCGGCCGGAACAACGAACGGCGGTAACGGACAGATGCTCTGAGGAAGACGAAGAGAAGAGAAAAGTGAAAATTTCCAAATGAACTGAGTCTCTCCCTTTTTATACAGAGGGGCACGTGCAGTGGCATGCCCTCGTAGGTCATAATGGCTATTAATTAGCCATTATTGCCTAGTAACTGTTGCACAAGGCTTGAGGCACTCGTGGCACCCTAACGTTTCAATTCCTCCTAACCGTTGGTCTCCCCGTATGACGGGCAATCCAGACACGGACACGGATCTCACGAACGCTAAGGGCCACGGGCACCGCAAGATAACTCTCTCTGTCACTAAATGACGACTCCACGCTAGTTCCCCGGAATCATGGGCTGTCCTTAAGTCATCACTCCCATGCTCGGGAGCAATGACTTGGGGGGCTCCTGTTCTGGACCGGACCAATGGCTAGGCATGGCCCAATCCACTTCTGCTCCCAGAACGACCCAATTGCCTAAGTCCAATCCACAAAGGGGCAAAAGTTACCTTTCTGCCCCTCCAACCAGGCAAGGTCTGTATCGCTCCTCGTTGGAACCGCTGTCCATTCCGCACGGCTCCTTCTGTCCCCGAACAGCTAAGGGCATGTGCCCGAAACTATGCCTATCCCCGACATAACGGCTAGTTTTAGGCACCCTGCCCGACTTAACGGCTAGTTTTGGGCAGTTACCTATTCTTCGGGAAAACGGTTATTTCGCCCCGAAAATAGGACCGTTGGCCACGCGCTGGGGGCATTATATAAACCCTCTCGCTTGAGAGGGTCAGGTATCGAATAATCACCCTACGAACTCATACTTTGTACTTGCCCCTTTTTCTCTGACCCTTTCTTACTTGAGCATCGGAGTGCCTTGTAGGTACACCCCCTTCTCCTCACTTCACGCCCAGCATCACAGACGTTCTTGGTGGCCCATCACAGGATCTAATCAAACCTTCACGATGAAAGTTCATTAATTATTATGGCATATAATTTGTAGCAACTCTCTTATGTATTTGGTTTTTATTGGTCTAGGTGTTTGACCCTACCTCTCAACAGAAAGAACTGTATGATCAGGCAGTGTCTCCTATTGTGTATGAAGTGTTTGAAGGCTATAACTGTACAATTTTTGCATATGGACAGACAGGAACAGGGAAGTAACAGATTTTTGTGAAACAGATTTTTGATATATTAGAAGCTCAGAGTGCTGAATACAACATGAAAGTAACATTTTTGGAGCTTTACAATGAGGAAATAAGTGATATTTTGGCCCCTCAGGAGACTACAAAATTTGTAGATGAAAAGTCTAAGAAACTCATTGCTTTAATGGAAGATGGGAAAGGGGGTGTTCTTGTCAGAGGATTAGAAGAAGAGATTGTTTCCATTGCCAAAGCATTTTGTTTAGATCCAAAACTACCAAAGCTCAGACTAAAGCATTCTGGAGTATGGAGTAGTAGATGATTTGGAATAAGTACATCAGTATTGTCCTCCTCTGGTTCTGTCCCTTGATTATCTGTGTGTATATTTAGTTGATCTAAGTTTGCAGCCACTGATGAAACACCATTTTCACCTGAAAGGAAGATTTCTAAAAAATTAACTCAGAACACATGTATGTAGGCACACGTCTAATATGGCCATGATAATCAACTGTCAAATAATAGTATTAGTATTAAAATTTAATGTCATGTTTTCTACATTATTAGATGCCATACATGTGTATGATTATATTAGCAATGCAAGCCTTATAAATCATTCACATATGCAGAGTTAGATGATAACAGAAATAAACATAAACTAATAACAATAAAAATACCAACACCACAGCAGATTGACTCAACAAATAGATGTATATTCCTTATGTTATTTATATAGCTTAGATATTTTTGGCCAAGTCTAACATGTGTATTTTTAAGACCATTTACGCATAGAACAACTCTAAAAATGTGAACACTGTGGAATTACAAAGCAAGTCCACTTCAAATAATGGCACAAGCGCTCTAATTCCATGATAACTTAAAGCATATTTAGTGGAAAAAATATACACATGAAAAATAAAGAAGCATCTGATTCACCTTCATTATCATCAAAAGGATGCCGATGAGACTGATAAGAATTTAGGTCCTCGTACAAACTATCGTCAAATGCAGAAGCACTTGCTGGATTATTATCAGATATAATTTTAGCGGGAATAGAAGCAGATCCAACACTGTCATGATTCTAATTTTAATCAACCAAATATTTATAAATATTTATAATTATTAATGATATTTATAAATATTTATAGTTATTAGACATATTGGATTTATAATGTTGGTGACTTTCTTCGTTGAATACATGGACTTTCGTGGCTTAGTAGTTTCCATATGCATTTCAATACAATTGTATAGTACAAATGTTTATTCAAATCCTCACGGGTCACTACCATAACAATACCTATTTGTTTTTAAGTATTTTTTTTTTAAATTTACATATCCATTTAAATATATTTTATATCATATTAGATAAATTTATCGGTGCGGGTGCACTTGTATGCCGGATCATTACTATAGCCAAATATTAGATAAATTTTTATAAAAACAATTATATGATATAAAATATATTTAAATGGATATGTAAATTTAAAAAATAATTTATCGGTGCGGGTGCACTTTTATGTTCTGGTTTATCGGTTAACAATTCCTTGAAGTTAATACAAAATTTTCTCCTTGATTGTGTAAAAAATAATTTTTTATTTGATTGAAAATTTTCTCATGGCCACATTGATTTCACAAAGTGACCACATATATTTTAAGTTTTTCAAGAAAATTTCATGAAGCGACACGGGACACAACCAGTTAGATAAAAAAAAAATGCATATATATTGCTCTTAGTGATAAAATATCTGAAATCTTGATTAATATGTATTTCAATCTTTTTACTATAATATGATTGTAGAACCATTTCATTGTCATAGTCATGATAATTTGTTGTCATTTAGTAGATGTTGATCTATCATTAATTTATTCTTGTATGCAATGTTGAAAATGCGATTGAAATACTTTATAAAATAGTCCGAGACACAATCAAATAAATCCACTCAAAATGAAATGCATAAATATTCCTTTCAATGAATACAATTTAGACTGACTTTTTAACCCTTTTAATACATGTTAATTAAGAAGCTGGCCTTTTATGTTCTGGTTTATCATTCAGTAAATGTAATATGAAGTTACTTATTTTTTAAGTGTTGTTTGATGTTGACAAAATCACTAGATGATGAAACAAATAGGACAAAATAATACTGAAAGATGTTGGTAATGAAGACCTGGAGAATCGGTTGGATTGCAATTAAAACACAAAGCTACCAGCTCTTGTAACTTTTATCACTGAAATTCATTATTTCCACGGGACACTATCACCACAATACCTTTTATTATAAAAAAAAATAATCAACAAAGTATTTGTAAATATTTATAGTTATTAGTGATATTTGTAAATATTTATATTTATTAAGCATATTGAATTTATTATGTTGGTGATTTGCTACATATTTATTTTAAACATTTGCAGTTATTAATGATTTTATAAAAACAATTATATATCAGCAACGGTCAAGCCTTATCGAATGATTTAAGATATGAATGAACTTATCCGTGCGGGCGCATGGGTCTTCTACTAGTTATATTAGAAAAAAAATCTTACTCTCATATGAATCATAATTGTAATTTTTTCATGCAATGACTAGCACCGCATTCTAAATTTGTAATTTCATGGGCTACGCAGAGGCGCTTGTATTTTTTCGTTTGAAATCAAAGGTAAAACGCGCTTCAAAAGTTATTCTTAGAATTTTTAATTTGATGTTTTATTTGTGATTAATGATTTAATCAAAGTCCTAATTGTCCTATTTTCTCCCATTTTACCTCACAAATGAAGAAACATTAGATAAGATATTTAAGAGATGTGATTGGACTAACATGGTGTGGTTTAGCTCAAACCTGAACCTAAAGTTTGACGACAATCAGAATGAACCAATTGAAGATTGATTGTGGGAGTCTATTAAAACTAAGGATAAAAATACCATAAATAATGTTCTGGGCATTCTTTACATTATGTGGTGAACTGAAAACAAGGACGTTTTTGAAAATAGCTCAACAGATATTGAGGAAACCGTGAGGCATACAGAGCACATCAATAAAATTGAAGAGCAGAGTAACCAAAATGACAACCATAATCACACTAACAGTAACATTCACAAAGGCAGAAGTAACAACAGTCATGGTCCAAACCACATAGGTTAAAACAATCAGAACATACCTAGAAACCAAAACTTGAATCAAAGACCTCTAATTAACCAAGTTAACTACCATGATAGTCACTAAACATATAAAGATCATTAGAATGACATGAATATGCAAGACCCATGCAAAAATTAGGATGAGGATTTCAACAGTCAGGGATGTAAAAAATGCAAAACCACCAACTTGCATAAGGATGTCAAGTATACTCATCAAAGGGACAATATCGATATTGGGACAAAAAACATTCTAAATACAAACAACAATAGAAATTACAGGAAGGAATATAACCATAGAAACATAACAAAGGCTAGAGTCAAAGAGATTATTAACCTTGTAGAGCAACATCACCATGAGTTTTACAATGTAGGTGTCATCTACCACCATTATAACATCCAAAAAGTTGATCAGACAAACAAGGATGGCCATCACATGCGAAAATAAGATGGAAAAAACATAAGATTTCAAACTCATAATAACATGTAAAAGTACAAAAAAAAGTGAAAATCTCAAGCAAACACATGAGGAAAAAATGCATAGCCATGCCAGTAGGAGGCCAAATAAATTGTATAAAGGGGAATCTTCGGGAAAAAAATCCAATAGCAATAAGGGTACTTGGAGCCACCGCAGTGAAAGCTTGAGGATATACTAGAACACCTCATATATAAATCAACATAACACAAAAGTGTTAGAAATCAAGGAGAAAAATTATAGAAGTAACATGCAAAGGCTCGAAAATAAGAATTAGCATCATATCTTCAACATTACAGATGATATAAACCCTAAGATGAATGATAACAACAATACTTGGGAAAAATCATAAATGTTAGTACTGATACAAATCTAGTGATTGGAAGATATTAAAACCTTAGAGCTTGGTTTAGAGATGAAAACAACAAAACCATCGCAACTGCTACATGGAAACACAATGGATTTCAAAACCTAGCAGCAACGAATGGACAAATGGTTTTCAACGCACTTGAAGTTGCATAAAAATGAAGGCTTAAATGTGAAGGCTCAAACGGATTGCAAAGTACTGGTAAACATGGTGAATGATATATCTATAAAAGGTAGGGTGAGAATAGGTTGGGCCGAGTTGGGCTTTAAGTCTGGCGTATGGCCTATTAGAGGCTCATTTTTCGGCATAAGTTTGGCCTTTTGGAAGGCCTGATTAACCCCTACTTAAAAGCCTATATCACTTGAACATATGTAAATAAGCAATTCAACTAATGTTTTAATATACTAGAGAATCAAAAGTACAATGAGACTAAATATTTGTTTATATAAACTTATTTGAGCTTACATAGAAGCATACGTTTTGTGAGATTATTTTGTTTATGAGAACTTGTGAAAACAACTTATGACATTATTCATAAAGTTTTTTCAACTTATTTTTACAAGTTCTTCAAGATAACTAAACTTTACTTTTGTATTTTAATATAAAATACAAAATACAATATAAAAATAATATATTTATTTATATTTATTAAAATAGGCCAGACTAATAGGTTTAAAATTTCTTTTATGGCCTGTGGTCTGATCTATTTAACTAAATAAGCTTATAAAAAAACCTAGATTTTTTCTACTTAAAAAAAGCTTGGTCTAATCTTGGCCTTTGTAGGCTAGATCGTATACTCCTGTTAGTTAACCTGACGTATTCTCATCCCTAATAAAAGGGGTTGGTTTGGACGGATGAATAAAGAAAACTCATAGAACGATGGTAGGGTTAGGAAATTGAATAATGAGAATGATAGAACTCACTTAGATAGATTCGTGTCTAACATCCATCAAACCCTATCAAACTTCTGTAATGGATTTTTAACCCACGTCAATATATCTAACAATAATGTAGCCCATCAATTGGCTAAGAGACCAATTCAGAATAAAAATAAAAGTTGGATCATCTATGTAGGGTCTGTTTGTTTTAGCTTTAAAAAAATGAATTTTTTCTTTATATTTTTAAAAATGGATTTTGTAAAACCATTATCAAAATATAACAAGTTTTTCTATATTAATTTTTTCTAAGTTGCAAGACTAATTTTGATATCGTACAACATACGTATACATTATTGAAGATAAAAACATAGTCGAAATCTTAATTTTTGAAAAAAATTGTATCTCAAAAATGATTTTTATGAAAAACTATTTGAAATAGCTTCAAAATTAAGTGATTTTTTGAAATTTTGATATCCAGTTTTTTTTCCGATAAAATGTTGAGATATCTAAAATAACATTTTAAGAATAACTATTCAAACCAAATTTTCATTTGAAACTTTTATGAAAAGTTTCTTTGTACATTTCTTTTCCACAAAATTTTATTACACTATAAAAATAATTGAAAAAAAAAAAGCCAAAACAAACAGGCCCGTAATTTGGCCCTTTAAATGATTAGTTTTGTTTTGATTTGTAAAAAAAACCTGTTCATCGTGTTTTTTCTGCTAATAGGGTTAAAATTTTGAAAAAACTCCTCTCAATTCCCCAACAAATATTAGAATATATTAAAAAAAAAAAATTATCTATTCAATAAATAAATCAAATGATTTAATTTTTAAAAAATATTTTATTGTCATTAGCTGTGAATTTACATCCCATTATTTTATTTACAATATTTTTGCATGTAGTTTTTCCTGTGATTTTTTCTTGAAAGGATGCTTTGAAATCATGAATATACATTTCGATAGGAAGCTTCCAATCATGTTGCGTCCAAAAGAATAAATTAAAAAAAAAAAAATTGAATTTTATGAGATGCAGAAAAAAAAATACATGAAATTGATTGAAAAATTCTCAAAATTTAATTTAAACGGACCAAATAGACTAATTCAATCTATTTTATCACCCTTTGTCTTATATCTAACTTCTTTTGTTATAGTATATTTCTTTTAAACATTGATATAAATTACTTATCTAATAATTTTGATCTTAATTGTTTGGACAAGCTAAACCGCATATAAATTACTTATCTAATAATTTTGATCTTAATCATCTATTTAACCTATTTTCTCTATTACATTAAGTTTCTCATAATTGTTGATCTGAAATTTCTTTAAATATCATTGTGATTAGAACTTTAAAATATTTAGGGAGTTAATTTTTCTTAATTTTTTAAACTTTCAATATATATATATATATATATATATATATATTGTTCTTTCCAGTTGATCAGAATTTGAAGTGGGTCAGAGACGTCGTCTTCGATGCTGGAATCTAAGGAGGAGGGGGTGTATCTGCAAGGCACTCTGATGCCAAAGTAAGAATCGGGAGAGAAGAAGGCAAGTACAAAGTAAGAATGTCTTAGGGGGATTTTGGAATACCTGTCCCTCTCAAAGGAGAGGGTATTTATAATGCCCCCGGCGGTTGGCCATTGGTCCCTATTTTCGGGCCTAGATGTTCGCTCCCCAAAAATAGGTAACTACCAGAAACTAACCGTTGTGATGGACAGACATGCTCGGAACTAGTCGTTGCTTCGAGTAGGGGTGTGGTTGCGGGCAAGTGCGTCATGGCCGTTCCAAGATGGTTGAACCGTGCGTGACAGACAAAGATGTGACGAAGGATAGCTAATCCTGGGGGTCAGCTGGCCAGCCCTCCTCGGCTAAGAGGCAGAAGAAAGAGTTTTTTCTTTGCCCTCAACTGGCAGGGCTTAGACTATTGAGCCGTTCTGGATGAAGAAGTGGATTGGGCCATGCCTAGCCTTTGGGCCAGTCCAGGACATATATATTATTAAATCAATCAAAATGAACATGATAAATGTGAAAATTCTAATTAAGAACCATAATGAAATGTTAAAGCTTATATAGAATTGGGTGACTTACACCATAAGAAAACCTACACTATGCTACACATTATCATTGTCTCATGAGTTAGTTATAAATCATAACTAATTCCCATCTAGATTCTAACAGAAAAATAACAAACTATTGGTGATGCATGGTGGTATTATTGTCATGTTGTATGGTGTCATCATTATCATGGTTCACATACTTCAATATCCCCCCACAAGTTGAAGGTTGATAAATGTTTATCATCTTCAACTTGAATAACAGCGCATGAAAGGGTTAAGGATGAAGAGTCTTGGTGAACAAATCAGCAAGTTGGTTCTTGGATTTGACAAACAGAAGTTTCAAGACACCTTTACATTGTTTTTCTCGCACGATGTGACAATCAATTTCCAAATGTTTGGTCCTCTCATGAAATACAGGATTGGAGGCAATGTGAATTGCACTTTAATTATCGCAATAGATGACATGTGTTTTGATACAATTAACATAGAGATCATGGATGAGATACAACAACCATTGAAGCTCACATGTGGCTGCAACCAGACTCTAATACCATATTAAATCAATCAAAATAAACATGATAAATGTGAAAATTCTCATTAAGAATCACAGTGAAGTGATACAAGCTTATATAGAATTGGGTGAGTTACACCATAAGAAAGCCTACACTATGCTGCACATTATCATTGTCTCATGAGTTAGTTACAAATCATAACTAATTCCCAACTAGATTTTAACAGAAAAATAACAAACTATTGGTGATGCATGGTGGTATTATTGTCATGTTGTATGGTGTCATCATTATCATATATATATACACACACACATACACAGATATATATATATCCTATGAGAATGTAATTTTTATGTAAGAACTTGATAATGAATCTGAATCATTAGATTTTAAAATAAATGGTGGAGATTATGTGTGATTTTTGTTTTTCTCTCTCCTCCATTATTAAAATAAATGATGGAGGAGAGAGAAAAAAAACTTACACAAATCTCCATCATTTATTTTAAAATCTAATGGTTCAGATTTATTCTCATGTTCTTACATAAAAATAGCATTCTCATATGATATGTTCTCTCTCTCTCTCTCTCTCTCTCTCTCTATATATATATATATATATATATATATATATATATATATATATATATATATATATATTTTTTTTTTCTCCATCAGTATCTGACCTACTAGACCGTCTATTCTAATTCAAAATCAATTATACCATCAACTGGTTTCAGCCCTTTCCAATCTCAGTTGCGGAGGATTAATATAATTTTGTCAAAGTTATATTTGTCCATCAAAAGTGGCAAGTATAATTCAAACATATAGTTGGAATGGTGACATGATAGCTATATATGATGGTCTAAATTATGCCTGAATATAATTTAAATGATGATCATAATAGTGATAAATGATTGTGTGAACAATATTTATGATAGTCGAGAGTAAGGTTGACAATGAACCGAATCGACTCGAAAATAATTTAGAACTCAGTTTGATAATTAAATCGTTGAACTAGGTTCACGAACCAAATGAGCTGAACATGAGCGAAAAACTAAGTCCGTTAACTATATGAGAAGAATTATATTATCTTTAAGAGTAAGTTTAAATAATTACTTAAAATCTTAACACTTTATTTTCTTTTAATCTAACGTTTTTAATTGATAATTTACATTCGCAAGTGAGCAAAATATTATTAAAAATACTTATACAAATAAAATCAACATCATATCAACTTCAATTGATTAGTTTTTGGATTAGACTTTTAAATATATCTCTTGAAAGTTGTGTAATTTTTGAATTAGTAGATTTTTGAGACAAAGTTAAATTCCAATAAGATAAGTTTTATTTTAATATTTTATTTTTAAAAAAATATTAATTTCAAATGTCACATATATATATATATATATATATATATATATATATATATATATATATATATATATATATATATATATATATATATATATATATATATATATATATATATATATATAATTTGCTTTTAAGTCCGTGAAGTAAACGAACTAAACCTAACGAGATGAACTGAATTGTTCGTGAACTTATAATGAGTCGAGTTTGGACTTTAAAAAATTTCGTGTCGAACTCGAATAGAAATTTGAGATAAACTGATTTTTAATGAGTTGAGTCGAACTGAGGTGAGTTCGACTCGGCTCGACTTATTTTCAACTCTAGTCGATTATCAAAATTTAAACTTGAAACAAGAGTCTTGAATTAAAATTTTGTTTACTTTGAGATTTTAAGTAAAATATATTTAAAATATATAAAACTTAACTTCTTTTTAATCAAATAGGTTTTATTATTTAAAAGAGAAGTCCAAAACTTAAAACCAGTTAGAACAATGCTTGAGTTAAGTTGGCTTTAGTATAATATCCTAAAATATGCATTACTTAGTGAGTTAACATTGAACTATTATTACAAACTATAGTTGCTTCATCACTTTGCAACCACTCCATAAAATCTCATGGTTCATTGAACCCTATCTTAATTAATATATGCCGAATTAATCAATCAATTATAACCACGCATCAAATATAGGAATTAATGGAATATATTGAGAGATCAAAGTTTTTCCATTTATAGTTGATTTCATACGCAGCACTAATAATTTTCTTCTTGAAAATGTTTCTTTCATTGCCCCTGCCACAAAAGAGAAGATATGAAGGATGCATTTAGACATAAACATGATTAAGTGGTTAACATATCAATTATCAAATAATCTTTTGGAGTCAAAAGTAGCTAGAAATTATTTGTCACTTAATCCATGGTCTTTCCGAGGTTGTTCCAAATGCATGATTGCTTAATAGATATTAATAAGGATCATTAATTTAAAAAGATAAAATGTTGAATTCTTTGGACTTGATTAGATTGAAGGTAGATGCATATTTGGATTGTATTGAGGTGATTACAATTGAGCCACGTATATTAGTATTAGTAATGTGGTGGGACTGTACGTTTTGGCTTTATATTAACTAATGATATAGTGGGATTATATATATAGTTTTAAAATAATATGTTCTTTTCTTTTATAAGAAAACATAGTACAGTTCCACATTCTATGAAAGAAGACACGTTTAATTATGGTAATAGTTTAAGTGATTTGTGATCAAAATATATTGCTCCTTGGTCTTTTGCGAGTTTGAGGCTAGGACGTCGGTTTAAAATGGGTCATTCAAATCTTAAGAAGTTAGACAAATCATGAAATAAGCATGTCTTAGAGACATACTTATTAATTAAAGACAGTCAGATAATAGAGTTTACAAGATTTTCTCACATCTCTTTGAGAATTGTAACACCCATATATAATACATGTTTAAAATTGTACATATTATATATAGTTATAAATTTGATATTGAAATATATAAGTTCTTAATGATACATTATACATATTACATGTCCAAAATAAAACAAACTAAAAGCGGCACAAAATATATACAAAATGCCTAAAATGAAACCAAGAACTAGATCAAGCTACTTTGTCTTTGCCCTTCGCCGAATCGGTACCACCTGAAAAATAATCAACAACATGGGGTGAGATAATAATCCCAGTAGATTCTGTATCTTATGGGTTCTCTCGGCTTTACAAGGTTCTAACTAGTTACTAGCTCAAATCACAAAAAAGGGGAAAATATACTTGAGTTCTCAATCTTTGCACTATATGACAACATGTTGCTTGAGTCCAACAACTCAACTATCACTACTCGGAAACCATACCAAGACATCTTTCCTCGTCCGATCCTATGTTTAGGACTCTCGACACAGGTCACGGATCCTTGTATCATACTTTGATATACGAATGGATTCGGTTCCTAAGGGATAACATCAACCTTACGAATCGTCACTTCATATGGGACTTCCAACCCATTTCAAGCCTTTTACCCGTAGGCTCCATTCGCTTATGTGGACTCAAACCTGTCAAAGTAATGGTGCGTACATCCCAAAGGAGCTCTACATAAGCATCACTCTTGGAACGACACAAATAGGGGGTTGTTTCCGATTACGTGATCAATAAGGATATTGTGATTGTACTCGACAATTACAAGGCGATCACATCACCTTAACATTCACAACAATATCCCATACTCCATATAATACCTCACCTCTCCACTTGACAACTACTTGTCAAAGACACACACCTAGGCATCATTTGCACAAGCATTGCCATCTAAGTCATTTATCCTGTCCAAATCATCTTACTAGTTCATTTTATTAATTAACATTAAGGGTTTCCTCGCCATCCTTTATCATCTTTTAAACATGTTTCCCACAATTACAAGCAACTATTCATGGATGGAAACATGCATAATAACTGTAATAATCAATAAAAATTATCTCATAACATAGCTAAGCATGTATGTGAAGAAATTCAAACGATTAACAAAACAATTTTCCAAAGTCCTGTCACGGTCGCCCGGTGAGCAGCCAACGAGGTTGGCTCGCCCGGCAAACCCCAGGCGAGGGGCAGACATAACCAAAAATGTATCATGGTCGCCCGACGAGCACCATTGAGGTAGCTCACTTTCTGTTCTCCAAACTATTAAGGGCCAAATTGTGCATACTTTTGATTATATTTTATGGTTCTTTCCAATGGTTTCCTTGTTATTTTAGTAGTAAATCTATTTGTTTTAGTGTAAATATGCAAGTTTCCGATTTTATTGTAAATATTGTGAATTATGATCATTTTGATGCTCTTTGACAGGTCTTCTTGCTTATATTTGATGATAGAAACATATGGTGAAGGAAAGAAGGCCTAAAAGAATATTTCCGAGGTGATCGTGTCGGTAACCCACACTTAGCGCGCTTTTTAGAGCGGTTCCAGCGCTCTCTTACTGTTGAGGCAGTAGTTAAGGCCTTCAACCGTGCTAAGCGGCCTGATATCGTGCTTAGCGCGCATTCTGGGAAATTGCCTCTGTTTTGCTGACCGCGCTTAGTGCGCTCCTGATGGCGCTTAGCGCGGTGCCACTTACTGCACTTTGTGCACTTGCTATAAATATCTTCCTTGGAAGATATTTTCACCAACTCTTGTACTATTACACTTTTTCAGCATTTTAGAAAGTAGAAAGGGTTTTTAGGTCAAAAAAGCTTTAAAAACTCAAGAAGAAGTGAGAATCAAATCTTTGGAACATCAATCCTCGATTCTTCGACTTTGATGCTAGCAAAGCTTTCTTTTTTACTTGTTGATCAAGCTACCATGGTGATGGGTAGCTAATCACTTTTGTGTCAATATTAGAGGTAGTTAATTTTTCTATTATGTATTTCTTTTGATCTTTTGTATGTGAACAAGGTTTATGATCAATAGATGATTAAGATATTTGCTTTTAATGTTGTATTTATGGTTTGAATCACTCTAGACATATATTTTCCAAGTCTTGATCTAATTTCTTCATCTATTAACCAACAAACTCTAGACATAGATTTGAAAGTTAATATTTGCTTTTTATCGATCTTTATGTTTATTGTTTCGATTGCTATTTCGAGAAATCATCTAGCGATTAAAATAATAACACCCACGGAGCCGCTTTAGAAATAAACTGATTCGCGAGGATACGCGATTGTATTGATCAAAACTAAAGTTCACATGCTTGATTAATCGGATACGTATGAAAGGGGTTAACGAGATCTAACCTTAACATGCTTTTCTTAAAACAAAGCATCCATTTTCTAGTTTACTCTTTGGTACAAAACTTATGTTACAAAACAAGAACTCTTTGAAAACTTTTCTCTAAAAACGTTAAACTATTGAACGGCGGGCATCTAAATATCTTAACACAATCCTTGTGGATACGATAAAACAACCCATCGAAGATACTTTTCAACAAAATGGCACCATTGCCGGGGATTGTTGAGTAGGATATTGCAAGCATTGCAATAATTTAGTGCAATTCTCTTGTGCTTTTTAATTTGTTTGGCTTGGTGTGCAGAATCTGTTTATGCGAAGGAGTGTACCTGCAAAAGAACTTCTTTTTGATCTTGAGATTGAAAGAACTGCTCGTAGGCTAAATAGCAGAACACGACGGAGACAGAAACTTGCTAGAGAAAGAAAAGAGAGAGGAGAATCTTCCTCATCCACGCCAATTGAAACACCAATCATGGCAAATCCACCTCATGGCTTTGGTGTACTCAAACTGAGTACAAATGATCTCTATTTATAGTAGAGCAAGTTTGTTTTGGGATCAATAGTGAATGGCAACTGCAGCAGAGGTTTGGCCAATGTTGATCAATAGGAATCCAAGTCTCCTCTAGCCATTGACTAGAGGTTAGAGCACAGAGTTGTGGTTCCCTAGTTGTTGGATGAATCTTGACTGAATTCAGTTGGAGGAAGCTCAGTTCATGCCACCTCTAAGCATCCATTAAATGCTCTAATCCAAAATTGAAATCTTGTCCCTCTTTTAGAGATTTCTAGGTTTGGCATGCTACTTCTTATTCCAAAGACTTTGGAGGCTTGGATCAGTGTTTGTTCCCTTTAGATTTGATCCTCAGACGTGTCCAAAGTGATGACAAGGCTTGGAATTATCTAATTTTGCCAAATCGAGCAAAAGTACAAAATTCTGCCTAGCTTTGGCAGTTTTCAGCAAGGTATATTGCCATTATCATATCTCATGGCTCAAGTGGAATTTGATGGAGTTCTTGGCTCATATGATACAATAACTGTTTGATCATAATTGGTTTTGGTACTTTTTGTATCCAAGTGAAAAATGCCCATACATTTGGAAAAAAGTGAAGGCAGATTCTGACTTAGTGAAAATTTCAATAAGTGTTGGAAAAAAGTGACATTTTCACTTTTTGTGATTTTGATCATTCCATAATTTAAAATCCATGGGGAATTGGAATTAGTGGTAGTTGAAGCTTTTGTAGAGGGTAATGAGAGCTACAAATCCAGCTTTGGATGGGAAAAAATGGCCTTGTGGTTTAGGAGTTATGATCCTCCAAAGTTGGTACCCTAGCCACTTTGTTCCATAACTTAGAAAATTTTCTAAGTTTTTTATGGTTACCCCTTTTACAAGTTATCCCACTTTTTTTTATTTTTCTTGATGAATGATGATTCCAATCATACATTAACATCATTTTGGGGTCAAAGAACCATAATTGTGAAAAATCTCAAAAAGTCAAAGTTTGACTTTTGTGCACAGTTGACTTTTTGTCAGATGAATTCCAAACTGTGCGATCCTCTATAAAACTTGATGGATTGATTTCATAGGTTTTATAGGGTGTATTGAATCGTGTCTTAGGGTTTGGGAGCATGTTCTGGTCAAAAGTCAAAGATACATTTGACTTTTTCCGCGAAACCCTAACTGTGGTTCTGATGAAGTTGAAACTTGTTGCTCAAGCTTCTTGGATCAATCCATTGTTGCAAATGGATCAATGTGATGTATTTGAGACCCTCAAATCCCCTCTTGAGGTCTTGGCTCATGTTTTGTCCCAAAAGTCAACTTAGGGGTGAATTAGGTCAAGAAACCCTAATTCCTGATTTTTTGATGAATGCATCCCCTGAGGCTAAATTGACTTGATGATTGGGTTCATGGGATCCCTTGGAGCATAATACATTATGTTTTGAAGAATTGGCTCATGCCCAGAGGAAAATTTCAATCTGGAGGCCCTGGTCGACCAAACCCTAATTTGGTGACACTGGCGATCTTAAGGCTTGATCCACCTAGAAGGGAGAAGCCTTGTGCTTAATCCTTGAAGTGGGAGTCCTCTTGATACTTTGTGGATGTTTGAGAGCCTAGACAAGTTGAATATCATGTCATTTCTTGATTGATCCTTTGTCTAAGAGCTCTGAGAGGGCTTGAAACCCTAAGTCTGATTGTAGTGGATGCTCACCCATCTTTGGGGAGACTAATGGTTCATCCATATTGTGATGATGATTTGCACAATGATGGGATCTTAGTGGTCAAAATTTGGGGTATGACAATCACCAGTAGAGTTAAAACCTCCATAGGTTTCAAAACTCAATCTCTAAAACTCTCACTTTAATTTTCCCCAGCTAGGGTATAATCACTATCAGTAAACCTTTATCAGAACCTCAAGGCATCTGATATTTCAACTCTTCTGTAATCCTCAGCAAGAGTTTATTCCTCAATATGGACCTGCGTTTGGATCTCAATAATCCTCAGCAGAAGCTAGCCTCCTTTTAGTCTTTATATAAGGAATTCCCCCAACCAGCCTCCTCTTAGGCTTTGTATAATGATTTTCCCTCAGCCTTTTCAGCCTCAATCTTGGGCTTTGTACAAGACACCTATAAATATCTTCAGCTGAGTCAGTCAAATCTCTTCAGCCTCAATCTTGGGCTTTGTACAAGACACCCACATAAATATCTCTCCAGTAGAGTCAGTTAGAACTTTCAGCCTCAATTTTGAGCTTTGTACAAGACACCTATAAACATTCTCCAGCTGAGTCAGTTAACCCTCTTTTAGCCTTAATCTTGGGCTTTGTACAAGACACATATGGAACCTCCCCAGTGGAGTCAATCCTCTTTCAACCTTAATCTTGAGCTTAGTACAAGACAGATAAAAACCACTCTCTTGTTGAGTCAGTCAAATATCTTTAGCCTCAATCTTGGGCTTTATACAAGACAGATATAAAAACTCCCTAAGAAAAGTTAACCCCTTTAGCCTCAATCTTGGGCTTTATACAAGACACACAAATAAAAACTTCCCAGAAGAATCATTTCTTCTCAGCCTCCTCTTAGGCTTTGTATAATAATCTCCCCAGTGGAGTCAATCAACCTTTTAGCTTCAACCATGGGCTTTGATCAAGGCACGCAAAAATCAACATCCCCTCAGAGGAAATCAAAAACTCTCTGTAGGAAGACATTTCTCTGTACATCACACATCAAAACAAAAAATCAAATAGACCTTAATCCCAGATAACTGTTGTAAGTGGCACACTTGTTGATTCAAATTTCCAAGCCTCTGGATTATTTACATCCACGCCAATGTCCCCCTTTTAGCATAAAAGATTCCTAAGGAAAAATGACATTACTCTACACTGAGTTAAAGTTTCCTCCTTCAGGACAAATCCCCTATAAAGGAAATTATGGCATTGCTGGATTCTTATATCCCAGTTGAAGTAATTCTCCTTTATAATCAGTCACCCAACAGTTATGATAAACAGATGAGATATCTCCCTTGAGAGATGACAAATTATCTCTCAGTAAAACCTTTAGCTTCAATCTTGGGCTTTAAACAAGACACAAATACTCCTTTAGCTTCAATCTCGGGCTTTGAACACGACACCAAACATCATCTCTTTCCTCCCATAGAATAGGAGGAACTACGATTGCTCTGATTTCCCTGTTTTCTTTAACGGGAATACGTAGGCATAAGATTGTGAAATCTTAGCGAGCATACCAATCAAAAACTTTAGGTCCAGTACCTTCACACTAAACAAAAACCTTAGGTCCAGTATTTTACCAAAAACATCAAAAACCCGAAAAACAACAAAAATACTCTCTCTCAAACATTCCCAAAGGAGAAACTTTTCCAATCAACAGATAAACACCAGTAAGTAGAAAACAGTAGAAAATTGCTAACGACCTGTGGATAACCACATATAGGATGGGTAATTGACAACTACCCATTGTATAATCTGACCCCGGACCCCCCAAACTCTTAAGCATTTGTTAAAGAAAACATTTGCGTGCAAGGTTAGTTTTAGATAACTTCCCTTTCCTTTCCAGTTTCATAGGATAAATAAGAAATCAGAAAGTAGCACCCCATTCCTACCATTGCAGTGAGGAAAAACCAATAGTGGTAAGGTGGTCGCGTCACCGACAAAAATCACACGCTACAGGAAAACGGCGACTCTGCTGGGGAGTCAAACTAGGATAAAAATTCCTAAGAGGTCTAGGTTGTTAGAAATTTTCCTACTTGATATCCGTGTTTATTTTTCTATCAATGGGAATTCGATTGATACGCATGTGGAAAGTTTGAGAGAACCCTAAGATAAGGGGTGGCATAGACGGGTGGACTTATAGGGAGTGAATCCCGAATAAGCGATCCTGGTAGACCACCAAATCAGGCGAGGGCCCGTGTGGATTCAGCCTGTTGAATGACCCATGGTCGTGAAAACAGAGTTTTCCCAGTGCGGCACTCGTGACCCTGAGGATTTAGTAGACATTAACCTTATGACCATTTAGTAGTGCGGTGACTATCGGGAATAGTTGATACGCGATACTACACTCAAATGAGATTACCCTAGGATGCTACAACTCCCTCGGGTGAACCAGCCTGCTGTTGATATCCCTAGGGGGGTTAATGATTTTGGGAACCTTAGGATCCGTTCTACAGGTACAAAAATTGACCAGAATACAACCTTTGGGGATGGGTAGAGCCATGACTCCATGCTCGTGACGTTGAACCCTTGAACCCATGTTTTTTCAATGTTTTTGTATTCTGCATTCATGCATTCATTTAAAAAACTCTTAAACAAAGAAAAATCTTCTCTTCTCTTTTTTTTTTTTCAAAATAAACTAAAAACAATTATTGCAAATATCAGAAAGATTGCGTTATGGATTTCGGTAGAAGAAAGACGCACAAGTACACTTTCAAGGCTCCGAAACTAGATAATTTAAGGAGGTTGGCAAGGATGATCACCAACCCTGATGCTTTCAGAGCTAAGCATAAAGGACTGCTGTCTCTGTTAAGGATCCACGTAGTTGAAGGAATCCTATCTACGCTGATTCAGTTTTATGATCCGGTTTATCACTGCTTCACATTCTCGGATTATCAACTGGCACCAAAGTTGGAAGAGTACTCTCATTTGATTGATTTGCCTATCACCGATCAAGCTCCATTTTCTGGACTGAAAGTTATTCCAAAGGATCAGACCATTGCAAGAGCAATCTCTTTGGACGAGTCAGAAGTTAGGACTCACATGACCACTAAGAGAGAAATCCAGGGTTTACCAGCTAAATTCCTGATAGAGAAAGCTCTGTACTTTGCTAGTATAGGAAATGTAACTGCTTTCGAAGATAAATTTGTCCTACTCAGATATGGGTTATTCCTCTTTCCCAACATTGACAACTTCGTTGATACCAACGCTGTTAAGATATTTCTAATTGGAAACCCCGTACCGACTCTGCTCGTAGATGCTTATCATTCTGTACACTTAAGGAATTTGTACAGCGGAGGAATGATCACATGCTGTGTACCCCTGCTTTACAAATGGTTCATTTCCCATTTACCCAAGTCTGCTGCTTTTTGGGATCATAAGAGTACTCTACGTTGGTCACAAAGGATTATGTCCTTTACCAACTCTGACATAGATTAGTGTAATAGGATTTATGAGGGGATAGAGATCATCGACAGTTGTGGAAATTTCCCTAACACACTCCTCATAGGAACTAAAGAAAGAATCAACTATCATCCAAGTTTAGTTCGCCGTCAACTCGGATACCTGATGAAGCATATCCCGCATAATGTTCATCTAGAAGGTCTTTTCTTCAAGGAAGGGGAAAATGACAGGGCACTAAAGAAGGAAATAGTGCACGCCTGGAAACATATTCACAAAAAAGGGAGAGAGTCTCTAGGAAGACCAAAATGTACCTCTATGGAGCCTTATCTCCACAGGGTGCAAACTAGAGCCCTCAAGCTGAGGATGCCTTACCCTCGCCAACAAGTTTTTCCGTTAAAGGAATCTGTCCTTTATTTCATGTCTGATACGGAAAAACTCAAGGTAGCTCTCAACAAAGTTCAACGTGAGAAAAGCTCTTGGAAAAACAAGTATCGAATCCTCAACGTGGAGTGTACCAAGATTCGGGAACTATTAAAAGAAAAGGATGCTCTGATTAAAACATTAGAGTAGCATGTTGTAGAAAGTCAGGAAGACCGAAGAAATTTGCTCGATCCTTTCACTTGGCAAATGACTGACAACCCGACAATGACTGAAGATCCCCGATCAAAGAAAAGGAAAATACCAGAACCAGTATCTGAGCTCTCTTCAGAAAGGACTCGGGATCCATGAACTTAGACATTTCCTTTTACAGCACTTTGTAAAATATTGTACTTTTCCTTTCTGCAATCTTTCAAATTCAATAAAACAGGGTCTCCACCCTCCACTGTATGATATTTGCAATCTATTTGTTGAAGTTCTTTTGATTAAAACTAAAAATATATATCATTGCATATCATTCATCATTCTCATATAACGCGTTCTTCTTATCTTCGAGTCTCACGTGTGTGTCACGATTCTAGAGTCAAACTGTCTCTCTTATACAATACTCGGGCCAATCGATAAAAGAAAATGGACGATCTCGAGGAAGAGAACAGAGAGATGAGAGAAGAAGTCGGCGCTCTAAAGGAAAGTTTGGAAAAATTTCACAATGACATGCAATCCCTGGCAGCAACTCAGAGACAACAACAAAGGACTGTGATCTCAGAGATCACATCTACGCCCGTAGGGGAGACATATGATCCTCGACACAACATGCCTAAAGGTCGCCCCTGGAGCATGCCTATCAACTTTGTCCCTGAAGGATACATACCGTCGGCCACTAAAGACCCAGAAACTGCAGCAGGAACCATTGGGCCTGAAGGTTACAAACTTCGGGAAAATGAAGATGCAAGGTTTACGACAACAACTCCTGAAGGTTACAAACTTTGGGAAAATGAAGACGCAAGGTTTACAACAACAACTCCTGAAGGTTACAGAGTTCAGGACACTGAAGCTCTAAGAATCACCACTGTAATGTTTGTACCACAGCCAGCGGTACATACTGTCCCGAAATGACAGATTCCACAAGTAATTTATGGTGGAAACAAAGACATGTACAAAAGAATAAATGAAATCCAGGAACAATTCCTGGAAATGCAGAAGGAACTGCATGCCATTCGCGGTCAAGATCTATTTGGAAAGGACGCCGCCGACCTCTCTTTGGTCCCTAAAGTAAAAATCCTGCACAAATTCAAGGTGCCTGACTTTGAAAAATACAAAGGCAACTCTTTCCCTCAAAGTCATTTGTTGATGTACGCTCGAAAGATGTCGACTCAGACAGAAAATCAATGGCTACTGATCCATTACTTCCAAGACAGTTTAACCGGTGCCGCACTCAAATGGTACATGGGTTTAAACCGCACCAAGATCAATACTTTCAGAGATCTCGGCGCTGCTTTCGTTCAGCAGTATAAATACAATCTGGACATGGCACCAGATAGAGATCAGCTCAGAGAAATGTCGCAGAAGGACAAAGAAACTTTCAAAGAATATGCTCAGAGATGGCGTGAAATTCCCGCCCAGATCTGTCCCCCTCTTGAGGAAAAAGAGATGACCAAGATCATTTTGAAAACTTGAGCTCATTCCATTACGACCGAATGGTTACAAGTGCGCCAGCGACTTCCCTGAAATGGTGAACATGGGAGTACGCCTTGAAGAAGCAGTCCGAGAAAGACGATTGGTAAAAAATGCAGAGCCATCGAGCAGTACCAAAAGATACAGTGGTGCTTTCCCAAAGAAAAAAGACCAAGATATTGGTAATATCTCTCTCGGAAAGCAAAGGCGAAGGTATCAACCAGTAGTAGTGGTAACTCCCGCTATCCACCCTGCGCCGGCTCCGACGTATCAACCTCAGGTTGCTGAAAGCTAACCAAATCAACAACAGTATCAACAAAGGACACAACAGCCTCTTCAGCAGGCTCGTCCACAGTACAACAACAACAATTGTATGACACGACCATCAGGGTTCAACCCTATACCGATGTTGTACGCATAACTATTTCCACTTCTACTATACAAGGGGCACATTTAAACTAGGTTTCCTCTTACAATATCGGAAAATTTTCCTTTTTGGTTCAAAGCGGATCAAACTTGCCCTTACCATCAAGGAGGATCGGGGCACAACATTGAAAACTGTCTCAGTTTCAAGTTTGATGTGCAGAAGCTTGTCAGGAACGGGGTTTTATCTTACAAAGATACTAATCCAAATGTTCAGATGAACCCGTTGCCTCAACATGAGAAGACTACAGTAAATTTAATAGAGGAAGGATTTAGCCACAGTTATCAAATTCACGATTTACTCCTATTAGGAACCAATCTGGTCAGGATGCATTGTAGACAGAGCGGGTACGGTCATGTACCGCCTCAGAATTATCACCAGTGTGATATCTGCTTAAAGAATAATCAAGGATGTTCCGTAGTGTAATCAGCTCTACAAGAACAAATGGATCTCGGATGGATCCAAGATCACCGAATCTGTGAAATCAACATGGCCCAGGCACATCCCAACATTGTTCAGAACCACGACGTCCGCATAATGAACGTCAACTTAGTGGCGATGCATTCAAGGTAAAGTCAATATCATAATCTGCCACGACACGATTACAATACCTGTCCAATCTGCTCAATAAGCAATCAGGGGTGCTCTTTTGTACAAGAGGCCCTCCAACGTCAGATGGATCTTGGATGGATTCAAGACTATCGAGAGAGAAATAACCATTAAGTCAATATGGTTCAGATCTTTAACATACGCTTGATGAATACCAATATGGTAGAATTACACGCTAAGCAAGTCAGGCTCGGCTTTCTGGCTTCACATGATTATCAAGACTGTGAACAATGCCACGAAGACGACCAAGGGTGTGCACTTGTCCAAGGAACACTTCAACACTTATTGGACCACTGATGGCTTCCAATCTACTTGGATGAAGCTACACATCCGATTAGCTTGACTGATGGAAATCCTGATAGGCATCAAAGTCAGGATGTCCGCTCGATGGAAATAGATCTAGTAAAGTTGCACTGCATACAAAGTGGGCGTGGTCGGGTGCCACCCCACAACTATGAGCGCTGTAGAGTTTGTTCAGAGAATAACCAAGGATGTTATCTCATGCGAGCGACTCTTCAAAATCAGTTGGACCAGAAAGAGATTCGACCGTGTTCAAGTTCTGGGTCGGTCAACATGATACAAGACTATCTCCTTGATCAAAGCAAAGTCGTTGTCATAATCTCTGATCATGGGAGGACTAAAGACGTTTACGCCATAATCCCTCTACTCGATGAATCAATACTTCCTCTTGATAGTAGGAAAGTTCCCAACCAGGAACTGATTGAGGTTACCTATAACGGTCAGAGAAACCAAAAAGCTCATGTGGCTATCTACTTGCCAGGTCCAATACCGTACAAATCGGAAAAGGCTATCCCTTACAAGTACGATGCAACAACCATCGAAAATGGAAAGGAAACTCCATTACCCTCCGTCGTAAACATTGCGGACATCAGTCGAGTCATACAGAGTGGCTGGATCTTCAACAGAGGAGTTGGAGAGCCCGCCAGGAAAAGGAACCTCAAACAGAAGGTCCCACTAAACAAGTCGGACAATCCAGTAATCCAGAACTGGTAAAAAACAGCGATGAGATGCTGAAGCTCATCCAGAAAAGTGAGTACAACATTGTGGATCAACTGTTGCAAAATCCATCGAGAATCTCTGTGCTATCTCTCTTGCTCAGTTCCGAAGCTCACAGGGAAGCTCTGTAGAAGGTCTTGGAGCAAGCTTTCATAGAACAAGATATGACGATAAGACAGTTTAACAACATCATTTCCAACATCACATCCTACAACAACTTAGGATTCAGCAATGAAGAACTGCCAAAAGAAGGTAAAAATCACAATATGGCGCTTAACATTACAGTCACCTGCCAGGACGATGCTTTATGCAGTGTACTAGTAGACACAGGATCAGCTTGGAATGTTATGCCAAAATCAACTCTGGTATGACTATCATTTAAGGGAGCTCCGATGAGAGGCATTGAGGTCATCGTCAAAGCCTTTGACGGATCTAGAAAAACAGTTACCGGCGAAGTTGATCTTCCCATAACCATCGGTCCTCACACTTTCCAAGTCACTTTCCAGGTCATGGACATCCGGGCAGCATACAGTTGTTTATTAGGAAGACCTTGGATACACGGAACTGGGGCAGTCACTTCGACACTTCACCAGAAGTTGAAGTTCGTCAAGAATGACAAGTTAGTCACAGTATGCGGAGAGCAGGCCTTAATAGTGAGCAACTTATCCTTATTTTCCTGTGTAGAACCCGAGGAGGTCGTTGGAACCCAGTTCCAAGCACTCTCGGTGAGCAATGAGAATCGATCAGAGAAAGGGACATCAATTTCCTCATACAAAGACGCTCTCAAAGTGATCAAGAGTAACGACGTAAAATGATGGGGACAACTCGTAATTCCTAATGATAACAAGACAAAGAAAGGTCTTGGTTTTTCTTCAGCCTGTACCCAGATTACTAAAGACAAAAGGTTTCGTCCCTTTTAGGACTTCTTCCACAGTGGAGGTTTCCTCCACCCAGTATCTCAAGAAGTACACATCACCAATAAGAGTGACTCCTCCGATACGGACAAGGAATGGAAATCTTATCTCAACGACAACGGTTATATGTCTCAGGAAGAAACGCACATGCCATTCTGTTTTCCCAAGCAGGGCCCAAGATATATACCAAGATCAGACGTCCAAATGATCTATGGAGATTGTGATCCTGAGGGATGTCGTGCTCCACCAAACTCATTAGAAGATGATCTAATGAAAGACAACTTCGAACAAGACTATTATGATCCCCTGGATCACTTGCCTATCTGGAAGCCGTACCCAGAAGACTTGCGGCAAAAGAGTCAGCCCAATGATGCCTATCAGTTGAGTAATATTGAAAGGAATACCCACGTCCCCATCGAGTCATGGGATCATTACTCAGGACATTCCGAAGATATCCAAAATAACGATGAATCTGCAAAGACTGCCGGACAAGAGTTCATCAACTATGCTTTTCTTGAGGTCAACGTCATTGAGAAGGATGACTCCTCTATTCCAACAGAAGTATGGGACACCTTAGGACAGCCGAGTGGCAAGTAAGACTTCTTAGTCAAGTACACCGCTCCTGAAAGCTCTCGCATCAGGTTCGAGGACATCCAGCCGACTGGATGGGGAGATCCTCTTGAGAGTGAGAACACTAAGAAATATACAACATAATAGTTCATTTACGACAACTCTGCCTGGGAGGAAGACTCCAACGATCCTGCTCCACCAGAAATCAGCGTCATTTCTGAGGACAAACCAAGAAAGAAGGTACCAGACTTTGTGATTCACCGAGGAGTTTGTCGTCAATGGGTTGTTGTCGATGTCCCAAAAGTCGTCCATAAGTCTAAGTAATTGCCATCTTTGTTTTAACCTTTAACCCTGCCCAGGTGAAACGGATGTTTTTATAGGGCTCACTTTTCTATAAATGTCCCTCTTCGCTTCTCCCAGAGCGACAGAGTTTTGTTTTATAGGGTTGTATTTCAAGAATCTACAAAATTATAAATAAATAACGTCATTCTGTAATTCCCGCATTTATTGCTGTTTTCACTTTTTGTTTTTTCAGAAAATGGTAATCATAAAATAACCCAAAAATAAATAAAAAACAAGCATTTTTCAGAAAATACACTGCACACACTCTTGTATTTCTCTCTGTCTCTTCTAAAAATGAATCATCACGTCATGCAGATTGCTTGTTTTAAACCCCATTGAAACATACACTACTACGAAAAACCCATTTAATAACGGTTGGAAACTACATATAATGATGCAGATCAGGGTGTTGTTAAGTAGAGTGTTGTCGTAAGTACGCTACCTATTATGACGGACATGGGACCGTTGTTGTATTTTGGAAAGCGCGCGTTATATTGCAACAGTTAGATATTTCAACCGTTGTAATATATATTAACTATCACAATGGTTATGAGTCTCAACCGTTGTGGAATGTACCCTTAGTTTATTATATACAAATGTATATTGCTTGTTTTACCATACACTTAATTAAAGAAATACAACCATTAAAATTGGTAAAGAACTATATAATCTGAAAATTAAACTGTTCTTGAAAACCAACTTAAACACACCACTGTTTTCCGAATTGCATCCATTTCATTCCGCACATAAAATTCGGAAAACATTGACATGATAAAGGTTGGTTTTCAAATAAATCTTAATTTTCAGTTTATAAGTTTCTATATCAATTTAACTGATTGCATTTTCAATAAAAGGATAGTGAAACAAACAATATACATAGTATATAATAAACTAAATTTCATTTACAATATCAGAATGAATTCATATATATGTACCTTATCAGAATGAATTCATATATATGTACCACCATCATCATCACCATGTGAAACAAACCCTAAGAAGTGGGAAGCAATGAAGAAAATTAGTTATTATTCAAAACAAAACAAGAAAAAGTTGAAACAAAACCCTAAGAAGTGGGACTGTACCATTACAATGAAGTCCACCTTGCTTGTGAAGCATTGAAGTCGAATATGCACAAAATGAGAACAATCAACAAAAACAACATGAAGCAAACGAGATAATGGGAACTATCTAACAAAAAGATTGAAGTAGAAGAATACCTTATTTTCCATAAACAATATGTACATTACGCTTGCTACCGCCAGATCATCACCATGTTCATCTAGTTTTAGACTCTGCAAGAAGAAATACAAGGAGGAAGAAGCTTAAATCAAAAGCTTCATACTTCTTGTATTTCTTTTCGCGGATTCTAAAACAAGATGAAGTTTGCTGCCAAAAATGTAGAGAAAAAATGGGTGCTAGGGTTTCGCTGTGAAGGAAATGGCGCTACTGTCAATAAGGGAAAGTTAATTCCCTTATATAGGTAAATATTTCACAACGGTTTTCTAAAAGAACCTTAATGATAAGTATATATATTATTTTAATAATATCACAACGGTTAGTTATATTAACCGTATCGATACCCCTTATACTTGGTACAAGGTTCGACTCCAGGCAACAACATTTTTCTATAATTACGTAAAATAGAAAAATATTGTTTCTTGGAGTCGAACCTTGTACCAAGTATAAGGGGTATCGCTACGGTTATTATTACTAATCGTTGTAATATTATAACCCTTGCTCTTCCCAGAATAGAGAACACTATGGCCAAGTATAATAATTATTTAAAATTTTCTCCGTTTTTAAAAAAATATCGTTCCAGAATATCAGCCATTTACAAGTCATCATCATTGCAAGCATTAAACTATCAAACTTTTCATCTTCAACCTCATCTATAAATAGACAATTTTACATTTCTTCATAATATATTCTTCGTAACAACGAGTTCTACAAATGAGAATGCTAGAAACATCACCAATGACGGCACAAATGAACAACGTCACTCTAACGCCCCGGTCAGTTTTGTCAGTTTTGTCGTTTTAATTATTTGAGTCGTTTTGAGTATTTTATTATTATATTATTTTATTTCTGACTTTTATGTGAAAATATGTTATTTTTCGTCGTGAATATATTTTATCGCGTTTTGGGAACATTTGCGAGATATTTGAGTGTAGGGGTAATTTGGGCATTTTGATTTATTTTGTTAAGTTAGAATATAATAGAATAGAAAGAGAGAAAAATAGTAAGAGAAAGAAAAAAAAAAGAAAAGGAGAAGAGAAGAAAAGAGAGAATTTGGAAAGCTTGGAAATCAATCAACCGACTTTCTAGAACACGATTAAATCGGGTAAGGGTGCGAAACTCGATTATACTATGTTTGTGTATGATTACGTATGTGTTTGCTTGGATGTTTCTTGTCTTTCCATGGCTTTTGAGTTCTAGGTCGAAAATGATAAAATGATTAGGAATCGATGTTTTCGAGGTCGGAAATCGATATAATTTGTGTTGTATGATCACCATGTGTTTATGAGTCATTGCTGATAATTGTTTTGGTGTTGGAATTGATTTGGAATGGAAAATGAGGGTTTTGGGAGTTTTGGAATAGTGTAACCCGTAACAGAATTTTTCTGGTTCTGGTGTGATTCGCCAGGCGAATTGAGTCTCGCCACTAGCTCGCCAGGCGAAGTGCTGGCGAAGGGAGTTCGCCAGGCGAATTCGTACGTCGCCAGGCGAAATCGGAATTACAGAAAGGGGGTAGCTTCTGTAACTCTTGGGTTTTTTTTTTCTGAATTGGTGACTCGCCGCTAGTTCTCCAGGCGAAGTGCTGGCGAATGGGATTCGCCAGGCGAAATCCATGGTGAAGGGCTGGCGAATGGGGATCCTCCAGGCCAATTTCTAAGTCGCCAGACGAATTTGGCTGTATCTCAATAAATTCTTTTCTTTGAAAATTCATAACTTTTGATCTGTGGTTCGGTTTGAGGCGTGGTGTGATGCGTTAGAAAGCTTATAAAACGTACTTTATTAAGATGATGGTTTTGAGAATTGTTGGCCGATTAAATTATGTCGAGAATTAGAAAATGTGTTGTTTTGTTGTCGACTTTTGCCGTTTGATTGTGTGAACTTGATGTGTATGTGCAATATGCTGTTGGTGTGGATATTGTATAACTTGTGTACTGTTGAGTGATGAAATTGCATGAAATACATATTGTGATGATGATTGGTGGCCTTATGGCAAGAAAATGCAATGTATGGTAATTGTTGATATATGCATGATGATGGATAGGTATATGTGTGCATAATAAATGTCATGAGTCATTGTATGCCAAGCATCATGATATGCATTGTTGTGACGTCCTGAGTGACGGATTGATTCCAGAGGGAATCTTCTATAACATCGTGCACCTTAAAAATAAGAGGACCTAAAGCGATTTGATATATCGTGCACCTTAAAAATAAGAGGACCTAAAGCGATGGTTATAGACGATCGTGTGCCCATGTGGGGTGTGAGCGATCGGATTGTGCGCCTTATACCGAGAGGACCTAAAGTAATCCATAAACATCGTGCGCCTTATACCAAGAGGACCTAAAGCGACGGGGAACATCGTAGGCCCGACGGGGTGTTACTTGAGTGTTCCTCAGTAACGAGCGATGATTCCAGCAGAGTTCCTGAGTGAACTAGTGATGAGAAATATTGGAAGTCGGTACCGCATGACATGTGCATAGAGTCGTTGTGTCGGTCTCTGTGCATTTGCATAAATCATGGATTAATTGTGCATGGAATTGTGAATGTGAGTGATGAGATGGAATATGTGTAATTGTATTGATGATGAGTGTATTGTGTATGATTGATGTGTAGTGGTAATTGTATTGATGATGAGTGTATTGTGTATGATTGATGTGCAGTGGTTTTTGATACTTGAGAATTGTACTGTGTTGTGTTGTATTTGATTGTGGTGCAATTGTGGTGAGAATATTTTACTTGTGCATTTCTGTGTTAATATATAATTATATGCAACTGTAATATGATTGTTTTTCTCACCCTTCTGCTGTTTTATAATGCTCTATGAGGCATTGCAGATTAGAGTTGCTGGAAGTCTTTTTGTGAAGCTTTGCGTCTTCATTCTTTTGTCGGTCGGCTCTGATATGTGACACCGGGTAGTTAGGGAGGCCGTTTGTGATTATTTTGTATTATGTATATGTATCTTTTGGATTGTACACGTATGATATTGTATATGACAAACAAACTTTCATGATATATATATATATATATATATATATGCTGATATTCAGTTACGGAATTTTCCGCTTTTATTCTGTAATTGGATTGTGGGTGTATTACTACCTGAGTTGTTGCATATCTGTATGAGCAGGTGTTGTATGTTTGTTTCAAATTGATGTGACCCCTCGGTCTATGCCGTGATATTTTAAATATACTCTGACGAAATTTTGTATTTTATTTATCGCTTTAATAGCTTGGGGGTATAGAAGGGGGTGTCACATCACCCTCCAAATGAGGAGGTCCAACCTGCGGCCAACATCAGGGATGCGTTAAAGGTAAGGAAGGAGAAGAAGAAGAAGAAGAAGCTGAAGAAGAAAAAGAAAAAGAAAAAAAGGAGGACTGTTTATTATGATTCCGATGAGGGAAGTGAGGAGAGAGTCCTGTATTATGAAGATGCATTTGCAGCTATGGGCTCTGACATTAATAAATATATGTAATATATGATTATCAATGTAATCTTCTTATCTGGAATCTTAATAAAGTTTTCTTTTATATATACTCATCTCTTTCACTTTTATTTTTAAAGAAGTTATAATCAAACTATTTCAACCTATTCTCTTGCACTTAAAAATAGAAAAACAAAGATGAATTTTGAGTTTTGAGGTTAAATCCCCATAACACTAACAAAAGAAATAAAATATATGTTTAAAATCTAAAAATATGGAAAAAAAATGTAGTTGTTGGGAATCGATGCTTGTTACACATCATGTATTACAACAGTGTTTTAATACAAGCGTGTTTAAAATGTAAAAATATGGAAAAAAATGTAGTTGCTGGGAATCGAAGCTTATTACAAACCATGTATTACAACAGTTTTTTAATACGACCGTCGTTAAATATGGCGTTATAAATCAGCTGCAAAAATTTTAACCTATTACAACGGTGGGATACGAATCCGTTGTAAACCTGGCGTCGTTAAATGGGTTTTTTCGTAGTAGTGATATGATCCAATGCCTTCTCCTAACTTTGAATTCCCGATATTTAAGGCTGAAGAAGAAGAGGACGCAAAAATTCCAGAAGAGAACTCTCGATTACTCAGACAAGAGGAAAGGTCCCTTGAACCTCACAAAGAGCCGTTGGAAACGGTCAATTTGGGATCAGAGGAAGAAAAGAAGGAAGTTAAGATTGGAGCATTTCTCAGTCCGAATGTCAAAGAAAGTTTGATAAAACTTCTCAAAGAGTTTCCTGATGTATTTGCTTGGTCCTATCAGGACATGCCAGGGTTGGATACCAGCATCGTGGAACATCATCTACCGTTAAAGTCTGAATGTCTGTCGGTAAAACAAAGACTGAGAAGGACTCACCCAGATATGGCTATTAAAATCAAGGAGGGAGTCCAGAAACAGATTAACGCAGGTTTCCTCGCCACATCAGAATATCCTCAATGGCTAGCCAACATAGTGCTAGTTCTGAAAAAGGACGGAAAAGTCAGAATGTGTGTAGATTACAGGGATCTGAACAAAGCTAGTCCAAAGGATGACTTTCCCTTACCGCACATAGACATGCTGGTAGACAGTACAACAAAGTTCAAAGTCTTCTCCTTCATGGATGGATTCTCGGGCTATAATCAAATCAAAATGGTGCCGGAAGATATGGAGAAAACTTCATTCATCACCCCATGGGGCACCTTTTGTTACAAGGTGATGCCATTCGGTTTGAAGAATGCCGGGGCAACCTATCAAAGGGCCATGACAACTCGGTTTCACGACATGATGTACAAGGAGATCGAAGTATATGTCGATGATATAATTGCCAAATCTAAAACAGAAGATGAGTATGTGACACACTTGTCAAAACTATTCGAGCGTCTGAGACAGTACAAACTCCGCTTGAATCCCAATAAATGCACGTTCGGTGTCCGCTCGGGAAAACTTTTAGGGTTCATCGTCAGCCAAAAAGGAATCGAGGCTGACCCTGACAAGGTCAAGGCCATTCAAGAAATGCCTTTGCCAAAGACCGAGAAACAAGTCCGAGGATTTTTGGGACGTCTGAATTACATTTCCCTATTCATATCTCTCATTACTGCGACATGCGCGCCGATCTTCAAACTACTCAAAAAGAATCAAAGTTGTGTATGGATAGAAGACTGCCAAAAATCCTTCGACAACATCAAAGAATATATGTTGAATCCACCAATCTTGTCACCTCCAGTAGAGGGAAGACCATTGATCATGTACCTAACAGTCTTGGAAGACTCCATGGGTTGTGTACTTGGCCAACAAGACGAAACAAAAAGAAAAGAGTCTGCCATCTACTATTTGAGCAAGAAATTTACCGACTGTGAAACTCGGTACACTATGCTCGAGAAAACTTGATGCGCTCTGGCTTGGGCAACCAAACATCTTCGCCAGTATATGATTTGCCACACTACTTAGTTAATCTCCGAAATGGGTCCGATCAAGTATGTCTTTGAAAAACCTGCTCTCACGGGAAGGATCGCTCGTTGGCAGATGTTGTTATCAGAATGCGACATCGAGTACCATGCTCAGAAAACTGTCAAAGGAAGTATTTTAGCCGGTCATTTGGCTCATCAACCGATTAAAGATCAGGAATCAGTCGGATTTGACTTCCCAGACGAAGATGTCATGTATTTGAAAATGAAAGATTGCGATGTACCGCTACCCAGTGAAGGGCCAGAACCAGGTTCCCAATGGGGACTAATCTTTGATGGAGCTGTCAACAATTATGGAAACGGAATTGGGGCAATCATAGTAACACCTCAGGATACCCACATTCCTTTCACCGCCCAACTGACATTGAAAGGCACAAACAACGAGGTCGAATACGAAGCTTGTGTCATGGGTCTCGAAGAAGCAATTGACTTAAGGATAAAGAACTTGGATGTGTATGGAGACTTAGCCCTGGTTATTAATCAGATTAAAGGAGATTGGAACATATACCAATCAGGACTGATTCCATACAAAGATTACGCGAGAAGGTTGTTACCATTCTTTAACAGAATCAAGTTTCATCATATCCCTCGTGAAGAGAATCACATGGCTGATGCACTAGCCACTCTCTCCTCCATGATAAGTGTAGGTCAATGGAACAACATACCTAAGATTGAAATAATGCGCCTAGAAAGGCCCGATTACATCTTCACGATTGAAGCAGTCATAGACGACAAACCTTGGTATCACGATATCAAATGCTTCCTTCAAAAACAAGAGTATCCGCCTGGGGCATCAAGAAAATACAGGAAGACCCTCAGAAGACTGGCTGGCAATTTCTTCCTGAGCGGTGATACACTCTATAAGATAAACTTTTACATGGTCTTTCTCCGATGCGTTGACAGACCAGAAGAAAACATGCTGATGAAAGAAATTCACGAAGGATCCTTTGGCACTCATGCCAACGGACATACAATGGCAAGGAAAATCCTGAGAGCAGGATACTATTGGCTGACAATGGAATCTGATTGCTACAAGTACATGAGGAAATGTCACAAGTGTCAAATATACGTTGACAAAATCCATGTACCACCAACGCATCTCAAAGTCCTTTCTTCTCCATGGCCTTTTTCTATATGGGGATAGACATGATTGGCATGATCGAACCTAAGGCTTCGAACGGACATCGGTTCATCCTGGTAGCCATTGACTACTTCATCAAATGGGTCAAAGCAGTGTCATACACCAAAGTAACCCAACAAGTGGTGGTCCGATTTATCAAGAACAATCTCATATGTCGTTATGGTGTTCCAAGCCAGATCATTACTGACAATGGATCCAACTTGAACAACAAGATGATGAAAGAGTTATGCGCTGAGTTCAAGATCGAACATCATAACTCATCTCCCTACCGAACCAAGATGAACGGAGCGGTAGAAGCGGCTAACAAGAACATCAAGAAGATTGTTCAAAAGATGGTTGTCACCTACAAAAACTGGCACGAGATGCTACCCTTTTCTCTTCATGGTTATCGCACATCTGTCCGCACTTCAACAGGGGCAACCCCTTTCTCTCTAGTATATGCCATGGAAGCAGTGCTTCCTATAGAAGTAGAGATCCCATCAATCCGGGTATTGATGGAAGCTAAGCTAACAGAGGCTGAATGGTGTCAAAGTCGACACGATGAACTGAATCTGATCTAAAAAAAGCGAATAACGGCTCTATGTCATGGTCAGTTATATTAGCAAAGAATGAAGAAGGTGTTCGACAAAAAGGTTCGACCCCATGTCTTTAGGAAAGGAGACCTTGTGCTCAAGAAGATACAATCATTTCTCACTGATTCCCGGGGAAAATGGACTCCGAATTATGACGGACCCTATGAGGTCAAGAAAGCCTTCTCAAGCGGCGCCTTGAGACTCGCAACCATGGATGGAGAAGAGTTTGCCTACCCAACGAATGTTGATTTAGTCAAGAAATACTTCGCCTAAATAAAAAAAATGTCTCGGTGGATTGAAAACCCGAAAGAGCACTCCAGGCAAAAATTAGAGACATAAGCAAAAAAATCATCTCGATGGATTGAAAATCTCAAAATACAATCCAGGCAAAAGTTAGGGATTCATGGCAAGTAACTACGTCCGACAAGGTTAAATCCCCAGCGGTAATACTATTCGTCGACAAACTTCCAGTCAAGGTCATCTTCGACAGAGGCTCAGGATGTCCAGAATTCAAAGTTGGTAGAAGGATAACGGTCGTTATGTTTCAATGTAGCCCTTTTTCCCGTAAATTACCATTTTCTAAACTTTGTAAAAACTGTATGGAATCACACGCTTGGTTGATTTCCATCCTATCAATAAAATTTAAGCCCTAGTTCTTTTGTTTGCAATTCTCATTTGTTTTAGCTTTACAGAATGACATTTTTAACATGATCAACAATTCTTGAAATAAAACAAAAATGAATTTACTTATCAAATTTTTTCTGCTCTTTAAATAAAGAT
The DNA here is from genome assembly GCA_022829125.1 of Lathyrus tuberosus. Taxonomy (NCBI): domain Eukaryota; kingdom Viridiplantae; phylum Streptophyta; class Magnoliopsida; order Fabales; family Fabaceae; genus Lathyrus; species Lathyrus tuberosus. The sequence continues at coordinate 8,609,162 of JALAZF010000044.1, read as the reverse complement.
GGCATTTCCTTTTGACTGTGAACTTCAAAAAGAACATCGATCGCTTCTCCGAAGGTGATTGAACCTCAAAGTGATGAATCAAAGTACTCCTTCGAAACCAGTACGCCTGAATGAAGGATCAACTGTTTCAGATGCCATGTTTCATCTGATATTCCCGGCAGAGTTCTTACCTCTTAAGACCGATTGAATGATTCTTTCACCCCCACAAGGTCTACCTCTCCAAAGCAAGACATGATTACTATCTTGAACCAATGATACTTTTCATCCCACGCAGTGGCCGAGTATCTAGTCGTGTTCATCGACTAGTCTGTATGTCGTGTCAGTTTTGTCAGCATACATGCATCATGCATAATTGATTTGCATTCATATTCATATCGCATAATTATCATCCTGGTCATATTCATTCCCCGAGTGATAAAAGTTCTCTTATTAATCGAGTTGTCAGTTTTTTTCCTAGCCAGGAAATGTATTGTCTGAACAATATCTCTCCTTAATTTATTTCTGGATTGGAGACGGTCCTCGACCACTTTGATAACTTGAACCTCTGAAAGGCAAGAAGACATTCAACAAACGTCACTCTTCACCATTGAAAATTATATCTTCGCTTTCTCGGATTAAGGAAAATCCCCAGAGAAAGCCTCTCAACCAAAGACTCTCAGCAACACATTGGTTTTTCTCCCAAGAAAGTCAATGTTAATGAAGTCATCAGCACCTCAAAATTGGATTGCATCACATGGCATTTCTCTGAGAAGATCTTGAAGAAAAGTATGATGTATTATCCTTGAGCAAAAAGCAGTCTCTCAAGAGACTCGTTTTTCCCCAGTAGAGTCAATAAATGGCACCTCCAACAGATAAGTTTGCACACCTATACCGCTCAGACAAATGGGTACCCCCAGCAAGTCTGTCATCAAATCTTTTTCCATCAAATGGCATCTCCCCAGTAAAAACTCGGCGAGAAGTTTGATGAAAACCACTACACATAGCATCCCTTGTCAAGGAAGAAACTCGACAAGAAGAGACTGAGACCAGTTCCTTAGCTGAAGACCAGGATCGAGGGGAAGTTTATCAAGAAACTGAGACCAGTTCCTTGGCTAAAGACCAGGATCGAGGGAAAGTTTATTTCAGAAACTGAGACCAGTTCCTTGGTTGAAGACCAGGATCGAGGGGAAGTTTATTTCAGAAACTGAGACTAGTTTCGTGGCTAAAGACCAGGATCGAGGGGAAGTTTTATCCTTTCCTAAGTAACCTTACTTAGCAAAAGAAGATGGAAGAGCAAACTTCCATTCATAACCACAGTCAAAATTTCGGGTATTCCAATATTTAATCCTCTTGCACCCTAAATGTTTGAATATCTTCGCCATTCACACCTTCGGGTCCAAGAAGATTAAATATGGGCATCTGTCATACCCCAAATTTTGACCACCAAGATTTCCCATCATTGTGAAGATCATTACCATAATATGGATGTACCATCATGCCTCATTAATCTCCCAAAGATAGCTGAGCATCCACCACAATCAAGAATTAGGGTTCGGGCCCTCTCAGAGTACTTAGACAAAAGATCAATCAAGAAATGACATGATATTCAACTTTTCTAACCTCTTAAACATCCACAAAGGATCAATAGGACCCTCACATCAAAAAGCAAGCACACAGTTGTGGCATTCCAAGTGAAAGGAGCCTCGAAACACCCGATATCACCAAATTAGGGTTTTGGTCGACTGGGACCTCCAGAGTGAGATTTTCACAAGGGGATGTGCCAAGACTTCAAAACATGACTCAATATACTCAAAGTAACCCTAGGAATCCATTTACAAAGTTAAATTACCTTCAGATGATGTATTCCTCAAAAGTCGGGAATTAGGGTTTTACGCGTCGAACCGCTCCGGAGCCAAAAGTCAAAATATGATTTTTTTTGGCAAAAATGATCCTTATGACTCATATTTTCATAAAATATAACTTATAATGTCATTTGAACTAGAATTGGTCAAGAAATCACGATAACTTGTAAAAGGGGTAACCTTGAAAAATTGAAAAATTTTCTAAGTAACTAAGTTTGGATGGTTTTGGTACCAACTTCCAAAGGCCATAACTTCTGATCTAGAGAGGCATTTTGAATGATCCAAAGCCTGATTTTTAGGTCTTCCTACATTCTAAAAATGCTTCAACTGCATCAAACTCAGATTGTTTATGGATTTTTAGTTATGGGTGGATCAAAATGGTGAAAAATCAAGAACATAACACTTAGTGCAAAACTGTCTAAGTGTCAGCTTTGGGCATCAAAGTTCATGAGGTTTTTTCAATTGGGTTCAGATAGTTTCAAGACCAACTATGATCAAATATGAATTGTACCATATGAGGGATTTCTTAAAAGCACAAGAGCTTTCCATAACTCCATTTGAGCAAGGAGATATGACCCACTCAAAATCACCATTTCCAACTGTCTTGTACAAGACAGAATTTTGCATTTTTACTCGATTTGGAAAAATCAGACAAGTACAAGCCTTGTCATCCATTTGGACACCTTAGGGGATAACATCAAAGAGAAATGATCTGATTCATAAGCCTCCCAAGTCCAAGGATCTACATGTAGCCATAAATGCCCTAAAAAGGCTAAAAAGCTCAAAGACTCCAATTTTGTTTCAATGCATTCAATGGATTCACAAGGTGGCAAGCATCAAGACATTGCTAACTGAATTGAGTCAAGATTCAGCTCTGAACCAGAGGACTCATAGCCTGTGCCCTAACCTCAAGTCAATGGTTAAAGAAGACCAAAGATGCCTTTTGATCAACATTGGCCAAGGGACTGTCCAAGCCTTCATTCACTATTAATGCCAAAACAAACTTGTTGTACTATAAATAGACATCAATTGTGATCAGTTGAGTACACCAAAGCACCCAAACTGATGCTTTACTCAAAATCTCTCTTTCACTCCAAAAATGCCTTTATTTGCAAGTTACTATCGAATTTTGCATTAAGAAGTCATTCCATCATAACCAATTGATCTAACACCTTCCATATATCATATATGAGCTGATCAAACACCTCTTACACCTCTGAAACATTAGGATCATCATCTTCATTTCTCACTTGGACTAATTGCAGTCAGAGTTGAGCCAGCATATCCAGAGAGTTTCAAAACATCCTAAAGGTTGCAACATGATCCTTGAGACTCAAGGAAGCTAACCATGCCATTGTTTCACTTCTGTAACACCTCTACCATTGAAATCAAATCCTTCTTGTAGAGGTAAGCCTTAAACTTTCAAACTCATTGAATCATGCATCATAATCATGCTTTCAAATTACCATTGTGTTTCTGAATGTTTGTAGATCATTTGCCCTCAATCAATTGCTGTTTATCTTATGTGTATGTGATTTCATTGAGTTCTTGCACATTTTAGGGTTCATCTGGTTAGAGAGTAATATATTTTGTTACACTTAGTTAAAATGAAATTGAATAAAGCCATTGTATTCCTTGTTTAAAAACGCGCGATTTTCATCTTTATATCATGTGAAATGGTTGAGAAATGAGAGAGATAGAAGGCTTCACGTAGCTTGCCCAAGGAAGAAGATGGCCATGGCGCCATTCTTTGGAAATCCAACTAGTTTTAGTATATATTACTTCCTTGCCACTATATACTTGAATTGGCATTGCACCCTATTGGAAACACTAGTATTTGTGTGTGTGTAGCGAGCGAGAGGTCTGGGGTTCGAATCCCCCTTGCCCCAGACCTTTTGGTTTTATTTTTTAAACCATTTTCAAAGGTTGCTTTCACATATTATTCATTTTTGTCACTCTACATCAGCCCACGCACATGGCTCAGATGGTAGAATTTTGAACTCTTCACCCCAAGGGCGTGAGTTCAATCCTTGGGAAGACCATTCCCTATTTTTTACCACTTTTTTCTTTTCATTTTCTCCATAATTTCTTAATAACTTCTAAAATCAATTTCTTTCTCAATTTTAAACATTTTTTATTAATTTTTTTTTAATTCACAAAAATGATAAAAATATTTTATTTTATCAAAATCTCACAAAAAAAATATTATTTATCTTGTATATTTGGTATTTTTGTAAAGAATTATTTTTATTTGTTTTTTAAACATTTAAAAATATCTCTGTCTCTTGATTTTTCAAATTCAAATGATTTTCAAATCATTCTATGAATGAAACATGATTTTTCAAATATTAATCCAAGATCATAATTTGTTTTTCACATGTTTGGCAATTTTGATCATTTTAATTGAAGTTTTATTCAATTAAAGTACCTTTTTGAAAATCAAATTAGGGTTTTGATTATTTTCACCCTCACAAACATTTTTCAAAACACTTTGGGCCTCTAATAGAGTGTAAGAACCAACCCCCTTTGTACATAAATAAATTTTGGGCCTCAGTCATTGCATAAGTCCCAGTACGTAAAAAATCTCGGCGCGATCGCCGTTTTCAAAACAAAAATCATTTGGGCCTACCCTTGTGTTGTAAGTCCCATTTTTCTTCTTTTCAAACATTCTTTAGGCCTCTAATAGAGTGTAAGACCCAACCCCTTGTAAATAAAAACCTTTTTGGGCCTTAGTCATTGTATAAGCCCCACTATGTTTTCTAAAACTGCGACACGTTCATCGCCTTGTAAAAATCATCTGGGTCTACCCATGTGTTGTAAGTCCCATCCTTATTCATTTTTCAAAACTCTTAGGCCTCTTTGTAGAGTGTAAGTCCCATCCTTTTGTAAATAAAACATTTTTGGGTCTCAGTCATTGTATAAGTCTCAGTACATTCTTTAAAATAACGGTTCGATCACTGTTTTCATCTGGGCCTCTCCTTGAGTATAAGCCTCAATCTTATTTTTAAAATAACTTTCCCCTTTTTTGTTTTAGATTCAAATTCATAGTTGTTATCAAAATTTTCTTTAATTTCTTGAACAACTAACCATACAACTGTTACAATGGAAGCTTGCTCACCTATAAGTTTTAAAACAACTTTCTTTTACATACTTGTGTATATATATATATATATATATATATATATATATATTTGTTTGTAATGCTGGAAGCTTGCTCACCTGTAAGTCCTCCTACCCTCTTTACATACTTGTATATATATATATATATATATATATATATATATATATATATATATATATATATATATATATATATATATTATCTGCTTAGAGTTTTCGTCGGCAATTAGGTCTAGGATTAGATCAAACTAGTGGTCACTCTTTCAACACAGTCAAAACTAGTTCCCCATAGGAATTTCCAGATATAGTCTTGCCTCCTCTTGGGCTTATACAATATGGAACAAAAAAAGGTATTATTTCCGGTGAAACTTTTCTCAGGACTGTCACTATTAGAAAATCGTCAAAGAAATTCATTTACCTAGAGAGGATTAATTCCCGGTGAAACCTCCCTTGAATTTCTTCAAACCCTAGAACTGTTCACTAAAGAAAGGATTGTTCTCAGTGAAACTTTTCTTGAACTTTTCTTAAGTTTGGACCCACAGGCTTCTTAAAAGCATCCCCAGCCTCCTCTTGGGCTTTGTACAAGGACCCTCAGCCTTCTTAGAAGTTCTTATGCCTCCTCTTGGGCTTAGTACAAGGACCCAAAGACCTCTTACAGGTATAGGACATGACCTAGTCATCCTTCGTTAGAGCAGTCCTTTCAGGAGTCAAACATCAAACCAATTTAGGGTTGATTCTCATCTCTTAAAAACACCAGCCTCCTCTTGGGCATCATACAAAGATAAACCCTTTCATACCAGTAGACTTGGAAAGTCTCATCTCTTCAAGGAAAAAAGAGAAACCCTGATCATCTCATCAATCACCAGTAGAGTTAAAACCTCCATAGGTTTCAAAACTCAATCTCTAAAACTCTCAATTTAATTTTCCCCAGCTAGGGTTAAATCACTATCAGTAAACCTTTATCAGAACCTCAAGGCATCTAATATTTCAACTCTTCTATAATCCTCAGCAAGAGTTGATTCCTCAATCTAGACCTGCCTTTGGATCTCAATAATCCTCAGCAGAAGCTAGCCTCCTCTTAGGCTTTATATAAGGAATTCCCCCAACCAGCATCCTCTTAGGCTTTGTATAATGATTTTCCCTCAGCCTTTTCAGCCTTAATCTTGGGCTTTGTACACGACACTTATAAATATCTTCAGCTGAGTCAGTCAAATCTTTTCAGCCTCATTCTTGGGCTTTGTACAAGACACCCACATAAATATCTCTCCAGTAGAGTCAGTTAGAACTTTCAGCCTCAATTTTGGGCTTTATACAAGACACCTATAAACATTCTCCAGCTGAGTCAGTTAACCCTCTTTTAGCATCAATCTTGGGCTTTGTACAAGACACATATGGAACCTCCCCAGTGGAGTCAATCCTCTTTCAAGAAGAATCATTTCTTCTCAGCCTCCTCTTAGGCTTTGTATAATAATCTCCCCACTGGAGTCAATCAACCTTTTAGCTTTAACCTTGGGCTTTGATCAAGGCACACAAAAATCAACATCCCCTCAGAGGAAATCAAAAACTCTCTGTAGGAAGACATTTCTCTGTACATCACACATCAAAACAGAAAATCAAATAGGCCTTAATCCCAGATAATTGCTGTAAGTGGTGTCATACCCCAAATTTGTCCTACCTGTGTATAATTTTCACCTGTACTTCCATACACTAATTGTTATTCAGAAAATCCAAAAAATGTGTGTGTTGCTTTTCTGTTGCCTAAGTCCGTGATTTCTTTGCGGATATCAAGTCAGGAATGAGTATAGGTTAAAGCTCATTTATTGGTCGACCTAATATCAGTCAGGAAAAGTTGGTTTCAAAGTCAAGGCTTGGGTGCAATTGATTCAAGAGTTTGTGTTAGGTTTCTATGCCAACTCAACTTATCAGGCTGTGTCAAGTTATCAACTGTTTCACGATTGAAAATCATCAAGGAACAGGTCATGGTAAACTAGGTTTTTCAATTGGTCCATATTGTTATTCAAGAAATTCCATAATGAGGGTTGTGGTTAATCATGGTTCAAATGGTTGTATTCAAGATCGTCATTTGTGGATCCATTCATCAAAGTAGGATCATATTTGGTCATGACATTGTCAAAACGTTTTCAAGCGGACAATTTGGTTCATATTGAATTTGCATTTGATCAAGTGATGTCCAATGCATTTGTATAACAGTGATTAGGATTGTATAACATGGAATTAAGCCTTTATTCATTTCAAGGGAAGATTCAAGATTGATTCATTTCTCGAGAATTGATTTGGATTTAAATTTTCTTATTTGTTGGTATCAATTTCAAAGCATCGCAAATTCAAGGGTACAAAACAGCAATACATGTACAAAATAATTCCAAGCCCATTTCTATGTTCTTTACAAGCACATTTCAAAATAAGAGCCATTAGTGTTAACATACTACATTTGCCTAAATTCAATAGAATTCCAAGCCATTCTACAATTATCTTCGTGCGAGCCAACATAATAGCAAGTCATTACCACAACTCCCAACCAATGCCTATGATAAAGTTTCAAAAACCACGCAAGTCATATGCTGCAAAAACCGACATTGCCACAAATAGACCATAGTTCAAATGAAAAAAAATAATGAAACATCCAAACAACATCCTGCAACACTGCACAAAACCTCTGCGCAAAAACTCTACACCAAGTCACGAGCAAGAACTATGCCGCTAGCTACAAGAAAACAAACTGCTCCAAACCGTACGTCCTACTCCACCAGCCTGTTACTGCTACATGCCAAAACTCACTTCTCATTCCAAACCTATTAACCGTCAACACATACATACGACATCCAAACTTCTGCTGCTACCAACAACATGACCTGTGCTACAAAACAACGACAAGAAGAAACAGAGTCGTACCACACAACCTGCGCATTCTGCAAAGCCTGTACACAAGCAACAACATCGTACACAACATCAGTACACCAGACAAATTCATAGCAGAATCCAGAGGTTCAGAAGTACGGCAGAGACAGATTCACCAAAATGGAAAAAACATTTTTTGGCATCAATAAGGTTGATAACAGAAATGTCCAAGGTGAAGATTCTTCAGCAAGGGTTTAAACGCACAAACCCTACTGTAGTTACTATAAAAGCCAGAATTCATACACCACAAGGGGGGAGACCAAAAGAAAACCTAAATCACTACTCACAGCAAGAAAATCCTCACCCTCTCACTAAAGCTCGTTATCATAAAAAAAACTTAATCAGAGTTTCACACTGAAACTCTGATATAGGTGAGCTCGACCCCATTTTCATACGATCAACACCAACACGCGCTAAGAAACAGAGAAGAAAGAGGAAGGAAACGAGTTGAAGAAGAGGAGATTAGAAACAAATACCTGGACACGTCCTAAAAGCTCTTTTGAAGGAGACTTCAGGAGGTAGCATTTCTGAAACTCCTTTGCTGAAATTTGTGTTGTTTGTTAATCCATGACTTGATTACTTGCCTTCCCTTGTTGATTTGCTTGATTCTAGCTTAGATTAAAAGTTATGGTTAATTTGGGAATTCTTTCGATTTGGAGTTTTGAGGGAGTTTTAGGATAAACGGTTTATAGATTTGAAATGAGAAGGGGAAAATACGTAGGTTTAGTTTAGGAAGTTTTTGGTTTTGGTTTTGAGTGGGTGTCGCCAAAGAAGACGGTGGCGGCCGCCGCGCGCCGCCGCTTCTTCGGCCATTATTAGGTTTTCGGCGAGGTAATTTTAACAGAGTTGTGAGAGAGAGGCAACGTTGAGAGAGAGAGAGAGAGAAAGAGAATTTGAAATGAAGGTTGATGTTTCTATTTTCTTTGTCTTATGATAGTGGTTGTTGTTGGGGTGTTGAGTGACGGAGGCGATGACACTTGTCGCCACCCGTGACAGGTGTCACCGGAGTAGACCCCTCCTCATGATTCCATGCGCGTGGACCCTTTGTTCTTACCATGCACCATCATTTCTACGCCCCTTGATCAAGAGTCTTATTGACTCTTCTGTTTGATCTGATGCCTGGGATGATCCTTGGTGGTCAACTGATGACTGAGAGTCCACTGTGGACTCTCCTTTGGCTACGTGGGCCATCAATTGTTGGGCCTGAGTGAGTTTTCTTTGCTAAACGCACCCCTGTTTCTACCATTCTGGACCATTCTGATTTTGTTTTTTTAGTTTTAAGATTAGATTTATTTTTATAATACATTTTAATAAGAAAAATCCAAAAATAATTTATTAACTTTTTTTTTAAAATCCAAAATACTTTTCTAAACCATGTTAATTAATCAATTTCTAATTAATTTCATTAAACCATTTTATTTAAGACTAATTAACTTTAATAGTTAATTTTATTAAATATTTTAGTTTAATTTGATTAATTAATTGATTCTCACTATCTTCTCTAAAATCTAACAACTTATTTATTTCTAGATATTTCTCCCTTAGATTAACCTTAGGATTAGGTTATTAATTAGACTAACACGTTTGATTAGTTTTCTCCCCCATTTTGTTTAATTTGTGATCTTTGTGTGGTGGTCATACTTGTTTCATGTGGATTGTTATCATGGCTTGATTATATTTATGTCATTCATCATATGCTTGTCCAAACCAAACTTTTTTCAAACTAATACCTTGACTTAATGTCAACCCCTTTCCAAACACCTTGTAAGTCGATTGTTTTCACGATCGTAATCAACCTCACATAGCCTCATCTTGGGCTTTATACAACGATACTTGTTGCACATTTCACAATCTTGTTTGCATGCATATGTGTGATTGTCTTACTTTAATTATGGCTTGATTATCCCCTTGGGGTAAATATATCCCTCTCCCATAAGATTAAAATCAACCATTTTCAAAAGAATAAACAAGCATGATCCAACGTCAAGCATTTTTCAAAACAAACTCAATTAATAATAATTCATCCTCAAGCACACTTGATCCACATTTCAAGTCCCATTACCCCTCTTGTAAGTCGAGTGCTTTTGCCTCGCCATCGACCTTACCTTAAACCACTAGGACCTCTTTTCCATTAGTTCAATCCTTTAACCATTCTGTACGCAAATTCAAACCTCGATCCATATCGAGCATTTTACAAATCAAACCAATACATTTAACTATACTTAAACACTATTTCTTAAAAGGTGAAAAGTGAGGGGGATCGAGTCTTTGATCTTTCTCCTCAATTGTTTGGGTGTGAGTTTTCTTACTCGTGTGTGGACAATTGACGCCTCTAAAACACTTGTAACTCGACGACATTCAAACTTCTTTCCAAGCAATCATTAAAACATTTAATCCCTATCTAAACACATTTCTACTAAAGGTGGAGTGAGGGTGGTCGAGTCTTCGATCCTTCTCCTCAATTGTTTGGGTGCGAGTTCTCTTACTCGTGTGTGAACAATTGTCATCTCTAAAACATCCAATACGAATAAAACTCCTTTTCTCGCCCCCGTGCGATCGAAACCCTAAAACACATACAAATTAAATCCTCTTTTCTTAATCAAACTCTTAAATACACTTAATCATATATTCAAATACAACTTCCTAAAAGGTGATGTGAGGGGGGCCAAGTCTTTGACCTTTCTCCTCAATTGTTTGGGTGCGAGTTCTCTTACTCGTGTATGGACAATTGGCGCCTATAAAAAAAATTCAAACCAAACAACCGTAGTCCCACGAACTACGAATGTTCTGACTTTCCCATTGCATGAGGGAATACGTAGGCACAAGGGCCCTAACCCTTGTCGAGCACCCTAATAATAAAACCACCTTATTTCCCCCTTAGAAAGCAATATTACCTTAGAAGATAACAAACAAACGTAGCTAACTTTTCCCATGAATCGAATCAAGAGGTTCCCGTTGAGTACAATGGACGTAGAGGGTGCTAATACCTTCCCTCTTACGTAACCGACTCCCGAACCTAGAATTTGGTTGCGATGACCATTTTCTTATCCCTTAAAGGTTTTATCGATATTTTCCTATTCCTTCCTTGGAATGAATAAAGTTCGGTGGCGACTCTGTTTCGAACAGTTTTTTCCGCGTCCATCGCGAGGATCATATTTTTCGAGGTACGACAGATGGCGACTCTGCTGGGGATAGGCATAACCCTATGCTAGAGAGAGTCAAGCCTAACTTGACTCAATTCGTGAGAGTTAGATTCGCTTGTTTGTTTATCTTCTCTTGTTTATTTGCTTGCTTGTCTGAGTATCTGTTATCTACTTGCTTACTTATTTTTATCATTTCCTATTATTATCTCTTATGACACTGTTGGGGTTCTCTGATCATTGGTGCTCTGTGAGATGGCTTTATACCCGAGTCCGAGTATAACCCTAGGATTAGGATGGTGATTGTGTAGTGGAGGCTTCCCTGGTCTCTTCCGCGTGAGCCAAAGCAAAGACCCTGCTTGGAGTAGATTCCCTTGGAAATGTTATCGTTTTGATGTTACTTCGTCCCGATGATAATGTTTTCGAGCCTGAATAGTTAATCCCAAGGACCATTAACCCATTTATCCATGGTGGTTGGTAGTGTTAACTCTTTATGGGTTAATGCGAACGCCACAATCAGATGAGATCCCTCGAACGTATTACTTCCTAACAGTAATATTTTCGACCTCGATCTAGGATTTTGAGAACCCTACTTAGAACCCGTGTGTCGATGGTTGTGTAGTGGGCGCCTCCGAGGAGTTTTTCTCATGGGGAAGAAACAAAGACCTCACCTAAACGAGATCCTTTCAAGGATATTATCGTCTGATGTTCCTTCGTCATGGCTATAATGTCTTTGAAAGATATCTATAACTCTAGGCACCTACCCATTTAGAATCTACCTGTGGGGGGTCCTGTAATCAGAGATATCTTGTGTCTAACTCCTTCCTCATAATCAGATGTTGTTTTGATCTTGGAACCCTGCATTGCATACTCATGACATTAGCATATCATTTTCCAATAAACTCATCCGATCCTCTGTCCATTTCCTGCCAGCTGATTTCCCGACGCTCATACTGAACCTGTGGTAACCGCAAAATGTTTAAAGCAAGTTCAAGCGGAGATAAGAGGAGCATAGACAATTTGAAAGTTGTGATGGCTATGTCAGAGGATAGCTTTCAACATGATGGGATGAAGTACTTTGACCCCTCATCAGGTTTTGTTGCGTTGACTAACCCATTGTATGATTATCTACCTGGTGATCATCCTCCACGAGTGAACATCCTTGTTCAGTCTCAGATGATGTCGCTGACCGATTCCATGGAGAAAAGTTTTTGTGCCCTCGAAGAGAAAGTTCAAGCTATGAAAGTGCGCGATACTTCTGGGCTCGATGCTATTGATATGTGCCTAGTGCCAGACTTGGTAATTCCTCCAAAATTCAAAGTACCCAACTTTGAGAAGTACGCTGGTTTCAATTGCCCGAAGCGTCATTTGGTGATGTTCTGCCGAAAGATGACTTCTCATGTCTGCGACGACAAGTTGATGATTTACTGTTTTCAAGACAGTTTAAGTGGTGCATCTTTGAATTGGTACATGGATTTAGAAAGAAGCTGTATCCAATCATGGAAAGACTTATCCAATGCTTTTCTAAAACAATATGAGTACAATTTGGGCATGGCTCTCAGTCGCACGCAGTTGCAAAGCCTATCTCAGAGGAGCGGTGAATCCATTAAGGATTATGCACAGCGGTGGAGAGAGTTGGCAGCTAGGGTACAACCACCACTCTTGGATAAAGAATTGATTGACATGTTCTTGGATAGTCTGCATGCCACCTATCTTGAAAGAATGGCCGGCAGTTCATTCTCAAGCTTCTCTGACCTTATAATAGTAGGAGAACACATCGAGAGTTACCTCAAAGCTAAACAAGTCCAAGACGTCTCAAGTAATCAAGCTGGTGAGACTGAATCCTTCAGCAATCCCTAAGAGGAAAAGGATAATGAAATTGATGCATTCATAGCAAATGTTGAGTATTCTCAGGGTACACCAGCAAGACTTTATGACCCTTCAGCTTCTCGGCAGTTATCATTGTCAGCGTCATATCATCCTTATGGGAAACCTGTCAATCCTAGGGTGTCATACCAGAAACCCATGATTTCTCCTCGTGCAAATCAACGAGCCTGTGGTTGAGGATATCAGAATCATCATCAGAATCAGCATAGGCCTCGAAACAACTTGGAAAGAAGGACTGCTCCTCTTCACCTAGTTCCTATGCCGTACAGTCAACTTCTGCCGCATCTGGTCCGAAGCTCACTGGTAGAGCCCAAAGCTACCAAGCCTTTTCCTGAGCCATACCCTCCTGGATACGATCCTAATGCGCATTGTGAATATCATGTTGGATCCATGGGGCATTCAACTGAGGATTGCAAAGCTTTTCAAGCCAAGGTGCAACAGTTGATTAACAAAAAACACATATCATTTCCAGAAGGAAACTTGGTTGTGCATGTCAGTTTTTCGCCCAAATGAGTTCCAAGACTTCAAGAGGCATCCCCTAAAGCTAATGGCTCAGATAGGAAGACTTCCTCAGATGCTGGCAACCATTGGACATCTATCATGTGCATTTGCAATTTCTTTATGTTAAATGCTACTTGTTTTTGAACATTGTTGTTTTAAATGGTAATATTAACGATATGATCATGCATTTTCGGAATTAATCACGTCGCATTCGCTCATTTTTCTCACTTATATAAAAAAGCAAAAAAAATCATTCATATACCTATCTCCCGCTTTCTTTACCAAGCTGTTGTTTTAGCAAAGATTGGAGGGAGGATGACAAAAACGAAGTACCCATAATTGTTGATGGTATACTTTCAGATGGAATCCTGCCAAGGATGTACAGGCATTATTTCAAATCCCCAAACACTAGAGAGATAAGGAGTTAGTCCCTAGTTAACCACTTCGAGCCTAGAAGTAGGAGTTTCTTTCGGATTTAAAAACCCTTATGCTTAACCTGGGGCATGGGTAGTTGTTCAGTTAATCCGACGATGCATTCACATTACAAGATGAAATATCCCATCTAAGGATCAATTATATGCTGCTCTTCACACACATCCTGACGTGTTGAAGGGATCATGCAAAAGTTATGCCGTTTTTCCTCAATGACCAATAACTTGGCAGTCACAATCCTTCGACAAAATCAAAAACAAAATAAAAAAAACAAAACAAAAAGCCTGCTAATTCGAACACCTCAAAAGGAGGCTTAGGCAAAAATCAAGGCAATCCCGATAGACTCGAAAAGCGAAATCAATCCATCCAAAAGATAGAGATAAAAAACAATACCAAAAGGGGCTTTCAAATCCTCAACAAAAACAAAATAAGGTCCAGTGGCCACCATGTCAAATTAAAAGGTCGCTGACATCATGACAAAAGCAAAATAATGTGACTGCCATTTCAAGGAAATCTTGAATCCTCATCTTCACTCTTACACTGTCGAACTCTCTTTGAAGATGAATGTGTGTCAATTTAACTGAACGTAGGACTGAAGATCATCATAGAGAAGGGGTGGGTACAAATCAAGTTTTGAGCCTTATACCCTTTGTTTCAAATAACCGTGAACCAGACCACGTTATAACCCTCAAAAGACCTAATTGAGGCGGGGTTTATTCTGAAAGCATACTACAGCAAGGTTGCGTAAACTGACTCCTACAAATTTGCTAATCATTTGTTTTGGTGTCATATTCTTGCTATATCTTTCACATTAGCTAAATCGACACTACGTCTGGACTAATGGTCTATTCGTCACACACTATCGTATCATTCCAATAATGATGATTTTTCAAAACTTGCATGAACATCGTATTAAAATTACCATTTGTGAATGAACAATTTTGACTGCAAGTCAGTGTTTGACATCAAGGAAATTCCAACAAGGAGCAGTCAAAGGGGGCTGGGTCATTCAACAATGTTGGCTGGAGTTGACAACACCTCATAACCCTATGGAGTAGGGGCATTAACATCCAATGATTCTGGAATCGGTCAGTTTAAAGCAAGTCCTCGAAGCATTAGTTGATTATGGGGAAAATCATTCAGGAATCAGGTTGAACATGGTGAATCATCTCAAGACTCTACCAACCAGGGACAGGCCACCCAGAGGTTCTTTTGATTAAAGGAAAACCCCTCAAATGTTTAATCAACACAAGTTAAGTCGCTCCAACGCTCATTCTGGGGCAAGCTACCTCAAGGGTACTTCGAAGCTAAATACTCCAAGAGCCAGTCAATCAAGGAAGAATCCTTTCATGGCTTGGAATTCTGGGACAAACCATCTCGAGTTCAACTCATGGTACAATTGTTCTGAGGCACGCCATCTCGAGTAATCTCATGGTACATCTGCTTCTGAATTTTCCGTTCAAGGACAAACCCTTCTACGACTTGAAGTTGTGCGGAAAACCATCTCGAGTTCATCTCATGGTACATTTGCTTCCAACTTCCTTTCAAGGACAAAGCCTTTCACGACTTGGAATTCTGGGGCAAGCTATCTCGAGATCATCTCATGGTACAGTTATTTCCAATTTCCTGTCAAGGAGAAATTCTTCATAGACCCAGACTGGGGAAGGATGAGCCACACAGGGGCAAATCTCTCCATTGTTTTCAATATGCTCAAGCAAACACCGTCGAGTGACCTTTGAGTTCAAGACGAGTGTCGGGGAATCATGCTATCACCCTACAAATAACCTTTTGCCTTCCTTCTGACAAGAAACTTTGCTGCATAGGAACCTATTCATCTCTACTGGGGCATCTTTAGAACTTTCATATCATTGCATAAATCACTCATATGCATTAGTCATGTCGCTTCGCTCATTGCATAGACATGTGTATCATACCTCAAGCCAAACCTTCCAACAAGATTTGACGTCTCAAAGTCTAGTATCGCAAGACTTGACACCAAAGTCCAACTTAGCTTGGCAATCCAAAGTCCAGTACCCGTCTGGAAAATCTTTTAAGGTCCAGTTCTCGTCTGGTAAACATTTTAAGGCCCAGTTCTCGTCTGGCAAATCACTTTAAAGTCCAGTTCTCGTCTGGTAAATCTTTTAAGGTCCAGTTCTCGTCTGGTAAACATTTTAAGGCCCAGTTCTCGTCTGGAAAATCCTTTAAGGCCTAGTTCTCGTCTGGAAAATTATTTTAAAAGCTCAGTTCTCGTCTGGCAGATACCCTTTTCTCATCAGTTCTCGTCTGGTGATCTATCCTCCAATCCAGTTTTAGTCTGGAAGATTAACCTAAAGTCCAATTTCACTTGGCAATTCCCGAATCCAGTCCCTGGTGATACCCTCGACAAGGAAACCTATCCCCAGCGCGCCTGATCATTTGCATCGTCGTGTGCATGACATGCAAGCATAACATTACATAATCATATCAAGCACTATCATATCTTTTGCATTCATACGTGCATTAGATTCCCCAGTAGTTGCATCGTAGCATGTGTTTCAGTGCATCGTATAATGCATGGCATATCCATCCCCGGCAACATAGCATAACAGGATCCAAGATCAGTTCACAGGCATCTTGGCCAGTCCTCCATCAAAGTTGGCAATATTCCTCTGAAAAGAGTAAATACCCCGCACGTGCTCAAGGAATTCTATTCCCCAGCAAGTCATTCTTCAACTAGGCAGTTGATAATGACAATCCCAGCAGCTGTTGCTTTCATTGTTCCCCAAGCAGAAGCTACCTTAGAAAGTTTCTTGTGAGCTTACCCCTGCAAAGCCAGCACATTTCCTCCGACAGGAATCTTGCTCAACTATTCCCCCGGCAAATTTACCGCAGAGATACTGCTTTGGTATCATCGAGGAGCCTTAATGGATAAGGGACTACTTCGACGACCCAGAGAATCTTCTAACTTCAGAGATACTTCTTTGGTATCATCGAGGAACCTTAATGGATAAGGGACTGCTTCGATGACCCAGAGAATCTTCTGCCTTTGAGATACTGCTTTGGTATCATCGGAGAACCTTAATGAATAGGGTGCTGCTTCGACCACCCAAAGGATCTCAAGTTATTTTGTTCAATTTGGACACCGCTGCCTCATTCTGTTGGCTCTCGCTCCATATCATTTTACCTCTGGTCAGACAAATTTTGGGATCTTCTTATATCTAATTAACTTCTACCCTAAAAATGAACGCCCTGCAGCAGTTCATTCTCTCGGGTTTAAGACAATTAGATAGGGGCATCTGTCATACCCCAAATTTTTGCTACCGTGTATATTTTTCATCTGTACTTCCATACACTAATTGTTATTCAGAAATCCAAAAAATATGTGTGTTGCTTTCCTGTTGCCTAAGTCCGTGATTCCTTTGGGGATATCAAGTCAGGAATGAGTATGGGTTGAAGTTCATTTATTGGTCGACCTAATATCATTCAGGAAAAGTTGGTTTCAAAATCAAGGCTTGGGTGCAATTGATTCAAGAGTTTGTGTTAGGTTTCTGTGCCAACTCAAGTTATCAGGCTGTGTCAAGTTATCAACTGTTTCACGATTGAAAATCATCAAGGAACAGATCATGGTAAACTAGGGTTTTTCAATTAGTCCAGATTGTTATTCAAGAAATTCCATAATGAGGGTTGTGGTTAATCATGGTTCCAATGGTTGTATTCAAGATCGTCATTTGTGGACCCATTCATCAAAGTAGGATTATATTTAGTCATGACATTGTCAAAACGTTTTCAAGCGGACAATTTGGTTCATATTGAATTTGCATTTGATCAAGTGATGTCCAATGCAATTGTATAACAGTGATTAGGATTGTGTAACATAGAATTAAGCCTTTATTCATTTCAAGGGAAGATTCAAGATTGATTTATTTCTCGAGAATTGATTTGGATTTAAATTTTCTTATTTGTTGGTATCAATTTCAAAGCATCGTAAATTCAAGGGTACAAAAGAGCAATACATGTACAAAATAATTCCAAGCCCATTTCTATGTTCTTTACAAGCACATTTCAAAAAAAGAGCCATTAGTGTTAACATACTACCTTTGCCTAAATTCAATAGAATTCCAAGCCATTCTACAATTATCTTCGTGCGAGCCAACATAATAGCAAGTCATTACCTCAACTCCAACCAATGCCTGTGATAAAGTTCCAAAAACCACGCAAGTCATATGCTGCAAAAACCGACATTGCCACAAATAGACCACAATTCAAATAACAAAAATAATGAAACATCTAAACAACATCCTGAAACACTAAACAAAACCTCTGCACAAAACCTCTGCAAAAACTCTAAACGAAGTCACGCGCAAGAACTATGCCGCTAGCTACAAGAAAACAAACTGCTCCAAACCGTACGTCCTACTTCACCAACCTGTTACTATTACATGCCAAAACTCACTTCGCATTCCAAACCTGTTAACCGTCAACACATACATTCAACAACCAAACTTCTGCTGCTACCAACAACATGACCTACGCTACAAAACAACGACAAGACGAAACAGAGTCGTACCACACAGCCTGCGCATTCTACAAAGCCTGTACACAAGCAACAACAGCGTACACAACATCAGTACCCCAGAAAAATTCAGAGCAGAATGCAGAGGTTCAGAAGTACGGCAGAGACAGATTCACCATAATGGAAAAAACATTTTTTGGCATCAATAAGGTTGATAACAGACATGTCCAAGGTGAAGATTCTTCAGCAAGGGTTCAAACGCACAAACCCTACTTTTGTTACTATAAAAGCAAGAATTCATACACCACAAGGGGGAGACAAAAAAAAACCTAAATCACTACTCACAGCAAGAAAATCCCCACCCTCTCACTAAAGCTCGTTATCATAAAAAAAAACTTAATCAGAGTTTCACACTGAAACTCTGATATAGGTGAGCTCGACCCCATTTTCATACGATCAACACCAACACGCGCTAAGAAACAGAGAAGAAAGAGGAAGGAAACGAGTTGAAGAAGAAGAGATTAGAAACAAATTCCTGGACACGTCCTAAAAGCTCTTTTGAAGGAGTCTTCAGGAGGTAGCATTTCTGAAACTCCTTTGCTGAAATTTGTGCTGTTTGTTAATCCATGACTTGATTACTTGCCTTCCCTTGTTGATTTGCTTGATTCTAGCTTAGTTTAAAAGTTATGGTTAATTTGGGAATTCTTTCGATTTGGAGTTTTTAGTGAGTTTTAGGATAAACGGTTTATAGATTTGAAACGAGAAGGGGAAAATACATAGGTTTAGTTTAGGAAGTTTTTTGGTTTTGAGTGGGTGTCGCCGGAGAAGACGGTGGCGGCCGCCGTGCGCCGCCGCTTCTCCGGCCATTATTAGGTTTCCGGCGAGGTAATTTTAACAGAGTTGTGAGAGAGAGGCAACGTTGAGAGAGAGAGAGAGAGAGAGAGAGAGAGAGAGAGAGAAAGAGAATTTGAAATGAAGGCTGATGTTTCTCTTTTCTTTGTCTTATGATAGTGGTTATTGTTGGGGTATTGAGTGACGGAGGCGATGACACTTGTCGCCACCCGTGACAGGTTTCACCGGAGTAGACCCCTCCTCATGATTCCATGCGCGTGGACCCTTTGTTCTTACCATGCACCATCATTTCTACGCCCCTTGATCAAGAGTCTTATTGACTCTTCTGTTTGATCTGACGCCTGGGATGATCCTTGGTGGTCAACTGATGACCGAGAGTCCACTGTGGACTCTCCTTTGGCTACGTGGGCCATCAATTGTTGGGCTTGAGTGAGTTTTCTTTGCTAAATGCACCCCTGTTTCTACCATTCTGGACCATTCTGATTTTGTTTTTTTAGTTTTAATATTAGATTTATTTTTATAATACATTTTAATTAGAAAAATCCAAAAATAATTTATTAACCTTTTTTTAAAAAAATCCAAAATACTTTTCTAAACCTTGTTAATTAATCAATTTCTAATTAATTTCATTAAACCATTTTACTTAAGACTAATTAACTTTAATAGTTAATTTTATTAAATATTTTAGTTTAATTTGATTAATTAATTGATTCTCACTATCTTCTCTAAAATCTAACAACTTATTTATTTCTAGATATTTCTCCCTTAGATTAACCTTAGGATTAGGTTATTAATTAGACTAACATGTTTGATTAGTTTTCTCCCCCATTTTGTTTTATTTGTGATCTTTGTGTGGTGGTTATACTTGTTTCATGTGGATTGTTATCATGCCTTAGGATGGAACTCAATGATCACCAAGGAAATCACAATCGTGGTACAACGCAAAGGAAGCCGGGCATGATTGAGTTGGGAACAAATGATGCGGTTCTTGCATAAAATAAATTGCTTTCACAACAAGTGGAGTTGTTGACTCAACAAATGTCAAAACTTCCACAACAAATCAAAGAAATGCAAGAAATTCTGAACAACAACAAACAAGTGGCGAGTTATGAGCTTTGTAAGGGAGATCACCCTATCGGGTATTGTCCTCCGGTTGTGGAAGAGGCAAATTATGCGCGAAATCAAAACCAAGGGTATCAACCTTGACCACCTTACCAACAAGGCAACCAAGGTTACCAACAAAGAGGTAATCAAGGTTACCAACAACAATGGAGACCTCAAGATGCCATAACTTCTAATCGTCAACAACAATATCAAAACTACACTCAACCTCCATAAGCTCCAAGTGAAAATTCAAAGATGGAATACACCCTCACTCATTTCATGCAAATTTCAATGTCTAATAAAAAGAACACCAATGCGGCTATAAAGAACCTTGCGACCCAAGTGGAGCGATTATCAAAGTAATTAGCCGACCAACACAAAGGAAGTTTTCCGGAGAATACTCAAGTGAATCCAAAAGAGCATTGCAAGGCTATTCTTACTAGAAGTGGTAGAGAAATTGATATGGGCATAAGTGAGGAAATTGTGGAAAGAGAGGGGGTAGTTGAAAAATAAAAAGAGAGACTGATGAGAAAGAAGTAGAAAAGAATGTTGAGGGAGAATTAGTTGAAAATGAAACGAAAAAGAGTGAGGAAGAAGAAAAGAAAATGAGAGAAGAGAAAATTAAAAAGACTAGGAAGGGGAAGGAACAAGTGAGTACTATTCTAATTCAAAATTTGCCTTATCCTCATGCTCCATTGAAGAAAGATAATGTGAGGCACTATGCTCAGTTTTTGGATATTTTTAAGCAATTGCAAATTAATATTCCATTTTCTGAGGCATTAGAGCAAATGCCAAAATACGCAACATTCATGAGGCATATTCTCATCAAGAAGAAAAGGTACACGGATCAAGAAACGACCATGGTTGATACTAGTTGTAGCACGATCATTCAACAGACTCTTCTGCGGAAAGAAAGTGATCCAAGACGAGTTACTTTGTCGGTTACAATAGGAAATATTTATATTGGCAATGGGTTGATTAATTTTGACTCTAGTATTGATTTGATATCGTTGTCCATTGTGAAAAGGTTGGGACATATGGAGTTGAGAGATACTCAAATGACATTGCAACTAGCCGATAAATCCACTACCCGTCCTCACGGTGTAGCGGAAGATGTGTTGGTTAAGATAGACAAAATCTTGTTTTCCATCGACTTTGTGGTGATTGATATTGAAGAAGATGAAGACGCTCCCTTGATTATTGGAAGACCTTTTATGAAGACCGCTAGAATGGCCATCAATATGGATGACGGTCTCATGAAAGTGAGATTTCAAGATGAGGAGATTTGTTTTAATCTATTTGAAGCCATGAAACATTCGAAGGACAAAGGTGATAGTTTTAGAATCGATGCAACGGATCTTTTGAAGATACCTTTGGTGGTCACCAGAGAGGTGATTGAAGAAGTAACAAGGCAATTACAAGTTCCTACCCCATTACAAAAAGTTCTTACAAATGTTGTTCAAAGTGTCAATGAGAATGAAGAAAAAGAAATAGAAAAGTGTTTGCGAGAACTTGAAGAATTGAATGAGATTCCTCCCATGAAAGAAAGGGTGGAAATTTTGAAAAAGGGAAATAATGAAGAAATCAAGCTTGAATTGAAGTTGTTGCCCTCTCATCTTAAATATGTGTTTTTTGATGACGAGGGGCATAAATCGGTGATCATAAGCAAGGAGCTAACCAAAAATGAGGAGGATAAATTAATTTGTGTGTTGAAAAAGAATCAAGATGCTATGGGGTGGACTCTTTCCGATTTAAAAGTAATAAGTCCTTCCTATTGTATGCATCGGATACTCATGGAAGACGATTTCAAATTGGTAGCCCAACCTCAACGTCGCTTGAATCCTACCATGAAAGAAGTGGTTAGGAAGGAAGTGGTGAAAATGTTGGACGCCGGAATGATCTACCCGATTTCCGATAGCCCGTGGGTTAGCCCAGGGCAAGTGGTACCAAAGAAAGGAGGGATGACGGTAATCTAAAATGAGAATAATGAGTTGATCCCTATAGAACCATGACCAGATAGAGAATGTGCATTGATTACCATAGGCTAAATCAAGCTACGAAGAAAGATCATTTCCCTCTTCCGTTCATGGATCAAATGCTCGAGAGACTTTTCGGTCAAGAATTCTATTATTTTTTGGATGGTTATTTTGGTTACAATCAAATTATTATGAACCCTGAGGACCACGAGAAAACTGCTTTCACTTGCACTTTTGGAATCTTCACTTATAGGAGGATTTCCTTTGGGTTGTGTAATGCGCCGGCCACTTTTCAACAGTGTATGCAAGCCATATTTTCGGACTTGATTGAAAAGTCAATTGAGTTGTTTATGGATGACTTCTCGGTTTTTGGACCATCGTTTGATCTTTGTTTGAAAAACCTGGATTTGGTATTGGAAAGGTGTGTGGAAACCAACTTGGTTCTTAATTGGGAAAAATACAATTTCATGGTAACAGAAGGAACTGTGCTCGACCACAAAGTTTATTCACGAGGCCTTGAAGTTGATCAAGCCAAGGTGGACGTCATTGAAAAATTGCCACCACCATTGAATGTAAAGGGTATAAGGAGCTTCATTGGTCATGCGGGATTTTATCAGAGATTCATCAAAGATTTTGCAAAATTTGCAAAGCTTTTGAGCAATTTGCTCAACAAAGATAAGTTGTTTGAATTTGATGAGTCTTGCACGATAGCTTTTAATTATTTAAAACATAGTTTGACTACCGCGCCCATAATCATCACGCCAAATTGGAAAATTAATTTTGAACTCATGTGTGACGCGAGTGATTATGTGGTGGGTGCGGTACTAGGTCAACGAAGAACAAAATTTTTTCATGCTATACACTATGCAAGCAAGGTCTTGAATGAAGCTCAAGTAAACTATGCCACAACAGAAAAATAATTGCTTGCGATAGTGTATGCATTGGAGAAATTTCAGTCATACTTAATTGGGTCTAAGGTTGTGGTTTACACGGATCATGCGGCGATTAGGTATTTGCTTACCAAGCCGAATTCAAAACAAAGGCTAATTTGTTAGGTCCTTTTGTTGTAAGAGTTTGATTTAGAAATTCGTGACAAAAAGGGATCCGAGAATTTGGTGGCAGATCACTTATCCCGCCTTGTTAATGTTGAGGTGACCAAGAATGAAAGAGAGGTCAAGGAAGAATTTCCTGATGAAAAGTTAGTAATGGTGTAAGTTAGACCTTGGTTTGCCGACATGGAAAATCACAAAGCTGTCGCATTAATAGCGGAAGGTCTAACTCGTAACCAGAAAAAGAAATTTTTATTTGACGCCAAGTACTTTGTATGGGATAAACCGTGTTTGTTTAAGCTTGGTGTCGATAACATTTTGAGAATGTGTGTGTCAAAAGAAGAGGCTAATAACATCCTTTGGCATTGTCATAAATCTCCTTATGGAGTGTATTTTAATGGTTTGAGAACGGCAATGAACGTCCTCCAATTAGGCTTTCATTGGCCTTCTTTGTTCAAAGATGCGCATGCGCATACACAAAGTTGTGAGACGTGTCAAAAGAGTGGTGGAATTTCAAAATGGAATGAAATTCCGTTACAAAACATGCTGGAGGTTGAGGTGTTTGATTGTTGGGGCATAGACTTTGTTGGCCCATTTCCATCATCGTTTTCCAATGAATACATTTTGGTCGCAGTGGACTATGTGTCCAAGTGGGTAGAAGCGATAGCGTGTGCTAAAGCGGATGGAAAAACTGTGATAAATTTTTTAAAGAAAAACATTTTTTGTCGATTTGGTACTCCGAGAGTGTTGATAAGTGACGGAGGATCCCACTTTTGTAACACTCAGCTAGAAAAAGCATTGCAACACCATACCATCCGCAAGCTAATGGGCAAGCGGAGGTATCAAATCGAGAAATTAAGAGGATTCTTGAGAAAACGGTGTCGGCTTCTAGAAAAGACTGGTCAAACAAACTCGATGATGCTTTGTGGGCCTATCGGACAACTTTCATAGCTCCGATTGATCTCACACCTTTCAAAATGGTTTATGGTAAGAACTGTCATTTGTCGGTGTAGTTAGAACATAAGGCATTTTGGGCCTTAAAATATTTAAATTTCGATCCAACTTTAAGCGATGAAAAAAGGAAGGTACAATTGCATGAAATGGAGGAATTGCGCCTTCAAGTGTATGACTCCAACAAGCTGTACAAAGACAAAGTGAAGACTTACCATGACAAAAAGATTGTGACCAAAGAATTTAAGGAAGGGCAGCTGGTCTTACTGTTCTATTCGCGATTGAAACTGTTCCCTGGAAAGTTGAAATACAAATGGTCCGGCTTGTTTCGGATTAAAGAGATCAAACACTCTGGGGCTATTGTTATTGAAGACACACTGTCAAATAAGTATTAGACTGTAAATGGTCAGAGGCTGAAGGTTTATCTTGGTGGAGATTTCGAGCAAAATACCGCCGCAATGCCTTTTTGCGATCCTTGAGGTCGCATTGAACCGTCGAGCTCAAAAGACGTTAAACAAAGTGCCTGTTAAGAGGCACCCCAACATTGTAAGTATTTACTATTTTTTTTAGTATTTTGAATTTAATCGGGCAGAAAAGTTGGGAGAACACGGCCTAAAGCCAAAATTCATTGGTTGTGTTTCACTGAGCGCGCTGATGAAGCCCCTTAGCGCAATCATGTGAACATGACCAATGGATTGTGGGTCTGAGTGAAATCCTTATTTCTTCACTTTGTCTTCTCACGGCTAGTAAATCCTTAAGCTTCCATTCCATTCCTTCAACTCAACTCTTACTCTTCAATCTCCCATTCATCCTTCTCTCATTCACTAACAGGTTTGCAAAGTTTTTATTTCTATGTATTCTGGTAAAATAGATTACATGTTGTTAGGGTGTTGATTGGATTAAGATGTTTGATTTTTAGAGTGTGTTCTTGAAGAAGAGGTTTTAAACCCATTTAGCCAATGCTAGGG
This sequence comes from Lathyrus tuberosus, assembly GCA_022829125.1. Classification (NCBI taxonomy): domain Eukaryota; kingdom Viridiplantae; phylum Streptophyta; class Magnoliopsida; order Fabales; family Fabaceae; genus Lathyrus; species Lathyrus tuberosus. The sequence continues at coordinate 8,583,930 of JALAZF010000044.1, read as the reverse complement.
TTATGTCACAAACTACTTTATTTGCTGTTTTGTGGTAGTTTGATAATGAATTTCTTAGGGTTCAGTGTGGGTGAATTGATTGTAGGTTGTGCAGCTCCATTGTTTTGGCAGAGGAAAAATTTGTCCTTGTTGTCACAGGCGCCCTAAGCGCGCTTTGGCCGCGCTAAGCACACCCCTCTTGCCCTGTTCTAGTTATTTTCATTTTTCCTGATGTTTTCTGATTGAAATATGTTGGGGTATGCTATAGTATGATGATTTTTGTGTAGAATATTTGAGTTTGGGGCAGGTTGGCTGCATAGTACATTGTGCTTGCATGCCTGACCGCGCTAAGCGTGCCCCCCTGGGATCGAAATCCTCGATTTTTTATTTTACGTCGACTGTTTGACTGTTTTGTGTCGACCTGGGGTTTCTTATGATTTTTCTTGAATTTCCTAGCTGGTTGTTTAACTTGTTTGGTGTTGTTTTGGTCTGTTTTTTCTTAGTTGCAGACGACTCCTAAACATGCCCGTTTCAACATTGGAAAATCATCGCAGTAGAGACAGCCACATGTGGAGTATAATGCGCACAGATTTTTAGGGCCTGAGTAGCAGGGTCGATACCTCAAGCTGGCCCGGAGAAGTATTTAGACAGAGCATATTTTCAGGATTAACCCGCAAGGGGAGTTTCGCGGCTGTCAAGACATCATTGAGTCGCATGGATGGCAAGCTCTCCTAACTCCACCGACCCTACTCAACTACGAGATAATGCGTGAGTTCTATGTGAATTCCATTCAGACAGAGGGTCATATGTACAATTTCATGACTTATGTGAGAGGGAGACATGTGTCGTTCTCTAGAGATGCGATTAATGAATATCTGGGCAAACCATTGGTTTTGGCTGAAGGTGAGCAGTGCTCCTACTATAGGAGGGTGGCTAGGAAGAATTGGAATTTGGAAAATGTGTGTTTGGCCTTGGCACATACGGGAAGAGGATTTGAGTTGAATGCGGTGAGAAGGCCGAAGATATTGAAGAGAGGAGATATGAATACTACAACTCAGGTTCTGATGACCATTGTCCTGCATAACACAGGCCAAGGAGTCATGCCTCCTCTATTCTGGTTGACATTGCATGTATGCTTTATTATATCATGCAGGAGAGGCAGGTTGATGTTGCTAGGATTATTTCTGATGAGATTTGAGCCATAGATGCTAGCGGGCATCGCTTGGGTACTAAGGTCCCTGCGATTTTGGTTTTTCTAGGACTTATTATGAGCCTGTGTACGCGAGCGGGTGTTCCAATCCCGGTGTGGTCCACAAGATCATAAAGGGGGTAGTTACTGACACTTGGATCCACAGTCATTGTATGTCGAGACTTGACCAACCACCACTACTAGGCCACCCAGATCAGCCACCACAGGAGCAAGACGAAGTTCCACCTGCTGATCTGGCATTTAATGAGCGTGTTGCATGCATGTACATGTGGGATATTCATATGGATCATCATAGGGCCTTTACATTTTTGCATTTATCCATGCGAGCTTTGCATTTGCAGGTTCGTGAGCCACACATTGAGCATCCATTCCCGATGTAGGAGGACTTTGACGCGTATATAGCTTGGCCTGGGGACATGCCTTTCCATTTTCATAGGGGGCAGGTTCCGCCTCAGGGGGCTCAGGTGCCCCAGCCAGAGGCAGCTAGGGATGATGAGGATGCAGAGGATGATGAGGCTGCGGATGACGATGATGATAACGGGGAGACCACATGGGAAATTGGTTCTGATGCCAATTCTGAGTAGTTGATCCTGGGTTTATCTTATCTTTTATGTTTAAACTTTCTGGATTTTGTTGTTCTGATTTTATTGTACTTATGGATCATTTTGTATATGTGCGGCACCTTTGTTTTGGGTGTCACAAATTTTGGCATTATGATGATATGTTTTAGTATTTTGAGTAGTTTTTGCAATTGTTAGTTTTGGTAGAAAAATTTTGATTTTGTGTTGTTCCTAAGTTGAAAACTTGATGGAACCTTGTGACTAATGCCAAGATTGATGAATCAATGGGAAATTGAGTGATAATGATATGATCGAGTAAAGGTACCATGCAAGGTACATTTTATCGCTTTCTAAACTAAGCATAGAAATGAAACTTGTAATGAGTGTAAAAACTGTAGTCATTACTTCTTTTGAAATACTTGTTCAATTATGAATCATTTAGAACATTGCCTTTGTAAGGAATCTTTCATTGTATAATATATGCGGGATACCGACATTCTTGTTTAACTCGTTCGTATTATGTTGAAATCATGCATGTTTGTTAAAATGTGGAAAAGGAAGAAACTGATCAAGGGAATTTTTGTGTATTTTTAGAAAAACCACTTGAACAAATAAGAATGATCAATCTACCTTGTGATTGAGCGAGTATTCGATAACCACATTGAGCCTTTGTATCAAGATTCGTGTGAATAATTGAATTGTGTAAATATTAAGCATGAAAAATAAGTGAATTTTGAAATGGATCTTGAAATTTTGTTGTCAAACTTTTTGAACCCCAGCCTTAAGTATGGTTGCCTTGTTTGTCCCTTGCCTTAGATGTGTGAGAGCATTCTTAATTATCATGTTTTGGTTGTGTTCAAAGTTGGGGAGAAAAAGGTAGATTGAGGAATCACGAAAAATAAAGTGGTTTTGAATGATAAAAGAGCTTGAAAGAAAGAAACAAATTAAAAAGAAAAGAAATTGGGCATGAATTGCCAACAAAAAGCTCAAAGTTATAATGATGCCTCAAAGAAAAGAAAACAAGAAGGTTAAGGTCTTGAAGTGCTATGATTGTGAGAATAGAATGCCCTCTTAGGAATAGGCATTTTTGTTTCAATGACTTTGATAAATGACCTTTCCTTGTAGCCAAGCCAAATTACAACCCTAGAAGACCTTGTGATTCCTTCTTTTTCACTCATTGATGCATGTTGTTTGTTGAATGCATAATTTGTTCCGGATGTTTACAGGATTGTTTGGTGAGTGATAAAACCTCATATTGTTTTCATCCATTGATGAATGCGTGCTTAGGTGTGATTCATTTTGAACTTGTATTGCTCAAGAAGTTTAGAATTATGTTTTTACACTTAGCAATAGTTTCATCTCCAAGATGTGTTTAGAGTTTGATAAGTTATCTTGTTTGTACATCTACTTTTTGAACCATGAAATTGTCGTTGTTCTATTGTGTTGATTCTGATTTCTTGTGCGGACTTTCGGGTTAGTTTTTAGTTTGAGACACTTTTGTTTGAGGACAAACAAAATAATAAGTTGGGGAGAGTTGTTAAGGGCCAAATTGTGCATACTTTTGATTATATTTTATGGTCCTTTCCAATGGTTTCCTTGTTATTTTAGTAGTAAATCTATTCGTTTAGTGTAAATATACAAGTTTTCGATTTTATTGTAAATATTGTGAATTATGATCATTTTGATGCTCTTTGACATGTCTTCTTGCTTATATTTGATGATAGGAACATATGGTGAAGGAAAGAAGGCCTAAAAGATCATTTTTGAGGTGATCGTGTCGGTAACCCGTGCTTAGCATGCTTTTCATTGTGGTTCTAGCGTGCTCTTACTGTTAAGGAAGTAGCTAAGGTCTTCAACCGCGCTTAGCGCGCATTCTAGGAAATTGCCTCTGTTTTGCTTACCGCGCTTAGCGTGCTCCTGATGACGCTTAGCACGGTGTCACTTACTGCACTTTGTGCACTTGCTATAAATATCTTCCTTGGAAGATATTTTCACCAACTTTTGTACTATTACAATTTTCAGCATTTTAGAAAGTAGAAAGGGTTTTTAGGTCAAAAAGCTTTAAAAACTCAAGAAAATGTGATAATCAAATCTTTGGAGCATCAATCATCAATTCTTCGACTTTGATGCTAGCAAAGCTTTCTTTTTTACTTGTTGATCAAGCTACCATGGTGATGGGTAGCTAAACACTTTTGTGTCAATATTAGAGGTAGTTAATCTTTCTATTTTGTATTTCTTTTGAACTTTTGTATGTGAACAAGGTTTATGATCAATAGACGATGAAGATCTTTGCTTTTAATGTTGTATTTATGGTTTAAATCACTCTAGACATAGATTTTCCAAGTCATGATCTAATTTCTTCATCTATTAAACAACAAACTCTAGACATAGATTTGAAAATTAATATTTTCTTTGTATCGATCTTTATGTTTATTATTTTGATTGTTATTTCGAGAAATCATCTAGCGATTAAAACAATAATACCCACAGAGCCGCTTTAGATATAAATGGATTCGCGAGGAGACATGTTGTATTGATCGAAACTAAGTTCACATGCTTGATTAATCGGATACTATGAAAGGGGTTAACGAGATCTAATCTTGACATGCTTTTCTTAAAACAAAACATCCATTTTCTAGTTTACTCTTTGCTGCAAAACATATGTTACAAAACAAGAACTGTTTGAAAACCTTTCTCTTAGAACGTTAAACTATTGAATGGAGAGCATCTAAATATCTTAACACAATGCTTGTGGATACGATAAAACAACCCATCAAAGATGCTTTTCAATACAAGCCTCGCCCGGCGACCGTTGCAGAAAACAGGTCGCCTCGGACTCGTCCGACAACCGCATCGATTTCTTCAGAAACAAACATCAAACAAGGGGCTTCAAACCACCTTAACCAAGATTCATTCACAACCAAAAGTAGGGGTGTTCATGGGTACGGGCCAACCCGCGAACCCACTCACCCAACCCTTATTTTTACCCAACCCAATCATGTACGGGTCCAACCCGAACCAAACCATTCAAACCCATTGGTATTTGGTTCGGGTAACGGGTTTGAAGGTTTAAACCCACGAACCCAACACATTGATATGTCACACTATTTTTATTTTATTTTATTTATAAATTATCTAGCATAATTCTTACAATGTATATATTTTTTAAAATATGATTATAGTTTTTATTAATTATAAAAGCCTAAGTCTAAATCAAATTTGAGAGATCAATTTTATTTATTCAAAGAGAAAGGTATCTTACCTTTTAAATTATACTTTACACTATTTGTATATTTTTCTAACTTTATATGAATCGTAAAAGACGTTTTAGGTATTAACCAATAAATTTTATTCAAATTGAATAATAAAAGTTTATGATTTTATTAATGTTTTTGTAATATAAATGTGTTAACTTAATTGATATATTTTATTTAGAATTTGAAAATTATATTTAGTGGATTACCCACGAACTCAACCCAACCCAACCATTCATGAACGGGTTGGGTTGGGTCGGATTTAGTATTAAAAGTACGGGTTGAACACTCAACCCAACCCAAAAAATATTCATCGGGTCGGATATTGGCTTTAATCAAATTAGACCCAACCCAACCCGCGAACACCCTTAACCAAAAGTAACAATACATAACACAACCTTTTATCATTATAAACATGTATAATAAGACATTCACAAGATTTTCATGGTATTGGAGAGAATCACATATCAACAAATTCCATTTCTATCTCAAAAACAAAAATCAATAATTTCTACAATCTATGGCATCTACCTAGAACCCACCTTGCAATTGATGAAGAGACTGTTGGATAATGATGATGAGATGATGTTGTTGAAGACTTCCAAGTTTCTTATTCTCCTTATAGGTTTTCCTCCTCTTCTTACTATTTCTCTTTTTTCTCTCTATTTCCCTTTTCTATCTCTTTCTATCTAATTCTCCCACTTTGTTGGAAAAGAAAGGAAAAGCAAATGATACATAGAAATATCATTTAGAGCTAGTAAAACCAATTGGCATGTGTGGTAGAAAATGATAAGTTTAGTAGAAGAATAAATATTACGTGGTACAATGCTTAATATTTGTTATACTAGAGCAATTGACTCATTATCAATGTTATCAAAATGTCTCAATTGTACCAATTGATAAAATGTCAGTGTTAAATAATATTAGTTAAGCTAATCTGAGTTCATTAGTTACTCTAATTATCCCAACTGATAACTCTCAAAGCACATAGGAACTCAATTGATTTCAAATGATATTATTCAGAGCATTTTAGAAAATGCGGGGTATTACAAGAACTATTTACGAGAAGGTTTTATAGCTTCTAAACCCTTGACATATTCTATAAATTATAAATAACAGTTCAAACTCATGTACACATTATTCTAAATATTAAATATAGCACTCACATTCTCTTTTGACTAGATCGTCTGAGTTTATGTACACCTCCACCTCTAGGAGTCATAGATCAACAATTATCGTCAAACGTTTCACCAATGTCGAGATTCCCCAAGTACGACCAAATTATTTGGCATGGTCTCTTGGAAATAAGCTTTGTGTTTCCACTAGCACTTGTTACACATTTGATGGTGAATCCACAATAAACCCAGAAAGAGACTACGACCATATGAAATATCGGACAGTGATACACCTATACAAACAAGATAGTAAGGAATGTACCCCCAACTAATTGGATGGCGTGACAACGTATTAGTTAATGGGTGTGCCTGACTAACATGTTCCACTACTGGTGAGAGCCCCTATTGCCAAATTTGATATATGTCTTGTATTAGTGGAGCATAGGAGTTTTGGCGATATCATATATACAAAGATATTCCATCCACTCTAGCTCACCCATAGAATTTGATGCCATACAAAAGTTGTTACATCAAGGATTTTAACAACTCAATGAAAAAGCCTAGGGGTTACATCAAACAGTTGGTACTCTTTGGAAAGAAGAATCCCATAAGGATGGAAAAGACCTAAATTCTTGTAATTAATTGTAAGTTTGTGCACAATTACATCATAGGGTGCCCCGTGATGGCAATGTTAGAAGTGTTGTCATTGAAGATCCACTTATAGATTAAATACCACACAAGAAAGGAAAAAGTATCGAAGTTGAGGATGGTCGAGAAGTGTGCCATTCATGTTTTCTTGAAACTTTGAAGAGTTAAGCATACAAGGAAAATGAGGAGCCAAAAATCTCAAAAAAAAGTTTGAAAAACCTAGATCTTTGAAGGTTGTAGATGTGAATCTGTCTAATTTTAAGGCTTCACTAGAGCCAAAGCTAATCAATGATAATGACACATAAGGAAATGTTTCCCCTTGAGTTCTATTTCTAATCATTATTCATATAGAATAATTAATCTTACGTGGCTCAACTCTGTAGAAAGCACTCACCGAAGAAATTTGAGGCCACCAAGAGAGGGGTAGAGGACCTATTAAAGTTTAAATTTGTAATTGAAGCCAAGTATACCACTTGATTTTCAATTGTTTTCCTTGTCAAATAAATTGAATAATAAATGCCAGATGTATGTGTTTATTGAGAAATTTAGTAAACAAACGCTAGTCTCTTATAAAAGATTACTTTCAGGATCAACTAGGTAATCCTAGGACTTGGTGCTTAAAATATTTTTGAGTTTTGTGTAAGAATGTAAAGGACTTTGACGTGGTCAAAATATTTAAGTAAAAATGGTGCAAATTAAAGTATATTGCGGGAAAGGTAAAGGAATTCGACAATGATTAAGTGACAAAACTTTTTAAAAGGATATTGCAAAGTGAACAGAAAGTGACAATGGAGCAAAAGCACGGTTGTAAAGAAAATAAGTTAAAGTAAAAGACTTTGCATTAAATTAAATGGTGTTTAGAATCATACATTTCTCTCAGATAACTCGTTTCTCGCTTCGCTTGGGTACTTTGAGTTTGTGAGTTTTTTGTAGTAAATTCAACACACTGAATCCTAACACTAGAACTCTTATTTATACTAATGTAAAACAATTGCTTGTAACATTCTTCTCTTAAGAAATTGATACGTAATTGTTGCATACTTTTCACCTCTGAAACGTCTTCCACTTGTCCCTTTGGATAAGACTAAAAAGCAGTTACTTGCTTTGAAATTGTTTTTTCGTGCCAACTGTTGTTTGTCGACGTGTCTTATTGATAATTGACGTCGAAAACTCAAACAATGTTGTCGTCGAAATCTTATACGAAATGTTTTTCTCAAAAATACTAAATCACAATCTACATCCCACATCTAAGGTTTCAACTTCCTTAGTTGGTAAACTGTGTCGAAATGCCCTTTCAACCTTCCAACTTTATTCTAAGGTTTTTTTTTCTTATTGTGCTGAGATTGGATCATCTCAAAAATTCCAGCTAACAAATTGCCCCCCCCCCCCCCCCAAAATGCCGCTTTCGAGTGAAAGAAGATATGGATGTTTTTTTAACTTTCCTTGACGTTATTTCACATAATGGGCTAACATTATGACATTTTTGTCAACCGTCACCTTGAAAACGTGTTTTTCCCCATAACTCTAATCACGACTCCTCTTTTTAAGGATGGCGTGGCCATGTACACGAAACCATTCAATTTTTCATCTAAGAGCATGGCATGTGTCGTAAAAATTAGTCCATTTGTCAAAAAGCAAAGCTGGAGAGTTTTTCTTCCACATTATAAATAACTCTTCCATACTTTTTCTTCTTTTTTCCGCTTTCCTCTACACAAACTTCTCTCTGAACTTTTCTTCTTCAAATATCAAAATCATCTTCTATCACGATGATCGTATCTTCCAAAGCTAAACTCTTCCCACATAATGCAAGACATCATTGTCGACCAATTCGACGAGGTTCACGAATATTACGGCCAACTGGTACCTGGGATTTAATGACGCTGAATTGCCATTTGGGGGAGCTTCCCGCAATAAATCCTTATGCATCTTCGTCACCTGCATGGAATCCCTCTTATCCAGAGTCCTTGTAGACATCGGTTCCTCTCTTAATGTGATGCCAAAAAACACATTGAGTCAGTTATTGGTGGAAGGAGCAGAGATGAGGCCAAGTGCGTCAATTGTGAGAGGTTTTGATGGCTCTAGAAGACAAGTAATTATTGAAATTGATCTTCCTATTCGGGTTGGACCCCATCTATCACCATCATGTTCCAAGTGATAGATATTAACCTGACCTACAGTTATTTACTGGAAAGACCATGGATCCATGTTGTTGGGACAGTAACTTCCATGCTGAACCAAAAGCTAAAATTCATGATAGAAGACAAATTAGTTATCGTTTGTGATGAAGAAGATTTGCTTGTAAGTGAGTTGTCATCATTCCGGTATGTTGAAACTGATGAGGGCACAAAAGAGGCCCTTTTTCATTGCTTGGAGTTTGAAGATTTCAATACCGCTGCATCCAATCTGGACAAAGCACCAGAAGTGATTCTATCTTCCCTAAAGAGTGCCAAGGAAACACTTGAAAAAGGTAACCCTGCTAGTTGGGGGCAAGTTTTAGATGTTGTTGAGAAGAAAATTTGTTTTGATATCTGCTATCATCCATCATCACGTCTGCCTAATCCATAAGATCAGAAGAAATTGTGTTGTATTAAGAAAGTCTTCAACAGTGTTGGTTTCCAATACAACAACCTTGTGGAAGTCATAGAAGATGCAAGCAGAGAGATTCCAAGATTTGTGCGGTGGTGTCCACATGGCTTTACATTGAACAATTGGACATCTTTCGTGATCCCTACAGTCTTTTTAGTGACGAAGTAATGCATTTTGTATTTTCGCAATCCCTTTCCACGTGTTTTTAAAGCATTATATAGTCAATCAATAAAAAATATTTTGAATTCAAAATCGTGTTCCTTTCCTTTATTTTTATTTTTTCACAAATAAATGGCAAAAGCTTCTTTTTACTCTTTTAATTTTTGCACAAACTTGACTCTAAAATAAAATCTCATAAACATGCAGAAAAAATGAATCCATTGATAACAACATGGCTATAATCCTTAGTAACTCCTGGCTCCCAATTAAATACGCCGAAGACGACAATGAGGAAGATTGTAAATTACCAACTGAACTAGCCAGACTCTTTGAGCAAGAGCAAAAAGAGATTCAGCCGCACCAAGAGCCGGTAGAGGTCGTTAGTCTGGGGAACGAAGAAGCCAGAAAGAGGTGAAAGTTAGTGTATCTTTAAAAAAGCATGTGCATATAGAGTTGGTTAAGTTACTGCAAGACTACGTAGACGTCTTCACCTGGTCGTATCAAGATATGCCCGGTCTAGACACTAACATCGTTGAACGTCACTTACCACTCAAGCCTGAATGTCTGCCTGTCAAGCAAAAGCTCGGAGGACAAGATCATACATGGCATCAAAATCAAAGAAGAGGTTAAGAAACAGTTTGATGATAGTTTCTTAGCTATATATAAATATCCTCAATGGGTTAAAAATATCGTACCAGTTTCGAAGAAGGATGGTAAAGTTAGAATATGTGTGGACTATAGAGACCTCAATATGCAAGCCCAAACGATGATTTCCCTTTGCCTCATATTAACGTATTAGTTGACAATAGTGCTCAATTATCAGTCTTCTCATTCATGGATGAGTTCTCCGGGTACAATTAGATAAAAATGTCTCCTGATGATACGGAAATGACTACTTTTATCACTCCACGGGAAACTTTGTTCTACAAAGTCATGCCATTTAGTTTGAAAAACGTAGGGGAAACATATCAAAGAGCCATGGTAACCCTCTTTCACGATAATGATACATAAAGAGATAGAGGTTTACGTGGACGACATGATTTCCAAATCAAAACTGAAGAGGAACATATTGACCATTTGAGGAAACTATTTGCTAAACTCTGGAAGCACAAGCTACGATTGAATCCTACAAAATGCACCTTTGGGGTTAGATCTGGTAAACTTTTAGGTTTCATTGTCAGTCAACGAGCCATTGAAGTTGATCCTGAAAAGGTTCAAGCTATTTAAGACATGCCACTTCCTAAAACAGAAAAGGAAGTCTGAGGCTTCCTGGGTAGACTAAACTACATCTCAAGGTTCATCTCCCATCTGATGGCTACCTGCGATCCTATACTCAAATTATTGAGAAAAAAATCAAAGAATTGAGTGGAACGATGATTGCTAAGGGGAATTCGACAAAATAAAGAAATACTTGCAAGAACCACTAATCCTAATACCACCAGCTCCATGTAGGCCGCTTATAATGTATCTCACAGTGTTAGATGAATCTATGTGTTGTGTACATGGTCAAAATGACAACACAGGTAGAAAAGAGCACATCATCTATTATTTGAGCAAGAAATTCACTGATTATGAGACCAGATACTCACTCCTAGAGAAGACTTATTGTGCTCTAGCATGGGTTACTCGACGCCTATGGTAATACATCGTCTGTCATACTTCTTTATTGATATCCAAAATGGATCCAATTAAGTACATACTCGAAAAGCCTGCTATCACTGGAAGAATAGCTCGTTGTCAAATGCTGCTGGTTGAATGTGATATCCATATGTCACCCAAAAAGCCATCAAAGGAAGTGTGCTGTCAGATTATCTCGTACATCAACCTATGGAGGGCTATCAACCAATGAGGTTTGAATTTCTAGATGAAGATATTTTATTTATTGGAGACTACGAAATACCAGGTTCTAATGAAGGACCCAAACCAAGATCGAGATGGATGCTCATGTTTGAAGGTGCCTCAAATGCACAAGGTCATGGGATTAGGGCAATCCTTACTTCTCCAAAAGGGTTTCATCTTCCTTTCACAACAAGATTATGTTTCTACTGCACCAACAATATGGTAGAATATGAAGCATGCATCTTTGAAATTGAAGCAGCCATTGATCTGAGGATCAAAATCCTTGAGGTATACGTAGATTCGGCTCTGGTAATCAGTCAAATTAATGGGGAATGGGAAACTTGTGACCAAAAGTTGATTCCATACAAGAAACACATCTTGAAGTCGGTTCTCTACTTTGATAAAATCACTTTCCATCATATCCCTAGGAAAGAAAATCAACTAGTAAGTGCTTTGGCTACCTTGTCATCCATGTTCAAAGTTAAGTGGGCTAACTAAGCACCCTTCATAACAATTGAACACCTAGACGAGTCAACTTATTATTTAGCAACCGAGGAAGAAACTGATGATAAACCTTGGTTCTACGACATCAAAAGGTACCTAGAGAAACAAGAGTACCCTGAAAACGTGTCCATTACAGATAACAAGAATTTGATTAAACTATCAAGCAAATTCTTCTTGAATGGTGACGTACTCTACAAAAGGAATTACAATAGGGTTCTGCTCAGATGCATGGATAGACACGAAGTAAACATGATCATAAAAGCCATCCATGAAGGTTGTGAAGGAGTCCATGAATATGGACATGCTATTGCTAAAAAGATCCTCTGACCCGACTATTACTGGATAACTATGGAGACTTATTGTTTCAAATATGTCAGAAGGTGTCACAAGTGCTAAATCTATGCTAATAAGATCCATGTGCCACAAACTCCATTAAACATATTGACATCACCATGACCCTTCTCTATGTGGGGGAATTGATATGATTGGAATGATCGAGCCAAAAGCTTTAAACGATCATCGGTTCATTTTAGTTGTTATCGATTACTTCACTAAATGGGTCAAAGCTGTTTCATACACCAATGTCACTTAACAAGTAGTTATAAGGTTTATCAAAAAGGAAATAATCTATCGTTACTGAGTTCCTAGAAAGATTATTACTGACAACGTCGGTAACCTGAACAAAAAAATGATGAAAGAGTTGTGCAAGGACTTCAAAATTGAACACCACAACTTTTTACCATATCGGCCCAAAATGTATGGCATCTTAGAAGCAGCAAACAAGAATATCAAGAAGATTGACCATAAATGGTAAACACATACAATGATTGGCATGAGATGCTTGCCTTCGCTCTACATGACTACAGAACTTTGGTACGCACCTCTACTGGGGAAACTCCGTTCTCGCTCGATATGGCCTGGAAGTTTTCCTTCCAATCGATGTTGAAATTCTTTCATTGAGGGTCATCATGAAAGCCAAGCTTTATGAAACAGAATGGGTCCAATCCATATTTGATCAGCTGAATCTCATAGACAAAAATCGCTTGACTTTTCTCTGCCATTGTCAACTATACTAGAGACGTCTTAAGAATGCTTTTGACAAAAAGGTTCGCCCTTACGTATTCCAAAAAGGCGACCTAGTGCTCAAGAAATACCTGCCAATACATTTAGACCCACGAGGCAAGTGCACTCCTAACTACGAATGATCATTTATCGTATAGAAGGCCTTCTCAGACGAAGCCCTGATCCACACCACCATAGATGAGGAGGAGTTTCCATTTCCAGTGAACTATAAAGCAATAAAAAAATATTATGCCTAAAAAGAAATTAACAAAGATCTCGCTAGGTGGATATCCGAAAGGACAACCTAGGCAAAAATGGGTATCCCGGTGGACCAAAAAAAAGAGATGTCCAAGCAAAAGTTAGGTATCAAATAAACATAAAAAATGATAATAAGCCCGCTTAGTCGAAAACCTGAAAAGGTGACTTAGGAAAAAATGGGTATCCCGGTGGACCAAAAAAAAGAAGAGAGAAAAATGTCCAGGAAAAAGTTAGGGATAAAGGCATTTGACTGCGATACTCAAGCCTAGTTCATCACATCTAGAGTTCGGACAACAAAAGATCACTCCAGTCATCATCAACTGAAGTAAAGTATTGGGATTCAAATCTTACAGTGGATAGTGACATGTGTTTGCAAAATATTAATTATTTTTGACATATAATACTGCAAAACATCGAGAATAATAAAAAGCTAAAAGAAAAAATTTTGCATTAGCTTAATTACATGAAAAGTTATAAAGGGAGATCAGGAGTCTACAGTGAACGCTTAATATAGGAAAGCATCTCAATGACTATCTAATCAGGTCATAAGTAATTCTCTCTCTCATAAAGAATCAAATGAAATCTCTAGCAGTTATGGTAACCCGAAGTTCTCTCCTTTTCTACAAGCTCTCTAGTTTAGTTATCGGATGTCGAAGAATCGAAGTTCACCATTACACAAAAGAGTCTTGTTCTTGTAGATACCGGTCATTTCCCTCACAAAATAGCCCACACTGCTACATAACTTAAATAGTCTCACGCATTATATAAGTCCAGTATAAGCATACATAATGCATGAAAAACATCTTTTTACGACTGATTTATTCCCCCAAACAAGAATTAGTTAATAACCCCATATAAGTTTGTCTTTCATTCCAGATCCCCAGCAAACAAAATCTTGGTAGTATACCTATTTTTCCTATATTACATCTATTTGTTTCTCGAAGGACAAGTTTTTGAATATTTTATATTTAATCCTCTTCTACCTCGAATGCCCGAAAAGCTATCTCCATTTGTACATTCAGGTCAAAGATGATTAAATAGGGGCAACTGTCATACCCCAAAACTTGCCCTACCTTTTTCTCATTTCATATGGCACGTGGCTCATGATACATCTACATGCTCATACCTAATCATTTATCATAAGACATTCATCTGCACTTGCATTTTACAAGTAACATCAGTGATTCAAAGGATTATTTATGATACAAAGCATTGAATTATGACTAGGAAGTTAATAATCTTCATGGATTAGGGTTACTATTGTGCATTTGGAAAACAAGCTTGTGGGCTCATTATACTACATTTGACTTCTTAGGGTACAGTTAACCTTGGCATGTTCACTTCTCTTGGGCCTAAGTCCTTGAAATCCCTAAATTTTGGTCAAAGCATCTTTGGTTATGATATATTAAATGTCATTTTCAAGTTTGACTTTTTGGTCAATAAATTTAACCATGGAAGGTTAACTTTTTGTTAACCATTTTCTTACGAGGTCTTACATGATTAGTTGATTGGCTTTTGTTCTATTGATTTAAAAACATGGCAATTCAAATTCAAGGATTTCAAAGTTCAAATATTCAAATTTGAAATTGGAGGGAAAAGATGCATTTCTTAAAAAGTAAGCCAAGATATACATTTAAGGTCCAAGATTCAATTACAAAATAAAAAAAAAAACACATTACAAAATCCAAAATTAAAAATTGCACAAAAAATCACATTTTTGACCTAACGTTGACTTTTGGTCATACATTGACCAAAGTCAACTAACCTTAATGCTACTTTTGTCTTCATCCTTAAGATCCTCCATTTTTGTGCGCCTCCAAGGTCTTCAATATCTCTTCATGTTCACCTCCATACCAAGCCTCCACCATGATGCCTTGCCAAAATTTGTTAAGCCATACCAAGCCTCAAATCAAGCTTATTGCAGCTCTGCATCCATAAAGCCTAGTTAGCAGCATACATACATTCAAAATACATTATGCCATGACATTTCATGCAACACAACAAAGCCATGAAAGTCTATGACATTATGCTATAACATTGATGCCAGCAAATCAAGACTATGACAATCTATACGCACACATGCATACAAACACACATAACCAAATTGTAAAATTCAGCATGCATACCATAGACGTACATTGCGATTCGAGCCTACCGTCCATTTTAACACACCAATTCACTAACTATTAAGCTCTTCTTCAGTAAATTAGCATACAAACTGTTAAAACTAACAAGCAAGTATAAGTCACATAATGTGACTTGACTTTCATTCATACATCATACAATAATACTTCCATTTTCTAACATTTGATTCTACTAATTTTAGTAACTTAATTCTAACTCTATCTTGTTTTTCATTAGTCTATCATTCAACTAATTACCAATTAACATTTTCTCTTTTAGCTAAATTGTTCATTAACCTAAACCTTTAACAGTTTGAGCTAACTAACAGTAACCTAGTTAACATAATCTCTAACAGATTTCTACCATCATCTAATAGTTAATAAACAACTAACTTTTTCTTATTCAGTTATCAAGTTTCCCTCCAATTCAATCTTCAATCCCTCTATTTACAAACCTTTCTTCAATCTTCTTTGACAACAACACTCTAATCACAATTCACTCATCATAACTCTCATATCTCTGCAAATTCTCTACAACCTCTCTTCTAACCAACACAATCCATTAGAGCTCATCAAGATACTCATTAGAACTTCACACTGAAGCTCTGAAAGAGTAGAGCTCTGCCTCACATCACTCTTTACCCTTTACTCTTAATCGAGCTACAACAAACCAGATTCATACAGACTAAATTTAGAAAGGAAAAATAAGAAGTAATTGAAGGAAGCTAAGATTCTAAGCATTACCTGATTGTGCATCTTCTGGTATTCTTATCTTCATCTTCATCTTCAAACGCTTCAATATCTCTCAGAGCATCTTCTGCATTGTAGGTAGGCTCAATCCCTTGATACTTCATTGCTTTACTTCAAATTGGTTACCATTCTGTAGCATTTGAGATGACAAACAAAAGCCCTAAGGTTTGGAATGAGATTATGGCAAGGCACAGTTTAATCGTACTCTGAAGATTCTAGGGTTCGTGGTGTTTTTAGTTTGAAATGAAAGCTCAAGTAAGATTTAGGTGAAATAAGGGTGAGAGGTAGAAAGTGAAGGCGGGAAAAATACACAAGAAGGGGGGGGGGGGGTTGAATTATGTTTGCAAGAATAGTTTTACTTATGAATGAGAATTTAGATTCTAAAGCTGAGTTCAGAATCTGATAAATAATGCAGCGGAAAATGAAACAGAAGTAAAGCAAAATAGCAAAGAATACACAATAGTTATCTTGGCTCCTCTCCTAACTAAGAGTATTGTAGTCCCCTTGCCTCGCAAGAATTTTTCCACTATAATCAACCTGATTACACTTGCTTATACACACCTTTATAAGACTTTTCTTGCTCAAGCCTCCAGTATAAGACTTTTCGGCTTAATCAGCATCTGATCAAGACTTCCTGCTTAGATCCTCAGATCCTAAGACTTTCCTTGCTCAAACCACTTGGTTCAAGGCTTTTCTGCTTAGACCCACTACCTAAGAATTTCCAGCTCAGACACGCTGTCTAAGACTTTCTTTGCTCAGATCCTCGATCCAAGACTTCCCTTGCTTAGACACACTGCCTAATACTTTCCTTGCTCAGATCCTCGATCCAAGATTTCCCTTGCTTAGACACACTGCCAAAGACTTTTACCTAAGCTAAACTGTTTAGAGAAGGAATAACTTACAACAACACTTGATTAACAATCAAAGGTGTTCAAATATAATACAACACACTTTTATAAAGGGATTCTTAAGCTATACAAGAATAAGAACTCTTAACAGATTTTGCTTCTGATATGCAATGCGTGTATTTCTCAGTTGTAGTTGCAGCGTTATTTCTTGAGTTGATCTTCAAATCTTATACTCCTTATATAGCTGAAGAAATATAGTCACTGAAGCATCCACAACGGCTATAATCAGATTAAATCATCTAGTACATCTTATTTTCCAATGAAGCAGGTGTTGGAACATTCAGTCAAGGAAATATCCACAGAACAAGGCCTTTGTCTAGAGGACATATCTATGATTTAGGTACAACACAACCTGTTAAAGATAATGCCAATATATCCCGAGTCTTGTGTTAGCAAAACTGAGTTGACACTACTCAGTCTCAGAGGCAGCCATAGCACGCTTTTGATTTTGGAGTGTACTAGCAGCTGCTTTTTTATCAGACTCTCTCATGAGTGTATGACCAGAACCGAACCAAAGTCACTTAGTGTCAGAATCAGTTTCACCAACTAAATAAAGTTTTGCACACACAAACTAGCTAGTTAAAAATCCTAATTGTTTTTCAAATACTTTGTCATCATCAAAACCTTAGAGGATACATGGTATGAACCAAACTTGTCTCAACAATCTCCCCCTTTTTTTATGATGGCAACTTTAAGCATATAAAAATAATCAGTAGTAGATTAATTACTCAATAACTTTCAAGGTCTGAGGTTTGTAAGCTCCCCCTGTGTCAAACAGTCTTAGATGTGAGGTTTGTAAGCTCCCCTTGAGTCCTACCTGTGAAGTCTAAGAGGTGAGGTTTGTAAGTTTCCCCTATATAGAATAATGAATCCACTTCAAGAGTGAGGTTTGTAATCTCCCCTTAAATAGGATCACTAACCTCATTCAGATCCAAAATTAATCTAAAAGAATACTTAATTCATTCTCCCCATTTGACATCACTCAAAAAGGTAGGAAAGGAAGGAACTTCAGCGATTAATAATGGTTTCAGAATAATTCATAGTTTGACACCAGTCAAGAACAAGTTTATCAGTCAACCCAATTTATTCTACATGAGTAACAACACCCTGTTGAACAAGAATAAGAACCCTACCAAAAGAAATGAGAAAGAATAATTCCTCACGAGATACAAGTATCTCTTCTTTCAGATAATTTAACATAGACATAGGCAGATTGATCTTAGTTCAGGAGACTAGTAACAGAATAAAGTGTTTGTCATCAGAAGAAATCCATCTTGTCCCCTTTTCTCTAAGCCTTAGATTAGTTCCAATAATTTGGTACCAGACTTTTGCCATAAGAGTAAGATTAGAAGGACTTTCAGCAAGGCCTTTACTTTCATAGATGATATGCATATGATTTACAAATCTGTTGTTATATTTGTAGATCTCAACAGTAACTCCATATTCCTCACATTTTATAGCTTGAGATTTTAGAGTTGATTACCACAGGGAAACCATAGATAACAGATAGAATCTGACAATCATCTAGCTCATTTTGATGAAATATTTCACATGTTCTGGATAGATGGGTCCATAAAGCATTGCAAAATATTCATTCCATTTCTGAAAATGAATATCTGAAACAATCTGTGAAAGATTATTCACCGTCAATTCATTGAAGTCAGCTGTATATTCTTTTAGAATATCTAGATCATGGATCTCTCCTTTAATGGTTTTTGAAAATATTTAAGAAGAAATACTAGATTGAAGAATAGTGATCTTACAAAATTATCTTATATGGGAGACAACTCGTAACAACAAAGGAATATACAGATAACTACATAACACATAGAATGCTAATTTATAAGCAAGTATGTATTAAATGTTTGGACAGTTATGAGTCTGAATAAAAACAATTTAGAATGTATGTCAGTACACTCCTTTTATTGAACCAAATTTCATATCAGATTTTGAAATAAGAGTGATAGTCATGTCTCTCCAGACATGAGATTTTCAGAGACAACTGTCTATTAACACTGTATTTCAAAAAGCTTGTTAAGTAATTAGAGTGTAAGACAAGGATCCTTATTTTTATCAGAACTTAAAAAATAGTCCAATTGTTAATTCAAAGCACATAATAATGAATTAAACAAATTACTTTCTGATTTAAACAAAGCAATCAAGGAAGAGAGAAATCTTATATTCCCTATTCAAGCTTGAAAGACCATTCTTAGAGACACATCAGAAAGAAACATTCCAACCGAAAACCATCAGAATCCAAAAATTCCTCTAATACTTCATTCAGAAGACAAGCATTTATTCAGTGACAAAAACCATATTCAGGTTTTTCTTAATATAATCGAATTGAGAAATGGCTAAGGGTTTTGTAAATATATCAGCCCATTTATGTTCAGAATCAATAAACTAAATATCTATAACACCCTTCTGAACATAGTCTATAATAAAGTGATATTTTATTTCAATATGCTTGGTTCTAGAATGTTGAATTGGATTCTTCGTTAGACAGGTAGCAGATGTGTTGTCACACAGGATAAGAATATTATTTCCAAAAATCTGATAGTCTTCAAGTTAATATTTCATCCAAAGTAGTTGAGTGTAGCAATTTGCAGCTGAAATGTATTTTGCTTCTGTTGTAGACAAAGCAACATTTGTTTGTCTTTTACTACCCCAAAAGATAAGGTTTTCACCTATGAATTGACAGGTTCCACTGGTAGATTTCCTTTCAATTCTATCTCCAGTATAGTCAGTATCACAGAATCCAACCAGCTGAAAATATGAAGATTTCTTATAAAGAAGTCCAAGATTGATTGTTCCTTTCAGATACCTGAAGATCCTCTTAACAGCTCTTAAGTGAGGCTCTCTAGAATCTGATTAGAATCTTGCACACAAACATACACTGAATAGAATATCAGGTCTTGAAGCAGTGATATAGAGTAAAGTTCCTATCATACCTTGATATTTAGTTTGATCCACCTTAGCACTGTGTCGCTCCCAGGATTTTCATCCAGGTACAAACGCGAAAGTGGCGCGGAACACAGAGTCGCCAGCAATGTATATTTATCCCAAGAGAGGGAAAGGGAACACCGCATAAACCTGAGGAAGAGGGAAAGAAATGGTCATCGCAACCATAGCCTGGGTTCGGGGGTCGGTTACGCGGGGGGAAGGTGTTAACACCCCACGCGTCCATCGTACTCGATGGGATCCACGCTTGTTGTCTAATCTAAGGGTGAGTTATCCTAAAATCTATGGCTGCAGTGAAACGGGGAAGGGGAAAACAAAGATAGACTCGGTAGGACGTCGACGTCCTAGGCCTACGTACTCCCTTTGTGCAATGGGAAATTCAGAGTCAACGTAGTTCGGACCAAGTTCTTTTTGTGTTTTTTTATGAGCGACGTTAAGTTCGCGTCCGGCAGTTAGGGTCGATGCCTGTTTGCGACTCAGACGGAAAGTAACGTGCCCTTTTTGAAAATAGCCTTTAGTTTAACGATCCCGAAGGACAAAAAGGTTTGAAGTTTGTTTGTGTTTTTTAGGACAGAAGTGACTTGAGTTAGTTCATAACTCGACTTGAACCAAAGTCTATGACACAGGAACGAATGCGTCGCATGGTCGTCCCCAATGGGACGTATGCTCAACACTCTAGAAGAGAGAAGGGGGACCCCTCAATCTTCATTTCCTATGTTTAAGGCTTGTGTGCAAGGTAAGTTGACCTTATTAAGTATCTTAGGAATGTTTTGAGGTGAGAAGAGGGACTAAAAAAGAAAAGAAAAACACTAAGGGGGAAATCTACCCTAATGTTATCATGCAAAGATGGCCCTAAGGGGAGGTTTGGCAACAACCTAAACCTAAAGAAAAGAAAATATGAGAGAAGGAAGAGTGAGGGTGTACATGAATAACTATCCACACCCTCAAATAACTTACCTCAGCCCCTGCATAAAAGGTTAGTACAAAACAGACATAAGTGACAATAAGACCGATGAAACCCAAGCAAGTCACAAACCAAAGAGAAAAGGTTACAAACCAAATGAAACTCATCCAAGTCAGAATTTGGATGCATATAAGTGAAACATACATATAAGTGAAACATGTTCAAGTATGCAAGATGAAACATGAATGACATATGATATGAATGCAAGGCTCCAAAGTCAGAAACATACATCAAATGAAATGCTAATGAATGATATGGCATGGCATACATAAACCAAACATAAATCATGAAGAGACACAGATGAGAAGAAGTGAGAAAATAAGTCAAAAAGAGGCATGTAAATCAAACATTGAACAAGGGCACACAATATGCAACAACCTCACACCAATGACCTATAATTATAAACAAGTGACCTATAATGATTCAAACATGATTCATGAAGTCAAAGAAGCAATCCCAAATGATGGCACAAGTGCCTTCTCAAACAAGTAATCAGACATGATCAAGGATGTGCACACAAGAAGACCTCAAACAGAGAGCAATCAAACAATTAGCAAAACATCTTCTAAAATTACCAAATTAAAACTTAATACACCTCAACTAGTGGAAAACAACATGTCAAAATCTCATGCCAAAATTCCCTAGATAGGTCACCCAAACAATTATGCAAAGTTCAGACAAGAAACATGACTCAATATGCAAAAGAGGAGGACTAAAATGCAATATTAAATGATTTTAAAAATGAGAGAAAAATATTTTAATGCAAATAAATGTGTTGGTGAAACAATGCAAAAAGAATGAGTTCAAAAGGTTTTATGGAAGATGAGAAATAAATTCTACAATGCAATGTGTGCAAAATGAAGCAAATTCAAAAAGAAACTATTCAAATAATTAATTTAGATGATAAAACTAAAAGAAAATTATAAAATAAAATTTGGGAAAATTTTATATAACTATAAATATGATTCATGATTTTTCTTGTAATTTTTTAATGCAAGTAACTATTTTTAAGAATTAAAAATGAAATGCAATAATAAAATAAAAATGAAAATAAAGAAATAAGCATGGGGGTGTATGCAGCAATAACTCACGTTGAAAATGGTAACTGGGCTTAACTGGGGGGTGTGAAAAGCAAGCCCAACCCAAAAATCCATCAGAAAAACAGAAAAAGATAACACGTGAACCCAGCCCACCACGTTGACTCCATACTCACCTTTAGGTCAATCTAACGCGTGGCATTCAGTCAAATAAACAGAAAGTAATCATGATGAATGGTATAGATCCACACGTCCACCTTAATGATGATGCACATTCACACACGTAAGTATTCAGAAAGTAAATAAAATACAAAAAATGGCACGTGGTAAGGCACATGGTATCATTAATGTGCTGGCAAACATCTAGCCACATGATTCAATCAACGTCTCAGATTAAGTCAAACAAAAGCATGATGTGTGATTCATATTGAGATGCACGATAGCTATCATGGACGTCACACACACAAACCACAATATAAAACAAAATTTTAAAATAGGTGGCGCAACGTGGACCACACGATCCAAGCCATCAACGGCTGGGAGATCATCTTCTTCCTCCAATACCTTCATCGGCCGGGAACTGAACCAGCCACCGGAGCTAGGGTTCTGGTCACCGTCTCTGATCACCTGCAACCAGAAAACTACCAGAACACGCAAAGGAATATACCTTCTTGACCAGAATTTTGCCAGGATCAATAATATCACGCTATTTTTCACAAACAACCATCATACAACAAGATTCGAATGAAACAAGTTAGTGCTCAAAAATTTCAAACTCATCATACAAACAAACCATGCGTCCAAACTCAAAACAAATTATACCAGAATTATCAGTGAATGTCACACATCATTATGCGCATCAAAAAGAGGAGTTTTAAGAGCATGCAAATTATCACTAACCTGAGATCAAGCAATCTGTATCCTTGCTGTTAGCTTCAAACGATGGATGATTTGCGTTCTATGGATCCCAAGGATTAATGTTGTGAAGGAATTTTTGGAAAAGCTCTTGTGGTTTGAGAGATTCGAAGGAATGAAGAATTAAGGTTGAAACTTGAATTCTCCTCAAAATCACGTGTGTCCCCTCTAACCAGTGCATGAGTTAGCTTAAATACCTAGGGTTAATCCACTGATAATCACTTGGGCCTTGTTAATTCCTCACTTAATGAGTTTTGGGTGATTTTGGAAATTTGCATAATGTGAAATACACCCTCCTCCATGCATGCACACCCAAGCCTCTTATGATGGATCACTTATGTTTCAATTGCTAATCACACCTGAATTGGATTTGGGCCTTGAGATGTCTTGGTTCATGAATTTTCAATGATCTTGCAATTTTGTACCATGTGAAATAAGTAATGAATAAGTCATGGAATCCCTTGGTTCAAAGGCCAAAAATGATCCTTGTGGGAGGTACTTTGATGCTAGAATGTGTCATGAAGCAATGGAACCCATTTTAGGTCACTATGTCCCAAAAATGCAAAAGTTGTGAAAATGGAACCATAAGGAAACCCTAAAACCACCTTGCCTTCTTTTAATCATAACTTGAGTTTCACAAATGATATGGAGACCATCTAGTACTTGTTGGAAAAGGGGAGAAAAAGATCTTCAACTTTCATGTTTGAGGAAAATTCATTTGAAGCTTCTTTGATGATGAAAAGTCAAGTTGAATGTAGTGTAAAAACTTGCCAAAAATGGAAACTTCTCATTATAGGTCATTTTCCAAATTTAGTAACTTTTGTACCAACCCTTGGTTCTTGATAAATGGTATGAAACTTGACTTTTGAAGATCATATGAGGATGTGAGACCTTTAAAACCTTGAAGAGAACCTCAAAATTCCACAGTTGACTTCCTCTCTCACTGTTGACTTTTATCCAATTCTCCTAATTCCCAATCCATTGGCCAATTGTACTTCTCATGAACCAAACTGATGGACAATCTTCCATTCCTAGATACTTAGGGACCCAAGGAATACCATGGAATCAAGTCTTGCCCAAAAAAATCAGAAATAAACTAACTTTATAGCAAAACCCTAATTTTGGTACCCTCAGTCTAGGAGGAAATAACACAATCTCCAAATCCAAATTCCTCTGAGTATGATGTCTATCCTCTCCACCAAAGATAAAATATGCCATTTGGTGATGATAAAAACCCAATAAGCTTGCCCATTGGAGCAATAAGCCCAAGAATCTCAAAACCCTAATTTCTGCACTGGTTAGGAGAGAGTGATCCACTTGAGATCTCTTGGACAATATAAGGACTCTTGCTTGACCCTTTGAAGAACATCTTCTCCTCTTGAACTGGCTCAGGCACCTTGACCCCATGCTAAAAACCAATGATATGCACACATGATAATGCAAAAATGAAATGAAACATAAGTCAGTTAGTACTTAAAGGTAGGAGAGCAAATTTTGGGGTGCTACAGCTGCCCCTATTCAATCAACTTGGTCCTGAAGGTATGACAGCAACAGCTGTCATGCGTTCAAAGGATTCACGGGGATTGAATACCAAACGAAACCTGAAATTTACAATCCTCAAAGGAGGGACGACTCCACTGGGGAATGAGCGATAAATGCTGCACTTGTCACAACACGTACGAGTGTTGGAAACCAACACGAACAATGTATTGGAATGTCATGAAATAAACACAAACGAGTGTTAACTACTGGGGATAAACACGAACGGGTGTCAAGGAGTCAAGGATATCAGATACGAACAGGGTTCCGGGAAGATACACGGACGGGTGTAAAAAGGTTCAATACGGACGGGTATCGAAAAGATGCACGGATGGGTGTAAAAAGCTTCAACACGGACGGGTATCGAAAAGATACACGGACGGGTGTAAAAAGCTCAATACGGACGGGTATCAAAAAGGTACACTGACGGGTGTAAAAAGGTAAATTTACTGGGGATTGATCTCGCTGGGGAATGGAAGGCAACACGGACGGGTGTCATCCAAAGGTCAATACGGACGGGAATCGAAATCAAGGGTTCAAACACGGACGGGTGCTTAAAGGACACGGACGGGCGTCAAAAGTCAATACGGACGGGCATTGGCTTAAAAGGTTCAAACACGGACGGGTGCTGAAAGGACACGGACGGGCGTCAATATGTCAATGCGGACGGGAATTAAAACGAAGGTTCAAACACGGACGGGTGCTGAAAGGTCACGGACGGGCGTCAAAAGTCAATACGGACGGGCATTGGCTTAAAAGGTTCAAACACGGACGGGTGCTGAAAGGACACGGACGGGTGCCAAATGTCAATACGGACGGGCATTGAAATCAGAGGTTCAAACACGGACGGGTGCTGAAAGGACACGGACGGGTGTCAAATGTCAATACGGACGGGCATTGAAATTAGAGGTTCAAACATGGACGGGTGCTGAAAGGACACAGACGGGCGTCAGAAGTCAATACGGACGGGCATTGGCTTAAAAGGTTCAAACACGGACGGGTGCTGAAAGGACACGGACGGGCGTCAAAAGTCAATACGGACGGGCATTGGCTTAAAAGGTTCAGACACGGACCGGTGCTGAAAGGACACGGACGGGTGCCAAAAGTTAATACGGACGGCCATTGGCTTAAAAGGTTCAAACACGGACGGGTGCTGAAAGAACACAGACGGGTGCCAAAAGTCAATACGGACGGGCATTGGCTTAAAAGGTTCAAACACAGACGGGTGCTGAAAGGAACACGGACGGGTGCCAAACAGTAAAAAACCCTTGAGGGAATAAACCAAAGGACCACCTGGACGAAGGGGTAAAACTGAAATCATGGATTAACGCTCCTGGCAAACAACTCTGCAAGGGGATGTCAAATATTGCTTTGAATGACTAAACCCAACACTCGTGGAGTAAAGTCGAATGATATTCTCCAAAATCTGTTTTTTCCCGACGAAGGAAAACTCAAACCTGGCTTATTCCTCGGATGCCTATGTTTGAATTTTGCCGTAATGCTCCACACGAAGTGGAAATGCTACGCATTTTGAGGATGCAATGCAAATGCTTATGATATGCAAAAAAGGTCCCCCCAGCAAAATAAATGCTGGAGAGAAAAGACCAATTCAGCTGAGGATGACAAAATAAATTGTCCTCTGAATCCATGAACTCTGCTAAGAAGGATCACACTGGCCGACTCTCTGGATCAGCAACTTCTGCTGGGGATGAAATTCTAAAAGAACATCCACACCACCGGGGATTACACATGACCTATACTGAAGGTAACATCCAAAACCTGAGATTTCTCCTCTGCTGGGGGAGTTGAGAATGAATGCCAATGACAGAACTAGAAGTCAGTTGCTGAGGATTGCTAATAACCAATGGGCTTAGAACTTGCTGGGGGATGCCAGCCCATAATCATCTTGCTTGGGGAAAACGGTCCTTAATACCATCCTGCTTGGGGATACTGCTGAACTTAGCCTGCTGATGGGGAGAATGACTTTACTCCCGCCTTGTTGGGGATTAGAACATAACGTTGTCGGTGAAAGTGTGCTTCCTGACTGGATGGGGAAAGTGGACACCCTGATTCTGTGGGGAGATAACGTCCTGATCCAGAGAATAAATTCCCCGAGTCTCCTACTGGGGAAAGTCTGCTCTGCTGAGGAAAGTGCAATCTCAATGCTGGGGAGAGCAAACTGCTGGGGAAGTACCATCCTGTTGCCATCCAACCTGACCTGTCTCTACGGTCATAGACGACCCTTTAAACTTTACACTTGCCCCAGACCACCAGGTCTAATGGAAGAAATCATCTCAAAAGGATTTTATAGAGGACCGGGCATTCGCACTGCCCCAGGGTCTTCAAACTCTTGGAGAGATTGATCAGATCTCGACGCAACTGCCCCAGACCTCATAGCCCATGAAGTACATTACCTCGAAAGGATTTGTAAAGACTTGAGAATACTCTGTCCCAATATTCTGAACTTTGAAGAGGTGTTTTCCATTAACCATTTTCAGGAGTGGACCATTTCTCATGCTCTGGCCTGCCCCAAGTCTTGAAGGAATTTTACCCCTGACTGATCTTACAGAGATTCATCAAATTGACCTGATTTCCCCTGTTTGGCTGCTTGAGGGAGAGTTTTTAGCATGACTGCTCCAGATTAGCTGCATCTTATCACCATTTATTGGGAACCTCCAGGCCGCGCACAGTCTCTTGGCCACCTACCTCTTGACATGATTGTCCTTCGGAGTTTTCACCATCTCAACTTGGCGTGATCGAGCTTCTCGACTGTCGTTCATCGTGTAAGCTTCTTGGATATCAAACATATTCAAGCAGAAAATGTTTATTATGAGAATGACAATTCTAATGTAACACTCATGTTAATCTTGAAGCTTTATTGAAAATGCATCGCCAAGCCTTGTGAACGAATCACTAGCTAAGATGCGACCTTGATTTTTGAATGGGAAAACAATGCGCACATGCAATACCAACAAATCTTATTAGCACAACTCATAGGAGTCAGGAACGTTATCCTGTTGAAGTATGCTTTCGGAATAAACCCTGTTTCAATTAGGACTTTTAAGGGTTGTAACGTGGTCTGGTTCACAGTTTCAGAAAAAGGGTTTATGGCTCAAAGTTTATCGGTGCCCACCCACTCTTCGTGATGTTCTCCAGTCCTATGTTCAGTTAACCTGACACAAACGCTCATCTCTCAAAAGGTTTATGATCTTTAAGGAACCCGTGCAACTGATGGTTTGACACCTAAGGAGGTTTTGGAGTGACAGTCACCCCTTTTTATCACACGACTTTGTTCTTATCGAGGCTTTTCTTTTATAATCCTTTTCGCTTTTCGCTTTTTCTTTCTTTTGCTTTTTTTTTATCCCTAATTTTTGCCTGGACTGACTCTTTTGAGTTTTTCGATTTTGAAGTCCAGCGGGATGCCCTAAATTTTGCATAAGTCGCTTGTTTTCAAGTTTCGACTTAGAGGGCTTTCTTTTTTTTATTCCCCTTTTTTGAATAAAGCGTGTGACACTGGTTGTCTGACTTGCTCGAAAGGGTTGTGACTGTGCCACCCCTTGATTGTTGATGGATAACCATTGTGGTTTCATATCTCTTGACCTCTTGACGGTGGGGTAGAAGGTAATGGATCCTCAGATGCACACTCTCCTTGAATTTTGAACGCTCGGTCAAACTAACTGACGCCTACCCTGTCCCTGGGTTAAGTATGAGGGTTTTTCGTACGAAAGAAACTCCTACTTCAAGGCTCAAAGGGTTTAACGAGGGTCTATCTCCCTTATATCTCCAGTGTTTAGGGGTTTGAAACAATGCATGTACATCCTCAACAGGGTTCTATCCTTGAACATACAACCAGAGATTTTGCGTTTTCATCTCATCATCCTCCCTCAAGAGTTCTAGACAAGAAAATTGGTATTGCAGTGCATATAAACATTTAAGAGTGAACACGAATGGATTACTTCAAGAAAAACATGCTCATTGTATTATGATTGTCATTAAAAACAAACAAGTCCTACATGCATACAATGCTTTAACAAGAAATGAAAAAAACTACAAATGAAAATGCAGTAAAGAAGCTGAAGATTGCCATTGCTGAGGAAGCTTGATTCTGTCTGGACGTACTTGCAGACTGAGTGCTCACTTTAGGAAGGAGGCTTCAATTGATGTACATATCATCTTCAGTGAATGCAATGATCTCTGAGTCTACCAGGTCTTGCACCTTGTGCTTGAACACGTTGCAGTTTTCAATTGAATGACCCAGTGTGTCTGAGTGATATTCACATCTAGCATCCAGATCATAATTAGGAGGAATAGGGTCGGGAACCGGCTTGGCGTCCCTTAGTTAAACCAGAGAACTTTCAAGTAAACGGGAAAGAACATTACTGTGAGAAATAGGGAGTGGATCGAAACTTCTCGCAGGCCTTCGTGGTCTTTTTTGTCTATGTTGCTGAGGATTCTGCTGTCGATGCTGATTTGGGCGCCTCACCTGCACTTGCACTTTCCTTTCCACATTTGGCTGAGGCACAAACAAAGGTTGCTGACGTGGAGCTTCTACAGCAAAAGGTTGTGGAGGGGATGCACGAGGAAATCCATGATCTAGAGCAAATCCCACAGAAATGGGAGGATTAAGGACTTCTGTTGCGGAAGCGAGCACATGACTGTTTTCCTTCTTTAACACTATATTCAAAATTTCCATGACCAAACCCATCTGAGTCTTCATCTGATTGACCTCCTCCCTCAGCATCTCCTGGTCTTGCATGAGAGTTTGCATATTCCCCATAAACTGCCCCATCTGGCCTCGAATTTCCCTCAACTCAGCTTGAATTTGCTCTATGATCAACTCTTGAATGGCCTGAGGAGTTAAGTCTGCAATTCTGAAGAAAGCCAGATCAGAATAAGAATAACCAGCCTTGAACACCTGTTATGCACAATGATCATGAATATGCAAATGCAAATGAACATGCTTGAATATTTGCAGGGCGATCCACCCCTTGATTCCAGTTTAGCAACAAGATAGAACGGAACTTCTGCTCATATATTAAGAAAACCAGAGGAAAACCAATTGTCAACAATCACAACTCAAGATAAGAAGTCTAAACACAATAATCATAGATCCCAACCAACAAGCCTGGCGGTGGTCCAAATAATGAAAGAAAATAGAAAACTATGGCATGTTATCAAAGTCCACAAGTGTCAATCCCCCCACCCATTATGCTTTTTGCTCCAGTCTTGAATTTCCTTGAACAACTTTTTGGTGTCGGGATGCTTCGGTCTCTGAATTAGCTCTTGAATGAAAACGTCTCTCCTATGCATGATCCCTTCCAAGTATCGGCAATGCAACTCCCAAGCGTCTTCTCCAGAAACACCATCCATGCTAGGACCCTCATTTCTAGGTCTCTTCACTTCAGCTTGGATCTTCAGTTCCTCTATGGAGGCTATGGCTTCATTGAGTCGACCCTCGACTGCTTGTCTTTGGAATACCCCTGATAGGATCTCAGCGTCTTTTTTCTTGAGCTTCAACTTCAATTGATCAATCTGAGCTAGATAATCGTCTTCCTTTCGCTTATTATCAGCCATTGCAGTGTCTCGGTGAGCATTGAACTTGTGAATTTTCAACAAAGCCTTGGCCAATTCCTCCTTCTTAGACTTGAGAACCTTACTGATACCCTCTAGAGCTTGCTTCATCCTTTGTCTGGCTGTGACCTTGTCAGCTAGCTCCTTTTCTGCCTTATCGAGAAGCTCTGTCTTCAACTCGGCGATATGAACAGCTTCACCCTGCTCATGTTTCAACTGGTAAATCTCTCTATGTAGCTCACTGTTTTCTTCTCGCAGCTTTTCCTTTTCAGCCCACAACCTGTTAAACTTCTCTATCTCAACTGTGGTAGGAGGCTCAATCAGCAAGGGGTAAGATGGTGGTTCTTTTGGAGAATGACAAAAGCTCCTCCTCTACCCTTTTCTGAATCCAATCTTCATACGCAGGAAATGTTCTGTTGTTGCTATTCCCAAAAGAAGTCTTCCCCTTCTTATGACGATCTCCCCAAGTATTTGCAGCTTTTTTTAACAGTTCTGGATTGATTTCCCCACTCAGATATAAAGATTCTTGGACCTCCTCGTCTCTTGGTGGCTCTTTCAATGCATACCCGAATTGCCTAATAGAAAGAATAGGGTTGTAGTTAATTCCCCCTTTCCTTCCTATTAGAGGCACATTTGGGAGACCTCCACAACTAATCATGATATCTTGGCCCACAAGTCACGGTAAACCCAAATTAGATTATCTGCCCTCAAGCCCATCAATCTTTTGGACCACTCCAAAGTTCCTTGAGTATCTACAAATGCCCCAGATTTGGGAAGACGATCAGCAAACCATTTGTAGAAGACTGGCGCACAAAAATAAAAGGGTCCTCCCCTCCTCTTCTCATTCTTATAATGCACTGAATAATACAGATCTCCAAGCAAAGTAGGTACCGAATTCTTCATGGTAAATATCCGGACAGCGTGCATGTCCACAAAATCCTTCACATTTGGGAATAACACCGTTCCATAGACACACATAGCCAAGATGGCGTTAAAAACTGACCAACATCTAGCCTTAGCATACACAGCAGCCTGTTCTACCAAAAATTTCACATGAAAGCCTTTACACCCTCCCTTACTGGCAATGTTATTTTTCAACAAAGATGGATCCAAATGCAAAGCCTCGAAAACCTTTCCCAAATCAGGAAGTTCTTCAGAAGGATAGAAAGGAGCTTCTTCTTTAATGGCAACATCCATAATGAGTGCAAATTCCTCCAATGTCGGAGCCAAAAGATAATCAGTTAATAGAAAACAACGCAGGTGAGGGTCATAGAATTGCACCAGAGTGTGCAAAGCCCTATACTCGTATTCAGTGATGTTGCGAGCAAAATTCAGAATTCTCCCATACTCTCCTCTAAAGTCCGCCAATACCCCAAGTTCTGCCATAGACACAATCTTGTGAACAGTATCCAGAAAAAGTGATGGGAACTTGTACACTATGACGTTCTTTCTCTTCTTAGTACTCATCCTTAATAGTCTTCAAAAACCAGAATCAAAGTTAGGATGCAACCCTGCAAATGAATAAACATGTTAGGATGTAAAATGATGATGTAAATGCACACATGGGATCAAGGACGCCACACAGACTGGGCGACTGCTGCACTGAACAACTGTATAATCTCAAAGGTCTGCCCAAATACCCAGAATACCAAAATAACCATAGTACCACACTAATAAATCTGCTGATCAGAAAACCGGGTAAGTTGAAGGTCAAGGTTACCTGCAAACCTGTAAACACCCTGCCCTTTCACATGTGGGTACTAGAAAGCCGAGGATCCTCAATATCACGGGCTCTCAGGTAGAGAAATGATGATACGTTCACCATTTCTGGTTTGGCATCATCACCAATCGAGGAGGCCTCAACTGATTCCCCTCAAAAGAAAACATCCTATGGCAAGTCCTCAGCTTCGGCACTGAGGTCGATAAGCAATAGTACATTCATCCCTCGGGGTACAGTACTATCGCCAATCGAGGAGTGCTTCCACCGATTCTTTTCCAAAAGGAAACCCTATAGCAAGTTCCCAGCATTGGGTCCTCGGATCGACATGTGTAATGGGTTTGCCATTTCTGGTCTGCCATTATCACGTCTCGGGAGGAGTGCCGTTACTGAGTCCTCGGGAATGGTCGCCAGAGTCGACAGTTTTCCAGGTTACATTCAATCATCTGCACCAATGCGCAGGATAGAACATTACCAAAGAAAACCTCGTCTGGATGTGGAGTTTTCATGTATACTACGTCTGGCCAAATGCCACACAAGTCACACTACTTGCCACGCTAATCCTACGTGTATGCTCAAGCATGGGTATTGGGCTTATCTCTCAGAACTCCCAACCTGCCAAACAGAAAAATAGGGCAGCAGCTGCTAATAATATGCAATGCAGTAAATGCTGTAAAAATAAAAAATGACAAATAAAGCAGAACAAAAAACAAAACACCCAAAGAGAACAAAGACAAGCAAGCGCTAGGATTTACTCTCTTAAGGGGATGGACCAGCATAGGTCAACCAGAGTCCCTAGCAGAGTCGCCAGCTGTCGCTCCCAGGATTTTCATCCAGGTACAAACGCGAAAGTGGCGCGGAACACAGAGTCGCCAGCAATGTATATTTATCCCAAGAGAGGGAAAGGGAACACCGCATAAACCTAAGGAAGAGGGAAAGGAATGGTCATCGCAACCATAGCCTGGGTTCGGGAGTCGGTTACGCGAGGGGAAGGTGTTAGCACATCACGCGTCCATCGTACTCGATGGGATCCACGCTTGTTGTCTAATCTAAGGGTGAGTTATCCTAAAATCTATGGCTGCACTGAAACGGGGAAAGGGAAAACAAAGACAGACTCGGTAGGACGTCGATGTCCTAGGCTTACGTACTCCCTTTGTGCAATGGGAAATTCAGAGTCAACGTAGTTCGGACCAAGTTCTTTTTGTGTTTTTTTATGAGCGACGTTAAGTTCGCGTCCGGTAGTTAGGGTCGATGCTTGTTTGCGACTCAGACGGAAAGTAACGTGCCCTTTTTGAAAATAGCCTTTAGTTTGACGATCCCGAAGGACAAAAAGGTTTGAAGTTTGTTTGTGTTTTTTAGGACATAAGTGACTTGAGTTAGTTCATAACTCGACTTGAACCAAAGTCTATGACATGGGAACGAATGCGTCGCATGGTCGTCCCCAATGGGACGTATGCTCAACACTCTAGAAGAGAGAAGGGGGACCCCTCAATCTTCATTTCCTATGTTTAAGGCTTGTGTGCAAGGCAAGTTGACCTTATTAAGTATCTTAGGAATGTTTTAAGGTGAGAAGAGGGACTCAAAAAGAAAAGAAAAACACTAAGGGGGAAATCTACCCTAATGTTATCATGCAAAGATGGCCC
Organism: Lathyrus tuberosus; assembly: GCA_022829125.1. NCBI lineage: Eukaryota > Viridiplantae > Streptophyta > Magnoliopsida > Fabales > Fabaceae > Lathyrus > Lathyrus tuberosus. The sequence continues at coordinate 8,550,628 of JALAZF010000044.1, read as the reverse complement.
TAAGGGGAGGTTTGGCAACAACCTAAGCCTAAAGAAAAGAAAAGATGAGAGAAAGAAAGAGTGAGGGTATGCATGAATAACTATCCACACCCTCAAATAACTTACCTCAGCCCCTGCATTAAAGGTTAGTACAAAACAGACATAAGTGACAATAAGACCGATGAAACCCAAGCAAGTCACAAACCAAAGAGAAAAGGTTACAAACCAAATGAAACTCATCCAAGTCAGAATGTGGATGACCTAAACATGTGCCTAAACATGCTATGCAAGTGTCACATGAGGCATACAAACAAGTATCCAAGTATCAGACATCAATAGAAGAAGAAGGAAGCATATAAGTGAAACATGTTCAAGTATGCAAGATGAAACATGAATGACATATGATATGAATGCAAGGCTCCAAAGTCATAAACATACATCAAATGAAATGCAAATGAATGATATGGCATGGCATACATAAACCAAACATAAATCATGAAGAGACACAGATGAGAAGAAGTGAGAAAATAAGTCAAAAAGAGGCATGTAAATCAAACATTGAACAAGGGAACACAATATGCAACAACCTCAAACCAATGACCTATAATTATAAACAAGTGACCTATAATGATTCAAACATGATTCATGAAGTCAAAGAAGCAATCCCAAATGATGGTACAAGTGCCTTCTCAAACAAGTAATTAGACATTATCAAGGATGTGCATACAAGAAGACCTCAAACAGAGAGCAATCAAACAATTAGCAAAAAATCTTCTAAAATTACCAAATTAAAACTTAATACACCTCAACCAGTGGCAAACAACATGTCAAAATCTCATGCCAAAATTCCCCAGATAGGTCACCCAAACAATTATGCAAAGTTCAGACAAGAAACATGACTCAATATGCAAAAGAGGAGGACTAAAATGCAATATGAAATGATTTTAAAAATGAGAGAAAAATATTTTAATACAAATCAATGTGTTGGTGAAACAATGCAAAAAGAATGAGTTCAAAAGGTTTTATGGAAGATGAGAAATAAATTCTACAATGCAATGTGTGCAAAATGAAGCAAATTCAAAAAGAAACTATTCAAATAATTAATTTATGATAAAAATAAAAGAAAATAATAAAATAAAATTTGGGAAAATTTTATATAACTATAAATATGATTCATGATTTTCTTGTAATTTTTTAATGCAAGTAACTATTTTTAAGAATTAAAAATGAAATGCAATAATAAAATAAAAATGAAAATAAAGAAATAAGCATGAGGGGTGTATGCAGCAATAACTCACGTTGAAAATGGTAACTGGGCTTAACTGGGGGGTGTGAAAAGCAAGCCCAACCCAAAAATCCATCAGAAAAACAGAAAAAGATAACACGTGAACCCAGTCCACCACGTTGACTCCATACTCACCTTTAGGTCAATCTAACGCGTGGCATTCAGTCAAATAAACAGAAAGAAATCATGATGAGTGGTATAGATCCACACGTCCACCTTAATGATGATGCACATTCACACACGTAAGTATTCAAAAAATAAATAAAATAAAAAAAATGGCACGTGGTAAGGCACATGGTATCATTAATGTGCTGGCAAACATCTAGCCACATGATTCAATCAACGTTTCAGATTAAGTCAAACAAAAGCATGATGTGTGATTCATATTGAGATGCACGATAGCTATCATGGACGTCACACACACAAACCACAATATAAAACAGAATTTTAAAATAGGTGGCGCAACGTGGACCACACGATCCAAGCCATCAACGGCTGGGAGATCATCTTCTTCCTCCAATACCTTCACCGGCCGGGAACTGAACCAGCCACCGGAGCTAGGGTTCCGGTCACCCTCTCCGGTCACCTGCAACCAGAAAACTACCAGAACACACAAAGGAATATACCTTCTTGACTAGAATTTCGCCAGGATCAATAATATCAGGTTATTTTTCACAAACAACCATCATACAACAAGATTCGAATGAAACAAGTTAGTGCTCAAAAATTTCAAACTCATCATACAAACAAACCATGCGTCCAAACTCAAAACAAATTATACCAAAATTATCAGTGAATGTCACACATCATTATGCGCATCAAAAAGAGGAGTTTTAAGAGCATGAAAATTATCACTAACCAGGGATCAAGCAATCTGTATCCTTGCTGTTAGCTTCAAACGATGGATGATTTGCGTTCTATGGATCCCAAGGATTAATGTTGTGAAGGAATTTTTGGAAAAGCTCTTGTGGATTGAGAGATTCGAAGGAATGAAGAATTAGGGTTGAAACTTGAATTCTCCTCAAAATCACGTGTGTCCCCTCTAACCAGTGCATGAGTTAGCTTAAATACCTAGGGTTAATCCACTGATAATCACTTGGGCCTTGTTAATTCCTCACTTAATGAGTTTTGGGTGATTTTGGAAATTTGCATAATGTGAAATACACCCTCCTCCATGCATGCACACCCAAGCCTCTTATGATGGATCACTTATGTTTCAATTGCTAATCACACCTGAATTGGATTTGGGCCTTGAGATGTCTTGGTTCATGAATTTTCAATGATCTTGCAATTTTGTACCATGTGAAATAAGTAATGAATAAGTCATGGAATCCCTTGGTTCAAAGGCCAAAAATGATCCTTGTGGGAGGTACTTTGATGCTAGAATGTGTCATGAAGCAATGGAACCCATTTTAGGTCACTATGTCCCAAAAATGCAAAAGTTGTGAAAATGGAACCATAAGGAAACCCTAAAACCACCTTGCCTTCTTTTGATCATAACTTGAGTTTCAGAAATGATATGGAGACCATCTAGTACTTTTTGGAAAAGGGGAGAAAAAGATCTTCAACTTTCATGTTTGAGGAAAATTCATTTGAAGCTTCTTTGATGATGAAAAGTCAAGTTGAATGTAGTGTAAAAACTTGCCAAAAATGGAAACTTCTCATTATAGGTCATTTTCCAAATTTAGTAACTTTTGTACCAACCCTTGGTTCTTGATAAATGGTATGAAACTTGACTTTGAAGATCATATGAGGATGTGAGACCTTGAAAACCTTGAAGAGAACCTCAAAATTCCATAGTTGACTTCCCCTCTCACTGTTGACTTTTATCCAATTCTCCTGATTCCCAATCCATTGGCCAATTGTACTTCTCATGAACCAAACTGATGGACAATCTTCCATCCCTAGATACTTAAGGACCCAAGGAATACCATGGAATCAAGTCTTTCCCAAAAAATCAGAAATAAACTGACTTTATAGCAAAACCCTAATTTTGGTACCCTCAGTCTAGGAGGAAATAGCACAATCTCCAAATCCAAATTCCTCTGAGTATGATGTGTATCCTCTCCACCAAAGATAAGATATGCCATTTGGTGATGATAAAAATCCAAGAAGCTTGCCCATTGGAGCAATAAACCCAAGAATCTCAAAACGCTAATTTCTGCACTGGTTAGGAGAGAGTGATCCACTTGAGATCTCTTGGACAATATAAGGACTCTTGCTTGACCCTTTGAAGAACATCTTCTCCTATTGAACTGCCTCAGGCACCTTGACCCCATGCTAAAAACCAATGATATGCACACATGATAATGCAAAAATGAAATGAAACATAAGCCAATTAGTACTTAAAGGTAGGAGAGTAAATTTTGGGGTGCTACACACTGCATTCTTCATTGTTTAGATTGCAAGTTGTATGAATAGGAGTTGACATGACTTTGCATTCATCAAGATTGAACTTTTTCAAGAGCTCTCTTGTGTACTTAGACTGATGAATGTAAATACCTTTAGACTTCTGATTAATTTGAATTCCAAGAAAGTATTTCAGTTCACCCATCATGTTTATCTCAAATTCAGCCTGCATAATTTTGGAAAATTCTTGACAAACAAATGCATTAGTGGAACCAAAAAATTATGTCATCAACATAAATTTGAACAATCAAGATTTCTTCTTCTAGAGTTTTCCTAAATAGTGTAGTGTCAACCTTCCCTTTAGCAAAACCATTTTCAAGCAGGAAATTGCTCAGTCTCTCATACAAAGCTCTTGGAGCCTATTTGAGACCATAGAGTGATTTCTTAAGCTTGTAAACAAAATTTGAATTGTTTGGGTCTATAAATGCTGGAGGTTGCTTAACATACGCTTCTTTAGTAATAACTCTGTTTAGAAAAGCATTTTTCACGTCCATTTAATAAAGTATAATGTCATGATTGATGGCATAAGAGAGAAGGAGTCTTATGGCTTCTAACCTTGCCATAGGAGCAAAGTTTTCAAAGAAGTCAATTCTCTCTTGTGACTATAGCCTTGAGCTACAAGTCTAGCTTTGTTCCTAACGACTTCTCCAAGTTCGTTAAGCTTGTTTTTGAAGACCCACTTAGTCCCAATGATGTTTTTCTTTTGAGATTTTGGAACAAGATCCCATACATCATTTCTCTGAAACTGATTTAGTTCATCTTGCATAGCCATAATCTAATCATTATTAATTAAAGCATCATCAATCGAAATAGGCTCAATTAATGAAATAAGTCCAAGCATTGAATGATCATTTCTGAAGGTAGATCCGGTCCTCAATGGCTCATCTTTATTACCAATGATTTGTCCTTCTGGATGAAATGCTTTATATTTAAACGGTCTCTTTGGTTGAATCGAGGCTTCAGTGCCATTCTGAGCAATCACTGAATCAATAAGTGTAGGACCAATTGGTGTATATTCAGTTTCTGCAGCATCTGGTATTTCTTCTAATATAGTAATAGATTCTGAAACATCGTCCTCTATACATTTTTCTTTAGGAAAACATACCACTAGTTGTTCTTCAGAACACTGGATGCCTGCAGAGATAACATTTTGGGCCATAGATTCTGACTTGTCAAGGTAATATATTTTGTCATCAAATTTAATGTGCATAAACTCTTCAACCACCTTAGTTTCTAATTTATACACTCTGTATGCTTCTGAGCATTCAGAGTATCCCAAAAAGATACCCTTTTAAGCTTTAGCATCGAATTTCTTTAGGTAGTCCTTTCTATTCAAAATGTAACAAGTACATCCAAATTGATGAAAATAGGAAATGCTTGGTTTTCTACCTTTGAATAATTCATACGATGTTTTATCCAGAAATGGTCTAATATAGATTCTGTTCTGAATATAACAAGCAGTATTAACAACTTTTGCCCATAAGTACTTAGGGAGTTTATTTTCATGAATCATTATTCTAGCCATCTCTTGCAAAGATCTGTTCTTTCTCTCAACAACCCCATTTTGCTGTGGAGATCTGGGAGAAGAGAACTCATGGATAATTCCATATCTTTCACAAAAGGACTCAAACGATTCATTTTCAAATTCTCCCCTATGGCCACTTCTGGCTTTCAAAATCGTTACTCCCATCTCAGATTTTACTTGAATGCAGAAGGAGCTAAAAACTTCGTATGTCTCATCTTTAGATCGAAGGAACTTCACCCAAGTCCATCTGCTGAAGTCATCAACAATAACCAAACCATATTTCTTCCCACTGATTGAAGCAGTCCCAATAGTGCCAAACAAATCAATGTGAAGCAATTTCAAGGGTCTAGAGGTAGAAATAATGTTCTTGTTTTTAAAAGAGGTTTTCACAATCTTTCCAACTTGGCATGCTCCACAAAGAGCATATGAGTGATAATCAATTTCAGGCAGCCCCTTAACAAGTTTTTGCTTACTAAGTTTAGAGATTAATCTCCAGTTAGCATGACATGACCTTTTGTGCCAAATCCATTTCTCATCACTCACTGGCATCAGGAAAATGACTTTCTGATCAGCCAATTCAGAAAGATTGATTTTATAAACATTTCCCTTTTCTTTTCCGTTTGAATGCAACCGTTTTGTCAACATTAACAATAGAGCAGAAATTCTTATTAAACAAAACTTCACAGCCACTATCACACAACTGGCTTATACTTAGTAGATTATGTTTCAAGTCATCTATCAGCCAGACTTTATTAATAAGAGTTTGTGAATTACCAATGGTACCTATAACAATGATTCTTCCTCTCTGACCTCCTACAAAACACACATTTCCATCCTCTTTCAGATTAAGGGTTTGGAACATTTGCCTTTCTCCGGTCATATGTCGTGAGCAGCCACTTTCCAGGTACCAGGATTGGCTTTCCATCCTTTCCTTTGGGTATATCTACAGTAAAGATAATTTGAGATTTAGGTACCCATATGCGTATGGGTCCTTTTTTGTTAGTTTTAACATGTTCTTTTCTATTTTCTCCTTTTGCCAAGTAAGAAGATTTAGCTTCACTCCAAGCCTTTTGGATGGAATTATTTTCAATATTAGTTGCATAATTAGTCTTAATCCTTGATCCAGAAGTGTTGGATATCGTGGATATCAGAATTTCTAAATTATCAGATTCTGATATTACAATACCTTTTAACTTCTTATCAATAGGTTCAGTCAGATTCTCAATTTTCATAGTACTGGAAGTAGGAACAAAATAGTTACTCAACACTGTTTGAGTAATGATAGATGAGCAAGAATTTGGAAGAACTTTTAATGAAACATCAGAACTAGAACATTCTTCATCATATCCTAAACCTTTTCTATCAAATTTTCCAACTCCATAAATTATAGATGCAAGTTTAGTTCGATCAATGCTAAATGTAATAAAATTGTGAAACGCTTGATCATGCTTACCTAGAGATGAACATTTATTTTGAGATGCACTTATTTCTTTTAATTATTATTTCAAAATGAAATTATCTCTTTTCAAATTTTTAACAAAACTAGCTTGCTCTTTGCAGTAATTTATAAGTTTATTACCATATGAAATAAAGTTAGAATAAGAGTATACCTCATCCTCGTCTTCAGATTCAGACAATAGTCATTCATTAGATGAGTGTGCCATTAATGCAAGATTGGCATCATCTTCCTTCTCTGAATCTTCATCATCCAGCTCTTCCCATGTTGCCATGAAGTTTTTCTTAAACCTGTTTTTGAAGTTATCCTTCTGATAGTTTCCTTTCTTCTGACTGTCTTTCTCAACATCAGGAAAGTCATATTTGTAATAACCAAGCTTGTTGTAGTTGAAGCAGATTCTCTTTTCTTCCTTTTCTTTGAAGTTGAATCTCTTATTGTTTTTAGGAAATGTCCTATTTCTTTTGGCCATTTGCTGAATTCCTCTGATGAAGCAAGCCATGTCGTCATCATCAGATCTTCCATCAGACTCTTCTTCAGAAGTTTCATCATGATTACTGCTCTTAAAAGATCTTCTGGATTTTTCACTAGATTTTTCATAAGTAGATATCAAGGCAAGAGATTTAAGTTTCTTTGAATACTCATCTCCATTTAATTCAATCTCATGGCTCTGAAGATTGCTGATTAGACTTTCAAGAGACAACGTGTTCAGGTCCTTAGCTTCCTGAATAGCTGTTACTTTAGGTCTAAACTTATTAGGATGATTTCTCAGAATTTTGTTCACATGATCTATTGTTGAATAGCTTTTATTTAGCACTTGAAGGCCTGATACAAGAGTCTGAAACCTGGAGAACATGGTTTCAACATCTTCATCATCCTTCATTTTGAACAGCTCGTACTTCTGTACCAGCAAGTTAGCTTTTGCTTCTCTAACTTGCTGATTTCATTCATAGGTAGAGCATAGAGATTCAAAGATAGTCTTTGCAGAAGAGTTATCAATGATTTTCAAATACTTAGTATATGGAAGAGCATCCACCAGAATACCCCTGACTCTATGATGTTTTCTGTAAATTTTCTTTTGACCAGAAGCCAGAGTTTTTCTGTCAGATACAATACCAACACTATGTTTAAACTGCGGTAAAGCGACAAGAAGCAAAAATTTAGTTTAGGAAGGATTCCCTCCGAGATTTATATCGTCTCCACAGTGATCGGTGCAAGGGAAAAAATGTCGTTCAAAGGTTTCTACGTTTCTAAGCTTGTTATGAAAATTTTGGTTTAAGAGACTCAAGGTACCATAAATAAAGGCAGAAAATATAAAGACGGAAAATATAAAGTAAAGACTTTAAAATAAACGGAGCCTTGTTGGGATTGGATCTCATCAATTGATAACACATGCATTATTTTAACCAGTTAAACACAAATCAATCATTTGTTTAATATCTTCACGCATCACCCACAATAGAGGTTATGTCTAACGCAACGTCAAGAGAACAACCGTATTGTCTAATTGGTGATGTCTCACGCAACTCAACAACACGGAGCATTAAGAATTGATACTCAAGTAAATGTTAAGCCTAAATCTATGTCTAGAGTTTAGAACCTAACAGATATTCATCCTAGATCTAGATATGAAGAGTATATTTCTTAAACAGTTTTAATCAATGTATAAACAAGTAAACAAGGATAGTATCCAAATCAGATCCATGATTGATTCATATAAAACGCCATGATCATAATACATACATACAATTGACCCTTTTTACATGCATTTAACTAATTTTCCAAATGTAAGTGAATTTAGTTCTTCATCTCTATTATCATGCATCCTCATAATACCATATTGATCGCTACTCACACTAATAATCAACACAATAAAATAAAAGATACTAGTGAATATCAACTTATAAGACTATGTCAAAATTTTGCTCATTGATAGATGAATAACTAAGATCTAAGATTTGAAAAGGTTTTGTCAAGACCCACAAATAAGAAATCAAAGACAACGTCAATATTGAATCAAAAATAGTTCACAATACATAGATTATATGAAATATATAAGGTATCAATAGATTACATCCAAACCCAACAAAATATCTAAGCACTTACTCGAAGATCAAGCTCCGAGTTGCTTCGATTTGTACTTCTCCCTCTTAGGGTTTGTGTTTTTCTCTCTCAAGAATATTTTTGAAATGAAGAGAGATAAAGTTCTGATCCTCAAAATATATGTTATCTTTCTAAAAAAGCAAGAAAAGCGCTTAAATAGCATTACAAAAATCTGCCTTGTTCTCCTTGCAAACACCTTCTTCGCACTGTGAAGACCACTTTCAGGCACTTCAAGTGCCTCAGGAACAGTTAAACCACCCTTGGAAATATCTAAGTTCGCAGTGCAAACTCATTCTTCTCACAACAAACTTTTTTGCTACAACTTCGCATAATGAACTTTGGGTCCTTTTCCTACTACCATCCAAAGTTTTCATCTCGCCTGGACTTTGTTGTGACCTCGCACAATGAACATTCACTTTGACCTCGCAACTGTTCGCACCGCGAACTTGCTGATTCTTCTTCATTTCTTTGGCTTCCTTGTCCAATCCTTTGTGTCTTAATCATTGATGTTTTATGCCTATATCCTGCACAATAACACACATATCAAAGCATCGAAAGGTGTTTACAATATAATTGAAGAATCTCACAAGAACATGGAATAAATCCATTAAAACATGAGAAATGAGTTGAAAAATGCCAAGAAAGATGGTCCAATTTAAGTCAAAATTTTCACTTAACACACTATCAACAACGATTTCAATACCATCTTCAAGTATATCCCATAGCTCATCATCGAGTCCAATGATATACGTATACATCTTGCTTTTCCACCATTCAAACTCAGTGGAGTCACCACTGAATACAGGAGGTTTAGCCGAGTAATGATTTCTCTCAGAGCTACGGTAATCATAGGGAACTCCCCTTCCTGAGGTACTGGCATTAGTGTCTTCAGTAGCTATATTTTTCTCGTTGGATCTTTGACTGTAGCACTGTTAAGTGTTACGTACAGACCTTGCTCTGATGTCAACTGAAGGTGAGAAAAATACACACGAAGGGGGGTTGAATTGTGTTTGTAAGAAGAGTTTTACTTCTGAACCAGAATAAAGTTGAGTTCATAATCTGATAAATAATGCAGCGGAAAATGAAATATAAGTAAAGCAAAACAACAAAGAACACACATCAGTTATCCCGGTTCCTCTCCTAACTGAGAGTACTCCAATCCCTTTGCCTCGCAAGAGATTTTCCACTATAATCAACCTGATTACATTGCCTTATACACACCTGTATAAGACTTTTCTTGCCCACACCTTTAGTCTAAGACTTTCCTGCTTAATCAGCACCTGATCAAAACTTCATGCTTAGATCCTCAGATCCTATGACTTTCCTTGCTCAAACCACCTGGTTCAAGGCTTTCCTGCTTAGACCCACTGCCTAAGACTTTCCTACTCAGACACATTGTCTAAGACTTTCCTTGCTTAGATCCTCAATCTAAGACTTCCCTTGCTTAGACACACTGCCTAAGACTTTCCTTGCTCAGATCCTCGATCCAAGACTTCCCTTACTTAGACACACTGCCTAATACTTTTATCTAAACTAAACTGTTTAGAGAAGGAATAACTTACAACAATAATTGATTAACAATCAAAGGTGTTCAAATATAATACAACACACTTCTATAAAGGGATTCTTAAGCTATACAAGAATAAGAACTCTTAACATATTTTGCTTCTGATATGCAGTGGGTGTATTTCTCAGTTGTAGTTGCATCGTTATTTCTTGAGTTGATCTTAAAATCTTCTACTCCTTATATAGCTGAAGAAATATAGTCGTTGGAGAATCCACAGCGGCTATAATCAGATCAAATCTTCTAGTACATCTTCTTTTCCAATAAAGCAGGTGTTGGAACTTTCAGTCAAGGAAATATCCACAGAATAAGGCCTTTGTCCAGAGGACATATCTATGAATTAGGTACAACACAACCTGTTGAAGATAATGTCAATATATCTCGAGTCCCATGTTAGAAGAACTGAGCTGACATTACTTAGTCTCAGAGGAAGCCATAACACGCTTCTGATTCTGGAGTGTACTAGCAGTTGCTTTCTGATCAAACTCTCTCATGAGTGTATGACCAAACCGAACCAAAGTCTCTTCTGTGTCAGAATTAGTTTCGCCAACTAAATAAAGTTCTGCACACACAAATTATCTAGTTAGAAATCCTATTTTTTTTTCAAATACTTTCTCATCATCAAAACCTTAGAGGATACACGGTATGAACCAAACTTGTCTCAATAGAAAGAAAGTAGGAAGGGGAACTCAGTGGTGGTGTTTGTTGGCCTTTTGGGTGGCTCTAAGGCCTCTGGCGCGACAAAGTGATATCTGGTGAGGGACGGATGTAAGATAGGGAGGGAGCATCTGATTGGAATGAATAGTGAAATAAGTGAGATTGAAAATCCACTTTCTCTTGGCCCCCACGCGTTGAGCCAAAAGACTGAGCTCAAAGGGCCTTTAATCCATGCACCCCTTGATTTCTGATGCACTATTCTCCTTGAATCAACAATATAAAGTTGCATCTTGGGCCTCTAAAGCCTGGGCCTAACGCCCTGTTTGCTATTTAGACTCCTTGTTTTCTAATTAAACCCTCAGGCAGAGTGATTAAATTATCTAATTATTGCCTTATTTTATTTTACTTATTTTCTTAACACATTAAAAATAGACATAAAAATGGACTTTGTAATTACATATATTTCATTAGAGTATATTTTAATTAGATCCAGTTTTTTGGATTTAATTCTTAGCTTAATTAGTGATACATTAAAAAATAGGGTTTTAACATGATTAAATTCCATTAATGGTGCCCTTTAATATTTCATCATAGTTTCATGTGCTTAATGTATGACTCTTAGTATGTTCATTTTGATTGCTAGTTGACTGAATTGGTTTTGATCAATTAATTACATTTGTGAATTAGACTTTTTGTTGTATGACTTTCATGGACATATTTGTATGCTTCCTTAGGATTCACATTCAATTAAGTGATCATAAGTCCCATGATAACTTGGTTGAGTTATATTTTTATGTTTGCACCCAAACTTGATCCATCAAGTCAGTTCTAGTCCATTCACATTCAAAACCCTGGAGATAGAAGGACATCAAGACATGATCATGTTGAGCTTCATTCCATCTATTCAAGCACACTTTACATCATCCCTTTCAAACAAAAACTTCTTTTAAAACTCTTTTTCAAAACACTCTTTAATTATGATACAAATTGTGCTCCATGAGCTTTAAGAAATGGAGAAGAATAAGAGGGAGCACTCCTATCCTTATTCTGAATATCTTTGAATACGGGACGTAGGCCCCAATTATTTAAAGTATTCGCCTCCATTCATAGAATTTAGTGCAATTCAAATCAAATAACTTTCCACATTCATCCTCAGACCAACACTCCAACAATCCATATCCATATAACTATTCTCTTTAGACCAAACTCAACACCCTTTAGATACCCATACCCACTCTTGAGGTTAATCACATTCTCTTGGTTAAACACCTCTTTCATGGGTTAATCACCTTCTTTTGGTTAAACACCCATCTCTAAACCATACACGTCTCTTTGGGCTGATCACCTTCTCGTGTTTAAAACCCTTTTCATGCATGTTTTCCTTGTGAGTCCTAGTGCTTAGGCAGACCCCTTTCATGTATGTTTGCCTTGTGAGACCCAGGCTTAGCAAAACCCCTAATTTTCATGCATGTCTGCCTTGTGAGTGCTAGTGCTTAGGCATACCCTTTTTTCTTTTATGTTTTCCTTGTGAGTCCCAATGCTTAGGCAAACTCCTTTTAATTCATGTTTGCCTTGTGAGTCCCAAAGCTTAGACAGACCATTTCATGCATGCTTGCCTTGTAAGACCCTGGCTTAGGAAAGCCTCTTCATGCATGTTTGCCTTATGAATCATAGTGCTTAGGCAAACCCTTTTTTCATGCATGTCTTCCTTATGATTCCCAGTGCTTAGGCAGACCACCTCTTTCATGGTTTCTTTGTGAGGCCCAATGCTTAAGAAAACCCCCCTTTCTTATAGTGCTTGATCCCCGAATCTATGCAAAACTCTACAACTCTGCATTAGATAATCACCACTTATTGGATACGTACCACACTCCTGGTTCAGACACCCCTCTATGGGTTCAAAAAACATATTCCTAGTCCAAACAACGCATTCATCATTTTTACAAACATTCACAAACTTTTTCAATTCAATTCAAACAAATTTCTTTTCATAAAATAAACTGTTATAATATGTTCCTTAGTAGTCAGACTAAAAGATTAGAGCATCCGAACTAGGGTCAAAATTAGCTAACATCGAAACACTTATAGAATACGTTTATAACCGTTCCCTAAAATCAACAAACTAATACTTATTTTCAACCATGAACTATAGAACTCTGATTTTCTCATTGCACTATGAGAACACGTAGGCCCGAGAGTTCGAATCCGTGGAGATCACATTAATTAAAAAAAAATTCCCCTTAATTAAAACCAATCACCCGTAAAATTTAGATAATAACACCCATACACGCAAAGAACAATCAAAACAATTCTCGTTGAGTACAACGAATGTGAGGGGTGCTAATACCTTCCCCTTTCATAACCGACTTCCTTGCCCATTTCTCTTCCCTAAGGGTTTTATTGATATTTTCCCTTTCTCTTAGAATAAATAAAATTTAGTGGCGACTTTATTGTATTTTTGAGCGCGCGATGTGCTCGGGTATTTTTTATGCCACGAAAAATGCCAACAAACCTGATAATGCTTTTGAAGATATAAAAAATAGGCGCATCAAAGGTACTCGGCTCGCTCGAATGACTCCTTTTGACGCAAATTGAATAGATCGAGAAGCTTTTGCATAATATTTCATGATGTTTGTGAAATGTCACAACTTCACCCCTACTATGGCTCCTTTTGTGAACAGAAGTCATGGGCTTGAATGGTTTACACAAAAGTTCCCTGCTACTGGCGAACAAGATGCTTAATCAAGGGAGATATGGGAAGCTTCCCTTAACCAAAAACTCATTTTGACTAGACACAGGATCTCTAAGGATGTCATAAAGATATTGTGCTACCAACCTAATTTGGCGTCTCGCCAATTTGGAATTAGCCAAACTGTGCCTAAGTCCCTTTTTAGTCGAAAGAATGAACTTTGTCTTTGCACTGTCGAATACTCAGAGACTGAATATATCGCGCGTCTTGATCAACATGATGTTAATCATGCTACACTTACGACCTTTCCTTTTCACCTAACTTTATATTGCACAAAAGAGTTCGACACTTGGTGGAAAGCCTACCATACAAAATAATTCCTTGAGGTTGCAAAGTTATCACAATATTTAACAGATCATTTCTCTTTCCTGCCAAAGAAGTTCCAAAATGGTAGAGACAAACATATCAAAGAGATCTAAGCTTTCCAATGTTATTTTGAAAGTGTGTATGACCCCAATGATATTAGTCAGACTATTTGTGAAGAAACAATAACTCTAATGGAAAAGATGTTATAAAAACTTCCTGATTTAAAGTTTCCTCACTATGTGAAGGATAAGTACAAGTTTGCATTAAACTGTTATCCTCCCAAGTTTCCCCCTTTGCCTACCAGTGAGCTAACTTTGGCTTTTCCACCTCCATTTCCATGGTGGTTTATTTTTGGGGCAGATTCGAAAGTAATAAAAAAATGAGAGCCTGAGACTTGCTAAACGAGTAATTCTGACTAAACATGATGTATACAGTTTCAAAAGACACATTCATGTCGACATAGATCATGTTAGGGTTTTATCTCCTATACATGAAGGTGAGGAAAGTAAAGGATCCTTAAGATCAACTTATCTTATTATTATATTGCTTCTCTTTTATATTTGTCGTTGTATGTTTTCAGCGTTCAAATAGAGGAAAAAGACAAGGGATTTTGTCGGTGTTGTTGTGGCCTTAAAAAAGACAAAGGTCAAAGCAACTTCAATCAGAGAGACAGAGGTTTATTTTAATATCTGAAGTTAGATTTATATTTTTTTGACATTTACTTCTTACTTGATTTTTCTTCGTGCGAACTTCTTTTTGATATCTAGGTTAATGGCGAACCCGAAGCCATTCTTGTAAAAAACTCTTCCCATGAAACTCACACTAGGAAGAAGAAACCAAAGACTGATGAAGCTAGATCTAAAAAGGTTGCACCTAGTCCCAGTGTTTCTCCTACCCCCAAGGAAAAGAAGGAGAAATAAGCAAACTTAGGGAAATGCAAAAATTAGATCAAAACAGCAAGAAACCTTATTTCTGCTGAACCTGAAAGTGCCAACTCAAGCTCTAATGTTGATGCGTCCAAAGTGAGTTTATTCTAACTATCACTTTCTTTGTATAATATATTTTAAAATATTAACACTCAATTTTCTGCAGGATAATCCTTCGACCAACCCTGTGTCGAGTATCAAATATACCATACCTCAAACCACCATTTCTCCTTCAATCCACCCTACTGCCATCAAGAAATTTTTTGAAGAGGTTAAGAAATCTAAATAAGCAGATAAGAATACACCTCATGATTCGACCGACAAGGATCAAACTTCTGAGACGTCATCTAAAGATGAAGATCAGACGGACATGGACTATGCTCCCCAAGATGAAACTCTTGAGCAAGAAGAGCTAACAAATACTTTTCATTCTGGTAGCCGAAAACAATGTAACAATGCCCATGAAAATCCATAATTTATCGACTCTCCTGAAAATACTAAAAAACCAACTTTAAAGACTGCTCCACAAAACAAAAAAGGATCCTGCAAAAACTTTTACTGTCAAGCCATCTCCATCACCAAACATTTCTCTATCTCAAGTAGAGTTGTCAGAGATGAAAAAGAAAAATACATTAGCCTATCTAAAGCTGATGATGAGTACCCGAGGTAGTTTGACTGAAAGATGCTCAAGTTCTTCAACATTTTATGGAGGAAATACCTCACTTGAGACTGTGGATGGGGTGCTTCAACAACTAAAGGCCAAACTTACACATGCTGACTTATTTGAAGCGCTTGAACAAAAATTCTTCCATAGTTATTGGATCAAGTTATTACTTAAGAAACTTGATGTCCTTGATACCCCCAGTGATGTTGTAAATTTTGTGGTAGTATTTGGCCCTCTCTTCGATTAGTTCATTGCTGATTTCCAGAGAAAAAAAGAAGTGCAAAAAAAGTTAAAACCCAAGGAGGACACCCAGTCAAAGGAATGGAATCTGGCTAGTGAATCAAACAGTCGAGTTGAACAACTGGAAGATACTCCCTACAAGGCAATTGAAGATGTTGGTGCTTTGGAAGTTAACATTCTCAAATGGAAAAAAATTGAGGCGTTACAGTCAAAGGTGAAAAAAGCCGAACGCGCAAAAGCTAAACTTTGAAAGGTCAATCGACAACAATTTGATGTTGAAGCCTTGATTAAGGTCCAGAATCTAGAGAATTTCAGTAATTTGGATGCTAATATTGAAGGCCTTACCTTTACCATTTCACAGGTTAACCATTGACTAGCTGAGGTAAAAGTTCAATATGAAAAGCTCAAACTCTCTTTTCCCTTTTAAGACTTGTATTCTAATTTTTCTACTAAGGCTTTTATGCCTTGTTGATGACATTTTATTTTTTGTAATATTAAGGTATGCGCCTTGTGGCATCTCAACATTCAGGTTAACCTTGAGATAGATCGATCTATTGCTTTCATAGGTCGACCTGTAGCCTTTCAAAACTAAAAATTTCACTTTGCATTTTATTTTTCTTGCATTCTTTTTGCCTATTTCTACATACACATATATATACTCATACATGCACCATTTATCTAGAAAGGTACTAGTGAATTACCTATACAAAACTAGATTACAAAGCATTCCCATCATCTTCAACCTCTCTTCTATGCATACACACAATTGAACTACACATGGTCATTTTTTGATTGCGTGACCATCTAGATTAGGGTTGATAATGTCCAATTAGTTTTGGAGTAACCGAGAAAATTCGGTTGGGATCTTTGTGTGTTTCAAATAAGAAAACTAAGGTGGGGTTTTCCTTCAAGATTGGTGTGATTTAAAGGTTTTGGACAATATCACGTCAACACGGATTCGACCGAGTGAAGGCCTTGGGACAAGGTGGTTTGCTTGCAAGGGAGTAGTGTGAGACGGTGAATCGTGTTCGGGAATCTTGGGTTCAACAAGTGCGTGCTCGGGATAATCGGAGAATTGTAGCTGCATTGTTAGTGACTTGATCAAGCTTTGATCAAGGGTTTGGAGGTGGTTGATTCAACAACAACCAATAGGGTTTGTGGGGTTAGAACTCTTCACCTCTTGTATAAACATTTTTGCAAAGATAAGGTTAATTACAAGTATCTCAATTTGATTTCGGATTGAGGGCAGACGTACCCATAGCGAGGCCGATTGGGGAACTGCCTAAACAAATCTTTGTGTTTTTTTATCACTTAAATTTTCTTTAATTGTTGTTCTTGCAAATTATCAATTTCGTTGTTGTTTCGATTAATTCGAGTGGAAACTATTTTCAACTTTCTTTAAAATTGTTGTTGTTGTTGATATAATCACAATCACTTTGATTGTGATTGGATTTTTACATCAACAAAATAAAATTTAATTTCCAACCGTGATCAATCACACACAAAGTGTTCGATAAATTGTTTGTGAGTATTTTTATCGCTTTGTGTTCATTGGAAATAAGCATTACGAATAGCTTTGCATTTGATTGATCTGTGACTTGATCATTGTTGAACAATTTACGTTTATTATCATTCCATAAGGTCTACGCTGCACATATAGATTTTTGATAGTAGGTTCAGTTAGATGATTCGATTCGGTTGTTTTTCCGCTATGCCATATTTTTTTAAAACAATTTTTTCCAAGAGCTTTTGGTTTTAAATTTGTGATTTATTCAGTCCCTATAGATCGAAGCCTATCGTCTAACAAGTGGTATCAAGAGCTCCGGTTAATTCCGTGCTTGAGATTTACTCTTTAGAAGAATTGCTACCGAACCTACGGGAGCATACAATAGAGCACCTATTTTCACCAACGAAAATTATGGCTATTGGAAAGCTCTTATGCGCATTCAAGTCAACTCTGTTGACAAAGGTATTTGGGTTGCTATCCAAAATGGTCCAAATGAAATAACTATGACCAATACAGAGGGTGTTACATTACCTAAACCAGAAGCATAATGGGATGCTAATGATTGGAAATTGTGGTCACATGATTGGAAAGCGAAAAATATCATCACGACCGCTTTAGGTGTTGATGAGTTTTATCGTGTTTCACATTGTGAGACCACCAAAGCTATGTAGGACGCATTAGATACTGCCCAGGAGGGAACTAATGATGTCAAATAAGCTAGGATTAACACATTAAATTAAGAGTTTGAGCTGTTCCGTATTGAGCATGGTGAAACCATTGCGGATATGCGAAAACGGTTCACTCATCTCATAAATCGGTCAAATACGCTAGGTAATCATGTTTCCAATGAACTTGCTACTAACATAGTTTTGAGGTGTTTAAGTAGGGAATGGCAGCCCAAGGTCACTACCATCAAGGAGGCAAATGATCTTAAGTTGCTTGATCTCACGACTTTGTTTGGTAAGTTGGAAGAGCATGATCAAGAGCTCACTTACTTAGCAAAATACGAAAAAGAACGTGAAAAGAAAGTAAAGAAAGAGAAAGGGAAAGACAAAGAAGAAGAGAAGAAGTCCATAGCTCTAAATACTTCTAGTTCAAGGCCATCTCATAATGAGCAAAGGGATTGTAAATCAAATAATGACAATGAATCCGAAGAAGAAGATATGGGACTCTTTATAAAAAGAGTTAGCAAATACAGGTTGAAACATGGTAACAAATATCCTGACAAACACCATGACAAATCAAAAAGGTTTTCAAGTTCCTCAAAAGAAGATGAAAACAAAAAGAGGAAGTCTCAAAGTACTTGTTATAACTGTGGTAAACCCGATCATTTAAAGCCCGAGTTTCCGAAAACCAAGAAAGAAAAGGAAAAGGATCGTCATAACTCGTCTAGAAAATCTAGAAGAGCATATGCCGCTTGGGAGAGCGAAAGTGATTCATCAAGAGATGATAGCTCTACCTCAAGTGATGAATCGGCTAAGCTTTGCTATATGGAAAACAACGGAAAGAAAAAGGTTGTAAGTAACTCTACACTTTATGCTTCTCATGATTTAGCTTTTTCTCAACTTCAAGAATCTTTTGAAAATCTAAAAAGGGAAGCCATAGATGATTTTAAAAGATTAGCTTCAAATAAACGTATTATCTCGCATTTAGAAGCTAAGATTTTAGAAAATGAAAAGAATATGGAAGCATTAAGGAAATCCATGTTAGATATTCAAAAGGATCGGGATGAGGATCCTAAATCCTTATGGTTTGGTTATGAAACTTGTCACATTTGGCAAAAGGAGTCAAGGACTCTTAAAGCTAAATTAGATAAGGTTTTGCAACCTAAGGCTACTTTTGTTATAAATACTTCCAAATATGACTTACCATCTTATAACCCTTATCGAAGGTATAGTTACGTTAAAAAGGAGCCAAATACCAAAAGATTATCTTGTCTTAACCTGTATTGTCACTATTGTTGCAAAAAAAAGGTCACACCATTGCTAAGTGCAATATGAGGAAACTTTTAGTTCCTAATGGTACCTTTTAATGGTTGCCTAGATACAACCAAAGTTTTACTAATCCCCAAGGACCCAATGAAGATTGGGTACCTAGCACTATTTGTTAATCATGCAGGAAAAATGTCTTGACTCTATGAAAGAGAGTATGGCATCTCATTTGTGGAGTATCAAGGCACAATACAGTGAAATGTCCTTATTGTTTTGATCTTTGTGACTAACAAGGCAGATTGTGTTACCAATTAGGTTAACATTTAGTGTTTTATTTTTTAAATGCTAAAAGTGTGTAAATGATTACTATTAATGTTTTATCCGAGAAATTTTGGGATATGTGTTTCTTTTCATAATATAGGTATATCTTTACAATACATTCTCAAAGAAACTGAAAAAGAAATTGATCAGCCTAAAGCGGTGGAACATGATAAAGAGTAAGATAAAAATTGTGAAAAAGGGAAGGTTGAAAGTCAAGCCACAGTGGACTATCTTATTTTGACTTGGAGAATCTCCAATAATCATCAAATCAATTATCTTCTTGGATACATTATAAATCACACTTTCAAATAGTTGTACAAGAAGAAAAATGGTAAGAGCGTTTGGATCTCGGTTGTGTTTTGTGGCATGTCTTGCATTTATTTTAACTTCCGTTCGAAAGTTCTTCGTGGATTGCAAGTACATCCTCCTTCGTGTGTACGGTGAGGTAATATCGTTTGTAATACCCCATATTATTTAAGTGCTCAATTGGATATCAGATGAGATCAGATGAGTATCTATGTGCTCTATCATTGGTAAATTGGATTAATGGAATCCTATAAGTACTTTAAGTATTGACATTTGGGATCAATAGAGCAACTAATGACCTCTGAAGAGATCAATTATTTTATAAAAGAGACAGATTGGTATTTATTAGTTCAAGAGAGTATTTTTTTAGGGTAACTCTAATAATTGATCAATTGGGTTGAGACGGCAAAATATCAATTGAAGATATTTTATCCTGTTGGATTTATATTATATAATAAGTATTATATATATATATATATATATATATATATATATATATATATATATATATATGGTAAGAGAAAGAGAAAAAGAAGAAATAGAAAGAAGAAGAAAAACAGAGGAAGAAAAGGAAAGAAGAGGAAGAGAGAAAGTGGAGAAAGATGAAGAAGAGGAACTCATGGATCATCACCATCTTTTTCAAACTCCTCTTCGATTACCAGGTGGGTTCTAGATAGAGACTTTAGTGGTAGTATTCTAGAGTTTTGAGTTAGGTTGGATTTTGGGGAAAATGAGTAATTTTACAAATCAATGAAATCTAACAGATGAAATGCGGTATAAACTGCGTAGAATACTTGTTGTTATGTTTGGAACATGTTTTGATTGATATAGTTTGGATTGGGTATGTTGGATTGAGTTGAATTGAATGGGTTTGGTTGAAAAACCTAAGCTTTTCCTATTTGATAAATGGGTATTTATTCTGTAATTATGTTGGATGGCCTTCTCATTGGGAAAATATCATAGTGTGTTGAATTCTGAGACCGGGGCTTTTTACCAAATCGAAATCAGAGGTCCGGAAGGCATTTTACGGTTGAAAACTGAGTTTTTAGTAGAATTTGCGCAGTATGCGTCGACTCATGGGATTTTGAGTCGACTCATAGTACCCTTGCATCGACGCATGAGTCGACGCGAGCAGGCCTGGGCGTTACAAAATTTTTTCCAACATGTCAGATTTTGTTTTCTTCATAACTTTTGAACCGTAAGTCCGTTTTGGTCCCCTTTCGAAGCGTTGGAAAGCTATTTCAATGCTCTTTATAATGGTAAGGTAGAAACATGGTTATATGCCATAGATTGATGAGAAAAATATAGAAATGTAGTATATGTAATTTTGATTCCACCAAAACTCAAGAATCGGGAATCGGATTGATACGAGTCCAAAGCCTTTGGAAAGATAATCCAATAAGGTAGTGAATGGGAATGTTAGACCATGATTTAACCAAGGATGCTTGGTAGAGAATAGGAATGGTTTGTATGACTTAAAATGTGTGTGAACTACTATGTGAAAAGTGATGTTTTATGTGATGTGTGATTATATGTGTTTACTTGTAATAATTGTGTTATGCCATATCTATCTAATTGTTGTTAAGTATGAATGAGAGAATATGACTGCTTAAAATGAATTAGGTAGAGTGAGGAAATGTTACCCCATAACAACTTTATAATGGAACCTAGTAATGGCTAGGAAGTGATAGAAACTCTAGATGGCTATGCTCGGTCAATTGATGTAGAAAGGTGCATCCTTGACGAGTAATTGTCTAGAGTAGATAACTTAATAACAACGCTCGTGCATGCGGGGCCGAGGCGTGTGTCTGACAACGCTCGTGTGTGAGGGGCCGAGGTGTGTTTCCGATACAATGTTATAGAGAAGAGTGAACACTAATATGGAACATGTGTATTAACCATTGTGGTTTTGTGGAAAGACAAAAGAGGTCTTAAGGCGAATGTGGCTTTGTGATTATGAATACAATCACGTTTGTGTGTGTGATCACGTAATCGTAACCAGTTCTTTGAGTTGCAATTTCATGAGTCTCGAGCTCCTCTGAAACAAGGCATGGTACTTGGCAGGTTTGATTCCCGTGTGTAGTACGAATGGAACCTAAGGGTAGAGACTTGTGATGGTTAACAGGCCATGTGAAGTGACGGTTCACGGCTAACAGCCGATGTTCCCGAATCCATTTCGTATGCCAAGTAAATTACAAGGATCCATGACTCGGGTCGACTTCTAGACGTAGAAGAGGACGGGAAAAGGGGATGCCTTGGTACGGTTATCGATTAGTGAGATTCTTGAGTTAACAGGCTCAAGACATATTCCATTCATGGGATTTATGAGTTAACTGACTCATGACATGTTTCCATATAGTGTGAGATTGTGAACTCAAAGTTATTTCCCTTCCCCTTGACTTGAGTTAGGATTGTTAGAACCCTGTAAAGCCGAGAGAATCTATAGGATAGGGAACTCACTGAGATTTGATGTATCGCACCCCACTATAGTTGCTATATTTCAGGTGTGGTTTGCAGGTTTGATTTACAAGTGGTGATATGCTTGGATGTTTCAAGAGAAGCTTGGCTTTAGTATTTTTTTTCCGCTATGTATTTGTTGTATACAATGAGGATATTGTATATTGATCTTAGATTTTTTTATTTTTGGCTAGTTTCCATGTCTTGTACCATAGATTGTATTATGTATTAGGAATGGTCAAGAATGTGAATTATGCCATTAGGCACTTATGATGGTGTCAGTACCAAATAAAAACACTTGTATGGTATTATTCTAGAAAACTATTATACAGGGCGTTACAGTTGGTATCAAAGCAGGTCGTGTCCTCGACCTAGCCTTGAAACATCATAAGTAAATCTATTCCTGCCTCTTAAGTGTGTCTTGCCAGCATGACTCTTAATATCATACTATATAGTGTTGGGCCTGATCAACCTAATACTATGTATGTGATAGGTAGAATCATGGTTGAGCGACCACGAGGACTCCGAAGTGTTGTCGGAACTTGTGCTGTGAGAGTAGGCTCAAGCCAAGAGTTAGTAGTGAGGAGTTTTGGTCAGCTCAATGAGGTCTTAGGTAGAAGTATTGCTTTGGGTAGCATGGAATTTAAGAGTGATGTGTGGTTCAAGTAATCCTTTGGAATGGATGGAGTCCGAAAGTTAAGGATATCTATTGGACGATTGGTTAAGGTATTGAGGTATGTGTAAAATCACTAGTAGAGCTGGATTGGCCACTAGTATGGATAAGGATTTCAAGTAATCTCATTCCGAGGAAAAGAAAAGTTGTTTGTGGAACGCGTGGCGTAAGGTCCAAAAGTGAGATAAGTATTGGTGCTTCAGTTTCTAAGGTCGCTATGGTATCTTGAATGGATGAGAATACCTTAAGGAATGTTTTCAGAACAATGTCTACTACCTGGCAAAAGTTGAGCATTAAGGAAGCTCGGCTTTGATGGGAACCTAAAGTAGTAGAGAAGTGTGTGGAGGAACACAAGGATGTGTTTACATGCTTTAAGTGAAATAAGTATGTGCCGGACGAAGAGTAGGAGATAAATTGTGTGTCTTCAGATATGAAGAGAGATTAAGTTCGAGATATTAAATCAAGATTTCTGTATTCAGTAAGAGACCAATTTGGAATTTGGAAATGTTAAATTACCCAAGGGACAGTATAAGGTATTGTGTCGGAGAAAGTTTGGACTTTATTTAGTAACGGGAAGTGTAGAAATACGAACCGTAAAAAGTTGTATTAAGAAATAGAGTAAGTATCTTGGAATTTAAGGGAATCTTGGTAAGATGGTTTTATACTTGGACCTAAGAGGATTACCACGGAGAGCAAAGTAAACACGGTGTGGAAAATAGTATCAACGAAATGTATTTTTGGACGAATGTGCAATAGATCTGTTGAGTAGTTGTTGAGGCTTAAGTTAAGGAAGTGAAATCAAGGATGGTTCGCTTGTGAGAACCCTAGTAGTATGATGTGAAATAAGAAACTTACACCTTGGTATTAAGAACAAGTGTAGTAGTAGCACCGTGGTCACAAGTGTACGTGAGGGATTCTTATTCTTGAGACAAGTGTGAAGGGACGTACCTTGTGGAGCAGTGAGTATTGTATTCTAAGAAGTAAGATGCGGTAAATCAACGAAAAGCACATCAGGACTTATTATGGACTAAGTGTAAATCATGGAATGATTTATACCAGAAGGGTTTTGTAGATAGTTGATGAGAATTGTGGGTTGCGAATCTTCCATTAAGTAATTTGGTGTAAGTGGAATATTCCATGGATAGCGAAGGGTAAGAAATCCTGGTTAACGTGTACAAAGTGATTGAAAGGTTCTTCGAGAGGATGCATTACCCTGATTTATTTTCAAGTATGGAGAGGCTTCGGTGATTGTGAATAATCGGAATATTCGGAATCTACCTTTTGTTGGACTAAGAACGTTGTTGTATTAATTCTCTCCAAGGAAATTCAAGTGAGAGAACAAGTTTGTATGTTTGATATGAGATGTCCATCGCTTTTGTGGTATCGTATAATGGTTGTGTGTTGGGTTTTGCTTGTGGATGAATCGAGTATGAATTGTGGCTAAAACTTTATAATGTCGTCATTTTTTACTTTCAGCTAGAGTAGTTGTTTGAGTAGGAAAATGAACTATCCCGCTGAAGTTTTGTAGTGTGACCGCGACAGAATTTGGAATTTACCGTGTCATTTGGTTGGAGTGTGTCGTTGACTTTGTCGGCTTTACCTTGAGGGGATTGTGGTTAGTGAATGATATATAAGTTAAAAAGCCACGAGTTGAGAATGATATTGTGGGTTAGAGCAAGACGGATTGATGGTTTTGAGTAGGGATGGCTTTGAATTAAAAGAAATTGTTTATTTTTAGTTCCTGCTGTAGTGTTAACCGATTAGCACAATGGGGTTAACCGATTTACACGGGCAAGGAGGGTGCTTTGCACTGAATTTTGAGGAGTTAACCGATTGACCTCAGACGGGTAATCGATTAAAATTGTGTGTAAATTGTGAAATCCCTTAGGAACCATCATCTGTGTTTTGTTACCTTATGTTGCTCCGAGTGGAGAGTATTGTGTGAATGGAAAATGGGATGGTAATTAAATGAAAGACGGATTCGTGTTTTGAAATCGGAACTTCGGAAGGGTGTTGCATGATTGACCATTTGTTTAGACGGCAAATGAATTTGACTTTTGGGGAAGTAATCTTGTAAGTTTGTGTTGAGAGTCTTAAGGACAAAGTTAGAGAATACTCCCGAAGTGTTGATCTCGCAAGGAATATTTTGGTGTGTAATTATGGTGCTAGTAGGATATGAGCGGTTGGTCAGAGTTAGTCATTGCTATCTTCTGTGAGTTCATGGTATTGGATTTAGACTCCGTGAGAGTGGTACCAGTTGTGTGCAGTTGTGTTTTACCCAGAGAAGGAAAATTGAGAGTTATATTTCCAAGTACGAGTAAGATATGGACGTTCCGAAGTTAAGCATGTAACTTGAATCGTATAGGAAACAGGACAATTGAGAAGAGTGGATTCAATTGAGAAGCGTGGTATGGACTTCGATGGTGTGTGTATGTGGAGTGTTGTATGTGAATTGGTGAGTAGTATGGAAACTCACAATTGTTCCTTGAATGGTTTAAGTTTTGATAAGTGGTGACTCGCATATGATTGTAGTTCTATGTTGGTGTTACATTATTATTGGTTGAGAACTCGTGTCAACAAGGAACCTTGAGTAAGTGGGAAAACCCGTAGGAAGAATTGACATGGAATGTGGTAACCAGAACCGGAGGTTGTTAAGTAATTTGAGATGTTGTGTGGTTATGGTTGTAGCAGAGTAACTCCTGCACATATCGTCTCGGGAGTGTTGGACGAATGTTGTAATATTGTGTGTTGGCAAACAAATTGTTCTACCATAAGACGTCAGTAAGTTTCTTGTACCGCTGGTTAGTAAGGACCCCAGTGGATAAGTGTGTTCATCCGTGGACTGTTAACTACCTGGTAGTGTCTAAGAATTTGTGGCATCCTGCTGTGAGATTTCGGATTGCACAGTCGGAGGTAATAGATGAGGGAGTTCAGTCAGAATAATAAGAATTTAGAATATTATTGCTTGTAAGTATGGAAATAAGGAAATCTCGGATGTAATGGTTACAATGTTTAGTATCAGACCAGATGGAACTGTTAAAGAAGTCGTTGACTAGTTATGAAGTGGTTCGAATGTTAAAGGATTTATGAAAGGATAGTCGTCGGTAATTGTATTAAAGATAAGGTGTTACGGTTTTGTTTGTGACTCAGTAGAGGAATATGGAATGGTACATTCTTTTCGAAAGTAAGATGTGACCAAGTCTTTTGCATGAAACAACAGATGAATTGAGGAAAATCAAGTTGAAAGTTAAACCGATATTGAACCAAGAGTATGACTAAGGACGTGGAGTTTTTATAATTTGTGAAAATACGAATTTTGGTCTGTGAAGTCAAGTTGGAATTTGAGTACGTCAGAATTTGAACGGAAGTAAAGTTGAGTGTGGAACTAAGACAATGATACAAGTTGTGGTTATTATCAAGTAGAGGAAATTCGGGGGAGAATTTCAATTTAAGGGGGGGAGAGTGTAATACCCCATATTATTTAAGTGCTCAATTGGATATCAGATGAGATCAGATAAGTATCTATGTGCTCTATCATTGGTAAATTGGATTAATGGAATCCTCTAAGTACTTTAAGTATTGACATTTGGGATCAATAGAGCAACTAATGAACTCTGAAGAGATCAATTATTTTATAAAAGAGACAGATTGGTATTTATTAGTTCAAGAGAGCATTTTTTTAGGGTAACTATAATAATTGATCAATTGGGTTGAGACGACAAAATATCAATTGGAGATATTTTACCCTGTTGGATTTATATTATATAATAAGAATTATATATATATATATATATATATATGTGTGTGTGTGTGTGTGTGTGTGTGTGTGTGGGTGTGTGTGTGTGTGTGTGTGTGTGTGGTAAGAGAAAGAGAAAAAGAAGAAATAGAAAGAAGAAGAAAAACAAAGGACGAAAAGGAAGAGAGAAAGTGGAGAAAGATGAAGAAGAGGAACTCATGGATCATCACCATCTTCTTCAAACTCCTCTTCGATTACCAGGTGGGTTCTAGATAGAGACTTTAGTGGTAGTATTCTAGAGTTTTGAGTTAGGTTGGATTTTGGGGAAAATGAGTAATTTTGCAAATCAATGAAATCTAACGGATGAAATGCGGTATAAACTGCGTAGAATACTTGTTGTTATGTTTGGAACATGTTTTGATTGATATAGTCTAGATTGGGTATGTTGGATTGAGTTGAATTGAATGGGTTTGGTTGAAAAACCTAAACTTTTCCTATTTGATAAATGGGTATTAATTTTTTAATTATGTTGGATGGCCTTCTAATTGGGAAAATACCATAGTGTGTTGAATTCTGAGACCGGGACATTTTACGGAATCGAAATCGAAGGTCTGGAAGGCATTTTACGGTTGAAAACTGAGTTTTTAGCAGAATTTGCGCAGTATGCGTCGACTCATGGGATTTTGAGTCGACTCATAGTACCATTGCATCGACGCATGAGTAGACGCGAGCAGACCTGGGCGTTACAGAATTTTTTCCAACATGTCAGATTTTGTTTTCTTCATAACTTTTGAACCGTAAGTCCGTTTTGGTCCCCGTTCGAAGCGTTGGAAAGCTATTTCAATGCTCTTTGTGATGGTAGGTAGAAACATGGTTATATGTCATGGATTGATGAGAAAAATATAGAAATGTAGTATATGTAATTTTGATTCCACCAAAACTCAAGAATCGGGAATCGGATTGATACGAGTCCAAAGCCTTTGGAAAGATAATCCAATAAGGTAGTGAATGGGAATGTTAGACCATGATTTAACCAAGGATGCTTGGTAGAGAATAGGAATGGTTTGTATGACTTAAAATGTGTGTGAACTACTATATGAAAAGTGAACTTTTATGTGATGTGTGATTATATGTGTTTACTTGTAATAATTGTATTATGTCATATCTATCTAATTGTTGTTAAGTATGAATGAGAGAATATGCATGCTTAAAATGAATTAGGTAGAGTGAGGAAACGTTACCCCATAACAACTTGATAGTGGAACCTAGTAATGGCTAGGAAGTGATAGAAACTCTAGATGGCTATGCTCGGTCAATTGATGTAGAAAGGTGAATCCTTGACGAGTAATGGTCTAGAGTAGATAACTTAATGACAACGCTCATGCATACGGGGCCGAGGCGTGTGTATGACAACACTCGTGCGTGAGGGGCCGAGGCGTGTGTCTGATACAATGTTATAGAGAAAAGTGAACACTAGTATGGAACATGTGTATTAACCATTGTGGTTTTGTGGAAAGACAAAAGAGGTCTTAAGGCGAATGTGGCCTTGTGATTGTCAAATACAATCACGTTTGTGTGTGTGATCACGTAATCGTAACCAGTTCTCTGAGTTGCAGTTTCATGAGTCTCGAGCACCTCTGAAACAAGGCATGGTACTTGGCAGGTTTGATTTACGTGTGTAGTACGAATGAAACCTAAGGGTAGAGACTTGTGATGGTTAACAGGCCATGTGAAGTGATGGTTCATGGATAACAGGCCGATGTTCCCGAATCCATTTCGTATGCCAAGTAAATTACAAGGATCCATGACTCGGGTCGACTTCTAGACGTAGAAGAGGACGGGAAAAGGGGACGCCTTGGTACGGTTATCGATTAGTGAGATTCTTGAGTTAACAGGCTCAGGACATATTCCATTCATGGGATTTATGAGTTAACTGACTCATGACATGTTTCCATATAGTGTAAGATTGTGAACTCAAAGTCATTTCCCTTCCCCTTGACTTGAGTTAGGATTGTTAGAACCCTGTAAAGCCGAGAGAATCTATAGGATAGGGAACTCACTGAGATTTGATGTATCTCACCCCACTATAGTTGCTATATTTCAGGTGTGGTTTGCAGGTTTGATTTACAAGTGGAGATATGCTTGGATGTTTCAAGAGAAGCTTGGCTTTAGTATTTTTTCCGCTGTGTATTTGTTGTATACAATGAGTATATTGTATATTGATCTTAGATTTTGTATTTTTTGCTAGTTTCCATGTCTTGTACCATAGATTGTATTATGTATTAGGAATGGTCAAGAATGTGAATTATGCCATTAGGCACTTATGATGGTGTCAGTACCAAATAAAAACACTTGTATGGTATTATTCTAGATAACTATTATACAGGGCGTTACATCGTTTCAATCCTTTTTCTTGTTAAGTACGTAGGTATTTCTTTTACCTGTTTATTTCATGAAGATATGTGATGAACTATATGTGTGAAATTTGTGATGTGTTTACTTCCAAAAATATCAAATGTGACTGTTGTATGCTGCATTTTGTACGTTTATAGTGGCTACTCATAATTGTCTTCATATGTCATCTATATCTTGAACTAACTCATGCATGAATTTTATATGATTGCATGATTCAAGCAAACAAACCATACAAATCTATCTAATGCATGTGTCACTTATCAAGTTAGGGTGCATGAGTCATTGTTGTCTCTACAAGATCAAATTGAGTCATCATTGGTCTCTAAAAGTTTATTGGAGTCAAATTTTTTAAATTTTGTAGGTTTCAGGTCGACACATTCTGGCACAGGTCGACCTATGCAAATTAGATTTTGTATTTGTAAAAAATATTCTAGTACAGGTCGACCTGACCTCGTATAGGTCGGCCTATACAAATAAAATTTAGAAATTTCTTCAAAACTTACAGTATAGGTCGGCACATCCTTCGCACAGGTTGGCCTATGAGAGTAAGTGGATGAATTATTGATCTTTTGACCATAATTTTTCATATTCCTACATTCATGGTTGATTCATAAATTTGTTTCCTTTGCTATTCAAATTTCAGTTAACAAATGTAACTCCATTAGTGTCCTTAACTCTCCATTATTGATGGCCAATTCATGTCATTAAGTCATTCAAATTTCCACCTTCTTGAAACCTTAATTTTTTTGGATTTTCTCATTCTCTATAAATTGTCATCACTTCCTTTCATGTTTCAAACATCACATCACTATCCGATATATCTTAGCTCATCCAAATGGCTCCCAAAAATTGCTAGAAACAGAAGTGACAAGGGAAAAACTACCACATCTTCAACCAATCTAGAAAATGTGGTATCGTTGGTTTCAGACAATTGCGTGGAAGAATTTGAAGACATGTTTTGCACCGCATGGTCATGAAACAACATGTATAGAAGCTTGCGGTGGTCGGATCCCTGGAAATTCCTGCAATGGTTCAAATTGTTGAACACCAACAGATAGGGGTGGAAAAACGGGCCCGGCCCGTTGGGCATGCCCGTTTTACCTGCACTTTAGTGCGGGGTGGGCCAAGGGTTTAGGCCCTCACCCTCTAATGTGTCCGCCCCGCCCCGCCCCGTTTTCTTCGCGGGCTTTTGCGGGCACAGGCATTTACATAAAATTTGCATTTTTAGGCTTAAAAGGTACAGTGCCTGCGGGCTTTCCCCGCCCCGCCCTCACTTTTTTGCGGGGTGGGCCTAGGTTTTAGGCCCGCATCCTCAACTATGACCGCCCCACCCCATTTTTTTGAGGGCATTTGCGGGGCGGGTCTAAATGGGGCGGACATGCCCATTTGCCATCCCTACCAACAGATCAACTATTTTCTGCAATTGTCGCAAAACTGCAACAAAGATCTCGTCCGGGTGTTCTACCTGGACTGCATGATCAGAACGGATCTACTTTCAAATTCACTATTGGAAACAAGGTTTATGAGGTTAATGATGACATTTGGAAAAGGCTATTCGACATCACCATTTGTGATCATGATGCTGAGGATGAACCTAATCCTTTGGTAATAGATGTCCACGTTCATAGGGATTTCGAGTGGAATACTCATCTCAATTAAATGCTCAAAGCTCCGAGGCCAGCTGACTGTCATGAGGGTATAGCCGTCAGCCAACTCAAGATGGTTTCAAGGGTACTATTATGGCTGGTTTCTCATATTTTGCGTCCTAAGAAAGGAGGATACTCAAAAGTGGACAGTGTAGAAATCCATCTTGTGTATATTCTTATGCACAAGATTTGCATCAACTGGCCACACTAATTCGTCTCCAGAATGTTCACAATCAGGGAGTGTAATAAAGGTACATCATTCTGTTACACATCCATGATCTCTAAAATCCTAAACTTCGACATTGGTGTGCCAAACCTGTTGTTCATCTCGTCTGGCGCAATTCAAGAATTCTCCCAACGCACCTTAACAAATATGGGGTACTTCTAGGATGAAGAACGAAAAGCGTATTACCTCAGGATGGGAAAACATGGACGTAAGGTGTTCAATTTTGACGATCCTACAAAATTTATTTACTCCACTACTGAGCAACCTGTTAGAGACGATGCGCCTATGCAAGATGTGGAACATGTAGAAGTTTAGAGGAATAATGATGTTCATGAAGATCAATCCTCCATTACTTCACTTCTTCAAAATCTGATGATCAAGCAAGACCTTAGATGCAAATTTGAAGCTTTTGCATCTTTTGTTATAGAAAAACTGGTCTCATTGAAGGATTAGATGGATACTAACACAACCTCCACTATTGCAAGGGTCAATCATATGATTGCCGCCCAAAATGAAGAAACACATCACTACACATAATTCTATCAGGAAATGTGTGACTTTCTAGACTATCAGTTCAGAAGCGATGGTCAAGGCTGGTTCCGTGGAGTGAGATATGGAGGTTATGGAAGGCAATAATGTGAAGAGATTGGAGTGCTTTTATAGTGTGTGTGTCCTAGTTGTCTTTCTTTCATTCAGTCTTTCGCTTGTTGTCTGCATCCATGTATTTTCATTTAGTTTGTTTTATTGTTTTGCTGCTTTGACTTATGTAATGATTCAATGCTTGTATTTTGATTAATAAATATGAGTATTGTGGTGTGATTTATTAAGCTTGTGTTATTTACATATGTATTATATGTGAGTGCATATCTTATTCTTTGCAATTGCCTCTGTGTAGTATATGTTATACGTGAACTGTGCATCTACCTGATGTTTCTAACAGATTGCTTTTCTCTTTTTGATGTTATAATAGGGGTAGAAGATAGTGAAGAGGATAATGCATAAATTTAGGGGGAGCTATTCAGTGTACCGGAGAAAAACACAACGACTTTCACTTATTGCCATCATAAAAAAGGGGGAGTATGTGAGTGTTATCTATAAATTCAACCAGGTTTTGAATGATGTCAAAAATAGTAGCATAACATAGCGTTTTTGTATATTGGGCAGTATCAACCTAAGTTTATATGTGAATTTGTCATTTTAGCCTTAGGATGCATACAAAGAGTCTTTGAACAAGTTTGAAAGGTCTTAGACATGTCATTCACGCCAAAAACCAAGTTAATGTGTCAACAAAACTGCACAGGCCGACCTATACGTGTTCAGGCCGACCTGTAGAAGCTTTTGCTTAAGTACAGGCCAACACATACGACTACAGGCCGTCTCCCACACTCCAAGAATGAAACATGTGGATTCTGTCCATAGGTCGCCTCCTTCAGGCCGACTTGAAGACCTTGACATGCCGACCTATTTCTTTCATAAGCCGACCTATAGCCTTCCCAAACTTAAAATTCCACTTTGCATCTTACTTTTCTTGCATTCTTTTTGCCTATTTTCACATACACATATATATACTCATACATACACTATTTATCTAGCAAGGTATTAGTGAATTACCTATACAAAACTAGATTACAAAGCATTCCCATCATCTTCAACCTCTCTTCTATGCATACACATAATTAAACGACACATAATCATTTTTCGATTGGGTGGCCATATAGAATAGGGTTGATAAAGTCCAATTAGGTTTGGTGTAACCGAGAATATTGGGTTGGGATCTTTGTGTGTTTAAAATAAGAAAACCAAGGTGGGGTTTTCCTTCAAGATCGGTGTGATTTGAATGTTTTGGACAAGATCACGTCAACACGGATTCAACCAAGTGAAGGCCTTAGGACAAGGTGGTTTCCTTGCAAGGGAGTAGCGCGAGACGATGAATCGTGTTTGGGAATCTTGGGTTCAAAAAGTGCGTGCTTGGGATAATCGGAGGATCATAGCCGTATTGTTTGTGACTTGATCAAGCTTTGGTCAAGGGTTTGGAGGTGGTTGATTCAATTACAAACAATATGGTTTGTGGGGTTAGAATTCTTCACCTCTTGTATAAACAATTTTTCAAAGATAAGATTAATTGCAAGTATCTCAATTCGATTTCAGATTGAGGGAAGACGTACCCATAGCGAGGCCGATTGGGGAACTTCCTAAACAAATATTTTTGTCTTTTTATCGCTTTAATTTTATTTAATTGTTGTTCTTGCAAATTATCAATTTCGTTGTTGTTTCGATTAATTTAATTGAAAATTGTTTTCAACTTTCTTTTAAATTTTTTTTGTTGATATAATCACAATCCTTTGATTGTGATTGGCTTTTTACATCAACAAAATAAAATTGAATTTCCAAACGTGATCAATTGCACACAAAGTGTTCGATAAATTGTTTGTGAGTATTTGTATCGCTTTGTGTTCATTGGAAATAAGCATTATGAATAGCTTTTCATTTGATTGATAAGTGACTTTATCATTGTTGAACGATTTGCGTTCATTATCATTTCATAAGGTTTATGTTGCGTATATAGCTTTTCGATAGTAGATTCAGTTAGACAATTCGATTCAGGTTGTTTTTCCGTTGTGCCATACTTTTTGAAAACAAAATTTTTCCAAGAGTTTTTGGTTTTAAATTTGTGATCTATTCACCCCCTCTAGATCGAAGCATATCGTCTAACATTATGTTAATTGTTTTCTTCAAATGATAAAGAGTGTAGAAGGAAAATGGGGTCGCAAACATTGTTTTTATTAGGGTATTTGACAAGATTGCGAGTCTTGCTCCTACATATCCTCGGGTACAATGAGGAACTCAAAGCTGCGTAGTTCGAGGTAGAAAACTATTTGTTGGTTGATTGCTTTTAAAGAGTGCCACTTTATACATTTTGAGTGATTAAACCTTTTCTTGTTCCTCACTCTTGGAGACTGAAGCCTTTGTTTGTTTCACGTTAAAAATGGATAAAGCAAACTTATTTATGAAAAGTAATCTTTGATCAATAGGTTTGTTTTATTGAACAAGTGTTTAGATCGCATTATAACGTTTAAACGTTGGCTTACATGCTCACAGAGGAGACTTAAGCGCTAGTTTGTATACGTGTTAGAATGGACTAGGCAGCATCCTTTTGAAAAAGTTTTTCGGACGCACAAGGGCGAGAAAATGAATTTGATGTGTTGAGTATTTTTGAGGAAAATGACGAATGTTTGGTGAGGATGATATGTGAGCCTCAGGACCAATTACCCGGGGTTCACTGGAATGCTAGACTCCAATGAACCTTTTTCATTCAATATTTATGAAATTGGTTTGGATGACAATGAGCATTCAATAAAAACAAAACTTGCGCCTCAAAACTGATTGTTCAAAGGTTCTATTGGAATGCTAGACTCCAACGTTCCCTCTTTTTGCCCAAATTGATATAAGTGTTTTAGAAAACGAAAGAAATAATAAAGGGTTAGCCCAAGACGTGTACCTCGGGACCGATCATTCGAGAATTCAAGGAATGTGAGACTCCAAGGATCCTATTTCTTTCGTATTTGTTTAGAAAAAGATTTTAATGCCATGCTTAAACGGGAAAAGGTTTGAATCACATTGATATGAAATTAATCGGTTTGAGAAGGATCACTTGGCCTTGGACCAAGTTTTTTTAATTTTAAAAATGGGTTGTTTTGAGAAAATTGCTCGACGTTGGATCAAGTACTATTTTTTGTTCCTTTTCTAAAATGGTTAATTTTAAGTTATTCTTCATTAATAATTAGCTAAGGCGAGGAACAAAATAAAGGAAAGCGATAAAAAATAATATACACGTCATGGGAATGAGGGTACGTTTTATCGAATGGGGACAATGTGAAATAAAAGGAAAGAAATAGGAATAAAAAAAATAAATTCACACAATTAAGTAGAAAATCTAAATATGAGCAAAAGAAAACATAACCTCAAAATAAATCAATAATATAAAAACATAGTAGGGTTAATTAACATTAATTAAGTGATGTTAATTAATTAAACTAATTAATTCCAATTAACAAGACTAATTATAAAAAAAATAATAAAAACCAAACAAACAAAGAACTAGAAAAGCTAAATGGGCTAGAGAATGAAGAAAAGAAAAATCCCAATTTGGGGTGCTATAAACATCTGACCAAGGGAGGCGTAGAAACGAACTTAGGCGCTGGCCCAAACATGGAAAAGCCCAAGGAAAAAGTTAAAAACTAACTCAAAACTGGCCATCTGATGAGAAGACTAGGGGCGGTCAACATCATCAAACAACACACACATAAGGGTGCGTGAGAGGCTCCATGGGTAGGAAAGCGTGGGATCTAAGGGCATGTGACAACTTGCATGCAAGACAAGTGGCACAGGAAGGCCACTTGTCACAACTTAATGAAACGGTAACAAAAGAGAGAAAGGGGTAACTAGGTCCACATGTCATCTCTTCCACTCTCTCTCTCTCTATGTTCTATCTCTCTCCTATCCTTTCTCCTAGTTCTACAACTAAAAGGAATTAAGGTCGCCCACCTCACCAGAGATAAAGGTGTTAGGCGGCCGCCCACGATGGCGTCGCCCTTCTTCTCCGGCCATAAACCAAATTGAAACCCTTTCCCATCTATACAAAATCTTCTGAGTTTGAATCTAAACTCAAAATTCCCTAAATCCCTCTCTATCGACCAGATCGGAGCCAATCAAAACCAAACCCTAACCTTTCAAATCTAAACCTAAGTCACAAATCCCACCATAACAAACAATAACCACAATAGCAAACGATAATGAAGCACAAACGAACCCGAAATAGGAAAATCCTAAGTTTTTTAAATAAAAAATATATGTCTATGATTCACTACAACAATCAATAATATTAGGGTTTCTGATAAACACAGCAAGGCGAGTAAGACGGTGACAAGCAATTAGGGAAAAAAGGAAGTGCATACAAGATTGGAGCTAGTCCGATGAGGTCAATTCCGACGAGGTAACAAGCTAAGCTTACTTTGTTCTACTTAGTTCTATGCTTTCTAGTTCCACTTCTTCTCCTTCTCTTTTATTTTTGAATTTTATATTGTATGATGTTGTATGTGTTGTGGTTGTTGAGCACGGTGAGGCTGAGATTTTTAGCTTTTCTCACTCAGAATTTCAACATGAAATTCAGAGTAGAATTAGTGTTCTTCTTGAGCTCTTAGTGTAAGTATGAGGGAAGGTAGGTCTAGTAACTCAACAAAAATAGTGTAGCTCTAAGCTGACGTAGAGTAATTTAATATTTGGAATTACTCTATAAGCCAACCGATCAATTTGAAATAATTTCTACAGAGTGACTCTAATGAAAAAAAATTATCCTTGAATGAAATAATAACATGGTTTATATAGGGTAGATTGGCACGTATGAAATTGTGAGTGTGTATGATGATATCAATCCAAATTCTGTTAGAGGCTTGAATTGTGTGAATTTGGAATTTTCTTAGGTGAGTTTGTTATGGTTAATGCGTGTGAAAAAATGTTGTGGCCCCTCTCTTAATGTATGATTATAAATATGTGTGTATGTATGCTCTTATGACTTTTCTTCTTGAATTTTAGACTTATGTATGTGGTATCTATGTATGCTACTCAAGTGTGATTGAATGATCATGCTTATGGAAGGATCCACACGTGTTTATGTTGCATGCTCTGAACTTGTTTCTAACTCGCTTTATTTTATTCTAAATGATGTATGTGTATCTTGTATATTGATATATGATGCTCATTGGTTTGTAAATGAAATGCATGCCACTAAGATTAGATGAAATACCAGGATCCCTGATGAATGCCTATGAATGATGAGATGCATGATCAAATGGAATGATCACGTTGTGCTGATGCTGATGAAACATTTAGGGTGAAATTTAGGGTATGAAATCAAACATAATGTATAGAAACACCTCAATATAACACATAAATAAAATTCATTTTTTATAAACAAAATGCATTAAAGGAATACGAGAAGTATCAAACCCTTAATACAAACAATTGAACCAACTACAATAAAAACCCAACAAAACAAAACAAAATCTAGGAATTAAGCTGACAACTAAAAAAGACATAATTCCGGATTTGACTCCCACTCCTCCCACTTCAAGTTTACATGACTCTTCATCTTGACATGGAACAGATCCCATGAAAGCATCTTAATGCTTCTCATATTATCCAAATTAGCAAGAATGCCTCAATTGAAGATGATATTATTTTGACACAACCAAATAATCCAGCACATGCCAGACCAGAATAAACATTGCAACTTTGCTTTAAATTTCCTTCTAAGTAAAGTACATCTCTGAAGAAAATGGAGAGAGGGAGAGAGAGGGAGAGAGAGAGAGAGAGAGAGAGAGAAAAGTTGTTTTGTTCACTTCTTGAATTCAAAGTTGTTAGTTCTTTAATTTTTAGGGTTGGCATTAATTTTGTAAAACAAATAATAGCAGCAATATGTTAGATAGGATATTTTATCTTGCTAAAGAAGAACAGGTTGAGCAAGAAGTCCTATTGTGCATAGGAACATGTTGAGTTGAAGTGGTTTCAACATCTGGAACAACATGCCGTATTAAGATGTCCCATGTAGGTCCATTCGACATCGCGCCAGAACTGAAGTGAATTAAAGATTCTGTTATAACAGATGCAGAATATTCAGGGAATAATATGCAAATTCTATGTGTCGCTGAATTAAAAGGTCTGAAGATTCAAATTTGAAATTGAGAATAATATTGGAAAATATACACTTTCTAAATATGGAGATATTTTAGGAAGTTAAAGATTGAAGTCCTATTATGTAGCAGAAGTTTCTGCTGATTGTAGCAGCTTATTTGCTGCGTTTTTGAAGGCCCAAATCCAGTTGGGAATAGGTTATATATAGATGCATTGTAACCTAGAATGGTAACTCAACCAAAGATGTAAAAGTTCTGCTATTAGGGTTGGTTCCTGTACCACTCGACATGTGAGTTGGACAGTTTGTTAGTGTGATCCTCGAAGCTGTTAAGTAAGAGGAGTATTGTTCTTGGAGGAAACTTTTAAGTAACTCTAAGTTGTGTCTTGGAAGTGTGTCTTCCTTGTTGAATTGTTGTATAGGTAAAGAGCCGTTGATGCAGTGGCGGAGTGTTGACTGCTAGACATCATTGCGATGATTGAGAGTGAGAAGTGTTTCTCATATCTAGAGAGGATCTAGGTAGAAGGGTCATTGGGTAGTGATTAAGTGATAAGCTGTAAACGGGGAGTTTAGCTTTGAATTGATACTGCTGATAGTGGACTTCATCCCTGGCTTGGTAGCCCCCAGAGTAGGTGTGTTAGACCGAACTGGGTTAACAATTCTGGTGTGTTCTTATGTTTTTTTTGTACTGGTTTTATTTGTTTATACCTTGCCATGCTGTTTTGTTCAGATCAGATGTCTAGACATTCTATAGGACATCTGTAGTCTGATATACCAGAATTTCAAAAGTCAAGCACAAAATGCCTTCCAAAACCAACTTCTAACAAGACATCTAATGATTAAATGTAACTCATCTTCATCCTCAGACCAGCATAATAGAAAGATTAAATTACGCCTTCCTTCTAGGATACCTCTAATAGCCAGTTGATTTTTGATTGGTAATATGTTAAGTAAAAGCTTCCAAATGAAACCCTAAACTTTGCTTGATATTAAATATTTCCAAACCTTATCAAGGCTTCTTAAAGTCTCGTTCTGCAACTGAAAATCATCCCTGCACAAATCAGACAACACAAAGTAACCTCTCCTAACTAAAATTCCATTGAAATCTTCCCCCCAAACATACAAATCTTCATTCTCCGCTTGTGGTTCAACCTGTGAAATGATCTCCAACAAGCAACCCAATTGACTTTCCTCTTCAACACTCGCAATAACTTCCTTTGTAGTTTGAACAGACAAGCTCCACCCATAATGTGTCCAACAACCCATCTCAACAACTGTAGCCAACTGACTAGCACCCAACCGAAACAGACTTATAAATTGCACATGCAACGTCTGAGCTCCCAATCATCTACCATTCCAAAACTAATTCCTTTGCCGTTCCCTAATTTGCAATTAATATAGGAGACTATCTAATCTAATTAGTGAGAAAGCATATATCACGCCACCAGATCGAGTCAGACTTGGAATAAGGGAGTAAATAAAAATTGATGTTTAGCCTTCAAATCACTGTATCTGAAAGATAAAAGATCAAACCAAATAGGATTTTTTCCCCTTCAATATACGCCAATGCCATTTACTCAAAAACGCTATATTAAACCTTTCGCAATGTTTAAAACTTAGTCCACAATCATTCTTTGATCTAGAAATAATTGACCAATGAATCCAGCTAATTTTCTGATTCTCCTTTATCAATCCCAATTAGAGATCTCAATGGATATTCATGGGGGCGGATAATATGATATATGTATCTACCCCATTGGATAAATATGATTTTCGTATATGCCTCATATTTGTACGAGTATCCGTTAAGCGAGTAATCCACAAGTTTTAAAATACTCACAAATATTTATAGATATTCATGGATAACATTTTTTTTTAAATAATATTTTTCAGCTTCATTAAAAGACACAAAAAGTTATTATCACATAATATCATACAATTTTCTCTTAATTTAACAATAAACTTTCATCACATTAATTTCCTTCTTTTTCACCAAAATATAATAACATCCAAACATAATATCCATACATTTTATTTTTAACCAAAACAAACTAAGGATATTGTGATTGTGAGTTATGGTGGAAGAGCGGGCGATAGAGGAGTAGGAAGGGTGGCACTGATTGGACGGAGGAAGGACGATACTAGTTGGTTGAACGGTGGAATTGTTGAAGTAAGGTCTGGAGTATAGAAGAAGCTTAAATATGAAATTGCAAAATAAGATTTGTATGAAATGTGAAAGGTTTTTTTATAAAAAAAACCTTCATACAAAAAAAGAACTATGAGGAAACTAATTTGTTTAAAAGACGAAAGGAAAGAGTATAATTTATTAATGGATACTAATATCTGCAGGTATGGGTATCATTAAATCTGCATTCGTATCCATTAAAAAATAAATATTAAATATTTATTTATTTTATCCACAAATATCTATTAAAAATATCTGCCTCATATCTGCAAATAAGGATTGTTTTTCATCCTTACTTCCCATAAAAAAAAAAACTTTGAAAGAAAACATAAATTTATTAAATATTTATATCAATAAATGTTATTTTTCATGAATTAAACATTCTTCTTACAACAAATAATGATTGCCCATACAATGAATATGTTCCTACTGTTTCTTCTCATTTTATATTTTTGTTTAATAATCTGATTTTTTTTTATAAAAAAAATAACTATATTTCCTTACTTAAATTTCAAAATAACCATCTTTTCTAATTATATATTAAATTGGCCATGTTAAAAAAAAAACGCAACAAAAGGCATGTATCAGACCAATTATCACATGCTCTTCGAATTGTATTTAGGTGTTAGGCCATTTTGATGCATGCATATAGCAAATAAAATAAAAATAAATACACATTTCCGCTAGTGCATCCATATAGGAAATGCATATAGGCAACAATGAAACTCT
The DNA here is from genome assembly GCA_022829125.1 of Lathyrus tuberosus. Classification (NCBI taxonomy): domain Eukaryota; kingdom Viridiplantae; phylum Streptophyta; class Magnoliopsida; order Fabales; family Fabaceae; genus Lathyrus; species Lathyrus tuberosus. The sequence goes on along the minus strand of JALAZF010000044.1, from coordinate 8,509,948 downwards.
CGCATGCATATAGATACCAATTAATCTGACGCATGGTCTTTGCTATAATTTTTTTATTTGAAACATGTATAATTTGATATATAGTTATTAGGAATGTGCAAAATATCCGTGTGTAAGACTTAAATCCATAATTAAATTTAAATTTATTTAAAATATTTGGATATAATTAAATGATTATCAACCGGTTTAGTTATTAATAGTTGGTTATTCAACCATATTTTATTTTTGAATTCAGTTATAATCCGATTATTATTTAAAATCTAAATATTTTAATTTAATTATAACTGTTTTTTATTTGTGAATAAAAATTAAAAAAAAAAAAATTGGTTACTCCTAAATGAGTAATTATCTAGTCAGAGTGTCATTGAGATTTTAAATGATAAGTTAAATTCTTTAAGTTAATCTATATGTAATATCAATAGAGTGAATCAGTTTCTAAAACAACTTATCTCACAGTGTCCGTGATATATATATATATATATATATATATATATATATATATATATATATATATAACTTAAGGGTACGAACATGTTGATATTAGAAATTTTTTTGCAACCCGTTGTTTATGGAAGAAACCAATGGATGAAAATAATCAACGGTGGAAAATAATAGCTAGAAATTGTTGTTAAATCGTCTATGGATGTATGATTTTGAAAATTTTAAAAAACTCTATTAGACAATTTGGAAAGTAGTCTGTTGGAATAATATAAGTAAGTGTGAGTAAGTGGAGAAATAGTCCTATATTAGATAGGAATGTGGTGACTTGAGCATTTATAAATGGGAGAACCAACTCACCTATCACCTTAAGATTTTAGGTGGACAAGTGGTGTGTCTCTCACAAAGGTGCCTAGTCCTACACTATGTATCAATGTTCCGTTGAAATCGAAACGCCCAAGGAAGAGGTGTATTCGAAATACCTAATAAGAGATGTCTTGGAAAAAAAAAAGATGTCAATGGCGGTACAAGTCGGTACAAGTTCACACTTGATGAGGAGTGTTGAAATAATATAAAAAAGTGTGACTTGAGCATTTATAAGTAGGAGAACCCACTCACTTATTACCTTTTAGGTAAACAAATGGTGTGTCTTCTCCAAAATTATGTAATTCTTTTTTTATTTATTTATTAAAAAGCTACATCACACATAACAACAATATCAGGGTTACTTAATTTAATAGAAAAAACAAAAACATGATAGATGTATAATTCTCGTTTACCGTTATATTTTTGTTTAATTTGTTTGTATGAATTAAATTTATCAAATTTTATTTATACCTTTTATAGAATTAAATTTAAATTTTCAAAGCTAGAGTGAAGCATCTTAAGCTGATTGGTCTCGGAGAACCAAACTAATTTTAACTGAGCAAGTTTAGAAAAATTAATTTAAAAAAAAAATTGATTAAAAAAAATTTAAATTCGTTTAAAAATAACATAATATAAAATAAAAAAATAATATATTTTTATTCAAATTTATAAAAAATTCATTTAAAAATAATTTTTATAAAAAATTCATTTATAACCGAATTTTTAAAAGAAAACCGGTTATATAACCATAACCAAATTCATAACCGATTTTATAACCAAATTTGATTGAAATGTGGTTATGGTTATGGATTCAAACCATTTAAATAATTTAAAAATGATTATAATTTGATTTTTAAAAATAATCAACCATTCACACTCATGATAATTAAAAAAATCTAACAATTCAACCATAATTCTTATTAGAAAACATGAAATATTTTTCATATATACCATCAGTTTTCTGTTTCTCCCAATCATTCTACAGATATTACTCATGATTCTAATCACGATAATTTCAATTCCAATACTCCACAATTTAGAAGGCCTAACATATCTAAACATCCTCTTGCATATTTGAAGGACTTCAAATGTAACACAACTATCCATCCATTGGTTTAAATGAACCTTTATATTTTGCTTTTCCGTCTTTTAGCACTTGAGAGTCACTCATTAAAAATTGATGTAACACATCAAAGTACTATAATAAAGTCCACCAAATATTCTCTGAAGTACCCTTCCCCCAACCCTCTTTAGTTTTTGTTAGAATTTCTAATTAACTCTTCTCATAAAACATCTTAGTACATGGTCCTGTTATGGGAATTGCTACCTTAAAATTCAAGGCATGGCTAAAAAAAGGATGTTTGATAGTACATTAAGTTAGTTCCCAAATGTCAAAAGTCAAGACAATTTATGTTTGTGTTAGGTGAAATCCGTCCTATTAACTTGTAGCCATATCCATAGCCACTCTTTGTATGGTACTCTTTTCATGCCTTTAACTTGTTTGGCTTTAACTTTGTACTTATATTAAAGCTTATAAATGCAAATGCATGGGCAAGTTCACTCATGCACGTTTATCATATGGAAGAATTTTTTTCCCTTTAGAGAGTGTGACACATGTCAAACTAAATCCTTGTACTCCAGCCAAAGAGTCACAAAATTTTGGTTATCAAAATAAAATTAGGGTTTTCAAAGTTAGGTATAAGATACACAACCAAATGATAGTTTGTGGTGACGGTGTTATTTCGACACTGTCACAATTCTTATTAGAATATATTGTTTTATCCATCTATCAATCACGCCCTTTGGTATATATAATCTCATTCTAGCACCTCTTCGGGCTTGAATGTTTGTGAAATTAACTTGATTTATCTTTCTTACTACATTCAATTATCCGTTGATTCTCAAAATGACTTTACAGTTGAATATACCAACGTAGGGTTGTCCGTCGTCATACTCTAGTTATCATTTATGTCTAATAGTAGAGATAAATTTTTCAAGCCGAAGAAAACTTCATTGAACGCTATAACTCTCTCAAGAGAATTTAATATTTGTTGGGTGCTTAGGGTTGAGTTCGAACTTATAATATCTGTTGAGATCTCTTTATATTTCATCCAAGTGTTCTTTGGTAATCAGCAATTCTATTTAATAAAAACATATTTTCAACGATAAAATCAATTTTATCTACTTAGAAAGTGGATCTAAACTAAGGTTTTGAAATAAACGTAATGTCATATGTTTTAGAAAGAGATAATAAAGTATACACTACTACTATAGGATATATATATTGTACTAAAGTTAACAATTTGTCTTTTTTGTATATGAACCGTTAATGCCTACAAACAAAAGTTGAAACCATTTTTCCATGTCTATTTTTGGTTAAGGGCTATATACAGTTTGGTAAATAGGGGCAACCCCTACTTTTGAATGCCCATATGCTATCTTTAGACTATAAGACCAAGGAATCTAACCTTTTAATAATGAAAAAAAAATGATGTATGCCAAACACACACCCCACATGTCATAAGGTATGTTATAAAGTTTGGTTCATTCATTTTTCATATTTATGTTCAAATCAAAGGCAAGGTTGAGTAAACAAAGGGTAGTGAATTGTGTGGCAAAGTAGTAAAGTAGTAATTGAAAGGTTGAAAAGCCTAGAAATATATATGATACAACTTGCTCTCTAAGATAAAACTATCTATCACATTTCTTTAAGGATAAGAAACTAATTTACTATGTAATGGTTTGTATTAATCAATTTTAAAAACTACGAAATAAAAGTTACATTTAAATTCCACGGTTTGGTTTATAAGATTAATCTTAAATTGTAATCTATCAAATATTTGACCTAAACACGGTTGTTCAATAATATTTAAAATTGGTCAATTAAACAACCTGTACAAATATACATTACACATATCAGTAAACTATTAATCATATTAAACGAATGGTTGATATTGTAAGATTATTGAACTAGTTTGTGTTTTTTTAGTGTGAAAGCACATATTCTACTAAATAAACTCAAGCTATTCACCACTTAAATGCACTTTAGTTTTTCTAACAGATTCATAGTATTATAAAACACCATGCTTATGTGGTTTCAAATATGGACAAACTAAGAACAACTTGAAAGAATCTTACTGTTAAATGACAGGTTATTATGTATGTAATATACATGACAAAACTTAGGAAAAAATCACAATTCACCAAGGGTAATGTTTTTTAATGGGAGTTAGGGGGACAAAAGAAAGTGACAATCTCGTATGGATATGTTCTTCTTGTGCAACAATTGACATCAATGATCTCAATTGAACTCAAATTCATGGCAACAATTATTGCAAGATTAAAAATACTGTGGTGATGAACTAATGATGTTGTAACCATCAAATTGATTGGTACTTTTTTTTGGAATGGAATGGAATAGTTTTTGAATTGGAAAACAATATTGCATATATTTAGGAGAAGTGACTATGACTTGTCTCAAATGTTTTAACTATGTAGGAAGTGAAAACATATCAAAATGTCACAAATAGAGACTGGCCTCTCATATTATGAGATAAAGGATATTTCAAAAATCAAATAAATAAAACTTTGGGATAAAGATTAATAAAAGTTATATCTTTGGCTTAATAATTATAATTTTTATAATAAAAAAAATTAGATGAATTAGATTTCAAGGCTTAAAGTTCGATTATATATACACTTATAAATTATTTATCAAAGAGATCTTCACATCGATATCGATAATTAAATCTTCAATGTTGTAGAATATGAATCAACTTCTTATTAATTGAATCAATTTTCGATTGATAATTGAATAGACATTTGAGTGGATCTAGAATTTAGATTTGAACAAAGAAAAACAAAATTGATTAAGAACGTAGTAAATTTTAACTTAAATACACATAAAAAAGAATTTTGAATCTCCTACATTCATAAAATCATACGTTACTTTGTAGTCGATATATTTTAAGGTTTATTTATATCATTTTTTCCATTAGTTTTATCTTTCTCCAAATTATTTTCTTATTTATCCTAAATGCAGAATCTTGTAGTCATATGTAAATGATATACGACTCTGACTACAGAAAATCCAGATCCATCCTGAAGAATTAAGGAAGAGTTGCACCTACACTATACTCCCCCACTAAAAAAAATCAACTTTTTTTGCAATTCCCACTACAACTAAAAAAAATTAGATCATAAAGGTAACAAACACAGTCATGGTTTCTAAATTAAAAAGTCCAAAAGCTCCAAAAATAGGAAGTGCTTTTTTTTTCTCACAAAACATGGACCCTTATTAATATTAAACATTTTTCTTTCTTAAAGGGACCCAACCAAGGGAACAAAAAACTAAAGAAGCTTGAATTGCCACGTGGCCACCTAAGATTACTCCTATTCATCAATGCAGCTGAAAATTTCTAACATTATAAATACAACAAAATTGTAACTCACATTACACATTATCCACAATATTACAAAGTAACAATAAACTCATTAGAAGAAAAAAAAATCACACATGGCTGAATTTACAGAAAATTTTCAAAATATTATTAGACCCTCTTTCCCTTTTCTTGATTCTGATCAAAGCATGGAACTTTTGAATCAGTTCATGGAGAATTCTAACATGAGCATGATGCAGAATTTGATGCCTTTTTCTTGTGACAACATCTTGGAACATCATCAACAACATCATCAACAAGAACAAGAACAAGAACATGTGTTTCCGAGAAACTTGGAAGAGAATTTTAATGGTCTTGTTCATCATCATCATGTTAATAATCACAACAATGCAGTTCAAGTTTCACTTCAAAATTTTCAAGAAGAAAATAAAGTTAGTGATGGTAAAAAGAGGAAGATGATGGATTTTCAAGAGACTAGTTCTGCAAATTCAACTCCTGCAGTTTCTGAAAGTGGAAGCAAAACCAAACTTGTAATTATTTTCTACTATATTTTTTTTCTTCATTTTATTCTTCATGTTTTATGATGAAAAATCATTAACTTTTTTTAATGTTTTTCTTTGATTAATTTTAGAGTGGTGGAAGAGGAAAAAAAATGAAAAGCTATGAAACAGAAGAAGAAAAAGCAAAGGAAGTTGTTCATGTTAGAGCAAGAAGAGGTCAAGCTACTGATAGTCACAGTTTAGCAGAAAGGGTATAATTTAATTAATTCAGCTTAATCAATTAAGTGCTTATTTCATAAGCACATATATAATAAGTTTTTATTATTCAGGTTAGAAGAGGGAAAATCAATGAGAAATTGAGATGCTTGCAGAATATTGTTCCAGGATGCTACAAGGTTAATAATTTAAGTTCCTTTAAAATTTTCCAATTTTTGTCTAACTTTATATTAGTTAAAATCTTATTTTATTTTTTTCTAAAAACTAATAATTTTTTTCTTACTTTTATCAATTAATATTGCAGACTATGGGAATGGCAGTAATGTTGGATGAAATCATAAACTATGTTCAGTCATTGCAGCATCAAGTAGAGGTAATTAAGAAGTCATAAAAAATTATACAAAAAAGAAGGACAATATCATATTCATTTAATTCTAGGAAAAGATACTTTTAACATAATTTTAATTAATTAATATTAATTTATTTTTTTGCAGTTTCTTTCATTGAAGCTTACTGCAGCTAGTACTTATTATGACTTCAATTCAGAGGCAGATGATTTAGAAACAATGCAGGTATAATCTTTTTCTAAAAGTTTCATGGTCCTATTCATATATATATATATATATATATATATATATATATATATATATATATATTGATACATTGCATATATTCATATTCATATGCATATAATATGCTAATTTTGTATGGTTGTTAGGGTGCAAGAAAACCTTTCAAACTGATGTGATGGATAAAATAAAATTTATTAGAGTTGGTGATTTTTTTTAAAGAAAAAAATTTTATTTATAAAAAAAATATTATTAATTAAAGTGACATTAATGTTCATTTTATATAATTTATTGATTTGATATGATTTGTGGCAGAGAGCAAGAGCATCTGAGGCAAAGGAATTAGCAATGTATAAGAGAGAAGGATATGGTGGAATTTCATGCTTTCAACCAACTTGGCCACTTTGAATTTAATTTTGGATGATTTAACTTTTCAACAGTTATTATATATACAAGAAATGAAAGAAAGTTTGATTTGTTTTCAACAGCTATATAAGCACACAAGTGGATGATATTCTTGTTTCAAAAGATGTGTAAAAATCAAATGGAAAGTTAATAATAGCTAGCTACATATTATATATTTTTTGTGGATCTTGATTGGAATTGTTTTTTCACTTGCAAATTTTACTTTTTTTAGTTGTAAACAAAATGAAAATAACTATATAAATTTTAACAACAATTATATAGTTCTGATTTAAGTCTGAATAAAAATATTCGATAGATTATTTTTTTAGTCAAAAAAGAGTATGTATGTGTCTAAAAATTCTCCTTAAAAAATTTAACATTGTTCCATGTTCAGTAAATGAATAAATTTTGAAATTGAAAAATAATAGATTTTTAAATTAAAAATAAATAATATAAATAGGTTTTATAAGATTTGGATAGTTGTCTAGTTGAATAAAACATAATTGAACTTGATGCAATGTACTCCAATTGAAGGACCACTTTTCCATCCCATCAATTTTGAGGGAATCAAAATACAACAAATCTTTTCTCCACACATCAATACAATAACCTAATTTTGAAATGATAATTAATTTTATGTCATTTTACTCCATTCCATTGAAAATTAAAAACCATAAAATAAATGAAAAATAATATTTTAATCAATACAATATATAAACTATAAGCTATTTTTATATTTCTTAATAAAAATTTCTCATTTTACGATCTAAATTCTATTCAACTAAATTTTAATCGTTAAATCAAATTACAATTTAGATTAAATCTTTAAAATTTAACTTGATTGACTAGACCAAAGTAGAAGATTAATTAAATGAATATTTTTCTAAAATCAAAAAGTTATTTGATGAATAATTTTTAGGGTTAATGAAATTTTTGGTCCTCATAAATATCTTAATTTTATTTTTAGTTCCTCCAAAAAATTTCTTTAAAGAATGGTTCTCATAAAATTTTTAATTTTAACTTTTGGTTTTTCCTGCTAATTAGCGACGGTTTTTATAATTTAGAGACAGAATTAGCGACGATTTTAGCCGGTTTTAGCGACGGTTTTTTATTTATCGACGGTTTTAGCGACGATTTTGACAGGAGGGACCAAAAGTTAAAATTAAAAATTTTATGAGGACATTTCTTTGAAGGAAATTTTTGAAAGGACTACATATGAAATATGAAATATTTAGGAGGACAAAAAACTTTATTACCCCTAATTTTTATATATTTTTAATTCAAATCAGTTGATACTGCAAAAACATTTGATCGTAAAAATGCAAATTTGAATTTACATCATTTCACTTACTATTTTTAAAAGCTTGAATTTTATTGATTAAGTTATTCAATAATATAATAATACCAATAATAATTGCATATAACTAACTAATTCCTAATTCTTGCTAGATTTTTGTTCTTGGCAAAGTTTAGTTAAAAAAAAGGTGTGAAAAATTATTCACGTGATAGTGTTAATTTTCTTTTCTTCTTTTTTGTCCAGACAGAATAGTTTCCATAATGGATGAAATAGGATGCCCATGTTTTGTAGGACCTACGACAACACAAATTTTATCGACATGATTTTTTCTTTTGAGTAGAATGAAAATAATTGATTAAAGAATGATTTTATTTTTTACCTTACAAAGTATTCCTAGACTTATTAGGTGTATGAATAATCCCTTTTTGACATTGTGATAACGTGACCCTACCTACAAAGTGTCATTAATCAAATTCCTATCACTATACTTAGTGGCCAACTCATCTTGATTAGCTTCTTTTTTGGGGAGTGTTTCCCCAAAGCTTGGAGTTTTTTAATTTAATTTAATTTTTATTAAATATTGAAAGAGTGGATAAAAATGTAAATTGTAAATAAATAACATAATATTAAAAGTCATGTATATGTATATAATAGGTTTAATATTCTTTTTATTTTGTAGTTTAATATTAGAACTTATTTTGGTTCTTTAATTAAAAAAATAGTCATATTGATCTCTTAATTCTTCAAAACGTATTTCTAAATTTTCTATTGCTAATTAGACAAGAAAAACATGATACATTTTGAAGATATAAATAATCCATATAAATCTTTTTTAAAATTAACACGTATTGAAATTAACACTAACACACACATACACATACACACACACACACACACACACACACACACATATATATATATATATATATATATATATATATATATATATATATCAATTAGGATGGTAAAACGTGTCCGACTCATCAAATATGTTCGTTTTGCCCATATATTTTGTAGAGTAAGACAAAGTTTTTAACATGCCCTCTCTAATGTGTTCGTTCCGCCCGACTCTATTTTTAAAGATATTTCGCGAGCGCAAACATTAATATAAATTTTTATATTTTTATTTTTAAAAACTGTAGTGTCCACAGACTTACCTCATTCTCATTTTTTTGGAGACGGACATAAACACAATAAACATGTTTGTCAGTCACCTCTCCCCTCAGCCACACATCTCATTTCACTCTTGTTGTTTGTATCTAGACTCTTATGCTCGAAAGAGCTTGTATGTTTATTACTGTTGTGGCATAAAGTTGATGGTTTGTGGATCGGTTCCATGTTCGCTGTCAGTTTATTCGCCAACTACAAGACTTTGGTTGAGACTCTCAAACGATCACTTTTTTTCAGCTTGGTTTCGTAACTTTACTTTGGTTCGCTGAGTTGTGTTCGTGCGTGTTGAGTGTTTGTTTGTTAGGATTAATTACGGTTGAATCCATTTTTATAATCTTGTCTGATAGGTCAATTGCACTTTTGTTTGGACTAATCAGATCAAGTTTATTGCCTCAGTCCTTATATTTCACTGTTTTTATTTAATATAATTTCAATTTGCTTAAAAATAATTACCCAATTAAAAAAAGGAAAAAATATACACAGGGGCCTTTAAGTTATTTTATTGTAATAAGGCAGTCCTTTATGTTTTTTTCGCTACAAACAAGTCCCATTTATTTTTAAATTGTAACAATCAGGTCATTCAAGTTTTGTCTGTTGTACATATTACGACCTAACTGTAACAAAATTGGTATAGAATTGCAACACAACACAGACAGAATTGAAGAATTAACCATTGTCAACAAGTGTTACATGAAAGTTGTAACGCCCCAGTTTTGATCATTTTATTTAATCGAGTCGATTTAATTATTTTGAATGTTAAATTATTCTATTTATGACTTTGGTGTGATATTATGCTTTTATGCTATGTTATGATGTATTATCTCGTTTGAGAGTGTTTTCAGGAATTTTGGGCTTAAGGGCATTTTGGTCATTTTATAACTATTAATGAGTTAGAGAAAATTAAAGAAGTAATTTGTAGAGGAAATATTGTGTAGATATAGAAATAAGAGAATTGGGAGAGAAATAGAATTGTGTGGTAAAAATAGAAATGAGAGAAAAAGAAAAGAAAAGGAAAGAAATAGGGATAAGAGGAAGGAAATAGGAGAGAAAGAAGGGAAAAAGGAGAAATAGAAAGAAGAAGAAGAGAAAGAAAGAGGAGGAGGGGAAAAAGAGAAGAAAAGAGTGGAAATCATCAAGAACAAGAGCTAGATCATTTGGAATCCGGGTAAGGGTTTGAAACTCGATTATTCTATACATGCGTGTGATTATGTATGATTGTTGTGGTTGAAAAATTATGTTTAGTAGAGTTTTGAGTTATATGTGAGTTTTAGGTCGAAAATGATAAAATGAGTAGAAATCGATGTTTTCACGGACGAAACTCGATATAATTTGTGTTATATGATCTCTATATGTGTATGAACTATTGCTATTAATTGTTTTGCTAATGGAAGGGATTTGGGGAAGAAAATGGAATTTTTGGGGTCTGGAACAGTGCCAAAACGAAGCAGAAATTCTGCTTCTGGTGTGAAGCGCCGGGCGAAATGCCCAGAGCGCCGGGCGATGCGTACTTTCGCCGGGCGGTTTTGAGAGGCATGGAGGTGCCAAGTTACTGACTCTTTGAGTCATTTTTGTGGGATTGGTGTCGCCTGTGCTTCGCCGGGCGAAGCAGAGGCGAAGCGTGCTTCGCCGGGCGGTTGAGAGTTTTTGTTTAATTTTCTTTTCTTTTAAAAATTCATATCTTTTGAACCGTAATTCTAATTTAAGTATTATTTATATCGTTGGAAATCTATTGAGCTGTACTACATGATTATGATGTTTTGGGGATGGTTAGCCGATTAAATTATGTCGGGCAATGTGAATAGTGTCGATTGTCGACTTTTGTCGTTGTAAGTGTGCATAATTGACGTGTATTATGCTATGTGTTGTTGTGTGATGAAAATATCGGTGATAACATGTGTGGTTATGAATGTGTTGTGGATATGCTTGTGGAGTGAACCCTTGATTGGGGAATTCCTTGTGACTTGTGGCTCTTTGGTGAATAAATGATGAAATGCTATTTGTGGTGGGTTGTAGTTAGTGATAAATACATTGTTTAAGTAAGTATCAATGTATGTGGTTTCGAGTGTATGATTAATGTATGATATGGCGGCCTCTGTGGCGTATATCCACAGCAAGATGAATGGTAAGGTATTGATTATCATGGGATTGCTATAATAGTAATATTTGGTGTGTGAATGGATTCCAATTGTGTTAGGGTACTCACTGGGGTAGAATAACTATGTTGTCGTTCCTAGTGATGTACAATTGAGTTGTCGTGTCCACTGGGGTAGAATGACTATGTTGTCGTTCCTAGTGGGATACTCATTGGGGTAGAATGACTAAGTTGTCATTCCTAATGAGGTGTGCACTGGGGTAGAATGACGTTGATGTCGTTCCTAGTGTGGTACTCACTGGGGTAGAATGACTATGTTGTCGTTCCTAGTGATGTACAATTGAGTTGTCGTGTGCACTGGGGTAGAATGACTATGTTGTCGTTCCTAGTGTGGTACTCACTGGGGTAGAATGACTATGTTGTCGTTCCTAGTGATGTACAATTAAGTTGTCGTGTTTATTGGGGTAGAATGACTATGTTGTCATTCCCAGTTATGTGATGCGTGGTATTGTCGGGTCTTGATTGGATTGGTGAGTTATGAATGATGTATATTGAGTGAGATGTGATGATTGTGACATAGTAAACATAGTATGTATGCTTTTGTAGTATGATAGAATGGTGAGAATATGTGGTATATGTGTATTTTTATGTTGATATATATATAATTATATGCATTTATATTATGGTTGTTTTTCTCACCCTTCTGCTCGTTTTATAATGCTCTATGAGGCATTGCAGATTAGAGTTGCTGGAGGTCTATTGTGAAGCTTTGTGTCTTCACCCTTTTTGGTTGGTCGGCTCTGATATGTGACACCGGGTAGCTAGGGTGGCCGTTTGTGTTTATTGTGTACTATGTATATGTATCTTTTGGCTAGTACATGTACAACTTGGCGTATAACAAACTTTTTACATGATATATGTATGTATGTTAATCAGATTTTAGATTTTCCGCTTTAATTCTAATTTCTGAAAATGTGGGTGTAAGGAACGAAGTTTCCTCTGTTGATTGCTACCCCACTGTTGCATATCTGTATGGGCAGGTGTTGTATGAATTGTTTGGTTTCAATTTGATGTGACCCTTGGTCTATGCCATGTTTTTAAATATCCTCTGATCAAATTTCGAACTTTTCTTTTATTGCTTTAAATGCATATTTATTTGGGGGTGTAGATTGGGGGCGTCACAAAGGTACCAAAAGTAATGTCTTGCGACACTAACATCAAAATTAACAATGATTACCATTTCTGAAACAAAATACACATCAACACTACAAAAACCAAAACTAACAACATTATGACATAGACTAACATCTTCAACATGTTCTTCATTATCTCTTTAAATGACACATTAGCATCGTTAGTGTCACATAAATATTTTTAGAACGGAGTTTATAAAAAATGTCAACAGTAAACACGTTAGTTAACATAAAGGACCAACTTGTACCAAAAATAATATAAAAAACTGTCTTATTATAATAAAATAACTTAAACAACCTGGATATATTTTTGCCTAAAAAAATTACTTTACTCATCAAATAGTTCAGTATTTTTTTTTTATTATTTGAGTTAGATTTATGAGACATTATCTGAGTTAGACTTATGAGATATTTGAAGTAATATTTTCTTATAGAAGATAATAATAATTTTAGTCAATGCTCTATATGGTTTAGCAATTGCTTTAATTGTCATATAAAATAGTTGTTAACGAAGTAGACTAATGCTTTGTCAATAAGCAATTCAAAAATATTATTTGTCGGTAAAACAAAGAGATTGTTGATAAAAGTGATATATAAATCAAATAATCAAATTGGGCAAGTTCAATGAGACGTGATTGCAACAAAGTGAAAGTATTTATAATATGACAAAGCACAAACAAATCCAAGAAAGGAAAAATTGTATAAATGGAACCCACTTAAAAACTATAATGAATTCATAAAATCTTGTCGATGTTGCCAATTCATTCAGTGAATGATTGAAGAAAAGAAATATGTTTTATAAGATTACATAGCATATTTGTTGTCATTTTTTTAAATAAAAGAAGGGTTAGAATTTAGATGCATTGTACCTATATGAAATTTGATAGAAGTAAAAGACATTTTTTATGGGCCACAGCTTGCTCTCAAATGAGGATGGGCAATGTGGGTTCTCCAACTTATGGAAAATGATAGAAGCTTTTTTGAACCCTTTTAAGTCACTTTTGCTTCTAGATTAATATAACTAAATCTTTCTTGCTTATTTTAACCCATTTTTTGACCAAGGTATTGTTTCTTTGTCCCTTAAAAATTAGCATATATTATTATCTTACGACTACATTTTAGTATAAATCAAATATTTTCTACTTACAATCGAAGAAATTGTACTTTTATATTTTTAAGATTGAAATTGAAATTTAAAAAAAAAAAAGTTGGTCTAGTAATTTAGGTCAGAATTCTACATCTTAAATATAAATAAGCAAGATGTCACAAGTTCAAACTTATCAAATGTTACGAGTTTGAACTCTCACTTCTAAAATCAAATATCTGGCACAACTATTAACTATCCTAAGTTGATTTAACAAAACAATATAATTTGAATAATTTTCATTAATATTATATGCATGAATATAGGAGAGGAGGAATATGGACTTAAAGAGTCAAGAGTCAAAAAGTTAATAGATTCATATATGAAATATTTTCAATATGGAATTTAGATTTGGGGTCACATGTTAGGGTAGTAGTTGGAGACAGGACCAAAGTAATTAATTTTTTGTGCAAATTCAAGGGCCCTAAGCATATGTAGTATAAGTGAAAGTGGAAGTTGTTACGGGTCATGTATACAAAGTACCCCCACCAAATTAGCCAAAATAGAAGCAAAATCATCATCATCTCTTTGTAATTTTGTATGATTTATAACATTTTAAGATTCAAAAGAAAGTTCATGACTCTAGAATTGGAATACTATTATTACCCAATTTTTTGTTGCTATCTTGAAAACAACTTGCTATCATTAATTAGTCCTAGCTACTATTGAGGTCAAGGGTTGTTGACTTAATGCTATGGTTAAGGATCCTTAAATTGTAATCATATATTAATATTTATGGCAATGATTTGCTTCACATCAACCTCTTATTTGTGACAGAAGATCAATACTTTAACCACATATTAATTTGGTTGGTTACTTATTGTTTACTATTTTTGTGTTACGCCTAATTATCTTAAAGTTTTTTTTAGAAAAATAAGATAAATTAAGTTGCATTAAGTTTTATGACAACAAAGTTTGGTTGGGTTAATAAGTAGCACGGCGGAGACAATAATATTATTTAGAAGTGCCTAATATATTATGCACAATGATTAATAATTTAAATTTAATTGTGATAAAATTATTATTAAAATAAATCAAGAGTAGTATGTGTTTATGTTATACAATTTTTTAGAACCAATAGTGGAACGATAAAAATAACTTTAAAAAGAAACATATTTAAAAGTAAATTTTTAGTTAAAGAATTAGAAAGAAATATGAACGAAAATATTGTAAGAATTTTACTTTGTTAGATAAACTGTTAAGATTGAATGGATTAAAACTTGAATCGTGAACGAAATCATTTTTTTAAGTATTTCAAGTACTTTTAAATATGTCCTAAGAGTTTGAACGCATAAATATTTATGATAATTCAGTCTTATGTCGAATTTGTGCAAGACTGACGAAAACTCGATTTGAGGCGAAGAGAGTTTGGAATTTGTTCAGGAGAATATTTGTTTTGTGATGTGATTTTCTGAATTCGGAATGAAGTATTTATAGATCATGTATGCGTTGTTTCACAAAGTTGCGATCCTTGATGAAACAACACTTTTTAACAGTATTTCCACTTAAAGTTGCATTGTTTCCAAGTGTTGCCTATTTTCATTTCGCCCGCTTGAGCGCCACTGCAACGAATCATAACGCCGCAAGTAGCCCGAGTGCTCTGATGCGTCGTGTCTAAGTGCTCAAGTGTCTCCTATAAGTCGCCATTAGCGCCTCTACGCCAACGCTCTCAGACTCACTCCTAGAGTCGGAGTCGGTGTCGCCGTATGAAGGAAACAAGTGACATAATGCTTGGGACCACCATATTTGTCCATGTGGCACTTTATCCTCTTTTGTCCTTTTGTTGAGTTAATGTTCTTAACTCTTTATAAAGGCTCTGAATGCGAGTAAATCTTTATATGTGAGACTATTTCCCTTGCATTTATTATTATTTACTCCATTCCACTTTTCTTATCATTTTGGAACACACCCACATGGACATTGAATGTTCATAAATTTATAAAAATCAACCACTTGTTCTAATAATGACAAGACTAATTTTAGAAAAGGAAACAAAGAATGTTAGTACAGTTAAATATCTTTCGATTTAAAACTTAACCTTAGTAAAGACAACGCAAAGTCTAATTGGAATATTAGGTAGCAAGGCTTTTGAATCATTAATCTATGTAAATAGACCGGCATTACCTTACACACATTCTTTAAGGATTCTTCTCCTATATCTCTCGCATAACACTTATTTATGGTCATATGCTTTCCTGTTACATGAATTTTTCGTGAGAGAAACTCCAACTCTCACTTTGAGACGGCACGATCTCGAAACTCACATAGGTGAATTTCATATTGCATCCTTTTTTCATGAGACACATACCCTCGGTATTGAACTTCATTAAGAGTTTAAATAAAAACTCAACCCTCATTTTAAAGGTCAACATTATTACAAAATGTTTGACAAATCAACAACTTGTGGTTACCCATTGAATCTTGAGGTTAATGTTTTATTGATGTAAGATTTGGTTTCCGCCACTGTCGGAACTCTTACTCAAGGAGTTTCTGCCCCATGCCTCTCGAGGTTGTTTTTACTAAGTCTCTGGCCAATGGCTTAGTAAATGGGTCACCCAAATTATAAATCGTTCATATATTGGTGAGTGAAATGATTCCATCTTTAATCAATTTTCTTACAAAGGAATGTCTAAGTTCTATGTGTCTAGACTTTCCATTATACATTTCACTTAATGCTCTAGCAAAAATGGCTTGGCTATCGTAGTGTATCAACACCTTTAAAATATTATCTTTTGCCAATGGAACTTCTAATAGAAGGTCCCTCAACCATTCTACTTCTTGACTAGCAGAAGCAAGAGCCATAAACTCTGATTCCATGGTTGAAAGAGTAATGCATGTTTGTTTCTTGCTCTTCCAAGAAATTGCTCCTCCAACTAGTGTAAATATCCAAATAGTTATGGATTTATGATCTCCAACATTGGATATCCAACTTGCATCGATATATCTTTCTAGTATGGCGGGAAACCTGCCATAGTGAAGGCCAAGTTATTTGGTCTTTTATAGATAGCCAAAAATCTTTGTGATTGCCTTCCAATGTTCTTTATTTGGATTACTAGTAAATCTACTCATTTTACTAACTGCAAATGATATGTCAGGTATGGTGCATTGCATTAAGTACATAAGACACCCTATTGCACTTGCATACTCCAATTGAGTCACTTCTCTTTCATTGTTCTTTTGAAGTTTGACGATATGATCAAATTGAGTGGTTACTTCCTTAAAGTTTAGATGTTTGAACTTATCAAGCATTTTTCAATTTAATGTGTTTGACTAAATTCGTAACCCTCACTATTTCTCTTTACTTTGATCCCTAAAATTGTGTCAACTAACCCAAGATCTTCCATCTTGAATGTGGAGGTTAGAAACTTTTTTGTCTCTAAAATTCGATCCATGTTGTTTCTAATTATCAACATGTCATCAATATATAGACAAAGGAATATTACAATATTTTTCGTACCTTTGTGTAAAAACACTTGTCATAAGAATTGGGAGTAAATCCATTTGAAAGTATGACAGAATCAAATTTTTTGATGCATTATTTTGGTGTTTGTTTTAGTCCATATAGGGATTTGACAAGCTTCCACACCTTTTGTTCATTTCCAGGAAGCACATAGCCTTCTGGTTGTTCCATGTAGATTTCCTCATCGAGATCTCCATTTAAGAATGTTGTTTTAACATCCATTTGAAGAATTATAAGGCCATTCAAAGAGGCTAAGGCGAACAATACTCTAATTGTTGTTGTTCTTGCCACTAGTGCAAATGTGTTAAAGTAATTAACACCCTCTTTTTGTCTAATTCCATTTGCTACTAATCTTGCCTTATATGTGTTTAATGTACCGTCACTATGATACTTCTTTTTAAACACCCACTTGCATTCAATGGGCCTTGATCCATTTGGTAAGTCAACAAGTTCCCAAGTGTGATTTGACGTGATTGAATCCATTTCATCTTGGATAACATCCTTCTAAAAGGAAGTGTCCTTTGAAGCCACTGCTTCCTTGTCAGTTTTAGGATCATCTTTTACTTGAAGAATAATAGGAATATTCTGAATATAATTCTCACAATTTCCTTCAACTAGATAAAAGGAAATAAGTTGAGAATTGATAAGTGCAAATTGTACCTATTTTTGTATATAAGTTTTGTTGCACTTATCGTTATTTTGTGTTAAAATTGGTTGAATAAACCCCGCTTTGTTTGTAAATACGTTTACTTTACGTTTTCGTGTATATATTGCGTATAGTGTAAATATCATTGAGTTTAATTGATTTTATCTCAATTTTGCTGGTATCCAATCAAGGATGTCTTGCCATTTTTGTATAGAGCATTGAATAAGCTTTCCAGCGCTTCAAACTGGGCGAAAAATGGAGTTACGGTTTAAAAGTTACGAATAAAACAGTGCTGAATTTTTGTTGTCATGCTGCGCCTTAGTATCGCCGGGCGCTCCAGAACAACACTAGAACTTGCAAAATAAGCCGCCTTTCGCCGCCAGGTGCCCCAAAACACCGCCGGGCGAAGCTGTGCGAGCAGAAACACCATTTAAGGCTAAAAACACTATTTTTTTAGTATGGTTTTGGGGTTTTGTGATCCCAACTCCATCAAACTTCATTTTTTAGTAGGATTGGCTAGAAAACAACATGGAAGCTTGCATACGGATGAACCAGGGTGGATTGATCGTCGATCGGCTCTGAAAAACCGCGAGATGTTTGGTTCATTTCTCTTCTTCTTTGTGTTTTTCTTCTTTGTTGGGTTTTGTATATGTATTGACTATGATCTCATGTATATTTGTCGCCCATGGCATTGTATAAAACTTTCTTTACAGATCTTTATTGGTGATTGTCTCTGATTTTTGCTTTATGCGCGGGGTTTGAGTTGCGTTAGAGATAATCCTCGCAAACTTCGATTAGGGATGATTATCTATTAGTTTCTGGATTATAGAGATAGATTTAAGAGCTAATAATCTTCAATAGGTGTCGAAGCTTAATGCCTCCGTGTCTTGAGTCACGTGCGAGAGTGTCGACGAGGGTAACACGGTTGTTCTCTCAACTTTACGTTAGACATAACCTTTGTTGTGAGCGATGCTGGGTGATATTGAGGAGTATTGTAGGTGGAGTATAACTGGTCGGTAAGTTTAAGTTTGTGAGAAGTCGATTATGTGCATGCCGGATAAGTTTGTCTTGCTGAAGAATGAATTTGTTTTATGTTTTAGTGTTTACTTTTCTATTTTCTTGTTTTAAACCATTTTAATCCAAACTCATTAACGCGAGAGATTGTCGAACGACATTCTTTCCCTCGAACCGATCTCTGTAGACACGACATAAATCCCGGAGGGAATTCTTTCCGAAAATAAAATATTTTTGCTTGTCGCTTTACTGCTCCAACAAAATGGCGCAGTTGACGGGGATTGGTTTTGATATTGAATTGTATTGCGATAGTTTCTTTGTTTTTTAGTTTTGTAGATATCGTATATATTGTATATTTTCACTTGTTATATTTATACTTGTATATTTTTAATGTTTGTTCAAGTGTTTGGTTAGGACGCTTGCTTTTGGTTGCGCGGTGAGGCATCACCATGGCATGAAGGAAGGAAGTTAATAGCTAAGCATTGTAAAGGCGTCGAGCTTACGACGTAAAACAAGCATGTTTTAGTTTGTTTATATTAATAGTTTTCGTGTTTGTCAATGAGCTTGTTTTGAGTAGCTTGAGGAAATGTGGTGATGTTCCAATTTTGATCGTTTCAACTTACGGATGTATGGTAATGATATTGTTTAGTTTTGTACACGTCCAATGTATGTGTTTAACGCTTTCTAGACTTTAGCATATTCATGATACTTAGGCTTTTTACAAACTTTCATGTCATTCATTCTTTTGTATAATTGTTCTTGTGTGAATCACTTTAGTTCCCAACCTTTTTGTGAGGAAGCCTTCTATTGTTCATATATGCACGGAGTACCAACATTCTTGTTCTAACTGGATTTTATTATGCTTAATCTTTTGTTTGTGTTGATTATATGAAAGTATGAAAATGATCAAGGCATTTTGTTTCATTTTGAGCACAACTACCTAGCCAAATAATCATTCACCTTGTGAGTGTGTGATCATTTGTAACCCCTTTGAGCCTTTTGATCCATGTTTTATTTGAAATTAATGTTTGTCTATGAGTATTTAGTTCACTTATTTTTGAATGAATTTTGTTTTTACTTGAACCCTCAACTCTTTGTGTTGTTGTATGAATTTTTACCTTGCCTTAGAAAGTAGGGAGTATTCACATGATGATGTGGTTGAATTCAAGTTGGGGAGAGAATGATTGTTTACTCATTGGTTGTTTTCTATGAGGATGAAAAAGAAAAGAAAAAAGAGAAAAAAAGAAAAAAGAAAAGAAAAGAAAAGAAAAAAAACGAAAGAAACAGAAAATCCTTGAAAAAGGAAACAAAAAGAGTTCAAATAATTGTGCTAAATAAGTATTGTGTTTTGTATAACACTTGGGATGAAAGAAGAAGTTTGATTGAAATTTTATGTTTGAACTTTTGTGAGTTGATCACTCCTTTAGGTTTAGGCAAGTTTTTGTTTCGATTAGCTTTAGAAATTACCCCTTGTTTGTTTACCCGACCACATTACAACCTTGAAAGTCCTTGTGATTATTGCCTTTGTATGTTCAATGTGAATTTTTGGATGGTTGCATAATTTAGTCTATTGTTTGCATGATTGTTGTGTGAGTGATAAATCCCTCATTTTGTGTTTTTCATCTACCGATGATTGTTTTTGCTAGGTGTGATTCACATTTGAACTTGTGTTGTTTTAGGATGTTTGGCAAGATTTTTGTATTTTGCATTTGTTTCGTGACTATGTTATCGTCGTAGTTTAGTGGTAAGTATTTACTTTGTGTGTATCGTTTTCATTTGAACCATTCATTTGTCCGATTTTCAAAACCTGTTGATTTGTGATTCTTTGGTTTTCACTCTGTTTCTTTGAGTTGTTTGATTTTTGTTTGAGGACAAACAATTATGTAAGTTGGGGAGAGTTTGATAAGTGCAAATTATAGTTATTTTTGTATATAAGTTTTGTTGCACTTATCGTTACTTTGTGTTAAAATTGGTTGAATAAACCCCGATTTGTTTGTAAATACGTTTACTTTACGTTTTCGTGTATATATTGCGTATAGTGTAAATTTCATTGAGTTTAATTGATTTTATCTCAATTTTTGCAGGTATCCAATCAATTATGTCTTGCCATTGTTGTATAGAGCATTGAATAAGCTTTCCAGCACTTCAAACCGGGCGAAAACGGAGTTACGGTTCAAAAGTTACGAATAAAAGAGTGCTGAATTTTTGTTGTCATGCTGCGCCTTAGCAGCGCCGGGCGGTACTTCTAGCGCCGGACGCTCCAGAACAACACTGGAACTTGCAAAATGAGCCGCCTTTCGCCGCCGGGCGAAGCTGTGCGGGCAGAAACACCATTTAAGGTCAAAAACACTATTTTTTTAGTATGGTTATGGGGTTTTGTGATCCCAACTCCATCAAACTTCATTTTTTAGTAGGATTAGCTAGCAAACAACATGGAAGCTTGCATACGGATGAACCGGGGTGGATTGATCGTCGATCGGCTCTGACAAACCGCGAGATGTTTGGTTCATTTCTCTTCTTCTTTGTGTTTTTCTTCTTTGTTGGGTTTTGTATATGTATTGACTATGATCTCATGTATATTTGTCGCCCATGGCGTTGTATAAAACTTGCTTTACAAATCTTTATTGGTGATTGTCTCTGATTTTTGCTTTATGCGCGGGGTTTGAGTTGCATTAGAGATAATCCTCGCAAACTTCGATTAGGGATGATTATCTGTTAGTTTCTGGATTCTAGAGATAGATTTAAGAGCTAACAATCTTCAATAGGCGTCGAAGCTTAATGCCTCTGTGTCTTGAGTCACGTGCGAGAGTGTCGACGAGGGTAACACGGTTGTTCTCTCAACTTTTTGTTAGACATAACCTTTGTTGTGAGCGATGCTGGGTGGTATTGAGGAGTATTGTAGGTGGAGTATAACTGGTCAGTAAGTTTAAGTTTGTGAGGAGTCGATTATGTGCATGCCGGATAAGTTTGTCTTGCTGAAGAATGAATTTTTTTTTATGTTTTAGTGTTTACTTTTCTGTTTTCTTGTTTTAAACCATTTTAATCCAAACTCATTAACGCGAGAGATTGTCGAACGACATTCTTTCCCTCAAACCGATCTCTGTGGACACGACATAAATCCCAGAGGGAATTCTTTCCAAAAATAAAATATTTTTGCTTGCCGCTTTACCGCTCCAACAAGAATCGATTTCATTTGGTCCTAAATCCTTTATTTTTCATACTTTCTTGCTTATCCAAGGCTCGGGTAGTGTTTCAATGATCTGAGAAGTACTTTCGGGTTGTATCTCAATACTCCGAGAAGAAT
This sequence comes from Lathyrus tuberosus, assembly GCA_022829125.1. Taxonomy (NCBI): domain Eukaryota; kingdom Viridiplantae; phylum Streptophyta; class Magnoliopsida; order Fabales; family Fabaceae; genus Lathyrus; species Lathyrus tuberosus. The sequence continues at coordinate 8,487,734 of JALAZF010000044.1, read as the reverse complement.
ATTCCTCACGAGATTCTTTGTTTGCGGGAGACTCAGATTTTTTATCCTTAGTAATAAGGTTTTCAAAGAACTCTTCATCCCAAGATTAAACAATTACATTAGACTCTAAGTTTAAAAGTCTATATGATTTACTATTTGATGCATATCCTAGAAAGAAATTGTTGCACAGTTCTGAGGACTTCTCTCTAGAGAAAATCCATAAACACCTTTGAATCGAGGAGGAATCGAAAGAAAGGGAGAAATCAGAATTGATTGGTCATTCCAAAGCCAAAGTTGTGACGAGGGATAAAATGTGCATATCCTATAAAGGCATATTTTATCCCTCGCGGTGTTAAAAGTTTATATTGCACCAACTTGAAAGGTCTCAGGAATGTCTATTTGCACAACTTTTATTTTATTCACGAGAACCTGTAACTCGTGCACTTGGGGAAGAATGGGCTTGGACTCCAAAAATTTAAAACCAAAGTATTTAGAAATCAAAAACTTCTTCGTACCTTCCTTTTCATCCTTGAATTCATACTCGATTAGAAAACAAATTCAGAATATGTACATGACATAGCAATTCGTCTTCTTTACGTTTTTTGCGCTTCTTCTTGATTTCTTCAGAGTCATTCTCAGTTGGTTCAGGAATTGGTGTTAAGTCAGGATCTAGGACATAGTGAACCTTCAGGGCAGTCAGTAGGAATGTCATTTTATCTTGCCATCGGGTGAAGTTGATTCAGTCAAAGTGATCCAATTTGACAAGGTCTTGATTCATGACTTTGATGCTTGAAACTGCAGCCTCGGCAGCCATTATCGGAATACTTTTAAGACTATTAGATAAACTGTTAAGATTGAATGGATTCATACTTGAATCGTGAACTAAATCACTTTCCTTAAAGTATTTCAAGCACTCTCAAATATGTCTTAGAGTTGGGACGCAGGAATACCCAGAATAATTCAGCCTTATGTCGAATTTGTGCAAGACTGACGAAAACTCGATTTGTGGCAAAGAGAGTTTGGAATTTGTTCAGGAGGATATTTGCTTTGTGATGTGATTTTCTGAATTTGGAATGAAGTATTTATAGGCCATGTATGTGTTGTTTCACAAGGTTGCGACCCTTGATGAAACAACACCTTTTAATAGTATTTCCACTTAAAGTTGCATTGTTTCCAAGTGTTGCATATTTTCATTCCACAACACTTCATGAAGTGTTGCTTCTTTTCGAATTCAAAATTTAAACGTACGCATCAACCAAAATAAGGGCAATAGTGAGCCCGGCCGAAATCCAGTCGTCATCCGCCGGAGCGCCACCGATGCCGCCTCATAACGTCGCAAGTAGCCCGATTGCTACGATGCGTCGTTCCTAAGTGATAAAGTGTCACCTACAAGCCGCCACTAGCGCCTCTACGCCACGCTCTCGGACCAGGTCCCGGAGCCGGAGTCGGTATCTCCAGTGGCAACATCGACGAGGGGTGTATGGAGGAGACAAGTGGCATAATACTTGGGACCGCCACATTTGTCCATGTCGCACTTTATCCTCTTTTATCCTTTTGTTGAGTTAATGTTCTTAAATCTTTATAAAGGCTTTCAATGTGAGTAAATATTTCTATGTAGGACTATTTTCCTTGCATTTATTAGCATTTACTCCATTCTAATTTTCTTATCATTTTGGAACACACACACATGGACATTGAATGTTCATGAATTTATAACATACTTTAGAGCTAATCTAGTTGAAACTTTCTTTTCAAGTGATGTTGTTGATGATATATCTAATAACAAACTTTGGTAGGATAATTAATGAACTTTGTTTGACGGTGGAGTGTGTAGCTTCAAACACTTCGATGATCCAATCAGCGACGATTATATGTGTGAAGTTTAGGATTTTAGAATAGTGTTTACCTGAAATTGAATTGTCTTTTAACTTTTATTGTAATTTCCTAGGGTTTCGAGCCATGTAATCTTTATCAAGGGACATTTATCTTAGAGGACAAATGTTGGTAGATCATGTGACCTTTTATTTTGACAGCCCATGATAGTTGGAGGTCATGGTTTGATGTGTCTCTAAAGTGATTGTATCTTCTAATTCACTTTTGTCTGGTAGCTTTTGGAAACTCAACTTCTTGTAACTTAATGGAATCCACAATGCTAGGAAGTATGTCTAGTTCACTAATGAACTTCTTGTTCCAACCAACTTACTTTGTTGCATTTGAGAGAGGAATATACTACTCAACATCAGTTGTAGAATCAACAATTGTATCCTGCTTTGATTTTTTCCAACCCATTGCGCTAACATTTAAGCATAAACATATAACCAGATTGTGAGTTATATTTATGTATCTAGAAGCTAATGTTTGTGTATCCTATTACAACGAGATCTTCGTAACCCTCATTTATCAAGAATGAATCCTTAATCATTCTTTAGTATTAATTATATTCTTGACATCAACCTAATGAACATCACCAAAATCAGAATGGTACCTACTTATTGTACTTAAAACATATAAGACATCTAGTCGAGGACATAGCATGACATACATGATAGATCATGTTGCAGATACATATATGTTGAATGCCAAATATGACTTAAAATTTACTATTTTTCTTGCATTTTTTAACTCTAATTTTGTGCTTTGGATGTTTAATTCCATAATATTATGTAAATTGCCATTATAATTACATGAGCCTTTGGATTTCCTTATTTGTGGGCTAGTGTGAAGGACTTGGGCATAAAAATCAAAGAAAGATACACAAAAGAATGAAAAGGGAAGCGAAAGAAAACAAGCCATGTTTCAGCTAGCTCGCTATGCGAGCTCTAGCGAAGTGAAAGTGAGGTCGTTGTGTAACCTCTGGTGAAGGGAAAACGAGGCAGTTTACTGTAGAGGCAGAATGTTTTTGGCTTATGGTCGCTGTGTTTAACACCTCGATTTTGATTATTTCCCAATTATGTGGAGTCTTTTATTTTAATTGGATGATAAATTATTTTAATTGTGAATTTGGTGTGTTAAATGTTATTTTACCGTTTTGAGAGTTTTTGGGGAAATTAGAATGGAGAGTATTTTAGACTTTTCTCAATTAATGATAAATTAGAAATTAAGTGGAATTAGAATCGGTGAGAAAAATGAATTAATTGATTGTTTGGAAAATGAGAGAAAGAAATAGAAAAGAAAGAAATAGAAAGAAAAGAGATAGAAAGGAAAAATAGTAAGAAAAGGGAATTAGAGAAAAGAAGAAGAGAAAGAAAGAGGAGGAAGAGAAAAGAAGAGGAAAAGAGGAAAACTAGGAAAATTCATCAAGATCAATCACATAGCAAGTTGGAATCCGGGTAAGGGTGTGAAATGTTGTTATCTTAGCAATGTGTATGATTATGTATGATTGTATTGTTGATTTTGTTGATTTTCATGAGTTTTGGAACTAAACCCATTTGTGTAGAAAATGGTAGAAATCGATGTTTTCGCGGATAGAAATCGATATAAATTGTGTTGTATGATCTATATGTGTGTATGAACCACTGCTAGTAATTGTTTTGCTGTTGGAAATGATTTGGGGAAGAAATGGGAAAAATTGGAGGTGTGGAACAGTGTTCACGCAGCAGAATTTTTCTGCTTCTGGTGCTGAGCGCCGGGCGAAAGGTCCTGAGCGCCAGGCGATGCATCCTTTTCGCCGGGCGGTTCGAGAGGCGCAGAGGTGCCAAGCTTCTGCCTCTTTGAATTATTTTGGGGATTTGGTGTCGCCTGTGCTTCGCCGGGCGAAGCAGAGGCGAAGCACGTTTCGCCGGGCGGTGAGCATGCTTCGCCGGGCGGTTGTTCTGTTTTTGAAAAATAATTTCTTTTTTTTACAAAATTCATAATTTTCGAACCGTAACTCCGATTTAGGCGTTCTTTATATCGTTGGAAAGCTATTGAGCTGTACTTTATGATTATGATGGTGTGGAAACTGTTGGCCAATTTTATTATGTCGGAAAGTCGGGAATAGTGCTATTTAGCGACTTTTACCGTTTTGATGGTGTATCTGAACGTGAATCATACAATAGTGCATTGATGTGAATGTATATAGATTGTATGTGATTGTATGAGATGAATGCAGGAATATATTGTGAATATGTATGCATTTCAAGAATGTTTTGTGTCATTTTGCATGTGAGGCATCATGAAATACATTCTTGTGTCGAGCGATTCTAATGAGAATCCGTGGTAACATCGTGTGCCTATGTGAGGTGTGAACGATGGTTACGAACGATTGTGTGCCTATGTGAGGTGTGAGCAATCGGATTGTGTGCCTAGGTGAGGTGTGAGCAATCAGATCGTGTGCCCGCATGTGGGGTGTGAGCGATCGGGTCGTGTGCCCAGGTGGGGTGTGAGCGATCCATAAACATTGTGTGCCCATGTGGGGTGTGAGCAATGGGTGAACATCGTAGGCCCGACGGGGAGTTACTTTGGTAACGAGCGATGGTTCCAGCAGAAGTTCCTGAGTCAACCTGAGATGATTGAGTCGGTACCCGCGTTGCATTTGCATAGAGTCGTGAGTCGGTCTCTATGATTTGCATTTACCATCTTTATAATGATGTGTTGTTGAGTAAACATAATTGTGTATGTTTATGTGGAATGATTGGGAATTGTGAAAGTATGCATGATGAATATGCTTGGTTGATATGTAGATATACATTGTGATGTATATGGAGGAAATTGTGATGGATTGTGGTGAGAATGTGGAATATGTGCATTTTTATGTTTATGTATATAATTATATACATTGTTATTATGATAATATTTCTCACCCTTCTGCTGTTTTATAATGCTCTATGAGGCATTGCAGAGTAGGTATGTTGGAGGTCTTTTGTGGAGCGTGTCTTCATTCTTTTGGTCGGTTGGTTCTGATATGTAGCACCGGGTAGCTAGGATGTATATTATTCTTTGGTGATACATTTGTACATGTATCTTGTGGATAAATGTTGATGTAAACATGAATTATGTTGGTGGATAATACTTGGTGAAGTATATATATCCCTGTATATACATTTGAATGTGGTTCAATGTTTAGATTTTCCACTTTTATTCTAAATATTGAAATGTGGGTGTAAGGACAAAGTTCCTCTGTTGCAAAGTTACCCCACTGTTGCATATCAATGTTTTGAGCAGGTGTTGTATGTTGTAAAATTGTGTATGATGCGACATGCCTCTTCTATGCCATGTTATAATTATACTCTGACGAAATTTTAATATGTGCCTAAATGATTATTGGATTATTTGGGGGTATAGAAAGGGGGTGTTACACTGTGCGAGCTTGAGCGAACATTACTCGCAGTGCGAGCTATAGCTCGCTAAGAGAGCTACGATATTTTCTTAAAGGCGGTTTAAGTTTTCTGAGGCACTTGAAGTGCCAAAAAGTTGACCTCGTCGTGCGAGGTAGAGCTCGCTAGGCGAGCATGCGCGGATTTGGAAAGATGTTTATGTACTTTTATGGCCTTTTTGGATCATAATCTTTTTTCTTAACATTTCCTAAGACACCAAAAACTCTAAGAACTTCATCTTTTCATCTAAGAGGTAATCTTCATAAAATCGGAGTTGGATTCACATCCATTATCGATTCTTCTACTTGGATGCACATTCATCTCCTTTCATTACTTATGAAGCAAGCTACCATAGTTTTTGGTAGTTGAATGCTCTGTATCAAGGGTAGATGTAATCTTCCTTAACTTGTATGTATTTCTTTTGATCTTTTGTATGTGAACAAAGTTGATGATCAATGTATGATGAATATCTTTGCTTTTAATGTTATATATTTGATTTGAATCATTATTTAAAGGTATTTTTCAAACCTTGACCAGAGTTATTCATCTATCAATGAACAAGCTCTAGACATAGATTTGTGAGTTGATATTCACTTTGTATCAAGCTCTAAGATTATTGTGTTGATTGTTAGCATGAGACATCATCCAGTAATTAGTACGATAATATTCACGATATCACTTTAGAGATAAACGGTATTGAGAGGATACATGATAATATTGGTCGTAACAAAGTTCACATGCTTGATTAATCGAATACATGCAAAGTAAGTTGATGAAATCTATTCTTTATATGTCTGTTAAAACAAACATCTTTTCAAACTTTACTCTTTGCTGCAAAACTCTTGTGAAATTTATGATACCAAAACTGTAGAATGGAAGTGATATCATGATAATCTCTATGGAGACGATAAAACTAATACCCACCTAATATACTTTCAACAAATGGTGTCTTTGTCAGTGATTGTTTATTGATATTGCAAGTATTGCAATAGTTTATCCTGTTTTAAGTTTTGTATTGTTAAATCTTATCTCAGTCCATATTCCTTGTGCTTTTTAATTTTCTTGGTTAGATTTTCAGATCTCTATTTATGCGAGGAAGTGTACCCGCAAACCAACTTCTTTTTGATCCTGAGATTGAAAGAATTTATCGTAAACTTAATATCAAGACTAGAAGGAGAAGGCAACTAGCTAAGGAAAGAAGAGAGTGTAAAGGAACTTCTACGAGTACTCCACAAACTAATCCCATTTTTACGCCAATCATGGCAGCTCCACCACCTCCACCTCATGTGAGAGGTCCTTATACAAATAGTCCGTGAAGAAATGCTCAGTTTGCTCGCAATGCAAACAATGGAAGGATTTCGGAGATGAAAACCGATATACTTCAACTTTTATATTTAAATCCCTTTACAGGGTTTGATCACGAAGATCCTTCACTCATCTTACAAAGTTCTACGAGATTGTCGGAGCAACGAGAGCTTCAGAAGCGGAAGAGGAATAATTGTTCAAGAGACTATTCCCTCATTCCTTGATAGGAAAAGATAAGGAATTGTATCTTGATCAATCAACTCAAGTAATGACCGATTGGAATTTATTGGAAGAAAAGTTTCTTGAAAGATTCTTTCCTCATAATAGATTCATGGAAGCAAAGACGGAAATTTCTGTGTTCGCTCAAGGTGGTAATGAATCTCTCAATGAAGCTTAGGAGAGGCACAAATCTAAGTTGTGAAAGTGTAAAGGCCATGGGTTTGATGATCTCACACAACTTCACATTTTCCGGAATGGACTCCAACCCCGACACAAAACTCTTTTAGATGCTACCGCGGGTGGTTCTTTGATGTCGAAGAGTGTGGAAGAAGCAATAGCCATTATTGATAGAATGGCACTCAAGGATCATTAAGGTCAACTTTACCGAGGTATGTCACAAAGAAAACCGTAAATGATTGAATTGGGCACTAATGATGCAATTCTTGCCAAAAACAAAATTCTCTCTCAACAAGTGGAGTTACTAACACAACAAATGTTAAAACTTCCACAACACATAAAGGAGATGTAAGAAATTCCTAACAAGAATCAGCAAGTTGCTTATTATGAATTATGCAAGGGAGACCATCCTATGGGATATTATCCTCTGGTTGAAGAGGAAGTGAATTACATGGGAAACCATAATCAAAACCAAGGCTACAAACCAAAACAACCTCCTTATCAAGGCAACCAAGGTTACTAACCAAGAGGTAATAACCAAGGTTATCAACAAGTGAAATTATGGCATTGCATACAGCATATGTCCTAACACATGTCAAGACATTATTCTACATAATTATTTAAACAAGAACAGAACAACAGACTGATACCTTGAATATCAGAACTGTAGAATTACAGATGTTCCGACATCTGTTCCAACATGTTAATCAAAACTGAACTGTAAATTGCAGAATGATAAACAACACAGAATATGATGACCCAGTTCGGTGCAACTCACCTACATCTGGGGGATACCAATCCAGGAAGAAGACTTCACTATCAGTAATATAGTTTTATGTAAACAACCTCAGGTTTACACAAAGTACCCACGCTAACCTATCAGTACCCAATGAAGACTTTATTATTAGAAGTCACATCTAATTGATAAGAGAAACCCATCTCACTCCCTAAATCACAACCTATGATTATTTAATAGTTAATACCTCATAACTGTATCATCCCTATTGAAAGACAACCCTTCTAATACAAAGTTCAGTCAAGCATCCTTGACTAACAAGTTAACTTGGATTTGCTTCAAAGCTTCATCCAAGAACACTACACAATTCATTGCCTACGGCCTTCTGAATCTGTACAAGTACCTATATCTACCACACTGCATCAAATCGATACAGAGGGAGACTTACAAGAGAAACCTACGACTCTCAAAACCTAAACCCTACTTTACAAAATAGGATTCCCGAGTCTATGTCGTCCTCTCTCTCTCATTCTGCATTAGGTCTTGGTCTTCTTTTATAGCCTTCTCCTGAGTTGGGCTTTCAAATTTCTTTTGGTTGATTCCTTGATCCGTGTTCTGATTGCTCCTTAAATCTTGCAACTGATCTGTAAACATTCTGCTGTTAGTAACAGACACGATGTCCTAACATCGTGTTGGGACATCTTATCTGACATGTCTTTTTTTAACAGGATTCTTCTGTGTTGTTGGAACATCTTGTGCAGCAAACTGTTTTACCAAAATTTGTTCAAATATTTAGAGTCTTCAATCCCCCCCCTTTTGACAAATTTTGGCTAAAACTCCTTTTGTACAATAAACCCAGGATGCTCCTTATAGAGTAGAAAGTCCCGAAGTCATTTCAGCCGACAACTTACACTCTTCTCATGAGGAAGCAAACTACTACTCTGAGTAACTCAGAACACAGGACACGACTGTGTTCATAACTCAGATCACAGGACACAAACAAGAATTTAGAACATATAGGAAACTGAAAAATTTACAACATTGTTGCAAACCATCTGCAAGGACAGACTCAACCCCTGCCTTTTTCTTCCCCTTTTTAGCCAAAAATTGACAAACAGATAAAACTCATGAAGACTCAGCACAACAAAAGAACAATCTGAGAAACGAAGAAGCCGTAACCCCCTTTATATATCTGAGCCACTTCCATAGGATGTAACGAACCACTGAAAATAACACAGGTCAATTCAAGACGAACATTAAAAGAGGAATGAAACTTCCAAAGAAAAATGTGCACCACCCAAAACTCTTTTGACTGTTTCTTCTTTCAAGGGGAACCGTCCAAAGAATGTACATGTCTTAAGACACGTGTTTAACACCCGTGTTTAAAACCACATTCTCTTCACCGTACAAATCAGCTAATTAAGGTGCACCCACATGTCCTAAATAATTTTCTGACGCCTTGTCAGACCTTGTTTAGTCCACCTGAAGCGTAGTCACCTTTCTTTTTAACAGACCCCAAGAATAATTAGAAGACCAAGAATAACTGATGAAGATGTTCAGACATTTCTTCAAACATATCTCAGTTAGCAGTAAAAACTCCCAGATACTTGTACCATTAGAGCAATGTCACGACATCTCGTCTGACATCCTCTTATGAGGCAATCTGTCATGAACTGCTTGAAACCACAACCAGTCTTGACAAAAAATCTGCACAACTACAGCCATATATCCAAAACAGAAGTCTAACTCCCCCTGTCGTAGATAACCAGTGCTCCTTTTCCAGAAGAGCACCATAAAATGAATGGAAAAAATAAGACCCATCTTTATGTCTTCAAGAGCGCACCCTCAGTTCAACACACCTGCTGAACGCATTCACCTACTACTTGACCCTTAAGCAAACCATGTACCACACCAATACACTAATTAGACAGAAGTTTTCCCCCTATCTTTCTCAACAGATGCTTCGTCAGCAAGAACCACCCAAAATGACCACATGATATCCCATAACAACTTCATGATCATATAGTGAGAGTACCAGGAATGTATCCTTATACCATAACTAACAAACTCTTGGATTGAGACCAAAGCTCCATTGATCCCTCTCGTCCAGAAACTATCCATACACCACACGAATTCCTCCTGAATTCTCATGCATAGATCTCCTTGTTCCCTGAGATACAACCCAATTGAATCTGAAGGCTTCACATTCCTCAAAAAGACACACAGGGCCCCTTAGTTTGCTAGCTCGCCTAGATGTTCTTCACACTTGAAGAACATCAAACACATGCTCCAGAAATCTTCAGCCCATTTGCTCCACAAGCATCAAACTTATCCACTTCAAGCATGTCCCATTCACATCAGACTTCCAAAACAATCCTTTACCCATCATTCTCCCGTATGATAAGATAAATACTTCTTAGATAAGATGTGAGTGTCAAGTTCTACACTCAGAACTTAGCATGCTACTCCAAGGATAACCAACCCAGAAAATGTTCTAACATCTGTTAGGACATTCTTCACATATCACAGACACCAATCAACATAGTTCTAGATATGCTCCACCACTAGACTTACTATCTGCATAGTAATCCAACTGAAGATCTTTAAATAACACTGCACCAACAACTTGATCAACAAGAACTCCAAAAACTAAAGAGAGAAATAAACTCTAATCCACCAAAGGAAGGTAATCCTCCATCATCAACTTAGAACTTCTACCATAAGCTCCAGAGACAGGTCCAAAATGGGGAATCAACTCTTTCTGAGGATTACAGAAGAGCTGAGACATCTGATGCCTTGAGGTTCTGATAGTGTTGTATTGATAGCAAGTTGACCCTAGATGGGGAAATTTAGGAATGAAAAGTTTAAACTTTGTTGGTGACAGATGAAATGATTAGGGTTTCTCCTTTTCCTTGAGGAGATGAGACTGTGTAAGTCTACTGGTATGAAAGGGTTTATCTTTGTATGATGCCCAAGAGGAGGCAGGTGTTTTAAGGGATGAGAATCAACCCTAAATTGGTTTGATGTTCTGACTCTTTGGAAAGACTGCTCTAACAAAGAATGACTAAGTTCCGTCCTATACCTGTAAGAGGTATTTGGGTCCTTGTACTAAGCCTAAGAGAAGGCATGAGAACTTTTAAGAAGTCTGAGGGTCCTTGAACAAAGCCCAAGAGGAGGCTGGGGATGCTTTTGGGAAGCCTGTGGGTCCAAACCTAAGAAAAGTTTCACCGGGAATAATCTTTTCCTTAGTGAACAGTCTAGGGTTTGAAGAAATTCAAGAGAGGTTTCACTAGGAATTAATCCTCTCTGGGGAAATGAATTTTTTAGACAAATTTCTAGTGGTGACAGTCTTGAGAAAAGTTTCACCGGTAATAATGCCTTTCTCTGTTCCATATTGTATAAGCCCAAGATGAGGCAAGACTGTATCTGGAATTTCCTATGGGGAACTAGTTTTGACTGTGTTGAAAGAGTGGTCACTGGTTTGATCTAATCCTAGACCTAGTTGTCGGGGAAAACTCTAAGCAGATAATATACAGGCATATATATACAGATGAAATATATACAAGTATGTAAAAGAGAGTAGGAGGACTTACAGGTGAGCAAACTTTCAGCATTACAAACAAATATATATATATATATATATATATATATATATATATATATACGAGTATGTAAAAGAAAGTTGTTTTAAAACTTACAGGTGAGCAAACTTCCATTGTAACAGCTGTAAGGTTAGTTGTTCAAGAAATTAAAGAAAGTTTTGATAAAAACTATGAATTTGAACCTAAATCAAAAGGGAAAGTTGTTTTGAAAAAGAAGATTGGGGCTTATACTCAAGGAGAGGCCCGGATGAAAAACAGTGATCACATCGTTATTTTGAAGACTGTACTGGGACATATACAATGACTGAGGCCCAAAAAGGTTTATGTACAACAAGTATTAGGTCTTACACTCTATTAGAGGCCCAAAGAATGTTTGAAAAGAAGAAAAATGGGACTTACAACACAAGGGTAGGCCCAAAGAAAGACAGTGATCGCACTGTCATTTTGAAAATCGTATCGGGTCTTATACAATGACTGAAGCCCAAATTTATTTTATGTACAAGGGGGTTGGGTCTTACACTCTATTAGAGGCCCAAAAGTTTTTGTGAAGTTTGAAAAAAAATCAAAATTTAGAGAAAACCCTAATTTTGAATTTAAAATATAATTTTCAAAGGAAATTTAAATAATAAATGATATAAAATACCAAATATATTCAAAAACAAGTTGTATACTTTGAAAAATATTTTGAAAAATCATGTTTAATCACATGAAAACTTGAAATTCATTTGAAGTTGAAAAATCAAGAGAAAGAAATATTTTTAAATGTTTAAAAACAAATAAAAACACAATTCTTTACAAAAATACTAAATATGTGAAATAAATAATATTTTTATGAAATTTTTGTAGAATAAAATATTTTAATATTTTTGTGAATTTTCAAAAAAAGAACCAATAAAAAATAATTAAAATTGAGAGAGAACTTAATTTTGGAATTAATTAATAAAAAACCATGAAAAATATGGAAAATAGCAAAATAGGGGAAAATGGAAAAATGGTCTGGGTGGGTCTTGAACCCACGACCTCTCAACCAAACACACATGCGCGCTACCACTGGGGTGGTGATACATCCTTGTATCAAAACCACCCCATGTGTATATGAGGGTGGCAAGATTTTAGGCTTGGCCAAGGCGCCCTAGCCTGGCCCCCTTACCGAAGGCATGGCCTGATGTTTGCCTTCTAGCATGAAGGCTCTAATTCCCTTAATTCTTCATGGATTTTGACAAAATTTAGATGGATCCTACCTAGAATTTCATGAGGAATCCAATGGTGCTTTTAGATTTTTCTAAAGATGTCCCTATTTTAAAACCCAATAGTGGTTTCAAAATAGGCCTAGATGTACATGTTCTATGCTATCTCATCATACAGGCAACAATAGCATGGCAGATTGGTTCAAACACAACATATATGATATGTATGAGATGTCCATGATCAATGAACATCAAAGCAATGCATGATTTAAAGAGTTCAAGTTGTGATGTACTTACCTCTTGAAGCTCCTTGTGCTATCTTTCAAGATGCTTGTGCCAGAAGTGATCCAATGCTTTAGACACCTTTGATTGATCCCTAAGAAGCTTTTAGAATGATCAAGACCAGTTGGAATCCTCAGGAACAAGAATTGGCTCTTTCTTGCAAAAGTGGCAAAAGTGACCAAAATGGTATCTCACTCAAATGATGTTACAGTTGAGGGAAACTTGTTAGGAGAGTTTGAGGATGATATTTGGAGTGTGTTTGAGGCTTTGTTTGGTTTTGAAAGTGACGGAATCAAGACATGGCTTAAAAAATGCAAAAAAAGTCAAAATTTGAGGTTTAGAGGTTGACTTTCTGATTTTGGTGTTTCAGATCAAGGATAAGTGTTTAAACAACTTATATATGATACACTGGATATGTTTGGATCATGAGCTGTGGTGGAATTGCTCTCTAACTCGAAAACTCAGCGATGACTTGTAAAAGAAGGCATTTTTGGAGTGAAAGAGAGATTTTGAGTAAAGCATCAGTTTGGGTGCTTTGGTGTACTCAAGCTTATCACAATTGATGTCTATTTATAGTGCAACAAGTTTGTTTTGGCATCAATAGTGAATGGAGGCTTGGACAGTCCCTTGGCCAATGTTGATCAAAAGGAATCTCAAGTCTCCTCTAGCCATTGACTTGAGGTTAGGGCACAGGCTATGAGTTCTTTGGTTTAGAGCTGAATCTTGAGTCAATTCCGTTAGCAATGTCTTGATGCTTGACACCTTATGAATCCATTGAATGTATTGAAACAAAATAGGAGTCTTTGAGCTTTTAGGCCTTTTAGGGCATTTATGGCTACATGTAGATCCTTGGACTTGGGAGGCTTGTGGATCAGATCATTTCTCTTTGATGTTATCCCTTAAGGTGTCCAAATGGATGACAAGGCTTGTACTTGTCTGATTTTTCCAAATCGAGCAAAATGCAAAATTCTGTCTTGTACAAGACAGTTGGAAATGGTGATTTTGAGGGGGCCATATCTCCCTGCTCAAATGGAGTTATGGAAAGCTCTTGTGCTTTTTAGAAAGCCCTCATATGGTACAATTCATGTGTGATCATAGTTCGTCTTGAAACTATCTGAATCCAATTGAAAAAACCTTATGAACTTTGATGCCTAAAGCTGACACTTAGACAGTTTTGCACTAAGTGTTATGTTCTTGATTTTTCACCATTTTGATCCATCCATAACTAAAAATCCATGAAGAATCAGAGTTTCATGTAGTTGAAGCTTTTGTATAATGTAGGAAAACCTACAAATTAGGCTTTGGATCATTCAAAATGGCTGTCTAGATCAGAAGTTATGGCCTTATGAAGTTGGCACCAAAACCATTCAAATTTAGTAACTTCGAAAAATTTTCAATTTTTCAAGGTTACCCCTTTTACAAGCTATCATGATTTCTTGATCAATTCTTGTTCAAATGACATTATAAGTCATATTTTATGAAAATATGAGTCATACAGATCATTTTTGCCAAAAAAGTCATGTTTTGACTTTTGGCTCTGGAGCGGTTCGGCGCGTAAAAACCCTAATTCCCGACTTTTGAGGAATGCATCCTCTGAGGGTAATTTAACTTTGCAAATGGATTCCTAGGGTTATTTCTTGATGAGGCATGTTGACACATCCATATTGTGGCAATGATTTGCATAATGATGGGAAATCTTGGTGGTCAAAATTTGGGGTATGACAGATGCCCCTATTTAATCTTCTTGGACCCGAAGGTGTGAATGGCGAAGATATTTGGACATCCAGGGTGCTAGAGGATTAAATATCGGAATACCTGAAATTTTGACGGTGGTTATGAATGGTAGTTTGCTCATCCATCTTCTTTTGCTAAGCAATGATACTTTGAAAAGGGTAAAACTTCCCCTCGATCCTGGTTTTCAGCCAAGGAACTGGTCTTAGTTTCTTTTTTGTAATAAACCTCCCCTCGATCCTTGGTCTTTAGCCAAGGAACTGGTCTCAGTTTCTTGATAAACTTCCCCTCGATCCTGGTCTTCAGCCATGGAACTGGTCTCAATTTCTTGATAAACTTCCCCTCGATCCTGGTCTTCAGCCATGGAACTGGTCTCAGTTTCTTGATAAACTTCCCCTCGATCCTGGTCTTCAGCCATGGAACTGGTCTCAGTTTCTTCTTGTTGAGTTCCTTCCTTGATAAGGAATGTTATGTGCAGCGATTTTCATCAAACTTCTCGCTGAGTTTTTACTGGGGAGATGCCATTTGATGGAAAAAGATTTGATGTCAGACTTGCCGGGGACACCCATTCGTCTAAGCTGTAGAGGTGTGCAAACTTCTCTATTTGGGAGATGCCATTTGTCAACTCTACTGGGAAAAATGAGTCTCTTGAAAGACTGTTTTTCGCTTGGGGACATTACATCATACTTTTCTTCGAGATCTCTTTGGATAAATGCCATGTGATGCAATCCAATTTTGAGGTGCTGATGACTTTATTAACATTGACTTTCTTGGGAGAAAAACCAATGTGTTGCTGAGAGTCTTTAGTTGAGAGGATTTATCTGGGGATTTTCCTTAATCCGGGAAAACGAACATATCATCTTCAATGGTGAAGAGTGACGTTTGTCGAATGTCTTCTTGCCTTTCAGAGGTTCAAGTTATCAAAGTGGTCGAGGACCGTCTCCAATCCAAAAATAAACTGGGGAGAGAGATTGCTCAGACAAAACATTTCCTAACGAGGAAAGGACTGACAACTCGATTGATAAGAGGATTTTTATCACTTGGGGGATGAATATGACCAGAGTGATAGTAATGCAATATGAATATGAATATGAATCAATAATGCATGATGTATGTATGTTTATGCTGACAAAATTGACACGACATATAGACTAATAGATGAAAACGACTGGATACTCGGCCACGGTGGGGGATGAAAAGTATCACTGGTTCAAAATAGCAATCCTGCCTTGCTTAGGAGAGGCGGTCCCTGTGGGGAGAAAGAATTATCAATCGCTCTTAAGAGGTAAGAACCCTACCGGGGATATCAGATGAAACGTGGCATCCGACACTGTTGATCCTTCATTCAGGTGTACTGGTTTTAGAAGGAGTACTTTGATTCTGCATTCTGAGGTTTGATCACTTCTGGAGAAGCTATCGATGTTCTTTTTGAAGTTCACAGTCAAAAGGAAATGCCATTTTTATTTTAAAAGCAGAAAAATTTTGACAAGTAAATTCATTTTTGTTTTATTTCAAGAATCGCTGATCATGTTAAAAATGTCATTCTGTAAAGCTAAAACAAATGGGAATTGCAAACAAAAGAACTAGGGCTCAAATTTTATTGATAGGATGGAAATCAGCCAAACGCGTGATCCCATAGAGTATTTACAAAGTTTAGAAAATGGTAATTTAAGGGAAAAAGGGCTACATTGAAACATAACAACCGTTATCCTTTTACCAACTTTGAATTCTGGACATCCCGAGCTCCTGTCAAAGATGACCTTGATGTCATACCCCAAAATTTGACCACTAAGATCTCCCATCATTGTGCAAATCATCATCACAATATGGATGAACCATCATGCCTCATTAGTCTCCCCAAAGATGGGTTAGCATCCACTACAATCAAGCTTAGGGTTTCAAGCCCTCTCTGAGTTCTTAGACAAAAGATCTATCAAGGAATGACATAATCTTCAACTTGTCTAGCCTCTCAAACATCCACAATGGATCAAGAGGACTCCCACATCAAGGATCAAGCACAAGGTTGCAGCATTCCAAGTGGATTAAGCCTCAAGATCGCCAGTATCACCAAATTAGGGTTTGGTCAACCAGGGCCTCCAAATGGAAATTTTCCTCTGGGTATGAGCCAATGCTTCAAAGCATAACCTATGGTGCTCCAAGGTACATCATGGAAGAAATCATCAAGTCAATTTAACCTCAGGGGATGCATTCACAAAAAAAATCAGGAATTAGGGTTTCTTGACCTAATTCACCCCTAAGTTGACTTTTGGGGCAAAGCATGAGCCAAGACCTTAAGACATGATTTGAGGGTCTCTAATACACCACATTGATCCATTTGCAATAATGGATTGATCCAAGAAGCTTGAGCAACAAGTTTCAATTTTATCTGAACCACAGTTAGGGTTTCGCGAGAAAAGTCAACTGTATCTTTGACTTTTGACCAGGACATGCTCCCAAACCCTAGGACATGATTCAATACACCCTATAACACCTATGAAATCAATCCATTAAGTTTGATTTAGGTCAAGGACTTGATTTCATAGAGGATTGCACAGTTTGGAATTCATCTGATAAAAAGTCAACTGTGCACAAAAGTCAAACTTTGACTTTTTGAGATTTTTCACAATTATGGTTTTTTAACCCTAAAATGATGTTAATGTGTGATTGGAATCATCATTCATCAAGAAAAATCAAGAAAAGTGGGATAACTTGTAAAAGGGGTAACCATAAAAACTTAGAAATTTTTCTAAGTCATGGAACAAAGTGGCTAAGGTACCAACTTTGGAGGATCATAACTCCTAAACCACAAGGCCATTTTTCCCCATCCAAAGCTGAATTTGTAGCTCTCATGGCACTCTACAAAAGCTTCAAACATAACTCATTCCAATTCCTCATGGATTTTAAGTTATGGAATGATCAAAATCACAAAAAATGAAAATGTCACTTTGTTCCAACACTTAGTGAAATTTTCACTAAGTCGGAATCTACCTTACTTTTTTCCAAATGTAGGGGCAGTTTTCACTTGGATCCAAAAAGTATCAAAACCAATTATGATCAAACAGTTGTTATATTATATGAGGGCTTTCCAAAATGGCCAAGAACTCCGTCAAAGTCCACTTGAGCCATGAGATATGACAATGCCAATATGCCTTGCTGCAAACTGTCATGGCAAGGCAGATTTTGGAGTTTTGCTCGATTTGCTCAAAATTTGCAAAGGGCAAGCAACTCTATCCATCTGAACACCTCAAGGGGGGACCAAGGAGGAACCAACTCTGATCCCAAGCCTCCCAAGTCTTTGGAACCAAAAATAGCATGCCAAACCTAGCAATGCCTAAAAGAGGGACAAGACTCCAATTTTGGATTGGAGCATTCAATGGAAGCACCAAGGTGGCATGGACTGAGCCATTTCCAACTAAATTCAGTCAAGACTTATCCAAGACCAAGGGGACCAGCAGCCTGTGCCCTAACCTCTAGTCAATGGCTAGAGGAGACTTGGATTCTCATTGCTCAACATTGGCCAAACCTCTGCTGCAGTTGCCATTTACTATTGCAGCCAAAACAAACTTGCTCTACTATAAATAGAGCTCAATTGTGTTCAGTTTGAGTACACCAAAGCACTACAACACTTGCTTTCCTCAAAATCTCTTTCTCTTGGCAAAAATGCCTTCTTTAGCAAGGTAACTCTGAGTTTTTGAGTTAGAGAGCAATTTCACCACATCTCATGATCCAAACACATCCAATATATCATATCTAAGCTGTCCAAACTCTTACAAGTGACCTGTAACACCAAAATCACAAAGTCACCTCTCAAAACCTCAAAATAGTACTTTTGTGCATTTTTCAAGCCATGTCTTGATTCAGTCACTTTCCAAACCAGATAAAACCTCAAACACACTCCAAATATCATCCTTGAACTATCCCAAATGGTTCCCCTCATCTGGAACACCATTTGAGAGAGTTGCTATTTTGGCCACTTTTGCTCATTTTGCAAGAAAGAGCTCAAACTTGTTCCTGAGGTTTCCAGATGATTCCAACCATCCTAAAAGCTTCTAAGAGATCATTTGAGGTTGTTCAAAGCATCAAATCATTTATGGAACAAGTGGCTTGGCAGATTGCACAAAATCTCCAAAAAGAGGTAAGCATCACAACTTGGATTCTTTGAACCATGCTTTCTTTTGATGTCCACTGATCATGCATCTCTTATACATGTTATATGTGTTATGTTTGCACCAATTTATCATGTAATTCATGCTTGTACCAAGAGATGGCATAGAAAATGCAAATCATGGCCTATTTCAAAACCACTATCGAGTTTTTCAATACGAGCATGATCTGAAAAAAATACCACCACCATTGGATTCCTTGTGAAATTCTAGGCAGGATAGACCTAAATTTTGTCCCAATCCATGGAGAAATGAGAAAGTTATGGCCTTCACGTTTTCAACCAAAATCTTGCCTTGTCTTGCCTAGGGCCAGGCCAAAAACAAGGCAAGCCTTGTATATTTGTGGTTGAGTTTCAATCAACAGATGTATCACCACCCTAGTGGTAAGACGCGCACCTTATACACAAGAGGTTTGGGGTTTGAATCCCCCTCGCCCCAGATCCTCTTTTTGCTATTTTCTCCATTTTTTATTGTTTTTCTTATTATTTTTAATGATTTGAAAAATTAGTAACTCCCTCAATTTTAATTATTTTTTATTGGTTCTTTTTGCAAAAAATCACAAAAATGTTGAAATCTTTTATTCCACAAAAAAATAAAATTTATATTAGTTATTTAATATAATTAGTATTTTTGTGAATAAATTCCTTTTTAATTGTTTTTAAGCATTTAAAAATGAATATTTACTATGAAAATCAAAACTAAATGAGTTTTAATTTACCTTGTGATAAAAACCTCATTTTTCAAACCCTCAAGAAAAATCACAAGTGGTTTATTCAAACTTATTTGGTATTTTTATCATTTTTATTTTATTTTCTTTAAATATTTCCTTTTAAAAGAAAACAAATTTAGGGTTTCCTTGATTTTCACTCAAACAAAACTTTTAAACACTTTGGGCCTCTAATAGAGTGTAAGACCAAATTCCCTTTTAACCTAAACAATTTTGGGCCTCAGATATTGTATAAGTCCCTCTGCGTTAAAAGAAAATCTCGACGCGATCGCCAGTTCAAAAATCAAACCCTTGGGCCTACCCTCGTGTTATAAGCCCCATTCTTTAAAAATCATTGGGCCTCTAGTAGAGTGTAAGACCCAACCCTTTTTGAAAACCAAAATAATTTGGGCCTCACTTATTGTATAAGTCCCGATACCATAAAAAATTTCGACGCGATCGTCGCCTTTTTAAACAAACTTTTGGGCCTCTCCTTGAGCTGTAAGCCCCACCAATTGTACAAAAATAAACCTTTGGGCCTCTTGAGAGAGTGTAAGACCCATCCCTTTGTACAGAAAACCTTTTTGGGCCTCAATCACTTGTATAAGTCCCTGTACAATGTACAAAACAACAGTGCAATCACTGATAAAACCTTGGGCCTCTCCTTGAGCTGTAAGCCCCAACAATCTTTTCAAAGCACTTTCTCCTTTGACTTTGAATATAATATGGTTATCAAAGCTCTCTTTGTTGAACAAACTAACCAAACAGCATGGAAGCTCTACAACCGAGTAAGTGTTTACCCGCTTTCTTTATCCACTTTCATATATATAACTGTATTGTGGGGCTGCTCACTGTAAGTCTTCTTTCACAAACTTTTATATACTTATCAAATATCAACTGTGTAATACTAGTATAGTTATTTAGAGTTTTCCCTGGCAACTACGTCTAGCACTAGGTAAAGCCTTGTTGGTCACTCTTAAATACAAACAAAACTAGATCCCCATAGGATTACCAGACACAGTCTTCCCTCCTCTTGGGCTTAAACAATATGGAGACGTGAAAGGCAGCATTCTCGGTGAACCCTTTCTCAGACTGTCACCCTTAGAAATCGTCAAAGAAACTCTACTCCCCAGAGATGATCTTTTCTTCGTGAATGGCATCTCTTGAGTTTCTTCCAAATTCTCGGACTTTCCTGGCTTGATCTATTCTAGGTGAATGGCTTGTCTTGAACTTCTCGGGGTTTGGGGACCCACAGGCTTCTTAAAAGCATCCCCGCCTCCTCTTGGGCGTTGTACAAGGACCCTTCGGCTTCTTAAAAGCTCCCATGCCTTCTCTTGGGCTTAGTACAAGGACCCAGAGACCTCTACAGGTATAGGAACAGAACCTAGCATCAATTTGCTAGAGCTGTATTTCTGAGTCAAGTGTCAGACCAGTTAATGGGTTGACCTTCATCCCTTAACATACCAGCCTTCTCTTGGGCATCATACAAAGATCATTCACTACCTGAGAATCGATTTCTCAAAACACCCGTAGACTTGGACAGTCTCAATACCCTTTGGATTTTCCATGTCCTTAAAGAACAGGAAATCTCCCTGATCCTCTGATCAAATCCATGAGCACCACATAAGAACTGATTTTCTCTTTTAACCAACATATTGGACCTGTCACTAAACTGAAACAGTCACCAGCACCCTAGCCTCCTCTTGGGCTTGGTACAATGATCCTCCCCAGCGGAGCTCACCTATTCACACTCTCTTGTTGAGTATAAAAGACTCTCTTGTTGAGTCAAACATTTTCAGCCTCCATCTCGGGCTTCGTACGAGATACAAAAACACTCTCTTGTTGAGTATAAAAGACTCTCTTGTTGAGTCAAACATTTTCAGCCTCCATCTCGGGCTTCGTACGAGATACAAAAACACTCTCTTGTTGAGTATAAAAGACTCTCTTGTTGAGTCAAACACCTTTAGCCTCCGTCTTGGGCTTCGTATAAGACACATACAAAAGCACTCTCTTGTTGAGTCAACCCTTTTAGCCTCTCTCTCGGGCTTCGTACGAGACACATAAAAACACCCTCTTGTTGGGTCAATAGCCTCCTCTTAGGCTTTGTATAAGGAAACCCCGGTTGAGTCAATAAACCTTTTAGCATCAAAATATGTGCCTCGTTCACAGTATACAAACATCAATAACTCCTTTCCCCCCCATCTAATTGTTGTAAGCGGCAAGCCTCTGGATTATTTACATCCACGCCACTGTCCCTCTTTTAGCATGAGAAATTCCTAAGGAAAAATGGCATTGTTCTAAACTGAGTTAAAGTCTTCTCCTTCAGATTAAAAATCCCCTATAAAGGAAATTATGGCATTGTTGGATTCACGTATCCCAGTTAAAGTAATTCTCCTTTATAATCAGTCACCCAACAGTTGTGACAAACCGACCCCCATTAGAGATGACAAATTCTCTCTAAAGTCAAAACCCTTTAGCTTCACATCTTGGGCTTCGAACAAGATACAAATAGACCCTTCAACTTCACATCTTAGGCTTTGAACAAGATACAAACCACCTTTAGCTTCACGTCTTGGGCTTTGAACAAGACACCAAAACGACCTTTTTCCTCCCATAGAATAGGAGGAACTACGATCGCTCTATTTTCCCTGTTTCGTTAAACGGGAATACGTAGGCATAAGATTGAAAAATCTTAGCGAGCACACTAATCAAAAACCCAAAATCCTGTACCTTCATACATCAATCGAAAAGCATCAGTCCTAACATCCTACCAATTGCATAGTCCCATCATTTCATTCTTAGCAAAATAAGCAGAGAGAGGCCCACAATCTAAACCGCATCTGTAAACCAACAGTCATCTGTTTAAACTCAGTATGTAAGCAGGGTTAATTGGAGATATCTATTTCCCTTCCTTCATCAGCTTCAATAGGATAAAAAATGAATCGACCTGTAGTAGCCCAGAGCGAAAGTGTTTAAGAACCACGTCCAAAATCACTCGCTACACTTGACTGAAAGTTTTTCGACGAATAGTGTTACCGCTGGGGATTTAACCTTGTCGGATATAATTACTTGCCATGAATCCCTAACTTTTGCCTGGATTGTCTTTTAAGATTTCCAATCCACCAGGATGTTTTTTGCTTAAGTCTCTAATTTTTGTCTGGACCGCCCTTTCGGGTTTTCAATCCACCGAGACTTTTTTTATTTATTTAGGCAAAGTATTTCTTGACTACATCAACATTCTTGGGGTAGGTAAACTCTTCTCCATCCATGGTTGCGAGTCTCAAGGCGCCACCTGAGAAGGCTTTCTTGACCACATAGGGGCCATCGTAATTTGGAGTCCATTTGCCCCGAGAATCAGTGAGGAATGATTGTATCTTTTTTAGCACAAGGCCTCATTTCTTGAAGATGCGAGGTCGAACCTTTTTGTCGAACGCCTTCTTCATTCTTTGCTGATACAACTGACCATGGCATAAAGCTGTCATTCTCTTTTCTTCGATTAGGTTTAGTTCGTCGTGTCGGCTTTGACACCATTCAGCTTCTGTTAGCTTGGCTTCCATCAATACCCTGATTGACGGGATTTCTACTTCTATGGGGAGTACTGCCTCCATGCCATATACTAGAGAGAAAGGGGTTGCCCCTGTTGAAGTGCGGGCAGATGTGCGATAATCGTGGAGAGCAAAGGGTAACATCTTGTGCTAGTCTTTGTGGGTTACAACCATCTTTTGAACAATCTTCTTGATGTTTTTGTTAGCTGCTTCTACCGCTCCGTTCATCTTAGGATGGTAGGGAGATGAGTTATGGTGTTCAATCTTGAACTCAGCACACAACTCTTTCATCATCTTGTTGTTCAAGTTAGATTCATTATCAGTAATGATCTGGCTTGGAACACCATAACGACTGATGAGGTTGTTCTTGATAAATCGGACCACGACTTGTCAGGTTACATTGGCGTATGACGCTGCTTCGACCCATTTGGTGAAGTAGTCAATGGCTACCAGGATGAACTGATGTCAGTTTGAAGCCTTGGGTTCGATCATGCCAATCATGTCGATTCCCCATATGGAAAAAGCCCATGGAGAAGAAAGAACTTTGAGATGCGTTGGCGGTACATAGATCTTGTCAGCGTATATTTGACACTTGTGACACTTCCTTATGTACTTATAGTAATCAGATTTCATTGTCAACCAATAATACCCTGCTCTTAGAATTTTTCTCGCCATTGTGTGTCCATTGGCATGAGTGCCAAAAGAGCCTTCGTGAATTTCTTTCATCAACATGTTTGCTTCTGGTCTGTCTACGCGTTGGAGCAAGACCATGTCGAAATTTCTCTTATAGAGTGTATCACCATTCAGGAAGAAGTTTCCTATCTTTTCTTGATGCCCCGGGTAGGTACTCTTGTTTCTGAAGGAAGCATGTGATATCGTGATACCAAGGTTTGTCGTCTATGACTGCTTCAATTGTGAAGATGTAAGCGGGCCGTTCTAGGCGCATTATATCAATCTTAGGTACATTGTTCCATTGACCTACACTAATCATTGAAGAGAGAGTGGCTAGTGCATCAGCCATGTGATTTTCTTCACGAGGGATATGGTGAAACTCGATTTTGTTGAAGAATGGTAACAACCTTCTCGCGTAAGTAGAACCGAGTTTCACAGTCTGTGAACTTCTTGCTTAAGTAGTAGATGGCAGACTCTTTTCTTTTTGTCTCGTCTTATTGGCCAAGTACACAACCCATGGAGTCTTCCAAGATTGTTAGGTAGATGATCAGTGGTCTTCCTTCCACTGGAGGAGATAGAATAGGTGGATTCAACAGATATTATTTGATATTGTCGAAAGCTTTTTGGTAGTCTTTTGTCCACAAACAACTTTGATTCTTCTGAGGAGTTTGAAGATTAGTGCGCATGTCGCGGTCATGAGAGATATGAATCTGGAAATGTAATTTAGACGTCCCAAAAATCCTCGGACTTGTTTCTCAGTTTTTGGCGAAGGCATTTCTCGAATGGCCTTGACCTTGTTAGGATCAACCTCAATTTCTTTCTGACTGACAATGAACCCTAAAAGTTTTCTTGAGCGAACACCAAAAGTGCATTTATTGGGATTCAAGCGGAGTTTGTACTTTCTCAGATGCTCGAATAGTTTTAACAGGTGTGTCACATGCTCTTCTTCTGTTTTAGATTTGGCAATCATGTCATCGATATACACTTCGATTTCTTTGTGCAACATGTCATGAAACAGAGTTGTCATGGCCCTTTGATAGGTTACCTCGACGTTCTTCAAACCGAACGACATTACCTTATAACAAAAGGTGCCCCATGGGGTGATGAATGAAGTTTTCTCCATATCTTTCGGTGCCATTTTGATTTGATTATAGCCCGAGAATCCATCCATGAAGGAGAAGACTTTGAACCTTGTTGTACTGTCAACCAGCATGTCTATGTGCGGTAAGGGAAAGTCATCCTTTGGTCTGGCTTTGTTCAGATCCCTGTAATCTACACACATTTTGACCTTTCCGTCCTTTTTTGGAACTAGCACTATGTTGGGTAGCCATTGAGGACATTCTGAGGTGGCAAGGAAACCTATGTCAATCTGTTTCTGCACTTCCTCCTTGATTTTGATAGCCATATCCGGGTGTGTTCTTCTCAACCTTTTGTTTACCAGAGGACATTCTCTCTTAAGCGGTAAATGATGTTCCACGATGCTGGTATCCAACCCTACCATGTCCTGATAGGACCAAGCAAATACATCAGAAAACTCTTTGAGAAGTTTTATCAAGCTTTCTTTGACAGTCGGACTGAGCAGTGCCCCAATCTTAACTTCTTTCTTTTCTTCCTCTGATCCCAAATTGACCATTTCCAATGGCTCTTTGTGAGGCTCAATAAATCTTTCCTCTTGTCTGAGTAATCAGGAAATCTCTTCTGGAATTTTTGCGTCCTCTTCTTCTTCAGCTTCAAATACTGGGAATTCAAAGTTGGGAGAAGGCATTGGATCGTATGTTTCAACGGGGTTTAAAACAAGCAATCTGCATGACGTGATGATTTGTTTTTTAGAAGAGATAGAGAGAATACAAGCATGTGTGCAGCGTATTTTCTGAAAAATGCTTGTTTTTATTTTTGAGTTGTTTTAGGATTACCATTTTCTGAAAAACGAAAAGTGAAAACAACAATAATTACGGGAATGACAGAACGACGTTTATTTATTTACGATTTGTCAATTCTTGAAACTACAGCCCTATAAAACAAAACTATGTTGTTTTGGGCGAAGTGAAGAGGGACATTTACAGAAAAGTGAGCCCTATAAAACATCCGTTTCACCTGGCCAGGGTGAAAGGTTAAAACAAAGATGGCAATTACTTAGACTTATGGACGACTTTCGGGTCATCGACAATAACCCATTGGCGACGAACTCCTCGGTGAATCACAAAGTCTGGTACCTTCTTTCTTGGTTTGTCCTCAGAAATGACACTGATTTCTGGCGGAGCAGGATCATTGGAGTCTTCCTCCTAAGCAGAGTTGTCATAAACGAACTCTTCGGTTGTATCTTTCTTAGTGTTCTCACTCTCGAGAGGATCTCCCCATCCAGTTAGCTGGATGTCCTCATATCTGATGCGAGAGCTTTCAGGGGCGGTGTACTTGACCAAGAAGTCGTACTTGCCACTCGATTGTCCTAAGGTGTCCCATACTTCTGTGGGGGTAGATGAGTCATCCTTCTCAATGACGTTGACCTCAGAAAAAGCATAGTTGATGAACTCTTGTCTTGCAGTCTTTGCAGATTCATCATTGTGTTGGATATCTTTGGAATGTCCTGAGTAATGATCACATGGCTTGGTGGGGACGTAGGTATTCTTTTCAATATTGCTCATTTGATAGGCGTCGTTGGGCTGACTTTTTTGCCCCAAGTCTTCTGGGTAAGGCTTCCAGATAGACAAGTCATCTAGGGGAACATAATAGTCTTGATCAAAGTTGTCCTTCATTAGATCATCTTCTAGTGAGTTAGGTGGAGCACGGCATCCCTCCGGATCAGAATCTCCATAGATCATTCGGACGTTTGATCTTGGTATATATCTCAGGCCCTGCTTGGGAAAACAGAATGGCGTGTGCGTTTCTTCCTGAGACATATAACCATTGTTGTTGAGGTAAGATTTCCATTCCTCGTACGTATCGGAGGAGTCACTCTTATCGATGGTGTGTACTTCTTGAGACACTGGGTGGAGAAAGCCTTCACTATGGAAGAAGTCTTGAATGGGATAAAAAATTTCATCTTTCTTGGCAGTCTGGGTACAGGCTGAGGAGAAACCAAGACCTTTCTTCATCTTGTTATCAGTAGGAAATACGAGTTGTCCC
Source organism: Lathyrus tuberosus (assembly GCA_022829125.1). NCBI lineage: Eukaryota > Viridiplantae > Streptophyta > Magnoliopsida > Fabales > Fabaceae > Lathyrus > Lathyrus tuberosus. Next base: position 8,461,013 of record JALAZF010000044.1, on the reverse strand, counting down.
CATCCTTTTATGTCGTTACCCTTGATCACTTCGAGAGCATCCTTGTATGAGGAAATTGACGTTCCTTTTTCTGGTCGATTCTTATTGCTCACCGAGAGTGCTTGGAACTGGGTTCCAACAACTTTTTCTGGTTCTACACAGGAAAATGATGATAAGTTGCTCACTATTAAGGTCTGTTCTCCATATACTGTGACCAACTTGTCATTCTTGACGAACTTCAGCTTCTGGTGAAGTGTCGAAGTGACGACCCCAGCTTCGTGTATCCAAGGTCTTCCTAATAAACAACTATATGCTACCCAGATGTCCATGACCTGGAAAGTGACTTGGAAAGTGTAAGGACCGATGGTTATGGGAAGATCAACTTCGCCGATAACTATTTTTTTGGATCCGTCAAAGGCTTTGACGATGACCTCACTGCCTCTCATCAGAGCTTCTTGAAATGATAGTCGTACCAGAGTTAATTTTGGCATAACATTCAAAGCTGATCCTGTGTCTACTAGTACGCTGGCTAAAGCATCGTCATGGCAGTTGATTGTAATGTTCAGTGCCATATTTTGATTTTTGCCTTCTTCTGGCAGTTCTTCATCACTGAATCCTAAGTTGTTCTAGGAAGTGATGTTGGAAATGATGCCGTCAAATTGTCTTACCGTCACATCTTATTCTACGAAAGCTTTCTCCAAGACTTTCTGCAGAGCTTCCCTGTGAGCTTTGGAACTAAGTAATAGAGATAACACAGAGATTCTCGAAGGAGTTTGCAACAGTTGGTCTACAATGTTGTACTAGCTTTTCTGGATGAGCTTCAGCATCTCATCGCTGTTTCTTACCAGTTCTGGACTACTGGAATTCCCGACTGGTTGATTAGGAACTTTTGTTTGAGGTTCCTTCCCTTTAGCAGGTTATCCAACTTCTCTATTAAAGATCTGCCCGCTCCGTGTGACTCGACTGATGTCAGCGATGTTTACGGCGGAGGGTAATGGAGTTTCCTTTCCATTTTTGATGGTTGTTGCACCGTACTTTTAAGGGATAGCCTTATCTGATTTTTACGGTATTGGCCCAGGCAGATAGATAACCACAGGAGCTTTCTGATTTCCCTGACCATTACAGGAAGCCTCAATTGGTTCTAGGTTAAGAATTTTTCTACTATCAAGAGGGAGTCTTGATTCATGGAGTAGAGGGATTATGGCGCATACGTCTTTGGCCATTTCATGATTGGGAAATATGACAACGTCTTTGCTTTGATCATGAAGATAGTCTTGTATCACGTTGATCGAACCAGAACTTGAACATGGTCGAATCTCTTTCTGGTCCAACTGATTTTAAAGAGCCGACCGTACAAGATAACATCCTTGGTTGTTCTCTGAGAAAACTCTACAGCGCTCATAATTATGTGGTGGCACCCGGCCATATCCGCTTTGTATGCAGTGCAACTTTACTAGATCTGTTTCCATCGAGCAGACATCCTAACTTTGATGCCTATCAGGATTTCCGTCAGTCATATTAATCTGCTGTGTAGCTTCATCCAAGTAGATTGGAAGCCACAAGTGGTCCAGCAAGTGTTGAAGTGTTCTTTCGACAAGTGCACATCCTTGGTCATTCTCAAGACACTCTTCATAGTCTTGATAATCATGTGAAGCCAGAAAGCCAAGCCTGACTTGCTTAGCATGTAGTTCTACCAGACTAGTATTCATCAAGTGTATGTAAAATATCTGAACCATATTGACTTGATGGTTATTTCTCTCCTGATAGTCCTGGATCCATCTGAGATCCATCTGACGTTGGAGGGCCTCTTATACAAAAAGCATCCCTGATTGCTTATTGAGCAAATTGGACAGGTATTATAATCATGTCGTAGTAGATTATGATATTGACTTTGCCTTTAATGCATTACCACTAAGTTGACATTCATTGTGCGGACGTCGTGGTTCTGAACAATGTTGGGATGTGCATGGGCCATGTTGACTGCCTGGATTCTGTGATCTTGAATCCATCCTAGATTCATCTGTTCTTGTAGAGCTAATTGCACCACGGAACATCCTTGATTATTCTTTGAACAGATATCACACTGGTGATAATTGTGAGGTGGTACATGACCGTACCCGCTCTGTCTACAATGCATCCTGACCAGATTAGTTCCTAATAGGAGTACATTATGAATTTCATAACTGCGGCTAAATTCTTCCTCTATTAAATTTACTGCAGTCTTCTAATGTTGTGGCAACGGGTTCGTATGAACATTTAGATTAGTATCTTTGAAAGATAGGACCCCGTTCCTGACAAGCATCAGCACATCGGACTTGAAACTGAGACAGTTCTCAATGTTGTGCCCCGACCCTCCTTGATGGTAAGGGCAAGTTTGATCCGCTTTGAACCAAAAAGGCGGATTTTTCGGTACTGTAAGAGGAGACCTGGTTTGGATGTGCCCCTTATCCAGTAGAAGTGGAAATAATTCTGCGTACAACATCGGTATAAGGTCAAATCCTGGTGGTCGTGTCGTACGATTATTGTTGTTGTACTAAGGACGAGCCTACTGAAGAGGTTATTGCGTCCTTTGCTGATACTGTTGTTGATTTAGTTGGCTCTGAGCAACCCGAGGTTGATACGTCGGAGCCGGCGTTGGGTTGATAACGGGAGTTACCGCCGCTACTGGTTGATACCTTCGCCTTTGCTTTCCGGGAGAGATATTACCAATATCTTGCTCTTTTTTCTTTTGGAAAGCACTACCATATCTCTTAGTACTGCTAGATGGCTCTGCATCTTTGACCAATCGTCCTTCTCGGACTGCTTCTTCAAGGCATACTCCTATGTTCACCATTTTAGAAAAGTCACTGGGCGCACTGGCAACCATTTGGTCGTAATAGAATGAGCTTAAGGTTTTTAAAAATATCTTTGTCATCTCTTTTTCCTCAAGAGGGGGACAGATCTGGGCGGCAATTTCACGCCATCTCTGAGCATATTCCTTGAACGTTTCCTTGTCTTTAGTGACATTGCTCTGAGTTGATCTCTATCTGGTGCTATCTCCAGGTTATACTTATACTGCTGAACGAAAGCAGTGCCGAGATCTCTAAAAGTACTGATCTTGGTGCAGTTTAAACCCATGTACCATTTGAGTGCGGCACCGGTTAAACTGTCTTGGAAATAATGGATCAGTAGTTGTTGATTTTCTGTCTGAGTTGACATTTTTCGAGCGTACATCACCAAATGACTTTGAGGGCAAGAGTTGCCCTTGTATTTTTCAAATTCAGGCACCTTGAATTTGTGCGGTATTTTCACATTAGGGACCAGACAAAGGCCTGCGGCATCCTTTCCGAATAAATCCTGACCGCGAATGGCATGCAATTCCTTCTGCATCTCCAAGAATTATTCCTGGAACTCAATCATCCTTTCGTACATGTCTTCGTTTCCACCAGAAATTGCTTATGGAATCTGTCATTCTGGGACAGTGTGTACCACTGGTTGTGGTATAGTCATTACGGCGGTGACTCTTGGTGCTTCCATACCCCGAAGTTTGTAACCTTCAGGAGTTGCTGTCATAACTCTTGCGTCTTCACTTTCCCGAAGTTTGTAACCTTCAGGCCCAGCGGTTCCTGCTGCAGTTTTTGGGTCTTCAGTGACCGACGGAATGTATCCTTCAGGGACAAAGTTGATAGGCATGCCCCAGGGATGACCCTTAGGCATGTTATAATGAGGATCTTTCTCACGTGTCTCCATTATGGGCGTATATGTAATCTCTGAGATCACAGTTCTTTGTTGTTGTCTCTGAGCTGCTGCCAGGGATTGCATGTCATTGTGAAGTTTTTCCAAACTTTCTTTTAGAGAGTTGACTTCTTCTCTCAGCTCTCTGTTCTTTTCCTCGAGATCATCCATTTTCTTTTGTCGATTGGCCCGAGTATTATATGAGTGAGACAGTTTGACTCTAGAATCATGGCACATATGTGAGACTCGAAGATAAGAAAAATGCGTTATGTGAGAATGATGAATGATATGCAATGACATGTTTTTTTAGTTTTAGTTTTTTTTTGTTTTAATCAAAAATAACCTTCAACAAATAGATTGTAAATATCATACAGTGGGGGTGGAGACCCCTTTTATTGAATTTGAAAGATTACAGTATGTTACAAAGAAAAGTACAATATTTTACAAAGTGTTGTAAGGAAAATGTCTAAGCTCAGGGATCCTGGGTCCTCTCTGAGGAGATCTCAGATACTGGTTCTAGTATTTTCCTTTTCTTTGATCGGGGTTCTTCAGCCGTTGTCGGGTTGTCAGTCTTTTGCCAAGTGAAAGGAGTGAGAAAGTTCCTTTGATCTTCCATAGCATGTTGTTCTAAAATCTCAATCAGAGCATCCTTTTCTTTTAACAGTTCCTGAATTTTGGTACACTCCACATTGAGGATTCAGTACTTGTTTTTCCAAGAGCTTTTCTCCCGTTGAACTTTGCTGAAAGCGACCTGGAGTTTTTCCGTATCAGACATAAAATAAAGGACAGATTCCTTTAATGGAAAAACTTCTTGACGAGGGTAAGGCATCCTCAGCTTGAGGGCTCTAGTTTGTACCCAGTGGAGATAAGGCTCCATGGAGGTACAGTCTGGTCTTCCTAGAGACTCTCTTCCTTTCCTGTTAACATGTTGCCAGGCATGCACTATTTCTTTCTTTAGTGCCCTGTCATTTTCCCCTTCCTTGAAGAAAAGACCTTCCAGATGAACATTATGCGGGATATTCTTCATCGGGTAACCGAGTTGACGGCGAACTAAAATTGGATGATAGTTGATTCCTCCTTTAGTTCCTATGAGGGGTACGTTAGGGAAGTTTCCACATCTGTCGATGATCTTTATCCCCTCATAAATCCTATTGTACCAATCTATGTCCGAGTTAGTGAAAGACATGATTCTCTGTGACCAACGTAGAGTACACTTATGGTCCCAAAAAGCAGCAGACTTGGGTAAATGGGAAGTGAGCCATTTATAGAGCAGGGGTACACAGCATGTGATCATTCCTCCACTGTACAAATTCCTTAAGTGTACAGAATGATAAGCATCTGCAAGCAGGGTTGGGATGGGGTTTCCAATCAGAAATATCTTAATGGCATTGGTATCGACGAAGTTATCGATGTTGGGAAAGAGGAATAACCCATATGTGAGTAGAACAAAGATATCTTCGAAAGCAGTTATGTTTCCTACACTGGCAAAGTATAGAGCCTTCTCTGTTAGGAATTTGGCTAGTAAACCCTGAATTCCTCCCTTAGTGGTCATGTGAGTCCTAACTTCTGACTCATCTAAATAGATTACTCTTGCAATGGTTTGTTCCTTTGGAATTTCTTCCAATCCAGAAAAGGGAGCTTGGTCAGTGATAGGTAAATCAGTCAGATGATAATACTCTTCTAACATTGGTGCCAGTTGATAATCCGGGAATGTGAAGCAGTGATAAACCAGATTGTAGAACTGTATCTGCGTAGACATAATTCCTTAAACTACATGGACCCTTAACAGAGACAGCAGTCCTCCATGCTTAGCTCTGAAAGCATCAGGGTTGGTAATCATCCTTGCCAACCTCCTTAAATCCTCTAATTTTGGAGCCTTAAAGGTGTACTTGTGCGTCTTTCTTCTACCGAAATCCATAACGCAATATTTCTCTGATATTTTCAATTATTGTTTTAGTTTATTTTGAGAAAAAGAAGAGAAGAGAAAAGAGAAGATTTTTCTTTGTTTAAGAGTTTTTTAAATGAATGCATGAATGCAGCACACAAAAACATTGAAAAAACATGGGTTCAAGGGTACAACGTCACGAGCATGGAGCCATGGCTTTACCCATCCCCAAAGGTTGTATTCTGGTCAATTTTTGTACCTGTAGAACGGATCCTAAGGTTCCCAAAATCACTGACCCCCCTAGGGATATCAACAACAGGCTGGTTCACCCGAGCGAGCTGTAGCATCCTAGGGTAATCTCATTTGAGTGTAGTATCGCGTATCAATTATTCCCGATAGTCACCGCACTACCAAGTGGTCATAAGGTTAATGCCTACTAAATCCTCAAGGTCACGGGTGCCGCACTGGGAAAACTCTGCTTTCACAACAATCGGTTGTTCAACAGTAAGTATCCACACGGGCCTCACCTGATTTGGTGGTCTACCAGGTGTTGAAGCGGTAAAGCAGAAAGCAAAAATATTTATTTTTGGAAGAATTCCCTCCGGGATTTATATCGTGTCCACAGATATCAGTTCGAGGGAAAGAATGTCGTTCTACAATCTCTCGCGTTTATGAGTTTGGATTAAATTGGTTTAAAGTAAATGTAGAAAAGTAAACATTAAAATAAAAAGAAATCATTCTTCAGAGAGAAGAAACTTATCCGTCATGCACATAATCGACTCCTCACAAACTTAAACTTACTGATCAGTTATACTCAACCTACAATACTCCTCAATATCACCCAGCATCGCTCACAATAGTGTTCATCTCTGACACACTAAGCTGAGAGAACATCGGTGTTACCATCGTCGGCACTCTCGCACCCGACTCAAGATACAGAGGCATTAAGCTTCGACGCCTTTACAGATTATTAGCTCTAAATCTATCTCTAGCATCCAGAAAGTAACAGATAATCATCCTTAATCAAATTTTGCGATGTTTATCTCTAACACAACTCAAAACCCGCGCATAAAGCAAAAATAAAGGACAATCACCGATAAAGATTTGTAAAGCAAATTTCATACAACGCCATGGGCAAAAAATATACATGAGTTCAAAGTAAATACATATACACAAACCCAACATAGAAGAAAAACACAAAGAAGAAGAGAAATAAACCAAACACCTCGCGGTTTATCGGCGCCGATCGATGAGAAATCCACCCCGGATCATCCATGTGCAAGCTCCAATGTTGTTTTCTAAGCTAATCCTACTGAAAATGAAAGCTTTATGCATTGGGAACAAATATTACCCAACCATCCTCTAAAAATTGTGTTTTTGGCCCTTTATTGGTGTTTCTGTCTGTCCAGTTTCGCCCGACGGTATTCTGGGTCGCCCGACGCAGTAAAGCGGCTTATTCTGTAAGTTTTCCAAACTTTTGGAGTGCCCGGCCCCGTAATGGACCGCCCGGCGCTGTTTCGCCTGGCGGAGCAGAGGCGCAGCTGACAGTAGACAGCAAAAAACCAGCACTGTTTTGGCCATAACTTTTGAACCGTAACTCCATTTTTCGCCCGGTTCGAAGCGTTAGAAAGCTTATTCAATGCTCTATACAACAATGGCAAGATATAACTGATTGAATACCTGCAAAAATAAATGTAAATCAATTAAACTCAATGATATTTACACGATAACGCAATATATACACTATAACGTAAAGTAAACGTATTTACAAACAAAGCAGGGTTTATTCGAACGTTTTTAACAAAAAGTATCGATAAGTGCAACAAAACTTATATACAAAAATAGATACAATTTTCACTTATCAAACTCTCCCCAACTTACATAATTGTTTGTCCTCAAACAAAGCCAACATCTAAAGGAGCAAAAGCGAAATCCAAGAAATCACGCAACAACAACTTTTGACAAACAAAAACAAATGCAATGGTTCAATCGAAAATGGTACACACAAAGTAAATACTTACCACTAAACTACAACGATAACATAATCACGAAACAAATGCTAAATACAAAAGTCATGCCAAACATTCTAAAATAGCACAAGTTCAACCGCGAATCACACCTAGCAAAAACAATCATCAGTAGATGAAAAACACTAAATGAAGGACTTTTCACTCACACAACAATCTTGCAAACAAAAGACTAAATTATGCAATCATCCAAAAATCATATTGAAAACATAAAAGCAAGAATCAAAAGGGCCTTCAAGGTTGTAACGTGTCGGGTAAACAAACAAGGGGCAATTTCTAAAGGTAATTGAAACAAAAACTTGCTTAAACCTAAAGGAGTGATCAACTCACAAAGCTTCAAACACCAAAATTTCAATCAAACTTCTTCCAAAATCCCAAGTGTTACATAAAACACAATACTTATTTAGCACAATTATTTGAACTCTTTTTGTTTTTCATTTTCAAAACTTTTCTTTTTCCTTCTTTTTTTTATTCCTTCTTTTTTTTCTTTTTCTTTTTCAACCTCATAGAAACTAACCAATGAGTAAACAATCATTCTCTCCCCAACTTGAATTCAACCACATCATCATGTGAATACTCCCTACTTTCTAAGGCAGGGTAAAAATTAATACAACAACACAAAGTTGAGGGTTCAAGAAAAAATAATCAATCAAAATCCATACAAAAAGTAAATTTGGCACTCATAGACAAGCATCAAACTCAAACAACATGGATAATGACCAAAGGCTCAAAGGGGTTACAAATGATCACACACTCAAAAGGTGAATTGACTATTTGGCTAGGTAGTTATGCTCAAAATGAAACAAAATGCCTTGATCCTTTCCATGTTGTCATATAATCAACACAAATAAAAGATTAAGCATAATAAAATCCAGTTAAAACAAGAATGTTGGTACTCCGTGCATATATGAACAACAAAAGGCTTCCTCACAAAAAGGGTGGGAACTAAAGTGATTCACATACGAACAAGTATACGAAAGAATGAATGGCATAGAAGTCATAAAAAGCCTAAGTATCATGAATATGCTAAAGTTGAGAAAGCGATAAACACATACCTTCAACGTGTACCAAAATTTAAACACTATCATTACCACGCATTCGCAAGTTGAAACGATAAAAAATGGACAAACACCTCATGCGCATTCAAATAATAGGACCAAAATTGAAGTCCAAACAACAAACAAAAACATTAAAAAGACCGGGTGAAAATGGATTACACAAGTTGTAAAGTGAAGATTTGAGACTTTTACGAACAATCCGAGTACAACTTGTTTAATGAATGTTCACCACACTACCTAAGTAAAAATGAAAAAGTAATAACGAAACAAACAAAAAACAAAAGAAAACATGCTTGTTTTACGTCGTAAGCTCGACGCCTTTACTGTGCTTAGCTAGTAACTTCCTTCCTTCATGCCATAGTGATGCCTTACCGCACAAACCAAAAGCAAGTGTCCTAACCAAACACTTAAACAAACGTCAATCTACAAGTATCAGTATAACAAGTGAAAATATACAATATATACGATATCTACAAAACTCAAAAACAAAGAAACTATCACAATGCGATTCAATATCAAAACCGATCCCCGGCAACAACGCCATTTAGTTGAAGCGGTAAAGCGGCAAGAAAAAATATTTATTTTCGGAAGAATTCCCTCCGGGATTTATGTCGTGTCCACAGAGATCGGTTCGAGGGAAAGAATTTCGTTCGACAATCTCTCGCGTTTATGAGTTTGGATTAAATTGGTTTAAAGTAAATGCAGAAAAGTAAACATTAAAATAAAAAGAAATCATTCTTCAGAGAGAAGAAACTTATCCGGCATGCACATAATCGACTCCTCACAAACTTAAACTTACCGACCAGTTATACTCAACCTAAAATACTCCTCAATATCACCCAGCATCGCTCACAACAGTGTTCATCTCTGACACACTGAGCTGAGAGAACAACCGTGTTACCATCGTCGGCACTCTCGCACCCGACTCAAGATACGGAGGCATTAAGCTTCGACGCCTTTACATATTGTTAGCTCTAAATCTATCTCTAGCATCTAGAAAGTAACAGATAATCATCCCTAATCAAAGCATGCGATGTTTATCTCTAACATAACCCAAACCCTGCGCATAAAGCAAAAATAAAGGACAATCACCGATAAAGATTTGTAAAGCAAATTTCATACAACACCATGGGCGACAAATATACATGAGTTCAGAGTAAATACATATACACAAACCCAACATACAAGAAAAACACAAAGAAGAAGAGAAATAAACCAAACATCTGGCGGTTTATCAGCGCCGATCGATGAGAAATCCACCCCGAATCATCCGTGTGCAAGCTCCAATGTTGTTTTCTAAGCTAATCCTACTGAAAATGAAAGCTTTATGCATTGGGAACAAATATTACCCAACCATCCTCTAAAAATTGTGTTTTTGGCCCTTTAATGGTGTTTCTGTCCATCCAGTTTCGCCCGACAGTATTCTGGGTCGCCCGACGCAGTAAAGCGGCTTATTCCGTAAGTTTTCCAAAATTTTATAGTGCCCGGCCCTGCAATTGACCGCCCGGGGCTGCTTCGCCTGGCGGAGCAGAGGCGCAACTGACAGTAGACAGCAAAAAACCGGCACTGTTTTGGCCATAACTTTTGAACCGTAACTCCATTTTTTGCCCGGTTCGAAGCGTTGGAAAGCTTATTCAATGCTCTATACAACAATGGCAAGATATACTTGATTGAATACCTGCAAAAATAAACGGAAATCAATTAAACTCAATGATATTTACACGATAACACAATATATACACTATAACATAAAGTAAACGTATTTACAAACAAAGCAGGGTTTATTCGAACATTTTTAACAAAAAGTATCGATAAGTGCAACAAAACTTATATACAAAAATAGATACAATTTGCACTTATCAAACTTTCCCTAACTTACATAATTGTTTGTCCTCAAACAAAGCCAACATCTAAAGGAACAAAAGCGAAATCCAAGAAATCACGCAACAACAAGTTTTGACAAACAAAAACAAATGCAATGGTTCAATCGAAAATGGTACACACAAAGTAAATACTTACCCCTAAACTACAACGATAACATAATCACGAAACAAATGCTAAATACAAAAGTCATGCCAAACATTCTAAAATAGCACAAGTTCAACCGCGAATCACACCTAGCAAAAACAATTATCAGTAGATGAAAAACACTAAATGAAGGACTTTTCACTCACACAACAATCTTGAAAACAAAAGACTAAATTATGCAATCATCCAAAAATCATATTGAAAACATAAAAGCAAGAATCAAAAGGGCCTTCAAGGTTGTAACGTGGTCGGGTAAACAAACAAGGGGCAATTTCTAAAGGTAATTGAAACAAAAACTTGCTTAAACCTAAGGGAGTGATCAACCCACAAAGCTTCAAACACCAAAATTTCAATCAAACTTCTTCCAAAATCCCAAGTGTTACATAAAACACAATACTTATTTAGCACAATTATTTGAACTCTTTTTGTTTTTCATTTTCAAAACTTTTCTTTTTCCTTCTTTTTTTTATTCCTTCTTTTTTTTCTTTTTCTTTTTCAACCTCATAAAAACTAACCAATGAGTAAACAATCATTCTCTCCCCAACTTGAATTCAACCACATCATCATGTGAATACTCCCTACTTTCTAAGGCAGGGTAAAAATTAATACAACAACACAAAGTTGAGGGTTCAAGAAAAAATAATCAATCAAAATCCATACAAAAAGTAAATTTGGCACTCATAGACAAGCATCAAACTCAAACAACATGGATAATGACCAAAGGCTCAAAGGGGTTACAAATGATCACACACTCAAAAGGTGAATTGACTATTTGGCTAGGTAGTTATGCTCAAAATGAAACAAAATGCCTTGATCCTTTCCATGTTGTCATATAATCAACACAAATAAAAGATTAAGCATAATAAAATCCAGTTAAAACAAGAATGTTGGTACTCCGTGCATATATGAACAACAAAAGGCTTCCTCACAAAAAGGGTGGGAACTAAAGTGATTCACATACGAACAAGTATACGAAAGAATAAATGGCATAGAAGTCATAAAAAGCCTAAGTATCATGAATATGCTAAAGTTGAGAAAGCGATAAACACATACCTTCAACGTGTACCAAAATTTAAACACTATCATTACCACGCATTCGCAAGTTGAAACGATAAAAAATGGACAAACACCTCATGCGACTTCAAATAATCGGACCAAAATTGAAGTCCAAACAACAAACAAAAACATTAAAAAGACCGGGTGAAAATGGATTACACAAGTTGTAAAGTGAAGATTTGAGACTTTTACGAACAATCCGAGTACAACTTGTTTAATGAATGTTCACCACACTACCTAAGTAAAAATGAAAAAGTAATAACGAAACAAACAAAAAACAAAAGAAAACATGCTTGTTTTACGTCGTAAGCTCGACGCCTTTACTGTGCTTAGCTAGTAACTTCCTTCCTCCATGCCATAGTGATGCCTTACCGCACAAACCAAAAGCAAGTGTCCTAACCAAACACTTAAACAAACGTCAATCTACAAGTATCAGTATAACAAGTGAAAATATACAATATATACGATATCTACAAAACTCAAAAACAAAGAAACTATCACAATGCGATTCAATATCAAAATCGATCCCCGGCAACAACGCCATTTAGTTGAAGCGGTAAAGCGGCAAGCAAAAGTATTTATTTTCGGAAGAATTCCCTCCGGGATTTATGTCGTGTCCACAGAGATCGATTCGAGGGAAAGAATTTCGTTCGACAATCTCTCGCGTTTATGAGTTTGGATTAAATTGGTTTAAAGTAAATGCAGAAAAGTAAACATTAAAATAAAAAGAAATCATTCTTCAGAGAGAAGAAACTTATCCGGCATGCACATAATCGACTCCTCACAAACTTAAACTTACCGACCAGTTATACTCAACCTAAAGTACTCCTCAATATCACCCAGCATCGCTCACAACAGTGTTCATCTCTGACACACTGAGCTGAGAGAACAACCGTGTTACCATCGTCGGCACTCTCGCACCCGACTCAAGATACGGAGGCATTAAGCTTCGACGCCTTTACAGATTGTTAGCTCTAAATCTATCTCTAGCATCTAGAAAGTAACAGATAATCATCCCTAATCAAAGTTTGCGATGTTTATCTCTAACACAACTCAAACCCTGCGCATAAAGCAAAAATAAAGGGCAATCATCGATAAAGATTTGTAAAGCAAATTTCATACAACGCCATGGGCGACAAATATACATGAGTTCAGAGTAAATACATATACACAAACCCAACATACAAGAAAAACACAAAGAAGAAGAGAAATAAACCAAACATCTCGCGGTTTATCGGCGCCGATCGATGAGAAATCCATCCCGAATCATCCGTGTGCAACCTCCAATGTTGTTTTCTAAGCTAATCCTACTGAAAATGAAAGCTTTATGCATTGGGAACAAATATTACCCAACCATCCTCTAAAAATTGTGTTTTTGGCCCTTTATTGGTGTTTCTGTCCGTCCAGTTTCGCCCGGCGGTATTCTGGGTCGCCCGACGCAGTAAAGCGGCTTATTCTGTAAGTTTTCCAAACTTTTGGAGTGCCCGGCCCCGTAATGGACCGCCCGGCGCTGTTTCGCCTGGCGGAGCAGAGGCGCAGCTGACAGTAGACAGCAAAAAACCAGCACTGTTTTGGCCATAACTTTTGAACCGTAACTCCATTTTTCGCCCGGTTCGAAGCGTTGGAAAGCTTATTCAATGCTCTATACAACAATGGCAAGATATAACTGATTGAATACCTGCAAAAATAAATGTAAATCAATTAAACTCAATGATATTTACACGATAACGCAATATATACACTATAACGTAAAGTAAACGTATTTACAAACAAAGCAGGGTTTATTCGAACGTTTTTAACAAAAAGTATCGATAAGTGCAACAAAACTTATATACAAAAATAGATACAATTTTCACTTATCAAACTCTCCCCAACTTACATAATTGTTTGTCCTCAAACAAAGCCAACATCTAAAGGAACAAAAGCGAAATCCAAGAAATCACGCAACAACAACTTTTGACAAACAAAAATAAATGCAATGGTTCAATCGAAAATGGTACACACAAAGTAAATACTTACCACTAAACTACAACGATAACATAATCACGAAACAAATGCTAAATACAAAAGTCATGCCAAACATTCTAAAATAGCACAAGTTCAACCGCGAATCACACCTAGCAAAAACAATCATCAGTAGATGAAAAACACTAAATGAAGGACTTTTCACTCACACAACAATCTTGCAAACAAAAGACTAAATTATGCAATCATCCAAAAATCATATTGAAAACATAAAAGCAAGAATCAAAAGGGCCTTCAAGGTTGTAACGTGTCGGGTAAACAAACAAGGGGCAATTTCTAAAGGTAATTGAAACAAAAACTTGCTTAAACCTAAAAGAGTGATCAACTCACAAAGCTTCAAACACCAAAATTTCAATCAAACTTCTTCCAAAATCCCAAGTGTTACATAAAACACAATACTTATTTAGCACAATTATTTGAACTCTTTTTGTTTTTCATTTTCAAAACTTTTCTTTTTCCTTCTTTTTTTTATTCCTTCTTTTTTTTCTTTTTCTTTTTCAACCTCATAGAAACTAACCAATGAGTAAACAATCATTCTCTCCCCAACTTGAATTCAACCACATCATCATTTGAATACTCCCTACTTTCTAAGGCAGGGTAAAAATTAATACAACAACACAAAGTTGAGGGTTCAAGAAAAAATAATCAATCAAAATCCATACAAAAAGTAAATTTGGCACTCATAGACAAGCATCAAACTCAAACAACATGGATAATGACCAAAGGCTCAAAGGGGTTACAAATGATCACACACTCAAAAGGTGAATTGACTATTTGGCTAGGTAGTTATGCTCAAAATGAAACAAAATGCCTTGATCCTTTCCATGTTGTCATATAATTAACACAAATAAAAGATTAAGCATAATAAAATCCAGTTAAAACAAGAATGTTGGTACTCCGTGCATATATGAACAACAAAAGGCTTCCTCACAAAAAGGGTGGGAACTAAAGTGATTCACATACGAACAAGTATACGAAAGAATGAATGGCATAGAAGTCATAAAAAGCCTAAGTATCATGAATATGCTAAAGTTGAGAAAGCGATAAACACATACCTTCAACGTGTACCAAAATTTAAACACTATCATTACCACGCATTCGCAAGTTGAAACGATAAAAAATGGACAAACACCTCATGCGACTTCAAATAATCGGACCAAAATTGAAGTCCAAACAACAAACAAAAACATTAAAAAGACCGGGTGAAAATGGATTACACAAGTTGTAAAGTGAAGATTTGAGACTTTTACGAACAATCCGAGTACAACTTGTTTAATGAATGTTCACCACACTACCTAAGTAAAAATGAAAAAGTAATAACGAAACAAACAAAAAACAAAAGAAAACATGCTTGTTTTACGTCGTAAGCTCGACGCCTTTACTGTGCTTAGCTAGTAACTTCCTTCCTTCATGCCATAGTGATGCCTTACCGCACAAACCAAAAGCAAGTGTCCTAACCAAACACTTAAACAAACGTCAATCTACAAGTATCAGTATAACAAGTGAAAATATACAATATATACGATATCTACAAAACTCAAAAACAAAGAAACTATCACAATGCGATTCAATATCAAAATCGATCCCCGGCAACAACGCCATTTAGTTGAAGCGGTAAAGCGGCAAGCAAAAGTATTTATTTTCGGAAGAATTCCCTCTGGGATTTATGTCGTGTCCACAGAGATCGGTTCGAGGGAAAGAATTTCGTTCGACAATCTCTCGCGTTTATGAGTTTGGATTAAATTGGTTTAAAGTAAATGCAGAAAAGTAAACATTAAAATAAAAAGAAATCATTCTTCAGAGAGAAGAAACTTATCCGGCATGCACATAATCGACTCCTCACAAACTTAAACTTACCGACCAGTTATACTCAACCTAAAATACTCCTCAATATCACCCAGCATCGCTCACAACAGTGTTCATCTCTGACACACTGAGCTGAGAGAACAACCGTGTTACCATCGTCGGCACTCTCGCACCCGACTCAAGATACGGAGGCATTAAGCTTCGACGCCTTTACATATTGTTAGCTCTAAATCTATCTCTAGCATCTAGAAAGTAACAGATAATCATCCCTAATCAAAGTTTGCGATGTTTATCTCTAACACAACTCAAACCCTGCGCATAAAGCAAAAATAAAGGGCAATCATCGATAAAGATTTGTAAAGAAAATTTCATACAACGCCATGGGCGACAAATATACATGAGTTCAGAGTAAATACATATACACAAACCCAACATACAAGAAAAACACAAAGAAGAAGAGAAATAAACCAAACATCTCGCGGTTTATCGGCGCCGATCGATGAGAAATCCACCCCGAATCATCCGTGTGCAAGCTCCAATGTTGTTTTCTAAGCTAATCCTACTGAAAATGAAAGCTTTATGCATTGGGAACAAATATTACCCAACCATCCTCTAAAAATTGTGTTTTTGGCCCTTTATTGGTGTTTCTGTCCGTCCAGTTTCGCCCGGCGGTATTCTGGGTCGCCCGACGCAGTAAAGCGGCTTATTCTGTAAGTTTTCCAAACTTTTGGAGTGCCCGGCCCCGTAATGGACCGCCCGGCGCTGTTTCTCCTGGCGGAGCAGAGGCGCAGCTGACAGTAGACAGCAAAAAACCAGCACTGTTTTGGCCATAACTTTTGAACCGTAACTCCATTTTTCGCCCGGTTCGAAGCGTTGGAAAGCTTATTCAATGCTCTATACAACAATGGCAAGATATAACTGATTAAATACCTGCAAAAATAAATGTAAATCAATTAAACTCAATGATATTTACACGATAACGCAATATATACAATATAACGTAAAGTAAACGTATTTACAAACAAAGCAGGGTTTATTCGAACGTTTTTAACAAAAAGTATCGATAAGTGCAACAAAACTTATATACAAAAATAGATACAATTTTCACTTATCAAACTCTCCCCAACTTACATAATTGTTTGTCCTCAAACAAAGCCAACATCTAAAGGAGCAAAAGCGAAATCCAAGAAATCACGCAACAACAACTTTTGACAAACAAAAACAAATGCAATGGTTCAATCGAAAATGGTACACACAAAGTAAATACTTACCACTAAACTACAACGATAACATAATCACGAAACAAATGCTAAATACAAAAGTCATGCCAAACATTCTAAAATAGCACAAGTTCAACCGCGAATCACACCTAGCAAAAACAATCATCAGTAGATGAAAAACACTAAATGAAGGACTTTTCACTCACACAACAATCTTGCAAACAAAAGACTAAATTATGCAATCATCCAAAAATCATATTGAAAACATAAAAGCAAGAATCAAAAGGGCCTTCAAGGTTGTAACGTGTCGGGTAAACAAACAAGGGGCAATTTCTAAAGGTAATTGAAACAAAAACTTGCTTAAACCTAAAGGAGTGATCAACTCACAAAGCTTCAAACACCAAAATTTCAATCAAACTTCTTCCAAAATCCCAAGTGTTACATAAAACACAATACTTATTTAGCACAATTATTTGAACTCTTTTTGTTTTTCATTTTCAAAACTTTTCTTTTTCCTTCTTTTTTTTATTCCTTCTTTTTTTTCTTTTTCTTTTTCAACCTCATAGAAACTAACCAATGAGTAAACAATCATTCTCTCCCCAACTTGAATTCAACCACATCATCATGTGAATACTCCCTACTTTCTAAGGCAGGGTAAAAATTAATACAACAACACAAAGTTGAGGGTTCAAGAAAAAATAATCAATCAAAATCCATACAAAAAGTAAATTTGGCACTCATAGACAAGCATCAAACTCAAACAACATGGATAATGACCAAAGGCTCAAAGGGGTTACAAATGATCACACACTCAAAAGGTGAATTGACTATTTGGCTAGGTAGTTATGCTCAAAATGAAACAAAATGCCTTGATCCTTTCCATGTTGTCATATAATCAACACAAATAAAAGATTAAGCATAATAAAATCCAGTTAAAACAAGAATGTTGGTACTCCGTGCATATATGAACAACAAAAGGCTTCCTCACAAAAAGGGTGGGAACTAAAGTGATTCACATACGAACAAGTATACGAAAGAATGAATGGCATAGAAGTCATAAAAAGCCTAAGTATCATGAATATGCTAAAGTTGAGAAAGCGATAAACACATACCTTCAACGTGTACCAAAATTTAAACACTATCATTACCACGCATTCGCAAGTTGAAACGATAAAAAAATGGACAAACACCTCATGCGACTTCAAATAATCGGACCAAAATTGAAGTCCAAACAACAAACAAAAACATTAAAAAGACCGGGTGAAAATGGATTACACAAGTTGTAAAGTGAAGATTTGAGACTTTTACGAACAATCCGAGTACAACTTGTTTAATGAATGTTCACCACACTACCTAAGTAAAAATGAAAAAGTAATAACGAAACAAACAAAAAACAAAAGAAAACATGCTTGTTTTACGTCGTAAGCTCGACGCCTTTACTGTGCTTAGCTAGTAACTTCCTTCCTTCATGCCATAGTGATGCCTTACTGCACAAACCAAAAGCAAGTGTCCTAACCAAACACTTAAACAAACGTCAATCTACAAGTATCAGTATAACAAGTGAAAATATACAATATATATGATATCTACAAAACTTAAAAACAAAGAAACTATCACAATGCGATTCAATATCAAAACCGATCCCCGGCAACAACGCCATTTAGTTGAAGCGGTAAAGCGGCAAGCAAAAGTATTTATTTTCGGAAGAATTCCCTCTGGGATTTATGTCGTGTCCACAGAGATCGGTTCGAGGGAAAGAATTTCGTTCGACAATCTCTCGCGTTTATGAGTTTGAATTAAATTGGTTTAAAGTAAATGCAGAAAAGTAAACATTAAAATAAAAATAAATCATTCTTCAGAGAGAAGAAACTTATCCGGCATGCACATAATCGACTCCTCACAAACTTAAACTTACCGACCAGTTATACTCAACCAAAAATACTCCTCA
The DNA here is from genome assembly GCA_022829125.1 of Lathyrus tuberosus. Taxonomy (NCBI): domain Eukaryota; kingdom Viridiplantae; phylum Streptophyta; class Magnoliopsida; order Fabales; family Fabaceae; genus Lathyrus; species Lathyrus tuberosus. The sequence continues at coordinate 8,442,267 of JALAZF010000044.1, read as the reverse complement.
ATATCACCCAGCATCGCTCACAACAGTGTTCATCTCTGACACACTGAGCTGAGAGAACAACCGTGTTACCATCGTCGGCACTCTCGCACCCGACTCAAGATACGGAGGCATTAAGCTTCGACGCCTTTACAGATTGTTAGCTCTAAATCTATCTCTAGCATCTAGAAAGTAACAGATAATCATCCCTAATCAAAGTTTGCGATGTTTATCTCTAACACAACTCAAACCCTGCGCATAAAGCAAAAATAAAGGGCAATCATCGATAAAGATTTGTAAAGCAAATTTCATACAACGCCATGGGCGACAAATATACATGAGTTCAGAGTAAATACATATACACAAACCCAACATACAAGAAAAACACAAAGAAGAAGAGAAATAAACCAAACATCTCGCGGTTTATCGGCGCCGATCGATGAGAAATCCACCCCGAATCATCCGTGTGCAAGCTCCAATGTTGTTTTCTAAGCTAATCCTACTGAAAATGAAAGCTTTATGCATTGGGAACAAATATTACCCAACCATCCTCTAAAAATTGTGTTTTTGGCCCTTTAATGGTGTTTCTGTCCATCCAGTTTCGCCGGACAGTATTCTGGGTCGCCCGACGCAGTAAAGCGGCTTATTCTGTAAGTTTTCCAAACTTTTGTAGTGCCCGGCCCTGCAATTGACCGCCCGGGGCTGCTTCGTCTGGCGGAGCAGAGGCGCAACTGACAGTAGACAGCAAAAAACCGGCACTATTTTGGCCATAACTTTTGAACCGTAACTCTATTTTTTGCCCGGTTCGAAGCGTTGGAAAGCTTATTCAATGCTCTATACAACAATGGCAAGATATACTTGATTGAATACCTGCAAAAATAAATGGAAATCAATTAAACTCAATGATATTTACACGATAACGCAATATATACACTATAACGTAAAGTAAACGTATTTACAAACAAAGCAGGGTTTATTCGAACGTTTTTAACAAAAAGTATCGATAAGTGCAACAAAACTTATATACAAAAATAGATACAATTTTCACTTATCAAACTCTCCCCAACTTACATAATTGTTTGTCCTCAAACAAAGCCAACATCTAAAGGAACAAAAGCGAAATCCAAGAAATCACGCAACAACAACTTTTGACAAACAAAAACAAATGCAATGGTTCAATTGAAAATGGTACACACAAAGTAAATACTTACCACTAAACTACAACGATAACATAATCACGAAACAAATGCTAAATACAAAAGTCATGCCAAACATTCTAAAATAGCACAAGTTCAACCGCGAATCACACCTAGCAAAAACAATCATCAGTAGATGAAAAACACTAAATGAAGGACTTTTCACTCACACAACAATCTTGCAAACAAAAGACTAAATTATGCAATCATCCAAAAATCATGTTGAAAACATAAAAGCAAGAATCAAAAGGGCCTTCAAGGTTGTAACGTGTCGGGTAAACAAACAAGGGGCAATTTCTAAAGGTAATTGAAACAAAAACTTGCTTAAACCTAAAGGAGTGATCAACTCACAAAGCTTCAAACACCAAAATTTCAATCAAACTTCTTCCAAAATCCCAAGTGTTACATAAAACACAATAGTTATTTAGCACAATTATTTGAACTCTTTTTGTTTTTCATTTTCAAAACTTTTCTTTTTCCTTCTTTTTTTTATTCCATCTTTTTTTTCTTTTTCTTTTTCAACCTCATAGAAACTAACCAATGAGTAAACAATCATTCTCTCCCCAACTTGAATTCAACCACATCATCATGTGAATACTCCCTACTTTCTAAGGCAGGGTAAAAATTCATACAACAACACAAAGTTGATGGTTCAAGAAAAAATAATCAATCAAAATCCATACAAAAAGTAAATTTGGCACTCATAGACAAGCATCAAACTCAAACAACATGGATAATGACCAAAGGCTCAAAGGGGTTACAAATGATCACACACTCAAAAGGTGAATTGACTAGGTAGTTGTGCTCAAAATGAAACAAAATGCCTTGATCCTTTCCATGTTGTCGTATAATCAACACAAATAAAAGATTAAGCATAATAAAATCCAGTTAAAACAAGAATGTTGGTACTCCGTGCATATATGAACAATAGAAGGCTTCCTCACAAAAAGGGTGGGAACTAAAGTGATTCACATACGAACAAGTATACGAAAGAATGAATGGCATAGAAGTCGTAAAAAGCCTAAGTATCATGAATATGCTAAAGTTGAGAAAGCGATAAACACATACCTTGAACGTGTACCAAAATTTAAACACTATCATTACCACGCATTCGCAAGTTGAAACGATAAAAAATGGGCAAACACCTCATGCGACTTCAAATAATCGGACCAAAATGAAGTCCAAACAACAAACAAAAACATTAAAAAAGACCGGGTGAAAATGGATTACACAAGTTGTAAAGTGAAGATTTGAGACTTTTACGAACAATCCGAGTACAACTTGTTTAATGAATGTTCACCACACTACCTAAGTAAAAATGAAAAAGTAATAACGAAACAAACAAAAAACAAAAGAAAACATGCTTGTTTTACATTGTAAGCTCGACGCCTTTACTGTGTTTAGTTAGTAACTTCCTTCCTTCATGCCATAGTGATGCCTTACTGCACAAACCAAAAGCAAGTGTCCTAACCAAACACTTAAACAAACGTCAATCTACAAGTATCAGTATAACAAGTGAAAATATACAATATATACGATATCTACAAAACTCAAAAACAAAGAAACTATCACAATGCGATTCAATATCAAAACCGATCCCCGACAACAACGCCATTTAGTTGAAGCGGTAAAGCTGCAAGAAAAAATATTTATTTTCGGAAGAATTCCCTCCGGGATTTATGTCGTGTCCACAGAGATCGGTTCGAGGGAAAGAATTTCGTTCGACAATCTCTCGCATTTATGAGTTTGGATTAAATTGGTTTAAAGTAAATGCAGAAAAGTAAACATTAAAATAAAAAGAAATCATTCTTCAGAGAGAAGAAACTTATCCGGCATGCACATAATCGACTCCTCACAAACTTAAACTTACCTACCAGTTATACTCAACCTAAAATACTCCTCAATATCACCCAGCATCGCTCACAACAGTGTTCATCTCTGACACACTGAGCTGAGAGAACAACCGTGTTACCATCGTCGGCACTCTCGCACCCGACTCAAGATACGGAGGCATTAAGCTTCGACGCCTTTACATATTGTTAGCTCTAAATCTATCTCTAGCATCTAGAAAGTAACAGATAATCATCCCTAATCAAAGCATGCGATGTTTATCTCTAACATAACCCAAACCCTGCGCATAAAGCAAAAATAAAGGACAATCACCGATAAAGATTTGTAAAGCAAATTTCATACAACACCATGGGCGACAAATATACATGAGTTCAGAGTAAATACATATACACAAACCCAACATACAAGAAAAACACAAAGAAGAAGAGAAATAAACCAAACATCTGGCGGTTTATCAGCGCCGATCGATGAGAAATCCACCTCGAATCATCCGTGTGCAAGCTCCAATGTTGTTTTCTAAGCTAATCCTACTGAAAATGAAAGCTTTATGCATTGGGAACAAATATTACCCAACCATCCTCTAAAAATTGTGTTTTTGTCCCTTTAATGGTGTTTCTGTCCATCCAGTTTTGCCCGACTGTATTCTGGGTCGCCCGACGCAGTAAAGCGGCTTATTCCGTAAGTTTTCCAAAATTTTATAGTGCCCGGCCCTGCAATTGACCGCCCGGGGCTGCTTCGCCTGGCGGAGCAGAGGCGCAACTGACAGTAGACAGCAAAAAACCGGCACTGTTTTGGCCATAACTTTTGAACCGTAACTCCATTTTTCGCCCGGTTCGAAGCGTTGGAAAGCTTATTCAATGCTCTATACAACAATGGCAAGATATACTTGATTGAATACCTGCAAAAATAAACGGAAATCAATTAAACTCAATGATATTTACACGATAACACAATATATACACTATAACATAAAGTAAACGTATTTACAAACAAAGCAGGGTTTATTCGAACATTTTTAACAAAAAGTATCGATAAGTGCAACAAAACTTATATACAAAAATAGATACAATTTGCACTTATCAAACTCTCCCTAACTTACATAATTGTTTGTCCTCAAACAAAGCCAACATCTAAAGGAACAAAAGCGAAATCCAAGAAATCACGCAACAACAAGTTTTGACAAACAAAAACAAATGCAATGGTTCAATCGAAAATGGTACACACAAAGTAAATACTTACCCCTAAACTACAACGATAACATAATCACGAAACAAATGCTAAATACAAAAGTCATGCCAAAAATTCTAAAATAGAACAAGTTCAACCGCGAATCACACCTAGCAAAAACAATTATCAGTAGATGAAAAACACTAAATGAAGGACTTTTCACTCACACAACAATCTTGAAAACAAAAGACTAAATTATGCAATCATCCAAAAATCATATTGAAAACATAAAAGCAAGAATCAAAAGGGCCTTCAAGGTTGTAACGTGGTCGGGTAAACAAACAAGGGGCAATTTCTAAAGGTATTTGAAACAAAAACTTGCTTAAACCTAAGGGAGTGATCAACCCACAAAGCTTCAAACACCAAAATTTCAATCAAACTTCTTCCAAAATCCCAAGTGTTACATAAAACACAATACTTATTTAGCACAATTATTTGAACTCTTTTTGTTTTTCATTTTCAAAACTTTTCTTTTTCCTTCTTTTTTTTATTCCTTCTTTTTTTTCCTTTTCTTTTTCAGCCTCATAGAAACTAACCAATGAGTAAACAATCATTCTCTCCCCAACTTGAATTCAACCACATCATCATGTGAATACTCCCTACTTTCTAAGGCAGGTTAAAAATTCATACAACAACACAAAGTTGAGGGTTCAAGAAAAAATAATCAATCAAAATCCATACAAAAAGTAAATTTGGCACTCATAGACAAGCATCAAACTCAAACAACATGGATAATGACCAAAGGCTCAAAGGGGTTACAAATGATCACACACTCACAAGGTGAATTGACTATTTGGCTAGGTAGTTGTGCTCAAAATGAAACAAAATGCCTTGATCCTTTTCATGTTTTCATATAATCAACATAAATAAAAGATTAAGCATAATAAAATCCAGTTAAAACAAGAATGTTGGTACTCCGTGCATATATGAACAATAGAAGGCTTCCTCACAAAAAGGGTGGGAACTAAAGTGATTCACATACGAACAAGTATACAAAAGAATGAATGGCATAGAAGTGAATATGCTAAAGTTGAGAAAGCAATAAACACATACCTTGAACGTGTACCAAAATTTAAACACTATCATTACCATGCATTCGCAAGTTGAAACGATAAAAAATGGACAAACACCTCATGCGAATTTAAATGATCGGACCAAAATTGGAGTCCAAACAACAAACAACAACATTAAAAAGACCGGGTGAGAATGGATTACACAAGTTGTAAAGTGAAGATTTGAGACTTTTACGAACAATTCTAGTACAACTTGTTTAAGGAATGTTCACCACACTACCTAAGTAAAAATGAAAAAGTAATAACGAAACAAACAAAAAACAAAAGAAAACATGCTTGTTTTACGTCGTAAGCTCGACGCCTTTACTGTGCTTAGCTAGTAACTTCCTTCCTTCATGCCATAGTGATGCCTTACCGCACAAACCAAAAACAAGTGTCCTAACCAAACACTTAAACAAACGTTAATCTACAAGTATCAGTATAACGAGTGAAAATATACAGTATATACGATATCTAAAAAACTCAAAAACAAAGAAACTATCAGAATTCGATTCAATATCAAAACCGATCCCCAGCAACAACGCCATTTAGTTGAAGTGGTAAAGCGGCAAGCAAAAATATTTATTTTCGGAAGAATTCCCTCCAAGATTTATGTTGTGTCCACAGAGATTGGTTCGAGGGAAAGAATGTCGTTCGACAATCTCTCGCGTTTATGAGTTTAGATTATGTTGGTTTAAAGTAAATGCAGAAAAGTAAATATTAAAATAAAAAGAAATCATTCTTCAAAGAGAAGAAACTTATCCGGCATGCACATAATCGACTCCTCACAAACTTAAACTTACCGACCAGTTATACTCAACCTACAATACTCTTCAATATCACCCAGCATCGCTCACAACAGTGTTCATCTCTGACACACTGAGCTGAGAGAACAACCGTGTTACCATCGTCGGCACTCTCGCACCCGACTCAAGATACGGAGGCATTAAGCTTTGACGCCTTTACATATTGTTAGCTCTAAACCTATCTCTAGCATCCAGAAAGTAACAGATAATCATCCCTAATCAAAGCTTGCGATGTTTATCTCTAACACAACTCAAACCCCGAGCATAAAGTAAAAATAAAGGACAATCAGCGATAAAGATTTGTAAAACAAATTTCATACAACGCCATGGGCGACAAATATACATGAGTTCAGAGTAAATACATATACACAAACCCAACATAGAAGAAAAACACAAAGAAGAAGAGAAATAAACCAAACATCTCGCGGTTTGTCAGCGTCGATCGATGAGAAATCCACCCCGGATCATCCGTGTGCAAGCACCAATGTTGTTTTCTAAGTTAATCCTACTTAAAATGAAAGTTTTATGCATTGGGAACAAATATTACCTAACCATTCTCTAAAAATTGTGTTTTTGGCCCTTTAATGGTGTTTCTGTCCGTCCAGTTTCGCCCGGCGGTATTCTGGGTCGCCCGGTGCAGTAAAGCGGCTTATTCTGTAAGTTTTCCAAACATTTGGAATGCCCAGCCCTGCAATGGACTGCCTGGCGCTGCTTCGCCTGGCGGAGCAGAGGCGCAGCTGACAGTAGACAGCAAAAAACCAGCACTGTTTTGGCCATAACTTTTGAACCGTAACTCCATTTTTTGCCCGGTTCGAAGCGTTGGAAAGCTTATTCAATGCTCTATACAACAATGGCAAGATATCCTTGATTGAATACCTGTAAAAATAAATGGAAATCAATTAAACTCAATGATATTTACACGATAACACAATATATACACTATAACATAAAGTAAACGTATTTACAAACAAAGCAGGGTTTATTTGAACATTTTTAACAAAAAGTATCGATAAGTGCAACAAAACTTATATACAAAAATTGATACAATTTGCACTTATCAAACTCTCCCCAACTTACATAATTGTTTATCCTCAAACAAAGCCAACATCTAAAGGAACAAAAGCGAAATCCAAGAAATCACGCAACAACAAGTTTTGACAAATAAAAACAAATACAATGGTTCAATCGAATATGGTACACACAAAGTAAATACTTACCACTAAACTACAACGATAACTTTAATCATGAAACAAATGCTAAATACAAAAGTCATGCCAAACATTCTAAAATAGCACAAGTTCAACCGCGAATCACACCTAGCAAAAACAATCATCAGTAGATGAAAAACACTAAATGAAGGACTTTTCACTCACACAACAATCTTGAAAACAAAAGACTAAATTATACAATCATCCAAAAATCATATTAAAAACATAAAAGCAAGAATCAAAAGGACCTTCAAGGTTGTAACGTGGTCGGGTAAACAAACAAGGGGCAATTTCTAAAGGTAATTGAAACAAAAACTTGCTTAAACCTAAGGGAGTGATCAACCCACAAAACTTCAAACACCAAAATTTCAATCAAACTTCTTCCAAAATCCCAAGTGTTACATAAAACACAATACTTATTTAGCACAATTATTTGAACTCTTTTTGTTTTTCATTTTCAAAACTTTTCTTTTTCCTTCTTTTTTTTATTCCTTCTTTTTTTTCCTTTTCTTTTTCAGCCTCATAGAAACTAACCAATGAGTAAACAATCATTCTCTCCCCAACTTGAATTCAACCACATCATCATGTGAATACTCCCTACTTTCTAAGGCAGGGTAAAAATTCATACAACAACACAAAGTTGAGGGTTCAAGAAAAAATAATCAATCAAAATCCATACAAAAAGTAAATTTGGCACTCATAGACAAGCATCAAACTCAAACAACATGGATAATGACCAATGGCTCAAAGGGGTTACAAATGATCACACACTCAAAAGGTGAATTGACTATTTGGCTAGGTAGTTGTGCTCAAAATGAAACAAAATGCCTTGATCCTTTCCATGTTGTCATATAATCAACACAAATAAAAGATTAAGCATAATAAAATCCAGTTAAAACAAGAATGTTGGTACTCCGTGCATATATGAACAACAGAAGGCTTCCTCACAAAAAGGGTGGGAACTAAAGTGATTCACATACGAACAAGTATACGAAAGAATGAATGGCATAGAAGTCATAAAAAGCCTAAGTATCATGAATATGCTAAAGTTGAGAAAGCGATAAACACATACCTTCAACGTGTACCAAAATTTAAACACTATCATTACCACGCATTCGCAAGTTGAAACGATAAAAAATGGACAAACACCTCATGCGACTTCAAATAATCGGACCAAAATTGAAGTCCAAACAACAAACAAAAACATTAAAAAGACCGGGTGAAAATGGATTACACAAGTTGTAAAGTAAAGATTTGAGACTTTTACGAACAATCCGAGTACAACTTGTTTAATGAATGTTCACCACACTACCTAAGTAAAAATGAAAAAGTAATAACGAAACAAACAAAAAACAAAAGAAAACATGCTTGTTTTACGTCGTAAGCTCGACGCCTTTACTGTGCTTAGCTAGTAACTTCCTTCCTTCATGCCATAGTGATGCCTTACCGCACAAACCAAAAGCAAGTGTCCTAACCAAACACTTAAACAAACGTCAATCTACAAGTATCAGTATAACAAATGAAAATATACAATATATACGATATCTACAAAACTCAAAAACAAAGAAACTATCACAATGCGATTCAATATCAAAACTGATCCCCGGCAACAACGCCATTTAGTTGAAGCGGTAAAGCGGCAAGCAAAAGTATTTATTTTCGGAAGAATTCCCTCCGGGATTTATGTCGTGTCCACAGAGATCGGTTCAAGGGAAAGAATTTTGTTCGACAATCTCTTGCGTTTATGAGTTTGGATTAAATTGGTTTAAAGTAAATGCAGAAAAGTAAACATTAAAATAAAAAGAAATCATTCTTCAGAGAGAAGAAACTTATCCGGCATGCACATAATCGACTCCTCACAAACTTAAACTTACCGACCAGTTATACTCAACCTAAAATACTCCTCAATATCACCCAGCATCGCTCACAACAGTGTTCATCTCTGACACACTGAGCTGAGAGAACAACCGTGTTACCATCGTCGGCACTCTCGCACCCGACTCAAGATACGGAGGCATTAAGCTTCGACGCCTTTACAGATTGTTAGCTCTAAATCTATCTCTAGCATCTAGAAAGTAACAGATAATCATCCCTAATCAAAGTTTGCGATGTTTATCTCTAACACAACTCAAACCCTGCGCATAAAGCAAAAATAAAGGACAATCATCGATAAAGATTTGTAAAGCAAATTTCATACACCGCCATGGGCGACAAATATACATGAGTTCAGAGTAAATACATATACACAAACCCAACATACAAGAAAAACACAAAGAAGAAGAGAAATAAACCAAACATCTCGTGGTTTATCGGCGCCGATCGATGAGAAATCCACCCTGAATCATCCGTGTGCAAGCTCCAATGTTGTTTTCTAAGCTAATCCTACTGAAAATGAAAGCTTTATGCATTGGGAACAAATATTACCCAACCATCCTCTAAAAATTGTGTTTTTGGCCCTTTAATGGTGTTTCTGTCCATCCAGTTTCGCCCGACAGTATTCTGGGTCGCCCGACGCAGTAAAGCGGCTTATTCTGTAAGTTTTCCAAACTTTTGTAGTGCCCGGCCCTGCAATTGACCGCCCGGGGCTGCGTCGCCTGGCGGAGCAGAGGCGCAACTGACAGTAGACAGCAAAAAACCGGCACTATTTTGGCCATAACTTTTGAACCGTAACTCCATTTTTTGCCCGGTTGGAAGCGTTGGAAAGCTTATTCAATGCTCTATACAACAATGGCAAGATATACTTGATTGAATACCTGCAAAAATAAATGGAAATCAATTAAACTCAATGATATTTACACGATAACGCAATATATACACTATAACGTAAAGTAAACGTATTTACAAACAAAGCAGGGTTTATTCGAACGTTTTTAACAAAAAGAATCGATAAGTGCAACAAAACTTATATACAAAAATAGATACAATTTTCACTTATCAAACTCTCCCCAACTTACATAATTGTTTGTCCTCAAACAAAGCCAACATCTAAAGGATCAAAAGCGAAATCCAAGAAATCACGCAACAACAACTTTTGACAAACAAAAACAAATGCAATGGTTCAATCGAAAATGGTACACACAAAGTAAATACTTACCACTAAACTACAACGATAACATAATCACGAAACAAATGCTAAATACAAAAGTCATGCCAAACATTCTAAAATAGCACAAGTTCAACCGCGAATCACACCTAGCAAAAACAATCATCAGTAGATGAAAAACACTAAATGAAGGACTTTTCACTCACACAACAATCTTGCAAACAAAAGACTAAATTATGCAATCATCCAAAAATCATGTTGAAAACATAAAAGCAAGAATCAAAAGGGCCTTCAAGGTTATAACGTGTCGGGTAAACAAACAAGGGGCAATTTCTAAAGGTAATTGAAACAAAAACTTGCTTAAACCTAAAGGAGTGATCAACACACAAAGCTTCAAACACCAAAATTTCAATCAAACTTCTTCCAAAATCCCAAGTGTTACATAAAACACAATACTTATTTAGCACAATTATTTGAACTCTTTTTGTTTTTCATTTTCAAAACTTTTCTTTTTCCTTCTTTTTTTTATTCCATCTTTTTTTTCTTTTTCTTTTTCAGCCTCATAGAAACTAACCAATGAGTAAACAATCATTCTCTCCCCAACTTGAATTCAACCACATCATCATGTGAATACTCCCTACTTTCTAAGGCAGGGTAAAAATTCATACAACAACACAAAGTTGAGGGTTCAAGAAAAAATAATCAATCAAAATCCATACAAAAAGTAAATTTGGCACTCATAGACAAGCATCAAACTCAAACAACATGGATAATGACCAATGGCTCAAAGGGGTTACAAATGATCACACACTCAAAAGGTGAATTGACTATTTGGCTAGGTAGTTGTGCTCAAAATGAAACAAAATGCCTTGATCCTTTCCATGTTGTCATATAATCAACACAAATAAAAGATTAAGCATAATAAAATCCAGTTAAAACAAGAATGTTGGTACTCCGTGCATATATGAACAACAGAAGGCTTCCTCACAAAAAGGGTGGGAACTAAAGTGATTCACATACGAACAAGTATACGAAATAATGAATGGCATAGAAGTCATAAAAAGCCTAAGTATCATGAATATGCTAAAGTTGAGAAAGCGATAAACACATACCTTCAACGTGTACCAAAATTTAAACACTATCATTACCACGCATTCGCAAGTTGAAACGATAAAAAATGGACAAACACCTCATGCGACTTCAAATAATCGGACCAAAATTGAAGTCCAAACAACAAACAAAAACATTAAAAAGACCGGGTGAAAATGGATTACACAAGTTGTAAAGTAAAGATTTGAGACTTTTACGAACAATCCGAGTACAACTTGTTTAATGAATGTTCACCACACTACCTAAGTAAAAATGAAAAAGTAATAACGAAACAAACAAAAAACAAAAGAAAACATGCTTGTTTTACGTCGTAAGCTCGACGCCTTTACTGTGCTTAGCTAGTAACTTCCTTCCTTCATGCCATAGTGTTGCCTTACCGCACAAACCAAAAACAAGTGTCCTAACCAAACACTTAAACAAACGTTAATCTACAAGTATCAGTATAACGAGTGAAAATATACAGTATATACGATATCTAAAAAACTCAAAAACAAAGAAACTATCACAATGCGATTCAATATCAAAACCGATCCCCAGCAACAACGCCATTTAGTTGAAGCGGTAAAGCGGCAAGAAAAAATATTTATTTTCGGAAGAATTCCCTCCAAGATTTATGTTGTGTCCACAGAGATTGGTTCGAGGGAAAGAATGTTGTTCGACAATCTCTCGCGTTTATGAGTTTAGATTATGTTGGTTTAAAGTAAATGAAGAAAAGTAAACATTAAAATAAAAAGAAATCATTCTTCATAGAGAAGAAACTTATCCGGCATGCACATAATCGACTCCTCACAAACTTAAACTTACCGACCAGTTATACTCAACCTACAATACTCTTCAATATCACCCAGCATCGCTCACAACAGTGTTCATCTCTGACACACTGAGCTGAGAGAACAACCGTGTTACCATCGTCGGCACTCTCGCACCCGACTCAAGATACGGAGGCATTAAGCTTCGACGCGTTTACATATTGTTAGCTCTAAATCTATCTCTAGCATCCAGAAAGTAACAGATAATCATACCTAATCAAAGCTTGCGATGTTTATCTCTAACACAACTCAAACCCCGAGCATAAAGTAAAAATAAAGGACAATCAGCGATAAAGATTTGTAAAACAAATTTCATACAACGCCATGGGCGACAAATATACATGAGCTCAGAGTAAATACATATACACAAACCCAACATAGAATAAAAACACAAAGAAGAAGAGAAATAAACCAAACATCTCGCGGTTTGTCAGCGTCGATCGATGAGAAATCCACCCCGGATCATCCGTGTGCAAGATCCAATGTTGTTTTCTAAGCTAATCCTACTTAAAATGAAAGTTTTATGCATCGGGAACAAATATTACCTAACCATTCTCTAAAAATTTTGTTTTTGGCCCTTTAATGGTGTTTCTGTCCGTCCAGTTTCGCCCGGCGGTATTCTGGGTCGCCCGGCGCAGTAAAGCGGCATATTCTGTAAGTTTTCCAAACATTTGGAGTGCCCAGCCCTGCAATGGACCGCCTGGCGCTGCTTCGCCTGGCGGAGCAGAGGCGCAGCTGACAGTAGACAGCAAAAAACCAGCACTGTTTTGGCCATAACTTTTGAACCGTAACTCCATTTTTCGCCCGGTTCGAAGCGTTGGAAAGCTTATTCAATGCTCTATACAACAATGGCAAGATATCCTTGATTGAATACCTGCAAAAATAAATGGAAATCAATTAAACTCAATGATATTTACACGATAACATAATATATACACTATAACATAAAGTAAACGTATTTACAAACAAAGCAGGGTTTATTCGAACATTTTTAACAAAAAGTATCGATAAGTGCAACAAAACTTATATACAAAAATAGATACAATTTTCACTTATCAAACTCTCCCCAACTTACATAATTGTTTGTCCTCAAACAAAGCCAACATCTAAAGGATCAAAAGCGAAATCCAAGAAATCACGCAACAACAACTTTTGACAAACAAAAACAAATGCAATGGTTCAATCGAAAATGGTACACACAAAGTAAATACTTACCACTAAACTACAACGATAACATAATCACGAAACAAATGCTAAATACAAAAGTCATGCCAAACATTCTAAAATAGCACAAGTTCAACCGCGAATCACACCTAGCAAAAACAATCATCAGTAGATGAAAAACACTAAATGAAGGACTTTTCACTCACACAACAATCTTGCAAACAAAAGACTAAATTATGCAATCATCCAAAAATCATGTTGAAAACATAAAAGCAAGAATCAAAAGGGCCTTCAAGGTTGTAACGTGTCGGGTAAACAAACAAGGGGCAATTTCTAAAGGTAATTGAAACAAAAACTTGCTTAAACCTAAAGGAGTGATCAACTCACAAAGCTTCAAACACCAAAATTTCAATCAAACTTCTTCCAAAATCCCAAGTGTTACATAAAACACAATACTTATTTAGCACAATTATTTGAACTCTTTTTGTTTTTCATTTTCAAAACTTTTCTTTTTCCTTCTTTTTTTTATTCCATCTTTTTTTTCTTTTTCTTTTTCAGCCTCATAGAAACTAACCAATGAGTAAACAATCATTCTCTCCCCAACTTGAATTCAACCACATCATCATGTGAATACTCCCTACTTTCTAAGGCAGGGTAAAAATTCATACAACAACACAAAGTTGAGGGTTCAAGAAAAAATAATCAATCAAAATCCATACAAAAAGTAAATTTGGCACTCATAGACAAGCATCAAACTCAAACAACATGGATAATGACCAATGGCTCAAAGGGGTTACAAATGATCACACACTCAAAAGGTGAATTGACTATTTGGCTAGGTAGTTGTGCTCAAAATGAAACAAAATGCCTTGATCCTTTCCATGTTGTCATATAATCAACACAAATAAAAGATTAAGCATAATAAAATCCAGTTAAAACAAGAATGTTGGTACTCCGTGCATATATGAACAACAGAAGGCTTCCTCACAAAAAGGGTGGGAACTAAAGTGATTCACATACGAACAAGTATACGAAATAATGAATGGCATAGAAGTCATAAAAAGCCTAAGTATCATGAATATGCTAAAGTTGAGAAAGCGATAAACACATACCTTCAACGTGTACCAAAATTTAAACACTATCATTACCACGCATTCGCAAGTTGAAACGATAAAAAATGGACAAACACCTCATGCGACTTCAAATAATCGGACCAAAATTGAAGTCCAAACAACAAACAAAAACATTAAAAAGACCGGGTGAAAATGGATTACACAAGTTGTAAAGTAAAGATTTGAGACTTTTACGAACAATCCGAGTACAACTTGTTTAATGAATGTTCACCACACTACCTAAGTAAAAATGAAAAAGTAATAACGAAACAAACAAAAAACAAAAGAAAACATGCTTGTTTTACGTCGTAAGCTCGACGCCTTTACTGTGCTTAGCTAGTAACTTCCTTCCTTCATGCCATAGTGATGCCTTACCGCACAAACCAAAAGCAAGTGTCCTAACCAAACACTTAAACAAACGTCAATCTACAAGTATCAGTATAACAAATGAAAATATACAATATATACGATATCTACAAAACTCAAAAACAAAGAAACTATCACAATGCGATTCAATATCAAAACTGATCCCCGGCAACAACGCCATTTAGTTGAAGCGGTAAAGCGGCAAGCAAAAGTATTTATTTTCGGAAGAATTCCCTCCGGGATTTATGTCGTGTCCACAGAGATCGGTTCAAGGGAAAGAATTTCGTTCGACAATCTCTTGCGTTTATGAGTTTGGATTAAATTGGTTTAAAGTAAATGCAGAAAAGTAAACATTAAAATAAAAAGAAATCATTCTTCAGAGAGAAGAAACTTATCCGGCATGCACATAATCGACTCCTCACAAACTTAAACTTACCGACCAGTTATACTCAACCTAAAATACTCCTCAATATCACCCAGCATCGCTCACAACAGTGTTCATCTCTGACACACTGAGCTGAGAGAACAACCGTGTTACCATCGTCGGCACTCTCGCACCCGACTCAAGATACGGAGGCATTAAGCTTCGACGCCTTTACAGATTTTTAGCTCTAAATCTATCTCTAGCATCTAGAAAGTAACAGATAATCATCCCTAATCAAAGTTTGCGATGTTTATCTCTAACACAACTCAAACCCTGCGCATAAAGCAAAAATAAAGGACAATCATCGATAAAGATTTGTAAAGCAAATTTCATACAACGCCATGGGCGACAAATATACATGAGTTCAGAGTAAATACATATACACAAACCCAACATACAAGAAAAACACAAAGAAGAAGAGAAATAAACCAAACATCTCGTGGTTTATCGGCGCCGATCGATGAGAAATCCACCCCGAATCATCCGTGTGCAAGCTCCAATGTTGTTTTCTAAGCTAATCCTACTGAAAATGAAAGCTTTATGCATTGGGAACAAATATTACCCAACCATCCTCTAAAAATTGTGTTTTTGGCCCTTTAATGGTGTTTCTGTCCATCCAGTTTCGCCCGACAGTATTCTGGGTCGCCCGACGCAGTAAAGCGGCTTATTCTGTAAGTTTTCCAAACTTTTGTAGTGCCCGGCCCTGCAATTGACCGCCCGGGGCTGCTTCGCCTGGCGGAGCAGAGGCGCAACTGACAGTAGACAGCAAAAAACCGGCACTATTTTGGCCATAACTTTTGAACCGTAACTCCATTTTTTGCCCGGTTGGAAGCGTTGGAAAGCTTATTCAATGCTCTATACAACAATGGCAAGATATACTTGATTGAATACCTGCAAAAATAAATGGAAATCAATTAAACTCAATTATATTTACACGATAACGCAATATATACACTATAACGTAAAGTAAACGTATTTACAAACAAAGCAGGGTTTATTCGAACGTTTTTAACAAAAAGTATCGATAAGTGCAACAAAACTTATATACAAAAATAGATACAATTTTCACTTATCAAACTCTCCCCAACTTACATAATTGTTTGTCCTCAAACAAAGCCAACATCTAAAGGATCAAAAGCGAAATCCAAGAAATCACGCAACAACAACTTTTGACAAACAAAAACAAATGCAATGGTTCAATCGAAAATGGTACACACAAAGTAAATACTTACCACTAAACTACAACGATAACATAATCACGAAACAAATGCTAAATACAAAAGTCATGCCAAACATTCTAAAATAGCACAAGTTCAACCGCGAATCACACCTAGCAAAAACAATCATCAGTAGATGAAAAACACTAAATGAAGGACTTTTCACTCACACAACAATCTTGCAAACAAAAGACTAAATTATGCAATCATCCAAAAATCATGTTGAAAACATAAAAGCAAGAATCAAAAGGGCCTTCAAGGTTGTAACGTGTCGGGTAAACAAACAAGGGGCAATTTCTAAAGGTAATTGAAACAAAAACTTGCTTAAACCTAAAGGAGTGATCAACTCACAAAGCTTCAAACACCAAAATTTCAATCAAACTTCTTCCAAAATCCCAAGTGTTACATAAAACACAATACTTATTTAGCACAATTATTTGAACTCTTTTTGTTTTTCATTTTCAAAACTTTTCTTTTTCCTTCTTTTTTTTATTCCATCTTTTTTTTCTTTTTCTTTTTCAGCCTCATAGAAACTAACCAATGAGTAAACAATCATTCTCTCCCCAACTTGAATTCAACCACATCATCATGTGAATACTCCCTACTTTCTAAGGCAGGGTAAAAATTCATACAACAACACAAAGTTGAGGGTTCAAGAAAAAATAATCAATCAAAATCCATACAAAAAGTAAATTTGGCACTCATAGACAAGCATCAAACTCAAACAACATGGATAATGACCAATGGCTCAAAGGGGTTACAAATGATCACACACTCAAAAGGTGAATTGACTATTTGGCTAGGTAGTTGTGCTCAAAATGAAACAAAATGCCTTGATCCTTTCCATGTTGTCATATAATCAACACAAATAAAAGATTAAGCATAATAAAATCCAGTTAAAACAAGAATGTTGGTACTCCGTGCATATATGAACAACAGAAGGCTTCCTCACAAAAAGGGTGGGAACTAAAGTGATTCACATACGAACAAGTATACGAAATAATGAATGGCATAGAAGTCATAAAAAGCCTAAGTATCATGAATATGCTAAAGTTGAGAAAGCGATAAACACATACCTTCAACGTGTACCAAAATTTAAACACTATCATTACCACGCATTCGCAAGTTGAAACGATAAAAAATGGACAAACACCTCATGCGACTTCAAATAATCGGACCAAAATTGAAGTCCAAACAACAAACAAAAACATTAAAAAGACCGGGTGAAAATGGATTACACAAGTTGTAAAGTAAAGATTTGAGACTTTTACGAACAATCCGAGTACAACTTGTTTAATGAATGTTCACCACACTACCTAAGTAAAAATGAAAAAGTAATAACGAAACAAACAAAAAACAAAAGAAAACATGCTTGTTTTACGTCGTAAGCTCGACGCCTTTACTGTGCTTAGCTAGTAACTTCCTTCCTTCATGCCATAGTGATGCCTTACCGCACAAACCAAAAGCAAGTGTCCTAACCAAACACTTAAACAAACGTCAATCTACAAGTATCAGTATAACAAATGAAAATATACAATATATACGATATCTACAAAACTCAAAAACAAAGAAACTATCACAATGCGATTCAATATCAAAACTGATCCCCGGCAACAACGCCATTTAGTTGAAGCGGTAAAGCGGCAAGCAAAAGTATTTATTTTCGGAAGAATTCCCTCCGGGATTTATGTCGTGTCTACAGAGATCGGTTCAAGGGAAAGAATTTCGTTCGACAATCTCTTGCGTTTATGAGTTTGGATTAAATTGGTTTAAAGTAAATGCAGAAAAGTAAACATTAAAATAAAAAGAAATCATTCTTCAGAGAGAAGAAACTTATCCGACATGCACATAATCGACTCCTCACAAACTTAAACTTACCGACCAGTTATACTCAATCTAAAATACTCCTCAATATCACCCAGCATCGCTCACAACAGTGTTCATCTCTGACACACTGAGCTGAGAGAACAACCGTGTTACCATCGTCGGCACTCTCGCACCCGACTCAAGATACGGAGGCATTAAGCTTCGACGCCTTTACATATTGTTAGCTCTAAATCTATCTCTAGCATCCAGAAAGTAACAGATAATCATACCTAATCAAAGCTTGCGATGTTTATCTCTAACACAACTCAAACCCCGAGCATAAAGTAAAAATAAAGGACAATCAGCGATAAAGATTTGTAAAACAAATTTCATACAACGCCATGGGCGACAAATATACATGAGCTCAGAGTAAATACATATACACAAACCCAACATAGAATAAAAACACAAAGAAGAAGAGAAATAAACCAAACATCTCGCGGTTTGTCAGCGTCGATCGATGAGAAATCCACCCCGGATCATCCGTGTGCAAGATCCAATGTTGTTTTCTAAGCTAATCCTACTTAAAATGAAAGTTTTATGCATCGGGAACAAATATTACCTAACCATTCTCTAAAAATTTTGTTTTTGGCCCTTTAATGGTGTTTCTGTCCGTCCAGTTTCGCCCGGCGGTATTTTGGGTCGCCCGGCGCAGTAAAGCGGGATATTCTGTAAGTTTTCCAAACATTTGGAGTGCCCAGCCCTGCAATGGACCGCCTGGCGCTGCTTCGCCTGGCGGAGCAGAGGCGCAGCTGACAGTAGACAGTAAAAAACCAGCACTGTTTTGGCCATAACTTTTGAACCGTAACTCCATTTTTCGCCCGGTTCGAAGCGTTGGAAAGCTTATTCAATGCTCTATACAACAATGGCAAGATATCCTTGATTGAATACCTGCAAAAATAAATGGAAATCAATTAAACTCAATGATATTTACACGATAACATAATATATACACTATAACATAAAGTAAACGTATTTACAAACAAAGCAGGGTTTATTCGAACATTTTTAACAAAAAGTATCGATAAGTGCAACAAAACTTATATACAAAAATAGATACAATTTTCACTTATCAAACTCTCCCCAACTTACATAATTGTTTGTCCTCAAACAAAGCCAACATCTAAAGGATCAAAAGCGAAATCCAAGAAATCACGCAACAACTTTTGACAAACAAAAACAAATGCAATGGTTCAATCGAAAATGGTACACACAAAGTAAATACTTACCACTAAACTACAACGATAACATAATCACGAAACAAATGCTAAATACAAAAGTCATGCCAAACATTCTAAAATAGCACAAGTTCAACCGCGAATCACACCTAGCAAAAACAATCATCAGTAGATGAAAAACACTAAATGAAGGACTTTTCACTCACACAACAATCTTGCAAACAAAAGACTAAATTATGCAATCATCCAAAAATCATGTTGAAAACATAAAAGCAAGAATCAAAAGGGCCTTCAAGGTTGTAACGTGTCGGGTAAACAAACAAGGGGCAATTTCTAAAGGTAATTGAAACAAAAACTTGCTTAAACCTAAAGGAGTGATCAACTCACAAAGCTTCAAACACCAAAATTTCAATCAAACTTCTTCCAAAATCCCAAGTGTTACATAAAACACAATACTTATTTAGCACAATTATTTGAACTCTTTTTGTTTTTCATTTTCAAAACTTTTCTTTTTCCTTCTTTTTTTTATTCCATCTTTTTTTTCTTTTTCTTTTTCAGCCTCATAGAAACTAACCAATGAGTAAACAATCATTCTCTCCCCAACTTGAATTCAACCACATCATCATGTGAATACTCCCTACTTTCTAAGGCAGGGTAAAAATTCATACAACAACACAAAGTTGAGGGTTCAAGAAAAAATAATCAATCAAAATCCATACAAAAAGTAAATTTGGCACTCATAGACAAGCATCAAACTCAAACAACATGGATAATGACCAATGGCTCAAAGGGGTTACAAATGATCACACACTCAAAAGGTGAATTGACTATTTGGCTAGGTAGTTGTGCTCAAAATGAAACAAAATGCCTTGATCCTTTCCATGTTGTCATATAATCAACACAAATAAAAGATTAAGCATAATAAAATCCAGTTAAAACAAGAATGTTGGTACTCCGTGCATATATGAACAACAGAAGGCTTCCTCACAAAAAGGGTGGGAACTAAAGTGATTCACATACGAACAAGTATACGAAATAATGAATGGCATAGAAGTCATAAAAAGCCTAAGTATCATGAATATGCTAAAGTTGAGAAAGCGATAAACACATACCTTCAACGTGTACCAAAATTTAAACACTATCATTACCACGCATTCGCAAGTTGAAACGATAAAAAATGGACAAACACCTCATGCGACTTCAAATAATCGGACCAAAATTGAAGTCCAAACAACAAACAAAAACATTAAAAAGACCGGGTGAAAATGGATTACACAAGTTGTAAAGTAAAGATTTGAGACTTTTACGAACAATCCGAGTACAACTTGTTTAATGAATGTTCACCACACTACCTAAGTAAAAATGAAAAAGTAATAACGAAACAAACAAAAAACAAAAGAAAACATGCTTGTTTTACGTCGTAAGCTCGACGCCTTTACTGTGCTTAGCTAGTAACTTCCTTCCTTCATGCCATAGTGATGCCTTACCGCACAAACCAAAAGCAAGTGTCCTAACCAAACACTTAAACAAACGTCAATCTACAAGTATCAGTATAACAAATGAAAATATACAATATATACGATATCTACAAAACTCAAAAACAAAGAAACTATCACAATGCGATTCAATATCAAAACTGATCCCCGGCAACAACGCCATTTAGTTGAAGCGGTAAAGCGGCAAGCAAAAGTATTTATTTTCGGAAGAATTCCCTCCGGGATTTATGTCGTGTCTACAGAGATCGGTTCAAGGGAAAGAATTTCGTTCGACAATCTCTTGCGTTTATGAGTTTGGATTAAATTGGTTTAAAGTAAATGCAGAAAAGTAAACATTAAAATAAAAAGAAATCATTCTTCAGAGAGAAGAAACTTATCCGACATGCACATAATCGACTCCTCACAAACTTAAACTTACCGACCAGTTATACTCAATCTAAAATACTCCTCAATATCACCCAGCATCGCTCACAACAGTGTTCATCTCTGACACACTGAGCTGAGAGAACAACCGTGTTACCATCGTCGGCACTCTCGCACCCGACTCAAGATACGGAGGCATTAAGCTTCGACGCCTTTACATATTGTTAGCTCTAAATCTATCTCTAGCATCCAGAAAGTAACAGATAATCATACCTAATCAAAGCTTGCGATGTTTATCTCTAACACAACTCAAACCCCGAGCATAAAGTAAAAATAAAGGACAATCAGCGATAAAGATTTGTAAAACAAATTTCATACAACGCCATGGGCGACAAATATACATGAGCTCAGAGTAAATACATATACACAAACCCAACATAGAATAAAAACACAAAGAAGAAGAGAAATAAACCAAACATCTCGCGGTTTGTCAGCGTCGATCGATGAGAAATCCACCCCGGATCATCCGTGTGCAAGATCCAATGTTGTTTTCTAAGCTAATCCTACTTAAAATGAAAGTTTTATGCATCGGGAACAAATATTACCTAACCATTCTCTAAAAATTTTGTTTTTGGCCCTTTAATGGTGTTTCTGTCCGTCCAGTTTCGCCCGGCGGTATTTTGGGTCGCCCGGCGCAGTAAAGCGGGATATTCTGTAAGTTTTCCAAACATTTGGAGTGCCCAGCCCTGCAATGGACCGCCTGGCGCTGCTTCGCCTGGCGGAGCAGAGGCGCAGCTGACAGTAGACAGTAAAAAACCAGCACTGTTTTGGCCATAACTTTTGAACCGTAACTCCATTTTTCGCCCGGTTCGAAGCGTTGGAAAGCTTATTCAATGCTCTATACAACAATGGCAAGATATCCTTGATTGAATACCTGCAAAAATAAATGGAAATCAATTAAACTCAATGATATTTACACGATAACATAATATATACACTATAACATAAAGTAAACGTATTTACAAACAAAGCAGGGTTTATTCGAACATTTTTAACAAAAAGTATCGATAAGTGCAACAAAACTTATATACAAAAATAGATACAATTTTCACTTATCAAACTCTCCCCAACTTACATAATTGTTTGTCCTCAAACAAAGCCAACATCTAAAGGATCAAAAGCGAAATCCAAGAAATCACGCAACAACTTTTGACAAACAACAACAAATGCAATGGTTCAATCGAAAATGGTACACACAAAGTAAATACTTACCACTAAACTACAACGATAACATAATCACGAAACAAATGCTAAATACAAAAGTCATGCCAAACATTCTAAAATAGCACAAGTTCAACCGCGAATCACACCTAGCAAAAACAA
The DNA here is from genome assembly GCA_022829125.1 of Lathyrus tuberosus. NCBI lineage: Eukaryota > Viridiplantae > Streptophyta > Magnoliopsida > Fabales > Fabaceae > Lathyrus > Lathyrus tuberosus. Next base: position 8,419,420 of record JALAZF010000044.1, on the reverse strand, counting down.
TCATCAGTAGATGAAAAACACTAAATGAAGGACTTTTCACTCACACAACAATCTTGCAAACAAAAGACTAAATTATGCAATCATCCAAAAATCATGTTGAAAACATAAAAGCAAGAATCAAAAGGGCCTTCAAGGTTGTAACGTGTCGGGTAAACAAACAAGGGGCAATTTCTAAAGGTAATTGAAACAAAAACTTGCTTAAACCTAAAGGAGTGATCAACTCACAAAGCTTCAAACACCAAAATTTCAATCAAACTTCTTCCAAAATCCCAAGTGTTACATAAAACACAATACTTATTTAGCACAATTATTTGAACTCTTTTTGTTTTTCATTTTCAAAACTTTTCTTTTTCCTTCTTTTTTTTATTCCATCTTTTTTTTCTTTTTCTTTTTCAGCCTCATAGAAACTAACCAATGAGTAAACAATCATTCTCTCCCCAACTTGAATTCAACCACATCATCATGTGAATACTCCCTACTTTCTAAGGCAGGGTAAAAATTCATACAACAACACAAAGTTGAGGGTTCAAGAAAAAATAATCAATCAAAATCCATACAAAAAGTAAATTTGGCACTCATAGACAAGCATCAAACTCAAACAACATGGATAATGACCAAAGGCTCAAAGGGGTTACAAATGATCACACACTCAAAAGGTGAATTGACTATTTGGCTAGGTAGTTGTGCTCAAAATGAAACAAAATGCCTTGATCCTTTCCATGTTGTCATATAATCAACACAAATAAAAGATTAAGCATAATAAAATCCAGTTAAAACAAGAATGTTGGTACTCCGTGCATATATGAACAATAGAAGGCTTCCTCACAAAAAGGGTGGGAACTAAAGTAATTCACATACGAACAAGTATATGAAAGAATGAATGGCATAGAAGTCGTAAAAAGCCTAAGTATCATGAATATGCTAAAGTTGAGAAAGCGATAAACACATACCTTGAACGTGTACCAAAATTTAAACACTATCATTACCACGCATTCGCAAGTTGAAACGATAAAAAATGGACAAACACCTCATGCGACTTCAAATAATCGGACCAAAATGAAGTCCAAACTACAAACAAAAACATTAAAAAGACCGGGTGAAAATGGATTACACAAGTTGTAAAGTGAAGATTTGAGATTTTTACGAACAATCCGAGTACAACTTGTTTAAGGAATGTTCACCACACTACCTAAGTAAAAATGAAAAAGTAATAACGAAACAAACAAAAAACAAAAGAAAACATGCTTGTTTTATGTCGTAAGCTCGACGCCTTTACTGTGCTTAGCTAGTAACTTCCTTCCTTCATGCCATAGTGTTGCCTTACCGCACAAACCAAAAACAAGTGTCCTAACCAAACACTTAAACAAACGTTAATCTACAAGTATCAGTATAACGAGTGAAAATATACAGTATATACGATATCTAAAAAACTCAAAAACAAAGAAACTATCACAATGCGATTCAATATCAAAACCGATCCCCAGCAACAATGCCATTTAGTTGAAGCGGTAAAGCGGCAAGAAAAAATATTTATTTTCGGAAGAATTCCCTCCAAGATTTATGTTGTGTCCACAGAGTTTGGTTCGAGGGAAAGAATGTTGTTCGACAATCTCTCGCGTTTATGAGTTTAGATTATGTTGGTTTAAAGTAAATGCAGAAAAGTAAACATTAAAATAAAAAGAAATCATTCTTCATAGAGAAGAAACTTATCCGGCATGCACATAATCGACTCCTCACAAACTTAAACTTATCGACCAGTTATACTCAACCTACAATACTCTTCAATATCACCCAGCATCGCTCACAACAGTGTTCATCTCTGACACACTGAGCTGAGAGAACAACCGTGTTACCATCGTCGACACTCTCGCACCCGACTCAAGATACGGAGGCATTAAGCTTCGACGCCTTTACATATTGTTAGCTCTAAATCTATCTCTAGCATCCAGAAAGTAACAGATAATCATACCTAATCAAAGCTTGCGATGTTTATCTCTAACACAACTCAAACCCCGAGCATAAAGTAAAAATAAAGGACAATCAGCGATAAAGATTTCTAAAACAAATTTCATACAACGCCATGGGCGACAAATATACATGAGCTCAGAGTAAATACATATACACAAACCCAACATAGAATAAAAACACAAAGAAGAAGAGAAATAAACCAAACATCTCGCGGTTTGTCAGCGTCGATCGATGAGAAATCCACCCCGGATCATCCGTGTGCAAGATCCAATGTTGTTTTCTAAGCTAATCCTACTTAAAATGAAAGTTTTATGCATCGGGAACAAATATTACCTAACCATTCTCTAAAAATTTTGTTTTTGGCCCTTTAATGGTGTTTCTGTCCGTCCAGTTTCGCCCGGCGGTATTCTGGGTCGCCCGGCGCAGTAAAGCGGCATATTATGTAAGTTTTCCAAACATTTGGAGTGCCCAGCCCTGCAATGGACCGCCTGGCGCTGCTTCGCCTGGCGGAGCAGAGGCGCAGCTGACAGTAGACAGCAAAAAACCAGCACTGTTTTGGCCATAACTTTTGAACCGTAACTCCATTTTTTGCCCGGTTCGAAGCGTTGGAAAGCTTATTCAATGCTCTATACAAAAATGGCAAGATATACTTGATTGAATACCTTTAAAAATAAATGGAAATCAATTAAACTCAATGATATTTACACGATAACATAATATATACACTATAACATAAAGTAAACGTATTTACAAACAAAGCAGGGTTTATTCGAACATTTTTAACAAAAAGTATCGATAAGTGCAACAAAACTTATATACAAAAATAGATACAATTTGCACTTATCAAACTCTCCCCAACTTGCATAATTGTTTATCCTCAAACAAAGCCAACATCTAAAGGAACAAAAGCGAAATCCAAGAAATCACGCAACAACAAGTTTTGACAAACAAAAACAAATGCAATGGTTCAATCGAAAATGGTACACACAAAGTAAATACTTACCACTAAACTACAACGATAACATAATCATGAAACAAATGCTAAATACAAAAGTCATGCCAAACATTCTAAAATAGCACAAGTTCAACCGCGAATCACACCTAGCAAAAACAATCATCAGTAGATGAAAAACACTAAATGAAGGACTTTTCACTCACACAACAATCTTGAAAACAAAAGACTAAATTATACAATCATCCAAAAATCATATTGAAAACATAAAAGCAAGAATCAAAAGGACCTTCAAGGTTGTAACGTGGTCGGGTAAACAAACAAGGGGCAATTTCTAAAGGTAATTGAAACAAAAACTTGCTTAAACCTAAGGGAGTGATCAACCCACAAAGCTTCAAACACCAAAATTTCAATCAAACTTCTTCCAAAATCCCAAGTGTTACATAAAACACAATACTTATTTAGCACAATTATTTGAACTCTTTTTGTTTTTCATTTTCAAAACTTTTCTTTTTCCTTCTTTTTTTTATTCCTTCTTTTTTTTCCTTTTCTTTTTCAGCCTCATAGAAACTAACCAATGAGTAAACAATCATTCTCTCCCCAACTTGAATTCAACCACATCATCATGTGAATACTCCCTACTTTCTAAGGCAGGGTAAAAATTCATACAACAACACAAAGTTGAGGGTTCAAGAAAAAATAATCAATCAAAATCCATACAAAAAGTAAATTTGGCACTCATAGACAAGCATCAAACTCAAACAACATGGATAATGACCAAAGGCTCAAAGGGGTTACAAATGATCACACACTCACAAGGTGAATTGACTATTTGGCTAGGTAGTTGTGTTCAAAATGAAACAAAATGCCTTGATCCTTTTCATGTTTTCATATAATCAACACAAATAAAAGATTAAGCATAATAAAATCCAGTTAAAACAAGAATGTTGGTACTCCGTGCATATATGAACAATAGAAGGCTTCCTCACAAAAAGGGTGGGAACTAAAGTGATTCACATACGAACAAGTATACGAAAGAATGAATGGCATAGAAGTCGTAAAAAGCCTAAGTATCATGAATATGCTAAAGTTGAGAAAGCGATAAACACATACCTTGAATGTGTACCAAAATTTAAACACTATCATTACCACGCATTCGCAAGTTGAAACGATAAAAAATAGACAAACACCTCATGCGACTTCAAATAGTCGGACCAAAATTGGAGTCCAAACAACAAACAAAAACATTAAAAAGACCGGGTGAAAATGGATTACACAAGTTGTAAAGTGAAGATTTGTGACTTTTACGAACAATCCGAGTACAACTTGTTTAATGAATGTTCAGCACACTACCTAAGTAAAAATGAAAAAGTAATAACGAAACAAACAAAAAACAAAAGAAAACATTCTTGTTTTACGTCGTAAGCTCGACGCCTTTACTGTGTTTAGCTAGTAACTTCCTTCCTTCATGCCATAGTGATGCCTTACCGCACAAACCAAAAGCAAGTGTCCTAACCAAACACTTAAACAAACGTTAATCTACAAGTATCAGTATAACAAGTGAAAATATGCAATATATACGATATCTACAAAACTCAAAAACAAAGAAACTATCACAATGCGATTCAATATCAAAATCGATCCCCGGCAACAACGCCCTTTAGTTGAAGCGGTAAAGCGGCAAGCAAAAATATTTATTTTCAGAAGAATTCCCTCCGGGATTTATGTCGTGTCCACAGAGATCGGTTCGAGGGAAAGAATGTCATTCGACAATCTCTCGCGTTTATGAGTTTGGATTAAATTTGTTTAAAGTAAATGCAGAAAAGTAAACATTAAAATAAAAAGAAATCATTCTTCAGAGAGAAGAAACTTATCCGGCATGCACATAATCGACTCCTCACAAACTTAAACTTACCGACCAGTTATACTCAACCTACAATACTCCTCAATATCACCCAGCATCGCTCACAACAGTGTTCATCTCTGACACACTGAGCTGAGAGAACAACCGTGTTACCATAGTCGGCACTCTCGCACCCGACTCAAGATACAGAGGCATTAAGCTTCGACGCCTTTACATATTGTTAGCTCTAAATCTATCTCTAGCATCCAGAAAGTAACAGATAATCATCCCTAATCAAAGTTTGCGATGTTTATCTCAAACACAACTCAAACCCCGCGCATAAAGCAAAAATAAAGGACAATCACCGATAAAAATTTGTAAAGCAAATTTGATACAATGCCATGGGCGACAAATATACATGAGTTCAGAGTAAATACATATACATAAACCCAACATAGAAGAAAAACACAAAGAAGAAGAGAAATAAACCAAACATCTCGCGGTTTGTCGGCGCCGATCGATGAGAAATCCACCCCGGATCATCCGTGTGCAAGCTCCAATGTTGTTTTCTAAGCTAATCCTACTGAAAAATGAAAGTTTGATTCATTGGGAACAAATATTACCCGACCATCCTCTAAAAATTGTGTTTTTGGCCCTTTAATGGTGTTTATGTCCGTCCAGTTTTGCCCGGCGGTATTCTGGGTCACCCGGCGCAGTAATGCGGCTTATTCTGTAAGTTTTACACACTTTTGGAGTGCCCATCCCTGCAATGGACCGCCCGGAGGTGCTTCGCCCGGTGGAGCAGAGGTGCAGCTGACAGTAGACAGCAAAAAACCAGCACTGTTTTGGCAATAACTTTTGAACCGTAACTCCGTTTTTCGCCCTGTTCAAAGCCTTGGAAAGCTTATTCAATGCTCTATACAACAATGGTAAGATATCCTTGATTGAATACCTGCAAAAAAAATGGAAATCAATTAAACTCAATGATATTTACACGATAACGCAATATATACACAATAACGTAAAGTAAACGTATTTACAAACAAAGCTGGGTTTATTCGAACATTTAAAAAAAAAAGTATCGATAAGTGCAACAAAACATATATACAAAAATGGCTACAATTTGCACTTATCACCAGGATCGCTTGTTCGGGATTCACTCCCTATAAGTCCACCCGTCTATGCCACCCTTATCTTAGGGTTCTCTCAAACTTTCCACATGCGTATCAATCGCATTCCCATTGACAGAAAATATAAACACGGATATCAAGTAGGAAAAGCAGTGTGTATATATATATATATATATATATATATAGTATATAAAGTTCTAACAACCTAGACCTCTTAGGAATTCTAATCCTAGTTTGACTCCCCAGCAGAGTCGCCATTTTTCTGTAGCGTGCAATTTTTTTCGGTGACGCGACCACCTTATCGCCATTGGTTGGAATCCTCACTGAAATGGTAGGAATTGGGTGCTACTTTCTGATTTCTTATTTATCCTATAAAGCTGAAAAGGAAAGGGAAGCTATCTAAAACTAACCTTGTACGCAAATATTTTCTTTAATAAATGCTTAAGAGATTGGGGAATTCGGGGTCAGGTTATACAATGGGGAGTTGTCAATTACCTATCCTATATGTGGTTATCCACAGGTCGTTAGCAATTTTCTTACTGTTTTCTACTTACTGGTGTTTGTCTGTCATGGATTAGGAAAGTTTCTCCTTTGGGAGTGTTTGAGAGAGAGTTTTTATTGATTTCGGGGTTTCCCGATGTTTTTTTAGTAAGGTACTGGACCTAAGGTTTTTTATTGGTGTGCTCGCTAAGATTTCGCAATCTTATGCCTACGTATTCCCGTAATGATAACAGGGAAATCAGAGCAATCGTAGTTCCTCCTATTCTATGGGAGGAAAAAGATGTTTGGTGTCTTGTTCAAAGCCTAAGATTGAAGCTAAAGGGTATTTATGTCTTGTTCAAAGCCCAAGATTGAAGCTAAAGGTTTGACTGAGAGAGAATTTATCATCTCTAAGGGAGATATCTCATCTGTTCATCACAGTTGTTGGGTAACTGATTATAAAGGAGAATTACTTTAACTGGAATATACGGAAGCAATGCCATAATTTCCTTTATAAGGGATTTGTCCTGAAGGAGAAAACTTTAACTCAGTGTAGAGCAATGCCATTTTTCCTTAGGAATCTTTCATGCTAAGAGAGGGACATTGGCGTGGATGTAAATAATCTAGAGGCTTGCCACTTACAGCAATTAGATGAAAGAGGAAATTTACCAGGATAAAAGAGGGACTACAACTTGGATTTTTGAATCAACAAGTGTGCCACTTACATCAGTTATCTGGAATTAGGGTTTGTTTTGATTTGTTTGTTTTGATGTGTGATATACAGAGAAATGTCTTCCTACAGAAAGATTTTGATATCCTCTGAAGGGAATGTTTATTTTTTTGTGCCTTGATCAAAGCTCAAGGTTGAAGCTAAAAGTTTGACTCTACTAGTGAGTTTTTATATCTGTCTTGTACAAAGCCCAAGATTGAGGCTAGAAAGAGACTGGCTCTTTTGGGGAGATCATTATACAAAGCCTAAGAGGAGGCTAAAAGTTGACTTTTTCGGGGAAATATTTTGTCTGTCTTGTACAAAGCCCAAGATTGAGGCTAAAAAGGGGTTATTGACTCCACTGGGGAATATTTGTATGTGTCTTGTACAAAGCTCAAGATTGAGGCTAGAAAGGGGTTTTTTGACTCTACTGGTGAGAGGTTTTATCTGTCTTGTACAAAGCCCAAGGTTGAGGCTGAAAAGAAGATTGACTCTGTTGGAGAGTATGATTTGTCTTGTACAAAGCCCAAGATTGAGGCTGAAATAGAGGATTAACTCTGCTTAGGGAGATTTTATATGTCTTGTACAAAGCCCAAGATTGAGGGTGAAAGATATTTGACTGACTCAGCTAGAGAGATATTTATGGGTGTTGTGTACAAAGTCCAAGATTGAGGCTGAAAAGAGACTGACTCAACAAGAGAGTGTTTTTATCTGTCTTGTACAAAGCCCAAGATTGAGTCTAAAAAATGATTGACTCAACAAGAGAGTGTTTTTTATCTGTGTTGTACAAAGCCCAAGATTGAGGCTGAAAGGTTACTGACTCAACAAGAGAGTGAGGAAAGATCTTTATACAAAGCCTAAGAGGAGGCTAGTTTGGGGAATTTCTTATATAAAGCCTAAGAGGAGGCTAACTTCTGCTGAGGATTATTGAGATCTAGAGACAGGCCCAAAATGGGGAATCAACTCTTACTGAGGATTATAGAAGAGTTGAGACATCAGATGCTTTGAGGTTCTGATAGTGTTGTATTGGTAGCAAGCTGACCCTAGATGGGGAAATTTAGGAATGAAAAGTTTAAACTTTGTTGGTGATAGATGAAATGATTAGGGTTTCTCCTTTTCCTTAAGGAGATGAGACTGTCCAAGTCTACTGGTATGAAAGGTTTTATCTTTGTATGATGTCCAAGAGGAGGCAGGTGTTTTAAGGGATGAGAATCAACCCTAAATTGGTTTGATGTTCTGACTCTTTGGAAAGACTGCTCTAACAAAGGATGACTAAGTTTTGTCCTATACCTGTAAGAGGTCTTTGGGTCCTTGTACTAAGCCCAGGAGAAGGCATGAGAACTTTTAAGAAGTCTTAGGGTCCTTGTACAAAGCCCAAGAGGAGGCTGGGGATGCATTTAGGAAGCCTGTGGGTCCAAACCTAAGAAAAGTTCAAGAAAAGTTTCACCGGGAATAATCTTTTCCTTAGTGAACAGTTCTAGGGTTTGAAGATATTCAAGAGAGGTTTCACCGGGAATTAATCCTCTCTGGGGAAATGAATTTCTTAGACAAATTTCTAGTAGTGACAGTCTTGAGAAAAGTTTCACCGGGAATAATGTCTTTCTCTGTTCCATATTATATAAGCCCAAGAGGAGGCATGACTGTATCTGGAATTTCCTATGGCGAACTAGTTTTGATTGTGTTGAAAGAGTGACCACTGGTTTGATCTAATCCTAGACCTAGTTGTTGGGGAAAACTCTAAGCAGATAATATACAGGCATATATATACAGATGAAATATATACAAGTATGTAAAAGAGAGTAGGAGGACTTACAGGTGAGCAAGCTTCCAGCATTACAAACAAATATATATATATATACTAGTATGTAAAAGAAAGCTGTTTTAAAACTTACAAGTGAGCAAGCTTCCATTGTAACAGCTGTATGGTTAGTTGTTCAAGAAATTAAAGAAATTTTTGATAACAACTATGAATTTGAACCTAAATCAAAAGGGAAAGTTATTTTGAAAAAGAAGATTGGGGCTTATACACAAGGAGAGGCCCGGATGAAAAATAGTGATCGCACCGTTATTTTGAAGACTGTACTGGGACTTATACAATGACTGAGGCCCAAAAAAGTTTATGTACAACAAGGATTGGGTCTTACACTCTATTAGAGACCCAAAGAATGTTTGAAAAGAAGAAAAATTAGACTTACAACACAAGGGTAGGCCCAAAGAAAGACAGTGATCGCACCGTCGTTTTAAAAATTATATCGGGTCTTATACAATGATTGAATCCTAAATTTATTTTATGTACAAAGGGGTTGGGTCTTACACTCTATTAGAGGCACAAAAGTTTTTTTGAAGTTTGAAAAAAATCAAAATTTAGAGAAAACCCTAATTTTGAATTTAAAATCTAATTTTCAAAGGAAATTTAAATAATAAATTATATAAAATACCAAATATATTCAAAAACAAGTTGTATACTTTGAAAAATATTTTGAAAAATCACGTTTAATCACATGAAAGCTTGAAATTCATTTGAAGTTGAAAAATCAAGAGAAAGAAATATTTTTAAATGTTTAAAAACAAATAAAAACATAATTCTTTACAAAAATACCAAATATGTGAAATAAATAATATTTTTATGAAATTTTTGTAGAATAAAATATTTTAATATTTTTGTGAATTTTCAAAAAAAAGAACCAATAAAAAATAATTAAAATTGAGAGAGAAATTAATTTTGGAATTAATTAATAAAAAACCATGAAAAATATGAAAAATAGCAAAATAGGGAAAAATGGCAAAATGGTCTGGATGGGTCTTAAACCCACGACCTCCCAACCAAACACACATGCGCGCTACCACTGGGGTGGTGATACATCTGTGTATCAAAACCACCCCATGCGTATATGACGGTGGCAAGATTTTAGGCCTGGCCAAGATTTGCATGTTCTATGATATCTCATTATACAGACAACAATAGCATGGAAAATTGGTTCAAAAACAACATATATGATATGTATGAGATGTCCATGATCAATGAACATCAAAGCAATGCATGATTTAAAGAGTTCAAGTTGTGATGTACTTACCTCTTGAAGCTCCTTGTGCTATCTTTCAATATGCTTGTGCCAGAAGTGATCCAATGCTTTAGACACATTTGATTGATCCCTTAGAAGCTTTTAGAATGATCAAGACCAGCTGGAATCCTCAGGAACAAGAATTTTCTATTTCTTGCAAAAGTGGTAAAAGTGACCAAAATGGTATCTCCCTCAAATAATGTTACAGTTGAGGGAAACTTGTTGGGACAGTTTGAGGATGATATTTGGAGTGTGTTTGAGGCTTTGTTTGGTTTTGAAAGTGACTGAATCAAGACATGGCTTGAAAAATGCAAAAAAGTTAAAATTTGAGGCTTTGGAGGTTGACTTTCTGATTTTGGTGTTTCAGATCAAGGATGAGTGTTTGAACAACTTATATATGATACATTGGATGTGTTTGGATCATGAGCTGTGGTGGAATTGCTCTCTAACTCGAAAACTCAGTGGTGACTTGCAAAAGAAGTCATTTTTGGAGTGAAAGAGAGATTTTGAGTAAAGCATCAGTTTGGGTGCTTTGGTGTACTCAAATAGATCACAATTGACGTCTATTTATAGTGCAACAAGTTTGTTTTGGCATCAATAGTGAATGGAGGCTTGGACAATCCCTTGGCCAATGTTGATCAAAAGGAATCTCAAGTCTCCTTTAGCCATTGACTTGAGGTTAGGGCACAGGCTATGAGTCCTTTAGTTCAGAGCTGAATCTTGACTCAATTCAGTTAGTAATGTCTTGATGCTTGCCACCTTGTGAATCCATTGAACGCATTGAAACAAAATTGGAGTCCTTGAGCTTTTTAGCCCTTTTAGGGCATTTATGGCTACATGTAGATCCTTGGACTTGGGAGGCTTGTGGATCAGATCATTTCTCTTTGATGTTATCTCTTGAGGTGTCCAAATGGATGACAAGGCTTATACTTGTCTGATTTTTCCAAATCGAGCAAATATGCAAAATTCTGTCTTGTACAAGACAGTTGGAAATGGTGATTTTGAGGGGGTCATATCTCCTTGCTCAAATGGAGTTATGGAAAGCTCTTGTGCTTTTTAGAAAGCCCTCATATGGTACAATTCATGTGTGATCATAGTTGGTCTTGAAACTATCTGAATCCAATTGAAAAAACCTCATGAACTTTGATGCCGAAAGCTGACACTTAGACAGTTTTGCACTAAGTGTTATGTTCTTGATTTTTCACCATTTTGATCCATCCATAACTAAAAATCCATGAAGAATCAGAGTTTCATGTATTTGAAGCTTTTGTAGAATGTAGGAAACCTACAAATCAGGCTTTGGATCATTCAAAATGGTTGTCTAGATCAGAAGTTATGGCCTTTGGAAGTTGACACCAAAACCATTCAAATTTAGTAACTTAGAAAAAATTTCAATTTTTCAAGGTTACTCCTTTTACAAGTTATCATGATTTATTGATCAATTCTTGTTCAAATGACATTATAAGTCATATTTTATGAAAATATGAGTCATAAGGATCATTTTTGCCAAAAAAGTCATGTTTTAACTTTTGGCTCCAGAGCGGTTCGGCGCGTAAAAACCCTAATTCCCGACTTTTGAGGAATGCATCCTCTGAGGGTAATTTAACTTTGCAAATGGATTCCTAGGGTTATTTTGAGCATATTGAGTCATTTTTTGAAGTCTTGGCTCATGCTTTGCTCCAAAAGTCAACTTAGGGGTGAATTAGGTCAAGAAACCCTAATTCCTGATTTTTGGTAACTGCACCCCCTGAGGTTAAACTGACTTGATGATTGGGTCCATGAGGTCCCTTGGAGTATCTTGGGTTGTTCTTTGAAGCATTGGCTCATGCCTAGAGGAAAAACTTCCACTTTGAGGCCTTGGTCGACCAAAACCCTAATTTGGTGACACTGGCGATCTTGAGACATGATCCACTTGGAATGTTGCAACTTTGTGCTTGATTCTTGATGTGGGAGTCCTCTTGATCCTTTGTGGGTGTTTGAGAGGTTACACAAGTTAAAGATTATGTCATTTCTTGATTGATCCTTTGTCTAAGTGCTCTGAGAGGGCTTGAAACCCTAATTCTTGATTGTAGTGAAAGCTCAACAATCCCTGAGGAAATTAATGAGGCATGATGGCACATCCATATTGCGGCAATGATGGGAAATCTTGGTGGTCAAAGTTTGGGGTATGACAGGACGGTGAAAATAAATCACCTCCACTTTCTTCAGGTTTGTGTTTCACAGAAACACCTTCTAGTCAGAAGAAAAACTAGAAGACTCCAGATGCACGACTGAGACGCCTTTATGAGTGGACTTGAGAGAATTCTCAAGTATCTTTGACAACTTAGCCGATCAATAATTTATCAAAATGCTAGATCAAGAACTTGATAAACCTAAACTCAACTCTTCTCGTCTTCAACTGACTTCAAACTGCACCATGGAATCAAGCTTCCAAGTACCAAGTCACCATAACAGACATCTTCCAACAACTCCCTTCATTCCATCGCTCTCGACTTTGGAATAAAAAGATGCAGATATCTTCAAGTATAGAGGCCGACGATTGAGATCTTCCAACATCTGTCTTCAGTAACAACTCCAGAATCCCATAATTCAAGAGCTCTTCCATCAGAAAGATATGCAGCGGAACCACCAAGGAACAAATTCTTCTTGCCCAAATAAGATGTCAGAACATCTTATAAGACACCCCAACAAGAGAACTAGAAGCTTCTTCTGCATTTGTTATAGAACCTTCTCAGCAACATGAACAACCACCGGGTTGTTACCTTCGATCCAGAACATCCATCCCATCCATTAATACCCTTGAGTATGTCTGAGTTGATTGATATGATCTTCAAGACTCCTCCTTGTTTAAACCCCAGAAAGTATCTCCCAAATATCTCATCCAAAAACAGACAGGATGCCTGCTCTGATACCAATTGAAATTCTGGCATTGCAGACAGCAGATGTCCTAACACATGTCAAGACATTGTTCTGCATAATTATTTAAACAAGAACAGAACAGCAGACTGGTACCATAAATATCAGAACTGCAGAATCACAGATGTTACGACATCTGTTCCAACATGTTAATCAAAATTGAATTGTAAATTGTAGAATGATAAACAACACAGAATATGATGACCCAGTTCAGTGCAGCTCACCTACATTTGGGGGATACCAATCCAGGAAATAGACTCCACTATCAGTAGTATAGTTTTATGTAAACAACCTCAGGTTTACAGAAAGCACCCACACTAACCTATCACTACCCAATGAAGACTTTATCATTAGAAGTCGTATCTAATTGATAAGAGAAACCCATCTCACTCCCTAAATCACAATCTGTGATTATCTAATAGTTAATACCTCATAACTGTATCATCCCTATTGAAAGACGCCCCTTCTAATATAAAGTTCAGTCAAGCATCCTTGACTAATAAGTTAACTTGGATTTGCTTTAAAGCTTCATCCAAGAACACTACACGATTCATTGCCTACTGAAGATGGCTGGTTTTCATCCTGAGTGAATCGCACACTCAAAGATAACACAGAGTCGCCACCGAACTTTATTTAGTCCCAAAGGACATGGAAAATATCGATAAAACCCAAGGGGAAGAGAAACGAGAACGGGGGTCAGTTATGCAAAAGGAAGGTACTAGCACCTTATGCATCTGTCGTACTCGCGGGAACCATTTCGTTTGCTTCTAGGCTTGGATGGGTTATCTATCTAAAGGCTTCTAGCTAAAAGAAGAGGAGAGAGAGAGAGAGAGAGAGAGAGAGAGAGAGAGAGAGAGAGAGAGAGAGAGAGAAAGGTGGAAAAGAAAAGAAAGAAAGAAAGAAAGTGCTCGCGGAGGATTGTGGCCCTCGTGCCTACGTACCCTCATAGTGCAATGAGGAAATCAGAATGTCGTAGTTCATGGAACCAGGGGACAAAGAGGAAAAGAAGAAAGGGAGAAGGAAAGAAAGGTGGAAGTGTGCTCGCCAAGACACCGCGTCTCGTGCCTACGTATCTGACATTCGAAAGAATGCAGAATCAGAGCATTCGTAGTTCAGGGAACCGAACGGAAAACAAAACAAGAAAGAAACAGGAAAACAAAAGAAGTGGTGTCAAAACCAAGAGCAGGAGTGAAAGAAAAACTCTACTGGGGAGGACCACACTGTAGCACCCCAAAATTTGCCCTGCCTTTTATCTGGCTTTTGTTTCGCATTCATTTGCATCCATTAGGTCATAATTCATTCTTTCATTTGCATTGGGTTCCTAAGACGTGTGATCAAAGCATCTTCCTTTGGTTTGAGCTTTCCGTATTCAGAAGATTATCAGTGTGTCTTCAAAGTGGTTATTTCTCAGGTGGTGTATATTCAAGGTCAAATTGTTGTGGATGGAACTCATCAGGTCAACAAACAATGATCCATGTGCGGTGTAGGTCCAGAAGGCCAGGGTTCTATGGATCAGAAATGCAAAGGAGGTTTGATTCAAATGATTGTTCAATGGTAGATGTGACTATGTTATCAGAGGCCTGTGAAAAGTTGGTGATGAGTTTTGAATTCATTTTCTATCCATGGTTCATATCCACTTCCATTTTTGTTACCCATTATTTTAATAACCCATTTTTATATTCATTTTGACCAAATCCATTCTAGATCCAATTCATATCCATTCTTGTCATTTTTCATTAAACCACATTCTAACTTCTCCATTTAGTTTAAAACCACTGTTCAATCCAAATCGTTTTTATCTTAGCCAATTTCATTATTTTTATCCACTTTTAACATCAATTCATATCCATATCTCTAACTCAATTTCCAAATCATAATTCAAGTTTTAAATATCCATTCTTGATATCCATTTGCCAAATCCATAAACCATTTATGTAAATATCCGTTTTATGACCAAGAAACCCAATTCTTAAACCAATTTTGAAGATTCATACTCATTGACCATATTCACTCTATTAATCCAGTTAAGTCCATTTTTCTTAACTATTTTAAATCCACGGACCCATGGCACATTTCATCCTTTGAAAGATCAAGGTTCACTAGACAATTTCTCTCAACAAATCTGAACAATTTTGATTAGAATGAAAAAAGATGTCAAGCATCTTATCAAATACACAATTTATGGCGGCAATTGTACAAGAGAAAATCACTATATTGTGATTACAAAAGTTACAAGGGATATGTGCTTGTTGTAGAACTCTTGCAACGTAATGTGGTGTGACACAGCCCTCAAGGGTCGTCCCGTTGTTCGAAAAGCTTGCTGACCTTGGGACAACTCCTGATGCACTAGCCCGCATATTCTCAACAGAATGGTACATAAACCGTATCAATGGGAAAACATCTTTCCATCCAATAGTATGCAAAAAAGGGAGTTCATAGCAGGGTTCAAAAAAGGAAAAGCATAATGGATTTATTGGTTAACAAAATACACAGCAAGATACAGTCTTCACAGGAATTTTACACAATGGTTTTAAAATCCAAAAACCTATAACAGAATCCACATCAGTTTCACAATCTAACTGCCAACAGCAACAATTCCTAACTTCTAACTGAAAAACTAACAAACTCTAACCGATTTCACCTGCAAAGACCAAATTACCCTCCCTAATTCTGGTATAAAAACATTCTCCAGCTTTAACAATCGGGAATCTCTCATCATCTCCACCTTCAACCATCTCTTGAATCTTCTCTGCATCCTCCATAACCGATTTCTTCCTCCTTGGCTTAAATTTTTCTTCTTCTTCGATCAACCTTCATCATCCATATTCTTCACGAATCTTCAACATCCGCAAATTTCCGTCAACACAAATTCTTCTCCGATTCTGTAACAAACTCCGGTTCTCCAACGAATTCACTCTGCAGAATTCATCAATAAGCTTCATACAACCTCATCTTCATCATTTCCTAGAATTCACATCAACAACAATAACTAACGCAACAACAGAAAAAGATCAGCAAGAAGAAGAGGAGACAGATTCCGTTCGAATTTGCAAAAAAAAATTAAGAGAAGATTACCTGATTTTGAAGCTTTGTGGTGCTGTGGAACCTCCTCTCTGGTTTTCTGGTTCTCTAAATCTTGGTCTCATTGCCACAGGTTCAGGTTTGGTTTCTTCCATCGATCTCTTTGTGTAACTGGAATTGGTTAAATCTTTGAATCAATTTAGTAGTTAGGTTTTCTGTTGGATTCTCTTTTTGCGATATCATTGAGAATTTAAGAGTGAGGCGTGAGTCTTAGAGAGGAGGAGATTTTGCTGCGTAGAGATGTTGGCTGGTGTTTCTGAGAGCGGAGAGAGCAGTGTGATGTTGACGCGGCCGAGAAGTTTGTAGTTGTTTTTTCCGGCGCGATTGTGAGATGGAGACGATGGCGATTTGTTGACGAACGGAGGGAATACCGCGCGGTTAGATTGGCGAAAACGGTGATGTGTTCGGAACGACGGCGAGGAGAACAAAGGAGAGAGGATGATAATGAGGTTGCGACGAAGAAGACGGAGGCATTGTTGATGGAGAAAGGATGCGGACGGCGCGAGGGAGGTATTGTTTTACGACGAGGTTTGTGAACGAAAAGGAGGAAAGGTGAGGAATAGCGTTGAACGAAGCGGAGTAAGGGTTTGGCCGCGGATTAAGGAGAATAAGGATGGCCGGAGTGGAGAGCGCGACGGCGCAGGTTGGGAGGCGGAAGAAGATGTTGGGAAGAAGAGATTGAGAACTTTAGGGTTTGCTTTTGTTAAGAGGAAAGCTATTTGGCTGCAAGAGTTTAGATCGGGCTTCAAGCCCATTCTCCCTTTCATTTCCTCGCCCCACAAACCACTATCTGCACCTCCCAAACGCTGCTAACACCCTCCTATTGGCTGAAGAAGACATTGGGCCAGCAACCTAAGCCCACACGTTTTCTTCTTCTACCCCCATGTACTCTGTTTGCACCCACCTTGGAATGAAGAGTTGATGGGCTTGGCAGACAAGGCCCATGCGCCTGGTGATGGATACACACCAATTAGAATTAACTTTACACCCTCCTTTGATTTCTCTTAATTTTAGTTTTCTCAATTTAATTCTAACATTAATTGGATAATAATTAGATAATAATCTTGACTTTAGAATTAGATTTTATTTTAACTTTAGAATTAAAATCTAATCTTGATACTAATTTTTGATTAATTAACCTTTAATAGTTAGTTCTCAATTTTAGAATTAATTTGGTTTAGTTAGAATTAGATTTTTAATTTGAGGATTAATTTTAGTTTTAATTCTAGAATTAATTTTAGGATTAGTTTTCTTTAGATTTAATTTTAGAATTAGTTTAGATTTTAGATTGAATTAACTCTAGGTCTAATTTTAGAATTAGATTTTTAGGGATTGACTTGAATAAGCAATAGATTTGGATATTAACTTTAGGATTAATCCTAGTATTAAGTTTAGACTAACTTTTACTTAGAATTTAATCTTGCTTAATTAGCATTTCAATTTTTGTGGATATTCTTGATTGATTTTAAATCTTGATTTTGGTATTCATTTTGATTAATACTTGAGTTGTCTCTTTTACTTGTCTTTCTCTTTTATGAATAGCATGACATAATGCTATGTGTGTAGAATTTTCTTCATCCCTTTTTGAGATCAACTTAACTTCCACCTTGGAAGTAAGTTGCTTCTTATGTTCTTCTCCTCTTTCTTAGGATAGTGTTCCCATACTTCACAAACCATTAGGATCACTCCCTTTTTGAGATCAACTTAACTTCCACCTTGGAAGTAAGTTGCTTCTTATGTTCTTCTCCTCTTTCTTAGGATAGTGTTCCCATACTTCACAAACCATTAGGATCACTCCCTTAACTAATCAATTAGGATTGAGCCTTAGTTCACATAGATTTTTACCTTTTTCGCCCACTTGAGTCTTTCATTTTCTCATCTCAAAGAAAATCCAAAATACCTAATAAAGGTAGGCATTTATTGCATTTAGGCCTTTCATATAAAGAAAAGATTAGAAGGGGTCTTCTCTTATAATCTTAGAATGTGTAGCATATGGCCCATCTTGGGTCAATGTGTTAAACATTTGATCTTGTATGAGGGACTTAAATGCAATACTTGTTGAAGGTACAAATAAAAAATACTTCTTCATTTCATAACCAACAAAAACACTTAATAAAGGCATAACAAATATTGTATTTAGGCCTTTCATGTGGGAACAAGGAAGTGTGGGATCTTCTCACACTTTCTTGGAATGTTTAGCATGCGCCCCGTCTTGGGTCGATATGCGAGGCATTCGATCCTATATGAGGGACCTAAATACAATGCTTGTTACAAAACACAAAAACATTCAAAACACTTCTTTCTTCTAAAAGACAAAAACAAACAATAATGTCTTTTCTTCGGGAATTTTTTTCTCATCTCACTCATTATCAGCGTACGAACGTGCTCCTACTCGTTCTCTTGCAAGATGGTAACGCACTCGGACCAGCGAGCCTGCAACACCTGAGCTAGAACGTTAGCCGTTCCTAAAAAACACAAACAATCCTTCCCTAGTGAGGGGAACTACGTCGCTCTGATTCTCATGCTCCCGATGAGATACGTAGGCAGTGGGGTAGGGCCCATGCGAGCACTTGTTTTATTTTCCCTACATTTGTTTCTCTTTCTCTTTTCCATCCTTTCTCCTTTCTTTCTTCCAGTTCCTTTTCCAGTATCCTTTCCTTACACCCTTTGATTGAAGCAGCAAGCGTGGATCCCATCGGGTACGATGGACGCGAGGGGGTGCTAATACCTTCCTCTCACGTAACCGACTCCCGAATCCAATTCTCTTGGTCGCAAGACCATGCTTTTCCTTCCTCTCAGGTTTATGCGGTGTTTCCTTTCCCACTCTTGGGATAAATACACATTGCTGGCGACTCTGTTCGGTGCCACTTTCGCGTTTGTACTAGGATGAAAATCCCGGGAGCGACACACACAGTAAGAGCGATTACACAAGAAACTAGAAAAAGAACAGTGTTAAAACCAAGAATGAAAGAAAACTCCGCTGGGGATAACAAAGAGGATTGGTGTCGAAACCAAGAAAGTAAGAGCAAAAGGAATTGAAAATACCCCATTGGGGAAGAAAAGATCAAATAACTGCTGGGGATCCAAATAAAGGGATGGTGTCAAAACCAAGAAGAAAGGATGCTCGGTATACTAACTGGCTGGCAGTGGTTAACCGAAGAAAGAGAGTAAGACCCTGGCGAGGAAAAGAGACTGGTGTCGACAGACAGACTGTGATAAACCAAGAGAGAGAGCGCTGGACCAAGAGAAGGTGTTGGACTCTGAGGGGTGTCGGTCTATTAACTGATAAACAGTGGTTAACTGAGGAAAGCAAAGATTGCCACTTTGTGGGGATAGAAAAGCATTGGTTTTAACAGAGAAAACTGTGATTAACCAGAAGAACGGGTGTAGGACCGATCGAAGGTCGTAACCCGAAATGGGTGTTGGTATTGACTGAACAAACATTTCTTTCCCAACTAAGAAGGGTATTGAACCAAAAGAAGCTACTAGCCCAAGGGTGCAAGTGTTCGAACCAATAAAGGTTGCCAACTGCCGGGGAATCGGTGATTAACAGAACATTGTGATTAATCGAGAAAAATGAGTGATTAACCAAGAGGAAGTGATTAACTCAAAAAGGGGTTCAGTATTTTAACAGACAGATTGTGGTTAACTGAAGAAAAGGGTGATTAACCAAGAGAAGGTGATTAACCCAAGGAAACTCAGTATGTTAACAGAATGACTATGATTAACTGAGAAGGAGCGCAAACATTAGTGTTTTAACTGACAGGCAGTGATTAACCAAGCGAAGAGAGAAGAACCAAAATAAGGTTACGAACTCCGCAGGGGATTCGGTTGTAACAAAAGTACTGTGTTTAACCGAAGAAAGAGAGGAGATACTTTCCAGGGGAATTAAAAGAACAGTGATTGACCGCAAGAAAAGAATAGGGTATTGAAACAAAGAAAGCTTGCTAACCCAATGAACCAAGGATCTTAACCAAGAAGAATGGTGATAGATCAAGAGTGAGATTTAAAGAGATAGGAGTGACCAAGGATCAAAAGAGATTGCAAAGGGACAAGAATGATCAAGGATCGAATCGACTGGGGAATGAAAGCACACTACCGCCTGGAGATAGAGATGACTAAGCCTAGCACAGGGTCATTCGTCCCCTACCTGAAGTAGTCAGAATGAGAGTAGGAATTCTCCCTTCTCATTCCTTCTCTAACACACACAGGGTGTAATGCAGAAATTGAACCGGACGGCCCAACAACTCCAAGTTGTACAGTGCTCCCGCATGAAGAAACGGACAGTGTAACAGCTCCAACTTGTACAATGCTCCAATGTAGGGCGCAGCGAAAACTCCAACTCCACGGGGGGAAAAGAGGGAAAAAAGCTCTAAAGAGATCCTAAAGAGAGGAAAGGGGAAGATCAACCAATTGAAACATGGTTTCGATCAATTAATCAAAGGGAAAAGTCATGCTAACAATTTTCCAAAGAGGATGAAAAATCATTAAAGCAAAAGGTGTGAATTATTGATTAAGCAAGATTAAGCTTATCCACGAGGAATAAACTTAATGCAAATCTGAAATGGAAGGCGCAAAACAGTGCCACATGATCATCAAAATGCAACACAAAATCATGTATCATGTGAATAAAGGTAGTGCAAGAATGATTATGTTCATACAATGCTAAGAATATGAAACAAATGAATAATCAAAAATGTGCATCAAAAGTTCATGAATATGCCTGAACCAGAAGTGAAATGACACTTAAGACATCCATAAAATCAAGCATGATAATCAATGGAAGTTAAAAGGAAGAAGGCATAGCAAACACATTTGAAAATGCAAGAAAACGGCCATTCTGTACAGTGGTAACCGGTTACAGCATATCTGCTAACCGGTTACATGCTTGAAAACTTGGGTTTTTAGTGAAAATTGCACTGTGTAACCGGTTACAGCATATCTGCTAACCGGTTACATGCTCGAAAACTTGTGATTTTAGTGAAAATTGCACTGTGTAACCGGTTACAGCATATCTGCTAACCGGTTACGACTGTAACAGAGGCAAAAATAACAGCAAAAACAGCTTTTCAAAAGTGATTTTCAACACTTAATCACTTATGCGAACCACCACATGCTAGGGCACGAATTTGTGCACGAAAATTGAGCTTGAGAACAGCAAATAAGAAGTGATAGAACCAATTAGCACATCAAGATCATGGATCAAAAAATGCCAAATTAATTCACACGCAAAATTATCGACTACATCGCGAATGATGCGAAAATGCTCGAAACATTAAAATTAGTGAGATCCACCAACCTACAAGGCGGAGATGTGCCTTGGTAATTGTTGCAAAGTGTTCTTAATGCAGAAAATTTAAGAAAACTAGAGGAATCTTCAATTTGGTGACAAAACGTGTCGAAATCGAGAAAAATACGATAAAGCTCCAAAATGCGAATTCGAACCGTTGAATGTCGAAACAAATACTTGAGATTATTCCACAAGCTGCAATAACTTCAGAAATCCAAGCATAATAGCAAGAAGGATGAAGGTTGAGCTCAAGAAATAATCACTTTCAATGTGAAAAGTGATTATCCTTCAAGAATTAAGAGCTTTTAGTGAGGTTTTGGAAGAGAATTGAGATGAAGATGAAGAAGTAGTAGAGAAATTCAGAGAGAATGTGAGAGAATTGAGAGTGAAATTGTGAAGAATTTGTGTGAGAAATGTGGGAAATGATGGAGAGAATGGTAGAGGCATTGAAAAGTGAGTGAAGGTGTGCTTATATAGATTTTTGGTTTGGAGTGTGAGAGGTTTGGACTTAGCTTTGGGTGGTTTGGAGTTAGGGTTGGAGTTAGTTGGGCTTGACTCACTGAGACAAGGTGGTTAACTCGGTTATTTAGAACCAACTTGGTAACAATCCCAATGTGAACTCTATCATCCAAAGGTTGGCATGCTTGTAAAACAAGGAACATGGTGCACTTAAATTGGAGTGAAGCATTACAGTAAATGCACTTGGATTGAATTGAATAGCCTTTAAAAACTTAGAGAGGTCTAGAATATTCCACATGCTACTAGAATATTGTATAATCAATGACCAAAGAGTGTGCAAGGAGGTTGTCCCAAAAATGCAGCAGGAACTGAAATTTTGCCCAGAGTAACCGGTTACAGCATATCTGTTAACCGGATACATGCTTGAAAACTTGCGCTTTTTGGTGAAAAATACACGGAGTAACCGGTTACAGCATATCTGCTAACCGGTTACTTCAGCCAAATTTCCACAAATTTGCTGAAAAATGATGCTGAAGTCCCGCTTTCGATTTTCCACCTCTTGTCTTGATAAATAAACATGGAAACTTTTATTTTGAGCTTATTTTGATGATGTAATGGCCTTGTGAGGATGTGATTAATCGGGCTTGGAGAACCTGAAAGTCCTGCAACAAGAAACACACAGAGAAAAGTGTGAATGCGTATGCCGACGATGCTAATGCACATGCTTATGCAAAAGACAAAAGAGGGAGGTCAAATTTCGGGTTACGACACCTACGAGCTCCTGAATCTGTACAAGTACTTATGTCTACCACACAACATCAAATTGATACAGAGGGAGACTTACAAGAGAAATCTACGACTCTCAAAACCTAAATCCTATTTTACAAAATAGGATTCCTGAGTCTATGTCATCCTCTCTCTCATTCTGCATTAGGTCTTGGTCTTCTTTTATAGCCTTCTGCTGAGTTGGGCTTTCAACTTTCTTTTGGCTGATTCCTTGATCTGTGTTCTGATTGCTCCTTAAATCTTGCAACAGATTTGTAAACATCCTGCTGTTAGCAACAGACATGATGTCCTAACATAGTGTTGGGACATCTTATCTGACATGTCTTCTTTTAGCGGGATTCTTCTGTGTTGTTGGAACATCTTGTGCAGCAACTCGTTTTACCAAAATTTGTTTAAATATTTAAAGTCTTCAACAAGGATGGAGACAAGATGCCGAAACTTCAAATCGTCAAAATCCATATCAAAACTACACTCAACCTCCACAACCTCGAGGTGGAAATTCAAAGATGGAAGACACGCTCACTCAATTAATTCAAATGTCAATAGCTAACTAAAAGAGTACCAATGTGTATATTAAGAATCTTGAGACACAAGTTGGGCAATTGTCTAAACAATTATCCGACCAACACAAAGGAACTTTTCCGGCGAATACTCAAGTGAATCCAAAAGAGCATTGCAAAGCTATTCTTATTCGAAGTGGAAGAACTATTGATATGGGCACTGGTGAGGAAACTGTGGAAGAGGGGGATCTAGTTGAAAAAGAAAAAGAAATTGATGAGAATGAAATAGAAAAAAAATGTAGAGAGAGACTTAGTTGAAAAGGAAAAAAGAGAGAAAGAAGAAGTAGAAAAGAAAGTGAGAGAAGAGAAAAAGAAAAAGAATCAAAAGGGGAAGGAAAAAGTGAGTAATATTCAGATTCAAAATTTTCCTTATCTTCATGCTCCTACCAAAAAGGACAATGCGAGGCATTATGCTCGATTTTAGATATTTTTAGTCAAATTGCAAATCAATATTCCATTCTCCGAGGCATTAGAGAAAATGCCTACGTATGTGAAATTAATGAAGGATATCCTCACCAAAAAGAGGCGGTACACGGATCAAGAAATAATAACTTTTTATGCTAGTTATAGCGCGATCATTCAATGAACTCTTTTGTAGAAAGAAAGTGATCCGAGAAGAGTTGCTTTACCGATTACGATTGGAAATATTTACATTGGTAAAAGTTTGATTGATTTGGGCTCTAGTATCAATTTGATATCGTTATCCATTGTGAAAAGGTTGGGAAACATTGAGTTGAAGACAACAAAAATGACTTTACAATTAGCCGATAAATCTGCTACCCGTCCTCATGGTGTAGCGGAAGATGTGTTGGTGAAAGTTAATAAATTCTTGTTCCCAATTGACATTGTGGTAATTGACATGGAGTAAGACGATGATGCTACCTTAATTTTTGGTCGATCTTTTATGAAGACCGTGAGAATGATGATAGATATCAATGATGGTCTCATGAAAGTAAGAGTGCAAGATGAAGAGGTTTGCTTTAATCTTTTCGAAGCCATGAAGCATTCTAAAGACAAAAGTGATTGTTTTAGGCACGATGCAAGCGATGAAGCGATAATTGAGGTAAAAAGGAAAGTGCATGTTTCTACCCCCTTAGAAAAAGCTCTTACTAATGCTCTCCAAGTTCTCAATGAGAGCTGAAGGCTCTAAAAGATGACTAAATTTTGTAAAACATGGTGTTGAACAAGATGTTCCAACATGATGAAGTCTGCTGGAAGAAGACATGTCAGACAAGATGTCCTAGCTTATGGACTCGACATCTTGGTTTGTTATAATAGGTTGTTGTAGATCTGGTCCAAAATTTAAGGAGAAATCAGAACATGGATCAAGGAATAATTGAACAGATATTTTGAAGCCCATGGGTAGCTCAAGATTATAAAAGGAAGACCAAGACCTAGGGTAGAATAAGAATTCTTATTAAGACTTTTGTAAAGTAGAAAATAAGGATTTAGGGTTTTGAGAGTCGTGTACTTTCTTGTGTTGTAAGTCACCCTTTATATCGTTCGATACATTATGGTAGACATAGTTTTACAGATTCGAAAACCTGTAGGTAATGAATTGTATATTGTTCATGGATGAAGCTATTAAGAAAATTCAAGGGTTATTGTTAGTCAAGAGTCTTGACTGAATATTGTATTGGAAGGAGTGTCTTTCAATTGAACAGATTAATACAGTTGTCGGAGGTTGTAAATGTTAGATATCACTGAGGTGATTTAGGGATTGAGATATGTTTCTCTTATCTAGATAGGGTTCTAGATAGAATTGCACTGGGTAGGGATTAAGTGAGGGGTTGTAAACAGGGGAGTTTAGCTCTGAATTAATACTACTGATAGTTAATTCATTCCTGGCTTGCTAGCCCCCAAATGTAGGTGTTATTGTTCGCCAAACTAGGTCATCACATCTTTGTGTTATTTACCATTCTGTTATGTTCGATTCAGCTTGCTCTCTTGATCAGAGGTTTATCTCTTGATTGATGTGGAAACATCTATCACAACATTGTTATGAATCTGCAGCTTTTTATTGAAGGTTCTTGTTTCTGTCCTTGTTCAGTTTTAGCAGACATAAATGTCTCGACATATCTTAGGACATTTGTGAGCTGCATACCAGAATTTCAATTGATATCAGCGCAGGCATCCTGTCTGTTTCTGGATGAGTTATAGGGAAGATATTTTCTGGTCTTTGAACAAGGAAGGAGGTTGCATGAACATACCATTCTTTGGTGTTGTGGGATAGGTTGTTCCAGATAAACAACTACTGATGGTTGATTGATACTTTGTGAAGATTCTCCACTGTTGTTGATAATGATGTTATTGTTGCGCATGGTACCTGATAAGATGTTGTGACATCTTACCTGGTGCATGTTGAAGATGGGTCAATGTTTCTATGTGTTCTTGCTATCTCTAGCTGGGAGTAATAGATTGGAGAAAACACTGTGATTTGGAGTCCTCTGATGGATCTTTCTATGTTGCTTGGTTGATAGTTTCAATCAGGTAACATGAAGGGAAATAGAAGGAAAAAGGTTGAGTTGAGGTCTTGTGTATCCATTGGATTTGTTAAACACTCTATGTCTTGTATAAAGTTGCCAAAGATACTTGAGTTGTCTCTCAAGTCCACTCATAAAGGCAGTTTTGAATGTGAGTCAGAAGAGTAGATGGACAAGTGGATGCTTCAAGGATACTTGAAGTGTGGCATAAGAATGTCATACAATGGAAGAGAGCCAAGAGCAATTTATTTTTGCTTGAGGATCTCCTAGTAGGATGTATCTAGGAGGAACATCACAAGTGTTCTGACATTTAGCTAGGTTGAAACTGGAGTAATTGTTGATCAATGTTAAAACAGTCTCATGTGTGTGAAGATATTGGATCTTTGCCTTGGGAAGTGATTATGTTTGTCCAATGATGTTACTGGTATGACGAAGATGGTCTTCTAATGAAGTTTTATGTTTTGAATATTTTTTCCTAGGATGTGTTGGATACCTTATGGCTAGAGTAAGAAGGGGTGTCAACCTGAAGAAAAAGGGAATCTAATGACATTTGGTGTCTGAATAATGCAAAATTAGGATTTAAGATCAATTGCTACTTGTGGCCTTAGCAAGTACTTAATTGATTATCCTATTGCCTGGTGTTCAAAGAAAGATGATGTCAAATTGTCACACCAAAAGGCATAATTTCTTATAGTTGCAAGAACTCAGAACCAATGTTTAATTAGATGTTGAAACATCTTTCCAGAAGAGTGTGTGTTGAATCTTGTTGATCCAAGGAGTGAACTTCTCGGACAAAGGAGGGATGTAGCATATGTTTTGGATGATAAACAAATGTGTGTTTATCAATGGGGTTGATAATCTTCTTCAGACTGTTCTTGAAGAGTATTTTGGTTTATAGTCTAGGGAGCCTCTATCCAAGAATCCTGTTATGGATAGGTGTGCTGGTGGAAGTCTAGATTAACTCATGGTCATCTTAATGAACATTCGTTAGATGAGTTTATTTCTGATCTAAGTGCATAGGGGTGTAGAAGTTATGTTCTTGTATCTCCTATTGGACTATGTATTCAAACTCCTGGTGGAGGACTGCAAAGATTTTTCTACCAGAGTCCGTGCATATGGAAGTCAAAGGAAAATGTCTAGGACATTTGCCCTGACATCTTGGAGACTCTTCTGGTCTTTCAAAGCTAAATCTGAATAATCATACAAATAGTTGTGACTATTTGGTTTGGTTTTAGCGTGGAATCTAATCATATGTGGATGATTCCCTTGGAGAAGTATGCTTGAAGGAGGCTGTCATCAGGGTATTTGTTTATTTCTTGATAGGACTAGTTGTTGATTTTCTTTCTTATGACCAGAATGGAGGTTGTTTACTCAAACTTGATTTCATGATCAAATCTATGAGAACATGGAACTCTTGTTTTGATATGATGGAAAGGCCACTCAAGATGGGACATTATCTGGAAGTCTAAGGGTTAGATCTTCAAGACTGTTTCAGGCATGTGTGGTTTCATCAGTTGGCTAGTCAAGTCAGTGATTAAATGTTCTGTCATTGGACTGAACATCAGGATGCTCATGTTATAGTCTTTTATGTACATTGGGGTTGTACCATCTTGTATAGGCTGGCCTTCTTAGGAGTGGTTGCTCTTCAACTATACAGTTGTTTCCAAAGTCTATCTCAACCTGTTAGGATCATGCAATAGCTAAAAGCTCAAGGGAGTTACTAATTGCGTGTTGTTTTCATATCTTCTTTTTGGAGTCTCATCTAAGATGATTGGATATGAGTGTTCCAGAGTTATGTCTGGGGTAAGGGGATGTTAGTACTGGAAGTTTCAGTTATGTTCCCTCATGATCAAGGACATGATAGAAGGTGGTTTTTGAGTGTGACTCAAGAAGCTATCTGCTTAAGCCTGTTGCTCTAAGCTTATGATGTCATCACCTGCTGAAACATTAGCCCTTGCTAGTACTGATGTAATGTGTCTTGTGTTGGACTGAGCAAGGTGAAGTTTATAGGAAATGAGGTTCTAGGGCAGAGGGTAAGTAGACCTTGCTGAGGAGTTTGTTTAGATTGGGATGTCTGAAATTTGTGCTTCTGGGTTGAAGCTTCATGAGGCTCGTGAGAGTTTATTTCTCTCTGTGGTATTCTGACTTTTGTGATGGTTTATCTACTGCAGTTGTGACTTGATGTGATTCTGATGTCCTAAATGATGTTGGAACATCATTTCTACTACTGGTTATTCTTGGAGGATGAATCTGTTTATCTTTCAGCTTTGGATTTGTTTCTATTCCTTGTTGAGAATGGTGTATAGCTACTGTCAAGACTATGTGGATTCTGGTGATAGGTTCTGCTGGAAGTATCACTAGAAAAATTGTATCAGAGTGAAGTTTTATCACTCTTCTTATGGAGAAGGGGTCTGGTGTCTTCCAAGTGTGGATGACATTCTGTCTAACCAAGAAGCTAAGAAAACTTGTATGTCTCTCTCTGGGATGTGAGCATTCAGGGTTTGATTGGATTTATTCTCAAGAACAAGGTTGTCTATGGTTGTAAAATTCAAGAGGAATTTGTACAAAGTATGGATGTGTTCAGGGGGAGAGTGATCAATGGTGTTATTTGGTCTCAATCCAAAGTTCTTTGGTTATGATACAAGGAGTGTGATCCTAGTATTTGTTCTCACTTATGAGCATGAAGATGCACATGTGATTCTTGTGAAGATGTGATGCCTGGAAAGATTTCTTGACATCGTGGTGTGTTGATTTTATGGCTTTGTCAGTTCTGCATGGAAGGTTGAGCTGCTAAGGCTACTAAATGATAACAATTGTGTTCTTAATTCTTAGGAGAGACCTGAGAAATAAGATTGGATTTTGTCTGGGAGAATTTATTTTTTCTCATCAGAATGAGTTAAGGATCATGGGAGTCCTTGTAGGAAGATGTTGGACAGGATGTCCTAACATCTTAGTCAGCCCCTGGTTGGAAAGGAGCGGGAAGGTTTTATTTTCTTGAAGAATCTGTGACTATGTCTCAGAGGCTATAAGAGAGACTAGACAAAGTCTAACCAAATGTCAAGACATTGTTTAGGACTTATGGTTATTTCCACGTAGGTTTATTTGGACGGT
The DNA here is from genome assembly GCA_022829125.1 of Lathyrus tuberosus. NCBI lineage: Eukaryota > Viridiplantae > Streptophyta > Magnoliopsida > Fabales > Fabaceae > Lathyrus > Lathyrus tuberosus. Next base: position 8,390,590 of record JALAZF010000044.1, on the reverse strand, counting down.
GTTCCTTAGACAATGGAGAGTGTGCCTAAGAGAAGGCGTGTTAAACATGTGTCTTGGTTGTCATACCCCAAATTTTGACCACTAAGATTTCCCATCATTGTGCAAATCATCATCACAATATGGATGAACCATCAGTCTCCCCAAAGATGGGTGAGTACTCACTACAAACAATAATTAGGGTTTCAAGCCCTCTTTGAGCCTTGGACAAAGGATCAATCAAGAAAAGACATGATCTTCAACTTGTCTAACCTCTCAAACACCCATAAAGGATCAAGAGGACTCCCACATCAAGAATCAAGCACAATGTTGCAGCATTCCAGGTGGATTAAGTCTTAAGATCGCCAGTGTCACCAAATTAGGGTTTGGTAGACCAGGGCCTCCAGATGGAAATTTTCCTCTGGGCATGAGCCAATGCTTCAAAGCATAACCTAATATTCTCCATGGGATATCATGGACCCAATCATCAAGTCAATTTGGCCTCAGGGGATGCATTCATAAAAAATCAGGGATTAGGGTTTCTTGACCTAATTCACCCCTAAGTTGACTTTTGGGACAAACCATGAGCCAAGACTTCAAGAGAGGATTTGAGGGTCTCTAATAAACTACATTAATCCATTTGCAATAATGGATTGATCCAAGAAGCTTGATCACCAAGTTTCAGTTTCATCTGAACCACAATTAGGGTTTTGATGAAAAAGTCAACTGTAGCTTTGACTTTTGACCAGGACAGCTCCCAAACCCTAGGACATGATTCAATACACCCTATAACACCTATAAAATCAATCCATCAAGTTTGATTTAGGTCAAGGACTTGATTTCATAGAGGATCGCACAATTTGGAATTCATCTGATAAAAAGTCAACTGTGCCCAAAAGTCAAAGTTTGACTTTTTGATTTTTTGGTCAATTATGGTTCCTTAACCCTAAAATGATGTTAATGTGTGATTGGAATCATCATTCATCAAGAAAAATCAAGAAAAGTGGGATAACTTATAAAAGGGGTAACCATAAAAACTTAGAAATTTTTCTAAGTTATGGAACAAAGTGGCTAGGGTACCAACTTTGGAGGATCATAACTCCTAAACCACAAGGCCATTTTTCCCCATTCAAAGCTGGATTTGTAGCTCCCATGGCCCTCTACAAAAGCTTCAACTACAACTCATTCCAATTCCTCATGGATTTTAAGTATTGGAATGATCAAAATCACAAAAAGTGAAAATGTCACTTTTTTCCAACACTTAGTGAAATTTTCACTAAGTCAGAATCTGTCTTATTTTTTTCAAAATGTAGGGGAATTTTTCACTTGGATCCAAAAAGTATCAAAACCAATTATGATCAAACAGTTGTTGTATCATATGAGGGCTTTCCAAAATGGCCAAGAACTCCATCAAAGTCCACTTGAACCATGAGATATGACAATGCCAATATGTCTTGCTGCAAACTGTCATGGCAAGGCAGATTTGGGAGTTTTGCTCGATTTGCTCAAATTTTGCAAAGGGCAAGCAACTCTATCCATCTGAACACCTCAAGGGGGGACCAAGGAGGGACAAACCCTGATCCATCAGCCTCCCAAGTCTTTGGAACCAAAAGTAGCATGCCAAACCTAGAAATGCCTAAAAGAGGGACAAGACTCCAATTTTGGTTTGGAGCATTTAATGGATGCACCAAGGTGGCATGTACTGAGCCATTTCCAACTAAATTCAGTCAAGACTTATCAAAGACCAAGGGAACCAGCAGCCCGTGCCCTAACCTCTAGTCAATGGCTAAAGGAGATTTGGATTCTCATTGATCAACATTGGCCAAACCTCTGCTGTAGTTGCCATTCACTATTGCAGCCAAAACAAATTTGCTCTACTATAAATAGAGCTCAATTGTGTTCAGTTTGAGTACACCAATGCACTACAACACTTTCTTTCCTCAAAATCTCTTTCTCTATGCAAAAATACCTTTTTTAGCAAGGTAACTCTGAGTTTTTGAGTTAGAGAGAAATTCCACCATAGCTCATGATCCAAACACATCCAATATGTCATATCTAAGCTGTCCAAACTCTCACAAGTGACCTGTAACACCAAAATCACAAAGTCACCTCTCAAAACCTCAAAAATAGGACTTTTGTGCATTTTTCAAGCCATGTCTGGATTCAGTCACTTTCCAAACCAGATAAAACCTCAAACACACTCCAAATATCATCCTTGAACTGTCCCAAATGGTTCCCCCCATCTGGAACACCATTTGAGAGAGTTGCTATTTTGGCCACTTTTGCCCCTTTTGCAAGAAAGAGCTCAAACTTGTTCCTGAGGTTTCCAACTGATTCCAACCATCCTAAAAGCTTCTAAGGGATCATTTGAGGTTGTTCAAAGCATCAAATCATTTTTGGAATAAATCCCTTGGCAGATTGCACAAAAGCTCCAAAAAGAGGTAAGCATCACAACTTGGATTCTTTGAATCATGCTTTCTTTTGATGTCCACTGATCATGCATCTCTTATACATGTTATATGTGTTGTGTTTGCACCAATTTATCATGTAATTAATGCTTGTACCAAGAGATGGCACAGAAAATACAAATCATGGCCTATTTCAAAACCACTACCATTGGGTTCCTTGTGAAATTCTAGGCAGGATAGACCTAAATTTTGTCCCAATCCATGGAGAAATGAGAAAGTTATGGCCTTCACGTTTTCAACCAAAACCTTGCCTTGCCTTGCCTTGGCTAGGCCTAGAAAATAAGGCAAGCCTTGTATGTGGTTTTGTTTCAATCAACGGATGTATCACCACCCCAGTGGTAAGGCGCGCGCCCTATACACAAGAGGTCTGGGGTTCGAATCCCCCTCGCCCCAGATCCTCTTTTTGCTATTTTTTTTTCACTTTTTATTGTTTTTCTTATTATTTTTAATGATTTGAAAAATTAATAACTCTCTCAATTTTAATTATTTTTTATTGGTTCTTTTAGCAAAAAATCATAAAAATGTTGAAATATTTTATTCCACAAAAAAATCAAATTTATATTAGTTATTTAATATAATTAGTATTTTTGTGAATAAATTCCTTTTTAATTGTTTTTAAACATTTAAAAGTGAATATTTACTTTGAAAATCAAAACCAAATGAGTTTAATTCATCTTGTTATTAAAACCACATTTTTTCAAACCTTAAACAAAAATCACAAGTGGTTTATTAAAACTTATTTGGTATTTTTATCATTTTATTTGATTTTCTTTAAATATTTACTTTTAAAGGAAAACAAAATTAGGGTTTCTTTGATTTTCACCCTCGCAAATCATTTTCAAACACTCATGGGCCTCTATTAGAGTGTAAGACCCATCCCTTTTGTAAATACACCACTTTTTTGGGCCTCATTCATTGAATAAGTCCCACTGTATTTTCAAAAACAACGGCGCGATCGTCGCCTTTTTTAGCAAAATCATCTTGGTCTCTCCTTGAGCTGTAAGCCCCATCACTTGTACAAAAATAAATCATTGGGCCTCTAGTAGAGTGTAAGACCCAACCCCCCTTTGAAACCAAAATATTTTGGGCCTCAGTCATTGTATAAGACCCACTGCGTTTTCAAAAAATCTCGGCACGATCGCCATTTCAAATCAAATCATCTGGGCCTACCCTCGTGTTATAAGCCCCATTCCTTTTAAATACCTTTGGGGCTCTTGAGAGAGTGTAAAACCCATCCCTTTGTACAGAAAACCTTTTTTGGGCCTCAGTCACTTGTATAAGTCCCTGTACAAAACAACAGTGCAATCACTGATAAAACCTTGGGCCTCTCCTTGAGCTGTAAGCCCCAACAATCTTTTCAAAGCACTTTCTCCTTTGATTTAGAATATAATATTGTTATCAACGCTTTCTTTGTTGAAACAACTATAAAAATAGCATGGAAGCTCTACAATCGAGTAAGTGTTTACCCGCTTTCTTTATCCGCTTTCATATATATATATATAACTGTATTGTGGGGCTGCTCACTGTAAGTCTTCTTTCACAAACTTTTATATACCCGTCAAATATCCACTGTGTAATACTAGTATAGTTATTTAGAGTTTTTCCCGGCAACTACGTCTAGCACTAGGTAAAGCCCTGTTGGTCACTCTTAAATACAAACAAAACTAGATCCCCATAGGATTACCAGACACGGTCTTCCCTCCTTTTGGGGTTAAACAATATGGAGACGTGAAAGGCAGCATTCTCTGTGAACCCTTTCTCAGACTGTCACCCTTAGACATTGTCAAAGAGACTCTACTCCCCAGGGATGATCTTTTCTACGTGAATGGCATCTCTTGAGTTTCTTCCAAATTCTCGGACTTTCCTGGCTTGATCTATTCTCGGTGAATGGCATGTCTTGAACTTCTCGGGGTTTGGGGACCCACAGGCTTCTTAAAAGCATCCCCGCCTCCTCTTGGGCATTGTACAAGGACCCTTCGGCTTCTTAAAAGCTCTCATGCCTTCTCTTGGGCTTAGTACAAGGACCCAGAGACCTCTACATGTATAGGAACAGAACCTAGTCATCAATTTGCTAGAGCTGTCTTCCTGAGTTAAGTGGCAGACCAATTAATGGGTTGACCTCCATCCCTTAACATACCAGCCTTTCTCTTGGGCATCATACAAAGATGATTTACTACCTGAGAATCGATTTCTCAAACCACCAGTAGACTTGGACAGTCTCAATACCCTTTGGATTTCCTATTTCCTTAAAGAATAGGAAATAACCCTGATTCTCTAATCAGTGCCAAGGTACAACCATACCTTTAATCTTTCCTTCATGAGAACGGATTTTCTCTTTATCCAACATACTGGACCTGTCACTAAACTGAAACAGTCACCAGCACAATAACCTCCTCTTGGGTTTTGTACAAATGATTCTCCCCAGCGGAGCTAACCTTTTCAGACTCTCTTGTTGAGTCACCCACTTTCAGCCTCCATCTCGGGCTTCGTACGAGATACCAAATTACTCTCTTGTTGAGTACAAAAGACTCTCTTGTTGGGTCAAACTTGTTCAGCCTCCATATAGGACATCGTACGAGATACAAAAACACTCTCTTATTGAGTATAAAAGACTCTCTTGTTGAGTCACTTCCCTCTCAGCCTCCATCTCGGGCTTCATACGAGATACAAAATCACTTTCTTGTTGAGTATAAAAGACCCTCATGTGGAGTCAAAACCTTTTAGCCTCTGTCTTGGGCTTCGTACAAGACACCTATAAAAGCACTCTCTTGTTGAGTCAGTCACTGTCACGGTGAAAATTAGATACCATAGTTATTAATGAACTAGGATCACTTTTATTTTGACACCGACTTTGATTTGTCCAAAGGGAAGGTTCAAGGTCAAAAACCTAAAGGGGGAGATCTAAGGTTCGGGGGTTGGTTACGCCTAGGGAAGGTATTAGCATCCTAAACTTCTGTAGTACTCTACGGGAACCTCTCCATTAATTATGTTATTTTTATTAAATTATACTTCGCTTGCTAAGGGTACTATGCTAAAGGTTGAACCCTAGGGGTTAGTATCTAAGTATACTCGATAAGGCATCGCACCTTACGCCTACGTATCCTCGGGAGTAGAATCAGAGTATGCGTAGTTCTAAGAAGAGGAACTTCTTGACGGGGTCAAGGTTCCAAGAGGGAAGTAAAGTTTTGGGCAAAACCTTACATAGAGTACGGTGACTCTAAAGTTGTAGGATGGTCCAAGAGGGGTAGGTTTGTAAATGTTCATGTAGGACATTTACTCGGAGTATAAAAACTCCGATCCTAAAGCTAAGGTTTTTAAGTGTCTACAACGAGACATGGAGTACGAAAACTTCGGATCCTAAGGCCAAGATTCTAAAGGTTAGTCCTATGACATTGAGTCAATGTGGGGTGACCTTCCTTTGGATTTAAAGGGAGATATAACCAATATAAATAATTTAAAAGTTAATAGCAAATTAAGATATAAAAATTCATGCAACCATAAAATAATGAGCATAAGATCATGTTTGAAACTTCAACATGCAAGGCAAACAATCAATATTCAAACAAGACATTCAAGTCATGCATCATATAAGTATTCGCGGAATCAACGAGATTTAAGCATGCGTTTAGAAAATTAGAGACGAATACGGTATACGAGGTTATAATTAAGGAGAGAACACGATATAAATCAAAGGATTATTTATTATTATTATTTTTCTAAACTGATACGAGGATTAATTCTAAAGGACTTTATAAAAAAACAAACTCTTATTAAAAGTTATAATTAAAAAAGAAATTTGCACCCGAAAATTTATTATGAAAATTATTTTTAGTGATATACTTATAAAAACTAAGTTGTTATAAAAGAGTTATCTTATATAAAAGGCGAATTAAATTATTATAAAAGGAATCATATTATTAAGTTATTATAACAAAACAAGTTATAATTATTTTTCACAGCAAAATATAAATTATAATTTTATTTATCTTTTTCAACAAATTAAAATGATATTCAATTTTAACAAGTTAACCTTTATTTTAACAAAACAACAAAAAAGATTATGTTTAAAAAAACAGATTATGTTTTATTTTTTAAAAGGATTACGATTATTTAAGAAAACAGAATTGGTGTTTTATTTTAAAAAGATTAATTGATTATATCAAAACAGAATTAATGTTTTATTTTAAAACAGATTAAAGCTTTTATCTAGAAAATAGATTAATTGATTTAAAAAAGATTAATTGGTTTAAAGAAACGCATGCACGACATTCAGAAAGAAAACCAAAATGAACAAATCAGTCTCTCTCTCTCTCTTGTTCGTACCCACCCTCATTTCATCTTCCTCAAACAATCAATTTTAGTGGAAAATCCCCTTTCGGAACCCTAACAGCGAACAATGCATAATCGATAGAGGTAAACAGCAAGACCACAAATTTCATAAGCGTAATGGCAAATCAACATGGATGCGGGAAAAGAAAGGTAAAAGGGATTTAGAATTACCTATCGGAGACCCTCCGATGGGGCTTTCGACGGCGGCGCGTGGCGGTTTGAACTAGCCTTCGTGTTCCAGGTGATATCCTTCTTTATCTGCGCTTTGAGACTTGCGTGCTTCTGAGTTCTTTGGGCGATGACGAACACTCTTGGTATTCTGAGCCTCGATCGTATCGTTTGGAATGCGTGGGATTTTTGTGGCTTTTCCGTCAATTTTTCTGTGTGTTTTCTGCCAAGAATTTGTCCCTTTTTATAGGCCGGTGATGAATTAGGGAAATTGAAAATCTTGAATGCTGATTTGATAATGCGTTAAATGACTTGATCCGATTTGGTTGGATTTAGAAGGTTTTTGAAATGTTTGAATGTCCTTATACGATCTGATTGTGATTTGAATTTTTGATCCCCTGTTGCTGACTGTTTTCCAACGTGTCTTTAGTGAATGGTTTTGGAAAGTTTGAATTGTTTTGGGTAATTTGATACGATTTGATCTGAAATATTTGAAAAGGAAATCTCAGTTTTGGGTGTGATTCTTGCAATCAAATTATTTAAAAACTTAGATTTAATCCCAATTGGAAAGAATTGAAGTTGGCGGCGTCTTTACGATGTTGCCCTCAATTCAATATGATGAAAAAACTGATTCTCCAAAATAACTCTAAGGCCAATTAGGAAACTTTTCAAATTTGTTCTTGAATGTGTTTCATGACTATTGATGCTGACGGTTTGACTTTTGATCTTTCATTTCACGTATACTTGGTGACAAAATTTGGAGCTACCTGGAGAGACGGTCAGGATTTGCGTTGTATGGGCACAAACTATGGTAGGAAACTTCGATGGCATCTAAATGGAAGTTGACAGTTCTTGTAAAGTAAGTCTAGTAATTCCTTGCCTCAATTGGTTTTCGACAAAGTCTACATGAACAGGCTAATCATGAGTTAATTGGTTTATGATGATGTTTCTGTCTTCACTTTTGCTGCATGATGAGTTGATAGTTTGCTTCCGTTTTGAATTAATTATGTCATGAGGTTGATTTGGAAACATGATATCAAATGTTGAATAACTGGGATACTCTGTTGCAATTTCATGATACGTGTGATTCTTGTTTACGTTTTGGTTCGAACATGCATGACTCTCTTTTGTCAAACCAGAATGTAAAATCATGATGTTCTTGGTTTGGACTGTTTGGACAGGTTCGCGGCGAATTTTGTGCCTTTGGACATGTCATGAAGTTGGTTTAATTCTGTGCAAGGCAAGTGATAGCTGGAAACAGCTCACGATTCTTCAGTGTTATCCAACCAACGACAATCATCATGGGGCACGAAACCCTTTCATAATTAGTGTGAGGATACGCTTTCGATGGTTTCAACTTCTTGAGCCTCTGTTGAAATATGTAGTCAGAGAGTTCATACTCCATGAAACTGGACCCGTTCGTGTGAAACTTTCAGGTAATAATCTTTCTCAACACTTTCTCTTGGCATATTTCAATGCTTTTCTTGTCACGACGAAACTTTTGGTTGAGACTTGCTTGGTTGCGTTGGTCGGATCTTATCGTGTGAAACGAAAGCTTACCATGATTACTTTCCCAAATTGTATATAGGATTATGCTTTGTAATGTACAGAAGTGATTTTGAACATTTTCCAAATGGTTGCCATGAGCTCTTATTTCTCTCACCATGAATTCCATGTTTCCTCTTATATCAATGCTTTGGTGTGGTAAGGTTGGCTGTTATACGACTGATATATTGACTGTGTTTTCTTGGTTGTATGTGAAGCTGAGTGTTAGTTTCAAGGAGCGGTTCAAGGTGATCCAATGGCATTAGATCAGGCTGCATGATTCGGTTATCCCCCTTTGGGAAGATTAATGGGAAGCGTGGTTGAAGTTAAAGTCGGTGTTGAAGCTGCAAAGGCTCATCCCTCCTAGTGTTGAAAGCTTGCTCTTAGAACCTGTTACTGTAGGGGTCCTGCTGTAGAAGTACGTTTGTGTTTTGAGGTTTCGTCGACATCCGCAGGGTAGGTTCCCTCCGCCGTTGTTGTTATGCTCCAACCACTTTGTTTTTCTGGCTCTTTGACGATGGCGTGATCCTAACCATACCTCTTTTTTTGCAGCGTGAATGCCATGCCGAGGTGGAGGATTGGCGACGGTGCCAGCTCTTACATAGCTCAACTATGGGGATTGATGGTAGTGACTTGGAGAAACATTTTTGAAGTATGATTTTCCACAGAGCAAGTTTTTTCATTCATCCAAATTGTAAGCTGACAACCTTAACTTGAGAAAGGACATTACAACGGTCACACACTACTGGATGAGGGTCTTTTATTGAGGACATGCTCTTGGTGAAACCTTTCGAAACAACACGGGTGCATCTAGTCTAGCACAAGAATTAATGATTTCCAACACAATGTAAACTATTGATTCAAATGTAGATACTTTAACAGTGGCGTGGACATTTGTGTATTATTATTATGCTGTAGCTCTGTACACTAAAATTCCATCAAGTAGGAGCACTCTTTGAAAACCAATTGTGAATTTACTGCCTTGATGAACCCGAGTTTGTATTAATTGCCTCTTGATATCAAGGAAAATGTCCAACTTTTATTTGTTATGTTCAAATGCAGTTCTCTGTCCATATCAGAACGGCATGAGATTGTGTGCTTCCATATTTGGTACTTCAATGAAGCTAGGACCATGGTTGTAAACAACCTATCCTTGGATATGGTTGTTTAATTTTGGGAGTTAATGACTTTGTAGTTTACTGCTTGGTCATGTATCTCTTCCCGTAAGAGAAAACCCTCAGCTTTATGTATTGGATTTGTAGTACTTTGGTTTTGTGCATAATCTTGAATAAACTTTGGACTACTCAACTTGTGTCCTGTAGCTTTTGGAAGGTAGGTTGGAATTGTATCCCTGAATACTTTGCATCCTTTTGAATTATAATCTTGTGTTCTTCAAATAATGAATCTCATGATGATTCTTGAGTTTTAAAAGAAAAATTTGACAATGGATGGTCTGAACTTCTTCTCATCATGGGCCGTTCATACGTGAGTCATGTCATGAGCTTGGTTCTTATTTTTAAGGTACTGAAGAGAGCTTGTAACTCAAGAATCTTGTATAGACCGGACTTTCTTATCATCCGAATATGAACCTTCTAATTGAATTTGTAATCCTTGAAAGAAAATTGAATTTACTCGAGCATGAGTCTGGAGTTCCCTTAATTGGTGACAAACATGTGAAAACCTTGAATCCATGGGTTTGTGCCTGAATGGTGGTGATTATGATTTGAAATGACAATACCAAATCCACATATTCATCTTCCAATTTTTAAATTCACAACTTGAATAACTCTAATCATGGTTTGAATCTTGGGGACTTGGCTTGATGACAAATTCTACATATCCAGAATAGTTTTCCTTTCTTATGATGTTGGGTATTTAAACTTTAATGATAAGTTCCACAAACATTGACCATTCTCTAGGGACCCAAATTAGGAGCACACACACATTTTGCAACGGCCAGAGAAACCTCCATAAACACACACACAACACAGCTTTCAAGTCTCTGAGTCTCCTTCAGCGACACATGTCCTTAAAAAACAAAACGGATAAAACTGGATAAATCGGTTAGTTATGCACGAATGATAGACCTAATATGTTATGCAAAAAGCAAAGCGGGGATCTTAGGGTCAAAAATTAGGGTGCAATAGATGCCCCTATTTAACTTTCTCCTATTCAGAGATATGGAGATTGAAAATCTTCATCTCGACGAGATAGGTGAGACTTAAATACAAACATGCACAAAATTTTTGGCCCTAAGATGCCGCCAAATGCACATGATATGGTATGAAGAGATATGAAATGCAAGACAAGGACCCTGTGAGGAATAACGTCACAGGGGATAACAGATGTTAAGACACAAAGAAAGGCAGACCCGACGAGGATGACTCAGCAAGACAAGACTCCACGGGGAAGGATCTAACTCTACCGGGGGAAAAGAGACTACCAACTGACAATCACAGGGTAGCTTAAACATAAGGCAAAAACCTGAAAAGAGGGATAACTTACTACCAATAGCTGGTAGCTTAAGCAAAGGTATCCAGTTGCAATAAAAGGGTGTGTATTACCTACTATCCACACGATAGCCTAAGCAGAGGTAATAAACTGGGGAAGACGGATCACCTACTGCCAACTTGTGGTAGCCCGAGCAAAGGCGTCCGCCCAAAAAACGTGTGCCACCTACTATCAAACGTATGATAGCCTAAGCCAGGTAAACACAAGAAGGAAAGATGACCTACTACCACCACGGTAGCCTAAGCGAGGCATCTGACCCAAAATATAGACGTATTACCTACTATCACATGATAGCCTAAGCAGAGGTAATAGATTGAAGAAGAAGGATCACCTACTGCCAACCTGTGGCAGCCTGAGCAAAGGCGTCCGACCAAAAAGGTGTGTTACCTACTATCAAGCATATGATAGCCTAAGCCAGGTAAACACAAGAAGGAAAGATGACCTACTACCACCACGGTAGCCTAAGCGAGGCATCTGACCCAAAAAAGGTGTGTCACCTACTATCACGCATATGATAGCCTAAGTTAGGTAACCACAAAAGGAAAGATGACCTACTACCACCACGGTAGCCTAAGCGAGGCATCTGACCAAAGAAGGGTGTGTTACCTACTATCAAGCATGTGATAGCCTAAGCCAGGTAGACACGATAAGGAAAGGTGACCTACTACCGCCACGGTAGCCTAAGCAAGGCATCTGACCCAAAACACAGGCGTATTACCTACTATCCCACGATAGCCTAAGCCAGGTAATAGACTGGAAAAGCTTTAACGATCAAGATGATGATTCAGCTTCCTTACATGTTCTGCTTTAGGAAGAGTAAATATTTCCCATGCCCCAAGATTGCATGCCACGGGCAAGTCTTGAAAAGATGTTGCGAGGTTCTCTGCCTCGAGCGAAGTCTTGAATTTCCCACCCTCTTCAAAGAGATATCATCTGGTGGGAGTAACTTGAATAGTAGATTCACTGGAGATAACCACCGTAGAGCAATATTGCTGTAGTCGAGATTTTAGTGAAGTAGATGGAATTCTTGCAACGGGAGTTCTCAAATAAAGAGAATGCCTATAAAGTCTTCAATAAGTTTCCCGGACGGATTTCCGAGGAGATAACATTTGATGGAAAATGAATTGATAACCTTGATAGCTTTGCTGAGGATAGACAAACTGTTTTGAGGAGACTGCCATTTGTCGTAGAAACCTTGATAACCAAACTGCTTAAATAAAGAGTTGCTACATGTTGTCTGGGTGTAAATCCCTTGAAATGTAGTAATAATTTCTGTCTTCCATAGCGATCTTCGAGTAAACTCTTCTTGGGGAGACAAAGTGCAAAATAAATGCACGCTTAATCCGGATTCAATATCTCAGAGATATCCAAAATTGTGATTGTCAGGGACCAAAGTTCGATCCAAGGAATAACTGGAAAGAAACGGTCAAACAAGACTCCATCCATTGAGGATTGAGCTCAACGGGTTTATCTTTATCCAAAAATGGAAAAAGGAACTAAAACAACCATCTTCCATGAGGATCGAGCTCAGTGGGGAATTAGAAAGTATGTGCTTTTCTTTCTGCCTAAGGCTGACTACTCTACTTGGAGGGAGCAGACAAAACCCAGATCACTTGGGATAAACACGACCAAAGTGAAAGAACAAACAAAACACAAAATGCAAGATGCAAAATATGCCAAATGCCATGAATCTACATGCAAGGATGCCATGTTATGCTTATGCTTATGTTTATGCTTATGCTTATGCTTATGCTGACAAAACAACAACGGGAGACGAAAACAAGCATCTCGATACGAATACTCGGCCAATCTTGGCAATATAGAAACATCACTGGGGATGAATGGAAAGCCATATATGGAACTAAATCCTGCTTCAAAGCTTCTCTGGGGAAAAGAGCACGCCACTTGGGGGTGAACATCATGATTTCAATTAGGATTGTCAAGATGAACCTTGTGATTTCGTCGAGGATGAGAAAGATTCACTGGGAACGAATTAAACTCAACGAGCAGACTTCATGGGGGTAAAATAAGTATCCACTGTAAGCTGAAGTAATATGAATGAAAGTTGTAAATAAATATCCACTTCACCGGGGAAACTTGGATTAATAGTGGTTGGAAAATGTCGAAGGTAGAACTTTGAGAGGATGAAATAAGCATCCGCCTTCGCTGGTGAAGATTGAGATAGTCTAATGAAGAGTGAAATAAACACTCGCTTCGCTGGGGGAGGTCGAAACCGAAGAAGTTCACCGGGGATAGTCGTGATTACCTGGAGTGAAACTTACTGGGGAGTTACCACATTACCTGGGATAAATACCTTTTGAGCCATGGCTTATGGAGACTGTCAAAATCCCTTTTGGTGTCCATAAATCAAAGTAATCCGCCCACGAGACAATTTGAAATTTATTATCAAAAGATAAAAAAATCATTTTGCAAGATAAAACAATTTGCCAATAAATGGTAAAAATCGCAACTTTATTTCATAAAATGGTGATCAGCAAATTGCGTGATTCCATATGTTATTACAATGTCGGAAAGTGGTAATGAAAGAAATTACATCAAAAACAAAACAATGCTATTTCTTAAATGAACTTGAGTTCCCCGTGTTCGAGGCCTCTTGAAGGTCTTGACTTTAATTACTGTAGTAAGCTTCGACGAACCGAACTGAGTCAACTTCTCTTTGCCTCTAAGTGTAGTATTTCTTGATTGCATCTATGTTCACAGGACGAGTGATCTCTTCTCCATCCATGGTGGCTAACATCACAGCACCTCCCGAAAAGACTTTCTTGACAACATATGGGCCATCGTAGTTAGGAGCCCATTTTCCTCTAGAATCGGTAAGGAAAGATTGAATCTTCTTAAGTACAAGGTCTCCCTCTTTGATCTCGCGAGGTCGAACCATCTTATCAAAAGCCTTCTTCATCTTCTGCTAGTATAGTTGTCCGCGACATAAGGTCGTCAACCTCTTTTCTTCAATCAGATTCAACTGGTCATATCTGCTTTGACAACATTCAGCCTCTGAGAGCTTTGCTTCCATCAGGACTCTCATAGAAGGGATCTCAACTTCTACTGGGAGCACAGCTTCCGTACCATAAACAAGTGAAAAAGGTGTTGCCCCTGTTGATGTGCGTACCAAGGTACGATATCCGTGTAGAGAAAATGGGAGCATCTCATGCCAGTCCTTATAAGTGACCACCATCTTCTGAATAATCTTCTTTATATTCTTGTTTGCTGCTTCGACCGCCCCATTCATCTTCGATCGATACGGAGAAGAGTTGTGATGCTCAATCTTGAATTCTTCGCACAATTCCTTCATCATCTTGTTATTCAAATTTGACCCATTATCAGTGATGATTTTACTCGGCACACCGTATCTGCAGATAAGATGGTTCCTGATGAATCTGACGACCACCTGTCTAGTAACGTTCGCATATGAAACAGCTTCAACCCATTTGGTGAAGTAATCAATCGCAACCAAGATGAAGCGATGACCATTAGAAGCTTTTGGTTCTATCATACCAATCATATCGATACCCCACATAGAGAAAGGCCATGGAGACGAGATAACATTCAGGAGAGTCGGAGGTACATGAATCTTATCAGCGTAGATTTGACACTTGTGGCACTTCTTGGCAAATTTGTAACAATCAGCTTCCATTGTTATCCAATAATAGCCTGCTCTCATGAGTTTCTTTGCCATAGCATGTCCGTTAGCATGGGTACCAAAAGATCCTTCATGAATTTCAGTCATTAACATATCCGCTTCTCGCTTGTCAACACACCTCAGCAGGACCATGTCGAAATTCCTCTTGTAAAGCACATCATTGTTCAAGAAAAAGTTGCCAGCCAGTCTTCTCAAAGTTTTCTTATCTTTGTTAGATGCCCCAGGCGGGTATTCTTGCTTTCGGAGAAATAACTCAATATCATAGTACCAGGGTTTTTCATCAATAACTTCTTCTACTGAGAACACATAAGCAGGCCTATCAAGGCGCATAACATTAATCTTAGGACATTCGTTCCAGCGGTTCACCATAATCATAGAAGCCAGAGTTGCCAATGCATCTGCCATCCTATTCTCGGTACGAGGAATGTGGTGGAACTCAACTCTGTTGAAGAAAGGAAGTAGTCTCCTCGCATAATCTCTGTATGGAACCAAATTGTCTTGTTGAGTCACCCATTCTCCTGTGATTTGGTATATCACCACAGCGGAGTCGCCATATACATCTAAATTCTTGATTCTTAAATCCATTGCCTCTTCAAGGCCCATGATACATGCTTCATACTCGGCTTCATTATTCGTACATGGAAAAGTCAATCTTGAAGTGAAAGGGATATGAGATCCATGAGGAGTCACAATAATTGCCCCAATCCCTTTACCGTAGCTGTTGACAGCACCGTCAAAAATCAAACCCCACTGAGAATCTGGTTCAGGCCCTTCATCTGGTAATGGTTCTTCACAGTCCTTCATTTTCAGATACATCACGTTCTCATCAGGGAAATCGTCTTCCACAGACTGGTGGTCTTCAATAGGTTGATGAGCTAGGTGATTTGCTAAAACACTTCCTTTAATTGCCTTCTGAGTGTGGTATTCGATATCGTATTCGGATAACAGCATCTGCCATCTGGCAATCCTTCCCGTCAGGGCTGGTTTCTAAAAAATGTACTTGATGGGATCCATCTTAGAGATCAGCCAAGTGGTATGATTTAGCATGTACTGGCGCAAACGTCGAGCTGCCCATGCTAAGGCACAACAGGTCTTCTCTAGCATTGAATATCTGGATTCACAATCGGTGAACTTCTTACTGAGGTAATAAATGGCATGGTCTTGCTTTCCTGACTCATCCTGTTGACCGAGCACACATTCCAATGATCCTGCTCCGCCAGAAATTAGCATCATTTCTGAAGACAAATCAAGGAAAGTACCAGACTTTGTGATTCATCGAGGAGTTCGCCGCCAATGGGTTGCTGTCGATGTTCCGAAGATTGTTCATAAGTCAAAGTAATTGTCGTCTTTATCTTAACCTTTCACCCTGCCCAGGTAAAACGGATGTTTTGATAGGGCTCGCTTTCTGTAAATATCCCTCTTCGCTTCGCCCAAAGCGGCAGAGTTTTGTTTTATAAGGCTGTAGTTTCAAGATTCGATCGTTCATAAATAAAATAACGTCATTCTGTAATTTCCGCATTAATTGTTATTTTCTCTTTTCGCTTTTCTCAGAAAATGGTAATCCTAAAAAACAATTCAAAATAAACAAGCAGTTTTTCAAAAAAAAAACACTGCACACACTTGCATTTTCTCTATCTCTTCTAAACACAAATCATCACGTCGTGCAGATTGCTTGTTTTAAACCCCGTTGAAACATACGATCTGATGCCTTCTCCCGACTTTGAGTTCCCGGTATTTGGGGCTGAAGAAGAAGTTGACAACGAAATTCCAGAAGAGATCTCCCGATTACTCCGACAAGAGGAAAGGTCCATTGAACCTCACAAAGAGCCGTTGGAAACAATCAACGTGGGTTCAGAAAAAGAGAGAAAAGAAATCAGGATTGGGGCACTGCTCAGTCCAACTGCCAAAGAGAGTTTGACAAAGCTTCTCGGAGAATTTCCCGATGTGTTTGCTTGGTCCTACCAGGACATGCCAGGGTTGGATACCAGCATCGTGGAACATCATTTACCATTGAAATCGAAATGTCCGCCAGTAAAACAGAGGTTGAGACGGACTCACCCGGACATGGCCGTCAAAATCAAAGAGGAGGTACAAAAACAGATTGACGCGGGTTTCCTCGCCACGTCAGAATATCCTCAATGGTTAGCCAATATTGTACCCGTTACAAAAAAGGACGGAAAAGTCAGAATATGTGTCGATTACAGAGATTTGAACAAGGCTAGTCCAAAGGATGACTTTCCTTTGCCGCACATTAACATGCTGGTAGACAGTACAGCAAAGTTCAAAGTTTTTTCCTTCATGGATGGATTTTCGGGCTATAATCAAATCAAAATGGCGCCGAAAGACATGGAGAAAACTTTCTTCATCACCCCATGGGGTACCTTTTGTTACAAGGTAATGTCGTTCGGTTTGAAGAACGTCGGGGCAACCTATCAAAGGGCCATGACTACTCTGTTTCACGACATGATACACAAGGAAATCGAGGTATATGTCGATGACATGATTGCCAAATCTAAGACAGAAGAGGAGCATGTGACCCACCTGTCAAAACTATTTGAGCGGTTGAGAAAGTATAAACTCCACTTGAATCCTAATAAGCGCATATTCGGTGTCCGTTCAGGGAAACTCTTAGGGTTCATCGTCAGCCAAAAAGGAATTGAGGTTGATCCTGATAAGGTCAAGGCCATTCAAGAAATGCCTTCTCCGAAAACTGAAAAACAAGTCAGAGGATTCCTGGGACGTCTGAATTACATCTCAATATTCATATTCCTCATGACCACAACATGTGCGCCAATTTTCAAATTACTTAAAAAGAACTAGGACTGCGTTTGGACAGAAGATTGCCAAACTGCCTTCAATAGTATTAAGGAATACCTGTTGAACCCATCGATTCTATCACCTCTAGTGGAAGGAAGACCACTGGTCATCTACCTCACAGTCCTAGAGGACTCAATGGGTTGTGTGCTTGGTCAACAAGACGAAACAAAAAGAAAAGAGTCCGCCATCTACTATTTGAGCAAGAAATTCACCTACTGCGAGACTCGGTACACTATGCTTGAGAAAACTTGCTGCGCTTTGGCTTGGGCAGCCAAACGTCTTCGCCAGTACATGATTCGTCACACTACTTAGTTAATCTCAGAAATGGATCCAATCAAGTATATCTTTGAAAAACCTGCTCTCACGGGAAGAATTGCCCGTTGGCAGATATTGTTATCAGAATATGACATAGAGTACCCACTCAAAAAGCCGTTAAGGGAAGTATTTTAGCCGATCATTTAGCTTATCAACCGATTGACGATCAAGAATCAATCGGGTTTGACTTCCCAGATGAAGATGTCATGTACGTAAAAATGAAAGACTGCGATGAACCGCTACCTAGTGAAGGGCCAGAATCAGGTTCCCAATGGGGACTAATTTTTGACGGAGCTGTCAATCATTATGGAAACAGAATTGGTTTAATCATCATAACACCTTAGGGTACCCACATTCCTTTCACTGCCAGACTTACATTCAAGTGCACAAACAACGAGGCCGAATACGAAGCTTGTATTATGGGTCTCGAAGAAGCGATTGATTTGAGGATTAGGAACTTGGATGTATATGGCGACTCAGCCCTGGTTATCAATCAAATCAAAGGAGATTAGAACACATACCAATCCAGATTGATTCCTTACAAAGATTATGCAAGAAGGTTGTTACCTTTCTTCAACATAATTGAGTTTTATCACATCCCTCGTGATGAGAATCTCATGGTTGATGCATTAGCCACCCTCTCTTCCATGATTAGTGTAGGTCAATGGAACGACTTACCTAAGATCGACATAATGTGCCTTGAAAGGCCCGCTTACATCTTCACGATTGAAGCAGTCATGGACGACAAACCTTGGTATCACGATGTCAAATGCTTCCTTCAGAAACAAGAGTACCCACTTGGGGCATCCAGGAAAGACAGAAAGACTCTCAAAAGGTTGGAAAGCAGCTTCTTCCTGAGCGGTGATACACTCTATAAGAGAAACTTTGACATGGTCTTGCTCTGATGCGTAGACAGACAAGAAGCAAACATGTTGATAAAAGAAATTCATGAAGGATCCTTTGGCACTCATGCCAATGGACACACAATGGCGAGAAAAATTCTAAGAGCAGGGTACTACTGGTTAACCATGGAATTCGACTGCTACAAGTACATGAGGAAGTGTCACAAGTGTCAGATATACTCCGACAAAATCCATGTACCGCCAACACATCTCAAAGTTCTCTCTTCCCCGTGGCCTTTTTCTATATGGGGAATCGACATGATTGGCATGATTGAACCTAAAGCTTCAAACGGACATCGGTTCATCCTAGTAGCCATTGATTACTTCACCAAGTGGGTCGAAGCAGCGCCGTACGCTAATGTAACCCGGCAAGTGGTGGTCTACTTTATAAAAAATAATATCATTTGCCGTTATGGTGTTCCGAGCCAGATCATTACAGATAATGGATCTAACTTGAACAACAAGACAATGAAAGAGTTGTGCGCAGAGTTCAAGATCAAACACCATAACTCATCTCCCTACCGACTTAAGATGAATGGAGGGTAGAAGCGGCTAACAAGAACATCAAGAGGATCGTTCAAAAGATGGTTGTAACCTACAAAGATTGGCATGAGATGCTACCCTTTGCTCTTCACGGTTACCGTACATCTGTCCGCACTTCAGCAGGGGCAACCCCTTTCTCTCTGGTATATGGCATGGAGGCAGTGCTCCCCATAGAAGTAGAGATCCCATCGATCTGGGTATTGATGGAAGCTAAGCTAACAGAGGCTGAATGGTGTCAAAGTCGACACGACGAATTACACCTGATCGAGGAGAAGCGAATCACAGCACTATGCCACGGTCAGTTGTATCAGCAAAGAATGAAGAAGGCGTTCGACAAAAAGGTCCGACCTCGCGTCTTCAGGAAAGGAGACCTCGTGCTCAAAAAGATACTTTCCTTTCTCACTGACTCTCGGGGCAAATGGACTCCGAATTACGATGGCCCCTATGTGGTCAAGAAAGCTTTCTCAGGCGATGCCCTAAGACTTGCAACCATGGATGGAGAAGAATTTTCCTACCTCACGAATGTTGACGTAGTCAAGAAATACTTCGCCTAAATAAAATAAAAAATGAACAAGAGAAAAAACGTCTCGGTGGATTGAAAATCTGAAAGGGCGGTCCAGGCAAAAATTAGAGACATAATCAAAAGTCATCCCGGTGGATTGGAAATCTCAAAGTACAATCCAGGTAAAAGTTAGGGATTAATGGCAAGTAACTACGTCTGATCAGTTCAACTCCTCAGCAGTAATGCCATCCATAAGAAAAACTCCAGTTAAGGTCATCTTCGACGGAAGCTCAGAATGTCCAGAATTCAAAGTTGGTAGAAGGATAACGGTCGTTATGTTTCAATGTAGCCCTTTTCCCTTTAATTACCATTTTCTAAACTTTGTAAATACTCCATGGAATCACGCGTTTGGCTGATTTCCATCCTATCAATAAAATTTGAGCCCTTGTGCTTTTGTTTGCAATTCTTATTTCTTTTAACTTTACAGAACGACATTTTAACATGATCAACGATTCTTGAAACGAAAAAAAAACGAATTTACTTGTCAAACTTTTCAGCTTTTAAAATAAAGATGGCAATTTCTTTTGACTGTTGAACATCGAAAGGACATCGATCGCTTCGCCAGAAGTAATCGAACTTCAAAGTGCAGAATCAAAGTACTTCTTTTAAACCAGCACACCTGAATGAAGGATCAGCTGTGTCAGATGCAAAT
Source organism: Lathyrus tuberosus (assembly GCA_022829125.1). Taxonomy (NCBI): domain Eukaryota; kingdom Viridiplantae; phylum Streptophyta; class Magnoliopsida; order Fabales; family Fabaceae; genus Lathyrus; species Lathyrus tuberosus. The sequence goes on along the minus strand of JALAZF010000044.1, from coordinate 8,370,141 downwards.
ATTTCATCAGACACCCCCGATATAGTTCTTATCTCCTAAGCCCGACCAACGTAGCTCCCCACGAGGACTACTTCTCCTAAGCAAGGCAGAATTGCTACTTCTGGACCAATGATACTTTTCATCCCCCGCAGTGGCCGAGTATCCATTCATGTTCATCTGTTAGTCTGTATGTCGCATCAGTTTTGTCAGCATAAACATACATACATCATGCATTATTGATTTACATTCATATTCATATTGCATCACTATCACTCTAGTCGATTTTGTTCCCTAGTGATAAAAGTCCTCTCAATCGAGTTGTCAGTTCTTTCCTCGTCAGGAAGTGAATCATCTAAGTAATCTCTCTCCAGTTTATCTCTGGATTAGAGACGGTCCTCGACCACTTTGATAACTTGAACCTCTGAAAAGCAAGAAAACTTTCGACAAACGTCACTCTTCGCGATTGAAGATGATATTTTCGCTTTCCCGGATTAAGGAAAATCCCCAGAGAAAGCCTCTTAATCAGAGATTCGACAATACGGCAGTTTTTCTCTGAAAAATCCGCTGACAAAAAGGTCATCAGCACCTCAAAATTGGATTATAACATATGGCATTTCTCCGAGAAGATCTCTGAGAAAAGTATGATGTAATATCCCCAAGCGAAAGCAGTCTCTCAAGAGACTCGTTTTCCCCGATAGAGTCCACAAATGGCATCTCCAATAGAGAAGTTTGTGTACCTCTACAACTCAGACAGCTGGGTTCCCCAGCAACTCTGACATCAGACCATATATCCATCAAATGGCATCTCCCCATGAAAATTCAGCGAGAAGTTTGAGGAAAACCGCTACGAACAGCGTCCCTTGTCAAGAAGTTTATTGACAAAAGAAACTGAGACCAGTTCCCTGGTAGGAAACCGGGATCGAGGGGAAGTTTATTTCAGAAACTAAGACTAGTTCCTTGGTAGGAGACCAGGATCGAGGGGAAGTTTATATCAGAAACTAAGACCAGTTCCTTGGTAGGAAACCAGGATTGAGGGAAAGTTTATTTCAGAAACTGAGATCAGTTCCTTGGCTAAAGACCAGGATCGAGGGGAAGTTTTTACCTTTTCTAAGCATCATTGCTTAGCAAAAGAAGAAGGATGCGTGAACTAACATTCATAACCACTATCAAAATTTCGGGTATTCCGATATTTAATCCTCTTGCACCCCGAATGCACGAATACCTTCGCCATTCACACCTTCAGGTCCAAGAAGATTAAATAGGGGCATCTGTCATACCCCAAATTTTGACCACTAAGATTTCCCATCATTATGCAAATCATCATCACAATATGGGAGAACCATCAGTCTCCCCAAAGATGGGTGAGCACTCACTACAAACAATAATTAGGTTTTCAATCCCTCTTTGAGCCTTGGACAAAGGATCAATCAAGAAAAGACACGATCTTCAACTTTTCTAACCTCTAAAACACCTATAAAGGATCAAGAGGACTCCCACATCAAGAATCTAGCACAATGTTGCAGCATTCCAGGTGGATTAAGCCTTAAGATCGCCAGTGTCACCAAATTAGGGTTTGGTCGACCAGGGCCTCCAGATGGAAATTTTCCTCTGGGCATGAGCCAATGCTTTAAAGCATAACCTAATATGCTCCATGGGACATCATGGACCCAATCATCAAGTCAATTTGGCCTCAGGGGATGCATTCATAAAAAATTAGGGATTAGGGTTTCTTGACCTAATTCACCCCTAAGTTGACTTTTAGGACAAATCATGAGCCAAGACTTCAAGAGAGGATTTGAGGGTCTCTAATAAACTACATTGATCCATTTGCAACAATGGATTGATCCAAGAAGCTTGATCACCAAGTTTCAGTTTCATCTGAACCACAATTAGGGTTTTGATGAAAAAGTCAACTGTAGCTTTGACTTTTGACCAGGCAGCTCCCAAACCCTAGGACATGATTCAATACACCCTATAACACCTATGAAATCAATCCATAAAGTTTGATTTAGGTCAAGGACTTGATTTCATAGAGGATCGCACAGTTTGGAATTCATCTGATAAAAAGTCAACTGTGCCCAAAAGTCAAAGTTTGACTTTTTGATTTTTTGGTCAATTATGGTTCCTTAACCTTAAAATGATGTTAATGTGTGATTGGAATCATCGTTCATCAAGAAAAATCATGAAAAGTGGGATAACTTATAAAAGGGGTAACGATAAAAACTTAGAAATTTTTCTAAGTTACTGAACAAAGTGGCTAGGGTACCAACTTTGGAGGATCATAACTCCTAAACCACAAGGCCATTTTTCCCCATTCAAAGCTGGATTTGTAGCTCTCATGACCCTCTACAAAAGCTTCAACTACAACTCATTCCAATTCCTCATGGATTTTAAGTATTGGAATGATCAAAATCACAAAAAGTGAAAATGTCACTTTTTTCCAACACTTAGTGAAATTTTCACTAAGTCAAAATTTGTCTTACTTTTTTCAAAATGTAGGAGAATTTTTCACTTGGATCCAAAAAGTATCAAAACCAATTATGATCAAACAGTTGTTGTATCATATGAGGGCTTTCCAAAATGTTAAAGAACTCCATCAAAGTCCACTTGAGCCATGAGATATGACAATGCCAATATGCCTTGTTGCAAACTGTCATGGCAAGGCAGATTTGGGAGTTTTGCTCGATTTGCTCAATTTTTGCAAAGGGCAAGCAACTCTATCCATCTGAACACCTCAAGGGGGGACCAAGGAGAGACAAACCCTGATCCATCAGCCTCCCAAGTCTTTGGAACCAAAAGTAGCATGCCAAACCTAGAAATGCCTAAAAGAGGGACAAGACTCCAATTTTGGTTTGGAGCATTTAATGGATGCACCAAGGTGGCATAGACTGAGCCATTTCCAACTGAATTCAGTCAAGACTTATCCAAGACCAAGGGAACCAGCAGCCTGTGCCCTAACCTCTAGTCAATGGCTAGAGGAGACTTGGATTCTCATTGATCAACATTGGCTAAACCTCTCTTGTAGTTGTCATTCACTATTGCAGCCAAAACAAACTTACTCTATTATAAATAGAGCTTAATTGTGTTCAGTTTGAGTACACCAAAGCACTACAACACTTGCTTTCCTCAAAATCTCTATCTCTAGGCAAAAATACCTTCTTTAGCAAGGTATCTCTGAGTTTTTGAGTTAGAGAGCAATTCCACCACAACTCATGATCCAAACACATCCAATATGTCATATCTAAGCTGTCCAAACTCTCACAAGTGACCTGTAACACCAAAATCACAAAGTCACCTCTCAAAACCTCAAAAATAGGACTTTTGTGCATTTTTCAAGCCATGTCTGGATTCAGTCACTTTCCAAACCAGATAAAACCTCAAACACACTCTAAATATCATCCTTGAACTGTGCCAAATGGTTCCCCCCATCTGGAACACCATTTGAGAGAGTTGCTATTTTGGCCACTTTTGCCCCTTTTGCAAGAAAGAGCTCAAACTTGTTCCTGAGGTTTCCAGCTGATTCCAACCATCCTAAAAGCTTCTAAGGGATCATTTGAGGTTGTTCAAAGCATCAAATCATTTTTGGAACAAAGCCCTTGGCATATTGCACAAAAGCTCCAAAAAGAGGTAAGCATCACAACTTGGATTCTTTGAATCATGCTTTCTTTTGATGTCCACTGATCATGCATCTCTTATACATGTTATATGTGTTGTGTTTGCACCAATTTATCATGTAATTCATGCTTGTACCAAGAGATGGCACAGAAAATGCAAATCATGGCCTATTTCAAAACCACTATCGGGTTTTTCAATAGGAGCATGATCTGAAAAAAAAACACCACCACCATTGGATTCCTTGTGAAATTCTAGGCAGGATAGACCTAAATTTTATCCCAATCCATGGAGAAATGAGAAAGTTATGGCCTTCACGTTTTCAACCAAAACCTTGCCTTGTCTTGCCTTGGCTAGGCCTAGAAAACAAGGCAAGCCTTGTATATTTGTGGTGTTGTTTCAATCAACGGATGTATCACCACCCCAGTGGTAAGGAGCGTGCCCTATACACAAGAGGTCTGGGGTTCGAATCCCCCTCGCCCCAGATCCTCTTTTTGCTATTTTTTTCCACTTTTTATTGTTTTCTTATTATTTTTAATGATTTGAAAAATTAATAACTCTCTCAATTTTAATTATTTTTTATTGGTTCTTTTTGCAAAAAATCACAAAAATGTTGAAATATTTTATTTCAAAAAAAATAAAATTTATATTAGTTATTTAATATAATTAGTATTTTTGTGAATAAATTCCTTTTTAATTATTTTTAAACATTTAAAAGTGAATATTTACTTTGAAAATCAAAATCAAATGAGTTTAATTCATCTTGTGATTAAAACCTCATTTTTTCAAACCTTAAACAAAAATCACAAGTGGTTTATTCAAACTTATTTGGTATTTTTATCATTTTATTTGATTTTCTTTAAATATTTACTTTTAAAGGAAAACAAAATTAGGGTTTCTTTGATTTTCACCCTCGCAAATCATTTTCAAACACTCATGGGCCTCTATTAGAGTGTAAGACCCATCCTATTTGTAAATACACCATTTTTTTGGGCCTCAGTCATTGTATAAGTCCCACTGTATTTTTAAAAACAACGGAGCGATCATCGCCTTTTTTAGCAAAATCATCTGGGCCTCTCCTTGAGTTGTAAGCCCCACCACTTATACAAAAATAAATCATTGGGCCTCTAGTAGAGTGTAAGACCTAACCCCCTTTGAAACCAAAATATTTTTGGCCTCAGTCATTATATAAGACCCACTGCGTTTTCAAAAAATCTCGGCACGATCGCCATTTCAAATGAAATCATCTGGGCCTACCCTCGTGTTATAAGCCCCACTCCTTTTCTTTAAACACCTTTGGGCCTCTTGAGAGAGTATAAGATCCATCCCTTTGTACAGAAAACCTTTTTTGGGCCTCAGTCACTTGTATAAGTCCCTGTACAAAACAACAGTGCAATCACTGATAAAACCTTGGGCCTCTCCTTGAGCTGTAACCCCCAACAATCTTTTCAAAGCACTTTCTCCTTTGATTTAGAATATAATATTGTTATCAAAGCTTTCTTTGTTGAAACAACTAACAAAACAGCATGGAAGCTCTACACCCGAGTAAGTGTTTACCCGCTTTCTTTATCCGCTTTCATATATATATATATATATATATATATATATATATAACTGTATTGTGGGGCCGCTCATTGTAAGTCTTCTTTCACAAACTTTTATATACCCGTCAAATTGCAACTACATGTGAGCTTTATGGGCTTTGAAATTTTTGAATTTTGATCCAAAGTTGAGAGGTGAAAAAAGAAATTTGCAACTACATGTGATTGATGAATTGCGACTTCAAGCCTATGAATCCAACAGACTCTATAAGGAAAAGGTGAAACGTTACCATGATAGGAAGATTGTCTGCAAAGAATTCAAAGCAGGGTAGTTGGTTTCATTGTTCAATTTGAGACTAAAGTTGTTTTCGGGTAAATTGAAATCCAAGTGGTTCGGCCTGTTCCGGATTAAGGAGGTCAAACACTATAGAGCAATTGTTCTTGAAGACACTGGACAAAAGCAAGTTTTACTGTATTTTTTTAGCATTTTTATGATTTTTAGTACTTGTGCAAAAAGTGTTGTGGAAGGCGAAATAAATGTAAAAACAAAAAATTTTCAAATCTGTCACGGTCGCTTTCAGCTCACTGTGCGAGCTCTCGAAAACTTTGACAGATTTGTTCTTTTGTTGCCACGTCACTTTGGGTTTTATTTGTTTTACACTTTGGGCCAAAGGTGCACGTGCCATATAGTGTTTTTCAGATTTTGGGGGATAATTCTCATTTCCCCACACTCTTTTAATTTCCTCTATCTCACACAATAACAAACACTTCACACTTCACACTCTCACACTCTTATTCTATGCATAACCGAACCAAGAGAAAAGAAGAAAAACTCTCAAGTCCAATTTTCTTTCTCTCTACCTTGCTTGCTCTAAGTTCAGGTTTTCCAATCCTCTTCATTTTTTTAATGCATTAGAGATTGAAATAAGGTTAGGGTTTATTGTATAACTTGTGTAGAAACTGAAGGTCTAGGTTTTGGTTCTTTATGTGAAATGCATTGCTTTAATTGGGTTATTGTGCTTGTGTTGTATTTCAAATTGAAATGCCTTTGAATGTGTAGAAATTTCTAGGTCAGAAAATATACATTTTTAGGTTATCTCTTCAATTTTGAAACTTGGATTTGCATGTTCATGAGCCATTTGATTTGTTGTTATAGTTGCTTGTTAGTTTGTTGAAGTTATAGTAGCAGCAAACATGTTGAAAAATGGTGGAATTAGTTATGTGTGTTGTTGGTTGTTCATACTAGAAAAGAGGATTTTTGTGGCCTCGGCTTCAGCTTGTTGTGCGAGCTCACTTTGAGTTTGCTATGCGAACTTAGGCGAGCATGACAGGGTATACCATATTTTGAGTTTTCTCTTATACCTTGCCTTGTTCTAACGTGTTGGTGTGCTGGTGCTGGTTGTTTTGTGTTGTTATTTTGCATATGGCACCACTAAAAATGGAGCTTCAAAGAAACAAAAGAAGGGAGGGGGCTCCTCTCGTCAACTGAGACCATTTGATGCTACCCATTTTAGAGGTCCTGAACAGGCAGAGAGGTATCTGCAACTGGAAAAATGGAACATTTTTTCGGAGATGGTTTTCAACATAAACCGGGAAGGAACATATCGTACAACCAAGTTGATCTTCAAGAAGAAAAAGTGGGATCATCTGAATCACCCATGTGAGATGTATAATGTTGATGTAGTGAGGGAGTTCTACGCAAACGCCCTCCCTATTGAGGGTGATAACTTTACATGGATCACTATGGTTAGGGGCCAGGATGTCAAGTTTGATAGGGATACGATTAATGAGATGTTGAGGAATACGTTGACTTTAGAGCTAAGTGAGATAGATGAGTATCATCTACAGTTGAGGAGAGTGAGGAATATATAGGCTATGACTAATGCTCTTCTGCCACAGGAAGAGAGGGGGGGGGGGGGGGGGGGGGGGGGAATGCCTCCGCGGAGGTTAATTTGGAATGTAATTTGGGTGTTTTGGAGTGTAGAGTTGAAAGTGAGGAGAAACCTCATTAAAGGTTGACCATGAATAGTAAAAAAGTCAAATTTTGAATAGTACCTTACCATGTGGAAGTTTATGAATAAAGATAATGTGATAATATTGTGAGAAATAAGATAATTATGCCCTTGACTTAGTAGAGAGGTCATCTTTTATTGTGAGAATCAAGGTATAAACTTCAGAATATTCTCTTAAAATTACTTGTTTGTGGTAATTTAATAAAGGATGATTTGCAGGATCACTATTCATGATTTGCAAGTTTATGGCCTTAAATTCTTGTTCTAATTTTTTAAGAATCTGCCACAGGAAGAGAGGGGGGGGGGGGGGGAATGCCTCCGCGGAGGTTAATTTGGAATGTAATTTGGGTGTTTTGGAGTGTAGAGTTGAAAGTGAGGAGAAACCTCATTAAAGGTTGACCATGAATAGTAAAAAAGTCAAATTTTGAATAGTAACTTACCATGTGGAAGTTTATGAATAAAGATAATGTGATAATATTGTGAGAAATAAGATAATTATGCCCTTGACTTAGTAGAGAGGTCATCTTTTATTGTGAGAATCAAGGTATAAACTTCAGAATATTCTCTTAAAATTACTTGTTTGTGGTAATTTAATAAAGGATGATTTGCAGGATCACTATTCATGATTTGCAAGTTTATGGCCTTAAATTCTTGTTCTAATTTTTTAAGAATCTGCCTGAGATTATGCTTCAAGTGTAATTGGTTTTCCTCTTTTGATAAAAGATGGAAATGTCAAATTTGTCTAAAACAAATATGTTCAAATTGTATTAAAAAGTACTTTAATATAGAAAACAAAATTAAAGATACACCTGAAAATTCTGATAAAAAACATGGGGAAAAAAGAATAGATCAATTAGAAGAAAAATTTGACAGGTTAGAAACCAAAGTAGATAAATTAGAAACTAGAATTAATAGTGTAGAAGAAACTATTAAAAAATTAATAGAAATTATCAAAAAAGAAAAATTCCCAGTTATTGAAAATAATTTAAAATTAACAGAGATTACTCAAGAGGACATAAACATTATAAATAACAGAGAGCAACCCCAAGATCTCCATATACCTTTAGTTTGTAATAAAGATAAACTAAGACAAATCATAATTCCAGCAAAAATTAATATTCATGGGCAAGAAATAACCATACCAATCTTAGTAGATACTGGAGCAACTTCATCTACTATAGATATGAAAATTATCCCAGAAGAATTAAAAACTAAATTGGTTAAAGTAAAACCAGTTTATTCAATACAATTTGATGGAACAAAAACTTCAAATGATTTACAATTTAAAAATATTCAAGCAAAATTTTTAACAAATTGTAACCAATGGTCTGAGTATTATCCATGGCCAACAATTTGGGTTCAAGACCTAAATCTTTCAATACCACTTGTTATGGGATTAGATTTTTTACTCCATAACTATGGACAAATTAATATTAACAAAGATTATGTAACTATAAGTAAGAATTGTTCCATGATAACCATTGTTTCAAATTTTAAACTTTTAATAAAAAAGGAACCTTTCAAAAAGGAAACCTGTAATTGTAAAGAAAACAAAGATGAATGTTCTTGCAATAATATAGAAAATAATTTGGATCTAGACTTGGATTTAGACAAAGGTCTAGAAAGTGATTTACACTTAATAGATACCACAAATTTCACTAAAAATTTAAGGAATTATGATTTGGAACAAATAATTAAAAATTTTGAAAAAATTGAAATAATAGGAGATAACCCTATTAAGTTTTGGGATAGAAACAAAACAATATGTAAACTGGAAATTAATCTTCACATAAACCAATTGTTAAAATTAGGAATAATTAGAAAATCAAATTCTAGACATAGGACCCCTGCTTTCATTGTCCAGAAAGAAGCAGAAAAGAAAAGAGGTCAATCTAGAATGGTTTTTGATTACAGGAGATTAAATGACAATACTTTTGAAGACGGATATTGTATCCCAGATAAGGATACATTAATTAATAAAATTCAAGGAAAAAATTGGTTTTCCAAATTTGATTTAAAATCAGGCTTTTGGCAAGTAAAAATGCATGAAGCTAGCATTGAATGGACAACTTTCTCTTGTCCATTAGGTCATTTCGAATGGCTAGTAATGCCATTTGGACTTAAAAATGCTCCACAGATATTTCAAAGAATGATGGATGACATTTTTAAGAATTGCTATAATTTTACGTGTATATACATTGATGATGTTCTGGTTTTCTCTAAATCAGAAAAAGAACATATCCAACATTTGTATATAATTTTTTCCTTATTTAAAAAACATGGTTTAATTATTTCTAAAAAGAAAATTGAAATCGGAAAAAATTATATCTCTTTTTTGGGGGCTGAAATAGGAAATGGATCTATAAAATTACAGCCGTATATAGCCAGAAAATTTTTGGAATTTCCTGATAAATTGGAAGAATTAAAACAATTACAATCCTTCTTAGGATTAGTGAATTACGTTAGACCTTATTTCAAAAATTTATCAAAATTAACTTCTCCCTTATACAATAAGGCACAACAAAAAGGAGTTAGGAAATTTAATGATCAAGACATTAAAATAGTCCAACAATTAAAAGCAGAAGTTGCTAAACTAGAACCCTTAGCTTTACCATTAGAATCAGATTACTTAATTATAGAAACTGATGGATTTGAGCTAGGATGGGGAGGAATTTTAATTAAAAAACCTAATGAGTTTTCTTTAAAATCATTAGAAAAAATTTGCAGATACACTTCAGGAACATTTAAAGAAAAAGGATATTTAACATCCTTGGATTATGAAATTTTATCCATTATTTATGTCTTAGAAAAATTTGCTTTGTTCATTTTGTCCAAAAAACAAATTACCATCAGGACTGACTGTGAAGCCATTGTAAAATTTGCAGATACAAAAAGTGAGAAAAAATTAACTGCCAATAGATGGCTGAAATTTCGAGAATTTGTCTTAAACAGAGGATTTAAGATAAAATGGGAACACATTAAAGGAAAGGATAATAAAATACCAGACTTATTATCTAGGAAATTGTTATATAACTAACATTATCATTTGTGTTTTCCAAAATTACAGGAATTTCAGACATTACATACATTACCAGGAGGGTAAAACATTTCTCACATTACAAATTTGTACATTGCAAATGGCTGAAAAAGTCATAAATTTTGACAACGCAAAATTAAAGACATCTCCCGAAAGGGACCAATTTAAAACACCTTTGAGGAATCAACTCAAAGAAGAAGAAACCTGTCTTCTTGACAACATTTGGAACTTACAAACTACCATTCAAGGTACTAGTAAGAAGGTTGCGGTGATAAATGCTTTAGCATCTTATCTCTCAACTGACAGACATTTTAACAAAAAACCTTTCATCCGCTATGCTTTATACACAGGCTTAAAAGCTGGTGTTTATTTGGATTGGGATGAAATGGCTATTTTGATTGAAGAAATTACATTATTTCTGATATATGGTCAACCTCTTTTTAAGGGATTTTTTGACATTCAGGAGGCCATAGACTCTGTTACTAAGGCTTGTGGGAGTGATATTATTATCTCGCCCAAAGTTCTTAAGTATCAACATTATCTGAAACACATGGAAAATTTTGATGATCAAGATTTTTTACATGAAATTCAGAGCACAAATTATAAGGGTAAAGGGAAAGAAATTTCTCTAAGACCTCAAATTCCACCAAAGGAGCAAAAGTCCTTTAGTGATACATTGATTAACACAGAGGTCCAAAAGGCCGGTACAAAATTTTTACTTCTGGGAAAACCGGTGATTCCAGCTCAACCGAAAATTTCTGAAGAAGAAATAAATTTGTCAACATTCATCCTACTGCAAGACACATTAGCCCAAATTTGCAACAATCAGATAATTCACAACGGAATTTCAACAGAATGGAGCTTTGTATTCAACAACTACAAATCATGCCAAAGTATGTTTGAAAATTGCCTAGAAAATCAAGATGGTGAATGTTTTTGTCAACTTGATTCAGCAATAAGGAAGGCCAGAATTTCTCTACCTACCTTTAAACCATTCAAAGTAAGAAACTACAACGTAACTCTTACCAATTTACTCAAACATGGATTATTAAGCACTATTAATATTCCTCCATTATATGATTTCACACCATGGAGATAGTCACATCAGAATTTCCACAAAAAGCCAAATTAGAAATTACGTCTTTATATCCAGATTTTCAGAAAAATTATCCTTGTGTGCACATGATTTGGATTCATTTTAATGAATTTGACTTAGAGTATGAAGAATTTCAAGTACAAAATTCAGGTCCCAAAACCATTAAATTAGAAGACATGTCCCAACAGATTGAACTCGCAAGAGCAAAATTGATATCTGAAGACTTTGGTTGGACCAAAGACAAAATGGAAGAAAGAAATTTGCTTAGGGAAGACAAGTCCGGCAAAATTTACACCAATTCTGAAATAGCAAAACATTGCTTTTTCACTTTTGAAGTCAAACATTCAAGACCCAAATTGGTGGAAGCCTACAAAAGAAGGAATACAAGTCATTCTAAGAGGCCTGGTTCCTCCGGATCATCTCAAGATAGATCAAGGATCATGATTGACCCATAACCATGTGAGTTATGTGATCACTATCAAACGTGACATTATTGCCGACAGCAAGGAAGGCGACATTAGTGAATTATTGAATTCCTAACAGATAAGGAATCTTATCAACTTGTAGCTTTTTCTTTTCCTTTTTAGCTGTAAAGCAAATAATGCTTTACTTTGTCTTTCTTTCTGTTTACTTTTTGTAAAGTAGTTTGTCCACTAACTACTTAGTCTTAAAGCAAATAGTGCTCAAAGATGTAGCCAAATTCTCTTGCTTTACACGTAGTTGTGTCTAGAGTCTTTCTCTCTTGTATATAAGAAAGTTCTCTCATTTGTAAAAATAACAAGAAAAACACACCAGCAAGAAGAACAACCTAACCTTTTACTCAAATATATGAAAGTAATTTTGCATTTAAATTATTTTCTTTACAAAATTATGCCTTCACACTAAACCATATTCCGACTTCTTAATTGTTTCTAAGAGGTATGATCTAATTATGACTTAGCTCTATAATCTCAGTTTAGTTTAGAGATTTATTGTTAATCTAATAGGCATGATCTTTTAAATACTTAGCTTTATAATCTGAGTTTAAATTTATGTTTATTGTTTATCTTCGCTATTTTACTATCAAAAGACGTAAGTCCTGTTTGAACCGAATGAGACCGTTATAATCTAAGAAGATAATCCGATTAGGGAAATCGAAAAGAGACTACCGCTTAGGATGAAGATTCTTAGATCTTAGGTTTTTGACGCAAAGATGTCTCTGGAAGAACTCTGTGGTAGTAGGTGAGGGATGACAAGGTGAGATACTAGAAGTTTAGCGTGAGATTTTCAATAACCTTAGAATTAAATTTTAGATTATCACGTCTAAGTTAATATTAGATCATTATCCTAAAAAAAACTTTCAGTAAACTAAAAACTAAACTTAGATTATCATGTATAAGTTAACTTTAGATCATATACCTCAAAAGGACATTAAGAAGAAGGAATAATTTGTCAAATAATTTTGAAGGAAAATTTTTAAAGAAATAAATTAAATTTTATGGAACGAGAAATTTATTACCCAAATTCAAATTTTACAACACAAAAATTTTTCACTAATAATTTTGGAGTAGACTATTCTGAACCAAATTCAAACAGCAAAATATCTGAGATCATTTGTATCCAAGATTTTGATGAAAAAATATTATGTTTATTCAAAAAATTTCCATACCCAGATTTAATGAAAATCATTATCAAAAAATTAAAATTTGCTTATTTTCAAGAGAAAATGTTTTTACAAGAAATTAAAGTAACAATTGAACGAGATTTTGAAGAACATGAATTAAGATGCAAAATTAGAGAATTAAATGAATTCACAACTAATTCATATTACCTAGGATATTTCGACGCTCATTTCTATGGATATTCCTCAAGGATAAACTATAGGATGGGAAACCCTAGACAAATTAACCCATTAGTCACAATGAGTTTTAGAAATTATAATCCCGATGATTTTGACAATGAAATAAATTATGAAGAAGATGCATATGAAACTGATTAATTATTCTTTGAGGATATTTCTTCATTATTTATTGCATCATAACATTGGAAGGCTGAGCCTCCAAAAATATTTGCGCATATTTAAAATTATATCATTCATTGGAAGGCCAAGCCTCCTCATATTTTTGCTCATTTGCTCCCACGTAGTATTATTATTTTAATTTCCGCCTAAAATTATATTTCAGTATAATTTTATACTCTGAAAAAATGGATTTAACCAAAGAAAAAATAGAATTAAAAGATTATAGAAATTATATTAAGAACTTAAAACAAGAACTTAAAATAATTGAATACAAATTAAATAACCATGATTATATGGATTTAATAGTAAGAAGATTTGAAATTATTAGACATATTAATATGTTTGAAACCATGATTACAATAATTAAAGAAGATCTTTATACTCTATCCAGAGGATAATCACTCAGCCAAATCTTTATTTTTAAATGACGGAAACCTTAAACAGAAATTGTTTAAAAAATCTCAGGCAGATTCTTAAAAAATTAGAACAAGAATTTAAGGCCGTAAACTTGCAAATCATGAATAGTGATCCTGCAAATCATCCTTTATTAAATTACCACAAACAAGTAATTTTAAGAGAATATTCTGAAGTTTATACCTTGATTCTCACAATAAAAGATGACCTCTCTACTAAGTCAATGGCATAATTATCTTATTTCTCACAATATTATCACATTATCTTTATTCATAAACTTCCACATGGTAAGTTACTATTCAAAATTTGACTTTTTTACTATTCATGGTCAACCTTTAATGAGGTTTCTCCTCACTTTCAACTCTACACTCCAAGACACCCAAATTACATTCCAAATTAAGCTTTGTAAAGCAATTAATTAACCTGAGTTAGATTCAAGATTATTATCCAAACTTATCGCCTCAAACTACCCATAAGAAAATCCAAATTCTTTCTCTTAAGATCAAAATATCATAATGACCCAACCTCATAGATAAGAATAAAGTTGAACTTGATCTTTATTATCAGTACAACCAAGGCCTAAATGATGATGAACTTAGTGCATGAACCACAAGGATAACCCATAATATCATTTGCCACGAAATCCATGACCAGTCCTCAAATAACCATGCTCAACACCAATAGAAAGAAAGTCATAATCCTCCTAGGGGAAACCTCTGAAAAATCTTAAGGAAAATTGACTTTGTATTGACTAAGGGATCATAAGAATGAGGGAATATCCTTCCTTTATCTCCACAGGAATTCAACACAACTTGCGAAGGACTATAATCCCAATGAGCACACAAAATTCTTCCATGACCTTTGAATCTTTTGCAGCAACCCTAATTTCACAAATAAAACCAAACAAACAAAGTCTAATAAATCGGTTAGCCATGTACGGATGATTGACCTAAGATGATGTGCAAAAGATCAAAGAATCTAAGGGTAAAATTTTGGGTATGACACATCTGTATCTTTTTTTATTCAGAATCCAGTTCCTAATTTGCTCGCAGATACCTACTATTATATCCATCACAGGACAGGGAAGAATGGAGGAACTTTTATGTGTCGTGCACCTTTACTGTACAAGTGGTTTATTTTGCACTTGCCACGGTTCAACTTATTTAGGGATAACAAGAAGGGTTTGAGGCGGTCTCAAAGGATTATGTCTCTTACCAACGCATATTTGACTTGATTATTGACAGTTATGGTGAATTCCCTAATGTGCCTTTTCTTGGTACAGAATGAGGTATTAACTACAATCCGGTTTTGGCTAGATGTCAGCTTGGATATGCTATAAAGGATAATCCAAGTAACATTCATCTGGAAGATTTCTTCATTCAAGAAGGTCTTAATAGTAGGGGTTTGGGGGAGAAGATAGTCCATGTCTAGCATAAGATTCATAGAAAAGGAAAGGATGAATAAGGAACCAAAGATTATGTCGCTTTGGAGCCTTAAACTCAGTGGGTGCAAGCAAGAGCTGCTAAGATTAAGATGCCTTATCCTCCTGAAGAACATATGTTCCCTAAAGTCATAGGATCCACCCTTGTTCCAGTTGAAGATACATAGGGACTCCAAATTGCTTTAGCTCATAAGAAGCATGAAAGAGATGCTTGTGAAATCAAATTTTATGTTTCTAATGCAGAGAAGCTAAAGTTACAAAGGCAATTTAAAGAGAAAGATGATATGTTTGAGCAACATGGAAAGAAAAGAACGAGCGAGCAAGAAGCTAGGTCTAGCGCTTGGAAAAGTGTTGTTGACAAGATCTTGAAAGAAAAGGCCGAGATGAAGACTACTTTTGAACTTTGTGTTTTCTTTTCTCTGTTCTTATGTTTTCCTTTCTGTTGTACTCCTTTTTCTGATTAATGAAGATACTTTTTTGCTTGGCCTATCTATTCTTTGTCTTTATTATTTATTTTTAAATGATGACAAAGGGGGAGAAAGAGAATATGATTTTGATATATCTAATTTCCCAGCATGCTAATCCAAACATGTTTCTAACAATTTAACTTGGTAAACTCTGAGAACTTGGAATAAGTTCATCATTCTAACCAAGCATTTTAGGTTGAATCATAACATTTTAGAAACCAGGATAATGTATATTCTAAATGAGACTTTGCGAGATTCTTGAATATAGGCTGCTCTAAACTAGTACTCTAAAATCTATAACCTTGTTCTGATATCACTCAACAGAGAAGCTTTGAGGAAGCTAACTCTGAGTATGCATGTTCTGATACTCAAACAAGAACTCTGAAAGAATGCGTCTAGTATCAAGCTGCTACAATATGAGACAATACCATAATCACTACAACCAAGGCTTCTGCCATAATGGAAGATAGTGAACAAACTTCTATCTGATGAGAAAGTTGTAACAACCTGGCTTTTGCCACAAGGGAACTTATTTCTTTCATTTTGAACTACAAAGTTTATATGTGTTAAAGTTATCTTAAGTGATGAATTAAAGAGGAGCTTGCAAACCTTACTCTGATATTCTAATCTGAAAAATAATGTTTAACAATATAAAATTCAGGGGAACCTTACAAACCTCACTCTGAAACTTTTTAAGCGATTTAAATAATGTAAAATTGTTCATCAAAATACATGGTTTTGTCGTCATAAAAAAGGGAGAGACTGTGAGAACAAGTTTTGGTTCTGCATCTAGCCTTTAAGTTTTGATGATAACAATACGTGGATTGATATGGAACAATTTTGTACACTAATGATTTTGTCTAGTGTGTAATTTGTGATAAACAGGTTCTGAATCTAAAGAAATGAAGAGTGACATCATCAGATTCTAGAATCAACATACTCTGACTCTGAAGAGATACAATATTCACAAGAAGTGGTCAAGTTAGGGAAAGCTCGCAGACAACGGTTTTGAAAAACATTCATGCTCAAGCTTCCCACTCTGATTCTGATTAGAGACTCTGAAGGATTGACTCCCTTTGGATCTCTAAGCTCGTGTTGAAGACTCTGAATAACGAAGTGCTGAAGACTCTAAAGACGAGGTTCTAAAGAACAGTGTCAAGACTCTAAAGACTGTAGTTCTGAAGACTCTCAACAGGCCCTTGACTCTTCTATGCATGCTTCAACAACCTCACATTCAGAAGCCTCTGATAAATAGAAGGAGATAAGAGCAAACAGTTACGTGAGATAAATAGTACATCATACCAAATCAAAACATTCCTTCCACTACGCGGATTTTGTGGAATAAGGAAATTTATGTTGTACAATCTTTGTCTCCCATCATTGAAGTCAGTTATTCAAGGTGCCAGCTCACGCATGAAGATTACCATTCTACCCTGCAATGGATCTTTCTTTGGCTATAAAAGGAAGACTTGGAAGAATGAATCAAGTTGCTACTTTGCTCAATATTCACATGCTATTCAACTCTGTCAAGCTATTTTATTTCTTTGATACTATTGTGAGTATTGTAAAAACACACTTAGAACATTTGTTCGTCTATGTGAGTGAGTCATTGCATTTAAACTTTGAGTTAATCTGCTTTATAGAAGCAATCTTGTAAAACACAGTCTGTAAACCTCAAATTTGTTTTAGTGATTACCTTGAGTTACTAGGATTTAGTCTGTATACTCGAGAAGACAAAGATAATGGTCTTTGTGGTGTCTGTAATCTGGTTGATTATAGTGGATTAAGTCATTTTCAGAAGGCGAAATCACATTGGCGTTGGACTGGAGGTAGTTTAGTTAACAGCGAACCATGATAAAAATAACTTGTTCATTTTATTATCCTTGTTATTGAGTGTTGAATTGGTTTAAGAAAAAGATTTGATTTTTAGAAACCCAATTCAACCCCTTTTCTTGTGTTTCTCATAACCTTCATAGAAAGTTCCGAGTAGTTGTTAGTGAGTTATTTCGTGGGGGACTGGCTATAACAGTTTTGTTAATTCGCCGTAAAATTATAAGGATAAGATCAATTCATACAAGGCATCGTACATCAGCAAGAGGGGATAATGGGATTCTAAAACACAACCTGACCGCTTTCATGACCTAGTTTTCTCATTTAATTTCTTTTTGCACTAAAACTTGCAAAACCCCCCTTTTTACTATTTTTATTTAATAATGCACAAATCCTTGTTCTGTTCGAACATAATCCTTATGGGTTCGATCTTTTTATTACTGCGACATTATCAGTACACTTGCCAAGAAGTCAATGCTTTTCATCCTCTCATACAAACCTTGCTATCACCCTCGTAACCATAACAACTCCAACCCATAACAAGCAAAAATAGAATAAGTGTGGATTTTGAAACACCACCACAAGCAAATTAGAAAAGGGAGAGAATTACCACCACTGATTTTCTTCACCGGGAACATGTGATCACTGCGTTCCTCTGCGTGACGCCTCTTCCGACAACACCACACGGCCAACCATCACAAGAATACCACTCCACCACTGTCCTACAAAACACACCTCACCACTACATGGTTTATTCTCCGGTGACCACTTTCGAATCACATCGTCAGTTGTTTACCTTCAAGCGACATCCACTGTTGCTTTGGTATCATCTACTTGCATTGTTTATGCATTTTGTTGGTTGAGAAAAGGAAAATGCGTGGAATCGTGGATAAGCGAGGGAAGAAGAGGAAAAAGTTTTCACTTGAAAAAAGATATTGCTGACGGGGGCTAGGTATTTTGTATCACCTCCTTTCCTTTTATTTTGTTATATTTTTATTCATGCCAATTGTTTAGAACTTCTAGTTGGGGTTAAATTTTTTTTAAAAAATGTTCAATGGATGTATCATGCAATTCTTTTAACATGTGGCTCGTTTAGTTGTTTTAATATATTTTTTTATTTTATTTTTACTTTAATTTTGTGTTTTATTATTCTTTTAAGAAAGGGGTGTATCCATTTAACTAGGGTTTAAATGTTTTAGTTAGATAGGGCCTAAGTTGCCTTTGATGTTTACACCCCATGTTCATGTATGCATCTATATTGTTTTTTTCTTTCTGTTTTGTTTGCTTAATTTAAATTAATAGTTAATTAATTGATTAGATTTTTAATTAATTAGTTTATTATAGTTCTAATTAATTATTTTCTTTTTGCTAAGTGGATTTATTTGATTATTTGTTTAATCGGTTTCAATGTGTTTAGTCATTTAATTAGGTAATCTATGTTCGTATCACGCATGTAAATAATCTTACTAACATTTCAATTTCACACTAACTTCACTAACACTTCAAATCAAATTCAAATAACTTCAAACCATTTTCAAAACCAAGTAAAACCATTACACAAATCATTTTCTACTAATGCAATAAACCCTAGATAAACACCTAGTTTTCCTTTCCGCTTACTCGAAGCGATTAAAAATGCTTTTTTAATAAAATCTGGATGAAAAGGGAACGAGAGGTTTACATTTTCCTGTTCCTCAAATGATTGTCTTACGACATATTACTCAATCTTTTGTCATCCTAATAAACACTCTAATCAACTTGGAAGAAAAAGGAATAGGAGGTTTACACTTTCTTGTTCCTCGAATAATTGAATGATTGGCTTATGCCATATTGCTCGATTATTCATCTTCCGCTAATAATTTTCTCAAAAATAACTTGGACTAAAAAGGAATAAGAAGTTTACGCTTTCTTTTTCCTCAAATAATCGGATGGTGAACTTACATTTCGTTGCTCGATTATTCTTCGTTCGACTAAAAACAATTCAAAACATCAAACCCTTTTATTATCGCCGCGCAATCAAAAACCCTTTTCACAAACGAAAGATGTTTCGTCTCGAGATGATGCAAAACAATGCCTTGTCCACACATGTGTGAGTGAGATAAGTGAAGTTTTCCCGTGAATGTTGATATGTAGAAATCCATTTAATGTGATGCAAACGCCTTCTCCTCTAAACTGTTTTGGGTAAGCAATGTTTTCCGTCGATTGTGACAAAATAAATTTCGCTAAAATAGACCAATAGAAAACATTTACTATCCATAACTACATAGTCTTGAGTTCTCCATCGACCCCGGAGATATGTAGGAGCAAGATTCAAAGTCTTATCAGGCACTGTAATAAAAAATTCACCTTTTAGTCCTATTTTTTCCCTTATAACTCGAGAAGCCAAACATTTTGAAATCTAACACTAATGCGCATAACTAACCAAGCGGTTTCTGTTGAGTACAACGGACGTTATGAGAGCTAATACCTTCCCCTTGCGTAATCGACTTCCGAACCCGATTTGGTTGCGACGATGATATCATCGTCGTTCTTTTATGGGTTTTATTGATAATTTCCATTTCCCTTTTTGGGAATAAATAGAGTTCAGTGGCAACTCTGTTAATCTAACTCGCAAGCATATGATGCACTTTGCGAGTGTCGTATTCTTTTTTTCAAGGTGTAATAGTCCCCCAAACCAAGAAATTTTCATGAGGGGTGTTCAAAAATGGTCTCAAGGCGGGAAACTTCAATGAGTCTCTCGCCTAGAAGCCAAGAATTTGGCTAGCAGAAGTAGTTACCAGGGCAGAATGTTACATAAAGGGAGAGGAGAACAAAACTAAAAAGAAAGCACGAGATGTCAAAGAAAGTGTGCTTAAAGGTGAAGGTTCCCACCACCACATGAAGAGTAGTTAAACCTTTCCCATCAAGTACAAAACAACATTCAAGAGAGTAGGCAAGCCGAAAGAGAGCTTCATGCCTCTAAAGACTCATCGTGAACAGATCTGGCATGAGGTTTTTCACCTACACAACATCCCTACGCCTCCAGCTCCTAAAACGGATGTGATGGGCTTTGAACCAGGTAGATAGTGCAAGTTCCATATATTTAAAGGAAAAATACCAAAGATTGTTACCAACTCAAGAAAGAAATCGAAAAGCTGATCTATGAAGGACTCCTCAAGAAGTATGTCAAGGGAGACTCTTCTCGTGGACCAAACAAATCCATATTCCACGGGCGAGATGACGTGGTGAGTCTCAGGCCTAACATGGAAAAATAAGCGAGGTGAGGATAAAAAAGGTGTGCGCCACATGCTCAACACTAGTGCAAGAGGGTTTGCTAGAGGCAAGGAGATTAACTTCACTCACAGAAGATACACTCGCCAAATCATGAATATAGAAGACCTCTCTAACAATGAACGTGAAAGAGAGACAAAGACACCAGAGGCTGAGATTAACTTCTCTGAGAAGGACAGAGTTGGCATCCACCTTCATAATGATGACCCCATGGTCATTATTGTCAGATGCGATAAGTGGGAGATCAAAAGAGCTCTCGTAGATCAAGGAATTTCTGCAAGCATTCTATACTAGGAGGCATTTGAGAGGCTTTGCCCGACTTAGAAGAACTAAAGCCCTTTAAGGGCTCTCTATTTAGATTCTCCGGGGAGCAGGTGCAAGTGAAAGTTTAAATCACGCTAAAGACAACCTCTAGAGAGCAGGAACAAGCCAAATAAATCAATTTCAAGTATTTGGTTATTGATGCCACCTCTTCTTACAATATGATTATAGGGCGACTGGCTTTTAATCAGATGTGCGCACTTTATCCACTTTGTATTTGTGCATGAAGTACCCGTTCTCTAACAGACATGTAGGAGTTATCCAAGGAGATCATGAAATTTTCAAAAAGTGTTATATAGAGAGCTCTAAGCTGAAAAGGGTATGCACGCTAGGCATGAACACCAGGAAAGTGGGCTCATGATTAAAACCACTAGGATAAGCTTACAAAGGCGAAGAGTATCTATCTCCAACTATCAAGGAGATCGAGGGTTAAAAGCCCATGGGGAATGCCCCATGGCGTTAATTTCTCTATTGCCATTTGTTTGTTTTCATTACTTTTATTTAGCTACTTGATTCAACTAACATGACTCCAAAATATTTTTAGGGATATTTTCTTAATAAATAGAGGCTTAAAAACTTATTTTAGTGTGTGTGATTTAGTCGTATAACTTTATGAAAATGCCTTTTGTGTTTTTACAAGACATGGTTCACTTAGACGCAATAGGGTGAGATTTCTCTTTCACACTTTGAAGCTTCAAGTCTTGCCAGATAAGACAAACATATAGACACTCGATTTAGTTTTCTTGGAAATAAGGCTTAAGATATCTTCAGGATGAATTCCATCATCAGAGGATGTTTGTAGTGAATACCATACCCTAATTCGTTTTCCAGCATCTTTAACCGCTTTGTCATACTTGCTTGACTTAAAGGTTGTATTAAAATGTCTCCTACAAGTTTCCCTTTAAGTTGTCATCATTAAAAGAACATTTGACTAAGTCAAACCATGATAATTATCTTCGGCTTTGATTACTTGTCTTGAATACCATGCAAAAGATGTTTTGATATGAGTGTCTGAAAATGCTTTCCTGATGTGCAAAGGAAATCATATTCAATGGTTTATGTTTGGTTATATGTTTGTTGAAAGTATGTTTGTGTGCTATATGTATATGACATATATCATTCATCTGAGCATTTCATTCATCAATATATTTTATTCATTTGCATCATATTTTTAAAACTCAATTGGCATTAACATTTTTTTATCATATTTTATCATGTGCATTAAAAGTTTTTTTTAAATAATATTATTTGCTTTTTTTTCTTGAATTAAAATCCTTTGAAATTTCAAAGTTTCCAAAATTGTTATTCTTGATTCGGATCACACATTTCATGACTCGAATAAAATATTGTAAAATTTCTCGCATTTAGCCTATGCTTGCCTGATTCAAATCACATAATGTTCTGATTCAATTCAAAAGAAGTTCTTAAGGAACAATACTATTTTCATTCGAATCACACAAAGCCTGACTATAATAAAACCCCAAAAGTTGCTCTCTGTTTCGAATCACATCGCCTCTAATTCAAATCATCCATTCAAATTCCAACTTTTTTGATGGCGTGCACCTTTTTATTTTTCCTTATTACATATCATTACTTTTCACGCATACCATGTATCTCACCTCATTTAATTTTAAAATTCTCATAAACACATTTTATTTCATTCATCTCATTATACTCATTTCTCCACTAGTCTCACTTCATTATTAAACCTTCACTCTTATTCCTCATTCTTCAATAATCAACAACTATCATGGATAATTTATCTGAGAAGCATAAAAGGAAGCAAAATGTTTCTTCATCAAATCCTCCTTAATTACCCAAAGTAAAAAGTACCAAAGATAAAGCTCACAAAGAATCTCTCAGATCTTGTGTCAAAATTATTGCTCCAGGTAATACATTAAATATCTTTGGTTCTACTTCTGGTTCATTATTTCAAACCTAAAACATTTTTGGGTTTGTTCATAAAGTGAGCCATTTACTCTTTGAAAATGATCACAAAAGGTTTGTTGAGAAATTCATAAATAAATTCCATGAGGCCGAGTATTACGTAAATAAGGAAGCTGAAGTTGCTATTAAAATTAATTTTCTAGAACAATTTGAAAACCATGGTTTGCTAAAGTTCTTAGGTCTGAGAAAAAAATCTAGTGTTTTTGTGAAGTTTTTGTTATGTATACTGGAGAAAAATCGCTTCTTATTTATGGTATTCGGTGGTGTTTATCCAACAAGAGAATACATTCTCTATACCACGGGGAAGAATTTGGTGGAACTTAGTAAAGGTTTCCACATAACAAAGTTATGAGTTATCCAATCATTCTTGGTTAGAACAATCGCCCAGGTAAGGAATTGGTAAAGTTGAGTAAAGGGTGTTGTAGAATGGAAGCTTGAAGTAGGATTGTTGTGGCTAGCAAGATACTTGGATCAAGATCATTGCAGATATTGAACATTAGCAATTGAGTAATCTGCATCAATAGAAGAAAATATCATTTTAGATTTGTGTTTGCCAAAGCATTTGGTTTATAATGTTTAGATTGGTGATTATCTGTTGTACCTAAATACTTGTATCATTATCTTTAAAATAGTGAAACCTATTGCAATTTTTAATAGTAAAACCATTAAAGAGCGGAGTAAGCATAACAAGGACGAATTACTGAACCACTATACATCTGGTGTACATTTCTCTTTCTCGGTCTCTTTATAATTTTATATATTATATCATATGTTTTTGAATGTGTTCATCTTTAGAATGTCATATAGTTTTTTATCTTTCTTATAATGTTTATCATAAAAGTTTAGGTTTATGATGTATTTAGTTCATTGAATATTCTGCGATGTATCTAGTTCATTAAATAGTCTATACCCAAAATTGCATTATGATTAACATTGAATTGCTTGTTAAGACAACTTCTTTTATCTTGGTTAATTTCATTTTGAATTGAATCATACATGTTATGTAGACGATGAAATATATAATTCTTGAATCTATCTGCTATACTTTGCTTTAGCTTGCCCCATTTGATTTTGATGATTAAACTTTGATTTAGCATAAGAGAAAGTTTTGAAAAATAGTTTAAGGGGATTAGTCTATTCAACCCTACTTTCTAGAATATTTAATCCAAATATTCTCTCCTAATGTAATACCCCGTATTTCAATTACTCTGGATAATATTAGTTGTGATCTACTGAGTTCCAGTGTACTCTGAGAAATTATCTGCAAAGATAATTAGAGTAACGGTTGAGCTCAGAGCAACTCTAATTAATATTATCTGACTCTGAGATATTGTAATATTTGGAACTTTAGAGACTTTTTGGGCAATTAGTAGTATTACAATTGATGATGTCTTACTATATCATTTCTTTTCCACTCCTTTTCCACATAAGAGCAAGAGAAAGAAAAAGATAGAAAGAAGTTTGAGAGAAAGAAGGAGAAAGGAAGGAAAAAGGGAAGAAAAACCTAGAAGAGAGAAAGATCAAGAACATCATCCATTCTTCATCAAATCATCTTCCAATCTTCATCATCATCATCTAATCAAGGTTGGTTCTAGATAAATGCATTAGTTGTAGAAATTCATGAGTTTTAGAGTTAGGTTGGAATTGTGAGAAAATGAGTAATTGTGCTAAAATCATGAATCTAACAGATGAAATGCGAAATAAATGTTGTTTAATACTTGTTGTTATGATTATACTGTGTTTTGATTATTATGTTAAGGATTGGAGGCGTTTTGAATGGTAAAACTATGGATTTTGATGAAGAACAGCGCTGTTGGGAAGTTGGGTTTTCCAGGCTTCGCCTAGCGAACCTGGGGCGAGTCCCAACGAACAAACTTTTGAGGGTTCGCCTAGCAAACCCGGCAGTGAAGGTTAGCGAAGGTTCGCCAACGACGTTCGCCTAGCGAACTTTGTGCCTTTTCAGGGCTGTTTGGTTCTGCCTTGCTTCGCTGAGTTGTTCGCGAAGCGAAGGGCGAGGCAAATGTTCGCCAGGGAGTTCGCGAAGCGAACTTTAGGTATGTTTTTGTTCTATTTATTCATTCGCCTAACGAAGGATGGAGCGAATGCTCGCTGGGAAGTTCGCCTGGCGAACATGACAGATCCTTCCACTTGTTTTCTTTCATAATTTTTGACTCGTTTATCCGATTAAGAGTTCTTGATATAGATGTGAAGCTACGAACATACTCTAGATAATGGAAGTGGAAAATACTGGTTTTGATGCCGATGAAATAAATTGGGGGGAACCGTGAATTAGTGTAATTTGGGGACGTTGAATTATGTGTTTCCATTATGTATTTGATGACTATTTGACTATGCTCTTATTGTTGAACATGTTTGAGTATGTATGCATGCTAAGTACAAAATAAGTAGAGTGAGGATTATTACCGTAAACAATGTCAAAAAGTGTGGAATGACATAATGACAACGCTCGTGCGGGCGGTGCCGAGGCGTGTGTCAGGTACTAATGTCATGGAATGAATAAACACTAGTATGGAACATGTGTGTTAACCTTTGGGGTTGTACTAAGGCGTTATGGCCTTGTGATCATCGAATACGATCATGTTTGTGAGTGTGTGTAGCGAGCGATTTTGGACGCGGTTCTTAAGCGCTGGTCGCTCTCTGCGATTTGAGCTTTAACTACAGGTCGATTCATTTTTTATCCTATTGTGAGCTGAATATGGAAGGGAAATAGATGTCTCCAATTAACCCTGCTTTGCATACTGAGTTTAAACAGCGGTCTGTTATGTTACGAATGCTATCAATGTAGGGGGGCCTTTCTTGTGTTATTTTGACAGACAGGTTTGTGGCGGGGAACAAGGATTAGGATGTTAGGACTGATGCTTTTGATAGATACATGAGAGTATGGGATTTTGGGTTTTTGTTTAGTATGCTCGCTAAGATCTTCTCTTTCGATCTTATGCCTACGTATTCCCGTTTACCGAAACAGGGAAATCAGAGCATTCGTAGTTTCTCCTATTCTATGGGAGGAAATGGTTGTTTTTGGTGTCTTGTTCAAAGCCCAAGACGTGAAGCGAAAGGTAGTTTGTATCTTGTTCAAAGCCCAAGATGTGAAGCTAAAAAGGTGTTGACTTTAGAGAGAATTTGTCATCTCTAAAGAGGGGGTTGTATGTCACAACTGTTTATAAAGGAGAATTACTTTAACCAGGATTTGTGAATCCGGCAATGCCATAATTTCCTTTATAGGGGATTTCCAACCTGAAGGAGAAGACTTTAACTCAGTGTAGAGTAATGCCATTTTTCCTTAGGAATTTCTCATACTAAAAGAGGGACATTGGCATGGATGTAGATGATCCAGAGGCTTGCCGCTTACAGCAATTAGATGAAGAGGAAGAAGTTGTTGATGTTTGTGTACTGTGAACGAGGCACAGCTTTTATGCTAAAAGGTTAATTGGATTAACCAGTGGTTTTCTTATACAAAGCCTAAGAGGAGGCTATTATGTGTCTCGTACAAAGCCCGAGAGAGAGAGGCTAAAAGGTTTTTGACTCAACGAGGGAATCTTTTGGTATCTCGTATAAAGCCCAAGATGGAGGCTAATTGACTCAATTAGAGAGTTTTTTTTGTATCTCGTATAAAGCCCGAGATGGAGGCGAAAGGGTGATTGACTCGACGAGGGAGTCTCTTATGTGTCTCGTACAAAGCCCGAGAGAAAGGCTAAACGTTGTTTGACTCCGTTGGGAAGGATCATTGTACAAAGCCCAAGAGAGAGGCTATGATTATTGTTTCAGTTGAGTGACAAATCCAATATACTGATTTTAAAGAGAAAATCAGTTCTTATATGAGCAACACTGTACTCAGGGATTTGATTCAAGGATCCGGGTTATTCCTGTTCTTTAAGGAAGCGGGGAATCCGAAGGGTATTGAGACTGTCCGAGTCTGCGGGTTTCCTTCCTATTTAACGAAGGGGTCACTTGAGAATGTCTTTGAGACTCAAGGAAGTTAGATTGTCCAAGTCTAGAGTTTTATCTTTTGGACTATGCTTTGAGAAACAGTAGTAGACTCCATGAAAGGACGGTTCTATGCAAATGACTAAGTTCTGTTCCTATACCTCTAGGAGGTCGTCGGGACAATTTGTACGAAGCCCAAGAGGAGGCGGGAAACTTTTAAGAAGCCGACGGGTCCTTGTACTAAGCCCAAGAGGAGGCTATCATTCCCGGAGGAAGAGATCATTATACGAAGCCTAAGAGGAGGCTGTGAATACTTCTAAGAAGCCGTAGGGTCCTTGTACTAAGCCCAAGAGGAGGCGGTTGCTTTTAGGAAGCCTGTGGGTCCTTGTACGATGCCCAAGAGGAGGTCGATGCTTTTAAGAAACCCGTGGGTCCCCAAACCCCGAGAAATTCAAGGCAATGCTATTCACCGAGAATAGATCAAACTCAGGAAAGTTTGAGAATTTGGAAGAAACTCAAATATGCCATTCACGGAGAATACATTCATCTCTGGAAGTAGAGTTTCTTGACAATTCCTAATGAGGACAGCCTGAGAGAAGACTATGTCTGGTGATCCTATTGGGGATCTAGTTGTTTATTTCTATGACTAAACGAAACGGCGTCACTTAGTTCTAGACGTAGTTGCCTGGGAAACTCGAAATATCTATACTATTATTACACAGTTGATATGAGTTTATGAAAGAAGACTTACAGTGAAACAGCCCCACAATACAGTTATATGTATATGAAAGCGGTAAATGAAAGCGATAACCACTTACTCGGTTGTAGAGCTTCCATGCTATTTGGTTAGTTGTTCAACAAAGAAAGATTGAAAACAACAGTATATTCAAAATCAAAGGAGAAAGTGCTTTGAAAAAGAAAGATTTGGGGCTTACAGCTCAAGGAGAGGCCCAGGGTTTTATCAGTGAGCGCACTGTTGAATTTGTACAGAGGGACTTATACAAGTGACTGTGGCCCAAAAAAGGTTTTCTGTACAAAGGGATGGGTCTTACACTCTCTCAAGAGGCCCAAAGGGTTTAAAGAAAAAGAGTGGGGCTTATAACACGAGGGTAGGCCCAGATGATTTTTCCGTTTGAAATGGCGATCGCGCCGAGGTTTTCTTTTAACGCGGAGGGACTTATATAATAAGTGAGGCCCAAAATGGTTTGGTTAAAAGGGGATTGGGTCTTACACTCTATTAGAGGCCCAAAGTGTTTTTGAATGGGTCTTATAGCTCAAGGAGAGGCCCAGGGTTATTTTTCAAAAGGCGATGATCGTGTCGTTTATTTGAAAATGTACAGAGGGACTTATACAACAAATGAGGCCCAAAATATTTTTGTACAAGTGGGTTGGGTCTTACA
Source organism: Lathyrus tuberosus (assembly GCA_022829125.1). Taxonomy (NCBI): domain Eukaryota; kingdom Viridiplantae; phylum Streptophyta; class Magnoliopsida; order Fabales; family Fabaceae; genus Lathyrus; species Lathyrus tuberosus. The sequence continues at coordinate 8,341,830 of JALAZF010000044.1, read as the reverse complement.
CTCTCTCAAGAGGGCCAAAGTGATTTGAAAATGATTTATGAGGGTTGAATTAATCCAAAAACCCTAATTTGTTTTCAAAAATGTATTTAATTGAATAAAAATTCAATTAAAAATGATCAAAATTGTTCAACCTATGAAAAAAAATTGTGATTTTGGATTAATGCTTCAAAAATTAAGTATTGACCTACAAAATAATTAGAAAGCATTATAAGTTGCAAAATCAATGTAGAAAAAATATTTAAAATGTCAAAAACAATTAAAGTATTAATTCTTTGCAAAAATATCAATTATATGAAATAAATAATATTTTTGGGATTTTTTGATAAAATAAAATATTTTAACATTTTTGTGAATTATTAAAAAAAGAATCAACTCAAAATCATTAAAACTCAGAGAGAAATTAATTTTTGAATCAATTAAATAAAATCACAAAATACAAATATTTGAATTTGTGAAAAAGGCGCCAAGAACACAAGCAAGAACACGCACGTTTTTCTGGGTTTGGCTGATTTGCGTTTTCCATCCAATCTCACTGAATATGTAATCATATCATGCAATCCACATATCATTATGCTCGTCTCAACCTCACGATCATGTCTATAACACTTAATTTCATTTAAATTAAACATAAAACATGAAATCACGAAGAAACCTCAAGAACCCTAATTTCTGCATGAAGGCTAGGATTTTTGATACACGATTCAAACAATGCAATTAATTGAGGGGAAACATTCCATGCATGATTATGAACATATGGCCAAATTATTGTGCGAGGAAATATGCATAGATTGAGAGATGACCAAGTATGTGCTTACCTCTAGGCCGTGACAGCAAGTGCAATGTGATTTTTGATTTGGAGGTGTTACAGATGAGTGGTGATGATCTAAACAGCTTCCCTACACCCTATGGAGTGTGTTTGAATGGTTGGACTTGATTGAAATTGGCTGGATCAATTTGTGGTACCTCAGCTGCAACTTGATTGAAAATTTGAGCAACCAGCTGGTGATTTTGTGAAATTGGTGTTTCAGAAGTGATCTAAGTGTTTGATCAGCTCATATGTGATGTACGTGAGGTGTGTGAGTGATTGGTTTGATTGGAAAAGCTCTCAAACTCAAAACCCGATAGCTACCTTGCTAATAAAGGCATTTTTTTCCAAGAGAAAGAGATTTTGAGGAAATCATCTGTTATATGGCTTTGGTGTACTCAAACTGATCACAATTGAGCTCTATTTATAGTAGAGCAAGTTTGTTTTGCAATAAATAGTGAATGGCAGCTGTTAAGTAGGTTTGGCCAATGTTGGCAAATGAAAATCCAAGTCTAGGGCACAGAGCTTTGGTTCCCTTGGTCTTGGATAAGTCTTGACTGATTTCAGATAAGAATGGCTCAGTCCATGCCACCTTGATGCTTCCATTGAATGCTCCAATCCAAATTTGGAGTCTTGTCCCTATTTTGGCCATTCTAGGTTCAACATGCTATTTCTTGTTCCATGGACTTTGGAGGCTTGGCTCAGTGATTGTCCCCTTTAGATTCAATCCTCTGAGGTGTCCAAGTGGATAGGAGCATTTGAATTTGGATGATTTTGGCAAATCGAGCAAAGTTACAAATTCTGCCTTGCCTTTGACAGATTTCAGCAAGGCAACTTGACAATGTCATATCTCATGGTGTAAGTTGAATTTGGCAATGTTCTTGGCCATTTTGGAAAGCCCTTACATGATAAAACAACTGTTTGAATAAGTTTGGTTTTGATCTCTTTTGATTCCAAGTGAAAAATCCATCTACATTTGGCAAAAAGTGAAGCAAAATCTGACTTAGTGAAATTTTCACTAAGTGTTGGAACAAAGTGTGATTTCTTGATTTTGATCACTCCATAACTCAAAATACTTAATGAATTGGCCTTAGGTATAGTTGAAGTTTTTGTAGAGGGTAATGAGGGCTACAAATCCATCTTTGGATGAGAAAAAATGGCCATGTGGTTTAGGAGTTATGATCCTCCAAAGTTAGTGCATTAGTGGTACTTTTTCCATAACTTAGAAAAATTTCTAAGTTTTATGGTTACCCCTTTTACAAGTTATCCAACTTTCTTTGATTTTTCTTGATGAATGATGATTCAAATCATACATTAACATCATTTTAGGGTTAAAAATCCATTTTGGTGAAAAATCTCAAAAAGTCAAAGTTGACTTTTGTGCACAGTTGACTTTTTATCAGATGAATTCCAAACTGTGCAATTCTTTAGGAAATCATGTCCTTGACCTAAATCAAACTTGATGGACATGTTCCATGGGTGTCATAGGGTATATTGGGGCATATCCTAGGGTTTGGGAGAATGTCCTGGTCAAAAGTCAAAGTTACAGTTGACTTTCCTTGCGAAACCCTAATTGTGGTGCAGATGAAAATGAGGCTTGTTGCTCAAGCTTCTTGGATTAATCCATTGTTCCAAATGGATCAATATAGTTCATTAGAGACCCTCAAATCATGTCTTGAGGTCTTGGCTCTTGATTTGCCCTAAAAGTCAACTTAGGGGTGAATTAGGTCAAGAAACCCTAATTCCTGATTTTTGATGTATGCATCCCCTGAGGCAAAATTGACTGGATAGATGGGTCCATGAGGTTCCATGGAGTACATTAGGTTGTGTTTTGGATCTTTGGCTTGTGTCCAGATGAAAAATTTCCATCTGGAGGCCCTGGTCGACCAAAACCCTAATTTGGGGACACTGGCGATCTTGAGACTTGATCCACCTAGAAGGGAGCAGCCTTGTACTTATTCCTTGAAGTGGGAGTCCTTTTGATCCATTGTGGATGTTTGAGAGGTTAGACAAGTTGAAGATCATGTCGTTCCTTGATTGATCCTTTGTCTAAGGCTCTGAAAGGGCTCGAAACCCTAATTTTGATTGTAGTGAATGCTCAACATCCCTTGAGGCATTTGATGAGGCATGATGGTTCATCCACATTGTGATGATGATTTTCACAATGATGGGAAATCTTAGTGGTCAAAATTTGGGGTATGACAGATGCCCCTATTTAATCTTCTTGGACCCGAAGGTGTGAATGACGAAGGTATTCGGGCATTCGGGGTGCAAGAGGATTAAATATCGGAATACCCGAAATTTTGATGGTGGCTATGAATGGTAGCTTGTGCATTCATCTTCTTTTGCTAAGCAATGACACTTAGAAAAGGTAAAATTTCCCCTCGATCCTGGTTGTCCACCAAGGAACCGGTCTTAGTTTCTGATTAAAACTTCCCCTCGATCCTGGTTTCCTACCAAGGAACTGGTCTCAGTTTCTGAAATAAACTTCCCCTCGATCCTGGTTTCCTACCAAGGAACTGGTCTTAGTTTCTGATTTAAACTTCCCCTCGATCCTGGTTTCCTACCAAGGAACTGGTCTTAGTTTCTTTTGTCAATAAACTTTATTGACAAGGGACGCTATGCGTAGCGGCTTTCCTTCAAACTTCTCGCCAAATTTTCCTGGGGAGATGCCATTTGAGGGAAAAAGGTCAGAGGTTAGACTTGCTGGGGGAACCTAGTCGTCTGAGTTGTAGAGGTGCACAAACTTCTCTGTTGGAGACACCATTTGTCGATTCTACTGGGGGAAAGCGAGTCTCTTGAGAGACTGTTTCCACTTGGGATCTTACATCATACTTTTCTCGGGATCTTCCCGGAGAAATTCCATATGATGGGGTCCAATTTTGAGGTGCCGATGACCTTTTCATCAGCAATCTTTTCGGAGCGAAACTGGCATGCTGCCGAATCTCTGATTACGAGGCTTTCTCTGTGGATTTTCCTTAATCCGAGAAAGTAAGGATATCATCTTCAATGGCGAAGAGTGATGCTGACTGAAGGTTCCTCTGGTCTTTCAGAGGTTCAAGTTATCAAAGTGGTTAAGGGCCAACTTCCTTTCAGAAATAAACTAGAGGCGAGGTTGTTCAAACGCAGTGTTTCCTGACAAAGCAAGAACTGATAACTCGATTGAGAGGACTCCTATCACTAAGGGACAAGACTGGCTAGAGTGATAGTGATGCAATATGAAATGTGAATGCAAATCAATAATGCATGATGTATGTATGTATATGCTGACAAAACTGACGCGACACACAAACTAAAAGATGAACATGACAGGATACTCGGCCATCGCGGGGCGTGTAGAGATATCGCTGGTTCAAGATAGCAATTCCACCTTGCTTAGGAGAGATAGTCCCTGTGGGGAATACCGTTGATCGGGCTTAGGAGATAAGAACTCGCCCGAAGCGTGTCAGACGAAACAAGGTCTCTGACACAGTTGATTCCTTCATTCAGGCGTACTGGGTTAGAAGGAGTACTTTGATTCTGCACTTTGAAGTTCGCTTACTTCTGGAGACGCGGTTGATGCTCTTTTGATGTTCAACGGTCAAAAGAAATTGCCGACTTTAAAAGCAGAAAAAGTTTTAATAAGTAAATTCATTTTTGTTTTATTTCAAGAATCATTAGTCATGTTAACAACGTCGTTCTGTAAAGCTAAAACAAATAAGAATTACAAACAAAAGCACAAGGGCTCAAATTTTATTGATAAAATGGAGATCAGCCAAACGCGTGATTCCATTGAGTATATACAAAGTTTGAAAATGGTAATTTACAGGGAAAAGGGCTACGTTGAAACATAACGACCACTATCTTTCTACCAACTTTGAATTCGGGGCATCCTGAGCTTCTGTCGAAGATGACCTTGACTGGAGTTTTCCTGACGGATGATGTAACTGCTGCTGCTGCTGAGGGACTTGCCTCTGTTGAACATAGTTACTTGCCATTATCCCTAATTTTTGCCTGGATTGTACTATGATGTTTCCAATCCATCGGGATGATTTTTTTCATGTCTCTAACTTTTTTGCCTGGACCGCCCTTTCGGGTTTTCAATCCACCGAGATGTTTTTTTTTAGTTTAGGCGAAGTATTTCTTGACTAGATCAACATTCGTGGGGTAGGAAAATTCCTCTCCGTCCATGGTTGCGAGTCTCAAGGCGCCGCCTGAGAAAGCTATCGTGACCACATAGGGGCCATCATAATTTGGGGTCCACTTGCCCCGAGAATCAGTGAGAAATGATTGTATCTTCTTGAGCACGAGGTCTCATTTCCTGAAGATGCGAGGTCGGACCTTTTTGTCGAACGCCCTCTTCATTCTCTGTTGATACAACTGACCGTGGCATAATGCCGTGATTCGCTTCTCCTCGATCAGATTCAGTTCGTCGTGTCAATTTTGACATCATTCAGCTTCCGTGAGCTTAGCTTCCATCAATACCCTGATTGATGGGATCTCTACTTCCATGGGGAGCACTGCCTCCATGCCATACACTAGAGAGAAAGGGGTAGCCCCTGTTGAAGTGCGGACAGATATGCGATAACCGTGAAGAGCAAAGGGTAGCATCTCGTGCCAATCTTTGTAGGTTACAACTATCTCTTGAACGATCCTCTTGATGTTCTTGTTAGCCACTTCTACCGCTGCGTTCATCTTGGGTCGGTAGGGAGATGAGTTATGATGTTCAATCTTGAACTCTGCGCACAACTCCTTCATCATCTTATTGTTCAAGTTAGATCCATTATCAGTAATGATCTCGCTTGGAACACCATAACGGCAGATGATATTATTTTTGATAAATCGGACCACCACTTGTCGGTTTACATTAGCGTATGATGCTGCTTCGACCCACTTGGTGAAATATTCAATGGCAACCAGGATGAACCGATGTCCGTTTGAAGCCTTAGGTTCGATCAAGCCGATCATGTCGATTCCCCATATGGAAAAAGGCCACGGGGAAGAGAGAACTTTGAGATGTGATGGCGGTACATGAATTTTGTCGGAGTATACCTGACACTTGTGACACCTCCTCATGTACTTGTAGCAGTCAGATTCCATGGTCAACCAATAGTACCCTGCTCTCAGATTTTTTCTCGCCATTGTGTGTCCGTTGGCATGAGTGCCAAAGGATCCTTCATGAATTTCTTTCATAAGCATGTCTGCTTCTGGTCTGTCTACGCATCGGAGCAAGACCATGTCAAAATTTCTCTTATAGAGAGTGTCACCGCTCAGGAAGAAGTTTCCAGCCAATCTTCTGAGGGTTTTTCTGCCTTTTCTGAGTGCCCCAGATGGGTACTCTTGTTTCTGAAGGAAGCATTTGATATCGTGATACCAAGGTCTGTCATCTATGACTGCTTCAATCGTGAAGACGTAAGCGGGCCGTTCAAGGCGCATTATGTCGGTCTTAGGTATGTCATTCCATTGACCTGCACTAATCATGGAAGAGATAGTGGCTAATGCATCAGCCATGTGATTCTCATCACGAGGGATGTGATGAAACTCGATTCTGTTGAAGAAGGGTAACAACCTTCTTGCATAGTCTTTGTAATAAATCAATCCTAATTGGTATGTGTTCCAATCTCCTTTTAACTGATTGATGACCAAGGCTAAGTCGCCATATACGTCCAAGTTTTTGATCCTTAAATCAATCGCTTCTTCGAGACCCATAATACAAGCTTCGTATTCGGCCTCGTTGTTCGTACACTTGAACGTAAGTCGAGCGGTGAAAGGAATGTGGGTACCCTGAGGGGTAACAATGATTGCCCCAATTCCGTTTCCATAATGATTAACTGCTCCGTCAAAGATAAGTCCCCATTGGGAACCTGGTTCTGGCCCTTCACTGGGTAGCGGTTCGTCGCAGTCTTTCATTTTTAGATACATGACATCTTCGTCTAGGAAGTCAAACCCGATTGATTCCTGATCGTCAATCGGTTGATGAGCCAAATGATCGGCTAAAATACTTCCTTTAACGGCTTTTTGAGCGTGGTACTCTATGTCATATTCCGATAACAACATCTGCCAACGGGCAATTCTTCCCGTAAGAGCAGGTTTTTCGAAGACATACTTGATTGGATCCATTTCTGAGATCAACCAAGTAGTGTGACGAATCATGTACTGGCGAAGATGTTTGGCTGCCCAAGCCAAAGCGCGGCAAGTTTTCTCAAGCATCGTGTACCGAGTTTCGCAGTCGGTGAATTTCTTGCTCAAATAGTAGATGGCAGACTCTTTTCTTTTTGTTTCGTCTTGTTGGCCAAGTACACATCCCATTGAGTCCTCTAGGACTGTAAGGTAAATGATCAGTGGTCTTCCTTCCAGTAGAGGTGATAGAATCGGAGGATTCAACAGATATCCCTTAATACTGTCGAAGGCGGTTTGGTAATCTTCTGACCAAACGCAATCCTGGTTCTTTTTGAGTAATTTGAAAATCGGCGCACATGTGGCGGTCATAAGGAATATGAATCTGGAGATGTAGTTCAAATGTCCCAGGAATCCTCTGACTTGTTTTTCAGTTTTTGGCGAAGGCATTTCTTGAATGACCTTGACCTTGTCAGGATCAACCTCAATTCCTTTCTGGCTGACGATGAACCCTAGTAGTTTCCCTGAGCGGACACCGAAGGTGCACTTGTTGGGATTCAAGCGGAGCTTGAATTTTCTTAAACGTCCGAACAATTTTGATAGATGTTCAACGTGCTCACTCTCTGTTTTTGATTTTGCAATCATATCATCGACATATACCTCAATTTCCTTGTGTATCATGTCATGAAAGAGAGTAGTCATGGCCCTTTGATAGGTTGCCCTGGCGTTCTTCAAACCGAACGGCATTACCTTGTAACAAAAGGTACCCTATGGGGTAATGAACGAAGTTTTCTCCATGTCTTTCGGCGCCATTTTGATCTGGTTATAGCCCGAGAATCCATCCATGAAGGAGAAAATTTTGAACTTTGCTGTGCTGTCTACCAGCATGTCAATGTGTGGTAAAGGAAAGTCGTCCTTTGGACTTGCCTTATTCAGATCTCGGTAATCGACACACATTTTGACCTTTCCGTCCTTTTTGGGAACGGGTACAATGTTGGCTAACCATTGAGGATATTCAGATGTAGCGAGGAAACCCGCGTCAATCTGTTTCTGTACCTCCTCTTTGATTTTGATGGCCATGTCCGGATGAGTGCGTCTCAACCTTTGCTTTACTGGAGGACATTTCGATCTCAACTGTAAGTGATGTTCCACGATGCTGATATCCAACCCTGGCATATCCTGATAGGACCAAGCAAATACATCGGGAAATTCTTTGAGAAGCTTTATCAAACCCTCTCTGGCAGTTGGACTGAGCAGTGCCCCAATCCTGATTTCTTTTCTCTCTTTTTCTGAACCTAAGTTTACCGTTTCCAACGGCTCTTTGTGAGGTTCAATGGACCTTTCCTCTTGTTTGAGTAGTCGAGAGATCTCTTCTGGAATTTCGTTGTCATTTTCTTCTTCAGCCTCGAATACCGGGAACTCAAAGTTGGGAGAAGGCATTGGATCGTATGTTTCAACTAGGTTTAAAACAAGCAATCTGCATGACATGATGATTCGTGTTTAGAAGAGATAGAGAAAATGCAATTGTGTGTAGTGTATTTATTTTACTGCTTGTTTTTATTTGAATTGTTTTTTAGGATTACCATTTTCTGAAAAAGCAAAAAGAGAAAACAACAATTAATGCGGAAATTACAGAACGACGTTATTTTATTAATGAACAAGTCGATCCTTGAAACTACAGCCCTATAAAACAAAACTCTGTCGCTTTGGGCGAAGCGAAGAGGGAAAATTTACAGAAAGTGAGCCCTATCAAAACATCCGTTTCACCTGGGCAGGGTGAAAGGTTAAAGATGGCAATTACTTTGACTGATGAACGACCTTCGGAACCTCGACGGCAACCCATTGGCGGCGAACTCCTCGGTGAATCACAAAGTCTGGCACCTTCCTTGATTTGTCTTTAGAAATAACGCTGATTTCTGGTGGAGCAGGATCATTGGAATCTGTTTCCCAGGTAGAGTTGTCATAGGAGAATTCCTCTGTTGCATTTTGCATAGCATTTGTGCTCTCAGCTGTATCTCCCCATCCAGTTGGCTGGATGTCTTCGAGCCTGATACGAGAGCTTTCGGGAGCGGTGTACTTGACCAAAAAGTCGTATTTTCCACTCGGTTGTCCCAAGGTGTCCCAAACTTCTTTTGAACTGGAGGAGTCATTTCTCTCGATGACGTTGACCTCGGGAAAAGCATAGTTGATGAATTCAAGTCCTGCAAACGTTGCAAATTCATCTTCATGTTGAGTAGTTTCTGAATGACCTGAGTGTTGCTCCCATGACATGGTGGGGACACAGGTATTCTGCTCAATGACGGTCAGCTGATTTTCATTGTTCGACTGACTCCCTTGACCCAAGTCTCCTGGGTAAGGTTGCCACATTGGCAGACCATCCATTGGGCCATAGTAATTGTATTCAAAGTTTTCTTTTATCGGAGTGTCCTCCTCTAATGAATTTGGCGGAGCACGGCATCCTTCCGGATCACAATCCCCGTAGATCATTTTGACATCTGATCCTGGTATAAATCTCGAACTTTCTGTAGGAAAGCAAAAAGGCATAGGCACCTCTTCCTGAGACATATAACCGTCCTCGTTAAGGTAGGACTTCCACTCTTCATCTGGGTCAGAGGGATCTTCCTCATTGATAGCATGTACTGCTTGAGACACTGGGTGGAGAAAACCTCCATTTTGGAAGAAGTTTTGAAGGGGATGAAGACCTTCATCGTTGGCAGCTGTCTGAGTACAAGTTGCAGAAAAACCAAGACCCTTCTTTGTTGTATTGCCAGTAGGAATGACAAGTTGTCCCCATCATGTTGTATCGGTACTCTCGACCGCTTTGATAACATCTTTGTATGAGGAAATCGAGGTTCCTCCTCCGAACTGATTGTTCTTGCTCACTGACAATGCTTGGAACTGAGTTCCAATAACCTCCTCGGGTTCTATATCAGTAGATGATGACAAGTTGCTTACAAGCAAAGCGTGTTCCCCACAAACCATGACAAGTTGATCGTTCTTGACGAACTTTAGCTTTTAGTGGAGGGTCGAAGTGACCACTCCAGCCTGATGTATCCAAGTTCTTCTTAATAAACAACTGTACGTTGCCCAGATGTCCATGACCTGGAAAGTGACTTGGAAAGTGTGAGGACCGATAGTTATGGGAAGATCAACTTCACTGATAACTGTTTTTCTGGATCCGTCGAATGCTTTGACGACGACCTCGCTGACTCTCATCAGAGGGCTTTTGAATGATAATTGGATCAAAGTGGACTTCGGCATAACATTCAGGGCTGACCCCGTGTCTACCAATACGCTGGCTAAAGCATCGTCCTGGCAGTTAACTGTAATGTTGAGCGCCATGTTATGACGGAGAACCTCTTCGGGTAATTCCTCATCACTAAATCCCAAATTATTGCAGGAAGTAATGTTAGAGACAATGCTATCAAATTGTCTGATTGTTACATCCTGTTCCACAAAAGCTTGCTCCAAGACTTCCTGTAGAGCCTCCCTATGGGCTTCTGAACTGAGTAATAGTGATAATACCGAGATCTTTGAAGGATTCTGTAACAGTTGATCGACAATGTTATATTCACTCCTTTGGATGAGCTTCAGCATCTCATCATTGTTTTTCGAAAGGTCGGGATCACTGGATTGACCGACTGGTGGATCAGGAGCTTTTGTCGGAAGTTCCTTTTCCTTGTTAAGTTCTCCAACTCCTCGGTTGAAGATTCTACCACTCCGTGTTACTCGACTGATGTCTGCAATGTTCACGACGGAGGGTAGTGGAATTTCCTTTCCATTCTCAATTATTGTTGCACCGTATTTGTAAGGGATCGCCTTAGCTGATTCATACGGTAGCGGTTCCGGCAGATAGTTGACTATGGGAACCTTCTGATTTTTCTGACCATCATAAGTAATCTCAATTTGTTCCCGGTTGGGAACTTTAGATTCGTCAAGTAGAGGAATAATGGCAAAAACATCCCTGGTCCTGTTATGACCAGAGATCGTGACAACATCCTCAACTTGCTCAGCAAGGTAGTTCGACGTCCAGTTGATGGGTCCAGAACCCGGATATGGACGAATTTCTCCACGATCGACCTGACCCTGAAGAGCTGCTCTCACAAGGTAACACCCTTGGTTACTTTCTGAACAGACGCTACAACTGTCATAGTTATGTGGCGGCACCTGGCCACGCCCACTTTGAATACAATGTAACCTTACTAGGTTAACTTCCACTGATCGGACATCCTGACTCTGACGTCGAGTAGGATTCTTGTTATTGATACTAATTTGCTGAGTATCTTCATCCATGTATATTGGCATCCACCAATGATTTAACAAGTGCTGAAGCGCCTCCTGGACCAGGGTACAACCTCGATCGTTTTCGCAACCCGCTTTACAGCTTTGAAAGTCATGTGATATTAAGAATCCGAGTCGGACCTGCTCAGCGTGTAACTCTACCAGATTGGTATTCATCACGCGAATATCAAAGATATGAACCATGTTGATCTGATAAGGGTTCCTATCATGGTAGTCTTGGATCCATCCAAGATCCATCTGACGCTGGAGGGCCTCCTGTATGAAAGAGCATCCCTGTTTGTTTACCGAGCAAATCAGACAAGAATTGTAATCGTGCCGTGGCAGATTATGATACTGGCTTTGCCTTGAGTGCATCGCCACCAAGTTGACATTCATTGCACGGATGTCGTGGTTCTGAATGACGTTAGAATTCGTGTAGACCATGTTAACTCCATGAACTCGGTGCTCTTAGATCCATCCGAGATCCATCTGTTCCTGCAGAGCTGCTTGCACTACAGAACATCCTTGATTGTCTTTAGAGCAGATATCACACTGATGATAGTTATGAGGTGGCACATGGCCATATCCACTCTATCTACAATGCATCTTGACTAAATTTGTTTTCAATAAGAGTACATCGTGAATTTGATAGACATTGTTAGTCTCTTTCTCAATTAGATTGACTGCAGCCTTCTCATGTTGAGGCAACGGGTTCGTAAGAACATTGGGATTTGTATCCTTGAAGGATAAGACCCCGCTCCTAACAAGTTTTTACACGTCGGACTTGAAATTGAGGCAAGTCTCTATGTTATGCCCTGAACCTCCTTGATGATAAGGGCATGTTTGATCCATTTAAACCAAAAAGGCAGATTTTCCGGTACTGTAAGAGGAGATTTAGTCTAAATATGCCCCTTAGCCAGTAGTAACGGAAACAGTTCTGCGTACGTCACGGGTATAGGATCAAATCCTGGTGGCCGTCTTGTACGGTTGTTGTTATATGGAGGACGAGCCTGCTGAAGAGGCTGTTGTGTCCTTTGTTGATCAGGTTAGCTCTGCGCAACCTGAGGTTGATACGTAGGAATAGACGCAGGGTTGATAGCAGGAGTCACAGCTGCTACCGGTTGATAACGTCGTCTTTGCTTTCCGAGAGAGATATTCCCAATATCTTGCTCTTTTTTCTTAGGGAGAGCACTACCGTATTTTTTAGTACCACTCGTCGATCCAGTGTCTTTTACCAAATGTCCTTCTCGGACGACTTCCTTAAGACGTACGCCAATGCCGACCATTTCTGTGAAGTCACTGGGCGCACTGGCAACCATTCGGTCATAGTAAAATGAGCTTAAGGTCTTTAAGAAGATCTTTGTCATCTCTTTTTCCTCAAGAGGCGGACAAATTTGAGCGGCAATTTCACGCCACCTTTGAGCATACTCCTTAAAGGTTTCCTTGTCCTTTTGCGACATTGATTTGAGTTGATCTCTGTCGGGTGCCATGTCCAAAATGTATTTGTATTGTTGGACGAAGGCACTACCAAGATCTCTGAATGTGCTGATCATAGTACGGTTTAAACCCATGTACCATTTGAGTGCGGCACCGGTTAAACTATCCTGAAAGTAGTGAATCAGTAGGTCCTGATTCTCCGTCTGACCTGACATTCGCTGAGCGTACATCACCAGATGGCTTTGAGGGCAAGAGTTACCCTTGTACTTTTCAAAGTCGGGCACTTGAAATTTATGCGGAACTTTCACATTGGGGACCAAGCAGAGGTCTGCGGCGTCTTTTCCAAATAGATCCTGACCGCGAATGGCTTGCAGTTCTTTCTGCATTTCCAAGAACTGTTCCTGGAATTCATCCATTCTATCGAACATAGTTTCCTTCTTACCAGAAGGTATCGGTGGAATCTGTCCTTTCGGGACAGTGTACACCACAGGGGGTGGTACCGTGACTACGGCAGTGATTCTTGGCGTTTCCCGAAGTTTGTAACCTTCTGGAGTCTTCAGTATGCTCCTGGCAGCTTCGCTTTCCCGAAGTTTGTAACCTTCAGGCCCTGCGGCTTCTGTTGTGATTCCCTGATCCTCAGTGATCGGCGGAACATATCCTTCCGGGATATAGTTAACAGGCATGCCCCAAGGACGATCTTTCGGTATCTGATACCTTGGATCATACCTCTCCACTACGGGCGTTGAGGTGATCTCTGAGATCACAGTTCTTTGTAGCTGAGCTTCTGCCATGGCTTGCATGTCATTACGAAGCTTTCTCATATCCTCTCTCAGAGCGTCGATCTCTTCTTTCAACTCTCTATTTTCTTCCTCAAGATCATCCATCCTTTTCTGACGATTGGCCCGAGTATTGTACGAATGAGACAGTTTGACTCTAGAATCGAGACACAAACGTGAGATTTGTAGGGAAGAAGAATACGCGATGTGAGAATGATGAATGCAATGATTATATTAATTGTTTAAGGTTTAATCAAAATAAACTTCGATAATTAGATTGCAAATATCAAACAGTGGGGAAACCCCTTTTTATTGAATTCAAAGGATTACAGAAATGGAAATACAGTAGATTACAAAGTGCAGAAACAGAAACCTAAACTAATGGGTCCCGAGTCTTCTTTGAAGAGAAATCAGGTGTTGATTCTGGTATCTTCCTTTTCTTTGACCGGGGCTCTTGGGCCGTTGTCGGGTCGTAATTCCTTTGCCAAGTGAAAGGAACGAGCAAATTCCTTTGGTCATCCTGATTATCTACAGCATGTTGCTCCAAAATTTCAATCAAAGCATCTTTTTCTTTCAGTAATTGCTGTATTTTTATACACTCTACGTCGAGGGTGCGGTACTTGTTCTTCCAAGACCTTCTCTCCTTTTGAACTTTGTTGAGAGTAACCTGAAGGTTTTCAGTTTCCGTCATGAAGTACATGACAGATTCCCTCGGCGGAAGAATTTCGTAACGAGGGTAGGGCATTTTCAGCTTGAGAGCTCTAGTTTGTACCCAGTGGAGATAAGGCTCCACCGAGACACAGTCTGGTTTTCCTAGAGACTCTCGTCCTTTCTTATGAACATTCTTCCAAGCTTGCACTATTTCCATCTTTAGTGCTTTGTCACTTTCTCCTTCCTTGAAGAAAAGACCTTCCAGATGAACACCTAGTGGGATGTGTCTCATCGGGTATCCAAATTGACGGCGAACCAATACCGGATGGTAGTTGATTCCTCCTTTAGTTCCTATAAGGGGTACGTTGGGGAAGTTTCCACAACGGTCAATGATCCTGATTCCATCATAAATCCTATTACACCAATCTATATCAGAGTTGGTAAGAGACATGATCTTCTGCGACCAACGTAAGGCACTCTTGCAATCCCAAAAAGCAGCAGACTTGGGCAAGTGAGAGATAAACCATTTGTAAAGCAGAGGTACACAGTATGTGATCTCCCTTCCACTGTATAAATTCCCCAAGTGTACAGAATGATACGCATCTGCGAGCAAAGTCGGTACAGGGTTTCCAATGAGAAAAACCTTAATGGAGTTAATATCAACGAAGTTATTGATGTTGGGAAACAAAAATAACCCGTAGGTGAGCAAGACAAAGATGCTTTCAAAAGCAGTTACATTTCCTATACTGGCGAAATACAGGGCCTTCTTCGTCAAGAACTGGGCTGGCAAACCTTGGATGCCACCCTTAGTGGTTAGGTGAGTCCTAACTTCAGACTCGTCCAAACGAATTGCTCTCGCAATGGTCTGATTCTTTGGAATTTCTTGCAGTCCAGAAAATGGAGCTCGATCAGTGATATGTAGATCAGTCAGATGAGAATACTCCTCCAGCGTTGGTGCGAGCTGGTAATCCGGGAATGTGAAACAGTGATAAACCGGATCGTAGAATTGAACGAGCGTATCCATGATTCCCTCAATCACATGGACTCTTAACAGTGGTAGCAAACCTCCGTGCTGGGCTCTGAAAGCCTCTTGGTTAGTGATCATCCCAGCTAACCTTCTAAAATCCTCTAGTTTTGGAACCTTGAAGGTATACTGGTGAGTTCTCCTTCTACCGAAATCCATTAGTACAATCCTTTTCTCTGATATTTGCAATTACAGTTTTAGTTTAATTTGAAAAACAGAGAGACTAGAAGAGAAGAATTTTTTGAATGTTTTAATGTTTTATTAAATGAATGCATGAATGCAGCACACAAAAACATAGAAAAAACATGGGGTCAAAGGGTCGTTGTCATGAAGTCAAGGCTCTACCCATCCCCAAAGGTATATATTAGGGTGATTTTTGTACCTGTACTCATTATCATCAGCTCCTCCCAGGAAAGCAAAACAACAAGCGGATCGCCAGCGAGTTGTAGTGCAATCTTAGAGTAAGTGCCATTTACCGAGAATAGATCACCAGCCTCAAATGAGGGTAGTATCGCGTAACAACTATTTCCGATAGTTTCCGCACTACGAAAGGGTTTGGCTCCTCAGCTTCTCAGACTTAACAACCGGCCCATTGTCTAGGTGAGAGAATGGGTTGCGTTGGTCAGCCTCCACTGAGGTTGATGGTCGACCTCGTCGCCATCACTTATCTTAAGTGTATACTCAATCTTTCCACATACGGCATCACCTGCATTCCCATTAGCAGAAAAATAAACACGTATAGCAATTAGGAAAAGCGGTATATATATTTGTCCTAAACATCCTAGACCTTTAAAGCTATGAATCCTAAGTTCTTGACAGAAAATGGGTTCCCCGGCGGAAGCACAAATCTGTGGTATTCACACAAGAGGTGAAAAGGAAATTAGAATTAGGCCCCACGGTGGGCGCCATTTTTCTGTAGCGAGCGATTTTGGACGCGGTTCTTAAGCGCTGGTCGCTCTCTGCGGTTTGAGCTTTAACTACAGGTCGATTCATTTTTTATCCTATTGTGAGCTGAATAAGGAAGGGAAATAGATGTCTCCAATTAACCCTGCTTTGCATACTGAGTTTAAACAGCGGTCTGTTAGGTTACAAATGCTATCAATGTGGGGGGGCCTTTCTTGTGTTATTTTGACAGACAGGTTTGTGGCGGGGAACAAGGATTAGGATGTTAGGACTGATGCTTTTGATAGATACATGAGAGTATGGGATTTTGGGTTTTTGTTTAGTGTGCTCGCTAAGATCTTCTCTTTCGATCTTATGCCTACGTATTCCCTTTTACCGAAACAGGGAAATCAGAGCGTTCGTAGTTCCTCCTATTCTATGGGAGGAAATGGTTGTTTTTGGTGTCTTGTTCAAAGCCCAAGATGTGAAGCGAAAGGTAGTTTGTATCTTGTTCAAAGCCCAAGATGTGAAGCTAAAAAGGTGTTGACTTTGGAGAGAATTTGTCATCTCTAAAGAGGGGGTTGTATGTCACAACTGTTTATAAAGGAGAATTACTTTAATCGGGATTTGTGAATCCGGCAATGCCATAATTTCCTTTATAGGGGATTTCCAACCTGAAGGAGAAGACTTTAACTCAGTGTAGAGTAATGCCATCTTTCCTTAGGAATTTCTCATACTAAAAGAGGGACATTGGCATGGATGTAGATGATCCAGAGGCTTGCCGCTTACAACAATTAGATGAAGAGGAAGGAGTTGTTGATGTTTGTGTACTGTGAACGAGGCACAACTTTTATGCTAAAAGGTTAATTGGATTAACCAGTGGTTTTCTTATACAAAGCCTAAGAGGAGGCTATTATGTGTCTCGTACAAAGCCCGAGAGAGAGGCTAAAAGGTTTTTGACTCAACGAGGGAATCTTTTGGTATCTCGTATAAAGCCCGAGATGGAGGCTAATTGACTCAAATAGAGAGTTTTTTTTTGTATCTCGTATAAAGCCCGAGATGGAGGCGAAAGGGTGATTGACTCGACGAGGGAGTCTCTTATGTGTCTCGTACAAAGCCCGAGAGAAAGGCTAAACGTTGTTTGACTCCGCTTGGAAGGATCATTGTACAAAGCCCAAGAGAGAGGCTATGATTATTGTTTCAGTTGAGTGACAGATCCAATATACTGATTTTAAAGAGAAAATCAGTTCTTATATGAGCAACACTGTACTCAAGGATTTGATTCAAGGATCTGGGTTATTCCTGTTCTTTAAGGAAACTGGGAATCCGAAGGGTATTGAGACTGTCCGAGTCTGCGGGTTTCCTTCCTATTTAACAAAGGGGTCACTTGAGAATGTCTTTGAGACTCAAGGAAGTTAGACTGTCCAAGTCTAGAGTTTTATCTTTTGGACTATGCTTTGAGAAACAGTAGTAGACTCTATGAAAGGACGGTTCTATGCAAATGACTAAGTTCTGTTCCTATACCTCTAGGAGGTCGTCGGGACAATTTGTACGAAGCCCAAGAGGAGGCGGGAAACTTTTCAGAAGCCGACGGGTCCTTGTACTAAGCCCAAGAGGAGGCTATCATTCCCGGAGGAAGAGATCATTATATGAAGCCTAAGAGGAGGCTGTGAATACTTCTAATAAGCCGTAGGGTCCTTGTACTAAGCCCAAGAGGAGGCGGGGTTGCTTTTAGGAAGCCTGTGGGTCCTTGTACGATGCCCAAGAGGAGGCCGATGCTTTTAAGAAGCCCGTGGGTCCCTAAACCCCGAGAAATTCAAGGCAATGCTATTCACCGAGAATAGATCAAAGTTAGGAAAGTTCGAGAATTTGGAAGAAACTCAAAGATGCCATTCACGGAGAAAACATTCATCTCTGGGAGTAGAGTTTCTTGACAATTCCTAATGAGGACAGCCTGAGAGAAGACTGTGTCTGGTGATCCTATTGGGGATCTAGTTGTCTATTTCTATGACTAAACTAAATGGCGTCACTTAGTTCTAGACGTAGTTGCCGGGGAAACTCGAAATATCTATACTATTATTACACAGTTGATATGAGTTTATGAAAGAAGACTTACAGTGAAACAACCCCACAATACAGTTATATGTATATGAAAGCGGTAAATGAAAGCGATAACCACTTACTCGGTTGTAGAGCTTCCATGCTGTTTGGTTAGTTTTTCAACAAAGAAAGATTGAAAACAACAGTATATTCAAAATCAAAGGAGAAAGTGCTTTGAAAAAGAAAGATTTGGGGCTTACAGCTCAAGGAGAGGCCCAGGGTTTTATCAGTGAGCGCACTGTTGAATTTGTACAGAGGGACTTATACAAGTGACTGTGGCCCAAAAAAGGTTTTCTGTACAAAGGGATGGGTCTTACACTCTCTCAAGAGGCCCAAAGGGTTTAAAGAAAAAGAGTGGGGCTTATAACACGAGGGTAGGCCCAGATGATTTTTCCGTTTGAAATGGCGATCGCGCCGAGGTTTTCTTTTAACGCGGAGGGACTTATACAATAAGTGAGGCCCAAAATGGTTTGGTTAAAAGGGGATTAAGTCTTACACTCTATTAGAGGCCCAAAGTGTTTTTGAATGGGTCTTATAGCTCAAGGAGAGGCCCAGGGTTATTTTTCAAAAGGCGATGATCGTGTCGTTTATTTGAAAATGTACAGAGGGACTTATACAACGAATGAGGCCCAAAATATTTTTGTACAAATGGGTTGGGTCTTACACTCTCTCAAGAGGCCCAAAGTGATTTGAAAATGATTTATGAGGGTTGAATTAATCCAAAAACCCTAATTTGTTTTCAAAAATGTATTTAATTGAATAAAAATTCAATTAAAAATGATCAAAATTGTTTAACCTATGAAAAACAAATTGTGATTTTGGATTAATGCTTCAAAAATTAAGTATTGACCTACAAAATAATTAGAAAGCATTAAAAGTTGCAAAATCAATGTAGAAAAAATATTTAAAATGTCAAAAACAATTAAAATAATAATTCTTTGCAAAAATATCAATTATATGAAATAAATAATATTTTTGGGATTTTTTGATAAAATAAAATATTTTAACATTTTTGTGAATTATTAAAAAAAGAATCAACTCAAAATCATTAAAACTCAGAGAGAAATTAATTTTTGAATCAATTAAATAAAATCACAAAATTCAAATATTTGAATTTGTGAAAAAGGCGCCAAGAACACAAGCAAGAACACGCGCGTTTTTCTAGGTTTGGCTGATTTGCGTTTTCCATCCAATCTCACTAAATACGTAATCATATTATACAATCCACATATCATTATGCTCGTCTCAACCTCACGATCATGTCTATAACACTTAATTTCATTTAAATTAAACATAAAACATGAAATCACGAAGAAACCTCAAGAACCCTAATTTCTGCATGAAGGCTAGGATTTTTGATACACGATTCAAACAATGCAATTAATTGAGGGGAAACATTCCATGCATGATTATGAACATATGGCCAAATAATTGTGCGAGGAAATATGCATAGATTGAGAGATGACCAAGTATGTGCTTACCTCTAGGCCGTGACAGCAAGTGCAATGTGATTTTTGATTTGGAGGTGTTACAGATGAGTGGTGATGATCTGAACAGCTTCCCTACACCCTATGGAGTGTGTTTGAATGGTTGGACTTGATTGAAATTGGCTGGATCAATTTGTGGTACCTCAGCTGCAACTTGATTGAAAATTTGAGCAACCAGCTGGTGATTTTGTGAAATTGGTGTTTCATAAGTGATCTAAGTGTTTGATCAGCTCATATGTGATGTATGTGAGGTGTGTGAGTGATTGGTTTCATTGGAGAAGCTCTCAAACTCAAAACCCGATAGCTACCTTGCTAATAAAGGCATTTTTGCCAAGAGAAAGAGATTTTGAGGAAAGCATCTGTTAGATGGCTTTGGTGTACTCAAACTGATCACAATTGAGCTCTATTTATAGTAGAGTAAGTTTGTTTTGCAAGGAATAGTGAATGGCAGCTGTTAAGTAGGTTTGGCCAATGTTGGCAAATGAAAATCCAAGTCTCCTCTAGCCATTGACTAGAGGTTAGGGCACAGAGCTTTGGTTCCCTTGGTCTTGGATAAGTCTTGATTGATTTTAGATGAGAATGGCTCAGTCCATGCCACCTTGATGCTTCCATTGAATGCTCAAATCCAAATTTGGAGTCTTGTCCCTATTTTGGCCATTCTAGGTTCAACATGTTATTTCTTGTTCCATGGACTTTGGAGGCTTGGCTCAGTGATTGTCCCCTTTAGATTCAATCCTCTGAGGTGTACAAGTGGATAGGAGCATTTGAATTTGGCTGATTTTGGCAAATCGAGCAAAGTTGCAAATTCTGCCTTGCCTTTGACAAATTTCAGCAAGGCAACTTGACAATGTTATATCTCATGGTGTAAGTTGAATTTGGCAATGTTCTTGGCCATTTTGGAAAGCTCTTACATGATACAACAACTGTTTGAATAAGTTTGGTTTTGATCTCTTTTGATTCCAAGTGAAAAATCCCTCTACATTTGGCAAAAAGTGAAGCAAAATCTGACTTAGTGAAATTTTCACTAAGTGTTGGAACAAAGTGTGATTTCTTGATTTTGATCACTCCATAACTCAAAATCCTTAATGAATTGGCCTTAGGTCTAGTTGAAGTTTTTGTAGAGGGTAATGAGGGCTACAAATCCATCTTTGGATGAGAAAAAATGGCCATGTGGTTTAGGAGTTATGATCCTCCAAAGTTAGTGCATTAGTGGTACTTTTTCCATAACTTAGAAAATTTTCTAAGTTTTATGGTTACCCCTTTTACAAGTTATCCAACTTTCTTTGATTTTTCTTGATGAATGATGATTCAAATCATACATTAACATCATTTTAGGGTTAAAAATCCATTTTGGTGAAAAATCTCAAAAAGTCAAAGTTGACTTTTGTGCACAGTTGACTTTTTATCAGATGAATTCCAAACTGTGCAATTCTTTAGGAAATCATGTCCTTGACCTAAATCAAACTTAATGGACATGTTCCATGGGTGTCATAGGGTATATTGGAGCATGTCCTAGGGTTTGGGAGCATGTCCTGGTCAAAAGTCAAAGTTACAGTTGACTTTCCTTGCGAAACCTTAATTGTGGTGCAGATGAAAATGAGACTTGTTGCTCAAGCTTCTTGGATTAATCCATTGTTCCAAATGGATCAATATAGTTCATTAGAGACCCTCAAATCATGTCTTGAGGTCTTGGCTCTTGATTTGCCCTAAAAGTCAACTTAGGGGTGAATTAGGTCAAGAAACCCTAATTCCTGATTTTTGATGTATGCATCCCCTGAGGCAAAATTGACTGGATAGATGGGTCCATGAGGTTCCATGGAGTACATTAGGTTGTGTTTTGGATCTTTGGCTTGTGTATAGATGAAAAATTTCCATCTGGAGGCCCTGGTCGACCAAAACCCTAATTTGGTGACACTAGCGATCTTGAGACTTGATCCACCTAGAAGGGAGCAGCCTTGTACTTAATCCTTGAAGTGGGAGTCCTTTTGATCCATTGTGGATGTTTGAGAGGTTAGACAAGTTGAAGATCATGTCGTTCCTTTATTGATCCTTTGTCTAAGGCTCTGAAAGGGCTCGAAACCCTAATTTTGATTGTAGTGAATGCTCAACATCCCTTGAGGCATTTGATGAGGCATGATGGTTCATCCACATTATGATGATGATTTTCACAATGATGGGAAATCTTGGTGGTCAAAATTTGGGGTATGACAGTGTGATCACGTAATCGTAACCGGTTATCTTATGAGTGCGTTTCATGGGTCTCGAGCTCCTCTGAAACTTGTGCACAACTACTTGGCAGATTTGATTCCCGCGTGCAGTATGAATGGCACTCTGGGAGCGTATGCTTGTGACGGTTAATGGCCCGTGTGAAGTGACGGTTCATAACGGTTAATGGCCCGTAGAACCCGAATCCATTCGTATGTCAAGTAGGTTACCAGGATCCATGACTCGGGTCGACTTCTAGACGTAGAAGCGGACGGGAAAAGGGGATGCCTTGGTGTGGTTACTGATTAGTGATATAGTGTGAGTTGATGAACTCATGACATGGTTCTGTATAGTGTGTGTGTGTACTCAAAGTCATCCTCCTTCCCTTTTGACTTGAGTTAGGTTTGTTAGAACCTTGTAGAGCCGAGAGGACTATAAGATAGCGAACTCACTGAGATTTGATGTATCTCACCCCACGTTGTTGTTTACATCACAGGTACTACAGGTTCGGCGAAGGGTAAGGACAAAGTGGTTTGACTTTTCCTTACGGATCGTAGCTTATGAGATGGCATGGCTTCCGTTATGGCGTTTTATTTTGGGACATCTTGTATATGTTATGCCGTAGACTTTAGAACTTTGTATTTCGGGCATTTAATGTATATAATGTGTTAACTAGGAACTTATGGTATTTCAGTACCAAATACTTGGATTCATGTATAATATATATGCTTTGATGTATGTTGTTATATATGGGTGTTACAGTTGGTATCAGAGCAGGTCGTATCCTCGACCTAGCCATGAAATAGTATAAATATTTCTTTCCGTTTCATATGCGTTGTGTCGCCATTGGTCTTACGTGTTATATTTATGGCATTGAGCCTGATCAACTTAATCCTATCTGTATGACATTTAGGAACATGACAGACGGGCGCAGAAACAACTGTGGTAGACCGAGAACTACTCCAGCAGGGACAAATCTGCCAGGGGACGAAGGGAATGCCCCTTTGTATCAATTCATGCAGCAGATGCAGCAACAACAGAATCAGTTTGTGCAACAAATGGTACAGTAAATGGTTGGTGGTGTGCATCCTCTAGTGGTTGTTCCCGAAGCTGTAGGGGGAACCTTTAGGGATTTTATTCGTATGAATCCTCCGGAGTTTCAGGGAGGGTTAGATCCAGTAAAGGCTCATGAATGGATATCCGGTATGGAGCGGATTTTCTTGATAGTTCAGTGCAATGAGGAAAATAAGGTTGTTTTCGCTTCTCACTTGTTGAAGGGTCCTGCCATGAGGTGGTGGGAGAGTGCTTCGGCCTTAATGACAATTCAAGAGGTACCAAAGGTATGGGAGCAGTTTAAGATAAATTTTATGGAGGAGTATTTCCCAAGTTCCTTAAGGTCTCAGAAGGAATTCGAGTTTCAACAGTTGAGACAAGGCAACTTGACTGTGGCTTCCTATGCAGAAAAATTCGAGGTTATGGCTGCTTATTCTAGGCAGGCTATGTATGCTCTTGATGAGAGGTGGAAGATTGATCAGTTTCTTTTTGGTTTGAGGGCCGAAATTTTGCATAGTGTGTCGCAGAGGGAATTCACTAACTATGCTGAATTGTTATGACAGTGTTATGTGGTGGAGCATAGCTTAAAGAAAGTGCAAGCAGAAGGAGAGTTGAGTAGGGTAAATC
Organism: Lathyrus tuberosus; assembly: GCA_022829125.1. Classification (NCBI taxonomy): domain Eukaryota; kingdom Viridiplantae; phylum Streptophyta; class Magnoliopsida; order Fabales; family Fabaceae; genus Lathyrus; species Lathyrus tuberosus. The sequence continues at coordinate 8,318,406 of JALAZF010000044.1, read as the reverse complement.
AAAGTGATCGTGGGAGATCGAATCAACAATTTAGACCAAGGCAACAATCTTTCAAAGGGAAGCAAGTTCAGAGTTCTAGGACTAGTGCACCTCCTGTATGTCGTCTTTGTGGTAGGAATCATCAGGGAAGGTGTGGTATCGAAGGTGTGAGGTGTTATCAGTGTCAGAAAGTGGGCCACTTAGCGAGGGATTGTCCTCAGAGGAGGAATCAGATGCAAGAGAAGAATACTGGGCGAGTGTATACCTTGGATGCAAGGAAAGAAAAGGGTGATAACTCTTTGATTGTTGGTACGTGTTTTGTGAATGGAAATCCTTGCTTTGTTTTATTTGATTGTGGAGCTACACACTCTTTTGTATCGATGCAATGTGTAAAGCGGATTGGGTTGCAAGCGGTTCTGTTGTCTCCACCCATGGTGGTTACTACCGCCATGGATGAGATGGTTGAAACACCTTTAATGTGTGAAAATTATGTTTTATAGGAGGATGGAAGAGTTTTCCAGATTGATTTGATTTGTTTACCACTTAAGAAAGTGGATGTTGTTCTGGGAATGGATTGGCTTTCAGCTAATTCGGTATTTATCGGGTGTGAAGAAAAACTAATCATTATTCCATCTACTGAAGCTACTCCGAAGGATGTTTTGACAACTATTTTAGAAGGTACGGTTGGAATGATAAATTTATTGTTTGAGGAGGAAAAATCCGTTCTTTTGATTCTTACTAAGGAGGAAAGTAGTAACTTTCAAGTTTTGAATATTCCGGTAGTTTGTGAGTTTCCTGAAGTTTTCTCCGAGGATATCACTTCTCTTCCTCCGGAGCGGGAAGTGGAATTCTCTATTGACCTGATACCGGGAACGGCCCCAATATCCATTTCTCCGTATCGGATAGCACCACTTGAATTAAGAGAATTAAAGGATCAATTGGAAGAGTTGTTGGCTAAGCATTTTGTTCGACCCAGTGTTTCGCCCTGGGGAGCTCCAGTGTTGTTGGTAAAGAAAAAGGATGGTGGAATGCGATTGTGTATCGATTACCTTCAGTTGAATAAGGTCACCATCAAGAATAAATACCCATTACCAAGGATAGACGATTTGTTAGATAAATTGAAAGGAGCCTGTGTGTTCTCGAAGATTGATTTACGGTCGGGTTATCATCAGATTCGTGTGAAGAGTTTAGATGTACCAAAGACTGCATTTAGAACCCGTTATGGTCATTATGAATTTTTGGTGATGCCTTTTGGTGTGACGAATGCTCCAGCAGTTTTCATGGATTATATGAATCGAATATTTCAACCTTACTTGGACCAATTTGTGGTGATTTTCATTGATGACATTCTTATCTATTCTCGTGATCCTGAAGAGCACGGAGAACACCTAAGAAACGTTTTATCCATCTTACAAGAGAGGCAACTTTTTGCCAAGCTAAGCAAGTGTGAGTTTTGGATGTCGGAGGTAAATTTTCTTGGTCACGTCATATCTCAAGGGGGTGTAGCGGTTGATCCATCAAAATTTGAAGCAGTGATTAATTGGGAGAGACCGAAGAATGTTTCTGAAGTTAGAAGTTTCTTGGGATTAGCAGGTTATTATAGAAGATTTATTAAAGGCTTTTCCCAACTGGCTTTACCGATGACGAGACTTACTCGGAAGGATTATTCGTATGAATGGGATTCGGCTTGTGAGCAAAGTTTTATGAGCTTGAAAGAGAGATTGACAACCGCTCCTGTTTTGGTTATTCCTGATCCTAGCAAGTCGTATGAGGTATATTGTGATGCATCGAAGATGGGATTAGGAGGTGTGTTAATGTAAGATGGACATGTGGTGACTTATGCTTCTCGACAGTTGAAAGTCCATGAAGAGAATTATCCAACGCATGATTTAGAATTGGCGGCAATTGTATTTACTTTGAAAGTGTGGCATCACTACTTGTATGGTGTATGTTTTGAGATGTTTAGCGACCACAAGAGCTTAAAGTACCTCTTTGATCAGAAAGAGTTGAACATGCGTCAAAGGAGGTGGATGAAATATTTAAAGGATTATGATTTGGAGTTAAAATACCATCCGGGTAAAGCGAATAAAGTGGCGGATGCATTGAGCAGGAAGGTGTTGCATAATGCCGAGTTGATGATGCTAGAGTATACTTTATTGGAAAAATTTCGAGATCTAAATCTTCAATTTGTTTGGACCCCTAATGGTGTGATTATGGGAAATTTGAATATCAATTCTACTCTTAGGGAAGAAATCCAACAAGAGCAAGGGTTAGATGAGAAGTTACAAGAAGTGTTAGTACAACTGGGTTTTGTGCGAGCTACCGAAGAAATTATTTTGTTTAACCAAAGGATTTGTGTTCCGGATAACACGGAGTTAAAAAGGAGGATTTTGGAAGAAGCGCATAAGGGTGCTTTTACTATACATACGGGGTCTTAAAAGATGTATCAAGATTTAAAGAGGGACTATTGGTGGCCCGGGATGAAAAAGGATATTGTGGTGTATGTGTCAGAATGTGCGGTGTGTTAACAAGTGAAGATCGAACACCAAAGACTAGGTGGCTTGTTGCAGCCATTAGAAATTCCGGTATGGAAATGGAATAGTATTTCTATGGACTTCTCCGTTGGACTACCCCGTACTCAGGGTGGTTACAATTCGATTTGGGTAATTGTGGATTGGTTAACGAAATCCGCGCATTTCTTAGCTGTGAAGACTACTTATAAGGCGAGTCATCTCACAAGGTTGTTCATTTCGGAGATAATGAGATTGCATGGTATTCCCACTAGTATCATTTTGGATAGAGATCCAAAGTTTACCTCGAGATTTTGGAGAGCTTTTCAACAAGCTATAGGAACGAAGTTGTGTTTGAGTACGTCTAATCATCTGCAAACGGATGGTCAGACGGAACGGACAGTACAAACCATGGAAGATATGTTGAGAGCTTGTGTACTTGAAAGTGGAGGGAATTGGATAGAACTTTTGCCGTTGATTGAGTTCTCTTATAATAACAGTTATCATGCAAGTATTGGTATGGCACCTTATGAGGCATTATATGGAAGGAAGTGTAGGACACCTTTGTGTTGGGCAGAAGTTGGTGAAGATAGAATGTTGGGACCCGAGATTATTCATGAAACTACGGAGAAGAATAAGATGGTCCTTGATAAAGTCAAACAAGCACAAGATTGTCAGAAGAGTTATGCGGATAACCGTAGAAGACCTTTAGAATTTGAAGAAGGCGATCACGTGTTTTTGAAAGTTACTCCGAGATTGCGGTTGAAAGGACCGTTTCGGTCGCGGAAATTAAGGCCGAGATACGTGGAACCGTATCAGATTTTGGAAAGAATTGGTGAAGTAGCTTACATATTGGCCTTACCGCCTTCTCTGTCGAAGATGCACGACGTTTTTCATGTGTCTCAGCTTCGCAAATTTGTCCCAGATCCTCTTCAACCAATTTTACCAGATACAATTGAGATAAAAGCCGATTTGACATTTGAGCCTCAACCGAGTCGTATCACAGGAAGAGAAACTAAGGTGTTAAGGAATAAAGAGCTTCCTCTTGTTAAGGTCCAGTGGGATGAGACGCATCCGGGCGATGCAACTTGGGAATTGGAATCGGAGATGCGGGAGGTATATCCACATCTTTTCAGGTAATTGTTTTAAATTCGTGGGCGTATTTCTATTTAAGGGGGGGAGGATGTAATACCCCGTATTTTAATTACTCTAGATAATATTAGTTGTGATCTACTGAGTTCCAGTGTACTCTGAGAAATTATCTGCAAAGATAATTAGAGTAACGGTTGAGCTCAGAGCAACTCTAATTAATATTATCTGACTCTGAGATATTGTAATATTTGGAACTTTAGAGACTTTTTGGGCAATTAGTAGTATTACAATTGATGATGTCTTACTATATCATTTATTTTCCACTCCTTTTCCACATAAGAGCAAGAGAAAGAAAAAGATAGAAAGAAGTTGGAGAGAAAGAAGGAGAAAGGAAGGAAAAAGGGAAGAAAAACCTAGAAGAGAGAAAGATCAAGAGCATCATCCATTCTTCATCAAATCATCTTCCAATCTTCATCATCATCATCTAATCAAGGTGGGTTCTAGATAGATGCATTAGTTGTAGAAATTCATGAGTTTTAGAGTTAGGTTGGAATTGTGAGAAAATGAGTAATTGTGCTAAAATCATGAATCTAACGGATGAAATGCGAAATAAATGTTGTTTAATACTCGTTGTTACGATTATACTGTGTTTTGATTAATGTTAAGGATTGGAGGCGTTTTGAATGGAAAAACTATGGATTTTGATGAAGAACAACGCTGTTTGGAAGTTGGGTTTTCCAGGCTTCGCCTAGCGAGCCTGGGGCGAGTCCCAGCGAACAAACTTTTGAGGGTTCGCCTAGCGAACCTGACAACGAAGGTTAGCGAAGGTTCGCCAACGACGTTCGCCTAGCGAACTTTGTGCCTTTTCAGGGCTGTTTGGTTCTGCCTTGCTTCGCTGAGTTGTTCGCGAAGCAAAGGGCGAGGCAAATGTTCGCCAGGGAGTTCGCGAAGCGAACTTTAGGTCTATTTTTGTTCTGTGTGTTCATTCGCCAGGAGTTCGCCTAGCGAAGGCTGGGGCGAATGCTCGCTGGGAAGTTCGCCTAGCGAACATGACAGATCCTTCCACTTGTTTTCTTTCATAATTTTTGACTCGTTTATCCGATTTAAGAGTTCTTGATATCGATGTGAAGCTATGAACATACTCTAGATAATGGAAGTGGAAAATACTGGTTTTGATGCCGATGAAATAAATCGGGGGGAACCGTGAATTAGTGTAATTTGGGGACGTTGAATTATGTGTTTCCATTATGTATTTGATGACTATTTGACTATGCTCTTATTGTTGAACATGTTTGAGTATGTATGCATGCTAAGTACGAAATAAGTAGAGTGAGGATTATTACCGTAAACAATGTCGGAAAGTGTGGAATGACATAATGACAATGCTCGTGCGGGCAGTGCCGAGGCGTGTGTCAGGTACTAATGTCATGGAATGAATAAACACTAGTATGAAACATGTGTGTTAACCTTTGGGGTTGTGCTAAGGCGTTATGGCCTTGTGATCGTCGAATACGATCACGTTTGTGAGTGTGATCACGTAATCGTAACCGGTTATCTTGTGAGTGCGTTTCATGGGTCTCGAGCTCCTCTGAAACTTGTGCACAACTACTTGGCAGGTTTGATTCCCGCGTGCAGTATGAATGGCGCTCTGGGAGCGTATGCTTGTGACGGTTAATGGCCCGTGTGAAGTGACGGTTCATAACGGTTAATGGCCCGTAGAACCCGAATCCATTCGTATGTCAAGTAGGTTACCAGGATCCATGACTCGGGTCGACTTCTAGATGTAGAAGCGGACGGGAAAAGGGGATGCCTTGGTGTGGTTACCGATTAGTGATATAGTGTGAGTTGATGAACTCATGACATGGTTCCGTATAGTGTGTGTGTGTGTGTACTCAAAGTCATCCCCCTTCCCTTTTGACTTGAGTTAGGTTTGTTAGAACCTTGTAGAGCCGAGAGGACTATAAGATAGCGAACTCACTGAGATTTGATGTATCTCACCCCACATTGTTGTTTACATCACAGGTACTACAGGTTCAGCGAAGGGTAAGGACAAAGTGGTTTGACTTTTCCTTACGGATCGTAGTTTTTGAGATGGCATGGCTTCCGCTATGGCGTTTTATTTTGGGACATCTTGTATATGTTAAGCCGTAGACTTTAGAACTTTGTATTTCGGGCATTTAATGTATATAATGTGTTAACTAGGAACTTATGGTATTTCAGTACTAAATACTTGGATTCATGTATAATATATATGCTTTGATGTATGTTGTTATATATGGGTGTTACACCTAACATCTAAGTCCTTTTTGGAATACTTTGTGGGGTTAAAGTTGATACTAAATTACTTTTTTTTCCACATCTTGTTATCCTCAAACTGATGAAAAAATAGAGGTAAACAATATAACTCTTTATACCTTTCTTAGATATGTCCTTTAAAAGAAGTTAAAATTTGAGAAGAATGACCGAGTCACATAGAGTTTGCTTATAATAAGATGTTTCATATTACTACACAATATTCACATTTTGAAATTTTGTATTATTTTAATCCATTAACACCTATTGATTTATTGCTATTTCCCGACACTTCTCTTTTTGAAACATAAGGATAAAAAAGCTAAGGCTGAATTTGCAAAGAAATTACATGAGAAATGTTAAGATACATATTTATAAGAAAAAATTAAAGCTATGCTAAGTATGAAAATAAGGGCGGAAAGAAAATGGTGTTTAAAACCCGAAGATTGGGTTTCGGTTCATATAAGGAAGGAAAGGTTTCCATTACAAAGAAAGTTCAAATTACAGCCAATGGGCGATAATCCATTTCAAGTGCTTTCAAATATAAATGAAAATAAATACAAGATATAACTTCCTAGTGAGTATGAAATAATTTACACTTTCAATGTTTCGAATTTATCTCATGTTGATGTAGATGATGATGAGCTCAATTTGAAGTCGAATTTTCTTCAAGAGGGAGAGGATGGTGAGGAAATGGAACACCAAGACTTAAATTAAGTGATACAAATATTAGGAGGTCCCATGACAAGTGAACATGCTAGGAGAGTCAATGGCGTCCTAATAAAATTCATGACCAAACGAATGGGAGAAAATGACCAATTGAGAGGAAATGAGGCAAAACTTGTCATTTTTATCCAAACTCATGAAGAAGGAATGACATGTGGGCTTCCTGCCTCATTTTAATGGTTTAATTAATCATGTTGTAATAAAATGTGTAAGGATCAAACTTGTCCAAATTTGGCCCAAAACACTTTATTCTTTTTGGGTGTTTTTTAAACCATTTAAAGCTTCTAATGCTTTAATATTTCGTGGATTTTATTTATAAGAAAATAATAGGCCAAAGAAAAGAAAATACATTGCATTAAGAGAGAGAGAGAGAGAGAGAGAGAGAGAGAGGTGGTACTACATTGATCAAAGTTGCTATAAATGGCTATTATTCATCAAAGCATTGAATAAACACTCCCTCCACCACCTTTTTGTGTGCGACCTTTCAGTCTCATGCTTGTAGCATTTCATCAATTATTATTGTAAAATCAACAAGCTACCTTATACTTATAAATAAAGAGCTAATCATGAATAAAAATCAAGTTGAATTTTGTTAAACAAGCACATGTGTAATTTTGAGAGCTTTGCTCCTTTTGTTATGGATTGGACCATGTTTTGATCTTAGCAAGAAACAAAGTTTCTTGTGGTGATCTTCGCTAAGAATTATCATCCTTTATAGTTCATAGAAATTGTATGGCGCCACATTCCTAATATTTTCCATCAATTTATTACAAAAGTTTACTTTATTTCAATTCTGTCCCAACTCCAATACTACATAAAATTTCGCGATTCTGCTCCATCTTATCACATTAAAATCAATAGTTTTATAAATTAATCAAATCATGATAAAAATGGTTAAATTTCAAATTAGTTAGCCATAAGGAGGGATTGGATCTTATGGTGTAGGAACCGATGGAAAAGTTACCAGGACAAGATCATCCTCAACCATAAGAGATAGTAGAACCTACATAGCGAGACTATGAACACTGACAGTTAGATCACCCATAACACTATTGTTACGTTGGATGGTTGATTGAGTGACTCTCGACGTTGCCATTGTCTCAAAAGTTTGATCTCTAATTCGAATGAGGAGATCTGAGCTTGCCGAGTTACAGTGAAAAGAAAATGGTTTCTTGTGGAATTTAGTAGGAATCAGATATCAATTTTTATAGACGTTGTCGATGTTCTATTCAGGAACCAAAAATGGTTGATGATTTAGTGAAGTATAACTCAGGCATAGTAGAGCGAGCTTCCAGTACGACAGACTGGGATAAACATGCAAGGTTAGCACTTTAATGCCCAAGTCAGTGACTGAATGAGAAGTAGCATGAGTGTTAGAATGAGTAGAATACCCAATCTTGGTGTGTGAAGGGCTTTATATAAAGAGCAGTTAGAACTACTTCTGATTAATCAAGTGTCTTGTGGGAATCATCGTTTGATTAGATATGACAGTGAGAGATTGGCAGGAGGGCGGAGTTTTCCTTCACGGGGCTTGCTTTTAGGCCTTGATATGTGGGCCTTGTGAGTGACCCGAAACACGTTTATATCACCACACAATGTTATATTTTATGATAGTTGTTAAGAGTTCTAGATTAGACGAAATATGTTCGGAATATGTGTTTATAAATGGGGACAATCTTCACCTTACAAGCTAATTTTTTAAGGGATGAGTTAGGCCATACTCTAATTTTATCGTGGCATCACAAACATATCAATTCAGGTCATCCACCAATTATATGTGCACCAAACCTAATAGTGCTAGGTGTAAGGAGGTGTAATGGAAAAACTAAGTCCTATATATCAACAATTCAAACCACAACCGTTTATATCCATGCACCAAGCCCGATAGCGTGAAGCGTGAAATGGTGTATTGAAATAAACCAAAGTTTCACATTGGGTAAAAATATAGCCTAATAAAGATTTATACATAGTGATAGCCCCACCTTACAAGTCAGTTATGTAAGGATGAATTAGCCTCAACACAAATTCTAAGATGATATCAAAGCCTCATTTTAGATCCGGTAAACCACTAATTATCATGTATTAGACCATCCACCATCTATATTTATGCACCAAACTCAATAGTGGTGGGTGTTAGTAAATGTGGTAAGAGTTCCACATCGAATAATAAATAACTTGAATATGTGTTTATAAGTAGGAGCAATCATCACCTTACAAATTGATTTTGTAAAGATGAGTTGGACTCATCTCAAATTTTAGGAATAACTAATGTGTGCGCCACACATGTGCTAATATAAACTTTTACAAAGAAGGATATATATATATATATATATATATATAGTCACGTGGTTCAAGAAAAACTCCAAACTAAGCTGTTTCAGCTCCTGCCAATTTCAGGGTGTGTTTGGTTCGGGGTAGATAGAGAGGAGGGGAGGAGAAAATTTTAATTAAATATATTTGGTTCAAATTTTAGGAAGGGAAGGGGAGCAAAATCCCTTCAAAACACATTTTTTTCGTCCCTCCGAATTGTGGGGATTTGGAAGGGAGGGGAGGGAATATGAGTTTTGATATTTAAACAATTATTATATTTATTAAAAAATACCCAGTTTAATTTTAGTATTTCAAAATTTTTCGTTTTCATTTGTATTATTGCTTCTCCTCTTTGTGATTTTTCTCAATTGCTTCCATCAATGTATTATAATAATTCTCAATCTTCAAATTATTTTCAAATTTTTGTACTTAGTATAAATCATAATCATTGCACTTTTTTATTGTTTTTTTAAATAATTTTTTATGTTTATTTATATTCGTTTTTTTACTTTCTAATTTTGTTATTTTTCCTATCATATTTTCTTTTGTATCAAATTTTAAACCATTTATTTTATTTATTTTCGTTTATTAATTTTATTAAACATTTTGAACTATTAGTATTTAAAAGTAAGTTATTTTATGTAATTGTTTTGTTAAATGATTTATTGCGATTTAAAATTTTTTATAAGCATATAGTTTAATTTGTCTTTGAGACTTATAATCCAAATCAAGTGTATTTAATTTTTAAACTTTATATGATATATTATTACTTTTTTAGTCATTCAATATTAAAAAATTTATTATTAAAAAATATATATGAATTTTTTATATTTTAATATCATATCACTTATGATAATATCATAAGAATAAAAATATAAATTATTAATAAAATCATCTGCTCCACTCTTGAATCAAATATATTTTTAATTAAAATTAGTCACTTCTCCTTCTCTCCACTCTTTTGGAAGGAAGATAAGAGGTAGATTGGTGGAAATGGTGGAAATTAATAGAGGAGAAAATAAAAGAATAAAATATACAAGTGAATCATTCTACCTCTATCATTCATTAAATACAAATCCAACTGTGCCAAACCCTAATATGGCCACTACCTCTACCAAATTAATTAAAAACACGTATCAATTAAGAAAACGTATCAATCTTAGATTTCATTTGGACTTTGAATACTTGGTCATACCATGATGAATTAATTTAATCTAATCAAGATTTTATCACTTTATTCTTAAACACTATGTTCAATCACAATATACATAACATCACGTTGTAAAATTTTAAATTAAAAAAATGCTAAAGACCAACTATATACTATATAGTTGTTGCATAAATTAAAATTAAATTTTATAAAAATAAAAAAAGTAAAAAATATCTTAAAAATTATATTTAATTGAAAATCAACTCTTGTTTTTGAACATTTAGTTTTAATATTTTATGCTTTTCTTTTATAATTTGATAATTGAATTGATCGAATCAATTCATATCCAAAAAAGAAGAAAAGAGAAACACACGCAATCATCAAATTTTCTGATTCTACATGAGAAAATGGTAAGAACTTGAATTCTCCCCCCTTCAGAAACGCACACAATCTCTCTAATTTCATACTTTATACAAAACTAATCATTCTTGTTTTTGTTTCTTCTTCTTTTCAATTACTTTGGGTTTCTTTAACCAAGTTACTTACGAAGTTGTTGATTTTTTTGTTATTATTATCATTGGAATTTAGCTGTTTGTTAAATTCTCGCGATTTGAAGCTACCCCATTTGCCAAAGTTGAAATTTTTACTCCGCATTTGTATGTGGGTCACTTGGATTTTTTGCTCTGTGCCACAAGTTTGGGGGTGATTTATTTATAATTTGTTTGCTTTATTTTTTATTCATGATGAGTATTTGTTGTGTTTATGTATGCTGTTTGAGATTGGAATAGTTAATTCACTGTTTTAGGTTAGCACCATTGTGTTTATTAAATATGAAACATAGACATGACAATATGATATTGATGTGATGTAAATCAGGTATTCTCTGCGTGCAACTGCAGAGACTAATACCTCGAATCTCGAGGGATCCTAATTGGCAAGAGTTTTTATGCTGCTGCATTCCTAAGCTCAGGTTCGAACTGGGACCTTGGTTAAGTTAGAAGAGATTCGTGTCATCTCATTTAAGTGCTCTTGAGTTCAAACACACATTCAATCTGAAGTGTCGGTGTGTTTAATATTAATATCCTTATGCATGTTTTCTTTTGCGGGTTAATGGCACACTGTCTATTGTAATTCCTAAATTTTGTATAACTCTTGAAACTTTTCAGAATTTGTTAGAAATGTTTTGGATTTATAAGTATGATCACTCTGCTCCAATTGTAGTGTAGTGTTCTCAATTAGCAGCTATTGCGCTACAGCTAGCAGAATTTTAACAGACCGCTATTATTTCATGACACACAATTTAGTAAAAACTGTTGTCCGAAAATGGGTATTGTAGTTCTATAATACTACAACGTAGCAGAATTTGAACAACCCACTATTTTGCTTGATTGACAATGCTATAATGTCCATGGTCAATATATTCAGGAGTTTGATGATTATCTATTTTTGAGGAATTAGATTGATATATTATTGTGATTTCAATAGTTATGTGATTGACAACGTTGTGTTGGAGGAGTTGAGACATTTAACTTAGGATTATGAGTTTGATGGTGATTTAGTTTAGAGGATTCATATTGATGTGTTTCAATATTCATTTTGCTTACCTTTATGTTTCAGGTAATGCAAGTGCTTTGACAAAAACTGGATATTAGGTGTCTTGTTTTTGAACTTGACAAGATAGTATAGTAGGGTGAAAAGAGATGGCTGCATCTAGAAAAACCAGAACTATGTTTGAAGATCTGGTAAAAGACGGGTCACTTAAATGGTTGCTTGGTAAGAAGAGTTCTTTCGATGAAGAATTTGAGGAGATGGAAAATTCACCTTCTGCTGGGAAGAATTTTATACGCGAGCTTTCTCCAGTTGCAAACCTAGTAGTTCGTAGATGTTCAAAGTAAGTGTATTTTTTGGTATCTTGTTTACTTGACAACAATATTACTTCATTATGAGTTTTCAAACTTTCACTCTTGTTTGATTTAGTTTGAATATTAGGTTGGTAAGGACCCTTAACGTTTATTTCTGTTTGATACTTTGTCGGGAGAGACAATGTAATGATTGTCCTATAATTTTTTTATTGGAAATTAAAATGTAATTAGAAACAAATAATGCAGGATTCTTAAGACCTCTTCAAGTGATCTTCAGGAGAGCTTCAATCACGAGGCATCTGATTCCATAAAGATTCCATCACGATATGCGAGGAACTTACTGGAGTATTGTTGTTTCAAAGCACTTTCATTGAGAGCGCAAATGTCTGGTCATTTACTTGACAAAACATTCCGGCGCTTGACTTACGACATGATGTTAGCTTGGGAGGTCCCAGCTGCCACTAGCCAACCTTTGATTAATGTATGTCTTTCAGAATACGAGTGAGATTTTATATTATGCATATGCATTCTATCTATAAGTTTGTTTGTAGTTCTTTTAGTTATACTAACGAGCCTCAATTTATTAGAAGGTTGATGAAGAAGTGTCTGTTGGATTAGAAGCTTTTTGTCGAATTGCTCCTGCAGTTCCCATCATTGCCAATGTCATCATTTGCGAAAATCTTTTTGAGGTGCTGAGTTCATCAACTGGCGGTCGCCTTCTGTTCTCTGTCTATGACAAGTACCTCAGCGGGATAGAAAAGTAACAACCTCTACCTTTAAATATGTCATTGCTTTTCCTTTTGTCTGGAATTCAGTAATAGTCTATGTATAGTTTATGATCAAACATTTATGTAATACCTATACCTTTAAATATTTTTATCTTTTCAGAGCAATAAAAAAAATGAAGAGCAATTCAGAGTCGTCTCTCCTTTCTGCTATAAGACTGAATAGGTCTGAGAAGATTCTTGAGGTTGATGGAACCGTCACCACACAGCCAGTTCTTGAGCATGTAGGGATTTCCACCTGGCCTGGTAAGTCTAAAAATATATGTTCCCATTATATATAGTATAAACTCAGTGACTATAAAGTGCGGTCACAGGACTCGACATTGACACATACATGTTGATATTGATAATAATTTGAGAAAATGGTTTAATTGAGTGTAGCCACATGTGTCGGCGTCGTGTCAATGTCGGAAACCGACATGTGTTGGTGCTAAATATTGCCGATGCTGTAAAAACAGGCTTTATTCATTCTTCTAGACTTTAACGACTCTTTGTAACATGCATGCAGGACGGTTAATCTTGACAGATCATGCACTTTATTTTGAAGAACTTCGCGTTGTATCATATGACAAACCAAAAAGATATGATTTATCAGATGATCTAGAACAAGTTGTTAAACCAGAGTTAACTGGACCATGGGGTACTCGACTTTTTGACAAAGCAGTATTCTATAGTTCAACAGCCTTGTAAGTAATAATTTGACAATTATTATTTTTTTATAGATAATTGATAACTGCAAAAATTTATCTTGCTATCAACTTTTAAATTGTATTTCTCTTGTAGATCAGAACCAGCCGTACTAGAATTTCCAGAGCTTAAAGGTCACGCCCGTCGTGATTATTGGCTAGCTATCATAAGAGAGATTCTCTGTGCTCACAAATTCATAAGCAAGTATGGACTTAAAGGGGTCGCACGGGACGAAGCCATTTGGAAGGCTGTTTTAGGAATTTTGCGTTTACAAGCAATCCAAGACTTTAGTTCTTTGGGCCCTATAGAGAATAATTCTCTTCTCATGTTTAATTTATGTGATCAGCTTCCAGGAGGAGACTTGATATTAGAAACCCTTGTAAATATGTCGAACTCAAGGGAGTCGGATCGCGTGAATGATTCCAAACCTGAAAACGAAATGTATTCTATCTCGGTCTTGGACATGGTTTCAAACCTAGGATTCGTATTTGGAACAAGTTCAAATGAGAGCAGAATTGCTGTAGGTGAAATAACTGTTGGAGAAATGACTCCATTGGAAAGAGTGGTTAAAGAATCTAAGAACAATTATAAAAAAGTCGTATCCGCACAGGCAACCGTTGACGGTGTTAAAGTTGATGGCATTGACACTAATTTGGCTGTCATGAAGGTACTAATTCACTATCCATTTTTACCTTTTAGCCAAGCTCTTATGTGTTTTGCTTTTATCAATATTGTTATTGGCTATGAAGCACTAACACTGACATATAAACACCAGTAATAATTTACTCCAAATTCGGAATAAAAATCCCTGATTTCATGAATAATCTTATTTTATCTCTAATATATGTGATTTTCTCTAATTTCAGGAATTACTTTATCCTCTAGATGAACTTAGGAAGTCTCTTCAATCTTTGGCATATTGGGATGATCCATTGAAGTCTTCTGGGTTTTGTTTGTTCTTCGGTTACATTATCTGGAGGTAAAACTTTCGTAGACCGATCGATATTTTATATTGACATGTTATTTGTTGAAATGAGGGAAGCAAAAAAACATTTTCTATTGAAACTTTATGAAGTTATAAATTCAGATAAGTACTTTAAGGGTAACAGTTATATGGATGATAAGTACTTTAGAAAAACAAATTATTCTGATGTCTCATTTTTAACTATCTTGTTTGGATCTGCAACCTAATTAAGCGCTTATGTTGCACTTATAACATAAGCGCTGTGTTTATATATTAGTTATTTCCATAAGATAAAATAAAGTCAAATTGTTTTCTTATAAGTTATAAGCTGTTGTCATAAATTATTCTCGAGAGTTTATGATAATTAGCTTAAAAAGGCTTATGTGCATGTCATAATTATTTCCATAATCTCTTCCACTAAGGGTCTGTTTGAATAAACAATTTATTTGCAGTTAGTGCTTACCAAAATAAACGCTTATGAATGAACTTGCATAAACTATTTATATAACAACATAAAGTAAATTTAAATTGTTTTTATAGATGCTCTGAGTTAATTTCGTGAGTAATTTTTGAGAACTTATATTAACAAACAGGCCAGTCCCATGAGTGTTTATATCAATAGATAAGCTCAAATAAGCCATCCAAACATTGCATTCTTTCGATAACTTATATTATTTTACTATAAATTGCAGGGGTTGGCTTGGCTATGCAGCAGCACTATTCCTTGTGTTCCTTTCAATTTTTATGATACTTACCAAATGTTTTAGTCAAGGTAGGCCTGTAACCGAAATCAAAGTAGTAGCACCTCCCCCAATGAATACAATGGAACAGCTTTTAGCTGTTCAGAATGCCGTCTCTCAAGCCGAACAGCTCATACAAGACGGTAACATATTTCTTCTCAAAATCCGCGGCTTGTTATTCTCCATTTTCCCTCAGGTTTCTCTCATTCCCCTACTCCGATTGTTACTTTTCTCTCGAAAGAATCATACATTGTAATAATTGGTTTTTCTATATCAGGCTACGGAGAAGATGGCATTTGGTCTTCTATCAGCTGCACTGGTTTTGGCTTTCTTACCGTGTAAATACGTAGTTCTTCTATTGTTCTTGGGGACATTTACGATGTATTCACCTCCAAGGAAAGCTAGCACGGAGCGATGGGAGAGAAGATTAAGGGAATGGTGGTTCAGCATACCAGCCGCTCCTGTTAAACTCGAAAGAGATAAAGAGGACAAGAAGAGAAAGTGATGATGACGATCATGAAATCTTTGGTGGTGAAAGTTATGTACATGTTTGTGTTGAATACTTAGATTCTCTGCTGTAACAGTGTCAAACAAATATATATATCTCGATCTTTTGATCTTAAATCGATCGTTGAATTGAAATCATTTAAAACTAGTAAGCTGGCAGAGTAATATGAACCGTCTGATCTTAAATCAGTGGCCGAAATTCGTTACTGCACGAGAACGTGTGATGTTTTTACAGCAGGGATTTTGAGTCACTTCTCATATGTAGAATTGTTTGAATTGTAAAACTCAACAGTTGAAGCAAAGTGATTAGAAAATGAAATGAATCTTGCATAGAATTTCTTTGGTATATTTTTTTTTCTCTCACTCTCTCTATAATCAATGTAACATGTAGTAGTATAGAGTTTAGTGCACCATTTTCAACCCAAAAAGCATGTGAAAATTCTCAAAAACTAACAGAAATAGCAATGAAATTAGAGGTAGCAAGATAGAAAGCCAAAACTTTCTTTATTATTCGGAATAACAAAATCTATGAAACTCACTAAAAAAAACTGGAATAATAAATAATCTCCTGAGAGGTACAACTTTTTGTCTACAACAAACAAGTATTATTAATTCTTCAAAAAATAAAATGAAGTTCTATCCTGGAAAACTAGAACTTTTATTGGCACAAAAATATTCAAACCAGAGAAAAACCTCAACTATAATCCATAGTCACCAAACTCATTCATCCCTTCCAAGGTGTTAGAGTTTGGAAGAGAGGCTATCATGTTGTGAGAGAAAAATGAATCTGAGTAGTTCAATAACGGCGGGCTCGAGTACAAGAACTCCGCCGAGTTTGATGCCAAATAGTTTGTCATGTAAGGGTTAAACGGAGGCTCAAACATTGGTGCCTCTGATGCAATGAAACATTGATTTTCTCGATTTTCTCCAATGTTGTTACCGTAAATGTGTTCGTCCGTGATCACCGATGACGACACGTCATTGTCCTCGTTTCTGTGTATAACCACTTTCTTTTGGTCATTCTCTTTGTCTTCCACCATCATATTGCTCGTGGCGGACTCTTGTTTCAGAGGTTGGTGTTGAGACGACGAAACAATATTGTTCTCATCGTCCTTTACCTTTTCCTCCGAGCGAGTGAGTCCGGTGAGCTTTTGCACCAATTGCATGAAGTCCTTAGGCTCCGTGTGGATGACACGCGGAGAATGCGTGTAGATTATTACAGGGTGACGATGTTGTTGTGGTGGTTTAGTTGACGCTGCCATGCTATTGATCATCGTTGATGAAGTTGACGATGACGACGAAGATGATGACGGTGGCGATGAAGATGATTTTTTGATGAAATGAGAATCTCTATTGATTTTCAAATGTGGTGGTAACATTCCATTAACGTTGTTGTTGTTGTTGGATTTTGTGACGATTGGGGTGATTTCTTTCTTGGCATGAAATTGTGAAGGACTCATGGTTTTTGATAATGAAAGAAATGTAACAAAATCACAATAATATAACAAAATGAAAATTAGGTATATGGTTATGAAGAATTATATATAAGGGTTTGCTTTAAATGGATATGCACAAACCTAAAAAAATTAGGAAAATAAATTTAAAAATAAAAACAAAAACGGTTTAGATTGTTATGATTTTGTGGAGGTGGTTAATTAAGGTAAAGATTTATTAGGGTGAATTTGTTACATGAATAGCAAAAATAAAAATTGTTAGGGGGAGAGTTTGTTAGCCAATACAGTTGTGACACGTAGGTAATGTGAAAATGGGAAAGGGTAGTTTTGGGATTTCATTGAGTGAGGATGAGTGTGCTCGATGTGTGCGTAGTGGTGACGTGTCCAAAGAAGCTTAAGAGATGGGCTATTTTAGCAGTGTTTTATGATGTTTTGGTGTGGTTGCGCGTAATTTAAGGTTATTCAGAACTAGAAAAAACTAAATTCCTAGAATGCCGATTTTTATAATTTAACCTTACTCATTAACTTACTGAAAACAATATTACTTAGATTTAAACTTATTATTATTATTATTATTAAAAAAATTAAACTTATTATTGCATTTATCTTTTTATTTACACGTCACACACTTGCTCTTCGTAAGTATAGTAGTAGTATTTTTAACGGTAAATATAGCTCACTAAATTTTCAGAAACAATATATATAGCTAAATTAATTTTTATTTATAAAGAATAGTTTTTTAAGAAACTAAATGTTTCATCAAATAATAATTAGGATCTAAAAATACACAATTGTGATATTTAGAAGAAAAATGCAAATAACAATAAGGATGATGAGGATTTAATTCATATCCATTTATAGTGTCAAAATATTTTACTTTATAAGTTAATCATAACGGTCATATATTTGAAAATATTTAATTTGTTTTAACTATCTTTAAAATACTACTAAAAATGACTATGATATGACTATGATTTATTAATAATGTATAAACATTGAATTGAATTATGTTCCGTTGCGAAATCATAAATATATAGAGTTGTGAAAGTTACGGTAGAGTAAAGTTTCTAGTGCGATGAAATGGAGGTGTATCTGCAAAGTTAACATTCTGACGCTCAAGTTAGTATGTAAAAGAGAAGATAGTATTCAAATTATATTTGAAACTTGGTACTTGAGATGACGCCATTTCTTATATATGGGTGATGAATAACTCCCTCGATGTCTTTCAAACGTGGAATGTGGAGAACCATTGGATGTGCTTGAGGCATGAATCTCTTGCACCTGGGTATATGATAGTCAGGAGAATGTTCTAGAAGTGTGATTGAGCACCCGATTGATACATTTTGGTCCGGAGCGTTCTGACTCAGGGTGGCCAGGTAAGGAGATATAACCGACCCATAACAGTTGCCCCCAAGACTTGTTCGGAGTTTTGGAATCCGCGAAGTCTTTAGTAGTTGTGGTTGGCTATATCAAAGTCTTGTCTTGGGTTTTTTGAGGAATGAATCGGTTGGCATACGTCATTGAAACAATGAAGGGATGCACATTTAATGCTTTCTTGTCGCTGATTCATTGTCACTTTTGATTGTTGACACTTCACCCTAGGTATGCGGGTTAGGAATCGATTACCCTATGTAGGATACTTAGGTGTTTTCCACCCTCGTGTGGATTGATGGGACAAGAAACTTTTTACAGTTAGATTTTTCATACATTATTCGATTTGAACCATTGATCCTCACTTTTCATACAAGAATTTAGACGTTGCTATCCAACTTCTTTCCTGTCGTTACCACCTGCTTGTCTATTTTCTTCGCATCGCTCTGCTTTGTTTTGTGAATCCTAGGTCTTTACTTGCTCCATTGGCTCGATGGCGGCGATCGCGGTAGAAGATTATTCTTGGGTCAATCCGAAGTACATGGCCCATGAATCTGCTTTCGTTCAGGAGATAGAAATTCCATTTGGTTCTTTAGAAATAGGAGTTTCCTCTGATTGGGGGCATTATATTGGTTTCGACAAAAAAAAAAGGATATTTCACAAGTTTGAAGGGCGTTTTATCCATTTCTATGCCTTCCTTTTTTTAGAATTTAGGCGTTTGTCTTCAGCTGACTTCTTTCGAGAAAGAAGTTCTATACCATCTCCGTGTTTCCCCTTCATAACTTCATCCCTGTGCCTGTGGTTTCGTCCGGGTATTCCAATACTGGTATGAATACTTAGAGAAGATGGGTCCGGCTTCTCAATATCTATTTTTTTCACCTTTTTGAAGTAAGTGTTGCTTCGAAGGGTGCTGTTGGTAATAGGCTTGTTTCCCTTAGTCGTGCTCAAAACCAAACCTTTAGGGTCTATGTTGATAGCTAGAAGTATTTTAAACCTAATTACTTCCTGGATAAGCCTTTTTATCCTCTTGTTCATGAGGAATTTTCTTTTGTTTCCCCTACTTATGCCAGGAAAACTGGTTGCACGGATCAATGACGACAATGCTAGTCTCTGGAATATTGTTCTAAATGTGCCAAAAGTTATTGGGTCTCTTATGAAGCTCTTAGTGAAGATGATAAAGATAAGAAATCAATTATGCTTTCTTTTTCTGAAGATCTGATACCCTGCAAGGAAGTGGCAAAGGCAGATTCTGTAGAGGGGATGAAAGAGGTGTTTGATAAGTTATTTTATTTCTTTTTCTTTATAATTATATGGACACATTTAGTCATCATCCTTTTACTTTTATTCGCCTTCCCAAATAAGTACAAGAAGAACCTGATCTCTGTGACAAGCATTATGTTAAATCTCAGGGTTACTCCATTTGTTTTGGCCCTTTCCGAGGATTATCCTAAAAAGAAGTATGTAAGGAGCGGTGTTGCTTCCCCCCAACAAAGATCAGGTAAAAAGGACAAAACGAGTGAAGGTTGACATTGTGACTGATACCGCCGAAGGGTAAAAAGTACTTCTCTCCACTTGCCTTCCCTACTGGCTGATCTTGCTTCTCAACAACTTGGGGGAGTAAACAACCTCGTATCTACCGAGGACTATGCTTTTGTTGGCCAACTTTCTTCTTTTGGTTGACATGATCTGGTAAAGGATATAACCTCATGTGTGATGACGGAGGTGCCACTTCTTAATCAGCTAGCTGTTTTTCTTGAAGAATTTCCAGTGCCTTTCATTCTTCCCCAAGAGGTGGAATCATTAAAGACTCGTTGTTACCTTACTGGGACAAATAAGATGGTCCTTGATAAATATTTCCTAGAAACACGGGATTGCGCGGAGTGTAGGTCCACCCTGTCTGAAGAGAGGCGTCTTCATGGGTCCCTGACTGAATTAGCTGGGCAGGTGAGGGATCTCGAAGACCGACTTAAGAAGATTGAGGATGATATCTATCAGAGTGAACTTGAAATAGAAGTTATGTCTCTTTTTATTCGAAGTACTACAGAAGAGATGGCTGAATGGAAGGAGAGTTTGGCGAAAAAAGAGGAAAGTCTTTGCGGTCAATGGGTTGCGCTAGATGTCTAATTCCAAGAACATCCTCATATTAATATCTTGGAAAATGATTCTTTTCTAAAGTGTCCTGCACCAATTATAATCTCTTACCCCAGAGCTTCTTACTTTTCACGCTTCCTTCTGGCTTCTTTAATTATTTTATGATGTACTATGCCGCAGAGTACCTGCATATATAATGTTACATGTAGATGTTTTGTATGCTTTAGATACCTTGCTATATTTAGCATTTTAATTGTTTGCGATTTGTCCTTGTCTGGCGAGATATACTTATGCCTTTGTATTTATATTGCGCTCCATGTCACAGAGGATCATTCCCCGACCAAGGGTAAAGGATTCTTGTCCCTTCCCCCAAGGTATGACTCGGATCGAGGTGGAGGTCTCCAGGCTCTACCACCCACGTTCCTTGGATTGGCTAGATCCGGAGAGGGGGGAGGGGGTGTGCAAGCTACACATAGATGCATGTGTTTCTTTGACAGGTGGGTATTTTAGTGTTATGTTCGGACGTACAAAGCGGCTCTGATAGCACCCTGGGGGAATCAGTTATTGTAGTCGAATGTGCAAAGCATCTTTGATAGCTCCCTTAAATTGTGAAGGTGCGCAAGGCGCTATGGGGAATTGATTGTTGTAGTCGGACGTGCAAAACGTCCTCGACAACATCCTTGATTGTTGGAGTTTTGATGCCCTGAAGAGGTGAAAATAGACAAACAAAGCAAATAGCCAAAAGATAACGAAAAGATAATCGAATTTAAATGTCTTTCAGTTTTCATATTTGTGAAGTTATACAGAGAAAAGCATTGAACATTTTACTCAACTATAGTACCGTTTTAATTTGGCTACATTCCATGTCCTCGGTATCAGATCCCTTTCCAGAGATTCCAACCGATATGCTCCCCTCTCGGTGTTTTCTTTTATTCGAATCACAAGTTGTACCTATTCAAATAAGATAAATCATGTACGCCTCTGCCTCATTTGATTTGAATCACACATTATTCCTGACTCAAATCACACCACTTTTCACATTTTTTGTTTGACTCTGTCCAAATTGACTTGAATCAAGCTTTATACCAGATTTGTATCATGAGCCTTTATGAATCAAATAAGAGATTTAAGGTGACTCGAATCATACGAAAAATGGGTCAATTTCTTTAAGATATCTTGTTTCACTCTACTTGCTCATTTGATTCAAATCATAAAATGTTCTTGACTCGAATCTAATAAACTTTTTCCACCCATTTTTACGCTTAATATCAAGCATATATAAATTCATTTTTTCATCTTATTTTCATTTAGAAATTTCATAATCTACATCGTGATTTTGTTAAATCAACATCCCTCTTATTTTTAAAAAAACTCAAAGACTTTTGCAAATGTAAATTCTTTCATCTTCAACCTCTAGTTTTGATTTTAGATCTTGATAATAAGAGATTTTTAATTGTTGAGGGAGACGTTGTCTTGAAACTAATCTTTCTTGAAGTTTTGGTAAGGATTTTCAAGAAGCTTAAAAGATTGAGGCTATTATCATTGGTAGTAACGAATTCCAATGAAAAGAAGGAAGCTCTTCTCTCCAGCTGACCTTGGTAGTGACAATGTGGAAGACTACAAACAAGGTGGAGTTCTTATCAATCTTCAGACATTTCACCGCTCAAGAAATCGGTAGGATCAAGGGGTGATTGCTAAAAATGAAGACTGTGAGCAAATTAGTGAAGTTGGAAGATTCAAGAAGCGAGAATCGATTAAAGATTTTGCACAAGATCTTGACTTGTATACAACTTAATTCCAAACTCTAGAGGTTTGCATTAAGCTATATACAAATCAAGATCCAGATAGGAGATTTATTTATCTCAGCATTATTATAGATTGGTGACTATATGAACTCTTGTAATATTTTTTAAAACATAGTGGAGGAAAACAGGTTCCAATGGGAAACCATTGAAGAGTGGAGTAGGCTCCTCATAAGAGTGCTAAAGGTATGAGAGTCACTCTCCAAACCCTCTATGAGGGAACAAATGACGTCAAGGATTCTAAGATCAACATGTTTACATAGGAGTTCAAACTATTCCGTATGGAACCCGAAGAATTCGTGGATTTCATGTAGACTAGATTCCTCAACTTAATCAACAAACTAAGCAACTTGGGAAAAACCTTTTCTAACATATTGTGCTAACAAAATATTAAAGTCTATGTGAAGGGAGTGGAAACCAAAGGTTACCACTATAAAAGAACCTAATGATCTTAGTTCTTTGGACATCACAAAGTTATTTAGGAAACTAGTCGAGAATGAAAATGAATTGAAACAACTCATGGATATCACAGTAAGTCGAAAAAGAAAGAGAAAGGGAAAGAAGAGAAAAATGACCTTTCTTTGAAATCTTCGTCATCTAAAACAAATAAGTCAAAGGAAGAAAGCGATAACTCTGACGAAGAAGCTCCTAAAGAAGAGGATATGGGTTTATGCATTAGACGCTACAACAAATACTTGAAAAGAAACAAGCTCAAGCATTTCGACAAAGGTTTGGTAAATTTCAAAAATACTCACCCGCCTAAAAGAGAACATAATAAAAAGGATGATGATGTTACGTGTTATGAGTGTGAAAAATTGGGGCATTATGGAACTACTTGTCCAAGTCTCACTAAACATCATAAAAAGAAAGATAAGGAAGTCTACAAGACGAAAGGGAAAATCGCCAAAGGATGTAGAGCCTATATTGCATGGGAAGAAGAGGATGAGATCTCCTCCTCAGATTCCTGGTCAAGTTCAGATGATGAATGTGCCAACCTATGTTCGATGGCATGTAAAAAAGGTAAAAGCTCACAGGTATATACTTCTGATCCTGATGATGAATATTCATATAGTGAATTTTCAAAAGCTTTTAATGATATGTATGTGGATTCTATAAATGCTTTTAAGAAAACTTCTCTCCAAAAAGAAATGTTTTAAAAACTTTAACAGGAGATAAATGATCTTAATAGCACTTTGGATTCCCTTAATGAAGCACATACATCTCTAGTTGATGAGCGTTTTAATGTTTCTGACACTTTAGTTGAAAAGATAGAAAAAGTAAAGTGTGTTACATGTCCAACTTTAAAACTTGAAATTAAAACTCTCAAAGGACAATTAACACATGCTATTTCACTATCTTCTACTAGTTCTAGTTCTTCGAGTGATAAAGGCATCGATTTTAATAAAAACCCTCATGTCACTAGGAGAAATAGAAAAAGTATTTTATCTAAAGCTATTTGTCATTATTATGGTGATAAAGGTCACATTAGGCCTCTTTGTCATATTAGGAATGTTCAAGTTTCTAGTGGTAAAATGACATGGATACCTAAGTGTTCCTTAACTAATCCCAAGGACCCAACTAAAATTGGGTACCTAGTTCTATCTATTGATATTTTTTTTATATTAGTGTTGTTATTTGCTAACTTTACTTGTGCAGAAAGTTTAATCATAGATCATTGTAATTGGTATGATCGTTTCATTCTCCTTTATCTTTGTGTAGTTGCATTTTATTTATCTTATTTACTTTTAATTATTTTGTTTGCATCATGGCCATTCATTTATTATTCATTTGAATCAAAATAGTGCTTTAATTACATTAAAATCTTTTTCATTATATTCGCTTTGCATTAAAAGGTTTTTGCATTTAAAGTTTCAAGTAAAGCATGTTCGTTCTAGTTCTAATTTACTTTGATGATATTATTTTTGGTTCTACTAATGAATCTCTATATTCATTTGATATCATTTAAAGCTGCACAAGAAATTTGATATGAAAGATTCAAAAAGTAGCTTAAAACCCATGGCTTTAAATGTGCTAATTGACAAAGACGAAAATAGAATGGAGTTTGACATAACCAAGTATAGAGGTATAATCGAATCTTTAGTCTATTTAACGAAGATTAT
Organism: Lathyrus tuberosus; assembly: GCA_022829125.1. Classification (NCBI taxonomy): domain Eukaryota; kingdom Viridiplantae; phylum Streptophyta; class Magnoliopsida; order Fabales; family Fabaceae; genus Lathyrus; species Lathyrus tuberosus. Next base: position 8,293,964 of record JALAZF010000044.1, on the reverse strand, counting down.
GCCAAATATCATGTTTAGTGTGGGCATGTGTGCTATATATCAAGCGTCACCTAAGGAATCTCACTTTAAGATCGTAAAAAGAATTTTGAGGTATCTTAACAGAACCTCCCAAAACGGTCTTTGGTATCATAAAGATAGCAAATGTAACTTAGTAGATTTTTCTGATTCTGATTTTGCGGGTGCAAGTCGGATAGGAAAAACACTAGTGATACCTGCCACTTATTTGGAAGCTGTTTAGTTTCTTGGCACAATACGAAGTAGCATAGCAATGCTATTTCTATCGTAGAGACTGAATATGTAGCTGCTGTTAGTTATTGTGCACAAGTCCTATGGCTAAAGCAATAATTTCTAGATTATAATTTAAAACTTAGTTGCATTCTGCTTAAGTGCAATAGTATTAGTGCGATAATCCCCACTAAGAATTCGGTACTCCATTCACGAACTAAACACATTGAGAACCGATACCACTTTCTTAGAGATCATGTTGAAAAAGGGGATGCTATTTTTGAATACATTGTCACTAAAAATCAACTTGCTGATATTTTTACAAAACCATTGTCCTAGGAACCTTTTCACTAGATCTATATGGAATTGGGAATCTTGGATTCCTCGTGCTTTAAATAGATTGAGATTTCTGATTAGTTTCATTTGCTATGTATATTTTGTTTTCACTAACACTATTTTATAGCAAATCATAGTTTCACCGAATACATTGGTATGTCACTATAACTCTTGTATCCAATTTTATATCATTTTGTGTATGTTTGTTCTAGATATGTTCAATGTTTTTCTTATTACCTTCTTTACTTTACTCATTCATCTCTAGCATGTTTTTGATTTTTCTTCTTTGCATTTAATGTCTTTTTAAATGCGTGTTGCTAATTATGTGCATTTGAGCATTCCTATACTTTTTCATGGATTATATAATCTTCCTTTCTTAATAGTTTTAATCACTTAATTGTATGTTGTTGAATGTTTTTGCATGTCTATTTGCGTTTTGTTGCATATATCATGTCTATCTTCGTGTTATATATTCGATCTTTGTTATTGTATATTCTTCTTAGTTATTTATCTCATGTGTTCATTTGGAAGTATTCATTTTGTGGTTGGTTATTTGGTTTTTAGACTCATTAGGATCTATCTCTTTTTGATGTTGTCAAAGGGAGAGAAGTTGTAATGTGAGTCAGGAGTTGTTTTATGCGTTTTATGTTGTGTTATATCTGTGTAATGTTTTAGGGGAGCAGAAACATTTATGTGCCTTTGCTCAAATTCGACTCAATTCTAAGTGAAAGCTTGCCAAGCATAAAAAATGGGGAGACTGAAGTTGCATGTCCCTAATACATTCAAGGGGAGAACCGCAAGTCATTTTTGTTGATTGTCTTGTCGATTTCATTTCATTTATTATTGTTTATTGAGTCTCCTTCATGATTGCACATCTCTAAATAAAGTTTTGAATCGACTCACTTTTTTTGCATGCATAATTCAATGGTTATATTTGATTTAGATCAAGATGATTTAAATCAATGGCTTGAGTTAGTGAAATAAGAACCATACGTATTATTGGTTAAAGTTAGAAGGAAAAGGAAATCTAAAAGTATTTTGAAAATCATGAAAAATTGAGATTTTATGTGCATGACTCAAATCATGTACATATTCTGACTTGAATCAAATTGATCAAAGGCAAACAAAAGTTTTTCAACATATGCGAGTCAAATCAGGAAGCTCTGTGACTCAAATCAAAAGTTGAACTTGATTCGAATTAGACAGATCTTGTCAGCCTCTACCTTAATTGATTTGAATAAGACTTTATGCATGGCTCAAATCACACTACTTTTCACATTTTTCTATTTTGCTCTGTCCAAATTGACTCGAATCAAGCTTTATACCTGGTTTGAATCACGAGCCTTTATGACTCGAATTAGAGATTTAAGGTGACTCGAATCACATGAAAAATGGGTCAATTTCTTTATGAGATCTTGTTTCACTATACTTGCTCATTTGACTCAAATCATGAAATGTTCTTGACTCGAATCTAATTAACTTTTCCATTCATAATCTAAATTTTGATTTTTGTGAAATCAACAATCCTTTCATTTTTGGAAAAATCAAATACTCTTGCAAACATAAAATCTTCCATCTTCAACCTCTAGTTTTGAATCGAGATCTTGATAATGAGATATTTGTAATTGTTGAGGGAGACGTTGTCTTGAAACTAATCATTCTTGAAGGTTTTGTAAGGATTTTCAGGAAGCTGACAAGATTGAGGTTGTTGTCATTGGTAGTGACAAATTCCAATGAAAATAAGGAAGTTCTTATCTACGGCTGACCTTGGTAGTGACTGTGTGGAATGTTACAGACAATGTTGAGTTCTTCTCAATATTGAGACTCAAGAAATCGGTGGGATCATGGGGTGATTTCAGTACACAAAGGCTGTGAGCAGATCAGTGAAGCTGGAAGATTCAAGAAGCGAAAATAGAGTAAAGATTTCACATAAGAGTTTGGAATTAAGGTGTATACAAGTCAAGATCCTGATAGGAGAATTATTTTTCTCAGCGTTATTGTGGATTGTTGATTGTAGGAACTCTTGTTATATTTGTCAAAACATAGTAAAATAAAATAGGTTCCAATGGGAAACCATTGAAGAGTATGGTAGGCTCTTGTAAAGACGATAGACCTGAACCATTATATATCTTAGTGTACTCTCTGTCTCTATCTCTGTCTCTGTCTCTCTCTGTCTCTCTCACACACACACACACACACACACACACACACACACACACACACACACACACACTCTTACATTTTAATTTTCGTAGGATGTTGCCTACTTAGGTTATCAATTATTAGCGTAGTTTATCTTATATTTAAGTTGGTTGAAATTTATTATGTAAGGTTAGATTTTGTTAGAATTGGTACCTAATTAAGCTTAAGTGCTGACAAAACTCTAGAAAACTAGTGCTGTTAGAATCCAGTATTAATTGAAGCATTATACAAGACACTTCTCATGTATTCTATAATTACTCAATTAATCATTGTCTTTGAACGATTTGTAAGATTTGTGAATTATGTATTTATCAATGTGTTGAATTTCAATATAAACATAAGATTTCTATTTTTACTTTAAAACTTCCACGCGTTTTTGAAAAGCCTTTGATATTATATTTTTGGAAAATCAGTCAATTTTTTTAATAAGGGTCTATTCACCCCCTCTAGACTGTTTCTCTACTCCATATTCTTACCCACCATTGATAAGGTTCCTTTCACTAATTAGTTTCCTGCAAACAAAGCAACAATAATTCCCAATTATAATAACGTGAGAGGCCTTATTAAATACCTTGCGCCTTATTGCATACATCGGGGAAAATAATGTTCGCTACAAAATAGAAAAAATGTCATGAATTTAACCATACAAGTGGAAGAGACAACATCTCACCTTAAATAAATCAAACAAGTAAATGAAACTAAATAAGACATGGTTTAATGCCTAAACAATAAAAAAAGTATTTTAATAAGTATCTTCTCCTGTCACCTTCGTGCTTTCTTGGAGCGGAGCAACCATGCCTTCATCCTCGAAAGTATCCTTTCTTGGCTTGGCTCCCAACTTTACTCCTACAACATTCACTCATATGGTCCTAAACTTCTTTAGATTTAGACTCTCTACATAATACTTTATAACGATGTCCCGATCTCCCCGAATAACCCCTACCCCCATCTAAGAGTGGATATTTCATGCAAAGGCACAATGTAGATAAGGTGGATCGAAGTTTGTTGAAAGTAGGTTGCCCTATAATCATGTTATATGAGGAAGACGCATATATAACTATGTATCTTACCTTAATCTTCCTGGCATTTTCCACTATTTCAAATCTGGTATTCAAGGTGATATTACCCTTCATCTACATTTTCTCTCCTGAGAATCCTACAAATGACACTTTGAAAGCTTTAAGGTTGTCTAGGTCTAGGTGAATCCTTTAAAAAGCACCCCAATAGAGGGTTTTTACAGATCTTTTTTTATCATTCAACACCCTCTTAATCACCCAATCGTCACACCTTATTGCAATGACCATGAGTTTGTCATAATTCAGATGAATTCCTACAACGTCTTTCTTAAAAAAGGTGATCTCAAATTCAAGGGCTTCCATCTCACCCAAGTTAGATCCGGTGGATGAGCTGTCGATGGTTAGGACTTCGAGAGCATATCTTCTGCGGGAGGAATTGGTCTTTCCCCTCTCTCGAATCCTGCCGCAATTGTGTTAAGGGCATGATGTATGATTTTTTTCTCTCCCCTTGCTTGGCTATTTTCCCTTTTTAGACCCGAGAATCCCATAAGCTTTTTGCCTTAAAGAGCTAGATCTTCATGGCCTTTATGCGGAGTATCACTTGGAAAATTTATTTAGGCATCCTTCTTGGATCAACCACTCTATCTCCTTTTTGATTTGATAACAATTTTGAGTGTGTTGCCCATTGAATTTGTGGAACTAGTACAAATTTATAGGCTCACGCCCTGTGACATTTGAATTTGCAGTTGACGGATGTGAAATGTCGTGTTAAACATGTGACTCCATACATAAGGGGTTGGGTGAACCGTGGAGGTTTGAAAAATGTTTGTTGAAAACAAAATCATTTGTCATATCAAAGTTTGAAAACATTTTGTAAAACAAACAATCAAATAAGCAGCAAAAAGAAAATAACTGAAACTAAAAAGAGATAAGGGAGAGATAAAGACACCAGAGATTTATACATGAACGCCAATAATTTGGTCTACTCATGTCCCCAAGAATTATTCTTGAGAGTATCCCCTAACTTGAGAGATTTTAGAAGGATTTGGCCTTGAACCTCTTTATATAAGAAAATGAAGTTTAAATGCTAACTTCCAACCAAACAACGAACCAATTTTATAGTGGCTATCCTCCAAACAAAACAAATATTTTTCAAGGGGTGGTCTCGAACCACTATAGATATTTACACTAGATATCCTCGGAACCAAGATGGAGTTTTATGTTGGTTATCCTCTATAACGAGATAATATTTTATATAGGATAATCTCGAACCAAGGGAGGTTTTACACCAAGTTGAATTCAGGAACCAAGATGAGATTTTATACAGGCTAATCTCGAACCGACAAAGCTTTTAACCAGGGTGAGCTTAAGAATCATTGTGGAGATTTTATTGGATGATCTTCATGAACTAAAAGATAGCCTTTCATTTTTGGAGAAACTCAAAAACCTAACAGAGGCTTCATAAGACAATCCCCAAAAACAAACAAGAGCATTTATTGATTTAGCTTGCAACCAAACAACTTCTTATTGAAGAATATTTTACTCCAAAGATATACAATCTTGGTAAATTACAACTAAGCACTCACCGATAACAATGATCCTCAGTTAGACACAAAAGCACCCTCGAAGCACTATGGTAAAATATATGTTAGAAATCGTGATATTTATAGAAAATGAGGGGGAGTGATAAAGTAGGATCAAAACCCATTTTCTAGATGAAATGATAGAGAATCTCTCTATTTATAGACCATATTGTGGTTTAATTTGGAAAAAATCTTAGGAGGAAATGAATTTCATAATCGATTAAGCTAATCGATTATTGATCCTAAATAATCATTTGTTAAAGCCACAAATGGAAGGTTTTGATATTTAGCCATTACAAACTATTAAGAGACTGCCCTAATCAATTTTAGAATCAACAAGCTGAAAATAATCCATTAGGTCATTGGGGATAATCGAGTATTCATTTGTAAAAAGTCTTACAATTGATCAGAAAATCCCCTAATAAGTTAGCTAGGCCTTAAAAAAAATTTAGGTGGTTTTTACAAATAAAGAAAGGCTTCTCAAATATTTTTATTATGTGTGTATTTTTTCATAGTATTTCTAGAAATATCCTTATTACTTTACAATACATTGGTCACTCAGACGTATAAGACCAATCAAGCTTTCACACTTCCCCTATTTCACAACTCTAAAGCTTTAAGTATTGGTATAATTATATTTGAATTTAGCATCACACAAGATTCTTGAATCTTCTAGCTTAATTAGGTTTTAGATATCTTGAAGTTGATTACCATCATTGGAGATTTGAGAGAGCAAACCACATGCGAACCTTGAAACCGAAGTCTTCACTTGATTGTAGTTTGAACATAGTGTTAACTTGATATTCAAGAGCATATTCAGGAGGAGAGCTTGATGAAGCATCTTGAGCATATTTGAATTCTTGAGCTATGTTAAATAGATAAAGACTTTACTATATATCGTTTGATATTAGGTGTTGCCTTCATCAAAACCAAACAACCAATAAGTTGGATGCAACATTGCTATAAACAAACTCAACCACCTTAGATCACCTGGATAATACATGCAAGCACATAGATCCACATTATTCCCCTTTTTGATGATGAAAAATCATCTCTCAGGGTTGGTAAAAGAGAAAACAAATAGGTAAAGTTTGAAGTGGTTAAACTCCCCCTCACATGAGTAGAGAGTATACTCTACCCTCCATGAGAGTAGACTTGTTCCCTTTTGGAATAATTAAAAAGGATGGAAAAGATGCTATACAAGAATGATAGACATGCAAGAACATAATTCAAATCAATCATGCATGATTTAAAGGGAAACCAATGCTTTATTAATTGGGAGAGAATTTAAAATACAGAGAGTGGGAAAATGCGGAAAAGTAAGCATACTTAATTATTAAAAAGTAAAAATATAGGTGAGACAACTACTCATTATTACTATCATCATTCCCAACTATGGCCTTTCCCTTTGAGTTCTTTGTGAGGGAATAAACCTCCTTGGATATCCTTTGAACGATGAATGTGATTTCTTAAGAGATCACGAGGACGACGTTCATAACTCCTTTATTTGCTACAGGGTGAACAGTCGTATCTTCATCTTCCTCAATGAAATCATTATTCAATTCTCCTTAAACAACACAAATCTTCATATTTCTGAGGCATGTTAAGTTAATTTGGTAGTGGACTGAGTCAAAAGTTTCTTTTGCAAGATCGACCCATACTCTAGCTAGAATATTTGTGTTCAAACTTCCATAAGGTAGTCCAACTGAGTGATTCTGTTTGCAATAGGACATATGACTTAACATTAATCTACTAAATTTGTTAGATGATCTTCTGTTACTAACCACAAGGGGACCACATCCCCTCTTACAAAAGCTTATAGGTTTCCTTGTCTAGGAAAAAGAATTCGAGTAAGTATATAATGAGAAACTTGACACTTAGCCTTCAAGAACTTCTTTTTGAGATGGAGTTTCTTTTTCCCCATGGAATATTCCAAGAACCCTATAATGGTAGCATTTAGATTGTATCTCTTGAACTTTTACGGTCTATCATAAGTGTAGGATATTCCAACAAAGAGTAGCTCAAATAACTTCCCAAACTCTTTTGTGTTAATTCTAACTTTAATCCTTTTACCTGAGTTGTAATAGTTAGACCTTCAATATGGAGGTTTGAGTATAACTCTCGAACAATCCTTGTAAACACTCAATTTGTAACTATGATAAATAATTCTCTGAACAATTCTTTCCCAATATTCTCATAGGATTTGTATTCGCTAAAAAACGTCGGTTCCATACAGGTTGATCGAATCACCTTATGGTTGGACAAATCTTTTAAATTATTTGAAGACAGGCCTTTTCAAGGGAGAATTGATTGAAAATGGATTTCCAGTAGACAAAATATTTTATGGATCCATAACAAGATGATAGTAGTAACAACAAGCAAAAACTCACAGAAAAAAGAGAAAGAAGAGAAAAAGAGATGATGCAAAAGAAGGGAATATGAGTACTTATTTATAGTGATGCTTCCGACCATTTGACATGTAATAACTTCATAAAATCCATGAAAATTTGAACTATAAAATTTTGGAAGCAAAAAATTCCAAAACACATGTGATAATGGATTATTTTGATGGTTTAATCGATTATTTCCTTCTAAATATGAAGATTTCACACGTTTTACATTAATGCTATGATTTGATAATCTTTAAGGCGAAGATACAATCTGATTTAATTTGAAATTTGAAATGTAGGAAAGCTCTAATTAATTACACTAAATGATTATATCCCTTATTTTGATCCTTTTTTGTCTTTTGGATATTGGGTTGATATTTAACTTTGGCATATTGCTTTTGGCACCCCTTATTCATTCAGATTACACCCCTTTCTTCGAAAATGCTCTTAACTTAAATAAATCATCATTAAAAATGAATTTAAATGATTTAGAAATTAATAAAATACTTATTTAGAGGGTTAATCAGATTTTTTTTCGTTTTTTCAACCTCTAAAAAAGTGTAACACCTTAGACGTCAAGTAAACTTTAGAAAAATCCCCCTTCTGAGGGAATGACAAAACACCGTTGAAAATCCTTCTCTGCGAGTCGTTTGACACGAGAGTTGCTTCAAACCACAATACTAATAAGTCCGTTAGAGATTCATTATCTCAATTTATGATCCTCATAGGTCATGATAGATGTTGAAAAACACCGAGAATATTTTGATCACATCCCTTGAAATACACCATCAACGATAACACCAAGCATCAGAATTATCAAATACCATCACTCATGATATCATCTTGTAAACTCAAAGGTATACAATTTCTTTTTACTACTTCATTTAATATGAACTAAGGATATATTAAAGGTGAAAATCATTCCTACGAAACAAATTTGGTTTTCACCTTTGGTACCCAAATCCTTTTGGATCTTGACGCGTTAGTAACTATAAGAGGTCTAGAATTATTACCTTTATACCTTATTAGTTTATTATAAAAAGATGTCTCTAAATGGCCAAGATTATCACAAAACGGGCATTTCTAAATATGACAATTCAGTTTCTTCATATTTAAGCTTTTACTACGTGATTTACTTAATTTAAATCCAAATCCAGTTTTATTCAAGGAAGATCATTAATTTGATAGAATCAAATATATGTTTTCTTTACCCTTAGTAAATTTACTTATGGTTTCGTGAAATTCTTTCACTTCATTTTTCATAGAGGCACACATATCAGTTTTATTAGCATGGTTTCTAATGTTAGTCATTTCATGTCTTAACGTTTCATTTCTATTATCTTGAAACTCAATATAATCTTTAAGATATAAGTTGCTATTTTCTATCTTATCCTGTTCCTAAATTAAATTGGCATTTAATTTAAACAATTTCTTGTACGATAAAGTTGTTACCTCACAACTATCTTCTTCGTTTGAGGCCTTCAAGCACACATGTTCATTTTCTTCATTGGATGAAGGATCTTCAAAGACTCTACCAGAAGCCGGTTCTTCAAGATTTCCCTTTGATGTCGAGTCTCTGAATATATTTCTTATTGAGACTTATTTCTCATCTCTTCTTTCAAGGATTCCACTAGATGAAACTTTTTCATCTTCTTCATATATTCTCCTTGATAGAGTTTCTACATTATTATAAGATGAATATTTTGAGGAACGTTCGTCCACTGAAATTATTCTTTCAAAGGAGGATGTCAGATTTGACCTTTCTTCTTCTTATTCAAAAGAGATATATGATGAAGTTACTGAAGATTCTTCTAGGATTCTTGAACTCGTTAAGTTTCTCGATGATTTCTTCTTTCTTATATTTTTCTTGAAAATCACAAACACTTCCATATTTCGATTTAAGGATTTGACCAGGTTTCTGAATGCAATTCTTAACTCTTATATATTTTTTAGTTACGAAAGTTATAACATGTTTTCTGAAATTCCTAATGGTTGAACACTATATGTGAAAATAACATTCACATTCATTTGGTGTTTTAACTTCTTTGCCTCGTGTGTTCATTCTATCTTGTTTGATACTTGCAGATACTCCATAGGTCATTTCAAGAGTATCCCACATTTCCTTAACAAAATTATAATTAAAAACATAAAGAAATTTATTTTCACATAAAGAAATAAGAAAGAGGTTTTTAGATTTAAAATTAAATTTGAATTTTGTCTTGTCTTTTTGAGGCCAAAGGAAAACATGTCTATCTAATATTGAAATTGATATAGTGAGTTGGGATAAACAAACCATTGATTATAGTTTTCCACAATTTAAAATTGAAACTTTCAATGAACAGTTTAAATATAGATTTCCATATATCAAACATATCACCATTAAACGGTGGATGTGTGTTTAGGAAATTCCTCTTGTTAGAAGAAATGTAGGAAGTCATCTTTCTGTTGAGATGATTAATTTTTAAACAAGAGTTAGGATCTATTGCCACTTGTTAAACATGTGACTCCATAAACAAGAAAGGGGGGGGGGGGTGGTGAATTCTGTAGGTCTGAAAAAAGGTTTGTTGTAAACAAAACCATTTGTAAAATCAGAGTTTGAAAATATTTTGTAAATAAGCAGCAGAAAAAAAACTAAAAAGTAAAAGAGATAAGGGAAAGAGAAAAACACCATAAATTTATACAGGTTCGCTCAAACTTGACCTACTCATGTCCCCAATAATTTTTAATGAGAGTATCCACTAATATTGATAGCTTTCAATATGATATGCCCATGAACCCCCTTATAAAGTGATATAAAGTTTAAAGGCTAACTTTCGACCAAACATTAAATATTTCTTAAAGTGACTGTCTTACAAATGAAACAAAGATATTTCATGGGCTGGTCTCTAACCAAGATGGAGTTTTACACTAGCTATCCTTTGAACTGAGATGGAGTTATATGTTGGCTATCCTACAAACTCAACCGGGGTTTTACACGGGCTGACCTCAGAATTGAGATTATATTTTGCACATGATAATCTCGAACCAAGTGAGGTTTTACGTCATGCTGAACTCAAGAGCCAAGATAATATTTTGCACACGATAATCTCGAATCGACAAAGATTTTAATAAGGATGAGCTTAGGAACCATTGTGGGGATTTATTTGTTGATCTTTGTGAACCAAAAGAGATTTTTTCTTCTTGGCGATACTCATGAACCAAGTAGAGACTTCATAAGACAATCCCTTGAAAAAAAAAACAAGAGCTTTTAGTGGTTTAGCTTGCAATTGAATAACTTCTTATACAATAATATTTTACTCAAGAGATAATACACTCTCAGTAAATTACAATTAAATCCTCACCCAGAACAATGATCCTCACTTAGACACAAAAACCACCTCAAAGCACTATGGCAAAACATATGTGAGAAATTGAGAGATTTAAAAAAAATGTGTGTGTGTGTGTGTGTGTGTGTGTGTGAGAGAGAGAGAGAGAGAGAGAGAGAGAGAGAGAGAGAGAGAAAGAGAGAGAGAGAGAGAGAGAGAGAGAGAGAGAGAGAGAGAGAGAGAGAGAGAGAGAGAGAGAGAGAGAGAGAGTGAGAGAATGTAGGATAAAAACCTGTTTTCTAGATTAAATAAAATGATAAAGAATCTCTCTATTTATAAGCCAAATTATGGTTTCAATTTGGAAACAATACATGGACGAAATAAATTGTAATAACCGATTAGGCCAATCGATTATTGACCCTCAATAATGGATTGTCCAGGTCACAAATGGAAGGTTTGATATTTAGTTATTACCAATCATTAAGAGACTGTCCCAATTAATTTTAGACTCAACAAGATGAAAACAATCGATTAGATGATTAAGCATAATAAATTATTCAGTTGTAAAAAGTCTTCTAAAACATTTTTAGATTGTTTAACAATTAAAGAGAGGCTTTTTAAAGATTTTTAGTGTGTGTTTGTGTGTGTGGGGGGGGGGGGGGGGGGAGGGGGTGGGAGGGGGGGCGTATGTACGCGTGTGTGTGTGATTTTTCTATAGTATTTTTTGAAGTACCCTTGTGCCTTTACAAGACATTGGTAACTCAGATAGGCACGACCAAACAAGCTTTTACACTTCCTCTCTTTCATAAGTCTGAAACTTTAAGTCCTGGCATCATTATACTTAACTTTAGCATCACAGAAGAATCTTAAATATATCTTCAAGTTGATTACCATCATTGAAGAGTTGAGAGAGCAAACCACTGACGAACCTTGAAATAAAAGTCATTACTTGAATTTCTTTTGACCACATTGTTGACTTCAAAGAGATGACTTGATATTCAAGAGCATATTCAGAAGGATAACTTGATGAAATATCTTGAGCATATTTGGCCACTTGAGCCATCTTTAATAAATAAGGGATTCAATAAACATCATTTGATATCAGGTGTTATCTTCATCAAAACCAAACAACTAATCAGTTGATTGCAACTTTGCTATTAACAAACTCCACCACCTTGGACCACCTTAACAATACTTGCAAGCACATAGATCCACATGCGTGCATGTGAAGGACTTCTCGCTATATCTGTTCACGGAGAGTTTTAGAGGCGTGAAACTCTCTACAAGTTCCCCCACTTCCCTTGAACGTCATCCTATCATTGATGGGTGAGGAGTAGTAACTCTCCTATGACTATTGTGAGTTATTAGGATTACTAGAGGTACGCTTTTTGGCATCTCTGGCCTTCTTTTTGACATTGCTTTCCTCCCCCTTTATATAGCATTCTGCGTATGTCACCGCCTCATCCAAGGAGGCGGCGAGCCTATGGGCGAGTGACTCATTAAAATATCCCTCCCTCAGCCTATTTTGAAATGCTCATACAAACATTTCCTAGTTGAGGACAACGACCTTGATTGTCGCCTCATTAAAGCTAGTGAGGAACTCCCTTAAATATTCAGATGTGCCTTGACAAATGTTGATAAGGATGGCGACAACCATCTTTTTGTGTCTGCTTACTGCAAACTGATGGACTAGTTTCTTTACCAAGTCCTGATAGTTGGTAGGGATGGCAAAGGGTAGGGTCGGGTGCGGGTTTCACACTACCCAAACCCGCACCCGAAATCACCACCCGAACCCGAACCCAAAGACTATTCGGGTGGCAAAATAACACCCACGCCCACACCTGTTGGGTTCGGGTTTTTCCACCCATACCCGAACCCGTAGCAAAAACACGGGTTTTTCCACCCAAACTGAACCCGTAGCAAAAACACGGGTTTTTCCACCCAAACCCGAACCCGTAGCAAAAACACGGGTTTTTCCACCCAAACTCGAACCCGTAGCAAAAACACAAAAAATACAACAGTAACATTGAAATTTGAAAGTCTACACTCAAAAAATACAACATGTTTGATGAATATGATTTCATGCAACTTAACATCTTAACATCTTAACATTACAAATATGATTTCATGCAACTTAACATCTTAACATTACAAATATGACATCTTAACATAATAACATTACAGCGACATGATAACACAACTACAATCAAATTACAACTTTCCAAGTTCCAACATCAACAACAACATCATAAGAGAAACCTAATATTTCAACAACACTGTCATCACAAGCAACATCAACTCTCCATATTTCAACATCATAAGAGAAACCTAATATTTCAACAACACTGTCAAGTTCCAACAGCAACAGCAAGAAAAATAGGGGGAGAAAAAACATTTATAAAAATCATTGTATTTTAGTGTTAACTATAAAATTCAGTTGGTGCTCCCAAGTTTGAAAATGGAGAACTAATCTCCCACTTGTGTACTTGAAATACATCTCCATGGTCTTGCATGTGTTCTTTTGTCAAGGAGCAGCAGCAAGCCCATACTGTCGGCCGGTAGCCCGACCATATACCTACAGCAGTCACAAGCATTTCAGACGATGAACATTTTTGCAGACTAAAATACAAAAAATATTTTCTTCTCAAGCCTCATCATTCTCGGAAATAGACATCACAAACATTCCATTTGGTTAAATTTCATATAACAAGATATTGTCCAACACTCTCTAACACATTGTTCTATTGGTTGAAAATCATGAATGTATTGTTAGAAATTTTCTATGAAATATTATAGCATAACTAACAAACGTCATCAAACTGAACGTAGGTGATATTATAGGTTTTTAAATTCTTGCCACACATTACTTCTTAGTTTCTTTGATGCAGGTTCTAAGCTTGTGTCAATTTCTTCTTGTTGCCCAACATTAGGTGTCGGACTCGGATTAGAAGATACCTCCTGATGAGTTGGTGGACATGTACTTTCTTGTGTAGGATTAGATGTTCCTTCCGGTTCTGGGGTTGTGTTCGCTTGATCCATTTGAAAAACTCAATACAATAACTGAAATCAATATAGCACAATTAAGTATAACTCAATACAACAACTGAAAAATTAAAATTCTTGCCACACATAGATGTTTCACCAAAAATTTAAAATAAGTCGTTACTTTTCTTTTTGACAAAACAATGATTGTAGTATGTTACACCATGATTAATAAACAGTTTGTTTATTATGTTATGTAAATTAAACTATGCAAGTCATTGATTTGTGTACTTGACAGGAATTGGTTCAAAGAATCAATTATTCGATTTAGTATGGTTTATTTAAGTTTCAGTAAACTTTGATAATGGAGTACAGACATATCCTTTGGCATTAATCAATAAAGGATATCCAAATAAGTGGCACTTGTTTCTATTACTGCCTAATCCAAAAACAAAAAAAGCATCGCTTTCTAATGATAGCCAAACCAAGACTGAAATTGTTGTCTTCCGCGGTTACTAATTCACTCACTATTTGCACTACTACATCTAAATACAATCAAATATTTCCAATAAGCTAAACAAATCAATACAAACAAAAAGCAAATAAAAAGTCCTTTCAATAGTAAGTATAATAAACTAGAAAGAAACCAAAAGTAGTTTATTAATTATATAAGGATACCTCAAGAATCGGACACATTAATCCCTTACCTTTCCTACTCTCTCATGGCTTAAGTATTTTTATTCGGGAAAGCTGACATAAAAACACTTGGGGAATTTTTCGGCAACAACACATACCACCACCATGGCTCTCTTGTATCCATGGTTTTCTTCTGTATAGATTGTTCCCAACTATGAACAATAAACCCTAATTTCGCTTCGCCGTCCGTCCGCCATTTTTCCTTCACTTTCGCTTGGGATTTCGGTCGGCTCTTAGGGGATACTAGGGGGTCTTCTTCCTTATCTTCGGCTTAAATTCCTGGCTTTATGGCTTATGGGCCTTGGTAAGGAGCTGATGTCCTCTGGGTTCTTCTGAGGCTTTTGAAATCCTAGTGAGGTGGTGTTCTGTTTCTTGGGACGGGCCGTTGGGGTTTGGGTCTGCGATCGCTCCAACTTTGTTATTGAGGCTTTTGATGGATTGGGTCAAGGTAGGTGGAAAAAGGTGGAAACCGAAGATGGAGAGGTTCTCGGTGTGGAAAGAGAATGATGGAAAGGGAGCGGTAGGGGAAAGTATCACTTCTTTTTTCGTTACAGAATTCCCTGAAGAGATGACCGCTAAAGATCTGTTTGAAGTATTCCAAGTTTACATAGTGATTTCAGAAGTTTTCATTCCGGCGAGAAGGGATAAACGAGGGAAGAAGTTTGGCTTTGCAAAGTTCAGGAAGATTCAAGATGCTAAGTTGATGGCTACTACACTTGATAATATTTTTCTGAAAGGTAAAAAACTGTATGTTAATATCCCTCGTTTTCAGAGAGATGAGAAGGTATTGAAATCTGATAAGGGAAGAAATTTGGGTAGAAACCATAGTGTCATCCCAAGAGGAGGTAGGAGAGGGGACGTGTTGATAGGTAGATCGTTTCATTTGCTCAGGCAGTGGGGGGTAGCAATAGGTTGAACTTAGGACAGTCTAATTTGGAACATTCGAGGGTTCCGATTTTTATGGAAGATGGAGATAGAGCTAGATTTGAGAAAGCGATGGTGGGGGATGTGGCTGAAGGAGTTCATGTTGGTGACATTCAAAGGAATATCCATGAAGAAGGTTTTTTCAATATCAAAGTGTCCCATTTTGGAGCGAATAGATGCCTTATTGAAGAGATTGTGGAGGGAAGTCTTCAGGATTTCGTAAGTGATATGGAAGAATTTAAGGGGAAGTGGTTCTCTGTATGTAAACCTTGGTCGTTGGAGGAAGTTGATGAAGAGCGCCTTGTTTGGGTTAGTTGCTATGGATTGCCTTTTGCAACTTGGAATCTTATTACCTTTCAGTCAATTGTTTGTGGACTAGGTAAACTCTGTCAGGTGGACGAAGACACTATGTTGAAGGTTAAATTAGATGTGGCACGGTTCCAGATTAGCACGAAGTTGCCTTGTATTATTAACAAAAGTGTGGTTGTTATATGCAATAATGTTACCTTCAAAGTCAATTTGTGTGAAGACTTCTGTAACCATAAAGAGATTATCAAACAGAGGGGATATGGGTCGGATGGGGTTTATTCATCCTCTGATCTTGTGGAATCTTCAGTTGGAGGTGATAGTGAGTGGGGTGATACTTTGGAGGAGGAAATGGTTGAGTCAAGCAATCCATCTCGTGGAGAGGGAGATTGTATTGAAACACACTCTAAGGAACTTCCTGTCATTGGGGTTGAGGGTTCGCTCGATTTTTCTGTTATTGGTGCTACCATTAAGGAAGATGACAAGATAGGTGGGGATAGTATTGCTATTGGAGAACCTGTGAAAGGGGTTGTTGCTCTGGTAGGAGTTGATGATGTTAATCCTATTTTAGACAACGTTGGGGGTAGGAAGGATGTTAACAATGATGCTATGGCTTTAGTAATCCCTGGCCAAGGTTGTGAGATCAAGTCTACAGCAGGTGTTCCTAATCCTTTGGGTGGTTCTGGTATTGGTCTGGTTGTGGAACTTAATTGCTCAGACCCTATTTCAGGACCGTCAGGTGGTGTTATTGGACAGACAAAGTGGGGCAAAAACAGGAAAAAGAAACCACTACACGAAGTCTACGATAGGGTTAAAATTCCTTTTTCCCCTTCTTATTACTCCTATCTTCTACATGCCGCTGTTGAGGTTCCAGGACCACCTATCTGTCCTCGAACTTCTAGAAAGTCTAAATTAGGTGGACAAGAGGTTTCAGTAGGAAAAGAAGGTTCCAAATCACTTAGATGCAACGAATCTCTGACTGATACTGACGTTTTTAGAGGGAATTCAAGATGCAAGAAGGCTTTAGAGGATGCTCCTTCCAAAGTTTTGAACTGTTTGAAAAGGTTAGGGGTGGAGGGAGAGTTAGAAGATGAAGATTTTGTTAGTTTATTAAGGGTATTGGATGAAGAAGATAAACAAGGAATCAAAGGCAAGAAGAATGTTGGAAGAGGTGACCTATGAATATAGTGACGTTTAATGTCCGTGGGTGTTGTAGTACTATAAAGAGAAGGAGGATTTCCCAAATATTGAGTAAAGGCAATGCTGATCTGTGACTTCTTCAAGAAACTAAGTTGAGAAATATTGATGATAGTATTGTTAAGGGGATGTGGAATTCTTCCAGTTTTGATTGGTCGGCTTCCAATTCAGAGGGGCAATCGGGTGGCATACTCACTATTTGGAAGAAGGATTTGGGGTTCGCCTGTGCTACTTTCAAAGGAAAGGGATTCTTAGGTGTTCAATTTCTTTGGAAAAGTATGAATTTATATGTGTTCAACATTTATTCTGCGTGTGAGGTTTCTGAAAAAAGGGATCTTTAGGATGCTTTGATTGAATTGAAGAATAGGCTCCCATTAGGTGGCTGGATTATAGCAGGTGATTTTAATGCAATAAAAGATACTGAGGAGAGGAAGGGCAGGTATGTTGGTAACTATAGAGAGATGGTGGATTTCAATGCCTTCATTGACAACGTGAACTTGATAGATTTGCCTCTAGTGGGTTGTAAATTTACTTGGTTTAAAGCGAATGGGAGTTGTTGTAGCAGATTAGACAGATTCCTAGTGAGTGAATCTGTTATCGATTTACTGGATTTGAAGAGTCAATGGGTGGGGGATCATGATATATCTGATCACAGGCCGGTGTGGTTGAAGTCTAATTATACTAACTGGGGACCTAAGCCGTTCCGTTTGTTCAATTGCTGGCTGGAACTTAAAGACTTCTCTGAGTTTGTTAAAAAGTCTTGGGAGTCGGTAGATAGTTCGGGATCTCCAAGTCTCGTATTATGGAACAAGTTTAAAGTTCTTAAAAGAGACCTTAGGTGGTGGAATATCCACATTTTTGGGTGGTTGGATTTGAAGATTGAGGATAACATCAAGAAACTCAATGAGAAGGAGCAGAATTAGAATTGGAACTTAAGCAATCAAGATGAAGAGAGGGTAAAAGAAAAAATGGAGGTTCAAGAAGAAGTGTGGAGAAATCTTAAGTATAAAGAATTGATGATTAAGCAGAAGTCGAGAAAGTTGTGGGTGAATGATGGTGATAACAACACGCGATTCTTTCACGCTTCTCTTAAAGCGAGATATCGTGCAAATAATATTTCTGGCATTAGAGTGGGAAGAAAAATTGTGGAGGATCCGGTGTTGATTAAGGATGAGGCTAAGAAGTTCTTTGAGGAGAAATTTAAACATCACAGGGGGTATGATTTGTATGGTAAGTTTGATGGGGTTAGTGTGCTTAGCATGGAGGATAAAGATAACCTGGAGGCTGAATTTAAGAAAGAAGATGTAAGGGCTGCTGTGTTTGATTGTGAAGGAAATAAATGCCCTGGCAATGACGGTTTTAATTTCAATTGCCTCAAGGCTTGTTGGGAGATTATGGGAACGGACATTAGTAATTGTGTGCTGGAATTTTTTAGTATGGGTTTATTAGATAAAGCTTATGTTTCCTCCTTCCTGTCCCTGGTGCCTAAGGTCGAGAATCCGCAAAGATTTGAAGAGTTTAGACCTATTTGTTTAATAGGTTGTGTTCAAAAAATTATTTCTAAGATGCTTGCCAATAGATTAAGTGCTGTGATTGGTAAACTTATTTCACCCAATCAAACGGCATTTATCCCAGGCAGGCAACTGTTGGATGGTGTTCTGGTGATCAACGAAACCATTGATTATGCTAAAAGAAAAAAGAAGAAGTGTCTCCTTTTCAAGGTGGATTTTGCGCAGGCTTATGACTGCGTCGATTGGAAGTATCTTGAGAGTTTGCTGACTGTTATGGGTTTTGGGCCTAAATGGATGTCGTGGATTCGCGACTCAGTTTTTAACAGCTTTATGTCTGTCTTAATCAACGGGAGTCCCTCTAAAGATTTCAAAGCTTCGAGAGGCTTAAAACAAGGAGATCCCCTATCTCCCTTCTTGTTTGCGATTACGGGAGAGGGATTGGCAACCCTTGTAAAGAGAGCTTCCGACATCAATCTTCTTAAGAACTTCAAATTCAGTGATGAGGCGTTGGTTAATCTTCTCCAGTTTGCCGATGACACTATCCTTCTTGGCGATGGATCTGTTACGAATATTTGGGCTTTTAAATCAATTTTGCGAGGATTTGAAGTCATTTCTGGTCTTAAGATCAATTATGCTAAGAGCTGTTTGTACGGGGTTGGTATTGATAAGGAGATGTTGGAAGCTGCTGAGATTTTCCTCAACTGTAAGTCAGGTTCTCATCCCTTTAAATTCCTTGGTCTTAGAGTTGGTGGTAATCCTAGAAGTGTATCTTTTTGGCGGCCTGTCGTGGAGGGTATGAGGGCTCGGTTATCTAATTGGATTAGTCGTAATTTATCGATTGGAGGGAGGGTGACGCTTATCAATAGCGTGTTGGCTAACCTTCCGATTCATCATCTTTCTTTCTTTAAAGTTCCTAAGAAGGTTGTGAAAGAGCTTATAGCTATTCAAAGAAACTTTCTTTGGGCGGGTTGTTCGAATAATAGGCGTATCTCTTGGGCGAGTTGGAATACGGTGTGTAAACCGAAAAGCTGCGGAGGGCTTGGAATCAAACATATTGGACTTTTCAATAAAGCTCTACTTGCAAAATGGTTGTGGAGATTCTGTAATGAAGGTTTTGAAATTTGGCGGCCTATCCTTGTTAGCATTTACGGCAATTTAAGTCGTAAACTTCAGATTTACAGTGTTCAAGGTAATCTGAAATCTGATTCTATTTGGCTGAAGGATGTTCTCTCATCTTCTAATCCTGTGCCTCAATTCAATTTTATTGATAATATAATAGCGGACTTAGGGAATGGTAAAGGGGTGTTGTTTTGGCATTCTACTTGGTGTGGGGGTAGACCTCTAAAGGAGGTTTTTAATAGTTTGTATCAGGTGAGCAATTTTAAGGTCAGTACCGTGGCTGATGTAGGAGAATGGGTGGATGGTAATTGGAATTGGAAAGTTACAGAAATGATTCCTTTAAACTATCATACGGGTAGCAGTGATTTGGCTGCTCTGATGCAGATTCTTGACTCTGTTTTTATGCAGGAAAAAGTTAATGATAAGTGGATATGGAGTTTGGACAGAAACGTTGGTTTCTCGGTAAAGTCCTTTTTTGACATGGCATCATCTCACGAAGATGTTGTTTCGATCGATGATAACTCGATTAAGTTGTTAGATTTTGTTTGGAAATCGGATTGTCCGCTGAAAGTAAAAGTTTGTATGTGGAGAATGATTATCGACAGGTTGCCTACTCGGGCGAACTTGGTTAAAAGGGGAATTTTAAGTAACCCCCATGAAACTGTTTGTGTTTTTTTGTTTTAGGTACCTTGAAGAAGCTGATCATATTTTTTTCAAGTGTCATAGGTCAGTTATGGTGTGGAAGATGGTTTGCGATTGGATGGACATTGAGCGGATATCCGATCGCGAATGTTGTTCCCATGGTTTGGCTTGGAGTGTAAGATTAATAGGAAGATGTAAGGAGAAGTATATTCTTGCAATTTGGTCTATTTGTTGTTGGAATATTTGGAGTTATAGGAATAACATATTATTTAGGGATGAAATTTAATGTAAAGTCGATATTTTACGCTATTGTAGCGACTTCTTGGACTTGGTTGATGTATGGTAAGAGGAATTCGAGGTACTGTAGTTTTTATGATTGGAACAAATCCCCTTTAGACTTTATGTAGTAGGCTTCCCGGTTGGGTTTTTGTGGGATTGTCCTGTTATCTTGTATGGTGGTTAGAGATTTCCTTAATCTCTCTTTAATGAATTTGCCTATAAAAAAAAAAACAATCACTTTCCCCTTAAAAAGTACTTAAAGTTGCAGGCAATAGTATTATTAAATTAGACTGTAAATAAACAAATATTTTGGCTTCTAACACCAGTTCCATTTCCATCACTCGTTTAAGCATGAATTAGTACAGACATATCTTTTTAATTTCAATAAAGGATAACAAAAAATCACAACCCAGAAATTCATAAACAACAAAAAAATCAACAACCCATAAATTCATAAACAACAAAATCGCAAAACCTAATGTAAAATCAACAACCCAGAAATTCATAAACAACCAAATCGCAAAACTAATGCAAAATCAACAACCCAGAAATTCATAAACAAAAAAAAAATCACATCTTTATAAAAAAAAAAAACAGAAATCAGAATCATCATTACTTCAACTTTTTGCAATCCTTTAGTTTTCATCACGAGCAAGGGATTGACGTGAAGAAAATGAAGAAAATTTTTCAACTTACCGTAAGAAGATACTGTGGAGGTAGTCTGAACTCTGAAACGGTGAAACCCTAGACGGAGGGAGAGTGAAACTGACAGCAGCAGTGAAGACGGAGGGAGAGTGAAACCGGCAGCAGCTATAACACCCCAATTCCCATCGCGAATAAATAATACATAACATATAATCAGAGTAACTAAAAAATTTATTTTTTTCCGACAGAAACAAGGATGTCACATTTTAAATAAACAAAACATCATCCCTGCTCATAAATTTGATACATAGCATAAAATATATTACCCTCAATTGGGAAACTTTTCGATATAAAGGTAATACCAAATATATTCGACAATATATATACATTAATAACATAATCGTTTCCCCGACTCCCATGCTACGTATCAGAGCAGACACCAAGACTTAAGCAAAGACGAAGATCTAACTCTTCCACTTGCCTCCACGCCTCTAAAGCTGACAATCTGCACTATGCCATAAAAAGCATATTCCAGCAGAAGGGTGAGAAATAACAACTATAACAAGATTGCATAATAATATGCCACAACACAAATAAATTCACATATATAATATTTCTCACCACATACATCACATACTAACACATATAGCATGCCACCAATACATAACATATTCCTAACAATCCAACCACATGACATATAACGATTATACCAATACAATCACATTTCACACATAATGTACACCACAGTTATGACCTATGAAAACAAACCACCACATCACATGTCATATGTTTATACACAAAATATATTACTCACAACCAATGCATTTATCACCTATGCATAATAATTCACCAAAGCTATCACAAGCTCACACATAATCAATCCATTCATGATTTATGCAAATGCACAGAGACCGACACAACGTTTCTATGCAATGCATATGCGGTACCGACTCATCACCCGAGCTCAATTGAAGAACTCAATGGAAATATCCTCCCTGTCGGGCCTACAATATTTCCCCATCGCTCATACCATCATGGCATCCGATGTTTCTGGATTGTTCACGCATACACAATCCGATTGCTCAAACCCCACAAGGGCACACAATCATTCTGAAGATTCCCACGGAATCAAGTGTAACTCATCGCAACGATTACACCCATTGACTACGCAATGTTCAGAGGATCCTCAATGATCATTTGTGTAATCAATCACTCACACCCAACAGGGACGTGATATTACACCCGATTCTCCACGGAATCGCTACACATGAATGCATGTTATGATGTTTCTCATACAAAATGACCACATACACTCATGCAATGCACACATATTTCACAATATAGTCATGCATATACCATTAAATACACACATTGCAATTTCTTACCTTTCGGCCATAATTCATCACCACAACATGTCATCATATGCATTCACATCATATAACGTCATACAAGTCATACGATATCCATATCAAAAGCACATTGCATGAACACCTCAATTACGCACGCTTACAACGACAAAAGTCGACAAAACAACACCATTCAAATATCATACATCCATCACCAATGCGTATCAATCATGCACAACATTTCATCACATATATTCACATCATATAGTGGCACACAAGCTATACGATACATATTAAAAGCATATAGCACGGTAAAACACCGACCGCACGCGTTTAACGCGATAAAAACCCGACAACCCAACACTTTTCTAAAACCACGACCTAAATAAATCATCTATTGCCCTCCAACCCAATTTTATAAGAAAGAATATTTCATAAGCTTTCTAACGCTTCGAACGGGGACCAAAACGGACTTACGGTTCAAAAGTTATGGCTAAAATACGAAAATACTGTTTTTGCTGTCCCAGGCAAATTCGCCTGGCGAATACCTGGCGAAACGGATTCGCCACCAACTCGCCTGGCGAATCTGGACGAACCAGAATTTCTCCAAAATGGGTTTGGGACCCGAAAATGATCCAAATCTTCCACCCACATGATAGTATTACACCCAATGACCCAAAAATACATGTTAGAACACGTTTAGGCATGTATTTAATCAATTCATCCGTGAAAACATCGATTTCTACGAATTACTCACAATTTCACCCAAATAGAAAAACCTATATTTTTTACCCAAACATTCAAACAAAATATACATATACACATACAATCGAAATATAATCGAAACTTCTCACCCTTACCCGATTAATCGCGAGTGAAACGGACGAATCTTTGATTTTTCCTCTTTCTCCTCTTCTCTCTTCTTTCTTCTCCTTCTTTCTCTTTTTCTCTTCTCTTTCTCTTTCTCTTTTTCTCTTCTCTACTATTTTTCTCTCTTTTCTTTCTTTCTATTTTCTATTTATTCAAAATATCTAACCCCAAAAAGACCAAAATACCCCTCAGCTCAAATATCTCGCAAACGCTCTCAAAATGCGATAAAACATAAACAATGATGAAAAATAACATTTTGTCAAATAAAAGTCAATAATAAAATAATATAAAACCAAAACCAATTAAATCTACTCTATTAAATAAATCTAACAAAACTGGGGCGTTACAATTCTCCCCCACTTAGACATTTTCGTCCTCGAAAATCTAACCGATACGAACAACTCCGGATACGACTCTCGCATCCGACTAACAAACCAACATGCCAACAAAAGGCACACCACTAATAACACAACTGGCAACCCACCTTGCTAACTACCACAACGACACGACAACGACGACAACTACAACGACAAGATGCAAAGCCCATACAATGCACTTGACGACAAACTCACAACTCAAAGAAAAGCCAAGATACCAACACACAGGTTCACTCTAGAACCGAAACACAACAAGATCGTTACCCTACCCTAGGTAACACTCCCCTAATTCCCCACACGGGAATTAGCTACACACACTCGAACCATCACCATGGAAACGAGGCACAACACAAACAAGAACCTAAAGTACCACGACACCACAAAGTCTCAACAACTTCAACAAAACCAGAACACCAACAACAAAGCTACGATTCACCAATCCAATCGAGACCCGACAATACCACGCATCACATAACTGGGAATGACAGCATAGTCATTCTACCCCAATACATACCTCACTAGGAACGACAACATAGTCTTTCTACCCTAGTGCACCTCTCATTAGGAATGACAACATCGTCATTCTACCCCAATGAATATTCTAACACAATTGGAATCCATTCCACACACCAAATATTACTACTATAGCAATCCCATGATAATCAATACCTTACCATTCATCTTGCTGTGGATCTACGCCACAGAGGCCGCCATATCGTACATTAAGCATACACTCGAAACCACATACATTGATACTTACTTAAACAATGTATTTATCACTAACTACAACCCATAACAAATAGCATTTCATCATTTACACCCATATCAATTCACATCAAGAATTACTCACCAATCGAACATACAATCAAAACATCCATTTACATAGTAGCCCATGAATAATATTCAAACCTTTCACCTAACACTTCCATTATGAAACGTCCAATAGTCTCACCATTCCTACATGTTCTCAATGTTCAACCTATGAACTCTTACAAGTCCCACACGCAAATACAAATTGTGCCACACCACGCATCCACTGTGCACTCTGCTTACTCGTAACCATCAAAACTACCAATCTCACATCCAAAGTCTAACTCTTCCTCATATTCACCAAAATTACTGTTCACTGTTAATATTCCCAACCTCACACTCTCCTGTGTTGTCTCACACACCAGACCCAAGTCTCGGAATTGCTCAATTAATTTCAATTCTATGACCATCAAAACAGACATGCATAACAACTTTCGACTTAACTTTTCAGGCACAACCTTAGCTTTTCCCGAAGGATAACCCAAGCCAAATTCATAACTCGTCACGAATTTTAACCATCCTCGCTGTCTCACCCTCTATTCCTTCAGACCAAACTAGTACTTCATATCCTTGTGATTACTGAACACTTCGAATCTAGAACCATAAAGATAATACCTCCAAATATTCCAACACAATACAGCCGCGACCAAATCCAAAAGAGTATAGATCCTTTTATAAATCCTCAATTGTCATAAAGCATAAGCCACGACTTTACCCTCTTGCATTAACACACAGACTAAACTTATCAGAGACACATCTCAATACCTCACAACCGGTTTATCAGGATCGCACAATATCAAAACTGGAGCCATAGACAACTTCTACGTCCGCTCACCAAAACTTACTCACAACGAACGTCCAAAACAAACGACTCACCCTTTGCAAGTCAACTGAGATAACAAACGTACGAACTTAGCAAAGTCTTCTATAGCCTGCTGTAACAACTAACTGAGCCCGAAAGTTTCTAATCTACTTAACCGACTTCGGAGCCTCTCATATAGAACTACATCTACTTCCGATGGATCCATAACAATACCATCATCAGAAATAACATATCCAAGAAAACTAACCTTTTCAACCAAAATTCTCACTTGAATAACTTAGCATGAAACTTCGCCTCTTTTCAACACTTGTAATCCAATTCTCAAACACTCTACCTGTTCTCCCTCTGAGTTTATAACAGATCCGAATATCCTCAATCAAAACCATTACGAACTTATCCAAATAAATATGGAAGATACGAATCATATACTCCACAAACATTACGGACGCATTACTATCACCGAACAACATCACTGCACGTTGTAATGTCCAACCAAATTCCAAAAGATGTAAATTCTTAAAGCTTTTGCAAAACCTTGCACTGGGTAACTGGCTACTCACCCACAAGCTTAACCGAGTAATTAACAACCTATTCCGATGATAACAACATAACCAGTCACATCAAATCGATCGAAGCCTCAACTCATACAATTCACCATTCTTATCAAACATTCCAAACAATTGCAATTCCACTCAAACTCAACCAAACCATTCCAGTTTTCTTTTCATGAAAGTGGACACTCATTCTCAATCGTTACCTTATAAAAATGTCCGTAATCCATACATAATTTCTTCGCTTAACAGTCCAAATTCCATAAATTCCAACATGTAGTAACAACCATCCCAAAGGAACTTCCAAATACTACATCCACACTTAAGGTTTTCTCAAAATTTCCATTAATGCTCTAAAATTCCAAAAACTCCAAACCTCTCAAGAACTCTAAGTTTTGCTTTCCATAGTCACAATACCATCATACACATCATGCTCGTTATTCCATTCAACCATCATTCCCTTTTGTTACTAACAAATCTGGAGCTCTCTAAGACAACGCCTTAATGTTCCATTCAAAAACACATCCGAAAACCATGCACAACTGACGGTCCATCACTGTGACTTCCTGCCAATTTCCAGAACACTATTATCACAAATATAACAAACACCTTGGTTTCATCGCCTACGAGTTTTTCTACTTACTTAGCAGATTCCAAACCTCACATCTTCACCTTCGTCAAATTTGAGTTCACACTTTACTCTCGGAGAACAACCATTAATAATACCCAATCATTCTCCCTCAGTTACATTCCAACTCGACCAATATACCAAAACCTTCAATCCGTCTCATAAACAATAATTTCACTTTCCACAGCATAGAACACTTTCATAGCTTCATATCGATATAAAGAACGCTCAAATCGGACACCCGAGTCAAAAGATATGAATTTTTTGAAGGAAATTCAATGATTGGAAAACAACCAGATTCGCCTGGCGAGTCAAGATTTCGCCTGGCGAATACCTCTTCGCCAGCCCTTCGCCTGGCGAACAAGCGGCGAAACCTGATTTTTCTGAAAACTCAAACTTCCAGTAGCTAACACATTTCTGTCTTTCCGATTTCGCCTGGCGACTTCCTATTTCGCCTGGCGAATCTCCCTTCGCCAGCACCTCGCCTGGAGAACTATTGGCGAATCACAAATGTGGAAAAATCCCAAGAGTTACAGAAGCTACCCCATTTCTGTCATTCCAAATTCGCCTGGCGACTTACGATTCCGCCTGGCGAATCACCCTTCGCCAGCACTTCGCCTGGCGAATGAGTGGCGAGACTTAATCCGCCTGGAGAATTCCCAATTCGCCTGGCGAATCGCACCAGAACCAGAATTTTTTGTTGCACTTCCATGGTTTCCACACCTCAAAATCCAACTTTTCCAAACCAACACATTTTCAAATTCCAAACAATTCATCACACGCACCATCAAGGCCGAAAAGACACATCTATCCCATCCAACATAATTCCTGTCTGCTATCAACAAAAGATTAAGGGTGATCAGTTCCTCAATTTGTCAATAGACAGCCGACAATCATGATGGGGCATACACCGTCTTTACCAAACTATAATAGCATTCCTTACATCCTGCGCACAAAACTACCTAAGGCACAAATCCTTAGTTGACATAACCTTACCTCCGCATTCCCTTCGGAACCGGGAACAACACCGTCTAAACAACACTTACAATCTTGCAATACACAACACACTGAGCCAACGCTCCACACCTGAAGCAACTTGGAGAAGTACCAGCTTCTCCCCCACTTATCTCATTCTAAATCCTACAGACAAAGGATTAGAAAACCAGAAAGTACTGACAGTGCTTCCACACATATCACGTACTAAGGGGCAAAGAACGACGACAATATTCAACTGTCACACTAACTGACTCAACAACCTGGCCGGACGGACCGACCTGCTCTGATACCACTTATATAACACCCCAATTCCCATCGCGAATAAATAATACATAACATATAATCAGAGTAACTAAAAAATTTATTTTTTTCTGACAGAAACAAAGATGTCACATTTTAAATAAACAAAACATCATCCCTGCTCATAAATTTGATACATAGCATAAAATATATTACCCTCAATTGGGAAACTTTTCGATATAAAGGTAATACCAAATATATTCGACAATATATATACATTAATAACATAATCGTTTCCCCGACTCCCATGCTACGTATCAGAGCAGACACCAAGACTTAAGCAAAGACGAAGATTTAACTCTTCCACTTGCCTCCACGCCTCTAAAGCTGACAATCTGCACTATGCCATAAAAAGCATATTCCAGCAGAAGGGTGAGAAATAACAACTATAACAAGATTGCATAATAATATGCCACAACACAAATAAATTCACATATATAATATTTCTCACCACATACATCACATACTAACACATATAGCATGCCACCAATACATAACATATTCCTAACAATCCAACCACATGGCATATAACGATTATACCAATACAATCACATTTCACACATAATGTACACCACAGTTATGACCTATGAAAACAAACCACCACATCACATGTCATATGTTTATACACAAAACATATTACTCACAACCAATGCATTTATCACCTATGCATAATAATTCACCAAAGCTATCACAAGCTCACACATAATCAATCCATTCATGATTTATGCAAATGCACAGAGACCGACACAACGACTCTATGCAATGCATATGCGGTACCGACTCATCACCCGAGCTCAATTGAAGAACTCAATGGAAATATCCTCCCTGCCGGGCCTACGATATTTCCCCATCGCTCATACCATCATGGCATCCGATGTTTCTGGATTGTTCACGCAGACACAATCCGATTGCTCAAACCCCACAAGGGCACACAATTATTCTGAAGATTCCCACGGAATCAAGTGTAACTCATCGCAACGATTACACCCATTGACTACGCAATGTTCAGAGGATCCTCAATGATCATTTGTGTAATCAATCACTCACACCAGAAAGGGACGTGATATTACACCCGATTCTCCACGGAATCGCGACATATGAATGCATGTCATGATGTTTCTCATACAAAATGACCACATACACTCATGCAATGCACACATATTTCACAATATAGTCATGCATATACCATTAAATACACACATTGCAATTTCTTACCTTTCGGCCATAATTCATCACCACAACATGTCATCACATGCATTCACATCATATAACGTCATACAAGTCATACGATATCCATATCAAAAGCACATTGCATGAACACCTCAATTACGCACGCTTACAACGACAAAAGTCGACAAAACAACACCATTCAAATATCATACATCCATCACCAATGCGTATCAATCATGCACAACATTTCATCACATATATTCACATCATATAGCGGCACACAAGCCATACGATACATATTAAAAGCATATAGCACGGTAAAACACCGACCGCACGCGTTTAACACGATAAAAACCCGACAACCCAATACTTTTCTAAAACCATGACCTAAATAAATCATATACTGCCCTCCAACCCAATTTTATAAGAAAGAATATTTCATAAGCTTTCTAACGCTTCGAACGGGGACCAAAACGGACTTACGGTTCAAAAGTTATGGCTAAAATACGAAAATACTGTTTTTGCTGTCCCAGGCAAATTCGCCTGGCGAATAACTGGCGAAACGGATTCGCCACCAACTCGCCTGGCGAATCTGGACGAACCAGAATTTCTCCAAAATGGGTTTGGGACCCGAAAATGATCCAAATCTTCCACCCACATGATAGTATTACACCCAATGACCCAAAAATACATGTTAGAACACGTTTAGGCATGTATTTCATCAATTCATCCGTGAAAACATCAATTTCTACGAATTACTCACAATTTCACCCAAATAGAAAAACCTATATTTTTTACCCAAACATTCAAACAAAATATACATATACACATACAATCGAAATATAATCGAAACTTCTCACCCTTACCCGATTAATCGCGAGTGAAACGGACGAATCTTTGATTTTTCCTCTTTCTCCTCTTCTCTCTTCTTTCTTCTCCTTCTTTCTCTTTTTCTCTTCTCTTTCTCTTTCTCTTTTTCTCTTCTCTACTATTTTTCTCTCTTTTCTTTCTTTCTATTTTCTATTTATTCAAAATATCTAACCCCAAAAAGACCAAAATACCCCTCAGCTCAAATATCTCGCAAACGCTCTCAAAATGCGATAAAACATAAACAATGATGAAAAATAACATTTTGTCAAATAAAAGTCAATAATAAAATAATATAAAACCAAAACCAATTAAATATACTCTATTAAATAAATCTAACAAAACTGGGGCGTTACAGCAGCAGTGAAGATGGACGGAGTGAAAGACTGAAGTGATTTAGTGAACCCTAATTTGTTTTACAATTATATATATATATATATATATATATATATATATATATATATATATATATAGGGGCAGTTTAGTAATTTTATGGCTAAGTGGGTGTGGTTTCGGGCGCGGGTTTCACACTACCCAAACCTGCACCCGAAATATCGGGTGGCACCCGAACCCATCAACTCGGGTTTTCACCCGTTGACTCGGGTTCGGGTGCGGGTGGGCCCCGCGGGTTTGGGTCTGCCTGCCATCCCTAATAGTTGGTGATGGAAAACTAAGAAAGGCTCATCAGAAAATTCTAGAGAGGAGCTTGCGTTTCAAGGAATCAGAAGCTCCAATGATTTCCACCTACATGTTGATGGAGGCAACATGCTCATACGGATCAATGCGCCCATCAAACTTAGCCAAAGAGGGCGACTTGAAATTCTCTGACACCGGCGCCTCGCATATTTCATCTGAGAGAGACTAAGGGTCTAATATTTCAACCTCTTTTATAGGGTCAACATCCTGCTGGCGTTGTTGGATATGGAGGACGTTATCCTCCAAAATTTGGTTCTGAAGACGTAAGTCGTCTATGATAGCACACATCTTTGTCACGACACTCTCTTCACCATCAAATTCATCGTTGGCCAGATTTGTTGCCTTCTTGTTCGCTATGATGAACGGAGGGGTTGGTTTATATTCCACTTCAATTTTTTTCATATATATATATATATAGATAATCAGTGGTTCAAAATATTTTGTTAACCCAAATAACTCATATCTTAAAAATATTTGTGGACACAATTAATTAACTGATATTGTTTCTTAAATATCAAGTTAAAATCAATTAAAATACAAATAGATTAATATTTTTTTATTTAAATCAATTGTGATATTGAATTAATAAAAAAGACTAATAATGCTAATTGGCAAATGTGAAAATATGATGATGAAATATAGAATAAAATATAAAGTGTTTGCAATATTAACTTAGTATGTAGATATTTGATCATTTAACACTTCTTGTAAGAGTAGTGCTCATTATGTAAGTGGAATACTCTGCTCATTGTTGAAAAAATTGTGTGGATCAAATTTTGTCTTTATTTGTGCCAACCTTCTAAAGTTTCCTTTAAAGTACTTGATCCCCCAAACACTTGCTTCTGAGTAGCTTGTTTTCCCATTTTTCTTGTTACTACCTAAATCAAGATCCTTATAGTTGAAATATGCAGCTCTTGGAGATTTTGAAACATAAGGAGTCATATATCTATAAACCTTTCTCATCCATTCTATATTCCTATTTGATTCTTCAATTCCATTCTTATCCCACTTAACCATGTATTGTATATTGTACAAGTTTCGCTTTCTATGTGGAAAAGGTATTTCAGTTTCTGATATTTCACTCATTTTTCCACCATAAGGTTCCATTATCAGTAATGCTAACGAGTCTTGTTTTTGAAGCATTCTCACAATACCTTCTAAACCTGTTTCTGGTATAGGCATTTTTACATAATCAGATTTTGATTTGAATGAGCTTTTATAGTTTGTAATTCTGTTCAACAAAACTTCTAAAGGATCTGATTCTTTGTATCCTGCAAAATACAAAGTTGACTGAATCCAACTCATTTCAGTGCAGTCTTTTTCCTGTAACCCTAACTCAACGAAACTCTCATTCATTATAGTGATTAACCTTTCTTTTCCTCCAAGAAAAAGTGAGTTGAAAATTGCTTTTATTGTCTTCGAATTTGGACCATTGTTTTGAGCAACTACTCTAATGAAAAGATCTTCATCAAGTTTATCTGCTATGTATTGCCATCTATGAATAAGCTTGGTTACTTCTTGTTCTGATGTTCTTTCAATGTTGAATGCTGTAACAAGAGATGGAACTTTAACTAACTTTATCTTCCATGCAAGAATGATTCCGAAACTTGTAGCACTACCTCCTCTTATAGCCCAAAAAAGTTCTTCTCCCATTGATTTTCTGTCATGAGTTTTTCCATTTACATCTATTAAGTAAGCATCCATAACATTATCCGCGGCTAGACCGTGTTTCCTAGACAAAGTACCGAACCCTCCTCCACTTATGTGTCCGCCTATTCCAATGCTCGGACATATCCCTAATCGAAAAAAAAAAATTTAATCGAACATGTCATAAGCTATTTTTATTAACTCTATCAAATAGTTTTACGCGTGTTTATGCTAGCCGATAGTTAAATAAGTGAACAAATTACCTGCGGAGAATCATGAATTTGACTTGCTTTTGAAATTTTGTAGTAAAGTTCGCCTAATGTTGCACCTGCCTGAACCCAAGCGGATTCATCGGCCAGATTAATATCAATCGAGCGGATGTTGACGAGATTGATCATGATAAAAGCTGTCTTACAGGTATAAGACAACCCTTCATAATCATGGCCACCACTTATGACTCTAACCTGCAATCCAATATCTTTGCTGCATAGTATAGTTGCTTGAATTTCTGATTCATGAGAAGGTGTAACAATGAAAAGAGGCTTATTTGATGAATTCAACCACCTTGGATTTTGTTCCAATGATTCCAACACTTTAGGAAACAATAAGGAAGATGAGTTAAGAAACAATGTTTCATTATTAACTCTGGTTAACATGCACTGCATGAAACTCTTCTCAAGTAAAGTAGAAGAAACTGCATAAGAGATTGAAAGAGATAGAATCAGAAACACTGCAAGATTGTTCATTTCCTTTTGTTTTTCTCTGCCTTGAGATGATTTGAGTTATGAATTATTCTCTCTTTGAACTCTTATTTATACTAGTTTTTGTAATGTAGGATGTTTAGATTTCAAATGAAAATTATTGCAAATTTTATTTGCCCAAAAAAATTGGAAATTTGAATGTAAAGAAGTTTGACTTTTATTAATTATAGGCTTAGTATCTTTTTGTTCCGTCCAATTATTTAAGTCTCTTAATTGAAAAAAAAAATTATATTAGTCATTTAACTATGAAAGATACAGTACTATTTTAGTCATTTCTCTCTCTCTCTCTTTAAAATGGAAAATTAAAATAATTTATTGGTAAATTCGAGAAAATGACTAACATATATATTTTAAAAAGATAAAAGATTAATATAAGACTTTTTAAAATAAAGGATTAAAATAAACTTGAGGTTAATATATGACACCAAAATGAGTATTATTAAGCCTTTATTATATTTATAAAAAATGCAACTAAGATTCATATTAATATCAACAGATAAAAAACATTTAAAGTTAATAATATTATAGGCAAAATTATATCAGAGGTCCTTTAAATTATTTAATTGTAATATATTAGTCTTAGAATTATTTTTGCAAAATATTTTTTTTGCAATCAATGGGGTTTGAACTCATGTTATCATTCTCTCTTTTATCTCTTGTTTATACGAGTTTTTGTAATGTAGATGTGAGGGCAAGGTTCCTTAGTGCTTTATTTTAATGATATCAAAACTAGTACTATCTCGTACTTGTGTACTTTGGACGGTATCATCGCGTCTTACCTTGCATCCATCCTTTAAAATGCATAAAATAATCCACATACATGAATCTATGCATATAGGATCATCGCATATGTGAAAATTGTGCATTGAATCATTTTGGATACCTTAGGTCGACCCATACAGGCTTTAGGTCGACTCAAAAAGTTATAAAAATGTGTTTGTGGCATTCTGGCACCCTTGCGTCGACCCACAGATGTGTGGAGGTCGACGCATACTGAAGGGAAAATAATTTTCTACTCTCAGGTGCCCTTGCATCGACTCACAGATGAGTGGAGGTCGACGCATACTGTTGAATAAACAATTCTCTGCTCTCGGGTGCTCTTGCGTCGACGCAAGGCTTGGTTCAGGTCGACACACGGTTTGATTTTCTGCGTAGATTTGCTTTCTGGAGTGTTCAGGTCGACTCATAGAATGCTGAGGTCGACCTCTCGCTCAATTAACCATATTTTTCTGATTATTTGTGTTTCAAAAAACTGTTAATTCTATTATGTGGTCTTAGTTATATATATATATATATATATATATATATATATATATATATATATATATATATATATATATATATATATAAATTCATATGCATTAACTTTTGTAAAGGAACCAACAAGAAAATTGAAAATATACATTGAATTTGCTCATCATCTTCATTCTCACACTTGAATTCTTCAACAATTACACATAATCATTTTTGTTGAGTTGTGCATTGTCGAGGTGATAAAGTCCAAACGCAGGATTTGTATATCTAGTTTGTGTTGAGATTTCAGTGGGATTTTCTTGAATAAAACCGTTTGGTTTTGTCCTCCAAGATCTTGAGGGATTTAAGGGTTTTTGCACAAATCTTTGCTTCACAGATTCAGCCGAGTGAAAGACTTGAAGAACGATGGGCTCGTTCAAGCAAGTAGCGGTAACCGGAGGATTGTGTCAAAAGATTTAGGGTCAAACGTCTTGCGATCGAAATCAGCCGAGCGAAAGACTTGAAGATTCAAGTGAGTAGCGATAACCGGAGGTTTGTTCGAAACGTTTGATGCACTTGATTCAGCTTGAATCAAGGGGAGAGAAGTGGATAGAATCAATATCAAAACATTTAGGTGTGAGTGTGTGGTGGATGTAACTTCTCTTGTACAAAACTTTGCAACTTGATATTATATATATCTGGATTCTAGTTTTAGAATTAGGGGCAGACGTACCTGTCATACCCCAAATTTGTCCTACCTTTTTCAAATTTTCTTGCATTCGATTTTATTTTCATTCCGCATCATCCGCATATCATAGCATGCTCTTCATCATGCATGCTGCCTAAAATGTCAGCCAGAGTAGAATTCTCGGATTTACAGACGAATCAGCCAAACCAAGAGTCGGTCCCAATTAATTTCAAAATCCGACAGAACATTGTATTTTCCAAGTGATTTTATTCCACGCTGATAATTTTTGCGCGGTTTGTTTATGTTCGGAAATTTCGATACCCGGCTTTTTATTCATTTTATTAGTAATTTTTAGTTGAAAAATATTTTAATTAATTTAGAATTAACTTAGGTTGTTTTATTTAAATATTTTTAATTAAATTAATTTTAATTTAGATAATTAGGTTTTTATTTAATGTAATTTATTTTATCATTTTATTTTATTATTTTTATTATTTATTTTTAGTTAATTTAGAGTTAACTTAGATTTGTTTAGATAATTAGAATTTTAATTGAATTTATTTGGTTTATTTTGATATTTTTTCTTAAAAGCCTAAAGTCCATAATCATTTTTCAAAGCCCATTTACACAAAAAGGAGAGTAAACACAAAAAGAAAAAAAAAAGAGAAAAATGAATGTGAATGTAAGTTTGCCAAACAGATCCTACACGGTCAAACTTTCAAAACCGTACATTGACATCTGTGGAAATTCCAGCTATGTTTGCACATCCTCAGTATACCAAGACCTCCACGCCATACCAAAACGGTGCAAGTCCTGCATTTTTAACACAAAGTCATAGCCTGCGACATCTTACTACAAGGCTCACCAACCAACATGCTGCACAAGGAAAGGGACCTCTCAAGATCAGATTTTCAGAAAATGAAGAAGAGGTTGAATTGGATTTAAAGGAAACAGGGAGGAGAACCAAGAAAAAAAAATCGAACTTGAAAAGAGAAAAGGGTGAAGGAAAGTAATGGGTACAAACCTTCATTCATCTCATTTTCTACATAAAAGAAACAAAAACCTTCAACCATAACAGAACAACATTCCCTCATTAACCTTTTTCAACAAACCAGTGAACACAACCAAACTCTCCATCAACACTCTTCAAATGAGTTCACCATTTTCTGTTCCTCTTCCATCACATACTCACCTCACGGGTGCTCTTTTTTACGGTAACAAACACAACCATAAACTCACTACCCCTCCATTCTGTTTTCGGTCCACAACCATCACCACATAACATAACTTGATTCCTCCCTCATTCCTCTTTACTTTCAATATAAATCAAAATAACTCACTGCAACTCAATTTCATTTCTTTCCAACAACGATGCTAGCGGTTCGACATATCACAGAACAAATCTTAATGATTCAACAAGAGAAAGTCGCGAGAAGATGAGAAACCAGAATCGCCTTCTACCCTTACCTGCTGTAGAGGAACACGCCTATAACCCATCTTGTTGTAACACCTTTTGAAACCTCCAGCACAAACGCACATCAACCGCACTTGTTCATCTTCATCTCCGACGTGGATTTGCACTGACCGACACGGAGCATCGTCAATGTCGCTTCAACACGACCTTCGACTTCCCAACCTTGCGAGATCGAACCGCATCAACAAGGATCTAATTTTATGGGGTTTTCGATCCGCATCACGAAACAACATCACCACCGCACCCTCCGCTTAACGGTCATCAGCGTCCAATCACGACCTCGTCACAGAACAGAGGGAGGATGCTTGCGCCGCCGTGAAAGTTTCTTTGAGTGGTACCTTCGTTTTTGCCCTGTTGATTTTGTGTTGCTATATCGTGTCTCAATGTTTGGATATAAGCATGATTAAATTGTTCTTTTTTTGAGAAAAAATTTGAAAGCTGACTTTTAAAGGGAAGAAGATGAAACACGACTGAAGGGGGAATATGAATTTTTAGGTTAACCAACTGAACTTGGATCAATGGGCCCTAAACCCTTTCTCTTGCGAGTTATTTCATTTCCGCACCCCCACCCCATTTGCTTCATCAGTGGGCTCAAGCGAAAGGCCCACACGTATTGCTTACCACACCTCCCAGAGTCTACTCCGCACCCCCTGACTATTGATTCAATTTCATGGGTCTCAGAACCCAGGCCCAGCGCTTGGACTGCTTTGTCCACACCTCCAAATTCTAACTGCACTCCTCTTTATTTATTTGTTTTGTTAATTGTTTCTTTTATTAAATGTTTTGATTATTTGTTTTAATTAAGTGATTTAGGTTAATTAGATTGGTTAATATTTTTGAAATTAGATTTTTATTAGAAATTATTTTGAATTAATTTTAGGTTTAGATACTAATTTTTTTATTAATCTTCAATTTTAGCTTTTAGCCTCAGAATCTAATCTTGATTTTAATTTGCACCTTATTTTATCTTGGATATTCTTTATCTTGATTTTCGATGCATATTTTGATTAGTTATTGATTAAGTATTTGATTTTCTCAATCCAAGCATGATAACATTAGGTAGACTCCCCTCCTAATCCTTGAACCATTAGGACCTCCTTTCCATTAGTCCTCAACCATTTCGCACGCAAATTCAAACCTCGATCAACATCGAGCATTTTTCAAATCAAATCAATACATTTAATCATACTTAAACATTATTCCTTAGAAGGTGAAAAGTGAGGGGGATCGAGTCTTTGGTCTTTCTCTTCGATTGTTTGGGTGCGAGTTCTCTTACTCGTGTGTGAATAATTGTCACCTCTAAAAAACTTAAACTTTAACCTGTCGATTGTTTAGGTGCGAGTTCTCTTACTCGTGTGTGAATAATTAACGCCTCTAACAAAACTTAAACTTTAACCTGTCGATTGTTTAGGTGCGAGTTCTCTTACTCGTGTGCGAACAATTGACGCCTCTAAAAAAACTTAAACTTTAACCTGTCGATTGTTTAGGTGCGAGTTCTCTTACTCGTGTGTGAACAATTGACACCTCTAAAAAACTTCAGCTCTAACCCGTCGATTGTTTAGGTGCAAGTTCTCTTACTCGTGTGTGGATAATTGACACCACTAAAACACTTGTAACTCGACAACATTCAAAACCTTTTTCCAAATAATCATTAAAACACTTAATCTTTATCTAAATACATTTTACTAAAGGTGAAGTGAGGGTGGTCGAGTCTTTGACCCTTCTCCTCAATTGTTTGGGTGCGAGTTCTCTTACTCGTGTGTGGGCAATTGTCACCTCTAAAATATCTAAAACATCTAAAACTCTCCTTTCTCGCCGTGTGCGACCGAAACCCTAAAACACACAAATCAAACTATTTTCTCAATCAAATCTTTAACATACTTAATCCACAACTCAAACACCTTTCCCAAATAACATTGTTTAAGCCATTCTTCCGCGCATATGAACTCGTGCTTCAGCCTCCCCTAGCGAGCAGACAAGCCAATGTTTATCAGTTAGAATGCATCCTAAACTCTCGTTCGCCTAAAACACGTCCAAATCAAATCTTTTTTCTCAATCAAATCTCTAATACACTTAATTCATACTCAAACAACTTTCACAAAATAACATTATTTAGTCCATTCTTCCGGCATATAAACTCGTGCTTCAGCCTCCCATGACGAGCCGACAAGCCAACGTTTAGCAGTTAGAATGCGAATTAAACACTCGTTCGTTTAAAAAACACAAACCAACAAACCGTAGTCCCACGAACTACGAATGCTCTGACTTTCCCATTGCACGAAGGAATACGTAGGCACAAGGGTTCTAATCCTTGCCGAGCACACTAATAAAAAGAATACCCATTTTCCCTTTTAAAAAATTAATCCTTTTACCTTAGAAGATAACAAACAAACGTAACTAACTTTCTCACGAATCGAATCAAGAGGTTCCCGTTGAGTACAACGGACGTAGAGGGTGCTAATACATTCCCTTTGCGTAACCGACTCCCGAACCCGAATTTGGTTGCGACGACCATGTTCTTATCTCCCTTTAAAGGTTTTATCGATATTTTCCTTTCCCTCTTTTAGGATAAATAAAGTTCGGTGGCGACTCTGTTTCGAACAGTTTTTTCCGCGTCCATCGCGAGGATCATATTTTTTGAGGTACGACAGATGGCGACTCTGCTGGGGAAATAGTTGCCCTATGCTAGAGAGAGTCAAGCCTAACTTGACTCGATTCGTGAGTGTTAGATCTGCTTGTTTGTTTATCTTCTCTTGCTTGTTTGCTTGCTTGCCTGATTATCTGTTATCTACTTGCTTGCTTATTTTTATTATATCCTATTATTGTCTCTTATGACACTGTGGGGGTTCTCTGATCATTGGGAACTTTGTGAGATGGCTCTACACCCGAGTATGAGGAAAACCCTAGGATTAGGATGGTGGTTGTGTAGTGGAGGTTTGCGTGGTTTCTTCCGCGTGAGCCAAAGCAAAGACCCCGCTTGGAGTAGATTCTCTTGGAAATGTTATCGTTTTGACGTTACTTCATCAAGATGATAATGTTTTCGAGCCTGAATCGTCGATCCCAAGGACCTTTAACCTAATTTACCCATGGCGGTTAGTAGTGTTAATTCTTTGTGGGTTAATGCGAACGCCAAAATCAGATGAGATCCCTCGAACGTATTACTTCCTGACAGTAATATTTTCGACCTCGATCTAGGATTCTGAGAACCCTATTTAGAACCCGTGTGTCGATGGTTGTGTAGTGGACACCTCCGAGGAGTCTTTCTCGTGGGGAAGAAACGAAAACCTCACCTAGACGAGATCCTTTCAAGAATATTATCGTCTGATGTTCCTTCTTCATGGCTATAATGTCTTTGAAAGATATCTATAACTCTAGGCACCTACCCGATTAGAGCCTACATATGGGGGGTCTTATGATCAGAGATATCCTGTGTCTAACTCCTTCCTAAGAATCAGATGTTGTTTTGATCCTGGAACCGTGCATAAGCATTGCATACTCATGACATCAGCATTGCATACTCATTAGCATATCATTTTTCCAACAAACTAAACCATCCTTTGTCCATAACCCGCAGTTGATTTCCCGACACTCGTATCGGAATTGAAGCCGCTTTTGGAAGAATCATGGACTCAGAAGAGCAGAACCAGTTTGCGTCAAGAGCAGATGTTGACTTGATGAAAAACCAGCTAGACTAACTTGTGGAAGCTATGGCAAGGAAAGAGGACAACATTCAAAGGCCTACAGTCACTGGGAACGTCATTCTGCCTCAAGTGAATAATCTTGCCCAATTTCAGCCTGTGCGGATTCCTGTTGGGGACCAGGTAATACAAGAATGTCACACTATTCAAGATGAAGATGCCTCATCTCATGATGCAATTGAATACCATAGCTTTGCATTCACTACACCGAATTCCCGAGGGACAAGCCTGGTGGTGAATACTGAACGACCTCAAAATGTTGAGTTTGCTGAAAGATGTCGTGTGTTGGAAGAGAAGCTTGAAACCATAAAGGGGCATGATGCTTTTGATCTGAATTCTTTGAACATGTGTTTGGTACCCGGACTTGTAATACCTCCAAAGTTCAAGATGCCAAAATTTGAGAAGTACAAAGGAGATAGTTGTCCAAAGCAACATTTGGTGATGTTTTGCAGAAAGATGATCTCCAATGCTCTCAATGATAAACTTATGATCCACTATTTCCAAGACAGTCTGAGTGGGGCATCGTTGAGTTGGTACATGCAGCTGCAGAGTAGCCATATCCAGTCGTGGTTGGACTTAGCCAACGCCTTTGTGAAACAATATCGATACAATCTTGACATGGCTCCCAACCGCATACAGTTGCAAGGCTTATCTCAAGAGGAGAACGAATCCTTCAGAGGGTATGCTCAGAGATAGAGAGAGGTAGCCGCTCGCGTTCAACCACCACTTTTAGATAGAGAATTGGTTGACCTGTTCATAGGTTCTTTGCAAGGCCCATACCTAGAAAAAATGATGAGCAATGGGACATCAAACTTCTCTGACTTGGTTTTAGTAGGAGAACGCATTGAGAGTCATATCAAGAGTGGAAAGATCCTAGACGCCTCGAGCATCCATGCTAGTGAGGGTGAATCCATTGTCAGTTCTCAAGAGGAAGAGGAGGATGAAATCAATGCAATCTGGGACACTTTACAAGCTCCGTCTCCGGTACCTTATCCTTAATACCCAAGCATCTCAAATGTTCAAAGTCAGCAATCCCATGGGCCTCCCTGTGCGATTCCATTCTCTCCACATGGTCAATATACTCCTGCCAATATAGGTCCTCCTCGTCAATAACAGATTGCACAACAACATTCTTCACAACCCCGACGCTACTATAATCAAAGACCAAAAAGGCATTTTGATCATTTGCCAGTGCCATTCAGTCATATATTGCCACGTTTGATTAGTAGCGGGCTAATAGTGCCAAAGGGCTTGGATCCTGTTATTCCTCCATATCCACCAGGCTTCGATGCTAATGCACGATGTGGATACCATGCTGGCGCCATGGGGCATTCAACTGAGAATTGCAAACAGCTCAAAAACAAGATCCAAGATCTGATTGAGTCCAAGCTAATCTCATTTACACCTCGAGGTCTTCAAAACAACGTCAATCCTTCAGCTGATCAGGCAGGTCCGTCATCCCTTGTCTCGGAAGAAGTTGCTAAGAGTAGGTGTGAAGAAGGTTATCATAGTGGTCTCGATGAACAAGAATGCTAGTCCAACAGTGGGTCAAGAAATAAAACCCCAGTCCCCAATGCTGGCAACTTTTAGAGCATGTCATTTCTATGCGTTTGTAGTTTCTTCTTTGTTATGTGCTATTTGCTTTTAGACATTGTTGTTTATTAATGGTAATATTAATGAAGTGATCATGCATTTTTTGAACTAATCACGTCGCATTCGCTCACATTTTCTTATATAAAAAAAAACACAACAAAAAATATTTATCTATATACCTCTCATTCACTTTCTTTACCACATTGTTGTTTAGCAAAGATCGGAGGGAGGATGACGAAAACGAGATACCCATAATTGCTGATGGTATGCTTTCAGATAGAATCCCGCCAAGGATGTACAGGCATTGTTTCAAATTCCTAAACACT
This sequence comes from Lathyrus tuberosus, assembly GCA_022829125.1. Taxonomy (NCBI): domain Eukaryota; kingdom Viridiplantae; phylum Streptophyta; class Magnoliopsida; order Fabales; family Fabaceae; genus Lathyrus; species Lathyrus tuberosus. The sequence continues at coordinate 8,251,752 of JALAZF010000044.1, read as the reverse complement.
GGAGAGATAAGGAGTTAATCCCTAGCTAACCACTTCGAGCCGAGAAGTAGAAGTGTCCTTCGGATATTCAAACCCTTACACTCAACCAACGGCAGGGTAGTGTTCAGTTAATCTGACTTCGTATTCTTTGTACACGTCCTGAGGTGACGAAAAAATCATGCAAAATCCAGAAGTTATGATGGTTGTTCTTCAATGACTACTGACTTGGCAGTCACAAGCCTTACTCTAAAAAAAGAAGAGAGCCCGCTAAGTCAAACACTTCAAAAAGGAGACTTAGGCAAAAATTAGGGCAATCCCGATGGACTCGTAGAATAAAATCAGTCCATGCAAAATTAGGGATAAAAAAAAAAAAAAAGCAAAAGAGGTCCTTAAATCCTCAAGCGAAGCAAAAATAAGATACAGTTGATAAGTGCAAATTGTACCTATTTTTGTATATATGTTTTGTTGCACTTATCGATGCTTTGTGGTAAATATCGTGCGAATAAAACCCGATTTGTTTATAAATACGTTTACGATACGTTTTAGTGTATATATTGCGTATAATGTAAATATCATTGAGTTTAATTGATTTTTTCTCAATTGTTGCAGGTATCTAATCAAGGATGTCTTGTCATTGTTGTATAGAGCATTGAATAAGCTTTCCAGCGCTTCAAACCGGGCGAAAAATGGAGTTGCGGTTCAAAAGTTACGAATAAAACAGTGCTGGAAAAATGTTGTTCTGTCAAATTCGTCAGGAAAATTTTCAATCCGCCGGGCGAATTTGAGAATTTCGCCGGGCGAGTCTGTGGCGAGTGAAAAGTTGGAAATTCAAGTGGCTGCTGTCTTGTGCTCGCGTCTTGCTCGCGTCATGTTCGCCAGGCGAATTTTGGGACATCCGCCGGGCGAATGTAGATATTTTTGTTTGGCGGTTTATGTATGCAGCTGGTGTGAGAGAGAAAGGGGAATCCGCCAGGAAAATTTTCAATCCGCCTGGCGAATTTGTCTGAACCAAAATTTTGTATTTAATTCATTTGACTTCATTTTTTGTATTGTTATGTTGTTTGGGGGTGGTTTTTGTCTCCAAACTTCATCAACCTCATTCTTTGGTGGGATTAGCTTAGAAAACAACATGGAAGCTTGCATACGGTTGAACCAAGGTGGATTGATCGTCGATCGGCGTTGACAAACCGCGAGATGTTTGGTTCATTTCTCTTCTCCTTTGTGTTTTTCTTCTTTGTTGGGTGTTGTATATGTATTGACTATGATCTCATGTATATTTTTCGCCCATGGCGTTGTATAAAACTTGCTTTACAAATCTTTATTGGTGATTGTCTCTGATTTTTGCTTTATGCGCGGGGTTTGGGTTGCGTTAGACATAACCTTCACGAACTTCGATTAGGGATGATTGTCTGTTAGTTTCTGGACTCTAGAGATAGATTTAGGAGCTAACAATCTTCAATAGGCGACGAATCTTAATGCCTTTCGTGTTTCGAGGCTTCGCTCACGAGAGTGACGAAGAGAGTGACACGGTTGTTATCTCAACTGTGCGTTAGACATAACCTTTGTTGTGAGCGATGCTGGGTGATATTGAGCAGTATTATAGGTGGAGTATAACTGGTCGGTAAGTTTAAGTTTGTGAGGAGTGATTTATATGCATTGTCGGACGAGTTTTTCTCTCTGAAGAATGATTTCTTTTTGTTTTAATATTTACTTTTATGTTTTCTTGTTTGGAAACTATTTTAAAACCAAACTCATAAACGCGAGAGACTGTCGAACGACATTCTTTCCCTCGAACCGATCTCTGTGGACACGACATAAATCCCGGAGGGAATTCTTTTCGAAAATAAATATTTTTGCTTGCTTGCCCTATTCTGCATTCAACAAAATGGCGTTGTTGCCGGGGATTGGTTTTGATATTGAATCGCATTGCGATAGTTTCTTTGTTTTTGAGTTTTGTAGATATCGTACATGTTGTATATTTTCACTTGTTTATATTGATACTTGTACATTTTTACGTTTGTTCAAGTGTTTGGTTAGGACGCTTGCTTTTGGTTGCGCGGTGAGACATCACCATGACATGAATGAAGGAAGTTTCTAATTAAGCACCGTAAAGGCGTCGAGCTTACGACGTAAAACAAGCATGTTTTATAGTTTTTCTTTTTGAATGTTTTTGGTTGTTGTTTGCTCACAGATTTTGATTGACTTACTGGAGGATGCTTTTGTGATTTTCCAAGTTGGTTCGTTTCAACTTGCGGATGTATGGTAATGATCTTGTTAAATTTTGTACACGTCTGAGGTATGTATTTATCGCTTTCTATACTTTAGCATATTCATGATACTTAGGCATTTTACAAACTTCCATGCCATCCATTCTTTTGTATACTTGTTCTATTATGAATCACTTTAGTTCCCAACCTTTTTGTGAGGTGGCTTTCCATTGTTCATATATGCGCGGAGAACCAACATTCTTGTTATAACTGGATTTTATTATTTGAATATTTTATTTGTGTTGTTTTATATGAATTCATGAAAAGGATCAAGGCAATTGTTTCATTTTGAGCACAACCACCTTAGCCAAATAGTCAATTCACCTTGTGAGTGTGTGAGAATTCGTAACCCCTTTGAGCTTTTTGATCCATGTTTTTATTTGAACTTAATGCATGTCTATGAGTATTTAGTTCACTTATTTTTTAATGGATTTTGTTTTTTATTGGACCTCAACTTTGTGTTGTTGTATGGATTTTTTCCTTGCCTTAGAAAGTAGGGAGTATTCACATGATGGTGCGGTTGAATTCAAGTTGGGGAGAGGATGATTGTATACTCATTGGTTGGATTCTATGAGGATAGAAAAAGAAAAGAAAAAAGAGAAAAATATGACAAAGAAAAAGAAAAGAAAAAAAGAAAGAAAAAGAAAATTCTTGAGAAAGGAAACAAAAAGAGTTCAAATAATTGTGCTAAATAAGTATTGTGTTTTGTGTAACACTTGGGATGAAGGAAGAAGTTGATTGGAATTTTGGTGTTTGAGTCTTTTGTGAGTTTATCACTCCCTTAGGTTTAGGCAAGTTTTTGTTTCAATTACCTTGAGAAATTGCCCCTTGTTTGTTTACCCGACCACGTTACAACCTTGAAAGTCCTTGTGATTCTTGCCTTTGTATGTTCAATATGAATTTGTGGATGTATGCATAATTTAGTCTTTTGTTTGCATGAGTGTTGTGTGAGTGTAAAGTACCTTATTGTGTGTTTTTCATCTACCGATGATTATTTTTACTAGGTGTGATTCACTTTGGAACTAGTGTTGTTTTAGGATGTTTAGCATAATTTTTGTATTTTGCATTTGTTTCGTGACTATGTTGTCGTCGTAGTTTAGTGGTAAGTATTTACTTTTTGTGTGTACCATTTTCATTTGAACCATTCATTCGTTCCGTTTTTCAAAACCTGTTGATTCGTCTTTCTTTGGATATCGCTTTTGCATTTTCAAGTTTGTTTGATTTTTGTTTGTAGACAAACAAGTAGGTAAGTTGGGGAGAGTTTAATAAGTGCAAATTGTACCTATTTTTGTATATATGTTTTGTTGCACTTATCGATGCTTTGTGGTAAATATCGTGCGAATAAAACCCGATTTGTTTATAAATACGTTTACGATACGTTTTAGTGTATATATTGTGTATAGTGTAAATATCATTGAGTTTAATTGATTTTTTCTCAATTGTTGCAGGTATCTAATCAAGGATGTCTTGCCATTGTTGTATAGAGCATTGAATAAGCTTTCCAGCGTTTCAAACCGGGCGAAAAACGGAGTTGCGGTTCAAAAGTTACGAATAAAACAGTGCTGGAAAAATGTTGTTCTGTCAAATTCGCCAGGCAAATTTTAAATCCGCCGGGCGAATTTGAGAATTTTGTCGGGCGAGTCTGTGGCGAGTGAAAAGTTGGAAATTCAAGTGGCTGCTGTCTTGTGCTCGCGTCTTGCTCGCGTCATGTTCGCCAGGCGAATTTTGGGACATCCGCCGGGCGAATTTTCAATCCGCTGGGCGAATGTAGATATTTTTGTTTGGCGGTTTATGTATGCAGCTGGTGTGAGAGAAAAAGGGGAATCCGCCAGGCAAATTTTCAATCCGCCTGGCGAATTTGTCAGAACCAAAATTTTGTATTTAATTCATTTGACTTCATTTTTTGTATTGTTATGTTGTTTGGGGGTGGTTTTTGTCTCCAAACTTCATCAACCTCATTCTTTGGTGGGATTAGCTTAGAAAACAACATGGAAGCTTGCATACGGTTGAACCGAGGTGGATTGATCGTCGATCGGCGTTGACAAACCGCGAGATGTTTGGTTCATTTCTCTTCTCCTTTGTGTTTTTCTTCTTTGTTGGGTGTTGTATATGTATTGACTATGATCTCATGTATATTTTTCGCCCATGGCGTTGTATAAAACTTGCTTTACAAATATTTATTGGTGATTGTCTCTGATTTTTGCTTTATGCGCGGGGTTTGGGTTGCGTTAGACATAACCTTCGCGAACTTCGATTAGGGATGATTGTCTGTTAGTTTCTGGACTCTAGAGATAGATTTAGGAGCTAACAATCTTCAATAGGCGTCGAATCTTAATGCCTTCCGTGTTTCGAGGCTTCGCTCGCGAGAGTGACGAAGAGAGTGACACGGTTGTTATCTCAACTGTGCGTTAGGAGAATTGTAGGTGGAGTATAACTGGTCGGTAAGTTTAAGTTTGTGAGGAGTGATTTATATGCATTGTCGGATGAGTTTTTCTCTCTGAAGAATGATTTCTTTTTGTTTTAATATTTACTTTTATGTTTTCTTGTTTGGAAACTATTTTAAAACCAAACTCATAAACGCGAGAGACTGTCGAACGACATTCTTTCCCTCGAACCGATCTCTGTGGACACGACATAAATCCCGGAGGGAATTCTTTCCGAAAATAAATATTTTTGCTTGCTTGCCCTATTCTGCATTCAACAACAGTGACCACCAAATCAAAACCAAAGGGTCACTAACATCAAGACAAAAGCAAAATAAGGTGACTGCCATTTCAAGTGAATCTTGAACCTTCATCTTCTTTCTTACACCGTCAATATCTAAGTACGTGTGTCGATTTAACTGAACGTAGGACTGGAGATCATCACGAAGAAGAGGTGGGTACAGATATAAGTTTGAGCCCTTTATCCTTTGTTTCTATAACCGTGAACCAGACCACGTTACAACCCTCAAAAGACCTAATTAAGGTGGGGTTTATTCTGAAAGTATACTACAACAAGGTTGCGTAAACTGACTCCTACGAATTTGCTAGTCTTCTGAATTGGTGTCATATTCTTGCTATATCTTTTACACCAGTAAATCAGCACTGCGTTTGGACTAATGGCTCACTCGTCACACACTTTCACACCATTCCAATAAGTGATTTTTCAAAACTTGCATGAACGTCGCATTAAAATTACCATTTCTGAATGATCAATTTTAGCTGCAAATCAGTACTTGACAGTTTGGAAATTCCAACAAAGTGCAATCAGAGAAAAACTTGAGTATTCGTTGGCACTGACTCGAATCGAGACTACCTCATTACCTTATGAATCTGGGGCAAGTCCTTCAAAGCAACACTTAGTCAATTGGAGGCAAGTCTTTCAAAAGCCAAGACAGGGGCAGACCACTGCAAAATCCAGACACTGGGGCAGATCATCTCAATACCCTCCAGACAGGGGCAGATTCCCCTCATACATTCAAGTTGGTCAAGCTGGCCATGTCATGCACGAAGCGACCCTTGAATTCAACAAGTATTAAAAGCCTTGGGGCAGAGCAAATGCACCATCAGAATGCATGGGATAAGTCGCTACGCTCACACAATCAACATGCATTAGTTACGTCGCTGCGCTCATACAACCATTCATGGCATATCAGCTAGAAGTGAGGTTCTCTCATGAACCAAGCACGTAACTTCTGCAAAGGATCAAACTTGGGGTACCAAGAGAATCATATTGGTTTATTGATCATAATATCTTCCATTTTCGAGTGTCGGGAAATCAAACCTTTCCATCAAATTAAACTCCAACCCTGCTTGGCACCTCATAAAGCCCAACCTTCCTTGGCACCCTGAAATTAAAGTCCAACCCTGCTTGGCACCTCTCAAAGTCCAACCTTGCTTGGCAACTACCAAAAGTCCACCCTGCTGGCATCACTTCCTAAAGTCCAACCTTGCTTGACACCTACCAAAAGTCCACCCTGTTGGCACCTTCATAAGACCAATAACCTGCTTGCATCCACATATGCATCATATACAACATACACACACCATATGCATACATAGCATAATCTATTTCCTCCTTCAACCCCCGCGTTGATATATATTGACTTATTCTTGACCCCTGAGTCAATGTTGTCTTTATTTTCTTCGGCCCCCGAGTCGATGTTTACCTTTCTTTCAACCCCCGAGTTGATGATATTTTGTCTTTATCTTCTTCGACCCCCGAGTCGATATTGCCTTAGTTTCTCAACCCCCAAGTCGATATCATTATTACATCTTCAACCCCCAAGTTGACATCTTTTTGCTCGTACTGACCCCCGAGTCATTGTTATCTTTATCTTCTTCGACCCCCGAGTCGACATTGCCTTTATCTCTACCCTCGACCCCCGAGTCGATATTTGCTTTTACCTTCAACCCCCGAGTTGATATTTTGTTATTTCCTTCAACCCCCGAGTTGATAGATTACCTTGCCTTTATTTTCTCGACCCCCGAGTCGGTATTGTCTTTATTTCCTCGACCCCCGAGTCGATATTACCTTTACCTTTCTTTCAACCCCCGAGTTGACGACAGTTTAACTTAATGTTTCTCGACCTCCGAGTCGATAGTGTATTTCCTTTTCTCAACCCCCGAGTTGATATGCCAGTATTCCCAGTGAGTCTTTCACCTTGCTCCATCTAATCCCCATTAATCCTTCTTTGGAAACCGAAAGTGAAGCCTTGCCCAGTTGCATTCCCATATGTATCTCATAAACAAGTTCATTTGCATTCCTGTATGCATGGCATATTCATCCCCAGCAACATAGCATAACGGGATCCAGGATCAGTTCGCAAGCATCATGGCCAGTCCTCCTTCAAAGTCAGCAATGTTCTTCTAAAGGAGTTGGTACCCTACACGTGCTCAAGGAATTCTATTCCCCAACAAGTCATTCTTCAGCCATACAACTGATAATAACAATCCCCAGCAGATGTTGTCAGTACTCCCCAAGCAGAGGACATCCTAGAAAGTTTCGTGTGAGCATTTCCCTGCAGAGCCAGCACATTTCCTCCGACAGGAATCTTGCTCAACCATCCTTCAGCAAATTTACTTCAGAGATACTGCTTTGGTATCATCGAGGAACCTTAACGAATAAGGGACTGCTTCGACAACCCGAAGAATCGTCTGCCTTCAGAGATACTGCTTTGGTATCATCGAGGAACCTTAATAGATAAGGGACTACTTCGACGACCCAGAGAATCCTCTGCCTGTTCAAAAATACATCTTCATCATCGGAGAACCTTAATGGATAAGGGACTGCTTCGACCACCCAAAGGAACTAAAGTTATTTTTGTTGGAACCTCGCTACCTCATTCGGTTAACTCTTACACTTACCTTTTGTCAGACAAATTTTTAGGGTCTTCTTGTATCTAATTGACTTCTACCCATAAAATAAACGCTTTGCAGCTGTTCATTTTCTCGGGTTCAAGGCAATTAGATAGGGGCATCTGTCATACCCCAAATTTGTCCTACCTTTTTCAAATTTTCTTGCATTCGATTTTATTTTCATTCCGCATCATCCGCATATCATAGCATGCTCTTCATCGTGCATACTACCTAAAATGTCAGCCAGAGTAGAATTCTCGGATTTACAGACGAATCAGCCAAACCAAAAGTCGGTCCCGGTTAATTTCAAAATCCGACAGAACATTGTATTTTCCAAGTGATTTTATTCCACGCTGATAATTTTTGCGCGGTTTGTTTATGTTCGGAAATTTCGATACCCGACTTTTTATTCACTTTTTATTCATTTTATTAGTAATTTTTAGTTGAAAAATATTTTAATTAATTTAGAATTAACTTAGGTTGTTTTATTTAAATATTTTTAATTAAATTAATTTTAATTTAGATAATTAGGTTTTTATTTAATGTCATTTATTTTATCATTTTCTTTTATTATTTTTATTATTTATTTTTAGTTAATTTAGAGTTAACTTAGATTTGTTTAGATAATTAGAATTTTAATTGAATTTATTTGGTTTATTTTGATATTTTTTCTTAAAAGCCTAAAGTCCATAATCATTTTTCAAAGCCCATTTACACAAAAAGGAGAGTAAACACAAAAAGAAAAAAAAAAGAGAAAAATGAATGTGAATGTAAGTTTGCCAAACAGATCCTACACGATCAAACTTTCAAAACCGTACATTGCCATCTGTGGAAATTCCAGCTATGTTTGCACATCCTCAGTATACCAAAACCTCCACGCCATACCAAAACGGTGCAAGTCCTGCATTTTTAACACAAAGCCATAGCTTGCGACATCTTACTACAAGGCTCACCAACCAACATGCTGCACAAGGAAAGGGACCTCTCAAGATCAGATTTTCAGAAAATGAAGAAGAGGTTGAATTGGATTTAAAGGAAACAGGGAGGAGAACCAAGAAAAAAAACCGAACTTGAAAAGACAAAAGGGTGAAGGAAAGTAATGGGTACAAACCTTCATTCATCTCATTTTCTACATAAAAGAAACAAAAACCTTCAACCATAACAGAACAACATTCCCTCATTAACCTTTTTCAACAAACCAGTGAACACAACCTAACTCTCCATCAACACCCTTCAAATGAGTTCACCATTTTATGTTCCTCTTCCATCACATACTCACCTCACGGGTGCTCTTTTCGACGGTAACAAACACAGCCATAAACTCACTACCCCTCCGTTCTGTTTTTGGTCCACAACCATCACCACATAACATAACATGATTCCTCCCTCATTCCTCTTTACTTTCAATATAAATCAAAATAACTCACTGCAACTCAATTTCATTTCTTTCCAACAACGATGCTAGCGGTTCGACATATCACAGAACGAATCTTAATGATTCAACAAGAGAAAGTCGCGAGAAGATGAGAAACCAGAATCGTTTTCTACCCTTACCTGCTGTAGAGGAATGCGCCTATAACCCATCTCGTTGTAACGCCTTTTGAAACCTCCAGCACAAACGCACATCAACCGCACTTGTTCATCTTCATCTCCGACGTGGATTTGCACTGACTGACACGGAGCATCGTCAATGTCGCTTTAACACGACTTTCAACTTCCCAACCTCGCGAGATCGAACCGCATCAATAAGGATCTGATTTTATGGGGTTTTCGATCCGCATCACGAAACAACATCACCAACGCACCCTCCGCTTAACGGTCATCAGCGTCCAACCACGACCTCGTCACAGAACAGAGGGAGGATGCTTGCGCCGCCGTGAAAGTTTCTTTGAGTGGTACCTTCGTTTTTGCCCTGTTGATTTTGTGTTGCTATATCGTGTCTCAATGTTTGGATATAAGCATAATTAAATTGTTCTTTTTTTGAGAAAAATTTTGAAAGCTGACTTTTAAAGGGAAGAAGATGAAACACGACTGAAGGGGGAATATGAATTTTTAGGTTAACCAACTGAACTTGGATCAATGGGCCCTAAACCCTTCCTCTTGCGGGTTATTTCATTTCCGCACCCCCACCCCATTTGCTTCATCAGTGGGCTCAAGAGAAAGGCCCACACGTATTGCTTACCACACCTCCCAGAGTCTACTCCGCACCCCCTGACTATTGATTCAATTTCATGGGTCTCAGAACCCAGACCCAGCGCTTGGACTGCTTTGCCCACACCTCCAAATTCTAACTGCACTCCTCTTTATTTATTTGTTTTGTTAATTGTTTCTTTTATTAATTGTTTTGATTATTTGTTTTAATTAAATGATTTAGGTTAATTAGATTGGTTAATATTTTTGAAATTAGATTTTTATTAGAAATTATTTTGAATTAATTTTAGGTTTAGATACTATTTTTTTTATTAATCTTTAATTTTAGCTTTTAGCCTCAGAATCTAATCTTGATTTTAATTTGCACTTTATTTTATCTTGGATATTCTTTATCTTGATTTTCGATGCATATTTTGATTAGTTCTTGATTAAGTATTTGATTTTCTCAATCAAAGCATGATAACATTAGGTAGACTCCCCTCCTAATCCTTGAACCATTAGGACCTCCTTTCCATTAGTCCTCAACCATTTCGCACGCAAATTCAAACCTCGATCAACATCGAGCATTTTTCAAATCAAATCAATACATTTAATCATACTTAAACATTATTCCTTAGAAGGTGAAAAGTGAGGGGGATCGAGTCTTTGGTCTTTCTCTTCGATTGTTTGGGTGCGAGTTCTCTTACTCATGTGTGAATAATTATCACCTCTAAAAAACTTAAACTTTAACCTGTCGATTGTTTAGGTGCGAGTTCTCTTACTCGTGTGTGAACAATTGACGCCTCTAACAAAACTTAAACTTTAACCTGTCGATTGTTTAGGTGCGAGTTCTCTTACTCGTGTGCGAACAATTGACGCCTCTAAAAAAACTTAAACTTTAACCTGTCGATTGTTTAGGTGCGAGTTCTCTTACTCGTGTGTGAACAATTGACACCTCTAAAAAACTTCAGCTCTAACCCGTCGATTATTTAGGTGTGAGTTCTCTTACTCGTGTGTGGACAATTGACACCACTAAAACACTTGTAACTCGACAACATTCAAAACCTTTTTCCAAATAATCATTAAAACACTTAATCTTTATCTAAATACATTTTACTAAAGGTGAAGTGATGGTGGTCGAGTCTTTGACCCTTCTCCTCAATTGTTTGGGTGCGAGTTCTCTTACTCGTGTGTGGGCAATTGTCACCTCTAAAATATCTAAAACATCTAAAAACTCTCCTTTCTCGCCGTGTGCGACCGAAACCCTAAAATACACGCAAATCAAACTATTTTCTCAATCAAATCTGTTGCATATTTAATCCACAACTCAAACACCTTTCCCAAAGAACATTGTTTAAGCCATTCTTCCGCGCATATGAACTCGTGCTTCAGCCTCCCCTAGCGAGCAGACAAGCCAATGTTTAGCAGTTAGAATGCATCCTAAACTCTCGTTCGCCTAAAACACGTCCAAATCAAATCTTTTTTCTCAATCAAATCTCTAATGCACTTAATTCATACTCAAGCAACTTTCACAAAAGAACATTGTTTAGTCCATTCTTCCGCGCATATAAACTCGTGCTTCAGCCTTCCATGACGAGCCGACAAGCCAACGTTTAGCAGTTAGAATGCGAATTAAACACTCGTTCGTTTAAAAAACACAAACCAACAAACCGTAGCCCCACGAACTACGAATGCTCTGACTTTCCCATTGCACGAGGGAATACGTAGGCACAAGGGTTCTAATCCTTGCCGAGCACACTAATAAAAAAAATACCCATTTTCCCTTTTAAAAAATTAATCCTTTTACCTTAGAAGATAACAAACAAACGTAACTAACTTTCTCACGAATCGAATCAAGAGGTTCACGTTGAGTACAACGGACGTAGAGGGTGCTAATACCTTCTTTTTGCGTAACCGACTCCCGAACCCGAATTTGGTTGCGACGACCATGTTCTTATCTCCCTTTAAAGGTTTTATCGATATTTTCCTTTCCCTCTTTTGGGATAAATAAAGTTTGGTGGCGACTCTGTTTCGAACAGTTTTTTCCGCGTCCATCGCGAGGATCGTATTTTTCGAGGTACGACAGTACCCGAAGCGAGGACAAAAGAGGAACTGCCTAAACAAATCGGGTGTTGTTCTTTCTTTCTCTATCTCTTTACTTTATGTTGTTAACGTTTGTGTGATATCAACTATTCGATAAATTTCTGCTGAGATTAAGATTTCTCTCTTTTAAGCGCCGATTTTTGTTAAAAATTAGTGATCTACTCAATGAAAAATATTTTTTTTCACTGAATGAAGTTCGAGCCCATGTAATCATTCTCTCTTTTATCTCTTATTTATACTAGTTTTTCTAATGTAGAATATTAAGATTTCATATGAACATAATTGCAAATTTTATTTGACCAAAAAGACTGGAAATTTTAATGTAAAAAAGTTTGACTTTTATTATAGGCTTAGTATCTTTTTGTGCCGTCCAATTATTTTAGTCTCTTAATTTTCAAAAATACTATATTAGTCATTTAATTATGAAAGACACCATTTTAGTCTTGGCAATTTCTTAATACACCACCTATATTTTTTAGACATCATGCGAAATTCTGTTTTTGTCTTTAATTTAGTATTCCATAAAATCATTTACATCTAAATATAATTAAATCCAATATAATTAAATGATTTAATTATATTAGATTTAATTATATTTAGAAGTAAATGATTTTATGGAATACTTTTGATTTTATCCGGATTTGCAGATCAGGAAATGCTTTTATGAATTTTTTTTTTATTTTTTTCGGATCTGCAGATCAGGAATTTTTTTTGATTTGCACATCCAGAAAAAATCAACGTTTTTAAAAAAAACGGTGCGTCCGGATGTGCACATCCAAAAACTGAGGGCACAAACAAAATTTTGCTTGGTATCTAAGAAACATAGGTGATGTATTAAAAAATGCCCTTAGTCTTTTATCTCTCTCTTGTTAAAATAGAAAGTTAAAATAATTTATTGCTAAATTTGAGAAAATGACTAATATATACATTTTTTAAAAGATAAAAGATTAATATAAGACTTTTTAAATTAAAAGATTAAAATAAACTTGATGTTAATATATGACAAATGAGTATTATTAAACCTTTATTATATTTGTAAAAAAATACAACAAAGATTCATATTACTATCAACGGTTAGAAAACATTTAAAATTAATAATATTATAGGTAAAATTATATCAGAGATCCAAGTTATATAATTATAATAGGTTACTCTTAAATTTTTTTTTGCAATTTTTTTTTTGTTGCACTCAATGAGATTCGTACCCATGTAATCATTCCCTCTTTTATCTCTTACTTTTATTAGTTTTTTTAAGGTAGAATATTAAGATTTCAAATGAAAATAATTGCAAATTTTATTTGATCAAAAAAATAGGAAATTTTTATGTAAAAAAGTTTGACTTTTATTATAGGTTTATTATCTTTTTGTCCCGTCCCATTATTTTAGTCTCTTAATTTTAAAAAAATACTATATTATTCATTTAACTATGAAAAACATCATTTTAGTCCTTTTTCTCTCTCAATAAAATGAAAAATTAAAATAATTTATTGCTAAATTCGAGAAAATGACTAACATATACATTTTAAAATGATAAAAGATTAATATAAGACTTTTTAAATTAAAGGATTAAAATAAACTTGAGGTTAATATATGACACCAATATAAATAGTATTAAACGTTTATTATATTTATTAAAAAAATGCAACTAAGATTCATATTACTATCACCGGTTAGAAAACATTTCAAATTAATAATATTATATCAGAAGTCCTTTAAATTATATAATTGTAACAGGTTAGTCTTAAAAAAAATTGCAAAATACTTGTTTTCCACTCAATGAGATTTGAACCCACGTAATCATTTCTTGTTTTATCTTTTATTTTTACTAGATTTTGTAACGTAGAATATTAAGATTTCAAATGTAAATAATTGCAAATTTTATTTGATCAAAAAATTAGAAATTTTAATGTAAAAAAGTTTGACTTTTATTATAGGCTTAGTATCTTAGTATTTTTTTGTCCCGTCCGATTATTTAAATCTCTTAATATAAAAAAAAAAAACTATATTAGTCATTTAACTATTAAAGACACCATTTTAGTCCTCTTTCTCTAAAATGGAAAATTAAAATAATTAATTGCTAAATTCAAGAAAATGACTAACATATACATTTTAAAAACATAAAAGATTAATATAAGACTTTTTAAATTAAAGGATTAAAATAAACTTGTGGTTAATATATGACACCAAAATGAATATTATTAAACCTTTATTATATTTATAAAAAAATACAACTAAGATTCATATTAATATCAACAGTTAAAAAACATTTAAAGTTAATAATATTATAGACAAAATTATATCAGAAGTCCTTTAAATTATATAATTGTAACATGTTAGTTCTAAAAAAAATTTTGCCAAATATTTTTTTTTGCACTCAATGGGGTTCGATTTCTTCTTCATAAAAAACAATGTTTTTATCAACTGAATCACGGTAACATATGATTAATATATGCACGAAATCGTTTAAATAGCTTGTTTTAATATTTGCCTTTATTGTATCTGCTTGTTTTCAATCCGCAGCTTATTCAGGATTCAACCTCCAAAATAGCTTGAGAATAAGGTTCATGGTTCAATCTCAACTACTAACATAATAATAAACTAATAACTAACCTTTTTCATGAAAAAATGACAACAAAAAAAAAAACCTTTGTAAACTGGTGTAAATTTAACATCTTCAGGTATTGGCTACAAGTTCTCATTTACATATCCTACAGAAGGTGGAATCAATGCTCTTCTTTTTTATAAAAGGTATGCCAAAAGGTTTGGACCAAAAATACATAAAAATCATTAACAAAATATATAAGAAAAACATGAGAGAAAATACTGATTTGTGAGAAAAGTAAGTAATGATGATATCTTAGAACATACCACCAATTCTCGATCATACGAGTCACTTCAATATCATCTGTTTAAAAATGGAACTTCCACAATTAGATGAGATCTCTTAGCCTTAATCATTAATTTCTCAAAAAAAATCTAACAGTATGAAACAGATTATCTCCTCGAGTTTGTAGTAAATTCAGATTAAATCTTTGTGTACTTAAATGAAACAATGGCATGCAAAGAAAAAACTGACCTCATCCTCATCCAAAGGAAGTATAACAGGATTACTTTCTCCATTAAATTGGTCCACTGTACAATAATGAATCAAAGAGTAAAATAAAGCAACATTACGACAAGAAATTAATGGAAAATATATCTGCAAATCACATTGTTAAAATATGAAAACTGAGGCAAAATTTACATTATGAATTAATTACCCAAAAACAAAGTATCCATTGTGCACCTTTGTTATTAAGAATAGGAATGAATGTTAACACCCTTATCCTTAGTGTGGTCATGATGCAAGCATATAATAAAAATTAAAAAATAAGTTGCAATGGATTGAAAACTAAAAGACACTATAGTAAAATAATAAGGGTGTTATGCATGCGATG
Organism: Lathyrus tuberosus; assembly: GCA_022829125.1. NCBI lineage: Eukaryota > Viridiplantae > Streptophyta > Magnoliopsida > Fabales > Fabaceae > Lathyrus > Lathyrus tuberosus. The sequence goes on along the minus strand of JALAZF010000044.1, from coordinate 8,236,497 downwards.
CATAGCTACTAAATTTGCAAGTGCAAAATGATTGGTGCAGATATTAAAACAAAGCTATTAAAACAATTTCGTGCATATATTAATCATATGTTACAGTTGTTCAGTTGGTAAAAACATTATTTTTCATGAAGAAGACATGGGTTCGAACCCCATTGACACGTCACTCACGTTAATGCCACATATGCATTTTTGAAACTGAATCATTAAAAAAGGGCAACGGTGTAAACGTTAGATAACTTAAATGACTTGTAGAAACTGTTACAATTAAATAACTTAAAGAAGCCCTGGTGTAATTTTGTCAATATTATATAAGTAAAAGTTTTTAAAATGATCACATTTAATGTTTTTTTCTTTTAGATTATTTAAGTTATGGAAGTTTGGAGAGGAAATGAGGGGATAACTTTGAAAAAGAGAAGAATTTAGTGAAAAAAGTAGATGAATTTAGGTGAGAAGGTTTCGAGGATATATTTATTATTAAAAACCAAAATCCCCCTAATTTAGAAAACTAAAAAATTGTATTGAAAGAGGGGTCTAGAAAACTTAGACAAATCATGTTGGAATTAAACCTCAATCTTGGAGATAATCCAAATCAATCTTGATTGAACAAGAATCAATCTTTCTGATTGATCGCTGCTCTCATTCCTCACTCATCAGTCATCACTTGAGTGATTCTACCACGCCTTGTTTGCAAGATAATTCCGCCATAAAATAATTTGAGAAAGTGAATTAAGGAACAAAAGAGAAATTAGGGTTTTAGGAGAAAGGGGAAGAAGATGGATCACGTTCTGCAAAGTTTTTCTCTGCGTTTATTCTTGCTAAAATTTTCTTATTCAATTTTTTACAGTAGTATGGTACCTCCCTATTTATAGATGGGATTCCTTGAACATCAAGTAATATCTAACTAACTAACAAAACAAAAATAAATGATAAGTTTAACTATGTCTAGGTTAACTCATTCGACAACTATCTACTTCGACTACTATCGAATACAATCGACTTCGACTCTGTCGAATCTTACACCATGCTTAACACAAAGAATTACATATTTAAAACACCACCTAATTCATTGTATCTAAGCTATCTACATTCATCATTGTTCTCAATATCTTGAACAATTCGACTTGCACAACCTTTGTCACGATGTCTGCAATCTGATTCTTAGTTCTGTAGTGTTCCAAGTTCAACTTCCCATTTTCTACTTGCTCTCGAAGATAATGGAACGTCATCTTGTTGTGTTTGTTTCTTCCATGTGCTATCGTATTCTTGGCCAGATTGATAGCAAACATGTTGTTGATCTTTATGGTCATTGCTCCATGGTCTTCTCCTAAAATCTCCTTGATCAAGTTCACCATCCACATTGCTTGACATGCTGTTGAAGCGGTAAAGCAGCAAGCAAATGTTTATGTTTGAAAGAATTCCCGAGGGTTGTCGTTGATAACTCGATTTTGTATCGTATTTTCCGACTCATTATGCACACTTTTAGTACTGTTTTATTGAGTCTTTCATACTATTTGCTTTGATTTATTATATTTTCCTTTGTTTTCATGTCGACAGGTGTTTAATCGGCAAGTATGGAAAAAAGAGCGAAAACAGAGCTGAACATGGAAGAAAAATCAGCAAAAAGTCAAGTTCTGGCCTCCTCAGAGCAATGGCGCTCGCCATGGCCTGAGGAAGGCGTTCACCATGCTCAAAAAGGAGGGAAACCAAGTTTTGAAGCAATGACGGTCGCCATTAGGCATACGGCGGTCGCCATTATGCGCGGGAGCAGTTTTTTAGTGACAGTTTGACAGTTTTGCTTGGTTTGAATTCAAATCGTACCAGACCTTCTTGGAGCCAATTTTCCTCTATAAATACACCCTTGAGGGTCTGAATTTGGGGGATTCGAGTTGCGCGGAAGCGCTGCCGAATTCTTTAGCCTAGCCACTAGATTTACTTACCAAAGCAGTAATTACTCACACTGAGTGATTGCTGCACTGTTGTACTTTTCATTCTGTTGCTGATTGTACGCTTGGATCATCATTCTCATTAATAGAAGTATTTCATTTTCAGTTTATTTCAGGTCATTTATAATTCTGTTTTTATTGCATTTGTTTCATTTATATTCTTGCAAGTTTATTCGATTTCAAAAGATAAACATTAATTCTGAACTTTTTGTTAAAAAAAACCAAATCAGTATGTATGTTTTAAATTGCTGCATGTTTAATATGTTAACTTAAGAAATAAATATGTCTGAGTAATTTTGCCGGAGTCCGTAGATTGAGGACCGTCATTCCGACGGGACTCCGTAGATGTATTAAGTACGAAATCGCGATTGTATGTCGTTTTGGTTATAATTTCTATGCGTAATTTAAGTAGCTTTGTCATGAGACTGAGAAGTTATTTAACATTGCTTTGTCATGAGAGTGAGAAGCATATAAAGGTTTGAGCCGAGATTCGCGAGAGCGTGAGGAGCGAACCGGATAGTAGAAATTAGGCATCATATCCAAATACAGCGAGAGCGCTTTAGATGTTGATTAGGATATTATTGGCTTTCAAATAGTGTTTCTTAGTTACCGGGCAAGCGAGAGCAAAATATTGGGATTAAGAGATATGGCTTTAGTTAAGACCGCGAGAGCGTGAGGCAGAGCCTTTAAGTCGGTATATTCTACATAATAGGCATATAGTCATAATTAGTACCTGTATTCTACAAGTCCCTTAGGAACACGGAATCCATACTTCGGGCTCATTTTAGTATTGTTTTCAAACCTTTAGTAATTAGCGTTTATATTTCCGTTTGTACCTTTTAATCATAGCCTTAGCTTTACAAAGCAACGATAGATTACAATAGGTTGACATTGGTCTCTGTGGGTTCGACAATCTTTTATATTACTTCGATAAATCCGTGCACTTGCGAAGCATCAAGTTTTTGGCGCCGTTTCCGGGGACCAACAGTCAATATTGTTATTCTGTTGTTGTACCGTATAGACTAAGGCACTCTTATTTGAAAAAAAAACACACAAAAAAAACTATGTATCACCCACATTTTCTCTATGACTACCACTCACAATATCTCGAGAAACCACATCCAAATTACCTCTACAACTACCACTCCCAATATTTTGAAGAACCACAAGAATCCTATAATCCCAAACTTGAATTATTGATGGAGGATTTCAATGCATCGCTCACTCACTCTCAACCAAATTTCCTCTATGATTACCACTCCCAATATTTTGAGGAACCGCAAGAGTCCCATAATTCCAACCTCGAAACATTAATGGAGGATTTCATTGAAACAACAACCAATTCTAGGCTAGAATCTATGATGGAGCGCTTTGTGGAGACACAAACTCTCTAGAATGATGAGTTTAGAAAATAACATCTCGATACTTATGAAACCTTTAGGCATATGAGCACTGTGGTCGAGTCCCTCACGACTCACACTGAGGCATTGGAGACTCAAATCTCTCTGCTTGCCCAGACACCTATAGGACCTTCCTTAGAGAGACATGTGGATGTTGTAACAACCAGTAGTGAAGAACAAATAGAAAATCCTAGGGAGAGTGATAATGAATTTGAGGAGAGTTATGGTGAGAAAAGCATAGAGATTGAGAAAAATACACCGACGCCACTCGAAAGGGAGGTTGTCGAAGAGGTAGAGAAGGAAGCATCTATTTTTGTTACTCCTCCCTATACCCCACCAATTCCTTTCCCGCTAAGGTTTGTAGAAGTTAAGGTAGACTCCAAATCCAAAACATATGTGGAGGAATTGGAAAATATCCACACCGATACACCTTTGTCTGAGGTCCTGCATAAAAAGAGAAAATTTGAGGACCATGAAACTAGGGATATCATTACTGTTAAGAGGGCAAGGTTAGACTTTGAGGTGGTGGATGAAAGAACTAAGCCCAAACATGAAAAGCTGATACTTAGGATAGATCCATAACCACCACCACAAGTTTAAAAGAATGAACCACCCCACAGAAGGAAGAAAAGAAAAGGCGAGGGATATGTGAGATGACTTGATAAGTGGCCATGGAAACCGAAGATTATTAGCCGTCGAGCTATCGATGTTAAACAAAGCGCTGCATGGGAGGCAACCCACGAGATTTCAATTTAATGTTTTACTTTTATTGATTGTGTTTGCAGGAAATAACGAAATGTATTGCTTGTTTCGTCTCAGCTTCTTCTAGGTGCCCACGGACATTCCTGCGAATGTCACTGCTGGTGGTGACACCGATACCACACTGTATTTTTCTAGCACTTTTTTGCAGGTACTTCCTCTGAAAGCGGGCAATATGATGAGCTGGTTCAAGAATTGCACAAATGAAGGTATCTCAAAATGCCCACTGCCGAAGTAGAAGTGGTCAGTGAAGTCAGGGTCAAAAAGAGCAGGATCAGGGTAGATTTGGCCATGGTGGCAACCAGTATCATTCATACAGGTTCTATCTTTCCTTTTTCCACCTTTTATCAAAACATTGAGGACAATGTTTGGTTTAAGTGTGGGGGAGGAACTCTACTGCTTTAACTTTACCGCTTTCTAGTTAGGTTTATCATTTTCTAGTTTATTTCATACTTTTTGGAATTTTATTTGTTTTTAATATTTTGTCGAGTCATTACATGTGTTGTCGAGTCTTTATGCGTGGTTTTCGCTTGTTATTCAATTTCCTCGAAATTTAAAAAAAATTTAACCTCCAACTATTTTTTGTTTCGATTCATGGTACGACACTCTGAAAGTATATAGGTTGTTTAGGCTATGTTAGATAGACTTGGGAAAGTTTTGTAAATATCGGTATCGTTCCTACACCTTAGATTCCTTAAGTATGTGATATTGATTTAAATAGACATTATACCAAGACCTTATGCCTAGTTTCTTAAAATTAGCCTCTTGATTAGTTTATACTAGCAATCAGCACCATCCTAGTGTACAAACTAAGTAACGAACCGATGCAAATATGTGTTGATCTCAAAAATTTGAATAATGTGATTTTTATAGAAAAAACGAACGAAAGACATGTTCCCGCTAAGTTAGGTGGTCCTCACCCGACCATTTAGCCTAAAGGTTCGGACTCTTGAAATTCGTAAGCAAAAGAAAACATAATGTACGAAAAAGAAAAAAAAATTGAATGTCGAGATCATATAACACAAACAGGTTCGCTTACCATGTAAGTACAAAGGATAACTGGCTTAATGTGATTGCGCGAGAATGAAAAAGAGGTGAAATAGGATGAAGGATGTAGGTCGAGTTATAATGTCATGATTTGAATTGGTATTGCATAGGAAGGGAGTCTTTGTCCGCAAATGTGGAAATGTGTCGTTATGATGTCCTTGTTTTCACTATTTAGTACCTATCGATCAAACATTAGCCTAGCAGCCACGTATGATTAGAGTATCGCTGTGCCTATGTTTCGAACCGTGCTTATTTTCTTTTTACCGTGTTGGTTAATTGCTTGAGGACAGGCAATGGTTTAAGTGTGGGGGTGTTGATAACTCAATTTCGTATCGTATTTTCTGACTCATTATGCACACTTTTAGTACCGTTTTATCAAGTCTTTCATACTATTTGCTTTGATTTATTATGTTTTCCTTTGTTTTCATGTCGACAGGTGTTTAATTGGCAAGTATGGAAAAAAGAGCGAAAACAGAGCTGAACATGGAAGAAAAACCAGCAAAAAGTCAAGTTCTGGCCTCCTCAGAGCAATGGCACTCGCCATGACCTGAGGAAGGCGTTCGCCATGCTCAAAAAGGAGGGAAGCCAAGTTTTGAAGCAATGACGGTCGCCATTAGGCATACAACGGTCGCCATTATGCACGGGAGCAGTTTTTCAGTGACAGTTTGACAGTTTTGCTTGGTTTGAATTCAAATCGTACCAGACCTTCTTAGAGTCAATTTTCCTCTATAAATACACCCTTGAGGGTCTGCATTTGGGGGGATCCGAGTTGCGCGGAAGCGCTGCCGAATTCTTTAGCCTAGCCACTAGATTTACTTACCAAAGCAGTAATTACTCACACTGAGTGATTGCTGCACTGCTGTACTTTTCATTCTGTTGTCGATTGTACGCTTGGATCATCATTCTCATTAATAGAAGTATTTCGTTTTCAGTTTATTTCAGGTCATTTATAATTCTGTTTTTATTGCATTTGTTTCATTTATATTCTTGCAAGTTTATTCGATTTCAAAAGATAAACATTAATTCTGAACTTTTTGTTAAAAAACCAAATCAGTATGTATGTTTTAAATTGCACCATGTTTAATATGTTAACTTAAGAAATAAATATGTCTGAGTAATTTTGCCGGAGTCCGTAGATTGAGGACCGTCGTTCCGACGGGACTCCGTAGATGTATTAAGTACGAAATCGCGATTGTATGTCGTTTTGGTTATAATTTCTATGCGTAATTTAAGTAGCTTTGTCATGAGAGTGAAAAGTTATTTAACATTGCTTTGTCATGAGAGTGAGAAGCATATAAAGGTTTGAGCCAAGATTCGCGAGAGCGTGAGGAGCGAACCAGATAGTAGAAATTAGGCATCATATCTAAATACAGCGAGAGCGCTTTAGATGTTGATTAGGATATTGTTGGCTTTCAAATAATGTTTCTTAGTTACCGGGCGAGCGAGAGCAAAATCTTGGGATTAAGAGATATGGCTTTAGTTAAGACCGCGAGAGCGTGAGGCGGAGCCTTTAAGTCTGTATATTCTACATAATAGGCATATAGTCATAATTAGTACCTGTATTCTACAAGTCTCTTAGGAACACGGAATCCATACTTCGGACTCATTTTAGTATTGTTTTCAAACCTTTAGTAATTAGCGTTTATATTTCCGTTCGTACCTTTTAATCATAGCCTTAGCTTTACAAAGCAACGATAGATTACAGTAGGTTGACATTGGTCTCTGTGGGTTCGAAAATCTTTTATATTACTTCGATAAATCCGTGCACTTGCGGAGCATCAGTCGTACCCACAGGGATAGGTGCGATGGAAAGAACGTCATTCACGGTCTCTACGTTTCTAAGCTTTTGTTTGAAATAAGATTTCAAACAATAACATGCGGAAATTAAAGGAACAAAAATCAAGTAAATAACAATAACACATTCTTTGGAGAAGAGAAACTCAAAAGAGATCAATCAATAACACATGCATTCTTCCGATCATAGTAAACACAAATCAATCATTCGTCTAATATTCTCACGTATCACCCACAACAGAGGTTATGTCTAACGCAACGTCGAGAGAACAACCGTATTGTCTCATTGGTGATGTCTCACGCAACAAAACCAACACAGAGCATTAAGAATTGATACTCACACAAATGTTAAGCCTAAATCTATGTCTAGAGTTTAGAACCTAACAGATAATCATCCTAGATCCAGATCTGAAGAGTATATGTCTATAGCGGTTCAAATCAAAGATAAACAGGTAAACAAAGATGACACCCAAATTAGATAAATGGCTAGTTCATATTAAACGCCATGATCAGAATACGTAGATACGCTTAACCCTTTTTACATGTATTCAACTAATTTGCCAAATGTAGGTGAATATCGTTCTTCATCACTATTATCATGCATCCTCGCAATACCGCATCGATCCTACTCATGCTACTTAATCAACACAATACAACAAAAGATACAATGAATATCAACTTGCAAGACCATGTCAAAAGTTTGTTCATTAATAGATGAAAATCTAAGATCAAAGATTTGTAAAGGTTTTGTCAAGACCACAAATAACCAATCAAAGACAATCAACAATAGAGAATCAAAACTAATTCTCAAACATACATTTGATGAAATACATAAGGTATAAAGAGATTTACATACAAAACCTCAACAAATAGAGAATACAAACAGAAGAAAGGAGAAGAATCATTTTCTCACGATTTGTCAGAGCCGATTGAAGTAAATCCAACTCTGGATCATTAATATGCATCCTCTAATGTTGTTTCTAAGCCTCTCTACTCCTAAAATATGTTTGATGAAGTTGGGAGAAAGTTCCCCCAAAAACATAACCTAAAAAATGCTGAAAAGTGACTTAAATAGGGGCTGAAAAGATGCGAACCGCGCTAAGCGCGCTATGAGGGCGCTTAGCGCCATCAGAGAAATCCAGCATCTTGTTTTCGTCATAACTTTCGTACCGTAACTCCGTTTGAGGCGCGGTCGGAAGCGTCGGAAAGCTTATTCAATGCTCTATATGAAAATGAATAGAAATCAAGGCTTGAATACCTACAAAAATGAGACAAAAAATTAACAAAGAATTGAATTTATTAAAATCGCGCTAAGCGGCCTCAGATCGCGCTAAGCGCGATCTCACTTAAAATACCCTCAAACCGCCTTAAAGCGCGCTAAGTGCGGTCCTGCCTGCGCTAAGCGCGTTCAAGGAACCTTAGCTACTGCCTCTGCATCAAAACTGTGCTGAACCCGCGCCAGAAAGCTCGCTTAGCACGAGTTACCGACACGAACTCCCCGAAAATCAACTTTTAGGCCTTCTGTCCTTTACCAATTTTTCCTATCATCAAATATAAGCAAGAATACTTGTCAAAGAACATCAAAATGATCAATATTAACAATATTTACAATAAAATCAGAAACTTGCATATTTACACTAAAACATATGTATTTACTACTAAAATACAAAAGTACCAATTGAAAGGACCACAAAATACTATCTAAAATATGCACAATTTGGCACTTAACACATGCACAAAGGGAGACACCTATGTACTCAGCCTCACATGATGACAGCGCTACCAGTGGTTCCTTTCCTGAAATCCAAGAAAGTGGTGCATCACCTAGCATAAACACATACCCAGTTGTGGATTTTCTATCCTTAACATCACCACACCAAATCGAGTCGGTGTATCCCTTTAGTTTGCATAGTATCTCCATAGAAAGCATAATGAACAAGTTCATCTTCATCATCGAACACATGATATAATGTAATCACGTATTCTGCAACCTTGCAGGTATGTTTCTAGTTCTTTGAGGTCTATTTGTGCCTGCTTGACCTATGACTTCTTCTTGTTGAAATTCTCGGTCAGCCCTACTAGTTGGTTCATCACATAGGATTATCACTGAATCTTTATTGATATTGTCTTTCCAATCCCACACATCCATCTCGTCTATGATCATGTCTCTGTTGATCACTACTTGCTTGTTCAAGGGATCAAACATTTTGTGTAACAACACAATTTTAATATTTTATTTTTAATAGAGTTTTCGTTTAATTATTTAATTTAGTTAGATAAGCATGACATGCATAGAGAGAGACACCTATGTATTCAGCCTCATATGATGACAGTGCTACCAGTGGTTCCTTTCCTAAAATCCAAGAAAGTGGTGCACCACCTAGCATAAACACATACCCAGTTCTGGATTTTCTATCCTTAACATCACCACACCAAATCGAGTCGGTGTATCCCTTTAGTTTGCATAGTATCTCCATAGAAAGCATAATGAACAAGTTCATCTTCATCATCGAACACATGATATGATGTAATCACACATTCCTCCAACCTTGCAGGTATGTTTCTAGTTCTTTGAGGTCTATCTGTGCCTGCTTGACCCCTGGCTTCTTCTTGTCGAAATCCTCTGTCAGCCTTACTAGTTGGTTCATCACATAGGATTATCACTGAATCTTTATTGATATTGTCTTTCCAATCCCACACATTCATCTCGTCAATGATCACGTCTCAGCTGATCACTACTTGCTTGTTCAAGGGATCAAACATTTTGTGTAACACCACAATTTTAATATTTTATTTTTAATATAGTTTTAGTTTAATTGTTTAATTTAGTTAGATATTAAAAATATTATGAAAATTAGAGATATTTTATAGTTGGGAAAAATAGAATTTTATTTAAAATTAGTGAGTAACGGGTGAATTGGGTAAGGGGTAAAAGTATGGTGAAATATAATAAAATATTAGAAAATAGTAAGAATCAGGGTGTGAGGAGAATTAATGGGTGTGAGAAGAATTGAGATAAATAGGGTAAATAAATAGAGAGAGTGAGGTCGAGTTTTATACAGTACGTGCAAAACTTGGGAAAGAAGACAAAGAGGTAGAACCTAGGAAGGGGCATTGGATAAGGGAGAAAGATTTCAAAAGCCAAAAACTCTATTAATCTGCAATTCAAGGTAAGGGGGAGAAATAATTCATGTATGGGTGTTTAAGCAGATGGATAGTGAGGGTTCATTGCTCTCCTTCCTTCTTTCCTTTTTATTTGCATTTTGATAATGTTTGAGGCCGAAGAAGATTTGTGTAAAACCTTCTAAGGTGATTGTTATGATATGATTCTTATGCTCTATTGTGTGAGATGTGTGCATTCTTGTATTTTGATTTGATACATTTGTTGGTGCCTTGTGATAAGGCAAGAGTATAAATGTTGAATTTGTCTTTTGATAAAGCGAGTGTAATTGATATTATCCATTTATGCCTTTTGATAAGGCGAAAGTCGATTATGTTTTTGCCTTGTGATAAGGCGAGAGTTAGAATGTTTAATTTTCAATGGCTATGTTCATCAGTATATTTTTGGGGCGGTGAGAAACTAGGTAATTCCTTTAGTCTAGGTACCATCGACAATATTGGAGTCTTGAGCGATGGTTCACCTTGCTGAAATTGTGGTGGAGCAGAACCTATGTACGGGAGATGTTGATCTCTTACAGTTGTGGCTACCTTGTGTTGTGCATCGAAGCGAGTAGCTTTGAAACATGCCATTGATGGTGGATCTGTATGGAGATCTGAGAAGGGGTGTTAATCTTCAATCAGAACGGATTTAGATAAAAAATCTATGGTTTATATTTAGAAAATTTGAATCTCTAGGTTGAGGAAGCTCAGGTTCAGTGAATTGAGAGACACTACAACATTTGTTGTCTCTGGCAACACTTGAAAAACGTTGTCAGAACTCTGAAAATCGTTGCCTAAAAGAATAGGGGACGTTTTCTAGGCGTCTCCTATGCGAGTGTTACCTATAGTCTGAGGGGACGTTTTTTCATGTTCTTTGGGCACGCTTTTTAAAAACGTCGCCTAAACAAAAGGAATAGGGGACGATTATTTGTGGCCTCTGAGGCAACGTTTTTTAAGCGTTGCCATAAGCGGCTACAATTAATAATTATTGCCTTAAATCTGAATCAGGAGGATCGTTTTTAAAGTGTAGCCATAACTTATAGGTTGTTCTTTTACGGTGTCCCCATAAAATATACAATTTCGTAATTATTTTCTAAATAATATAGTCGATGATGATTGGCTTAAAAAAATGTCGATTATAACTTAAACAAGATCAAATTTAACCGTACATCCACAAAAGTTGTAATATTATAATAAAATCGAGTTCAAACATTAATTCAAGATAGTATCCGGTAAACAAAATGCCTAAGGTAACATTACTTATAATACTAAGTTTAATACTTTGAAGTATGATCGTAGTAAAATAACAAAAAACATAGTTCAGCAAAAGAACAAAAAACATAGTATAAGTTTAATGCTTTCAACTACAAACCAAAAAAAAAAAGACATCATCCAACTCATTCAAGTTAGTCTTCTTGAAATTCATCATCCAAATCGTCCTCTTGAAATTCATCACATATGTCGTCCTCCAGAAATTCTTCATCTACGTCGTTCTCTTGAAATTCACCACCTATATCATCCTCTTGAAATTCATCTTCAAGATCTATGTCGTCCTCTTGAAATTCGCCACCTATGACGTCCTCTTGAAATCCATCATCTATGTCGCCCTCTTGAATTTCATCATTTATATCGTCCTTTTCAACATCTTCATTGATACCTTGTTGTATAAGAAAATAAAACAAAATACATCAACCAAATTTTTTTTTGTTCCAATGGAAAATTAAGACATCAACAAGAATTAAACCTTGCACAAATAAAAACTAAAACAACAAGCAAAACACACTCAATTATGCATTAACAAACCCTTAACAACATAGTCGTGAACGCCACTGATCAAAAGTATCAGTGCTACAACCATGACTATATTTATAACTCTACTGCTAATATTAGCCTTATCAATTGTTTTGGTATGTGACCGTGGCAAACCAATATTTACAAGGGCTGAAAGTTTAAAAGTTTATATATATATATATATATATATATATATTTATTAACAAAACCATTTATATTACAAATCTATAGCGATATACATATAAACCATTTACTTACTGAATATAGAAAGAAACAAATCTATAAGATGGAAAATGCCAATTTTAAGCATTGGATATTTAATGAGGTAGATAACAAAAAATTTCTCATGTGACAAATCTATGTATTAAAAGAAAAAGCATTCCTACAATATTTGGTCACAATTCGTAGGTGCATGCTGTAGAGCAATAGAAACCAAAAGCTTGTCCTTATTTAAAAGCTACTTCAATTTCAACACAACTTTCATCACTGCAACAACAACAACAACAAAGCTAGTCAATAAAACGACGACGTTTCTTTCCCAAAAAACGTTGAAATCGATGAAATACCTAATTAAGGTTTAACCGAGAAAACGACGATGTTGCTCACACGAACGATCTAGAGAGAAATAATCAGAAAATGAGAAAATGAAAACGCAAATGTAATAAAGAGTAAAACATATGAAATGGAATACGCCGTCGTTGGAAGAAAGGCCGGTGATGCCGACGGACTCGAAAGCGGCGCGACGAACAGGGTTAGACTAAGCGGTTACGATGCGGACGGCGGGAATGAGAATCAACTGTAAACACCAAAAGAATCAACTGGTGAGAGCAGACGGCGGCATTGTTTAGGAGGAGATTCGGCTATTGGATGTTCGAAGATGGAAAACGTTTTCCTTTTCAGTTTTTTTTCTTTCTTTTTCTATTTTCAATTTTTTTTAATATTTTATCCTAAAATGTGAGATTGAGAGGAGTGATGTTCGAAGATGGAAAACGTTTTCCTTTTCAGTTTTTTTTCTTTCTTTTTTCTATTTTCAATTTTTTTTAATATTTTATCCTAAAATGTGAGATTGAGAGAGTGATGTTCAGTTTGACTTAATCTTTTTTTTTTGGAATGTGTATGATTTTATTTTGAATTTTTTATTTTAGATAAATGCTTTTTTTTAGTTATATATTATTATAGTTATATATTATTTTATTATGTGTTAGAAGATTTTTAATATTTTTTTTTTAATAATGTTTAGAGAAAAATATTTGTTTTTTAGTGTATAAGTTTTGGAGGGAAGATTACCACCAAAAATTTGATGATGCTAAAATTTTATGTAACATTGAAAAAATGTAGCCTTTTATTAGAACTAATGTAACAATTTAAAAATGTCCCCAAAAGTATTTTAGGCGACAATTATCAAATATTGCTAAAGAAATAATATGTTAACGCTCTAAAATTGTCCCCAAAAGCAGTTAATGACACAATTAACAATCGTTGCCAAAAAATTAAAAGAGTGACATTCCAAAAACGTCCCAAAAGTATTTTAGGCAACAATTATCAAGGGTTGCAAATATATTTTTGGCAACAACCGTAAATTGTTGCCTATACGAATTTAAGGCAACAATTATTACATGTTACCTAAAAAAATGTTGCCAGAGACAACAAATGTTGTAGTGAGACGAATGTTCAACCGTGAAAAATGTTGGAATCAGATTTCGATTCTCATTGACGGCGTCAGTGTTCTGCGCGGGAACCATAATTGATCGATGATCGATGTATGTGAATTGCAATAGAGGACTTGAACTTACAGTGCGGTGGAAGAGGGACTGACCTACATTATTAGCAATCCAACGCTTAAATCAGTATGAGACTGAGATGAGTGAATGTCATTTGAATTAAAAAAGTATCAAAGAAATGACACGTTACCCTCTTATTTAGTAGGGTGGTTATAATTGCATGCTTATTGGAGTGAAATAAAGAGATCCGTTTGATTAACTATCAACTCCCTTGACCATAATTATTGAATTCCCAAAATATATAAATAATATTATTAAATTAATTTAATGTATCAGTATAAAATTCTAAATAAAACCCTCATAAAACGATATATTTGTCGTACTAAGATTAGGAAATATTTGACATGTGTTACATTTGAGTATTTGTGAGCCTCATATCATATGAAAGTGGGAAACTAATAAGGTTAACGAAACTATTGAATGTGCAGCAGGTGTCATGGCCCATGTACCGACCAGTCCACCCAAAACATCCTATATTTGTCAACCCTTCTAATGTAGTGTTTGGTTCTACACCTTTCATGAAGGAAACGTGGCAAATGAGCTTTATCATGGTATGTGGATACTTTAAAGCCTAAGCTGTCTACAATTAATTAAAGTGGTACTTATACGTGTTTCACCCATTTTCTAATCCATTATATATAAGGTGTAAAATATGTGTTGTATTGTTGATCAAGTCGGCCAAATAGTATAAATCGGAGAAATAATATCTGAAAATGTGATGTCAAATATGATCTCACATGATTGTTTATTTTTGAATTACATGAGAACAAAAATACTTTTAAATAAGAACATTGATTCTTATAACATCTTCTAACAACATTGAAGTAAGACAATACAAATGTTCATACATCATCACATGAGAAGGAAAAATATTGGATTTATCAAATGTTATACGTGATACGTGATGCTAAAAAAATAAAACGAATGAGTCATTAGGAGGGAAAATATTTATATTTGATCAAAGATTAACATAAAGATCAAAAACTCAGTTAATTAAACAACTATGAGACGTATTATATATTTATCCAAAATTTTAAGACAATAGTTGTATGACTTATTACACTTATAAAATACACAACCTTTACTTTTCCAAGTAATATAAATCATATACAACTCAAATTTGTTTCACAAGAATCACACTCTCAAATGAGAGTCCATTCACCATGTTCTATCTCAAGTGGAAGTTCTTTCATCTACATACGTATATCGTCATTGACAGACATCTTTATTACGTCACGAGAACTTTAACGTGACACGCCGTCTGATCACCACCATTTCAAAAAGACTTTTGATATAAGGAGTCAGTCTCTTACTCGAACCATCGACTTTGATACCACATATGGATCATATATCACTGATGGATCACCATAAAGGGAAACATCCACATTGAATTAAAGATCCACCTAAAGGTCGAAGAGTAACTAAACAAGTGAGAGATATACTACTACATGTTCACTCAAAACCTTAATAAAATGGGTATATAAATCTTTTAACTTATAAAATACTAAACCTCCACTCATACTTATTTCATAACAATCGTTGTATGTGTTCTTTACAAAATAATTTTATATATTGTACATAATAATTCCGCATAATCAAATGTTGGCTATTTCAAAAACTATATTGTGTATAACATTTAAGAAATTCACTATTAAATTCAAGAAACATTATAGGAATATTTAAAAAGGCACATTCAAATTGAACACTTGCAGCAAGTGGTAGCTTTCATCATATTTAATTTTAGTGATCATCATAATCATAATCTTGATGCATAAACGTGTAGGCTGCTAATTTCGACGCCAAGATGATGATTTTAAATGAAAAATTAATAATTCGACTAGAAGGTAATTCGACGAATTGTGAGATGATAGTCGAAGACTAATGGCGCTCAGGGGAAGCGTTGCTAGATTCTTCTAAGTATGAAGAATACTTTCGACAAAGAAGAAGAAATAGGCTCCTTTTCGACCGGTGTTCCTTCTTCGACGGGTGTTTGAAATTCAAAATTCGGGAGGGAATTCCGTTTTGAAAAGGGACGCGTGGAACGCATCTGGTAGACAAATACATGCAGAGTTCCATTTGTCGCCATCAAGGGAAATAACTGTTATAGTTGGTTATTTCGTTTGTATATAAATAGGGGGTCTTAGTGTTAGATTTCTGGGTGTGTTCAGAATTTGTACAAATCACTCAAGAAATACTCAAAGTAACCGTGAGAGAGAAAAGAGTAATTACTGAGAAAATGTACGTTTGAAAAACACCAGTTTTCATTCCTTGCATTTAAATAGAAGTTTACAGTTCTTCATTTACAATTCTTTTTACATTTCTGTCATTTTCTTACTTGCAAGTTATTTACATTTCGCCCTTTATTTTAAGAAACAAAGTTCATAATCTCTATCGAAAAATACAAAGTTTGATGAAAACTATGATGAATTCAATAAACAAAAGGTTTTCTAATGAAAGTTACCAAAATTGTTAAAGCACATTGTCCTAGGATTTGTTTGATCGATCCTGTAAGTAAACTAATTTTACATAAATTAGGAGATCAGCGGTTGTTTGCGAATTTTCCCCGCAAACAAATTGGCACACCCGGTGGGACCTTGTGCTATTAACATTTGAAAATCTTCATTGTACAGTGTACTCGTAAGAAATTTGCTTCGTCGAAGAGTTACTAAACAAATGAAAGAGATACTACTACATATTCACTTAAAACCTTAATAAAATGGATATATGCGTCTTTTCACTTATAAAATACTAAATCTCCACTCATACTTATTTCGTAACAATCGTTGTATGTGTTCTTTACAAAATAATTTTATATATTGTACATAATAATTCCGCATAATCAAATGTTGGCTATTTCAAAAACTATATCGTGTATAACATTTAAGAAATTCACTATTAAATTCAAGAAACGTTATAGGAATATTTAAAAAGGCACACTCAAATTGAACACTTGCAGCAAGTGGTAGCTTTCATCATATTTAATTTTAGTGATCATCATAACCATAATCTTGATGCATAAACGGCAACTAAATAAACCTACTTCTTATAATATAATCACCATTAAGATTTTCACTCCACAATTAACGGTCTTCGACAAAAAAATTGATTATAATCTCTAAATTAAAATGGTAACTGTTGTAATTTGTGAACAATAAATGTCCATGGGTGTGTTCCAAAAATGACAAGAAAAATGAAAATGAGTAAATGCCAATAAATGCTTGAAAAATAATCTCACATAGAAAGCTTCACTCACTTTAAAAAGCCTTTATAAAGAGTTATAGACATTAACTCAACAAAAGGACAAAATAGGATAAAATGCCACATGGACAAGTGTAGTGGTCCCAAGAATTATGCCAATTGTCTCCTCCATACACCCTCCGCTGGTGTCGCCACCGGCTCTGCAACCGGTACCGGGTCCGAGGGCGTGGAAGTAGAGGCGGCTAATAGGCGACACTTGAGGACTTGGGCATGACGCCGGTGGCGCTTCGGAGGCCGGTCTTCGGCCGAGCTCATTATTGCTCTCGTTTTGTTCGATGGGTGTGTTTGAATTTTGAATTTGAAAAGAAGCAACACTTTGTGAAGTGTTGCGGAATGAAAAGAGACAATGCTTGGAAACAATGCAACTTTCAGTTAAAAGGTGTTGTTTCATGAAGGGTCGCAACCTTGTGAAACAACACATACATGGCCTATAAATACTTCATTCTAAATTCAGAAAATCATATCAAAAATCTGAATATCCTCTTGAACAAATTTCAATCTCTCTTTGCTACAAATCGAGTTTTCGTCGGTCTTGCATAAATTCGATATAAGGCTGAATTATCCTGGGCGAACTCCTGCATAGAAATTCTAAGACATTCGAGAGTGTTTGAAACACTATAAGGAAAGTGTTTCGTACATGATTATAGCCTAGATTCATTCAATTTAGAAGCTTTATCTAAAAGTCTTATAGTGTCTCAAAGCATGGCCACTGACACTTCAGTTTCAAGCATTAAAGTCATGAACCAAGACCTTGTCAAGTTGGATCATTTTGATGGAATAAACTTCACCCATTGGCAGGACAAGATAACATTTCTATTGACTTTTTGAAGATTCACTATGTCTTAGATCCTGATTTGACACCAATTCAAGAACCAACAGAAGATGGCACCGATGAAGTCAAGAAGGAACGAAAGAAGTGAAAGGAAGTTGAACTGATATGTCGTGGACATATTTTGAACGCATTATCCGACCGTCTCTATGATTTGTACACTAATACACAATCTGCAATAGAGATTTGGAAAGCACTCGAATTAAAATTCAAAGCTGAAGAGGAAGGTACGAAAAAGTTCTTAATATCTAAATATTTTGATTTTAAAATGTCAGATTCCAAGCCTATTCTTGCACAAGTACACGAGTTACAGGTTCTCGTTAATAAAATAAAAGCTGTAAACATAGACATTCCAGAAGCTTTCCAAGTTGGTTCAATCACTGCAAAACTGCCACCCACGTGGAAAGGATACAGAAAGAAACCGGTGCATAGTTCTGAGGATTTCTCGTTGGAGAAACTTCAGAAACACCTTTGAATCAAGGAGGAGACGAAGGATAGAGAAAAGTCAGAATCCGCTGGATACTCTAAAGCCAATTATGTAATTACAAAAGGAAAAAAGAAACATGGTGGCATAAAGAACCATCTTGGACCTAAAAAGGAACATAACAAGTTCAAAAACTCTAGCGGACCAAAAGTAGCAAAAGGCGGCTGCTATGTGTGCAGCAAACCAGACCACTTTGCTCGAGATTTCAGGCATAACAAGTCCAAAATGAAGTTACTGGTGTTCATGCAAATGACGACATAATTGCTACGATGAGCGAGATTGTGGCAATCAAAGGCAAAGTTCAAGGATGGTGGTGTGATACATGTGCTACCGTGCATGTTTCTTATGACAAAGTAGCATTTAATACCTACTCTGAAGTAAATGATGAACAAGAAGTGCAAATGGTAAATGAAGTACGATTTAAAGTCGTTGGAATAGGATCCGTCGAACTAAATTTTACTTTCGAGAAGAAAGTTACTCTTGTCAATGTACTCCATGTCCCCGACATGAATAGGAACCTTGTTAGAGGGGACTTGTTAAGAAAACCTAGTATTAAGTCTGTACATGAATCGGGCAAACTAATATTGACCTGTGATGGTGTATTTGTAGGAAAAGGATATTCCACTGAGGGAATGATCAAAATTTGTTCTACCGATAATATTATTAATGAAATTTCTAATTCTGCTTATATGCTTGAATCTATTTCTTTATGGAATTCAAGATTAGCACATATTGGTATTAATACTATGAATATATTAATTAAATCTGGTTTGATCTCATGCAATATTCATGATTTCAAAAAATGTCAAATATGTGTCCAGTAAAAAATGATCAATAAACCTTTCGAAAATGTTGAAAGAAAATCAAATTTGCTTGATCTTGTCCACTCTGATTTGTGTAAATTTAATGGTTGGCTAACCTGTGGGGGAAACCGGTATTTCATAACTTTTATCTATGATTGCTCGAGGTTCACACATGTATATCTTTTAAAGCATAAAGATGATGCTTTTAATGCCTTTAAAATTTATAAAGTGGAAGTAGAAAATCAATTAAGTAGAAGTATTAAAGTCCTTAGAAGTGATAGGGGCGGTGAATAATTTTCTACGGAATTTGATGCATATTATATGGAATTATACATGAATGTTCCGCACCTCGTACACAACAACAAAATGGTCTAACAGAGAGAAAGAATCGAACTTATCAAGAAATGATAAATTCTATGTTAATGCATTCCAAATTGCCATTCAATTTATGGGGTGAAGCATTACTATCCGCATGTCATATAATGAATAGGATTCCTTTAAAGTTAACCAATATTTCTCCATATGAGATATGGAAAGGTAGATCACCAAATATTGGTTATCTTATAGTGTTAGGATGTGTAGCATATTACAATAATATGGATCCTAAAAGAACTACATTGGATCCTCGAGGGATTAAATGTGCTTTCATAGGATATGCATCCGATAGCAAAGCATATAGACTTTTAAATTTGGAGTTTAACGTAATTGTTAAATCACGAGATGTGGATATTTTTGAAAGGAATCTAAGATTCCCACGAATGAAGAATCTTGTGATGAAGATTCTCCATGAATTGTTGAAGTATAACCCGAAAGTATCTTACAGATTGCTGAAACACAACCTGAGCCTAGGATGAGTAAAGGAGCTCGAAAAGCTAAAGTTCTAGGATCAAATGAAATCGATTCTTAACACACTTCCTCTTATCTAGTGGAAGGAAATTGTGAGAATGATGTTCATAAGATCCCTATTATTTTTAAATTATAAGTTGGTCATAAAACCTATAAAGAAGAAGTGGCTTCAAGGGACTCTTCTTGTTTTGGAAAGATGTTATCCAAGATGAAATGAATTCAATCATTTCAAACCACACTTGGGAACTTGTCAATCTTCCAAAGGGTTCAAGCCCCATTGGATGTAAATGGGTGTTTAGAAAGAAGTATCATAGTGATGGTACATTAAACACCTACAAGACTAGATTAGTAGCAAAAGGGTTCAGACAAAAAGGTGTTGATTATTTCAACACATATGCACCAGTAGCAAGGACAATGATAATAAGAGTATTGTTTGCATTAGCTTCTCTGAATGACCTTATAGTTCATCAATAGATGTTAAAACAACATTCTTAAATGGAGGTCTTGATAAGGAAATCTACATGGAACAACCAAAAGGTTACGTGCTTCCTGGAAATGAACAAAAAGGTATGCAAACATTTCAAATCCTTATATGGTTTTAATCAGGCACCAAAACAATGGCATCAAAAGTTTGACTCTGTCATACTTTCAAATGGATTTACTCAAAATTCTTGTGACATGTTTGTACAGAATGGTGCGTGGAAACATCGTAATATTTTTGTGTCTATATGTTGATCATTAACAATGAGATGAATGGAATTTTAGAAACAAATAAATTTCTGACTTCCACATTCAAGGTGAAATATCTTGGACTAGTTGATACAATTTTAGGGATCAAAGTAAAACGAAATAGTGGGGGATATGAACTTAGTCAAACACATTATATTGAGAAAATCTTTGATAAGTTCAAACACATGTACTTTAAGGAAGTAAACACTCCATTTGATCCTAGTGTCAAACATCAAAAGAATAATGGAAGAAGTGTATCCTAATTGGAATATGCTAGTGCAATTGGATGTCTAATGTATTTAATGCAGTGAACCAGACCTGATATAGCATTTGCAGTTAGTAAGATGAGTAGATTTACTAGCAATCCAAATGGTGAACTGATAACACGAAAATGTATCGTTTATTTCGACTAGATTCGCATGCAATTTAATTTTGTTTTACTTGTTTTTCGTATTATTATGTCGTATTATGTTTGTGTTTTAGATATTTGTCGAATAAAAGTGTCTGTGCAAGAAAACAAGGAAAAAAGCAAAGAAATGAAGAAAAAGTGCAGAATTTGTCATTTTCTGGAACATGGCATTCGCCATAGCCCTAATGGCGTTTTCCATGTAACTAATCCACAACATCATCAAATTAAAGCTAATGGTGTTCGCCATTAGCATAATGGTGTTCGCCATTATCATGCAGTGCAGAATTTTCAAGAAACAGTTTTTGCTCTCCCACTCTCCTATATTTTCTCCCAGGACTCCCACTCCTTTGGCATCAGTTATTTTAGCATCATAACACAATATATTACAATTTTAACGTGGAATTTGGCATCCAAGTTTTGTACGGGGAAGCTCTGTCAAATTAGTTTTAGGCATATACCACCAATGTAAAAGGGATAGTTTTCTCAGATCGGGAAACTACTACACCATTAGTGTTTAGGCCTATAACCTGTGAAACTTACTTGGATCAACAATTTTGCCTTCAATTTAATTTCAATTTTTACAGGTTCATTTACCTTTATCGCATTTATTTTCTTGCTTTTATTTTCAGCCATTTACTTTTACGCTTTATTCTTCTGCCATTGTTACTGTTTCAAGCTTCTACCCTTTTCTCTAAGCACCGCTTTAAATTATTTTAAACCTCTTACTATGTCTTTAGTTAATTTAAAAACCCAAAATTGTTTATTTATTTTTGGAATCATGTCCGACTAAATTTCTTGAGTCCGATATGTGAGGATCGTTGTTCCGACGGGACTTGGTAATGAAATTCGGCGTAAACCTTTATTAAATTCTGTTTTGGCTTTAGTTTCCAAGTTTAATTCTAAATGTTTTGTCACGAGAGTGAAAAGCAAATAAAGGTCTGAGTCGATAGCGCGAGAGTGTGAGAATTGAATCGAATAGTAGGAACTGGGCATTGATCCTAAATACAAAGAGAGCGCTTTTGGTATCAATTAGAATATAATTGGTTTTCAAAATATTCTTCTAAATTAAAATGGGCGAGCGAGAGAAAAATCTCATGGTTAGTAAGTGTGACTTTAGTCAATAGAAAGAGAGTGTGAGATAGAGTCTTTAAACTAGTATTTTCTACGGAATGTAATTTAACCGTAATTTAACACCAATGATTTATAGAGTCCCTGAGGTACACAAAATCCATATTCATGTCTCTCTTTATTTATATATTTCTTAACCTTTAGTTTTAAGTTCTAGTTTTAGTTTTCCCAAATCCAGATTTCATTAGCCTTAGCTTTACATCGCAGCAATAGATAATGATAGATTGATATTGGTGTGTGTGGGTTCAATAATCTTTTATATTACTTCGATACTTTCGTGCACTTGCGGACACATCAAGTTTTTGGCGTCGTTGCCGGGGACCAATAATCAATATTATGATTCCGTTGATGCACCGTATAGACTAAGGCACACTTATCTCAATTACTATGTATCACCCAGATTTTCTCTACAATTACCACTCCCAAAATTTTGAGGAGTCACAAGATTCCCATAAATCCGACCTCGAAATATTAATGGAGGATTTCAATGCGACGCTAACTCACTCTCACCCAAATTTCCTCTACAATTACCACTCCTAGTATTTTTGAGGAACCGCAAAATTTTCATAAATCCAAACTCAAAATACTAATGGAGGAATTCAATGCGACACTTACTCACTCTAGGATAAAATCTATGATGGAGCGCTTTGTGGAGACACAAACTCTCTAAAATGAAGAGTTTAGAAAACACATCTCAAAATTAATGAATACCTTAGGCATATGAACCTTATGGTCGATTCCCATGCGACTCATAGCGAGGCATTGAAGACGTAAATCTCCCTGTTTGTACAGACACCTATAGGACCCTCCCCTAGGAGACATGCGGATGTTGTAACAACCAGTAGTGAAGAACAAATAGAAAATCCTAGGGAGAGTGATAAAGAAGTTGAGGAGAGTTCTGATGAGAAAAACGTAGAGATTGAGAAAAATCCACCAACACTACCTGAATGGGAGGTAGAGAAGAAATCATCTATTGTTGTTCCTCCTCCATATACCCCACAGATTCCTTTCCCGCAAAGGTTTGTAGAAGCTAAGGTAGACTCCTAATTCAAAACGTATGAGGTCCTGCATAGAAAGAGAAAGTTAGAGGACTATGAAACTAGGGAAATCATTAGTGTTAATAGGAAAAGGTTAGCCTTTGAGGTGGTGGATGAAATAACTAAGCCCAAACTTAAAAAACAGATACTCATGATTGATCTAGAACCATCACCACAAGTTCAAAAGAATGAACCACCCCACAGAAGAAAGAAAAGAAAAGGTGAGGGATATGAGAGATGGCTTGATAAATGGCCTTGGAAGTTCCAGGACTTCGTCGCCCAGCTAGGTACAAAGCAACACTTCGCATCCGACGAACATCCCCAGACAAATGGGCAAGCCGAAGCGGCGAACCGGGTCATCCTTCGAGGCCTCAAACGAAGGCTGGACGAAACAAAGAAGGCTTGGGTCGAGGAGCTGCACAGTGTGTTATGGGCATACCGCACAACTCCATACTCTACAACCGGGGAAACACCTTTCCGTCTAGCGTACGAGACCGAGGCTGTAATCCCCGTCGAAGTTCACGTACCCTCCAGGCGGACAGAGTCGCCCCTAGACGAGGAGATGAACGACGAATCATTAAGAGAAGAACACGATCTCGTCGAGGAAATCCGAACTGGGGTAGTCCTTCGCGAAGCCTCACTAAAACAAAAAATTACCATCAGGAACAACGCCAAGGTGATACGACGAGAGTTCAATGTGGGAAGCTTTGTTCTAAGGAGAAACCACAAAGACTCTCGCGAGGGCAAACTAGCCGCCAACTGGGAAGGACCCTGGCTATCGTGTCCGAGCAAAAACGAAGAATGGGGTATATTACCAAGAACATCTCAACGGGGAAGAACTTGCTCGACCATGGAACGCCGAAAAACTAAAACAATACTATAGCTAATTCTCGGTTCGACCCGTCACGACGACGAACGTTAGCTGCCGACCACTATGCACGCCTAGGTACAAGCATCGCATACCAATAAAGCATAACCCCGCTCGGTAACGTGCTGAGTAACTGCTCGACAGCGGTCCTCGATCGAGCATCGCCATTGTCAAAGTACCATGACTGGCAGAACCCCAGCTCGCGATGAGACGTTCACGCCGCAAACTCGGGCCTCAAACGCGACCTGAGCTCCGCACCCCCGCCAGGATATTCCCTGACCGTTCGACCAGTACCCCTCACTGCCGAACACATATACAACGAGCAATCCCCTGAAACTTCACATAAGTCAAATACTCCCTATCACGGGCAAACATACATTCACAACAAGCATGAGTACAACACTTAGCAGAAAATAAAATCAAGTAAACCCATGCAAATAACAGAACCAGCCACCAAGACCGGGCATATAATTTAAATATGATAAGTGGCCACTAGGACCATGATTATGCTGGATTACATAAACCGGGGGCCATGCCCCCAAAATAGGTTACAACAATTACACGACACGTAGGCCGCATAAATTACAACAACATAAAGAAAACCCCTCACTCATCCATCTGGGTGGCGGGATCGGGCTGAGGCTCCTAGTTCTCCGCGGGCTGGTCCTCGGCATTCTCTTCAAGGAGGGCGGCAGGCATAGCGATCCGGCCATCCTCAACATGTGCCAGATAATGCGTGCCCTCGGTAAAAATATCAAGTCCAGGGTTCACCACCCGCAGTTGAGACACGACATTTCTGAAGGATTCATCCGCAATGACGATACTATCATCCTCGCCCGCCAACATACGGACAACTAGCTCGGACCTTGTCTTCAGTTCCTTAACATCCTCGGATTCATCTTTGCCTAAGGCATTAACCGCCCTCAACTGCTGGACCAGCTCCTCAACCGCCTTATTCTCCGCCGCCATCACAAAATTCTCCTTCTTCAGCCTGGCCACCTCCTCGTCAGCCTTCTTCCGGGCATCGCCAGCACTCTTCACCTCTTCCGCGAGTGATTCCAAGGTAGCCCGAGCAGCCTTGAGCTCTGACTCAGTTGCGGAGTCCCCTTCAGCGTATATGGCCGCCATTTCCAGAACTCTGACCAGTGCGGAAGCATCTTGGGCCACCAACACCCTCTTACTCGGACGGTCCATGCTTTCCAGCCGAAGAGATTCTGCCCGCGGCATGATCAGGGAGTTCCCCTGAAAGTATCTTCTATCAAGTATGCAAGGAGGAAGCTCGAACCTCCCTTTCTCTGGGGCCCGAATGAGATCCACGGCGTCGTTGGCCCTCGGCCGTTTGAGTCGTGGGGTCAAAGACAGGGGAGATCCCCGGGGAGTAGGAGGGTGAGAAGAGGTCCCCGCAGTAGACTGAGTAGGAGTGGGAGCACGTGCATTGGCAAATACAGACTTCAGAGGAACCGCTCCGGCCTTGTTCCTCGCAAGAGCATTCTTCACCACCCTCTTATGAGCCTGAGGCATCTCACCTGCACAAACAGAACACAAGCATGTCAGATACGAGAAAACAAAATAGTTCAGGCTAATTATAATAACTAAGACTACCGAGCAGCTTCTGGGCTTCCGCAAGAGTCTTGCACTCCAGGAGGGCCTTGGTATTAATAAAATGATACTCAACCCTCTGACTACCATCCTCCTCGAAAATCGGAGACCCCTTCTTCGTCCAACATTCAGCGAGCCGGAAGGAGTTAACGTACTTCACCAGTGTCTCGTACGCAGTGGCATCCTGCCCATCTAACTCGTGCGGCTGAAGAACGTAATCGCCAGGCTTCTTAGTGAAATGGCCAGGTCCCCAGTGGATGGGGAACTTATACACTCTCTCCCCGATGAACTTCCCGGACTCGTCGCGTAGCTCATTTCCCTCCCCGTCAACCTCGATCTCCCAGAGATAAGTGCTGTCCTGGGCAGCTTCTGATACGGGCTCAATAATGTAGTATCTCTCCTTAAACGTCTGTATCGATTCAGAGAAAGGCTTGAACAACTTATGCGGATGCTTCAACGAGACCCATCCGTATTTCCTCCCCGACAGCTGTCGTTGAAGGTGGAAAACTGTGAAGAACAAGGGAAGAGTAGCCCAAATCCTCAAGAAATCACAGGTCAGCTCAAACTCCCGTATGAAGGCCAATGAGTTCGGGTGCAGCTGCGTGGGGGCCAACTTCAAGTGCACGAACACTGATTGTTGAAAATCAGTGAATGAAAATCTCAATCCCTGCTCTTTGAAGGCATCCACGTACATAGTAAAGCGATCCACGAAATTCGTGCAGACCCGATCATCTTCGGATGGAAAGTGCACCTTCCACTCCCCCTCCGGTCCGACCTCCATAAAAACGTCCCCTAGGTACGTGGCGAAGTTGGACCCATGCTCGGCTGGTTCGGCCACCTCCCACTCCTTCGTGGAATCAACGACGATGTCCTCCTCCATTTCCTCTTCTTCCCCGACCTCGCTGGGGACACTTGAAGTAGTCAAACTACTGCTGTCCGAGAAACTTGCTTCCTCCTCGGACAAGTCCAGGATAATTTCTCCATCTGGCCCCGTCGCCATATCGATCACCTAAAAAGTAGAGAAAAAAGTGAATTCGACAATAAATCAAATCCACCCTTCCACCGCTAGTCAAGTGAAAGGGCACGCAAAGGGCTGAGGACAATGTCCCCGGCCTAAGCCCTAACATCAAAAGAAAAACTGAAACCTCCCCGCGAGGAGACGCTCGAACCAAGTCATCCCCAAGAGAGGAGCTTCCCCGCACTCATACCCAGTTTTCATTTGAAGCTTCGCCGGAAACCGCAAAGCTTCGCCGGAATCTGGGAGTATTCGACCGGATAATTCATCACCAACTCAGAAGATGAGCAATCACGGCAGTTACACATGCATCACCGTCGCAACGACGCCATAAACCACCCTCCTCACTGAAACATACCAAAACATCCGGCGACGTACCAGAAGTGGAAAATGGCATGACCGCCGTCCCCCACCAACAGTCACCAGAAATCAGCCTATTTTATCTCCTAAACCTAAACCTAACCACATGCAAGGCTACAAACAACCGTTTAATGGGTAAAAAAGCACAGAATAAACAAACTTACTTGATTTAGAAGATAAAAAACGGTTCCCCGGAAGCTAACGCGGTGGCCGGAATAGCAGATGACGATGACGAGCAGGAATTCTGAAGAAGACAAAGAGAAATCAGAGTGAAAAGTTCAAAATGGAGCGAGTTTCCCCCTTTTATACAGAGGGGCGCGTGCAGTGGCACACGCTCGTAGGTCATGATGGCTATTAACTAGCCATCATTGCCTAGTAACTATTACACGGAACTCTAGGCACCCGTGACGCCCTAACGTTTCCAATTCTGACTAACCGTTAGTCTCCCCGGACGCCGGGCAACACGGTCACGGTCATGAATGCCACGGACGCCAGGGGTCACGGACACCACAAGACAATCCTCGTCGTCTTCGAACGACAACTTCACGCTATCTCCCCAGAGCATCGAGCTGTCCTTAAGTCATCACTTCCATGCTCGGGAGCAACGACTTAGGGGGCTTCTGTTCTGGACTGGACCGATGGCTAGACACGGCCCAATCCGCTTCTGCTCCTAAAACGACCCAATTGCCTAAGTCTAATCCACTAAGGGGCAAAAGTTACATTTTTGCCCCTCTAACAGGGCAAGGACTGCATCGTACCTCCCCGAAATCGCTGCCCGTTACACACGACTCCTTCACTCCCCGAACAGCTAAGGGCAGGTGCCCGAAAATATGCTTATGCCCGACATAACGGCTAGTTTTGGGCACCATGCCCGACATAACGGCTAGTTTGGGAAGTTACCTATTCTTCGGGAAAACGGTTATTTCGCCCCGAAAATAGGACCGTTGGCTACGCGCTGGGGGCTCTATATAAACCCTCTCACTTGAGAGGGTCAGGTATCCAATATTCACGCTACGAACTCATACTTTGTACTTGCCCCTTTTCTCTGACCCTTTCTTACTTGAGCGTCGGAGTGCCTTGCAGGTACACCCCCTCCTCCTCTTCATACGACCAGCATCTCAGACGTACTTGGTGGCCCACTTCTACAGGATCTGATCCAGCCTTCACGATCACATATGTTAAAAACTTAACTTAGTAAAAAGTTTAAGACAAAAGACTTGGGAGTTACCAAAAAAATATCAGGTATGAAGATTAGAAGAGAAAGATAAAATTGAAAATTGTTCTTGAGTAAAAAAGGCTACATTGAACGAGTTACTAAAATATATGGTGCTCCAGTTAATTGGTGATCAATGTTATAAGATATAGTGGAACTATCTACACAAAGGCCAAGTACATAGCTGTAACAGAAGGAGTGAATAAGGCATTAAGGTTATGGGGTCTTCTAGATATTTGGGGATTAAGCAAGAATATGTGGAACTGAGTTATGATAGCCAAAATGCAATTCTCTTCGATAAGAATCAGGTTCATCATGCACATTCAAAGCAAACTAATGGTAGATATCGTTTTGTTCAGAAAATCATAGAGGAATGTCATATTTCTCTTACTAAGGAACACATTAATGAGAATCTGCAAATATATTAACCAAAGTTGCATCAAGTAGCAATTTCCAATACTACTTCAACGAGGTGGAGAATTATGAGAATATTTAACAAAGGCTAAATATGAAAAGATGAAAAGAGAAATATAAATTACTCTAATAAAATTAAGGAGCAATAACGTGTAATTTGATTCTCTCAATTTATACAATGTAGGTTTTTTTTTGCTTTTTGCACTCTAGTTCTTAGGGGAAATGGACTCTAGTAATCCAAAGCCCGTGCCGAGAGGTATTGACACTGGTCAAGTATTGTTTCCACCAGAATTATACAATATAGTTTACTCTATATATAAAATAAGCCTTAGTTCGACAGTAATAATAACAACAAAAACAAAATACATAATGTAACAAAATAAACTTTATCTTATAATAAATTAACATTTCTTTTTTAAAAATTGATATTTTTTCATACCATTTATTATTCATATTACATTATTTTCTTGATCAACTTTAATAAAAATTATATTTCATATCATTATTAGAAGTTAAATTTCTGCTACAACACCAACACTAACATTTTCATACAATGAACTAAATATATGCTCAAACTTTTTGTAGTTAAGGATCGATAAAATTATCAATGAATTTTAAATGGT
Source organism: Lathyrus tuberosus (assembly GCA_022829125.1). NCBI lineage: Eukaryota > Viridiplantae > Streptophyta > Magnoliopsida > Fabales > Fabaceae > Lathyrus > Lathyrus tuberosus. Next base: position 8,207,208 of record JALAZF010000044.1, on the reverse strand, counting down.
TATAACATGTAGTTTGCTTAGCTTCGTTTTAAACATGCTTTTTTCTTACTATTGTCTTTGATTATTAATTTATCCACTTAAAGTTATTGTCACAAAAATCTAAAATTGAAATTAATAAGACGTTGTATCCAAGTTAATCCTATTTTATTAAAAAAAAAACAGATCATTATTTTAAAAATTTAAATCCACCATGTCGTCATAACTCAGACATTTTAATTATCATAAAAAATTTATCTTAGGCCCAATATAATGTTCAGGTCCACAATTGCAAAATGAAAATTTTACTCTATACTTCAACGATTACTCTCCACACCTACAATTTATTTGTTTTAACCAAAATATCCTTATATTATATCGAAAAAAAATTTTAAAAAATTGTAAAATATAATAGGCAACAGCTAAAAACTGTGGTTGAGTAAAAGAGAAAATTATTGCCTATTTTCTAGAAGTCTTCATGAGTTATTTGATCTTTGTTATATCTGATGAACAAAATTTTGTTAAAATGTTATAATATCCAAAAATTTATTTTAAGTTATCTGGTAAAGAAAAATTATATACCAAAATTCTGTAAGTAACATTTTCAGTACATTAGTGTAGGGGTGCAAAATGATTCGATTTGGAAAAATAATAATAATAATAAATAAATAAATAAATATATTTAAAATATTTTAAAAAATGTAGAGATAAAGGAATAATTATAAAAATATATAATAAAGTTTTCTAACAAAATGGTTCCAAAAATAAAAAAGCCCACGATGGAAAATCCATTCAAACAAAACCAAAATAAAAATTAAAACAAATAATGCAGTGCTCTTTGTAGTAGACAATATTGGTTTAATGCAAAAGAAAAAAAAATTATAATCTGTATTGCTGTAATTTATTCGGTAATTCATTTTATTTATTTTTTTGTATTTGTAATGGAATAAAGAAGGTTTAGAATCTATCAATTTTTATATTTTTAATATTTCATTATAATTATTTATTAAAGATTAGTAATTGAAACAAACAATTTAAAAAATATATATATTTTATGATGAAATTAAAAATAATGATAAATATAATGATGTCAAAACAAAGGATTAAAATGATTTTGTTGTAATAAATTTTTTTAAGATTTTTTATTAAATTAAATTGAAAGTACTATGTTGGTAAAATGAAATAAAAATTAAGATTATTATAAGAAGATTCTGAACATTTAATTTAGAGTTTGACTCAGAAAGTTTAGATAATTTATGAAGATCTTTATCAGATTGTGAACCAAAATCTGATTTGGAGAATTAGAGTTGATAGCAGCGAAATAGTTAAGTACAGAAGCAAGTGGAGTAAAAGAATAAGACACAAGCAGTTATTCTGATTCCTCTCACAACTTGAGAGTAATCTTGTCCCCTTGCACTCTCAGGGGATTTTCACTATAGCCAAACTGATTACAAATATCCAAATACACAAACAAGAGATTTCTTTTGCTTATATACACAAGTATAAGACTTCCTTACTCAAACACACAAGTCTGAAACTTCCTTGCTCAAGTCCACAAGCTCAAGACTTCCTTGTTGTAACACACAAGCTAAAAGACTTTCTTTGCTCAAACACATAATTAAGAGACTTTAAATGCTCAAGTAGCAAAGTAAGAGACTCCTGACTCTAAACAAACTGTTAAGAGTTTTGGGTAACAACTACACTTGATATGCAATCAGAGGTGTAGACAAAATACAATTTAGAAAAACTCTAAGACTTAAGAACTTCTAAATTATACAAGTGTTAAGATGTTCTAAGTCTAACAAATTTGACACAATAGCTTATCTTTGATAGTCAAGGTTTAGAGTCTATAGCAGAGTTGTATTGAAGCAATTGATAATCATCTTCTTTAGGTCTGCAGCTCCTTGTATAGAGAGGAGAAAAATCGCTGAAGACTTTCACCAAATACGTTGGACTGCCTTTGTACTTGATTAGACACTTCAACAAAATACCTTTGTGTAAGAGAAATCATCCGTTGAAGATCAGACACTCAAGAGAGAGATATTTCCTTAAGTCTTCACGTGATCAAAAGTTCTAAGTGCGTCATAGTTGCCTCGGTTGAAGAGCTTTTGCTTTAGAGGTTAACTTTCTTCATACTTCTCTCTTTAGAGACTGATTACTTCAGAATTGTTTCTTGACTTCTAAAGCTTTAGAGTTTGGATCTTCCATCAGAGGCAGAGTTTTCAGAAGTGATCTTCAGAGTCCGATCTTTAGATGGAAATTCCTCAAACATCTCTTCGTCTGTTCTTAATAATTATATTCATCTAAACTTGAATAGATGTTAGAAATTCTAATTATTTTTTAAATACTTTGTCACCGTCAAAAACAATTTTGTTCCAACAATTATAAATTCATATCTTAAATTTGTTAACTATAAGGACTTTAGTTATCTTTAAAGTATGTCAATCTTGGTTTCAACCTTTGGAATTATAGATGATATAAATGATTGTGTCACAAAGCTAATATCATGTGCATGTTTTCACATAATACTTTCAGATAACTTTTATAAAAAAAAAGTCTTTTGGTAAACATGTTCTGGTATGTTTTATAGAAGAAGAAAAAGAATATCCAAATTGTGATTCATTCGACAAATTTAAAGCTAATAACTTTGATGCTTTTGAATAGTTAATTCTTGAATTTGTTTAAAAACATCTAAATTGTCAAATCATTCAATCAGGTTGAAGAAGGGAACATCTATTATGTTGTTGGTGAATTTGGATCAATCTAAAAGATTATAGAATGGTATAAGGTTGATACTTTATTGAGAATATAATCTATATTTCAAGGATATAACTAGCTTTACTCTAAGGTAACAACAACTACTCACAAAATCACCTTTAAGATTTGTCAATACACTTAAAGAATAAAAGAGTAATGTTTAAATCGTAAATTCAAATATTCTTCGGCTAAACAGAGTCATGAACATCACGAAGTCCTTTGAGCTGGCAGACGGCAATGGTGTTGGTAGAACATGTTAGAGGTAGTGGTGGCCGGGAACATTGATGATGAAGGGAGAATGAGATGGTGATAAAGAGAGTGTAGCTGCATGTGCCGTAGCCATAGCTAGAGTCTATAGATGTTGATGAATTACCTAATATGAAACCGTTCTGCATCTTACGTTTTTTTTAGTATTATCAATAACGGAAAGAATTGTTGTGTGAACTCTTGCCCATTCATGTGGTCCTTATAACAACAATTTCTTATTCGACTCGATTGATGTTGACCATATTAGTCCCAAACCAGATACACCATGTCATAAACCATAATATGGGGATAGTGGGTCCTACGTAATTGACTTTTTATTTTGTGGCATGCAACGCTAGCGGCTTACGGTAATGGATACCTATGGCCCGGGTCCTAATTCGGTGTTATGTCGCTGCGAATACGGGGACATCAAATCCATCGTAAATAAATAGATAATTGAATGAAATTGTTTAGTTTAATCATATACTACTCCGTCTCATATTATAAGCAAAAGTTACTTTTTAGATACATTGAATAATTAATGTATATGACCTATATATAGACCAGATACATTAATTATTCAATGTATCTAAAAAGTAGTTTTTGCTTATAATATGGGACGGAGGGTGTAGATATTAGGAGTGTATATGAGTTGGATTTGACCGTGTTTGTCTTAATCCGTTAATCTACTCGTTCAAATTTTAATAAATTGGATTTTTCGTTTAACACACAATATCATTGCCAAAATCAACTTGAATAAACTCATTCATTTATGACTTGAGTTTATTTGGATTCGCGGATTGTGTTTCAAATAAAAAATATTTTGAATAAATTTTTTTGTCGGTTTAATAAAATGTAACTAAACTCAATATAAGTATACTTATATATAACTCTCAAATTCGATTAAAAATATCGTATAATATTTAATAAAATTCATCAACACTACATACTACTTAATAATAGTATAAAATAAAAACAAAACACGATATTTCAATAAAATATATAAGTTAGAAATAATATAAAAAGAAAATAAAAAATAATATTCAATCTTAAAATTACGGAAATTCATTGATCTAGTAGTATTATTGGTGGAGAATATTTTGTTTTTAAATTATGGTTATTAGTGAGATATTAGTTATTTATTTGTATTCAAAATAATAATAAAAGTAATAAGAAATTACTAAAATCACAGGATAATTGAGTCCATGGATTACAAAACTCAAATCTAATACTTAAAATAAAATTATACGAGGTGTTATGAGTTGGATTAGATACACTTGTGTTCTGGACTGGGCAGGGCTTCCTGCCCTTAAGGGCCAGGCCCAATCCAGCATAACTGGCGAACAGGCCCAATATGCACAATATAGCCGTTGGGCACAATATAGCCGTTGGGCACAATATGACCGTTGGACGTGTCCCCCTCACGCGCAGAATAGGTCACACGTCCAGCCGCCTCACCGGATATTGCGGGAACAGTTAGAAGACCACGCGCTTTGCTCGCCACCCATTTATCTATAAAAACCCCCTCACTTGAGGGGGGCAGGTATCACGAATCATATACTTGACTTCTCTTACTTGCTTTCCCCTTTCTTTGACCAAATACTTACTTTGGCATCGGAGTACCTTGCAGGTACCTCCACCCCCTTTTCTCTCCAACAAGCAGCTGCACTTGCCCTACACGAAGGCCGCGACGATCTCCTTCTGGTCATCTCCGATCAGTGGCGCCGTATGTGGGAACTCAGCTCCCCCGTCTTTTCGAATCAAGATCCCTCATCTTTTCATCCAAAAGACCAAAGCTTTCATCTCTCCAAAATCCCAGATCGTCATGGCTGTCGTTAAGAGTGACGTCCAAGAACCTCTGACCACCGCTGCCCGTACCGACGCTATCGTCGGGAACGTCCCATCCGAGAACGTCCAGCGCAACGGTGGACCGGCTTCCCCAAAGCCCGACGAACAAAGACCACGAGCGCAAGCCGTGGAACTTTCCTTCGAGCCCATTCCGGTTCCTCAAGGCGCTGATCCGACCACCGCGGCGCTCATCGCCTCTCTGAACAATTCCAATCGGTTCATCATCCAGCAGGGAGAAAAGATCAGCGCCCTCGAGCACGCCCTTCAAGAGCACCACGCTTCGGAGACGCTGGACCTCTCCCCGCCTCCGCGAGATCACTCAAAGCGGAGACGTGATAGCCCCTCCCCGGTCAAGGAACGATCAAGATCAAGGAGTCCAACACTCGACCGGGCTCGCCGACATCGTCGTTCTCCTAGGACAACTAGGCACTCCCCTGCTTCCAAAAGACATCGACGCTCGGACAAGCACGAGCACAGGCATATCCGCGGACACTCTCCTCGCCGCAGTCAAAGCCGCGACCACAGCCTTTCTCCGTCATTCTCTCACAGCTCTAGCAGTGACGACGAAGTTCAAGGCCCGTTCACGAGGAACATCGTAGACACCCGGATTCCCCGCGGGTTAGAGAAACCTCCCACGCTGGCAACGTACGATGGCACATCAGATCCTCATGAGCACCTAGAGAACATCGAAGCTATGCTCCAGTACCATGGTGTCTCCGGAGCCATCCGGTGCAAAATATTTCCCATCACCTTGAGGAAAGGTGCGATGGCATGGTTCAAAAGACTCCCTCGAGGATCCATCTCCTCCTGGCGCGACTTCAAAGGCCAGTTCACCCGCCACTTCACAGCCTCCCGACGACATCCAAAGACGGAGGCAACTTTAGAAGCCATCATACAAGGCCGAGAAGAGCCTCTGCGGGAGTACATCGAGAGGTTTAATAAGGAGGCAGTGGAAGTCAGAACTTCCGACCATATGAAGAAATACCTCCTCGAGAAAGGACTCCGCCCGAAGAGCGACTTTCGCAAAGCTGTCGGGATCGAAGCTCCTCGAACGCTGACAGAGCTTCTCCACATGGCCAAAGATTACATCCGCTATGAGGAGAAGGAGGCCGCATATCGTGCCCGGGATGCCAGAGATCGGGAAGCACCCCGAGCACCTAAAAAGGAGGAGTCGGAGCCATCCCGTAAAGGCAAGGAGAAGAGACGGGAGGAGCGTCCTCGTGAAGGCAAAGGGCCAGCTGGCCGATTTAATGAATACACTGTGCTCATACCTCACGCGAGCGTATTCTCTCCGACTGTATCAACACCGAGTTCAAACAAGGAGGTGTCCGGTTCCCTAAACCGACCTCGGCCAAAGGGAACGTCGACAAGAGCAAGTATTGTCGTTTCCATCGTAGCCACGGGCACGTAACAGAGGACTGCGTGCACCTTAAAGACGCTATAGAAATCCTCATCAAAGAGGGACATCTGAAACAGTACGTGAAGAAGGGGGAATCCTCCCGACGTGACGCGACTGATAAAAAGAAAGAAACAGAGTCAACACCCTCCAGTCCTCCCCCACAGGTCGCAATGTCCATCAGCCGACCAGAGGACTTTTTCATCCCAAGTCACATCGACCTGACTTCCCAGGCATTCATGCACAGCACCTGGGAAACGTTTCCTACAGCCATGGTTATCTCATGTGGGGGGTACCATGAGCTCACGATCGGTTCCATCAAACGAAAGTTTGAACAATTGATCGACAGCAGCCCCGACCAGTTGTACACGATCGGCAAAGGTAAAGGGCGTTCACAACCAATCACATTCTACCGGGAAGAGCTCCCCGGGGGATCCCCGAATTCCCACATCCCTCTGCTGATTAGGGCCAAGTTATCATCAACAGATGTGCGGAGAATCCTGGTCGACCAGGGCAGTTCCGTGGACATCATGTACTCCAGCCTGTTCCACGCACTGAAACTGGATAAGTCTAATCTCTCCCCGTACGTAGGGTCTGATCTCCAAGGGTTCAACAGAGCAACGGCCCGACCGTAGGGTTACGTAGAGATACCAGTCAAGTTTGGCGAAGAAGAGGCGTCGAGGACGATCAAGTCGCAGTTCTTGGTCATAGATTGCCCGTCACTCTATCAGTGCATCCTCGGCCGACCAGCCCTTGCCGAACTCGTTGTCGTCTCCTCTACGGTCCACCTCAAGCTCAAGTACTACACTGAGAAGGGACACGTTGCAACTCTGCACGGCGACATCGAGGCTGCTCGCAGATGCTTCGAGGCCGCCACGAGGGGGCAGAACCAGATCGCGGTGATCGCAAAGTCGACGAAGCGCACCAGGGAAGACAAAGTTCCAGCCGAAGATGGACAGCGAGAGAAGAAGCCCACACTTCCCGTACACACCATCGACCTCGACAACAGGCTCGCTGAAGGACACGAAGATCGGGGCGAGGATAATAACTCGGGAGCAACGCGCTCCCCCTCGCATGCACCTCTGCGACCAGTCCCAGATGGAGAGTTCGAGGTCATCACCTTCAGTAACAACCCCAGCAGGGGAGTAAAGATCGGCGCTGGCCTCCCCGAAGAGGTAAAGAGGGAGTTGAAAGCATGTCTCGACGACAACGCCGACCTGTTTGCCTGGAGTGCAGCAGACATGCCCGGTTTGGATCCAGAAACTGCCTGTCACCACTTGACAATCGATCCAGCTGCCCGCGCCGTCGCCCAGCGAAGAAGGAAACAGTCCGAGGAAAAGGCACAGGCTGCCGAAAAACTTGTACAAGACCTCTTAGAGGCAAATTTTATTTCCGAGGCCAGGTATACGACCTGGCTCTCAAATATTGTACTTGTTAAAAAGAGTAATGGAAAGTGGCGTATGTGCATTGACTACACCGATCTCAATCGGGCTTGCCCGAAAGACGCATATCCACTGCCGAGCATAGATAAGCTCGTAGACAATTCCGCCGGTTTCAAGCTCTTGTCCTTCATGGACGCATATTCGGGATACAACCAAATCCCAATGGCCGACGAGGACAAGAGATACACAGCATTCATGACCTCCTCGGGAAATTATTACTATAACGTAATGCCCTTTGGACTAAAAAACGCCGGGGCCACATACCAGCGCATGATGAACAAAGTCTTCCGATCAGAAATCGGAGACATGCTCGAAGTATACATGGACGATATGATCGTCAAATCCCAAGAGGAATCCGACCACACCACCCACTTGCGCGAGGTGTTCGACCAAGCCCGAAAGTGTAAAATGCGTTTTAATCCAGAAAAATGCACCTTCGGTGTACGAGCAGGGAAATTCCTCAGATTTTACCTCACCGAAAGAGGAATAGAGGCAAACCCAGACAAATGTCGGGCACTCGTAGAATTCCCCACGCCGCGGTCGAAGAAGGCGATACAATCCCTAAACGGGATGCTCGCGTCCCTTGCTCGCTTCGTAAGCAAGTCCGCCCAGCACGCCCTGCCCTTCTTTAAATTACTTAGGAAGGAGGTGAATTTCGAGTGGACGGACGAATGCGAGCAGGCCCTTGCCCATTTCAAACAAGCTCTATCTGCCCCACCAGTATTGTCACGACCAGACCGCGGGGAAACCATATACCTATATCTCTCCGTGGCCAACGAAGCAGTAAGTGCAGCACTTATTCGCGAAACTACTACCGGGTAGAAACCCATCTACTTCACCAGTAAAGCCCTACAAGGACCCGAAGTTAGGTACACGCAGATAGAACGGGTAGCCCTTGCCCTCATAATTGCCGCGAGGAGACTCAGATATTACTTCCTGGCACACACTGTCGTTGTCAGAACCGACCAGCCTATTAGACAGCTGTTAACCCGACCAGATATGGCGGGCAGGATGCTAAAATGGTCCCTCGAACTGGCCGAGTTCGACATTCACTACGAAGGGAGGAAAGCCCTCAAGGCGCAGGTCCTGGCCGACTTCGTGGCAGAGATAACCCCAGAACCATCCCCCCCGGGAGGAACACAGAGGTGGATCATCTACGTGGATGGCGCATCAAGCCCCTCGGGCAGTGGAGCAGGAATAATCCTCGAAAACGAAGAAGGGACCCTGATCGAAGTGTCCCTGGTCCTCTCATTCAATATATCCAACAATCAAGCCGAATATGAGGCCTTCCTCGCAGGATTACGACTAGCCAAAGACGTCGGCGCGAAGAAAATAAAAATCTGCACTGATTCCCAACTCGTGGCGTCTCAAGTGCGAGGAGAATTCCAGGCAAAGAACGACCAACTCGCCAAATACTTGGCCGTGGTAAAAAACAAAATGGCGGAGTTTGAAGCATGGGAAGTCCAGCACGTCCCGCGCGAACAGAATACCTGAGCAGACATCCTCTCCAAATTAGCCAGCACCAGAAAAAAAGGCGGAAACAAATCTGTCATACAAGAAACACTGGTCAGCCCGAGCATTACAAAGTCCAACCTGGTAGATGTTAACGTCATCGAAGACCCCCATTGCTGGATGACCCCGGTATACAATTACCTCACCAATGGGGAACTTCCCGAAGACAGTAAGGAAGCCAGTGCAATTAAACGACGAGCCTGCTCGTATGTACTGGTCGAGGACAAGTTATACCGACGAGGGTTCTCCATTCCCCTATTAAAGTGTGTCGACGAGGCCCAGGTCTCCGAAATTCTACAAGAAATCCACGAGGGCATCAACGCACAACACTTAGGGGGAAAATCCTTGGCTCGAAAAGCTTTGCGCGCAGGATATTACTGGCCGACCATGCAGCAAGACGCCAAAGAACACGTGCAAAAATGTGACCGTTGCCAGCGCCACGGGGACATGCATTTGGCACCCCCCAACGAGTTGAAGACCCTCTCCTCGCCGTGGCCCTTCGCCTGGTGGGGGATGGACATCCTAGGCCCCTTTACAATGGGATCTTATCAAAATAAATTCCTAATCGTGGCCGTTGACTACTTCACAAAATGGATCGAAGCCGAAGCGCTTGCCAAGATCACAGCCTTCAACATACTGCGTTTCTACAAAAGAAACGTCCTCGCCAGATTCGGGGTACCGCAGGCCCTCGTGACCGACAACGGAACCCAATTCACGGATAGAAAATTCCAAGACTTCGTCGCCAAATTGGGAACGAAACAACACTTTACTTCGATCGAGCATCCCCAGACCAACGGGCAAGAGGAGGCCACGAACAGAGTAATCCTACGCGGATTGAAGCGAAGACTAGGCGAGGCCAAGAAGAGGTGGGCCGAGGAGCTCCACAGCGTCCTCTGGGCGTACAGGACGACACCTCACTCCACCACCGGGGAAACCCCTTTCCGACTAGCGTATGGAACAGAGGCGGTAATACCGGTGGAGATAAGGGAACCCTCGAGAAGGACAGAAGCTCCCCTCGACGAAGAAATGAACGACGAGGCTCTACGCGAGGAGCTCGATCTGGTCGAAGAAATAAGACCAGGGGCTGCCCTCCGCGAGGCCACGTTGAAACAACAAATAACGTTGCGACACGACGCCAGAGTCATAAAACGTGACTTTCCCGTAGGCAGCCTGGTCCTGCGCAGAAACCAGAAGGATTCTCGCGAAGGGAAACTGGCAGCGAACTGGAAAGGACCTTATAGGGTCAAGTCCAAAACGGGCACGGGAGCGTATTACTTGGAAACACTGGACGAAAAACAACTTGCTCGACCATGGAATGCTGAAAAACTCAAGCAATACTATAGTTAAGTCCTTAACTACGAGGATAGATAAGTCGCCGACATAATCAACCCAAAACGGGGAGAATTGCGCGACCTTCGTATCATGCCCTGGTGAAGCATGACACGCATTACAACGCCGGCCAGCTTCTGCTCATTGAACGAGCAGATCCTGCGCACAACGGGGATACCTCAACCGAGCTCCGCCGTTGCCGCACCGTTCAGGCAGGACACCCAGCTCGCGATGGGAACAGTCCAAGCCTATGAGACTAGTACCTCAAAAGAAGTCCTAGTCTCATCACGGGCAGAACCACGTCGCCCTCCTCGGTAGGTTCCTCGCTTATCCGAGCACGCACATACATATAAACAAACAGAGCAAATTCATAATACAATGTCCACAAAATCCAAATATATTAACGTACCGGCCACGGCCAGATAATGTCACAAATACAAAAAAGGGGCAGCGCCCATACAAAGTGATAAATACAAATTCATAAGGGCACGCAGGCCCACAAAACATGCCAAAAACAAAGTCCTACCCTACGACTTCACTCTCCTCCTCCGCGGGGACAACTTTGCCGTCCACTACCGTGTTGAACAGACCCATTCCATCTGTCAGGAGCTGAACGTCGGAGTTGAGGGCCACCATCTGCTCTTTTGCCGCGTTGAAGCCGAATTCAGCCGCTTTTAGGTTGTCCTCGCCAAGGATCCTGATCCTCCCGATCAGATCAGCCCGCGACTTCAAGGCTTGCTCATCATCATTTTTGTCCTGAACGGCTGAAGTCAAACCTTCCAACTCAGCGATCCTCGCCTGCATCTTCTTCCTCTCCTCGTCGGCATTGAGCGCAGCCAGCTTTAGCTGAGTCACCTCCGCCTGGAGCAGCACTCTGGCCTCCTGGTGACCTTCAAACTGTTTTAAATCATTAAACAGCCGGTTGTTTTCTACCTCCAGCTCGGCTACTCTGTTCTTAGATGTCACAAGGCTCGCCCGAGTAGCAGCTTCTTCATCTGCGAGGACAAGGGCAACTTCAAGAACCCTAAACATGCATGCCGCATCCTGGCACAGCTGTTTCCTCCTCGCTTTAGAATTGGCGTTCAGGATAGCCACGCCTTCAGACTCATGGACTTCAATCGAATCCCCTTCAGCGAACAAATCCCGACGAGTATAGCAGGCGGGAAGAATAAGATGTCCGACACCAGACCCGCCCAGACCAGCGGCCACAGAAGTCCCCGCGACATCTCTCTTCCATTTATGGGAACCCTCCGGGGTCAGCGGCGTTGAGGCTCTCTCCGGGTCAGGGAAAGGTCCAGCGGTAAAACTCTCTATCACCGTCTGCTTGGCTGCACCGGTCTTGGCACCTGCGGTCACTTTCCTATGGACTTTGGCCACCTGCGACCTCATCAAACGTTCTCGCATATCAGCCATCATACCTGCGAAGACACATAACAAGTCAGGACGAGAAGAACTTAAAAAGATAAAATAAAACAGTGAAGCATACCAAGCAAGGTCATAGCATCGTCATCGTTATCACACTCAAGGAGAGCTTTGACATTAATATATCTAGCTGCTCGGACAGGGCCATCCTCCCCGACCAGCTGATTCCCGTCCCGATCGACGACGTAGGCCAGAGAGAAGCTCTCCACGTAAGCGTGAAGGATCCTGTACGACTCCTTATCAGCCAGGCAAAGCTGCTCATGCTTCACCAGGAACTGATCTGTTCGGCGTCTAAAATCGGTAAAGACCCATTCCAAAGGGAAAATGGAGACCACACTATCCCTTTCCCGACCATCCACCATCACCCTCTCGATAGTCGAAATGCTCCTTCTCGCCTCCTCAGTCATAGGCCTCACGTCCAAAAACCTATCCTTGAAGTTACGTATCGAATCAGAATACGGCCAGAACAGCCTATTCTGCTGATTGAACGACACCCAACTCTGCTTCGACCCCACCGTGCTCCGCTGAATCTGGAAGAGGCAGAAGAAGAGGTCCGTGGTCGCCCCGATTTGTAGATAACGACACACCAACTCAAAGGCCCTTATAAAAGCCAAAGCGTTCGGATGAAGCTGGGACGGGCACAACGCCAAGTGGGTGAACAAAGATGATTGGAAATCAGTGAAAGGAAGACGCATCTTGGCCTCTGTAAACGCAAATTCATACATGGGAAAGCGAAGTCCCGGGTACGCGGAACAGATTCTATCATGCTCCCCGGGACGAAAAGCTTTCCAGGCCCGTGGAGTAGCCTCGTCGCGCAATTCCAACAGGTCGAAATCCCGTATCTCCTCCTCGGAGAAGGTTGATCGAAAAGACAAAGGCTCGTGTCCAAGCCATTCAAGGTCCCCTCCCGCGACCTTGATATTCGAATAGTCGGCGGACACACCGGGATCCTCGGGTACCTCCTGGGCGTCGGGCACAACGTCATCACGGGGTTCAGCCATTTCCACCTGAAAAGCAGAGGAAGAGAAATGAATTCGACGTCCATGATCAAATCCACCCTTCCACCACTGATCAAGTGAAAGGGCGTAACGAACCCGAGGACAACCATATGCTCGTCTAAAATGCCTACAATTAACTTAGATAGAAGGTCCCTGCGACCAGGACTCACAGAGGCACATGCGAGGACGCGTGGTCGTCCCAAACTCACTGCAATGTCCCGAACAGGCCTAGTGCCCGACTACAAACTAAATTCTACACCTAACCAGATTCTACAAAGATCTATGCTAACAATTTCTACAAAATTCTAGAAATTCATAAAGTTCATCATGTTCTTCATAAAGTTTCCTGGGATTCATGTGTTCATAAAAGAACACAAGAAGTTCAACCGGAAAACATGAATTTCTCCCGGAAAACTCATAAAAATACATGAACGGGAAGAGGGAACTTACAAGTAGAAGAAGTTGATGGTGGCGAAGAGAAGCTCCGGCGAAGACAAATTGCAGAGCAAGCGAGAGCAAAGAGTGAAAAACTTGGGAAATTATGAAAATGAAACCGTCCCCCCACCTTTTTTATAACCATTAGATCGTGGGGGATCGTGAAGGTCATCATAGCCTATACGCCCCTAGGACTGACAAAGGCCATAAATACACACCACGTGTCACAAAAACTCTTCGCCTGGTTCAGCGCAAAAAAATTCACCAACCCTTGAACTCCCGCGAGCAAGACTCCCCGTCAAAACGAACACATCCGTACAAGTCTACGAGCAGAAACTCTCATTTCTACGAGGATGACGAAACTCCTGGTCGACATCGCGTGCTAGTAGCTAACGACCATATCTGGTCGGCGCACAAATGCAACAACGCTTGGCCCCACGAGCAAACCTCCTCGTCAAAATGAACACTCCCGAGCAGAGATGTTCGCCAAAAAACAGCCATCTCTCCGAAGACGTTGCAGGTCCTGATCATCATTTTCACGCTAAAGACTGACGACCACGTCGAGGGGCACGAATGAAGCACTCCATGCGATCTACTACCTGCCCGACGGTACGAGTAACGACTGCCTAAGTCATTACTCTACAACAGAGCAATGACTTGGGGGGGCTCCTGTTCTGGACTGGGCAGGGCTTTCTGCCCTTAAGGGCCAGGCCCAATCCAGCATAACTGGCGAACAGGCCCAATATGCACAATATAGCCGTTGGGCACAATATAGCCGTTGGGCACAATATGACCGTTGGGCGTGTCCCCCTCACGCGCAGAATAAGTCACACGTCCAGCCGCCTCACCGGATATTGCGGGAACAGTTAGAAGACCACGCGCTTTGCTCGCCACCCATTTATCTATAAAAACCCCCTCACTTGAGGGGGGCAGGTATCACGAATCATATACTTGACTTCTCTTACTTGCTTTCCCCTTTCTTTGACCAAATACTTACTTTGGCATCGGAGTACCTTGCAGGTACCTCCACCCCCTTTTCTCTCCAACAAGCAGCTGCACTTGCCCTACACGAAGGCCGCGACGATCTCCTTCTGGTCATCTCCGATCAACTTGTAAATAAATGAGTTTGAATAATTTATATGTAAGTTCGGTTTGAGTGAATCGACTCACAACGTTAAACATCCCTAATGTATACTCATTAAATTATGCAATTTGTCCGTGACGGGTTTTAATCAGTGAATACTCACATATTCTGTTCTTATTTATCATTATTGTAACATTTAAAATATTTTAAACAATCCACAAAATTTAATATAAATTAACAAAATTTGAAATTGTTAACATGAATGTTTTAATTAAAGTCTGGTTTTGTAAATTTTTAATTGCTATCACCATTTTATCTATGGATAAAAATATTTAAGAGAAAAATAATAATTAAAATGACACACTATTTTACAATTTTGTTGAAGATATTTAAATGGTTTGTTTTAAAATTATACTATCAAAATCTTACTATTGGAAATAAATATTTGGTTTCATTTTAAGAAAAAATAAAAATGATTTTAGAAGTATAAAATTAAATTTGATATATTTATTTTCTCTAGAATAGGATTAAATTTGTCTCAAAAAATAATACATCTTACCGTTGAAAATTTATAGTTTTTAATTTAAGTTTTAATTTTATATGTTTTAGAATGTAAAATTATTCATTAAATTCGTGTAATCAATTTCGTTTAATATTATATTTTTTTCGGTCCTCCCTACTAAGTCCAGCGTCAATCACCACTGAACCAACTAACCATTGGTGTTTAATATTACATTTAAAGTGATGATAAAGTTTTATAAAATAATATTTACTGATTCTTATTTTTATTGAGACATTTGTTAAGCTCCTTATTTTCATTTTTTATTTTACTTTTACTTTTTTTAATCAGATTTATGTCTTCAATTTCTCTTCTTTCTTATTTTATAAAAAAATATACCATATATTTATTTAAAATAAAAACTAAAAAAAATTATCGAGACATATTAATTTTAGATATAATTTTATTAGTTTTAGATTTTAAAAATATAGAAAAAGAAGTCTTTTTATTTAAGTTTAAAAAAAGTTTTTAAAGGTCTAAAATAATTGTCTTGGTGGTCTATTACTCTTGTAGCGACACTTCACATCATTACATTACTTGTATAACGGATCGGTTTGATTTATTTTTATATAAACAACCAATTAAAAATACTTGGTTAAATTTAAATTTTAAATGAAGTTGGACAAATTAATTGTGTTTTTTTATAAATATTTTTTTATTTTTAAAGTCAAGCGGCCTCTATGTACCATTTAACTAATCAAATATTTCTTTCAGTTGATTTTTATTATTAAAAAAAAAAAAACTCAACCAAAAAGGAAGCTCTTCATCTAAAAAAACAAATTATTCTTAAAATTAAATATGGGTTTCATATTCAAATCTATAAAAGTCTAAATCAATATCCGAAATTTAATATTGTGACGGAACTAAACATACAAGGTTGTTGTGGTTATTTTGGACTATTTCTTAATGCACGTGTTTTTAGAGTATTATGTGGATTTTCACGTATGTTCTTTAATTTTGGAGATATATTTTTTCACGCATCCAAAGTTCAGTGAACGTTGAAATATTTCGGAGATATATCTCCAAAACAATTTAAAGCTTAACTCACGTCAGACTCTTCTCCTTCCTCATTTCACAGATATCAAACTCTCTCAAAACACCAAACCCTCTCAATTTCATTTATTGTCACAAGCATCAAATTTCTCCAAGTAGGGCGTCAGAGGAACTAAAAGGAACATCAAGCACCATCTCTAATATCGAAAACAACATCTGAATCATCAATTTCACGTAAGTTTTTTGAGTTTTCGGTAAATATTCGAGTTTTAGTGTAAATGTGTAAAAATCAGTGATTAGAGGTAGAAATGTGTAGAAATCACAAGTAACATAGTTTAGACTTAGTGTATGACTTATTTGTTGGCTTAAAATGGCGATCAGGACATTTTTTTCACATTGCAAGAGGTACATTACGCCATTGTCACGACCTATGAGTTGTAGAATATTCCAGAGATACATCTCCAGAATTGTTCAAGGTTTCATATCCTCTAGGATATTTCGGAGATGCGTCTCCAGAAGTATTCAAAGTAAAAAGATTTAAGGTGTTTCCGGAGATGTATCTCCGGAATACCTTGCAATTTGTCTTATTATTTAATTTTCTTGTTTGTTTGTATTGTCTTCGCTAATGATACAATGTAATTTACCTTACATGTATTATGGCTGACATAGTCGACAAACTGAGACATGGCCAGGTTACCCAACACGGCGGGAGCGGAGGCAGCAGGTACATCTGGTCAGGCAGAGGCGTTGACTTCTGGGGCGCAATCTACTCCTGGGGTTCGGCCTTCACCTCAGGACACTCCACCTTCATCTCAGGCCACTCCACCTTCTTCTTCTTCTTCTTCCCGTAGGAGACGGGATTCACCAGCTGACGCGTCACTTCCCCCATCCTCCTGCAGGTGTCAGGATGCACCAGTGACACCTCTTACTGATCTGGTGCCACCTTCCGCTGAGGATCTTGCTGATCTAATGCCACCTCCAGAGGGTGAGGTTACCGAGGATGCTTTGCCAAAGGGATTCGAAGGAGGTTCATCTGATATGTCTCTACTTCTTCTGTATCCAGACCACACTGCCAGACATATCTGTGATGGAGAGGTAGAATTAGCCTGATTTTTTATTTATATTTTAGGTTAATTTAAATTGGTGACATTGATTATTTCTAACATTGATTATTACTGACATTGATTATTCTGGAAAATTGCAGGTGCGTGATCCCCAGAAGTTTCTGAACCATAGGAGGAAGATTGCTGGATTAGATCAGCCGGATGAGGAGTGGTTTTAGTCGGTTCTGACCTTATCTGGGTCGAGGGACCTATGCATGACCGGTTAAACTCTGGTTAACCACGGGATGCTTAATGCATTCGTGGAGAGATGATATTCTAAGACGGCTTCTGTTCATCTCTCGCATGGTGAGATGTTTATCACACTAGATAATGTCTAGTGTTTGTTACATCTTCCAATCAGGGGGAGATTCCTCGATCATGGTAAGATGACCAAAGACAAGGCAGTCGAGATGATGATAGAGCATCTATGGGATGATCCCAGGAAGGCGATGGAGGAGGTGGATAGGACCAGAGATGCTCATGGTAGATTTGAGTTCCTGAAGAAGAGATATGATGAGGAGATCGTTGCTGTAGAGGTGGCTGAAGGTGATGCTGAGTAGGTGGTGGTACACAAGGCTCGTACTTTGAGGGCATATTTTCTTTTTTTGGTTGACACTTGAATTTTATTTTGGACACGAGTGCCACATATACTGACGTTGCATACCTTCGGTACTTCTTGGATCTCAATCGGATCCATGAGTACAACTAAAAGGCGGCTTGCCTAGCCTATCTCTATTCGAAGTTGAGAGATGGATGTCGATGGAGGACGAAACCATTGAATGTTTTTCATCTTTTTCATTTCATATTTGCGAAACCATTGCTGATAATTCTTGATCCCTGAATGTTTTTTATTTTTATTTTCATTTCAGGCTTGGATCCTTCAGAATTTCCCACACATCACTGACTGGGTGAGTGTGGACGAGTACACTGAGGACATGCCCCGTGCCTGTGCTTTTATCCCGCTTAGGGGGAACCAAGCAGTCGGGCCTTTCAGAGTCTACCTTGACTGTTTGGTTGCTGAGGACATCCAATTCAACAACTACATGGATCATTATCAGATGCAACCATTTGACGACATATCTATATACTCCGGATGACTGGCCTGCGGATCACGCATCACTGCTCCTCATCTGCCCGAGCGCGTCATGCGGCAGTTTGGGTACACCCAGACCATCCCCAGGCACCCTGTTGTCCTTTCTCCCCCCGTCTTATTTCGTAGACCGATAAAGGAGATGTTTGTTGATTATAAGTGTCACCTGGTACCGGAGGAGGCTCGAGCTACCATAGCGCCGAATGACTGGAGCTACGTTGACAAATATATCAAGTGGTTCTTCAAGGTCTCACATCCATATATGGTGCAGACTTCTCCAGGAGATCCATTAAGACCAACTCATCAAGAGATTCTAGAGGAGCAGCAGACTCATCTTGATCATACTGAGGATGTCTTGCCTCAGTGTTGTCTCAAAATGGAGATTACGCGGGCAGACATTGACGAGGATATCTTCTCTGAGGGGTCTGCTGTCAGGTGATTCCTAGATGCCTTGGTGGCAGAGGCACATGAGGCACTGTTGTACTGTAGACATTGCCGGAGGACGGGGGTTGTTGATGACCGAAGAGGCAAATGATGTATAGGTGAGGTTTTCAGGCACACTCAGTAGTTGTCTGTTATTATTTTGATGTTGTATTATAGTTTGTACTTTACTTTTGACATTATTACTACATTTTGGATCTCATGTTGTACGACATTTTACTATTGTATTGCTATATTATTTTCGACACACACAATATTAGTCTTTTATTAATTTGTACGTCTGTTTTTTCTTTTGAAAACAAATACAGAGTTCATTATAAAAAAAATTATTCTGATACACTTCGGAGATGTATCTTTGGAATATTCCCATAGATGCATCTCCGGAATAATTCAAATGTAAATGGAATATGAGTGGCATGTTCTGAATGTTTAAAGTTTAAAATTGTTCCAGAGATATATCTCGGGAATATGTTGTTTACTCAGAAATAGGGTGCGTCCGGAGATATATTTTCGGAAACATGGGGCATTTGTGGAATTTCGCACGATGAGGTAGAAATACATAGGGTGGAAAAAAGAAATTCTCTTATTTTGTAACTCTGCATATATTGGATCACTTAAAGGCAACTTTATTTTTTTTTTAGGATTTAACTTGATACCTCTCACTTAGATCTAACGTCCCTAAATTATGGCAAAATTATTTTGTTACCCTTCAAAAATTTTCAGAAATTATGAAATTTATAATAGTATACCGAAAATTTCGTGATATATACCGGAAATTTTGGAATTTTCTATTTTTTATTAAAAATTTTGAAATTTCCTGTAAAAAATGAAAATTTTCGGAAAAAATGAAGAATACCGAAAATTTCATTTTTTTACTGGAAATTTCGTAATTTCCGAAATAGTACTGGAAATTTCAAATTTTCTGATAGTGTAAAAAAAATTTAAAATTTTTGAAATTTTTTCACTACTAGAAATTTCGAAATATCCAGTACAATAGTGAAAATTTTAAAATTTTCGGTATTCTTCATATTTTTTTTCGAAAATTTTCAGTTTTTACCAAAAATTTAGAAATTTTTGGTAAAAAAAATGAAATTTCCGGTAATGTAAATTTTTTTTCACTTGTTTCATATTTTTTTCAAGGGCAAATTTGAGATTATAAAAGTTTGGGGGGTGCCAGGTATAATTTGGGGGATGACAGGTTAAATTCTCTTATTTTTGCCTTTTCATTTCTTGTATTCAATGCGTACTTTATCTAACTCTTTCTTGAGGTTTCTTTCTATCACCTCCCATATTTTAATAATTTTGATGTGTGAAAATTTAAGTTCAAAATTGAAACAAAATATTTAGTAGAATAATTTAAAAAATTTGATACCTAGCAAAAAATTCGGTAGTATATATGCAAAAATTGTTTGTATCAGATTTTTCAAAATATCTGTAAAGTATGCTTAGTATCGGTTCTTTAAAACATCTAGAAGTTACCAGATATTTCGTCCATGAGTTAAATATCTGGTAGCTATAAAAGAGTGATAATTGAAATGTTGATATTTTGCTGACACTTTTCTACGATTGTGATTGCACCGACAGTTTTGTGTGGTCTAGAATAAACCCAAAGTTGTATAAATAAGGGTAATGTGTTGTTAAGAATAACATCTTACAATGCCTCTTCTTTAATTTTTTATTAAGACAAAAGTGTACATTAACGGGGTGAAAACACCCATTGAGTTTCGGCTTCTGGAGGGCACCACATGTCTCGCTGTCTTGAGATCCAAGTTGAATGATTTGCTGCCTGACACCGATAACAGAAAGGTGGCTAAGATCAAGTTTTGTGAAAACTAGATTGATACTGATGGAAGAGTAAAATACAACCATATTGAGTTGAAGACCGATGCAGATTTAAAAGTTATGTGGATATCGTATCATCGTAGGCTAACTAAGGGACCAATCGAGTTTGATGTGACAATTTCTAGATGTGTCGACTACATAATCAAAATGTTGAAACGTCTAGAATCATTTGGTAATATTTAGATTTTCTTATTTATTATTGTTTTCTTAAGTTATGTAACTGTCTGTCTAAGTTATGTAACTATTTCTCAAATGTTAAGTTATGTACATCATGCATTAATGGAAGTTCCAAAATGTTATCTAATAAAAAGTGTTGCCCAAATGTATGAGTAATGTTACACATAATATACTAATAATTCATAAACATAATAATGATGTCTAAATAGGCCCCCCATTGGCTATGTGTGCTGCTTGCGATGCCAAACTTTAAACTTCTTCATCCGGGTTCACCAAACCCACGAGGTTATCCATGATGACTGCTATCATCTGCAGGCGCTAAGCATCATATGCACCATGTGAAGGCGGTGGAGGCAGCGCCACATCATTAAAAGGTACCTCAGCACCAACATGAGAATATTTAGCATGTGAAGATCCAACATGAGAAGGTCCAACATTATCTCCATGTTGCCTAAGTGGGATGATGCAAGGGTGTGATACAGTAAGATACCACTCCAAATACCTATCTACACATTTCGCAGGGAACTGAACCTCCATTACTCAGTCTCTAATGTCACGTGCATAATTTATAATGTTACCACGAAACTATCTATTAATTCCCTCAGATGGAATAGTAGGGACCGGGCATAGGATATCTTGGACGTATTCATACTGGCGCATACACCTCTCAGGTAAGTGTCTAGCCAATAACCCCTCCCATCGCAGATAACCAAAAAAAGTATAGCATCATCAAACTCCTAGTCTCCTCTATCCACTTTATGACCTATGTAGGTGTCCAAATGACATCGTCTACAACCAGTGCATCAATCCTCCTTCTGTACTCCACAACATCTCCCGGGTGTGCATGCCCGCCCCTCCATCGCTTGGCCCGTGGGGACACAATAGTGGCAATAATAACATGTTGTTAGCCAATAAAATTCAATGCACTAATTCGACAAGAGAATTAGCTAAAATTTATGTACAAATATAAGACAAGATTTCATGCCTTTCTACCAGTGACATTGGAGAAAAGCATTAATGTTTAATATATGAAGGATTTGGTTTGGTACTTAGTGAAATTTATAAAAGTTTGGTTATTCATCAATTCGACAGATCTAAGGAGATTCAACCAAAGAAAATTCAAATTCAAACTAAATAACTATTTTTCTGTCTTATCCAAACACCAAAGACACGTGGAGATCAGTCGAAGGTAGGTAAAATATGTAGAGGTGACGTGTCGGATGGAAGACAATTAAACATTGAAGATAGTTAGTTTCATAATACTATAAATAGGGATTATAGTGTTAGGATTCATGGTGAAAAAATCATTGTAAACTTCAATAAAAACTCTAAGTACCCATACTGTCGTACCCTAATTTTTAACTTTAAGATCCTACCTCATTTGCATCCTTATAATGCATCACGATCACAAACTTGGTTGTCTCATAACCCTCTTACCTTTGGGTTTGTCTTTGTAGAGATCACCAAGCACCTCTTTGTGTATCTTTCTTTTTATACTTATGTGCTTTGTATTTTGCTAACCACTAATCAAAAATACAAAAATATGTGTGTTGTCTTTTTGTTTATTTTGCAAGTTAGGGGGCTTGAGATCAAGAACATCAAGTGAAGGTATCCTTAGTTAGGGTTTGAGTTCCTCAGGCTAAAGAGTGGTCAACCATTGAGTTTCAAGGGAAAATCATCAAAGCATGACCTTTAATCTCAAATCATAGAGTCTCAAACATCATCTAACTCCATTTTTAATCAAAGATATCTCAAGATTGGATGGCTTGTTGGTCAAGAAATTTCCAAGGTTCATGTGTTTATTTCCATGCCTTCATCAACAAGTTTCATCAAGCCATGACACGTTCCATCAAAGTACAATCAAAGATATGTCATTTTGGATCCATATGATCATCAATAAGCTTTGAAGTGCAAGAAAAGTCCCAAGGTTGAAAGATTATTTAAGGAGGTTTGACCAAAAAGTCAACATTTTAAGCCTAAGTTCAAGACTTCACAACTTCTTCATACTTCAACATTTTTGAATGCTTCTTTGGGAGAATGACTCATCTTGACACCATCTCCAACTTCTTTTCATAAGTCAAAAGCCAATTATGCTTGGAGGACTATCAAAAGTTTGGAGACATTATAGATCATTTTGTGGACTTAGAAAATTTTGGCCTAAGTACAAACTTGGCAGGCCTAACTTCCAAAGATCATAACTCCTTCTACATTCAACTTTTATGGGCGCTTGTTTTTGCCAAATATCCCTCTTTATGTCCTCTACAATGTTGATTTAGAGGTCAAACATCAATACATGCCCTAAGGACCTCAAATCTTGAAGACCACTTTTGCACAAAACTAGGTCATGACCTGTTTGACTTAATGCCATACCTAGTTTACAATGGGTTTTCACCAACTTTCCAAGCTTCTCATTTTCTAATCAAGCATACATTTGAGTTAATTATTTTTGCATTGTATTCCTTATTATGAAAGGAACATTTGGCTCAAGAAAAATCACAAAACGCACGAGGGAATTTCATTTGGCCTCAAGGGGAACAAGGTGACATAAACTCTACACTTTGTTCAAAATTTCAGGTCACGATTTTCATGTTAATCACAATCTGGGACCACCACACATGTGCACACTCATTCTAAATAGCAAAACGCATCTGATACAACTTGAAACGACTTGAATTGCTCAGGAAATCACACATTCCACACTTCATTTCATACGATTTTGAATATAGAATTTTTCAATTCGATTCACATAATTCCATCTCATTTCACATGTGTGAGCTTCCCTTTGCATTTCCTATAAATAGTAGAGCATTTATCCTTCATTTTTAAGCTTGAACAGCCAAAGAAACTCTGCCTCCATAGATCTCGAAACCACTTTCAAACCAGAAACTCACTTTCTAAATTCAGCTTCATTTTGCCTCAAATCTTTGCCCAAAATCCATCATCGGCCTTATCTGAAGCTTACTGAAGCATTACAAAAGCTTGTCGTGACCTGCAACTCTCAACCGGATTCCACCATTGTTAAGCTTTGAAGCTCATTTGGGAAAGGTAGATACGATTTTCCTTTTCACTCAAACAAGTTACCACTCGGTTCGTCTTGTTCCACTAATCGTTTCCCCTAACCTAACTGGAATTTATTCTTCTTCTTTGGAATTTAATTTTTCTTTGAAGAAACTTAGGATTCTTCGTGTTTCTGTAAATTCTCTCTTCTCAGAGCAAATAAATTGCTCTGATGAAGGGAGACATGGATAATGACATGAGGCCAAGCTAAACCATGTGGTTTGATAGCTTAAAACCTCTGAATCCACGATTTGCAAAATCAACTGAACGGAGATTGAATATGAAGTTGTGCGCGCAAGGGTGGGAATTTTGAATTTTGACCAATCAGGTTGTGCCACATCTTCCCAACCGTTTCATTTGAATTCTGTTTTTTATTTTTATTTCATTTTCTTTTAAAATTCATTTTAAATAGCTCCTAAATGATGTTTGAGTCCAATTTTTTTTCATAATTTCATAAAAATATTGTCTACCTTAATTTTTTCTTCAGATTTTTAAAATCAGTTCTAGTATTTTTCATTATTTTTCCTTTTATTTTCATTTTAATTAATTTTCAACATTTTTATTTTAATCATTTTCAAACATTTTGAATCCAATCTTTTCAGATCTTGTTTCTTATATTTTTCTCGACCTTCCATAATTTTCTTGGCCATTCATTTGGTGTTTTAAGGCATTTTATGGATTTTTCCTTTTATTTTCCATTTAAAATCATTTTTAAAATATTTTATGCATTTATTTGTTTTTTTATTGCATTTTGATGTTGTTGCTAGTTGTAGCCTTGGATTGTAACTTGTTTATCAAGTTTCTCCTCTATTTCAATTTACTTTGAGTGTTGATGAGGTTAGATGAACCTTCATCAATATAAATCTATCATTAAATGAATATTTTGATTCATGTTTGGTGCTTTGTGTTGATGATAGGTGTCATACCCCAAATTTTGACCACCAAGATTTCCCATCATTGGGCAAATCATCATCACAATATGGGTAAACCATCATACCTCATCAGTCTCCTCAAAGATGGGTGAGCATTCACTACTATCAAAGATTAGGGTTTCAAGCCCTCTCTGAGCTTTAGACAAAGGATCAATCAAGAAATGACATGATCTTCAACTTGTCTAACCTCTCAAACATCCACAAAGGATCAAGAGGACTCCCACATTAAGAATCAAGCACCATGTTGCAGCATTCCAGGTGGATTAAGCCTCAAGATCGACAGTGTCACCAAATTAGGGTTTTGGTCGACCAAGGCCTCCAGATGGAAATTTTCCTCTGGGGATGAGCCAATGCTTCATAGCATAACCTAAGATACTCCATGGAACCTCATGGACCCAATCATCAAGTCAATTTAGCCTCAGGGGATGCATTCACTAAAAATCAGGAATTAGGGTTTCTTGACCTAATTCACCCCTAAGTTGACTTTTAGGACAAATCATGAGCCAAGACCTCAAGACATGATTTGAGGGTCTCTAATACACCACATTGATCCATTTGCAACAATGGATTGATCCAAGAATCTTGATTCCCAAGTTTCAAGTTCATCAGAACCACAGTTAGGGTTTCGCGGAAAAAGTCAACTATATCTTTGACTTTTGACCAGGACATGCTACCAAACCCTAGGACATGATTCAATATACCCTATAACACCTATGAAATCAATCCATCAAGTTTGATTTAGGTCAAGGACTTGATTTCATAGAGGATCGCACAGTTTGGAATTCATCTGATAAAAAGTCAATTGTGCCCAAAAGTCAAAGTTTGAACTTTTGATTTTTTGATAAATTATGGTTCCCTAACCCTAAAATCATGTTAATGTGTGATTGGAATCATCATTCATCAATAAAAATCAAAGAAAGTGGGATAACTTGTAAAAGGGGTAACCATAAAAAACATAGAAATTTTCTAAGTTATGGAACAAAGTGGCTAGGGTGCCAACTTCCAAGGATCATAACTTGAGATCCAAGCAACCATTTGGGCTGATCCAAAGATGGATTTGTAGCTCTCATGGCATATTTTAAAAGTGTCAACTACACCTTATTCCAATTCCTCATGGATTTCAAGTTATGGAATGACCAAAATCACAAAAAGTGAAAATGTCTCTTTTTTCCAACACTTAGTGAAATTTTTACTAAGTCAGAATCTGCCTTGTATTTTTTCCAAAAGTAGGGGGATTTTTCACTTAGATCGAAAATGTATCAAGACAAACTATGATCACACATGTGTTGTATCATATGAGAGCTTTCTAAAATGGCCAAGAACCCCATGAAACTCCACTTGAGCCATGAGATATGACAATGGCAATATGCCTTGCTGCAAACTGTCATGGCAAGGCAGATTTGTGCATTTTGCTCGATTTGGGCAATTTGTGCAAATTACAAACAAGTCTATCCATCTGAACACCTCAAGGGGAGACCAAGGAGAGACATGCACTGATCTATAAGCCTCCCAAGTCTTTGGAACTAAAAATAGCATGCCAAACCTAGAAATCTCTAAAGAGGGGATAAGACTCCAATTTTGTTTTGGAGCATCCAATGGATGCACCAAGGTGGCATGAACTGAACCATTTCCAACTGAATGAGTCAAGGATGATATTTGAACTAGGGAACCAGTAGTCTGTGCTCTAACCTCTAGTTAATGGCTAGAGGAGACTTGAGATTCCAAAATGCAACCATTGGCCAAACCTCTGCTGCAGTTGCCATTCACTATTGCTTGCAAAACAAACTTGTTTTACTATAAATAGAGCTCATTTGTGCTCAGTTTAAGTACACCAAATCCATCAAACAGATGGTTTCCTCAAAATCTCCTACTCACTTCCAATTTTGCCTTCTAAGTCAAGTCACTATCGGGTTTTGAGTTTGAGTGCTATTCCAACCAAACCAATCACACACACACACACACACCTCATAAACATCATATGGAAGTGATCCAAACACTCACATAACATTTGTAACACCAAAATCACAAAATCACTTGCCAACTGCTCAAGTTCTTGACAGAGGTGCAGTTGAGGTACCATCTCAAGTTTCAGCATGTTTCAAACCACTCCAAGCATTCAGACACATCACTTGGCACCTAAGGAAGCTGTACAAATCATTGGAACCAACTTGCAACACCTCTAACACAAAACATGATCACCAGCTGCAAGAGGTAAGCCTGAGCTCTTCTAACTCTATGATCCATGCATATTTTGCTGCACAATAATTTTGCCATATGTTCATAATCATGCATAGAGTGTTTACCCTCAATCAATTGCTTTGTTTGAATTGTGTATGGAATTTCTGAGCCTTCATGCAAATTTTAGGGTTCTTAAGGTTTCTCTTTGATTTCTTATTCCACACTTAAAATAAATGAAATTAAAGACCATAGACATGATCGTGAGATGAAAACGAGCAGATTGATATGTGGTTTGTGTGATTTCATCAAGTATTCAGTGAGATTGGAGAGAAAACACAAATCTGCATAAACAGAGGGATGACGCGTGTTCTTGGCGCCATTTTTTGAATATTTGAATATTTGAGTTTTGTGATTTTATTTAATTGATTCAAAAATTAATTTCTCTCTGAATTTTAATGATTTTGAGTTGATTCTTTTTTTAATAATTCACAAAAATGTTAAAATATTTTATTTTACCAAAAAATACCAAAAATATTATTTATTTCATATATTTGATATTTTTGCAAAGAATTAATGTTTTATTTGTTTTTTGACATGTAAAATGTTTTTCCTTCTTGATTTTCCAAATTTAATTTGTTTCCAATCATTTTGTGGACTAAAACATGATTTTTGAAACATTAATCCAAGATCACAATTTGTTTTTCATACATGCTTAACAATTTTGATCATTTTAATTGAATTTTTATTCAATTAAAATATATTTTTGAAAACAAATTAGGGTTTTGATTAATTCAACCCTCATCAAACTTTTTCAAATACTTTGGGCCTCTAATAGAGTGTAAGACACAACCCCCTTTTAAAAACCAAAATAATTTGGGCCTCAGTTATTGTATAAGACCCACTGCGTTTTCAAAAATCTCGGCGCGATCGCCATTTCAAAACGAAAATCATCTGGGCCTACCCACGTGTTATAAGTCCCATTTCCTTTCTTTAAAACACTTTGAGCCTCTAATAGAGTGTAAGTCCCAACCCTTTTGTAAATAAAATAATTTGGGCCTCAGTGTATTGTATAAGTCCCGATACAATCAAAAAGTTCGGCACGATCGTCGCCTTTTTAACAAAAATCCTTGGGCTACTCCTTGAGCTATAAGACCCATCTTTGCACCTCTAATAGAGTGTAAGACCCAACCCCCTTTGTAAATAAATAAATTTGGGCCTCAGTCATTGTATAAGTCCCTCTGTACAGTTTTCAAAACAATGGTGCAATCATCGTTAAAACTTGGGCCTCTCCTTGAGCTGGAAGCCCCAACAATCTTTTCAAAGCACTTTCTCCTTTGATTTTGAATATAATATTGTTATCAAAGTTTTCTTTGTTGAACAACTAACAAAATAGCATGGAAGCTCTACAACGGGTAAGTGTTTATCCGCTTTCATTTATCGCTTTCATATGTATATAACTGTATTGTGGGGCTGTTTCACTGTAAGTCTTCTTTCACATTCTTTTATATACTTGTCAAATATCAACTGTGTAATACTAGTATAGTTATTTAGATTTTTTCCCGGCAACTACGTCTAGCACTAGGTAAAGCCTTGTTGGTCACTCTTAAATATAAACAAAACTAGATCCCCCGTAGGATTCCAGATACAGTCTTCCCTTCTCTTGGGGTTAAACAATATGGAGCAAAGAGAAAGGCAGTATTCTCGGTGAACCTTTTCTCAGACTGTCACTCTTATAAATTGTCAGAGAAACTCTACTCCCCAGAGTTGATCTATTCTCCGTGAATAGCATCTCTTGAGTTTCTTCCAAATTCTTGAACTTTCCTGGAATGATCTCTTCTCTGTGAATTGTATTTCTTGAACTTCTCTTGGTTTGGGGACCCACAGGCTTCCTAAAAGCATCCCCGCCTCCTCTCGGGCATTGTACAAGGACCCTTCGGCTTCTTAGAAGTTCTTATGCCTTCTCTTGGGCTTAATACAAGGACCCTGATGACCTCTTAAAGGTATAAGACAGAACTTAGTCATCCTTTGCTAGAGCAATCTTTCCCGTGTCAAACCTCCTGTCATTCTTAGGGTTGATACTCATCCCTTAATGCCCGTGCCTCTTGTCATACCCCAAATTTTGACCACTAAGATTTCCCATCATTGTGCAAATCATCATCACAATATGGATGTACCTTTATGCCTCATCAATCTCCTCAAGGAATTGTTGAGCATTCACCACAATCAAAATTAGGGTTTGAAGCCCTCTCTGAGTGCTTAGACAAAGGATCAATCAAGAAATGACATGATCTTAAACTTGTCTAACCTCTCAAACCTCTACAATAGATCAAAAGGACTCCCACTTCAAGGATTAAGCACAAGGTTGCTCCCTTTTAGGTGGATCAAGCTTCAAGATCGCTAGTGCCACCAAATTAGGGTTTGGTCGACCAGGGCCTCCAGATGGAAATTGTCCTCTGGGCATGACGCAATGCTTCAAAGCATATCCTAATATACCCCATGGAACCTCATGGACCCAATCATCAAGTCAATTTGGCCTAAAGGGATGCATACATAAAAAATCAGGAATTAGGGTTTCTTGACCTAATTCACCCCTAAGTTGACTTTTGGGACAAATCATGAACCAAGACCTCAAGACATGATTTGAGGGTCTCTAATATACCATATTGTTCCATTTGTAATAATGGATTGATCCAAGAAGCTTGAGCAACAAGTTTCAATTTCATCAGTACCACAGTTATGGTTTTGAGGAAAAAGTCAACTGTAGCTTTGACTTTTGACCAGGATATGCTCCCAAGCCCTAGGACATGAATCAATATACCCTATAACACCCATGGAACATGTCCATCAAGTTTGATTTAGGTCAAGGACATGATTTCCCAAAGGATCGCGTAGTTTGGAATTCATCTGACAAAAAGTCAACTGTGCACAAAAGTCAACTTTGACTTTTTGAGATTTTTCACAAAAATGGATTTTTAACCCTAAAATGATGTTAATGTATGATTTGAATCATCATTCATCAAGAAAAATCAAAGAAAGTGGTATAACTTGTAAAAGGGGTAACCATAAAAGCTTAGAAAATTTTCTAAGTTATGAAATAAAGTGACAAAGGTACCAAAAAACTTGTCATCACTTTGGACACATCTGAGGATTGAATCTAAAGGGGACAATCACTGAGCCAAGCCTCCAAAGTCCTTGGAACAAGAAATAGCATGCCAAACCTAGAATTGCCTAAAATAGGGACAAGACTCCAATTTTGGATTGGAGCATTCAATGGAAGCACCAAGGTGGCATGGACTGAGCTATTAGCAACTGAATTCTGTCAAGACTTATCCAAGACCAAGGGGACCAGCAGCCTGTGCCCTAACCTCTAGTCAATGGCTAGAGGAGACTTGGATTTTCATTTGCCAACATTGGCTAACCCTACTCAGCAGTTGCCATTCACTATTCCTTGCAAAACAAACTTGCTCTACTATAAATAGAGCTCAATTGTGATCAGTTTAAGTACACCAAAGGCCAACAACACTTGCCTTTCTCAAAATCCACTTCTCACTCTCAAAAACGCCTTTCTTAGCAAGCCACTATCGAGTTTTTCAGTAGAGAGCAATTCCACTCAAACCAATCACATACACACACACCTCACATACATCATATGTGAGCTGATCAAACACTTAAACAACATCTGGAACACTGATTTCTCAGAATCACCAGTCAATTGCTCAAGCTTTTAACCAAGTTGCAATTGAGATGCCATGAAGTGATCCATCCAATTTCCATCAAGTCCAAGCATTCAAACACACTCCATAGGCTGTAGGGAAGCTGTTCAGATCATCACAACTCATCTGTAACACCTCCAACTCAGAAATCACTTTGAACTTGCTGCCACGATCTAGAGGTAAGCCTAAACTTGGTCATCTCTCAATCTATGCATATTTCCTCGCACAATACTTTTGCCAAATGTTCATAATCATGCATGGAATGTTTCCCTTCAATTAATTGCTTTGTTTGAATCGTGTATCAAAATTCTCAGCCTTCATGCAGAAATTAGGGTTCTTGAGGTTTTGTCTTGATTTTTTATTCCATGTTTAATATAAATGAAATTAAATACCATAGACATGATCGTGAGGTTGAGACGAGCAGATTGGTATGTGGATTGCATGATATAATCAAGTATTCAGTGAGATTGGAGAGAAAATGCAAATCTGGACAAAACCCAGAACACGCGCGTGCTGTTGGGGTGTTCTTGGCGCCCTTTTTGAAAATTCAAATATTTGAATTTTGTGATTTTATTTAATTGATTCAAAAATTAATTTCTCTCTGAGTTTTAATGATTTTGAGTTGATTCTTTTTTTAATAATTCACCAAAATGTTAAAATATTTTATTTTCCCAAAAAATCCCAAAAATATTATTTATTTCATATAATTGATATTTTTGCAAAGAATTAATGTTTTAATTGTTTTTGACATTTAAAATATTTTTTCCTTATTGATTTTGCAAATTTTAATGATTTCTAATCATTTTGTCGGGCAAAACTTGATTTATGAAGCATTAATCCAAGATCACAATTTGTTTTCCACATGTTAAACAATTTTGATCATTTTATTTGAATATTTTATTCAATTAAAACACCTTTTGAAAACAAATTAGGGTTTTTGATTAATTCAACCCTCATAAATCATTTTCAAAACTTTTTGGGCCTCTAATAGAGTGTAAGACCCAAACCCCCTTGTACAAACAATTTTGGGCCTCACTTATTGTATAAGTCCCTCTGTACAAGTAAACGGCGCGATCGTCGCCTTTTAAAAAATCAATTGGGCCTCTCCTCGAGCTATAAGACCCATTCAAAACTCTTTGGGCCTCTAATAGAGTGTAAGACCCAATCCTCTTTTAACCAAAACAACTTTGGGCCTCAGATATTGTATAAGCCCCTTTGCGTTAAAAGAAAATCTCGGCGCGATCGCCATTTCAAACGAAAAATCATCTGGGCCTACCCTCGTGTTATAAGCCCCACTTTTTTTTCTTTAAACCTTTTGGACCTCTTGAGAGAGTGTAAGACCCATCCCTTTGTACATCAAATAATTTTTGGGCCTCAGTCACTCATATAAGTCCCTCTGTATAAATTCAACAGTGCGATCACTGATAAAACCCTGGGCCTCTCCTTGAGCTGTAAGCCCCTAATCTTTCTTTTTCAAAGCACTTTCTCCTTTGATTTTGAAATATACTGTTGTTTTCAATCTTTCTTTTTTGAACAACTAACCAAACAGCATGGAAGCTCTACAACCGAGTAAGTGTTTATCCACTTTCATTTACCGCTTTCATATACATATAACTGTATTGTGGGGCTGTTTCGCTATAAGTCTTCTTTCATAAACTCATATCGACTGTGTAATAATAGTATATATATTTGGAGTTTCCCCGACAACTACATCTAGCATTAAGCCCGTTGATCACTCTTAAATAGTCAAAACTAGATCCCCATAGGATTACCAGACATAGTCTTCCCTCCTCTTGGGGTTAAACAATATGGAGATGTGAAAGGCAGATTCTTTTTGAACCCTTTGTCAGACTGTCACTCGTAGAAGTTGTCAAAGAAACTCTACTCCCAGAGATGATCTCTTCTCCGTGAATTGCATCCCTTAAGTTTCTTCCAAATTCTCGAACTTTCCTGGCTTGTTCTATTCTTTGTGAATAGCCTGTCTTGAACTTCTCGGGGTTTGGGGACCCACAGGCTTCTTAAAAGCACCCTTAGGAATTGTCAAGAAACTCTACTCCCCAGAGATGATCTCTTCTCCGTGAATTGCATCCCTTGAATTTCTTCCAAATTCTCGAACTTTCCTGGCTTGATCTATTCTTTGTGAATAACCTGTCTTGAACTTCTCGGGGTTTGGGGACCCACAGGCTTCCTAAAAGCATCCCTGCCTCCTCTTGGGCGTTGTACAAAGGACCCGTCGGCTTCTTAGAAGTATTCACAGCCTCCTCTTAGGCTTTGTATAAATGATTTCTTCCTCCGGGAATGATAGCCTCCTCTTGGGCTTCGTACAAATTGTCCCTCGGCTTCTTAAAAGTTTCCAGCCTCCTCTTGGGCTTCGTACAAATTGTCCCGACGACCTCCTAGAGGTATAGGAACAGAAATTAATCATCTTAATAGAACAGTCTTTCCAAGAGTCTACTACTATTTCTCAAAGCATAGTACAAAAGATGAAACTCTAGACTTGGACAGTCTAATTTCCTTGAGTCTCAAAGACATTCTCAAGCACCCTTCAAGAATAGGAAGGAACACCGTAGACTCGGACAGTCTCAATACCCTTTGGATTTCCCATTTCCTCAAAGAAAAGGAAATATCCCCGATCCTCGAATCAAAATCCCTGAGTACAGCGTTACTCATATAAGAACTGATTTTCTCTTTGAACCCATATACTGGTCACTCAACTGAAATAATAGCCTCTTTCGCCTCCATCTCGGGCTTTGTACGAGATACAAAAAGGTTCTTATTGAATCAACACTTTAGCCTCCATCTCGGGCTTCGTACGAGATACTAAAGTACTCTCTTGTTGAAGATAAAAGACTCTCTTGTTGAGTCAAACACCTTTTAGCCTCCGTCTTAGGCTTTGTACAAGACACAAGTCACTCCCTTGTTGAGTATAAAACAACCCTTTTAGCCTCTTTCTCGGGCTTCGTACGAGACACATAAAAAACACCCTCTTGTTGGGCCAATAGCCTCCTCTTAGGCTTTGTATATGAAAACCACTGGTTTATCCAATCAACCTTTTAGCATCAAAGATGTGTCTCGTTCACAGTACACAAACATCAACAACTCCTTCCCCTTCATCTAATTACGGTAAGCAGCAAGCCTCTGGATCTTCTACATCCATGCCACTGTCCCTCCTTTAGCATGAGAAATTCTTAAGGAAAGATGGCATTGCTCTACACTGAGTTAAAGTCTTCTCCTTCAGGTTGGAAATCTCCTATAAAGGAAATTATGGCATTGCCGGATTCACACATCCCAGTTAAAGTAATTCTCCTTTATAAACAGTTGTGACAGACAAACCCCTCTTTAGAGATGACAAATTCTCTCTAAAGTCAAACCCTTTTAGCTTCACATCTTGGGCTTTGAACAAGATACAAACTACCTTTAGCTTCACATCTTGGGCTTTGAACAAGATATAGATCACCTTTAAGCTTCACGTCTTGGGCTTTGAACAAGACACCAAAACACCATTTCCTCCCGTAGAATAGGAGGAACTACGATCGCTCTGATTTCCCTGTTTCGGAAAAACGGGAATATGTAGGCATAAGATTGAAAGAAAAATCTTAGCGATCACACTAAACAAAAACCCAAAATCCCGTTTATCAGTCAAAACATCCTAGTCCGTATTCCCCGCTAAAAGTTTGAATTCCCTGAAAATAACCTAAGAGAGGTCCCCCCCACATTGATAGCATCCGTAACCTAACAGACCGCTGTTTAAACTCAGTATGCAAGCAGGGTTAATTGGAGACATCTATTTCCCTTCCTTAGTCAGCTCACAATAGGATAAAAAATGAATCGACCTGTAGTAACCCCCAAGGAGCGATAGTGCTTAAGAAACACGTCCAGTTTCACTCGCTACAGAAAAATGGCGCCCACCGTGGGGCCCAACTGTTTTCATATCTTAGGTAGAAGAAAAGGGATTTCGCTGGGATAAGACTTTTTGTTGACTTCACTAGGATCTTAGGTCAAAACCCTTTAGGTGGCGAAGGAACCACAGAATGGCAACTCCGCTGGGGAGCCATTTTCTGTCAGGAACATAAGATTCATAGCTTTTAAAAAAAAGTCTAGGACATTAGGACAAATATATATACTGCTTTTCCTAATTGATATCTGTGTTTATTTTTCTGTTAATGGGAATGTGTGTGATGCCGCATGTGGAAAGACTGAGTATACACTTAAGATAAGTGATTGCGATGAGGTCGACCATCAACCTCACTGGAGGCTTCCCAATGCAACCCATTCCCTCTCACAGACAATGGGTCGATTGTGACGTCTGAGAAGCTGAGGAGCCAACCCTTTTGTAGTGCGAAAACTATCGGAAATAGTTGTCACGCGATACTACCCTCATTTGAGGCTGATGATCTATTCTCGGTGAATAGCATTTACTCTAAGATTTCATACAGCTCGCTGGCGATCCGCTTGCTGTTTGTTATCCTGGGAGGAGCTGATGATTTTGAGTACAGGTACAAAAATCACCCTAGTATAAACCTTTGGGGATGGGTAGAGCCTTGACTCCATGACAACGACCCTTTGACCCCATGCTTTTTCTATGTTTTTGTGTGCTGCATTCATGCATTCATTTAAAAAACATTAAAACATTCAAAAAATTTCTCTTCTAGTCTCTCTGTCATTTCAAAATAAACTAAGACTGTGATTGCAAATATCAGAGAAAAGGATTGCGCTAATGGATTTCGGTAGAAGGAGAACTCATAAGTACACCTTCAGGATTCCAAAACTAGAGGATTTAAGAGGTTTGGCGAGGATGATCACAAACCAAGAGGCTTTCAGAGCCAAGTACAGAGGTTTGCTATCTCTGCTAAGAGTCCATGTGATTGAGGGAATCATGGATGCGCTCGTTCAGTTCTACTATCCAGTCTATCATTGTTTCACATTCCCGGATTACCAGCTAGCACCAACGCTGGAGGAATATTCTCATCTAATTGATCTACACATTACCGATCAAGCTCCATTTTATGGACTGGAAGAAATTCCAAAGAATCAGACCATTGCAAGAGCAATTCATTTGGACGAGTCTTAGGTCAGGACTCACATGACCACTAAGGGTGGCATACATGGTTTGCCAGCCCAGTTCTTGACAAAGAAAGCCTTGTACTTCGCCAGTATCGGGAACGTGACTGCTTTTGAAAGCAACTTTGTTTTGCTCACCTACGGGTTATTTTTGTTGCCCAACATTAATAACTTCGTCGATATCAACTCCATTAAGGTGTTTCTCATTGGAAACCCTGTGCCAACTTTGCTCGCAGATGCGTATCATTCTGTACACTTAGGGAATTTGTACAGTGGAGGGGAGATCACATGTTGTGTACCTCTGCTTTATAAATGGTTTATCTCCTATTTACCTAAGTCTGCTACTTTTTGGGATCACAAGAGTGCCTTACGTTGGTCGCAGAAAATCATGTCTCTTACCAACTCTGACATTGATTGGTGTAATAGGATTTATGATGGGATCAGGATCATTGACCGTTGTGGAAACTTCCCCAATGTACCCCTTATAGGAACTAAGGGAGGAATCAATTACCATCCATTTCTCGTTCGTCGTCAATTTGGATACCCGATGAGGCACGTCCCATAGAGTGTTCATGTGGAAGGTCTTTTCTTCAAGGAAGGAGAAAATGATAGAGCACTAAAGACATAAATAGTGCACGCTTGGAAACATGTTCATAAGAAAGGACGGGAGTCTCTAGGAAAACCGAACTGTGTCTCGGTGGAGCCTTATCTCCACTGGGTACAAACTAGAGCTCTCAAGCTAAAGATGCCTTATCCTCGTCACGGAGTTCTTCCACCGAGAGAGTCTGTCATGTACTTCATGACTGAGACTGAAAATCTTCAGGTTACTCTCAACAAAGTTCAACGGGAGAGGAGGTATTGGAAGAACAAGTACCGCACCCTCAACGTCGAGTGCATCAAAATACAGCAACTACTGAAAGATAAGGACGCTCTAATTGAAATTTTGGAGCAACATGCTGTAGAGAATCAAGATGACCAAAGGAATTTGCTCACTCCTTTCACCTGGCAAAGGAATGACAACCCGACAACGGCCCAAGAGCCCCAGTCAAAGAAAAGGAAAATACCAGAGTTAGCACCCGATTTCTCTTCAGAGAGGACTCGGGAACCATTAGCTTAGGTTTCTGTTTCTGCACCTTGTAATCTACTGTATTTCCATTTCTGTAATCCTTTGAATTCAATAAAAAGGGGTTTCCCCACTGTTTGATATTTGCAATCTAATTGTCAAAGTTTATTTTGATTAAACCAAAAAAACAATTAATATAATCATTGCATTCATCATTCTCACATCGCGTATTCTTCTTACCTATGAATCTCACGTTTGTGTCTCGGTTCTAGAGTCAAACTGTCTCATTCATACAATACTCGGGCCAATCGTCAGAAAAAGATGGATGATCTTGAGGAAGAAAACAGAGAGTTGAAAGAAGAGATCGACGCTCTGAGAGAGGATATGAGAAAGCTTCGTAACGACATGCAAGCCATGGCAGAAGCTCAGCTACAAAGAACTGTGATCTCAGAGATCACCTCAACGCCCATAGTGGAGAAGTATGATCCTAGGTATCAAATGCCGAAAGATCGTCCTTGGGGTATGCCTGTTAACTATATCCCGGAAGGATATGTTCCGCCGATCACTGAAGATCAGGGAATCATAACAGAAGCCGCTGGGCCTGAAGGTTACAAACTTCAGGAAAACGAAGATGCCAGGGGCATACTGAAGATTCCTGAAGGTTACAAACTTCGGGAAACGCCAAGATTCACTGTTGTAGTCACGGTACCACCCCCTGTGGTGCACATTGTCCCGGAAGGACAAATTCCGCAGATACCTTCTGGTAAGAAGGAAACTATGTTTGATAGAATGGATAAATTCTAGGAACAGTTCCTGGAAATGCAGAAGGAACTGCAAGCCATCCGCGGTCAGGATTTATTTGGAAAGGATGCCGCAGACCTTTGTCTGGTCCCCAATGTGAAAGTTCCGCACAAATTTCAAGTGCCCGACTTTGAAAAATACAAGGGTAACTCTTGCCCTCAGAGCCATCTGGTGATGTACGCTCGACGAATGTCAGCTCAGATGGAGAATCAGGACCTACTGATTCACTACTTTCAAGATAGTTTAACCGGTGCCGCACTTAAATGGTACATGGGTTTAAACCGTACTACGATTAGCACATTCAGAGATCTTGGTATTGCCTTCGTCCAACAATACAAATACAATTTGGACATGGCACCGGACAGAGATCAACTCAGATCAATGGTACAAAAGGACAAGGAAACCTTTAAGGAGTACGCTCAGAGATGCCATGAAATTGCCACTCAGATTTGTCCACCGCTTGAGGGAAAAGAGATGACAAAGATCTTCTTAAAATCCTTAAGCTCATTTTACTATGACAGAATGGTTGCCAGTGCGCCCAGTGACTTCACCGAGATGGTGGGCATGGGAGTTCGTCTTGAGGAAACCGTCCGAGAAGGCCGTTTGGTAAAAGACGCTGGATCATCGAGTAGTACAAAACGATACGGTAGTGCTCTCCCTAAGAAAAAAGAGCAAGATATTAGGAATATCTCTCTCGAAAAGCAAAGGCGACGGTACCAACTGGTAGCAGCTGTAACTCCTGCTATCAGCCCTGCGCCTATTCCTACGTATCAACCTCAGGTTGCGCAGAGCCAACCTAATCAGCAAGGGACACAACAACCTCTTCAGCAGGCTCGTCCTCCATACAATAACAACCGTACAACACGGCCACCAGGGTTTGATCCTATACCCATGTTGTACACAGAACTATTTCCGTTACTACTGGCTAAGGGGCACATCCAGACTAAGTTTCCTCTTACAGTGCCAGAAAATCCGCCTTTTTGGTTTAAGGTGGATCAGACATGCCCTTATCATTAAGGAGGTCCAGGGCATAACATAGAGAACTGTCTCAATTTCAAATCTGACGTGCAAAAGCTTGTTAGGAGCGGGCTTTTATCTCTCAAAGATACGAATCCCAATGTTCTCACAAACCCGCTGCCTCAACATGAGAAAGCTGCAGCCAACCTGATTGAGAAAGAATTTAACAACGTCTATCAAATTCATGATGTACTCTTGTTAAGGACAAATCTGGTCAAGATGCATTGTAGACAGAGTGGATATGACCATGTGCCACCTCATAATTATCATCAGTGTGATATCTGCTCTAAAAGCAATCAAGGATGTTCTGTAGTGCAATCAGCTCTACAGGAACAGATGGATCTCGGATGGATCCAAGAGCACCAAGTTCGTGGAGTTAACATGGTCTATACGAATTCCAACGTCATTCAGAACCACGACATCCGTGCGATGAATGTCAACCTGGTGGCAATGCATTTAAGGCAAAGCCAGTATCATAATCTGCCGCGGCACAATTACAGTTCTTGTCTGACTTGCTCGGTAAACAAACAGGGATGCTCTTTCATACAGGAGACCCTCCAGCGTCAGATGGATCTTGGATGGATCCAAGACTACCATGATAGGAATCCCTATCAGATCAATATGGTTCAGATCTTCGACATTCGCTTGATGAATACCAACTTGGTAGAGTTGCATGCTGAGCAGGTCCGACTCGGATTCCTGATATCACATAATTATCACAGCTGTAAAGCGGGTTGCGAAAACGATCAGAGATGTGCCCTTGTCCAGGAGGCACTTCAGCACTTGTTAAATCATTGGTGGATGCCAATCTACATGGATGAAGATACTCAGTAAATTAGTATCAATAACAGAAACCCCACTCGGCGTCAAAGTCAGGATGTCTGACCCATGGAAGCTAACCTAGTGAGGTTACATTGTATCCAAAGTGGGCGTGGCCAGGTGCCACCACACAATTATGAACGTTGTGGAGTTTGTTCGGAAAGTAACCAAGGGTGCTACCTTGTGCGAGCAGCTCTCCAGGGGCAGGTGGATCGTGGAGAGATTCGCCCATATCCAGGTTTCGGACCCATCAATTGGTCGCCGAACTACCTTGCCAATCAAATTGAGGACGTTGTCGTCATCTCTGATCATCAGAGGACCAGGAATGTTTTTTCCATTACCCCTCTGCTTGACGAATCAAGAATTCCCAACTGGGAACGGATCGAGATTACTTATGATGGTCAGAAAAACCAGAAGGTTCCCATAGTCATCTATCTGCCGGGACCACTACCGTATGAATCAGCTAAGGCAATCCCTTACAAATACGGTGCAACAACAATTGAAAATGGAAATGAAATTCCATTACCCTCCGTCGTGAATATTGCAGACATCAGCCGAGTAACACGGAGTGGTAGAATGTTCAACAGAGGAGTTGGAGAGTCCAATAAAGAAAAGGAACTTCCGACAGAAGCTCCCGATCCATCAGTCGGTCAATCCAATAATCCCGACCTTTCGAAAAACAATGATGAGATACTAAAGCTCATCCAAAAGAGTGAATACAACATTGTTGATCAGCTATTACAAACTCCTTCAAAGATCTCAGTATTATCACTGTTACTCAGTTCAGAAGCGCACAGGGAGGCTCTACAGAAAGTCTTGGAGCAAGCCTTTGTGAAACAGGATGTAACAATCAGACAGTTCGATAGTATTGTCTCTAACATCACTTCTTGCAATAATTTGGGATTTAGTGATGAGGAATTACCGGAAGAGGGTCGCCGTCATAACATGGCACTCAATATCACAGTCAACTGCCAGGACGATGCTTTAGCCAGCGTACTGGTAGACACAGGGTCAGCCCTGAATGTTATGCCGAAGTCCACTTTGATGCAATTATCATTCAAAGGCCCTCCGATGAGAACCAGCAAGGTCGTCGTCAAAGCATTTGACGGGTCCAGAAAAACGGTTATCGGCGAAGTTGATCTTCCCATAACTATTGGTCCTCACACTTTCCAAGTCACTTTCCAGGTCATGGACATCCGGGCAACATACAGTTGTTTATTAGGAAGACCTTGGATACATCAGGCTGGAGCGGTCATTTCAACCCTCCACCAAAAGCTAAAGTTCGTCCAGAACGGCCAATTCATCACAGTCTGTGGGGAACAGGCCTTGCTCGTCAGCAATTTATCATCATCCACTTATGTGGAACCAGAAGGGATAATCGGAACCCAGTTCCAAGCGCTTTCGCTGCACA
Source organism: Lathyrus tuberosus (assembly GCA_022829125.1). Classification (NCBI taxonomy): domain Eukaryota; kingdom Viridiplantae; phylum Streptophyta; class Magnoliopsida; order Fabales; family Fabaceae; genus Lathyrus; species Lathyrus tuberosus. Next base: position 8,166,506 of record JALAZF010000044.1, on the reverse strand, counting down.
AGGACGATCAACCCGGAGGAGGAACTTCGATTTCCTCATACAAAGATGCTATTAAAGCAGTCGAGAGTACCGATACAACAGGATGGGGATAACTTGTCATTCCTACTAGCAATACAACAAAGAAGGATCTTGGTTTTTCTGCAACCTGTACCCGGATAACTGCTAACGATGAAGGTCTTCATCCCATTCAAAACTTCTTCCACAGTGGAGGGTTCCTTCACCCAGTGCCTCAGGCAATCCATGCTATCAATGAGGAGGATCCCTCCGACACAGATGAAGAATGGAAGTCCTATCTTAACGAGACAGTTATATATCTCAGGAAGAGGTGCCTACGCCATTTTGCTATCCCGCACAGAGTCCGAGATTTATACCACGGTCAGATGTCGAAATGATATACGGAGGTTGTGATCCGGAAGGATGCCGTGCTCCGCCAAATTTATTAGAGGAGGACACTCTGATGAAAGACAACTTTGACCACAATTACTATGGCCCGATGGATGGCCTGCCAATGTGGCAGCCTTACCCAAGAGACTTGGGGCCAGAAAGTCAGCCGAGTAATGAAACTCAGCTGAGCATCATTGAACAGAATACCTGTGTCCCCACCATGTCATGGGATCAACACTCAGGTCATTCAGAAACTACTCAACATGACGATGAATTTGCAACATTTGCAGGACTAGAATTCATTAATTATGCCTTTCCCAAGGTCAACGTCATCGAGAGGGATGACTCCTCCAGTTCCAAAGAAGTGTGGGACACCTTGGGACAACCGAGTGGAAAATACGACTATATGGTCAAGTACACCGCTCCCGAAAGCTCTCGTATCAGGCTCGAAGATATCCAGCCAACTGGATGGGGAGATACAGCTGAGAGCACAAATGCTATGCAAAATACAACTGAGGAATCCTCCTACGATAATTCTTCCTGGGAGATAAATTCCAATGATCCTGCTCCACCAGAAATCAGCGTTATTTCTGAAGACAAATCAAGGAAAGTGCCAGACTTTGTGATTCACCGAGGAGTTCGCCGCCAATGGGTTGCTGTCGATGTTCCAAGGATTGTTCATAAGTCAAAGTAATTGCCATCTTTAACCTTTCACCCTGCCCAGGTGAAACGGATGTTTTGATAGGGCTCGCTTTCTGTAAATTTCCCTCTTCGCTTTGCCCAAAGTGACAGAGTTTTGTTATATACGGCTGTAGTTTCAAGAATCGACTTGTTCATTAATAAAATAACGTCGTTCTATAATTTCTGCATTAATTGCTGTTTTCTATTTTTGCTTTTTCTCAGAAAATGGTAATCCTAAAAAACAATTCAATAATAAAAACAAGCAGTAATAAGAAAAAAATACACTGCACACACTTTTGCATCCTCTCTATCTCTTCTAAACACGAATCATCACGTCATGCATATTATTTGTTTTAAACCCCGTTGAAACATACGATCCGACGCCTTCTCCCAACTTTGAGTTCCTGGTATTTGGGGCTGAAGAAGAAGTGGACAACGAAATTCCAGAAGAGATCTCCCGATTACTCAGACAAGAGGAAAGGTCCATTGAACCTCATAAAGAGCCGTTGGAAACGGTAAACTTGGGTTCAGAAAAAGAGAGAAAAGAAATCAGGATTGGGGCACTACTCAGTCCATCTGCCAAAGAGAGTTTGATAAAGCTTCTCAAAGAATTCCCCGATGTATTCGCTTGGTCCTATCAGGATATGCCAGGGTTGGATACCAGCATCGTGGAACATCATTTACCGTTGAGATCGGAATGTCCGCCTGTAAAGCATAGATTAAGACGCACTCACCCGGACATGGCCATCAAAATCAAAGAGGAGGTACAGAAATAGATTGACGCGGGTTTCCTCGCCACATCTGAATATCCTCAATGGTTAGCCAATATTGTACCCGTTCCGAAAAAGGACGGAAAGGTCAGAATGTGTGTCGATTACAGGGATCTGAACAAGGCAAGTCCAAAGGACGACTTTCCTTTACCGCATATTGACATGCTGGTTGACAGTACAACAAATTTCAAAGTTTTCTCCTTCATGGATGGATTCTCGGGCTATAACCAGTTCAAAATGGCGCCGAAAGACATGGAGAAAACTTCATTCATCACCCAAAGGGGTACCTTTTGTTACAAGGTAATGCCGTTTGGTTTGAAGAACACAGGGGCAACCTATCAAAGGGCCATGACTACTCTGTTTCATGACATGATACACAAGGAAATCGAGGTATATGTCGATGATATGATTGCAAAATCTAAGACAGAGGAGGAGCATGTGACCCATCTGTCAAAACTATTCGAGCGTCTGAGAAAATACAAACTCCGCTTGAATCCCAACAAGTGCACCTTCAGTGTCCGCTCAGGGAAACTCTTAGGGTTCATCATCAGCCAGAAAGGAATTGAGGTTGATCTTGACAAGGTAAAGGCCATTCAAGAAATGCCTTCTCCGAAAACTGAAAAACAAGTCAGAGGATTCCTGGGACGTTTGAACTACATCTCCAGATTCATATTCCTCATGACTGCCACATGTGCGTCGATTTTCAAGTTACTCAAAAAGAACCAGGACTACGTTTGGACAGAAGATTGCCAAACCGCCTTCGACAGTATTAAGGAATATCTGTTGAATCCTCCGATTCTATCACCTCCAGTGGAAGGAAGACCACTGATCATCTACCTCACAGTCTTGGAAGACTCAATGGGATGTGTACTTGGCCAACAAGACGAAACCAAACGAAAAGAGTCTGCCATTTACTATCTAAGCAAGAAATTCACCGACTGTGAAACTCGGTACACGATGCTCGAGAAAACTTGTTGTGCTTTGGCTTGGGCAGCCAAACGTCTGTGCCAGTACATGATTCATCACACTACTTGGTTGGTCTCCGAGATGGACCCAATCAAGTATGTATTTGAAAAACCTGCTCTCACGGGAAAGATTGCCCGTTGGAAGATGTTGCTATCAGAATATGACATAGAGTACCACGCCCAAAAAGCCGTTAAAGGAAGTATTTTAGCCGATCATTTGGCTCATCAACTGATTGACAATCAAGAATCAATCGGGTTCGACTTCCCAGACGAAGATGTCATGTATCTAAAGATGAAAGACTGTGACGAACCGCTACCCAGTGAAGGGCCAGAACCAGGTTCCCAGTGGGGACTTATCTTTGACGGAGTAGTTAATCATTATGGAAATGGAATTGGGGCAATAATTGTTACCCCTCAAGGTACCCACATTCCTTTCACCGCTCGACTTACGTTCAAATGTACGAATAATGAGGCCGAATACAAAGCTTGTATTATGGGTCTCGAGGAAGCGATTGGTTTAAGGATAAAAAACTTGGATGTATATGGCGACTCAGCCCTGGTTATCAATCAGATAAAAGGAGATTGGAACACATACCAATCAGGACTGATTCCTTACAAATATTATACAAGAAGGTTGTTACCTTTCTTCAACAGAATCGAGTTTCATCACATCCCTCGTGATGAGAATCACATGGCTGACGCCTTAGCCACTCCCTCTTCTATGATTAGTGTATATCAATGGACTGACCTACCTAAGATCGACATAATGCGCCTTGAAAGGCCCGCTTACATCTTCATGATTAAAGCAGTCATAGATGATAAACTTTGGTATCACGATATCAAATGCTTCCTTCGAAAACAAGAATACCCTCCTGGGGCATTCAGAAAGGATAGAAAGACCCTCAGAAGACTAGCAGGTAGTTTCTTCATGAGCGGTGATACTCTCTATAAGAGAAATTTTGACATGGTCTTGCTCCGATGCGTAGACAGACCAGAAGCAGACATGCTGATAAAAGTAATTCATGAAGGGTCCTTTGGCACTCATGCCAACGGACACACAATGGCGAGAAAAATTCTAAGAGCAGGGTACTATTGGTTGACAATGGAATCCGACTGCTACAAGTACATGAGGAGGTGTCACAAGTGTCAGATATACTCCGACAAAATTCATGTACCGCCAACGCATCTCAAAGTTCTTTCTTCCCCATGGCCTTTTTCCATATGGGGAATCGACATAATTGGCTTGATTGAGCCCAAAGCTTCAAACGGACATCGATTCATCCTAGTAGCCATTGACTACTTCACCAAGTGGGTCGAAGCAGCATCATACGCTAATGTAAGTCGATAAGTGGTGGTCCGATTTATCAAAAATAATATCATCTGCCGTTATGGTGTTCCGAGCCAGATCATTACTGATAATGGATCTAACTTGAACAATAAGATGATGAAAGAGTTGTGCACAGGGTTCAAGATCGAACACCATAACTCATCTCCCTACCGACCCAAGATGAACGAAGCGGTAGAAGCGGCTAACAAGAACATCAAGAGGATTGTTCAGAAGATGGTCGTAACCTACAAATACTGGCAAGAGATGTTACCCTTTGCGCTTCACGGTTATCGCACGTCTGTCTGCACTTCAACAGGGGCTACCCCTTTCTCTCTAGTATATGGCATGGAAGCAGTGCTCCCCATAGAAGTAGAGATCCTGTCAATCCGAGTATTGATGAAAGCTAAGCTTACAGAGGCTGAATGGTGTCAAAGTCGACACGACGAACTGAATGTGATCGAAAAGAAATGGATAACGACACTATGCCACGGTCAGTTGTATCAGCAGAGAATGAAGAAGACGTTCGACAAAAAGGTCCGACCTCGCGTCTTCAGGAAAGGAGACCTTGTGCTCAAGAAGATACAATCATTTCTCACTGATTCTCGGGGCAAATGGACTCCGAACTATGACGGCCCCTATGTGGTCAAGAAAGCTTTCTCAGGCGGCGCCTTGAGACTTGCAACCATGGACGGAGAGGAATTTGCCTACCCCACAAACGTTGATGTAGTCAAGAAATACTTCGCCTAAAAAAAAAACGTCTCGGTGGATTGAAAACCCGAAAGGGAGGTCCAGGCAAAAGTTAGAGACAAAATAAAAAAAATCATCCCGGTGGATTGGAAACATCACGGTACAATCCAGGCAAAAGTTAGGGATAATGGCAAGTAACTATGTTCAACAGAGGCAAGTCCCTCAGCAGCAGTTACACCATCCATCGGAGGAAAACTCCAGTCAAGGTCATCTTCGACAGAAGCTCAGGATGTCCCGAATTCAAAGTTGGTAGAAGGATAGTGGTCGTTATGTTTCAACGTAGCGCTTTTCCCTGTAAATTACCATTTTCTAACTTTGTAAATACTCTTTGGAATCACGCGTTTGGCTGATCTCCATCTTATCAATAAAATTTGAGCCCTTGTGCATTTGTTTGTAATTCTCATTTGTTTTACCTTTATAGAACGACATTTTAATATGATTAACGATTCTTGAAATAAAACAAAAATGAATTTACTTGTAAAACTTTTTCTGCTTTAAAATAAATATGGCAATTTCCTTTGACTATTAAACATCAAAAGAACATCAATCGCTTCTCTAGTAGTAAGCGAACTTCAAAGTGTAGAATCAAAGTACTCCTTCTAACCCAGTACGCCTGAATGAAGGGATCAACTGTGTCAGAGACCTTGTTTCGTCTGACACACCTCGGTCGAGTTCTTATCTCCTAAGCCCGACTAACATAGTTCCCCGTGAGGACTAATTCTCCTAAGCAAGGTAGAATTGCTACTTTTGGACCAACGATACTTCTTCACCCCGCGACGACCGAGTATCCAGTCGTGTTCATCCATTAGTTTGTATGTCGCGTCGGTTTTGTTAGCATATACATACATACATCATGCATTGTTGATTTGCATTCACATTCATATTGCATCACTATCACTCTAGTCGGTCTTATCCCCTGGTGATAAAAAGTCCTCTCAATCGAGTTGTCAAGTTTTTTCCTCGTCAGGAAATGCTGCGTCTGAACAATCTCTCTCCTTCAGTTTATTTCTGGATGGAAGTTGGCTCCTCGACCACTTTGATAACTTGAACCTTTGAAAAACCAGAGAGCCCTCAGTCAACATCACTCTTCGCCATTAGAGATGATATCCTTGCTTTCCCAGATTAAAGAAAACCCCGAGAGAAAGCCTCCTAATCAGAGATTCGGTGGTACAACAGTTTTTCTCTGAAAAAACCACTGATGAAAAGGTCATCGGCACCTCAAATTGGATCCCATCATATGGCATTTCTCAGGGAAGATCCCGAGAAAAGTATGATGTAAGACCCCAAACGAAAGCAGTCTTTCAGGAGACTCGTTTTCCCCTGTAGAAACAAATGGCTTCTCCAACAGAGAAGTTTGTGCACCTCTACAACTCAGACGATTGGGCTCCCCAGCAAGTCTGACGTCAACTTTTTTCGTCAAATGGCGTCTCCCCAGGAAAATTCGGCGAGAAGTTTGAGGAAAACCGCTACGAATAGTGTCCCTTGTAAATAAAGTTTATTAACAAAAGAAACTAAGACCAGTTCCTTGGTAGAAAACCAGGATCGAGGGGAAGTTTAAATCAGAAACTAAGACCAGTTCCTCGGTAGGAAACCATGATCGAGGGGAAGTTTAAATCAGAAACTGAGACCAGCTCCTTGGTAGGAAACCAGGATCGAGGGGAAGTTTAAATCAAAAACTAAGACCAGTTCCTCGGTAGGAAACCAGGATCGAGGGGAAGTTTAAATCAGAAACTGAGACCAGTTCCTTGGCTGAAGACCAGGATCGAGGGGAAGTTTACCTTTTCTAAGCATCATTGCTTAGAGAAAGAAGATGAATGCGTGAATTACCATTCATAGACGCCGTCAAAATTTTGGATATTCTGATATTTAATCCTCTTGCACCTCGAATGCCCGAATACCTTTGCCATTCACACCTTCGTGTCCAAGAAGATTAAATAGGGGCATCTATCATACCCAAAATTTTGACCACTAAGATTTCCCATCATTGTGCAAATCATCATCACAATATGGATGTACCTTTATGCCTCATCAATCTCCTCAAGGAATTGTTGAGCATTCACCACAATCAAAATTAGGGTTTCAAGCCCTCTCTGAGTGCTTAGACAAAGGATCAATCAAGAAATGACATAATCTTCAACTTGTCTAACCTCTCAAACCTCTACAATAGATCAAAAGGACTCCCACTTCAAGGATTAAGCACAAGGTTGCTCCCTTTTAGGTGGATCAAGCTTCAAGATCGCCAGTTCCACCAAATTAGGGTTTGGTCGACCAGGGCCTCCAGATGGAAATTGTCCTCTGGGCATGAGGCAATGCTTCAAAGCATATCCTAATAATACCCCATGGAACCTCATGGACCCAATCATCAAGTCAATTTGGCCTCAAGGGATGCATACATCAAAAATCAGGAATTAGGGTTTCTTGACCTAATTCACCCCTAAGTTGACTTTTGGGACAAATCATGAACCAAGACCTCAAGACATGATTTGAGGGTCTCTAATATACCATATTGATCCATTCGGAATAATGGATTGATCCAAGAAGCTTGAGCAACAAGTTTCAATTTCATCAGTACCACAGTTAGGGTTTTAAGGAAAAAGTCAACTGTAGCTTTGACTTTTGACCAGGATATGCTCCCAAGCCCTAGGACATGAATCAATATACCCTATAACACCCATGGAACATGTCCATCAAGTTTGATTTAGGTCAAGGACATGATTTCCCAAAGGATCGCACAGTTTGGAATTCATCTGACAAAAAGTCAACTGTGCACAAAAGTCAACTTTGACTTTTTGAGATTTTTCACAAAAATGGATTTTTAACCCTAAAATGATGTTAATGTATGATTTGAATCATCATTCATCAAGAAAAATCAAAGAAAGTGGGATAACTTGTAAAAGGGGTAACCATAAAAACTTAGAAAATTTTCTAAGTTATGAAATAAAGTGACAAAGGTACCAACTTTGGAGGATCATAACTCCTAAACTACAAAGCCATTTTCCCCATCCAAAGCTTGATTTGTAGATCTCATTGCCCTCTACAAAAGCTTCATACTGATCTATGTCCAAACTCCTCATGGATTTTGAGCTATGGAGTGATCAAAATCAAGAAAAGTCACTTTGTTCCAACATTTAGTGAGAATTTCACTAAGTCAGAATCTGCCTTACTTTTTTCCAAATGTAGGGGGATTTTTCACTTGGATCCAAAAGGTATCAAAATCAAATATGATTAGACAGTTGTTGTATCATATAAGGGCTTTCCAAAATGGCCAAGAACATCACCAAATTCAATTTGAGCTGTGAGATATGGTAATGGCAAGATGCCTTGCTGAAATCTGCCAAGGCAAGGCAGATTTTTGCACTTTTGGTCGATTTGCCAAAATCAGCCAATTCCAAGCCTTGTCATCACTTTGGACACATCTGAGGATTGAATCTAAAGGGGACAATCACTGAGCCAAACCTCCAAAGTCCTTGGAAGAAGAAATAGCATGCCAAACCTAGAATTGCCTAAAATAGGGACAAGACTCCAATGTTGGATTGGAGCATTCAATGGAAGCACCAAGGTGGCATGGACTGAGCTATTAGCAACTGAATTCAGTCAAGACTTATCCAAGACCAAGGGGACCAGCAGCCTGTGCCCTAACCTCTAGTCAATGGCTAGAGGAGACTTGGATTTTCATTTGCCAACATTGGCTAACCCTACTCAGCAGTTGCCATTCACTATTCCTTGCAAAACAAACTTGCTCTACTATAAATAGAGCTCAATTGTGATCAGTTTAAGTACACTAAAGGCCTACAACACTTGCCTTTCTCAAAATCCACTTCTCACTCTCAAAAATACTTTTCTTAGCAAGTCACTATCGAGTTTTTCAGTAGAGAGCAATTCCACTCAAACCAATCACACACACACACACACCTCACATACATCATATGTGAGCTGATCAAACACTTAAACAACATCTGGAACACTGATTTCTCAGAATCACCAGTCAATTGCTCAAGGTTTTAACCAAGTTGCAGTTGAGACGCCATGGAGTGATCCAGCCAATTTCCATCAAGTCCAAACATTCAAACACACTCCATAGGGTGTAGGACCTCCAACTCAGAAATCACTTTGAACTTGCTGCCAAGACCTAGAGGTAAGCCTAAACTTGGTCATCTCTCAATCTATGCATATTTCCTCGCACAATACTTTTGCCAAATGTTCATAATCATGCATGGAATGTTTTCCCTCAATTAATTGCTTTGTTTGAATCGTGTATCAAAATTCTCAGCCTTCATGCATAAATTAGGGTTCTTGAGGTTTTGTCTTGATTTTTTATTCCATGTTTAATATAAATGAAATTAAATACCATAGACGTGATCGTGAGGTTGAGACGAGCAGATTGGTATGTGGATTGCATGATATAATCAAGTATTCAGTGAGATTGGAGAGAAAATGCAAATCTGGGCAAAACCCAGAACACGCGCGTGTTCTTGGGGTGTTCTTGGCGCCCTTTTTGAAAATTCAAATATTTGAATTTTGTGATTTTATTTAATTGATTCAAAAATTAATTTCTCTCTGAGTTTTAATGATTTTGAGTTGATTCTTTTTTTAATAAATCCCAAAAATATTATTTATTTCATATAATTGATATTTTTGCAAAGAATTAATGTTTTAATTGTTTTTGACATTTAAAATATTTTTTCCTTATTGATTTTGCAAATTTTAATGATTTCTAATCATTTTGTAGGGCAAAACTTGATTTATGAAGCATTAATCCAAGATCACAATTTGTTTTCCACATGTTAAACAATTTTGATCATTTTATTTGAATATTTTATTCAATTAAAACACCTTTTGAAAACAAATTAGGGTTTTTGATTAATTCAACCCTCATAAATCATTTTCAAAACTTTTTGGGCCTCTAATAGAGTGTAAGACCCAAACCCCCTTGTACAAACAATTTTGGGCCTCACTTATTGTATAAGTCCCTCTGTACAAGTAAACGGCACGATCGTCGCCTTTTAAAAAATCAATTGGGCCTTTCCTCGAGCTATAAGACCCATTCAAAACTCTTTAGGCCTCTAATAGAGTGTAAGACCCAATCCCCTTTTAAGCAAAACAACTTTGGGCCTCAGATATTGTATAAGCCCCTTTGCGTTAAAAGAAAATCTCGGCGCGATCGCCATTTCAAACGAAAAATCATCTGGGCCTACCCTTGTGTTATAAGCCCCACTCTTTTTTCTTTAAAACTTTTGGGCCTCTTGAGAGAGTGTAAGACCCATCCCTTTGTACAACAAACAATTTTTGGGCCTCAGTCACTCGTATAAGTCCCTTTGTACAAATTCAACAGTGCGATAACTGATAAAACCCTGGGCCTCTCCTTGAGTTGTAAGCCCCAAATCTTTCTTTTTCAAAGCACTTTCTCCTTTGATTTTGAAATATACTGTTGTTTTCAATCTTTCTTTGTTGAACAACTAACCAAACAGCATGGAAGCTCTACAACCGAGTAAGTGTTTATCCGCTTTCATTTACCGCTTTCATATACATATAACTGTATTGTGGGGCTGTTTCGCTGTAAGTCTTCTTTCATAAACTCATATCGACTGTGTAATAATAGTATAGATATTTAGAGTTTCCCCGACAACTACGTCTAGCATTAAGCCCGTTGATCACTCTTAAATAGTCAAAACTAGATCCCCATAGGATTACCAGACATAGTCTTCCCTCCTCTTGGGGTTAAACAATATGGAGATGTGAAAGGCAGATTCTTTTTGAACCCTTTCTCAGACTGTCACTCGTAGAAGTTGTCAAAGAAACTCTACTCCCTGTCACACCCTAATTTTTGACCCTAAAATTTGGTATTTTTCCATGTCGTATATTTCGTACTGATCTATTTTAGTGTACTCGATTTATTTTTTCGATCACTTAGACGTCCGATTTTATTTATTTAGGGTCCGTTTATTTTACTTTTCCCACTAATATTATTTAGAATAAATAATTATAGTAATTAGCATTTTATTTTAATTTTATTTTAAATATTTATTTTCACTTTTATTCTTATTTTTTTATTTAAATAATGTTTAGAATAGATAAATAAGATAATTAGTATTTTTATTTTATTTTATTTTAAATATTTATTTTTATTTTTAACTAATATTGTTTTTCATAAATAAATAAGATTTTTAGTTTCTGTTTTAAAATTATTTTAATTAAATTGTTTAAATTTCATTTAGTTTAAATTTTTATTTAATTTTAATGTTGTTTTGGGCCTCAAATTGGATATTAGGGATATTATTGGCAACTAAAAGATAACCCTAATTTATTTTATTATATATATGTGTGCTAATGCTAAGAATAGGGGACCCAAAAAAAACCAAAAAAAAAGGATCCACGACTGCGGGTGAAGGAGGAATCCACTCGTTCTAATTTTTTTCTTCAAAAAATAAAAAGAGAGACAGTGGTAACTGGTAAGTAGTGTTGCGCTGAATATCCTTTTATATATAGATTTTATATGGTTCATTGGCGGTATCCTGAAGCTGCTATTCATCTTTTCTTTATTTAGCTTTTTAATAAAATATGTTACTTTTTTAATGACATGTTACTGCCATGGTTTTTTTACCGTTCACATGCCGACAGCGTATATATATATATATATATATATATATATATATATATATATATATATATATATATATATATATATATTAAATCTGGTAATATTTTTTTTATTTATTTTTATGTTTTGATTATATTGTTCGGATCGAATTACGTCGATACGCTGTCTGCACATATGTGCATGATACGTGACCTTTATATTTAGTTCGATCCGACTGCGATGATCGCATTTTGCGTAGCAACCTTATTGTTTTAAAACTTTTTATTTTATAATTTATTCTTCCATGCGTTCTCTATCTCTAAAAAAATTTTAGATCCTTACGATTTAGATCCGGTTGCGATGACCGCGTTTTCGCGATAGCAATATTGTTGAGGTTTTATCAAAGTTAAATTTCTCTTTTTTTTTAGTTGCTTTTTTTTTGTTATATTTAGATCCGTACAATTCAGATCCGGTTGCGATGACCGCGTTTTCGCGATAGCAATGTTGTTGAGGCCGTATTTTTTTTCCCCTTGGTTGGTTAATGAAAGGCTAAATAAAAGATTATCGATTTTATCGAGTTAAATCTTGATTTAGACGAAACCACCTTTATTTTCACTTTTCTTTATTTTTGGCCTATGATATTACAAAAATCATGACTGAGTGGATTTATTCAAAATGACTAAAAGTCTTGATAAGTATGAGGTCACTCTTTTTATTTATCTTTATTGGTCGATGAAAGTCAAAAATCCAAGATTATCGATTTATCAATTAAATCTTGATTAAGACGAGACTAATTTCATTTTCATTTTGATCCCATTTTTTCTAAATGCACCCCACTTATTTGTTATTTCTCTTAAGCCCATTCCTTTTCTTTATTATTTTTTTTATGTTTAATTTAATTTCTTTTAATTTTATATTTTATTAAATAATAAAAAAACTCAAGAAATAATTATTAAGTAACTTTTGATTAATTTTATTAATTCTTTTATTTAATACTAATTAATCCATTAAAGGATTAATTTTATTAAATATTTGACTTTAATTCAATTAATTATTTTAAATTAATTTTTTCTTAATCCTAAAAATTAAAAAATACTGCTTATTTAGTTCTCAGTTTTAAATTTTCTTTTTTTAGATACTACCCATTTTAATTTTAATTTTTAAATAACTTCTTCTCCTTATTTCAAGCGATAAATAACATAAATAATAACAAAAGGTTCCTGTAGAGTACTACAGACGTTTAGGATGCTAATACCTTCCCTAGACGTAACCAACCCCCGAACCTTAGATCTCTTAGGTTTTTTTTTCGTTCTTTAAACCTTTCCTTTGGATAAAATAAAGACCAGTGGTGAATTTAAAAAATTGTGATTCAAGTTAATCCAATAGCTTGGTATCCGATTCTCACCGCGACAGAAATGGCGACTTCACTGGGGATTTTTCGAGGGTTTCCCCTAACTTGTTTATATCTATGTTATTTATTTGCTTGTTTGCCTATATTTCTTTATATTTGTATATATGCCTGTTCTACTTGGGTTTTCTGTGTGTAGGGTTGCTACTTTGTATGGTGAGACAAAGTCCTACACCCGGACTAGAGTGAAATTAAGATAGGAAAACGGTGAGACTTCAATGATACTTTGAGGGAGTCGATTCCTGAAAAAGTAAATTGAGATTTCACCACTCAGTCTAGGCCCTCTCGAATAAAATATTTGTCCAACGAGTTCATTCGTGAAGACGATATGGTTTCGATCTAAAGGCCCTCGGGACTGGGGACCGTAGTTACCTTTAACCCAACTTGGCCTATTAGGATGTAGTGCGGGGACTATGCGGGAGTCTATTTCTGCAGTAGTCGCTACGCGATACTACACTCAGACGAGATTCTCTTGAGAATATTATTGACTACCAAGTGATTTGGAAAATCGATAATATCCGAAAGATGGATTGTAGACTCTGGGAACTTTGTAGAACCCGTTCGGCAGGTACAAATAAACCTCTAGTACATACCTTGGGAAGGGTAGACCATGGCTCCATGCTCGTGATCTTCAAGCCTAGGCCTTTGTTTGCCTGCATATGTGTATACCTGTGCTTATGCATCCATTCACGCATTCATGCATAACCATTCGGTTTCAAGAAACTCAATTGTTCTTTCATTTGCAAAATCAATAAAAATCCTGGATTATAAAATGAAACTTTTTTCAGCCTTTCCGAAATATTTGCAACCTACTCTTGAGTTCCTTGAAACCATTACATTGCATTGCATATCATTTGCATGATTCATTGCATACATCCGTTTGTCCAGCAACTCATTTCCAGCTATCTTTATCTTCAGTGTCACCTGTGAGTCGTCAAGCTGATTCCTCGACATCGATACCAGACTAGAGCTAACTACAGACGCATAATGGCAGAGCAAGAAGCACACAATGCTGAGATGCGAATGGAGATCGACGACCTTAAGTCAAGCATGGCAAAGCTCACTGAAATTCTCCAAGTTTTGATTGCTAGAGGAGAACCACCTCAAAGGACTGTCATTCAGGAAGTTTCAAATGCAGATCCTCATCCTGTTCAGGTGCAACCTTCAACTTGGCCAGAGTTTGGTTTACCTTCCAACTACTCACCACCTCTTGCATCTACTGGTATGATTGGTCAGACTGCTGGACCAGTTTTTCAAGCTCCTATTTTTGCCAAGCCTTAACCTATAGTTCAGACTACTCGGGCTCCTTTTGAGAACCCTCTCTATGAGTACAATGCTGCCAATGCTCAGGGTGAAAACCATGAAGATTTTGTCGAACCCGCGATTGTCCGTGAACATTTTCAAACTATAGACAAGAGACTTAAAGCCGTAGAGGGTACTGATTTCTTCAACATTGATGCAGAAAACATGGGTTTGGCTTCTGACCTTGTTATGCCTGCTAAGTTCAAGGCTATCGATTTTGTGAAGTACAAAGGTGATTCTTGTCCAAGAGCTCATTTGGTCATGTATACCCGAAAGATGGCTGCTCATGCCAAGAATCAAAAGTTACTTATCCATTGTTTTCAAGACAGTCTGAGTGGAGCTTCTCTCAAATGGTATATGAACCTTGAACAGAACAACATTCACTGTTTCCAGGATCTTATTAATGCCTTCATGAAGCAATATAAGTATAACCTCGACATGGCTCCTGACCGCCGTCAGCTTCAAAATATGTCTCAGAAGGATAAAGAGTCTTTCAAGGAATATTCTCAGCGCTGGAGAGAGTTGGCTTCCCAAGTTGAACCTCCTTTGGTAGAGAAAGAATTAACTGGACTGTTTATAGACACCTTGTCTCCATTCTACTAGGAGAAGATGATTGGTAGTGTTTCCTCTAGCTTCACTGATTTGGTTACTATTGGTCAGAGACTCGAGGAAAGACTTAAGAATGGTAAAGTATCCAAAGCTGCTGAATCTTCTAATGGAGCAAAGAAATCCTATGGGAATTTCCAGAAGAAGAGAGAAGACCATGCCAATGTTGTTATGTTTGAAACCAGAAGGCCTCGTCCTCGACCACAGTATACTGACCACCCTGATATTGCTGCTGTTACTCCTGTGGTTACTACTCCACGACCAGCTCAAGCTCCTCAACGTCCAGCTGTTGGACAGAATCAGCACCGTAATAGGAATAATTTTGATCCTATTCCAATGACATACACTGAACTTTATCCTGGGCTAGTTCAGAAAGGTTTGATTACTACAAGGCCTTTGCCTCCTCCTCCAGATCCACTTCCACTTGGATTCAGATCTGATCTCCATTGTGCAGTCCATGAAGGTGCCGCAGGCCACGACTTGGAACATTGCTTTGCATTGAAGGCTAGAGTACAAGAGCTGATCAAAATTGGTATTCTCTCCTTTCGTGACACCAATCCAAATGTCAAGAACAATCCTTTTCCAGAGCACGCTAAGTGAAGCTTCGGTCGACCTCAGCCAGCTATCCTCTTAAGAGCCAGTGTTTCAGACAAGACAACTCACTCTTGTTTCTGATTAGTCACTAGACTTTTGTTTCTTGTTGTTTGCATTTTCCTTATCTTGTATTAGCTGTTTGCTTTCAAATCATGTTTATACTTTCATAATTAATAAAATGAGCATTGCGACTTTTGGATTCAATTCATTTGTGTTTGCTATTTACATCTTTATGCCTTCCTTTTCAAAAAGAAAACAAAAAAAAACCAAACAAACAAAAACAAAAAATATATTTTATCTCTTTTCCACTTTCTTCTGATTATGCAAAGATTGGAGGGAGGATGATGAATACAAAATACTCATAATTGTTGTCGGTATGCTTTCAAATCAAAACTTTGCTGAGGATGTAAGGCATTGTTTCAATTCCCAAATAGTGGAGAAATAAGGAAGATAACCCTTTGTCTACCCCTTTGAGCCTTGAAGTAGGAGTTTATTTTCTTTACAAATAAAAACCCGCAATCTTAACCTGGGGCAGGGTAGTTCTCAGTTAACTGGATTGTGCATTCAAATACAAGAGTTTCGTGCAAGACACCTCTCACATAAATGTGGCATTCTCAAATTTTCCTTTGCACGCAACAAGTAAGTGTCGAAGATGTCTTTCAAGTCAAAAGTCGATGATGGTTCGCCGTAATCATTAAGCCAAGCAGTCACTTTCTTTCAAAAAAAAAAGATAAAAAAAAATCAAAAAAGGAAAAAGCCCGCTAAGTCGAAACCTGTGAAGGAGACTTAGGTAGACAAAAAACTGGGGCATCCCGCTGACTGTAAGATTCACGAGAAATAGTTCAGGCAAAAGTTAGGGATAATAAAAAGGAGAAATCTTTAAATCCTTACCATGAAATCCTCAATGAAAAAAAACAACCAAGAGTTATAAGGAAGTAGTGACTGTCACCTCAAAAGTCCCTTAACTTCTGAACCATCATCACTATCATCAATGCAATCCCTAACCTATGGGAACCTGAGTGCAAAGTCTGAGTTAACTGAGTGTAGGACTGGAGATCATCACGAAGATTGGGTGGGTACAAATAAACTTTGAGCCTTTATCCTTTGTTTCTTAAACCGTGAACCAGGCCACGTTATAACCCTCAAAAGACCTAATTGAAGCAAGGTTATTTTGAAAGCATACTACAACGAGGTTGCGTAAACTGACTCCTAAAGATCTTTGCAGATCATTTTTTTGGCATCACGCCTTTTTACTTTATCTTTCACTTTTAAACGTCTTGAACCACCGTGTTCTGACCAGTGACCCTATTGTTTTACCTCTTTCCAAAAATGATTATGATTTTAAAAGTTGCATGAACTTTGCATTTACTATGTTTGTATGAACACTTTCGTTTGCAATCTGGCTTCCGCTTAAGTAATTTTCAAACATTTGAGAAACTTGGTCAGTGATCCAATCAGGGGCAAGTTCCTTCCAGATCCTATTGAGAATCAGTTCAAGATTTGTTCAGTGCAAGTCCTTCTCGGAATTGGTTTATACAAAAGACTTTTTCAAGACTCATACTGGGACAAGTTTTCCAAGTGCACAGTAATTCAGTCATTTTCAGCATCCATTCAAGCTGAAGCAATTATCAGTTCATATACAACAGTCAACTAATCTGGGGCAGTTTACTTGAAGAATCACCATGCAACTTTCCATTCTTCCTACAAGGATCGTCAACTTAATACAGTTCACCAATGTGGCAGATCTGTGCTCAGTAGCATCTTTAGTTCCAAAGCAGAATGACAGTGATCTCTGTGTTGAGGAATCAGTATTCTAGTTTTGTCTTCTCCACAAAAGAGTCGAGTCGTGTCTTCGACGTCTACATTGCATTTACATTTGCATTTGATCATATATCATCTGCATAATTCATATACATATGCATAGCAAGAGAGTCATCTTCATTTGCACTCATTTGCATTATCCATTGGTCTTGTTGTTATCCACGTCTTACCTTTGCAGTCAAACTCCAACTCACTTGGAACCTACCAAACAGATATTTTCGCGTCTATCCAATGCTTTCTTGGGTACCTCCTTGTTCATATTCGTCCAATGCTTTCTTGGGTATATCTTTGTTCACATTCATCTAAAACCATTATTAGATATTGTGGTTGTACCTTTCATTCAAGGCCATTATTGGATGTCTGGTTTCTTTTCCATCTGATGTTTTTTCGGATGGGTCCCTCTATCCGATGTTCTTCCGGATATGTAGCTTTGTTCTGATGTTTCTCCCAGAACATTCTTTGTGTCTATCTGACGTTCTTCCAGATATGACGTTGTGTCTGACGTTTTTCCAGATGTGTCCTTTATTCCGATGTTCTCCTAGAACTTATCTGATGTTCTTCCAGATATTACCTTTGATTCTGATACTTTTCCAGAATCGCACCGATGTTCTTCCGAATATGTACTTTTATTCTGATGTTCTTCCAGAACCTGTCTGACGTTTTTCCAGACATTCATATAGATTCTGATGCTTTTCCGGAATCTATCCGATGTTTTTCCGGATATGTCTCTATTTCTGATGTTCTTCCATATTGAGTCTTTGTTATCTGATGTTCTTCCAGATATATCACCTTGTTTATCTGATGTTCTTCCGGATATGTGACTTTATTCTGATGCTTTTCCGGAATGACCTTGGTTTTACCGTCTGATGTTTTCCCAGATGTGTCTGCTCCTGATGTTTTTCCAGAGCCCTTTTATGTCTATCTGATGCTCTCCCGGATATGACCTTGTTTATCCGATGTTCTTCCGGATATGTGACTTTATTCTGACGCTTTTCTAAAACCCCTTTTGTGTCTATCTGATGTGCTTCCAGCTATGACCTTGTTTATCTGATGTTTTTCCAGATATGATGTTCCTTATCTGACGTTCTCCCAGATATGTCTTCAAATCTTTACCCATACATTTAATGTTTTTCTAAATGTTTCGGGTGTAACTTTTGGATCTCTGTCTTTCATTTCATATCATATCATATCATAAGGCATCTTAGGGCCAAAAAAAAATTATGCATGTTTGTATTTAAGTCTCTCCTATCGCGTCGAGATGAATATTTCAATCTTCATATCTCCGGATAGAAGAAACTTAAATAGGGGCATCTGTCACACCCTAATTTTTGACCCTAAAATTTGGTATTTTTCCATGTCGTATATTTCGTACTGATCTATTTTAGTGTACTCGATTTATTTTTTCGATCACTTAGACGTTAGATTTTATTTATTTAGGGTCCGTTTATTTTACTTTTCCAACTAATATTATTTAGAATAAATAATTATAGTAATTAGCATTTTATTTTAATTTTATTTTAAATATTTATTTTCACTTTTATTCTTATTTTTTTATTTAAATAATGTTTAGAATAGATAAATAAGATAATTAGTATTTTTATTTTATTTTATTTTAAATATTTATTTTTATTTTTAACTAATATTGTTTTTCATAAATAAATAAGATTTTTAGTTTCTGTTTTAAAATTATTTTAATTAAATTGTTTAAATTTCATTTAGTTTAAATTTTTATTTAATTTTAATGTTGTTTTGGGCCTCAAATTGGATATTAGGGATATTATTGGCAACTAAAAGATAACCCTAATTTATTTTATTATATATATGTGTGCTAATGCTAAGAATAGGGGACCGAAAAAAAAAAAACAAAAAAAAAGGATCCACGGCTGCGGGTGAAGGAGGAATCCACTCGTTCCAATTTTTTTCTTCAAAAAATAAAAAGAGTGACAGTGGTAACTGGTAAGTAGTGTTGCGCTGAATATCCTTTTATATATAGATTTTATATGGTTCATTGGCGGTATCCTGTAGCTGCTATTCATCTTTTCTTTATTTAGCTTTTTAATAAAATATGTTACTTTTCTAATGACATGTTACTGCCATGGTTTTTTTACCGTTCACATGCCGACAGCGTATATATATATATATATATATATATATATATTAAATCTGGTAATATTTATTTTATTTATTTTTATGTTTTGATTATATTGTTCGGATCGAATTACGTCGATACGCTGTCTGCATATATGTGCATGATGCGTGACCTTTATATTTAGTTCGATCCGACTGCGATGATCGCATTTTGCGTAGCAACCTTATTGTTTTAAAACTTTTTATTTTAAAATTTATTCTTCCATGCGTTCTCTATCTCTAAAAAAATTTTAGATCCTTACGATTTAGATCCGGTTGCGATGACCGCGTTTTCGCGATAACAATATTGTTGAGGTTTTATCAAAGTTAAATTTCTCTTTTTTTTTAGTTGCTTTTTTTTGTTATATTTAGATCCGTACAATTCAGATCCGGTTGCGATGACCGCGTTTTCGCGATAGCAATGTTGTTGAGGCCGTATTTTTTTTTCCTCTTGGTTGGTTATTGAAAGGCTAAATAAAAGATTATCGATTTTATCGAGTTAAATCTTGATTTAGACGAAACCACATTTATTTTCACTTTTCTTTATTTTTGGCCTATGATATTACAAAAATCATGACTGAGTGGATTTATTCAAAATGACTAAAAGTCTTGATAAGTATGAGGCCACTCTTTTTATTTATCTTTATTGGTCGATGAAAGTAAAAAATCCAAGATTATCGATTTATCGATTAAATCTTGATTAAGACGAGACTAATTTCAATTTCATTTTGATCCCATTTTTTCTAAATGCACCCCACTTATTTGTTATTTCTCTTAAGCCCATTCCTTTTCTTTATTAATTTTTTTATGTTTAATTTAATTTCTTTTAATTTTATATTTTATTAAATAATAAAAAAACTCAAGAAATAATTATTAAGTAACTTTTGATTAATTTTATTAATTCTTTTATTTAATACTAATTAATCCATTAAAGGATTAATTTTATTAAATATTTGACTTTAATTCAATTAATTATTTTAAATTAATTTTTTCTTAATCCTAAAAATTTCAAAAATACTGCTTATTTAGTTCTCAGTTTTAAATTTTCTTTTTTTAGATACTACCCATTTTAATTTTAATTTTTAAATAACTTCTTCTCCTTATTTCAAGCGATAAATAACATAAATAATAACAAAAGGTTTATGTAGAGTACTACAGACGTTTAGGATGCTAATACCTTCCCTAGACGTAACCAACCCCCGAACCTTAGATCTCTTAGATTTTTTTTCGTTCTTTAAACCTTTCCTTTGGATAAAATAAAGACCGATGGTGAATTTCAAAAATTGTGATTCAAGTTAATCCAATAGCTTGGTATCCGATTCTCACCGCGACACTCCCCAGAGATGATCTCTTCTCCGTGAATTGCATCCCTTGAGTTTCTTCCAAATTCTCAAACTTTCCTGGCTTGATCTATTCTTTGTGAGTAGCCTGTCTTGAACTTCTCGGGGTTTGGGGACCCACAGGTTTCTTAAAAGCACCCTTAGGAATTGTCAAGAAACTATACTCCCCAGAGATGATCTCTTCTCCGTGAATTGCATCCCTTGAGTTTCTTCCAAATTCTCGAACTTTCCTGGCTTGATCTATTCTTTGTGAATAGCCTGTCTTGAACTTCTCGGGGTTTGGGGACCCACAGGCTTCCTAAAAGCATCCCCGCCTCCTCTTGGGCGTTGTACAAGGACCCGTCGGCTTCTTAGAAGTATTCACAGCCTCCTCTTAGGGTTTGTATAAATGATTTCTTCCTCCGGGAATGATAGCCTCCTCTTGGGCTTCGTACAAATTGTCCCTCAGCTTCTTAAAAGTTTCCAGCCTCTTCTTGGGCTTCGTACAAATTGTCCCGACGACCTCCTAGAGGTATAGGAATAGAAATTAATCATCTTAATAGAACAGTCTTTCCAAGAGTCTACTACTGTTTCTCAAAGCATAGTACAAAAGATGAAACTCTAGACTTGGACAGTCTAATTTCCTTGAGTCTCAAAGACATTCTCAAGCACCCTTCAAGAATAGGAAGGAACCCCGTAGACTCGGACAATCTCAATACCCTTTGGATTTCCCATTTCCTCAAAGAAAAGGAAATATCCCTGATCCTCGAATCAAAATCCCTGAGTACAGCGTTACTCATATAAGAACTGATTTTCTCTTTGAACCCATATACTGGTCACTCAACTGAAACAATACCCTCTTTTGCCTCCATCTCGAGCTTTGTACGAGATACAAAAAGGTTCTTATTGAATCAACACTTTAGCCTCCATCTCGGGCTTCGTACGAGATACTAAAGCACTCTCTTTTTGAGGATAAAAGACTCTCTTGTTGAGTCAAACACCTTTTAGCCTCCATCTTAGGCTTTGTACAAGACACAAATCAGTCCCTTGTTGAGTATAAAACAACCCTTTTAGCCTCTTTCTCGGGCTTCGTACGAGACACATAAAAAACACCCTCTTATTGGGCCAATAGCCTCCTCTTAGGCTTTGTATAAGAAAACCACTGGTTGATCCAATCAACCTTTTAGCATCAAAGCTGTGCCTCATTCACAATACACAAACATCAACAACTCCTTCCCCTTCATCTAATCGCTGTAAGCGGCAAGCCTCTGGATCATCTACATCCATGCCACTGTCCCTCCTTTAGCATGAGAAATTCCTAAGGAAAGATGGCATTGCTCTACACTGAGTTAAAGTCTTCTTCTTCAGGTTGGAAATCCCCTATAAAGGAAATTTTGGCATTGCCGGATTCACACATCCCGGTTAAAGTAATTCTCCTTTATAAACAGTTGTGACAGACAAACCCCTCTTTAGAGATGACAAATTCTCTCTAAAGTCAAACCCTTTTAGCTTCACATCTTGGGCTTTGAACAAGATACAAACTACCTTTAGCTTCACATCTTGGGCTTTGAACAAGATATAGATCACCTTTAAGCTTCACGTCTTGGGCTTTGAACAAGACACCATAACACCATTTCCTCCCGTAGAATAGGAGGAACTACGATCGCTCTGATTTCCCTGTTTCGGAAAAACGGGAATACGTAGGCATAAGATTGAAAGAAAAATCTTAGTGAGCACGCTAAACAAAAACCCAAAATCCCGTATATCAGTCAAAACATCCTAGTCCGTATTCCCCGCTAAAAGTTTGAATTCCCTAAAAATAACCTAAGAGAGGCCCCCCCACATTGATAGCATCCGTAACCTAACAGACCGCTGTTTAAACTCAGTATGCAAGCAGGGTTAATTGGAGACATCTATTTCCCTTCCTTAGTCAGCTCACAATAGGATAAAAAATGAATCGACCTGTAGTAACCCCCAAGGAGCGACAGTGCTTAAGAAACACGTCCAGTTTCGCTCGCTACACCTCCTCTTGGGCATTGTACAATAGATAAAACTCTAGACTTGGACAGTCTAAACCCCTTGAGTCTCAAAGACATTCTCAAGTTCCTTTCAAACATAGGAAAAAACATTGATCACTCAGAAACCCGACCTCTCCCATGAGGGCTCTCCCACTTGAACCTGTCTCGGGATCTCAATAATCCCCGTCAGAAGTTAGCCTCCTCTTAGGCTTCGTATAATGATCCTTTCCTCAGGAAAGTTAGCCTCCTCTTGGGCTTTATACAATGATCCTCCCCAAATAGAGCTAACCTTTTCAGACTCTCTTGTTGAGTATGAAGGACTCTCTTGTTGAATCCATCTCCCTTTTAGCCTCCGTCTTGGGCTTCATACAAGACACATATAAAACACTCTCTTGTTGAGTCTAAAAGATTCTCTTGTTGAGTCAATCTCCTATTAGCCTCCGTCTTGGGCTTCATACAAGACATATATAAAACACTCTCTTATTGAGTATAAAAGACTCTCTTGTTGAGTCGATCTCCTTTTAGCCTCTATCTCGGGCTTCGTACGAGACAGCAAAACACTCTCTTGCTGAGTATAAAAGACTCTCTTGTTGAGTCAATCACCAGTCAAATAGACTCTTTTGTTGAGCCAACCTTTTTAGCCTCCGTCTTGGGCTTTATACAGGACAAATAAAAGTACTCTCTTGTTGAGTCAAACCTTTTAGCCTCCGTCTTGGGCTTCGTACAAGACACATAAAAAGAACTCTCTTCTTGATTCAGTCACTTGTTAGTACTCTCTTATTGAGTCAACCCTTTTAGCCTCTATCTCGGGCTTCGTACGAGACAACAAATAAAAGGCACCCTCTTGTTGGGTCAATCGCCTCCTCTTAGGCTTTGTATAAGGAAACCTCGATTGAGTCAATTAACCTTTTAGCATAAAATCTGTGCCTTGCTCACAGCATACAAACATCAACACCTCCTCTTTAGAGATGACAAATTCTCTCTCATCCAAACCCTTTTAGCTTCACATCTTGGGCTTTGAACAAGATACAAATCACCTTTAGCTTCATGTCTTGGGCTTTGAACAAGACACCAAAACAACCTTTTTCCTCCCATAGAATAGGAGGAACTACAATCGCTCTGATTTCCCTGTTTCGTTAAACGGGAATACATAGGCATAAGATTGCAAAAATCTTAGCGAGCATACTAATCAAAAACCCAAAATCCAGTACCTTCATATATCAATCAAAAGCATCAAATCTAAACACCTTACCAAAAACCTCACAAATAGTCCAGACATTCTATTCTTAACAAAATAACTGAAGAGGGGCCCACATCTTAATAGCATCTGTAAACCAACAGTTTTGACTGTTTAACCTCATTTTGCGAGCTGGGTTAATTGGAGACATCTATTTCCCTTCCTTAATCAGCTTAACAGGATAAAAAATGAATCGAACTGTAGTACCCAAGCGATAGTGATTCAAGACCACAAAAATCGCGCTACAGGAAAATAGGACCCACCGTGGGGCGATATTCTCTTTCTTACAATCTTCGGTGGAAACCTTAAGTTTAGAAAACGCCACAGAAAAGTGGCGACCACAGTGGGAGGCATTCTTTCTAGCCTCTTTTAGGGTGAAGGCCCTAAGTTCACAACACACTACAGAAATGACGACTCTGCTGGGGAGTCATTCTCTGTATAGGATCATAAGACTAGAGGTCTAGGATGATTAAGACAAATATATATACTGCTTTTCCTATTTGATATTTGTGTTTATTTTTCTGCTAATGGGAATGCATGTGATGCCGCATGCGGAAAGATTGAGTATACACCTAAGATAGGTGATGGCATTATACGGGTAATCTTACGGGGAGTGAATCCCAGTTAAGAGTCCCCAGTCGACCATCAAAATCAGTGGAGACTCCCTTTGCAGATGCATTTCCTATCAGACTTCGGTTGTTGAAAGTAGTGTGGTCAACTGGGTTATCTGAGAAGCTGAGGTTTTTAGTAGACTGAAACCATTTTGTAGTGCGGAAGCTATCGGAAATAGTTGTCACGCGATACTACCCTCATTTGAGATCACTCTAAGATACATCAGCTCGCTGGCGATCTGCTTGCTATTGTTATCCCAAGAG
Organism: Lathyrus tuberosus; assembly: GCA_022829125.1. Lineage (NCBI taxonomy): Eukaryota > Viridiplantae > Streptophyta > Magnoliopsida > Fabales > Fabaceae > Lathyrus > Lathyrus tuberosus. The sequence goes on along the minus strand of JALAZF010000044.1, from coordinate 8,141,748 downwards.
GGGTCAATGATTTTGCGGACAGGTATAAAAAATCACCAATATAAACCTTTGGGGATGGGTAGAGTCTTGACTTCATGACACCGACCCCTTGACCCCATGTTTTTTCTATGTTTTTGTGTGCTGCATTCATACATTCATTTAAAAAACATAAAAACAAATTTTTTTTCTCTTCTAGTCTCTCTTTTTCAAATTAAACTAAGACAATGATTGCAAATGTCAGAGAAAGAGATTGCGTTATAGATTTCGGTAGAAGGAAAACTCACAAGTACACCTTCAAGGTTCCAAAGTTAGAGGATTTGAGAGGTTTGGCGAGGATGATCACCAACCCTGAAGCTTTCAGAGCCAAGCATGGAGGACTGCTGTCCCTATTCAAGGTCCATGTAATTGAGGGAATCCTGTACATGCTAATTCAGTTCTACGATCCGGTTTATCACTGTTTCACATTCCCGAATTATCAGCTAGCACCAACACTGGAGGAGTATTCTCACCTGACTGATTTACATATCAATGAACAAGCTCCTTTTTCTGGACTGGAAGAAATTCCAAAAGATCAAACCATTACAAGAGCAATTTATTTGGACGAGTCAGAAGTCAGGACTCACATGACCACTAAGGGTGGAATCCAATGTTTGCCAGCCTAGTTCTTGATAAAGAAACCCCTGTACTTTGCTAGTATAGGGAATGTGGCCGCTTTCGAGAGCATCTTTGTTTTGCTCACCTACGGGTTATTTTTGTTTCCCAACATCGATAACTTTGTAGATATCAATGCCATTAAGATATGTCTGATTGGAAATCCCGTACCAACCTTACTCGTAGATGCGTATCATTCGGTACACTTAAGGAATTTATACAGCGGAGGAATGATCATGTGCTGTGTACCCTTGCTTTACAAATGTATCATTTCCCATTTGCCAAAGTCGGCTGCATTTTGGGATCAAAAGAATACTTTACGTTGGTCGTAGAGAACCATGTCTCTTACCAACTCTGACATCGATTGGTACAATCAAATCTATGACGGAATCAGAATCATTGACCGTTGTGGAAATTTCCCAAATGTACCCCTTATAGGAACTAAGGGGGGAATCAACTATCATCTGGTGTTAGTTCGTCGTCAATTTGGATACCCAATGAAGCATGTCCCGCGGAGTGCTCACCTGGAAGGTCTTTTCTTCAAGGAAGGAGAAAATGAAAGGGCACTAAAGACAAAAATAGTGCATGCTTGAAACATGTTCATAGGAATTGAAGAGAGTCTCTAGGAAAACCAGACTGTGTCTCGGTGGAGCCTTATCTCCAATGGGAATAAACTAGAGTTCTCAAGCTGAGGATGCCTTACCCTCGTCAGGAAGCTCTTCCGTTAAGGGACTCTGTCCTTTATTTTATGTCTGATACGGAAAAACTTCAGGTGACTCTTAACAAAGTTCTACAGGAGAGGAGGTATTGGAGGATCAAGTACCGTATTCTTAATGTGGAGTGTAAGAAAATACAACAGCTGTTAAAAGATAAAGATGCTCTGATTGAGATTTTAGAGCAACATGCTGTAGAAAATCAGGATGACCAGAGGAATTTGCTCGCTCCTTTCACTTGGCAAAGGAAGGACAACCCGACAACGGCTGAAGAGCCCCGGTCAAAGAAAAGGAAAGCACCAGAACCAGCACCTGAGCTCTCTTCAGAGAGGACTCAGGATCCATTAGTTTAGATTTCCTTTTTCAACACTTTGTAATCTACTGTATTTCCATTTCCGCAATCTTTGAATTCAATAAAACAGGGTTTCCCCACAGTTTGATATTTGCAATCCAAATTGTTGATTTTTCTTTTGATTGAACAAAAAAATAATTAATAAAATCATTGCATATCATTCATCATTCTCGCGTAAACGCATTCTTCTTCCCTGTGAATCTCACGTTTGTGTCTCGATTCTAGAGTCAAAGTGTCTCATTCGTACAATACTCGGGCCAATCGACAGAAAAAAATGGATGATCTCAAGGAAGAGAACAGAGAGTTGAGAGAAGAAATCGACACTCTGAAAGAAGATCTGAGAAAGCTTCATAACAGCATGCAAGCTCTAGTAGAATCTCAGATGCAACAACAACGGACTGTGATCTCAGAGACCACATCAACGCCCATAGTGGAGAAGTCTGATCCTAGGTATAAAATGCCAAAATATTGTCCCTGGGGCATACCTCTCAACTATATCCCGGAAGGATATATTCCGTCGATCATGGAAGATCCGGAAAATGCAGTAGGAACCGCTGGGCCTGAAGGTTACAAACTTCAGGAAAGCGAAGATGCCAGGGGCATGACAACAACTCCTGAAAGTTACAAACTTCGGGAGGCACCTAGAGTCTCTGCCGTAATGATTGTACCACCACCCGTGGTACACACTGTCCCCGATGGACAAATTCCACAGATACGTTCTGGTGGAAACGAAAGTATGTTCGACAGAATGAATGAGTTCCAGGTTAAGTTCCTAGAAATGCAGAAAGAACTGCAAGCCATTCGCGGTCAGGATCTATTCGGAAAAGACGCCGCAGACCTTTGCTTGGTCCCCAATGTGAAAGTTCCGCACAAGTTCAAAGTGCCCGAATTTGAAAAGTACAAGGGCAACTCTTGCCCTCAAAGCCATTGGGGATGTACGCTCGCTGAATGTCAACTCTAACAAAGAACCAGGAGCTACTGATTCACTACTTTCAGGATAGTTTAAACGGTGCCGCACTCAAATGGTACATGGGTTTAAACCGCGCTAAGATCACTACTTTCAGAGATCTTGGCGCTGCTTTCGTTCAGCAGTATAAGTATAACCTGGACATGGCACCAGACAGAGATCAACTCAGATCGATGTCATAAAAGGACAAGGAAAACTTTAAGGAGTATGCTCAGAGATGACGTGAAATTGCCGCCCAGATTTTTCCACCTCTTGAAGAAAAAGAGATGACAAAGATCTTCTTGAAAACCTTAAGCTCATTTTACTATGACAGAATGGTCGCCAGTGCGCCCAGTGACTTCACCGAGATGGTGGGCATGGGAGTTCGTCTTGAGGAAGCCGTCCTAGAAGGACGTTTAGTTAAAGACGCTGGATCATCAAGTAGTACAAAATGATACGGTAGTGATCTCCCTAAGAAAAAAGAGCAGGATATTAGGAATATCTCTCTTGGAAAGCAAAGGCGACGTTACCAACCAGTAGCAGCTGTAACTCCTGCTATTAACCCAGCGCCTGTTCCTACGTATCAACCTCAGGTTGCGCAGAGCCAACCTAATCAACAACAATATCAGCAAAGGACACAATAGCCTCTTCAGCAGGCTCGTCCTCTGTACAACAACAACCGTACAACGCGACCACCAGGGTTCGACCCTATACCCATGTTGTACGCAGAACTGTTTCCGTTATTATTGGTCAAGGGGCATGTCCAAACCAGGTCTCCTATTGCAGTACCAGAAAATCCACCTTTTTGGTTCAAAGCGGATCATACTTGTCCTTACCATCAAGGAGGACCAGGGCATAACATAGAAAACTGTCTCAGTTTCAAATTTGACGTACAAAAGTTTATTAGGAGCAGGGTCTTATCTTTCAAATATATGAATCCAAATGTTCTCACGAACCCGTTGCCTCAACACAAGAAAGCTGCAGTCAATTTGATAGAGGGAGAGTCTAACAACAGCTATCAAATTCATGATGTACTCTTATTGAGGACCAATCTGGTCAAGATGCACCGCAGACAGAGCGGGTATGGCCAATACCACCTCTCAATTATCACCAGTGTGATATCTGCTCGAAAAACAATCAAGGATGTTCTGTGGTGCAATCAGCTCTACATGAACAACTGGATCTCGGATGGATCCAAGAGCACTGAATTCGTGGGGTCAACATGACTTATACGAATTCCAACATCATTCAGAACCACGACATCCGTGCGATGAATGTCAACCTGATGGCAATGCACTCAAGGCAAAACCAGTATCATAATCTGCCAAGGCACGATTACAATTCTTGTCTGATTTGCTCGGTAAACAATCAGGGATGCTCTTTTGTACAAGAGGCCCTCCAGCGTCAGATGGATGTTGGGTGGATCCAGGACTACCATGATAAAAATCTTTGTCAGATCAACACGATTCAGATCTTCGATATTTGCTTGATGAATACCAGCTTGGTAGAATTACATGCTAAGCAAGTCCATCTCGGTTTTCTGACTTCGCATAATTATATGAACTGTAAAGGATGTTGTGAGAGTGACCAGGGATGTGCTCTCGTTCAAAGAACTTTGCAACACTTGTTAAACCATTGATGGCTTCCGATCTATCTAGATGAAGACACACAACTAGTCAGTATGGTCGACGGGAACCCTACTAGGCGTTATAGTCGAGATGTTCGATCAATGGAAATAGATCTAGTGAGGTTACACTGCATTCAAAGTGGACGTGGCCAGGTGCCACCACATAACTACGAGCGCTGTAGAGTCTGCTCGGAAAATAATCAAGGATGTTACCTCGTGCGAGCAGCCCTTCAGAGTCAGTTGGACGGCGAAAAGATTCAACCATATTCAGTTTCGGGGCCCATCAACTTGATGCCCGACTACTTCCTCGATCAAATCAAAGATGTGGTTGTAATCTCTGATCCTGAGAAGACCAAAGATGTTTGCACCATCATCCCTCTACTGGACGAATCAAAGGTTCTTAGCCAAGAACTGATTGAAGTTAGCTACGACAGTCAGAAAAATCAGAAGGCTCCTGTAGTTATCTATCTACCGGGACCATTTCCGTATGAATCAGCTAAGGTGATCCCTTACAAATACGGTGCAACAACAATTGAGAATGGAAAAGAAATTCCATTACCCTCCGTCGTGAATATTGCAGACATCAGTCGAGTAACATGGAGCGGTCGAATCTTCAACCGAGGAGTTAGAGAACCTAACAAAGAAAAGGAACTTCAGACAGAAGCTCCCAATCCACCAGTCGGTCAGTCCAGTGATCCCGACCTTTCAAAAAACAATGATGAGATGTTGAAGCTCATCCAAAGGAGTGAATACAACATTGTTGATCAACTGTTACAAACTCCTTCAAAGATCTCTGTGCTATCACTTTTACTCAGTTCCGAAGCCCACAGAGAGGCTCTACAGAAATTCTTAGAGCAGGCCTTTATGGAACAGGATGTGTCAATACAACAGTTCGATAGCATCGTCTCTAACATCACTTCCTGCAATAACTTGGGGTTTAGTGATGAGGAATTGCCAGAGGAGGGCAAAAGTCACAACATGGCGCTCAATATCACAGTTAACTGCCAGGGTGATGATTTAGCCAGCGTACTGGTAGACACCGGATCGGATCTGAATCTAATGTCGAAGTCCACTTTAATGCGACTATCATTCAAAGGATCCCCAATGAGGGGCAATGAGGTCATTGTCAAAGCATTTGACGGGTTGCGGAAAGCAGTTATTGGCAAAGTCGACCTTCCCATAACTATCGGTCCTCACACTTTCCAAGTCACTTTCCAGGTCTTGGACGTCCGGGCAGCGTACAACTGTTTATTAGGAAGACCTTGGATACACCAGGCTAGGGTAGTAATTTCGACGTTGCACCAGAAACTGAAGTTCGTCAATAATGATCAACTCGTCACGGTCTGTGGAGAACAAGCCTTGATCGTGAGTAACCTGTCATTATCTACTTGTGTAGAACCCGAGGAGGTTGTTGGAACTCAGTTCCAAGCACTTTCGGTGAGCAATGAGAATTAATCAGAGAGAGGAACTTCAATTTCCTCATACAGAGATGCTCTCGAAGTGGTCAAAAGTAACAATAAAAAAGGATGGGGATAACTTGTCATTCCTACTGATAACAAAACAAAGAAGGGTCTTGGTTTTTCTGCAACCTGTACCTAGAATGCTACTAACGATGAAAGTCTTCATCCCATTCAGAACTTCTTCCATAGTGGAGGTTTCCTTCACCCAATATCTCAAGAAGTACATACCAACAACGAGGGAGATTCCTCCGATACGGATAAAGAGTGGAAATCCTATCTTAATGAGGACAGTTATATCTCTCAGGAAGAGGTGCCTATCCCATTTTGCTATCCCACACAAAGTCCGAGATTTATACTCAGGTCAGATGTCAGAACAATATACAGAGATTGTGATCCGGAAGGATGCCGTGCTCCACCAAACTCATTAGAGGAGGACACTCTAATGAAAGACAACTTTGACCACGACTATTATGGCCCAATGGATGGTCTGCCTATCTGGCAGCCGTACCCAGGAGACTTGGGGCAAGAAAATCAACCGAACAATGAAAATCAACTGAGCATCATTGAACAGAATACATGCGTCCCCACCATGTCATGTGACCAACACTCAGGTCATTCAGAAAATATCCAGCACGACGATGAATTCACAAAGCTTGCAGGACTAGAATTCATCAACTATACTTTTCCCGAGGTCAACGTCATTGAAAAGGTTGACTCCTCCAGTTCCAAAGAAGTGTGGGACATCCTGGGACAACGAGTGGCAAGTTCGACTATATGGTCAAGTACACTGCTCTTGAAAGCTCTCGTATCAGGCTCGAAGACATCCAGCCAACTGGATGGGGAGATTTACCTGAGAGCACAAATACCATGCAAGATACAACAGAAGAGTTCGTTTACGACAACTCTGCCTGGGAAACAGATTCCAACGATCCTGCTCCACCAAAAATCAGCGTTATTTCTGAAGACAAATCAAGGAAGGTGTCAGACTTTGTGATTCACCGAGGAGTTCGCCGCCAATGGGTTACTGTCGATGTTCCGAAGATTGTTCATAAGTCAAAGTAATTGTCATCTTTAACCTTTCACCCTGCCCAGGTGAAACAGATGTTTTGATAGGGCTCACTTTCTGTAATTATCCCTCTTCGCTTTGCCCAAAGCGACAGAGTTTTGTTTTATAGGGTTGTAGTTTCAAGAATCGACTTGTTCATAAATAAAATAACGTCGTTCTGTAATTTCTGCATTAATTGTTGTTTTCTCTTTTCGCTTTTCCAGAAAACGGTAATCCTAAAAAAAACAATTCAATAATAAAAACAAGTAGTTTTCAGAAAAACACTGCACACACTCTTGCATTCTCTCTATCTCTTCTAAAAATTAAATCATCACGTCATGCAGATTGCTTGTTTTAAACCCCGTTGAAACATACGATCCGATGCCTTCCCCCAACTTTGAATTTCCGGTATTTGGGGCTGAAGAAGAAGTTGACGACGAAATTCCAGAAGAGATCTCCCGACTACTCAGACAAGAGGAAAGGTCCATTGAACCTCACAAAGAGTCGTTAGAAACGGTAAACTTAGGTTCAGAAAAAGAGAGAAAAGAAGTCAGGATTGGGGCACTGCTCAGTCCAACGGCCAAAGAGAGTTTGACAAAGCTTCTCAAAGAATTTCCCGATGTGTTCACTTCATCCTATCAGGACATGCCCGGGTTGGATACCAACATCGTGGAACATCATTTACCGTTACGGTCAGAATGTCCGCCAGTAAAACAAAGGTTGAGACGGACTCACCCGGATATGGCCATCAAAATCAAAGAGGAGGTACAGAAACAGATTGACCCGGGTTTCCTCGCCACGTCAGAATATCCTCGATGGTTAGTCAACATCGTACCCGTTCCAAAAAGGATGGAAAGGTCAAAATGTGTGTCGATTACAGAGATCTAAACAAGGCTAGTCCGAAGGACGACTTTCCTTTACCACACATTGACATGCTGGTAGACAGTACAACAAAGTTCAAAGTTTTCTCCTTCATGGATGGATTCTCGGGCTATAATCAAATCAAAATGGCGCCAAAAGACATGGAGAAAACTTCATTTATTACCCCATGGGGTACCTTTTGTTACAAGGTAATGCCGTTCGGTTTAAAGAACGTCGGGGCAACCTATCAAAGGGCCATGACTACTCTGTTTCATGACATGATACACATGGAAATCGAGGTATATGTCGATGATATGATTGCAAAATCTAAGACAGAAGAAGAGCATGTGACCCACCTGTCAACACTATTCGAGCGGTTGAGAAAGTAAAAACTCCGCTTGAATCCCAATAAGTGCACATTCGGTGTCCGTTCAGGGAAACTCTTAGGGTTCATCGTCAGCCAGAAAAGAATTGAGGTTGATCCTGACAAGGTCAAGGCCATTCAAGAAATGCCTTATCCGAAAACTGAAAAACAAGTCAGAGGATTCTTGGGATGTCTGAACTACATTTCCCGATTCATATTCCTCATGACCGCGACATGCGCGCCGATTTTCAAATTACTCAAAAAGAACCAGGACTGCGTTTGGACAGGAGACTGCCAAACCGCCTTCGACATTATTAAGGAATACCTGTTGATCCCACCAATTCTGTCACCTCCAGTGGAAGGAAGACCACTGATCATCTACCTCACAGTCCTAGAGGACTCAATGGGTTGTGTGCTTGGCCAACAAGACGAAACCAAAAGGAAAGAGTCTGGCATCTACTATTTGAGCAAGAAGTTCACCGACTGCGAGACTCGGTACACTTTGATTGAGAAAACTTGTTGTGCTTTGGCTTGGGCAGCCAAACGTCTTTTCCAGTATATGATTCGTCACACTACTTGGTTGGTCTCCGAAATGGATCCAATCAAGTATGTATTTGAAAAACCTGCTCTCACGGGAAGGATTGCCCGTTGGCAGATGTTGTTATCGGAATACGACATCGAATACCCCGCTCAGAAAGCCGTTAAAGGGAGTATTTTAGCCGATCATTTGGCTCATCAACCGATTGACGATCAGGAATCAATCGGGTTTGACTTCCCAGACGAAGATGTCATGTACTTGAAAATGAAAGATTGCGATGAACCACTATCCAGTGAAGGGCCAGAACCAGGTTCCCAATGGGGACTAATCTTTGACGGAGCTGTCAATCATTATGGAAACAGAATTGGGGAAATCATCATAACACCTCAGGGTACCCATATTCCTTTCACCGTCCGACTGACATTCAAGTGTACAAACAACGAGGCCGAATACGAAGCTTGTATCATGGGTCTCGAAGAAGCGATCGACTTAAGGATCAAGAACTTGGATGCATATGGCGACTCAGCCCTTATTATCAATCAAATCAAAGGAGATTTGAACACATACCAATCATGATTGATTCCTTACAAAGATTACGCGAGAAGGTTGTTACCCTTCTTCAACAGAATCGAGTTTCATCATATCCCTCGTGAAGAGAATCACATGGCTGATGCATTAGCCACTCTTTCTTCCATGATTAGTGTAGGTCAATGGAACGACCTACCTAAGATCGACATAATGCGCCTTGAAAGGCCCGCTTACATCTTCACGATTGAAGCAGTCATAGACGACAAACCTTGGTATCACAATATCAAATGCTTCCTTCAGAAACAAGAGTACCCACCTGGGGAATTAAGGAAAGACATAAAGACCCTCAGAAGGCTGGCATGCAGCTTCTTCCTGAGCGGTGATACACTCTATAAGAGAAATTTCGACATGGTCTTGCTCCGATGTGTAGACAGACCAGAAGCAAACATACTGATAAAAGAAATTCATGAAGGATCCTTTGGCACTCATGCCAACGCACACGCAATGGCGAGAAAAATTTTGAGAGCAGGGTACTACTGGTTGACCATGGAATCTGATTGCTACAAGTACATGAGGAAGTGTCATAAGTGTCAGATATACTCCGACAAAATACATGTACCGCCTACGCATCTCAAAGTTCTTTCTTCCCCATGGCCTTTTTCTATATGGGGAATCGACATGATTGGCATGATTGAACCCAAGGCTTCAAACGAACATCGGTTCATCCTGGTAGCCATTGACTACTTCACTAAGTGGGTCGAAGCAGCATCATACGCCAATGTAACCCGAGAAGTGGTGGTCCGATTTATCAAAAACAATCTCATATGCCGTTATGGTGTTCCTAGCCAGATCATTATTGATAATGGATCTAACTTGAATAATAAGATGATGAAAAAGTTGTGCGCTGAGTTCAAGATCAAACACCATAACTCATCTCCCTACCGACCTAAGATGAACGGAGCGGTAGAAGCGGCTAACAAGAACATCAAGAAGATTGTTCAAAAGATAGTCGTAACCTACAAAGATTGGCACGAGATGCTACCCTTTGCTCTTCACGGTTATCGAACATCTGTCCGCACTTCAACAGGGGCAACCCCTTTCTCTCTAGTGTATGGCATGGAAGCAGTGCTCCCCATCGAAGTAGAGATCCCATCAATCCGGGTATTGATGGAAGCTAAGCTTACAGAAGCTGAATGGTGTCAAAGTCGACACGACGAACTGAATCTGATTAAAGAGAAACGAATGACGGCACTATGCCATGGTCAGTTGTATCAGCAAAGAATGAAGAAGGCGTTCAACAAAAAGGTCTGACCTCGCATCTTCAAGAAAGGAGACCTTATGCTCAAAAAGATACAATCATTTCTCACTGATTCCCGGGGCAAATGGACTCCAAATTATGACGGTCCATATGCGGTCAAGAAAGCCTTCTCAGGCGGCGCCCTGAGACTTGCAACCATGGACTGAGAGGAATTTGCCTACCCCACAAATGTTGATGTAGTCAAGAAATACTTCGCCTAAACTAAAAAAAAAAAGTCTCGGTGGATTGAAAACCCGAAAGGGAGGTCCAGGCAAAAATTAGAGACATGATCAAAAATCATCCCAGTGGATTGGAAATCTTAAAGTACAATCCAGGAAAAAGTTAGGGATAATGGCAAGTAACTACGTCTGACACGGGTAAATCCTCAGCAGCAGTCATGCCATTCATCAGAAAACTCCAGTCAAGGTCATCTTCGACAGAAGCTCAGAATGCTCGGAATTCAAAATTGGTAGAAGGATAGTGGTCGTTATGTTTCAATGTAGCCATTTTCCCTTAAATTACTATTTTTTAAACTTTGTAAATACTCCATGGAATCACGCGCTTGGCTGATTTCCAACCTATCAATAAAATTTGAGCCCTTGTGCTTTTGTTTGCAATTCTTATTTGTTTTAGCTTTACAGAACGATATTTTAACATGATCAACGATTCTTGAAATAAAACAAAAATGGATTTACTTGTTAAAATTTTTCTGCTTTTAAAATAAAGATGGCAATTTCTTTTAATTGTTGAACATCGAAAGAACATCGATCGCTTCTCCCGAAGTAATCGAACCTCAAAGTGCAGAATCAAAGTACTCATTCTAAACCAGCACGCCTGAATGAAGGATCAGCTGTGTCAGATACGAATGTTATGTCCGACACCCCCGGCAGAGTTCTTAACTCCTAAGCCCGACCAACGGTTGTTCCCCGCAGGGACTATCTCTCCAAAGTAAGGCAGAATTGCTATCGTGAACCAGTGATACTTTTCATCTCCCACTGTGGCCGAGTATCCAGTCGTGTTCATCTACTAGTCTGTATGTCGCGTCAGTTTTGTCAGCATAAACATACATACATCATGCATTGTTGATTTACATTCATATTAATATTGCATCACTATCACTATGGTCAGTCTTATCCCCAAGTGATAAAAGTCCTCTCAATCGAGTTGTTAGTTCTTTCCTCGTTAGGAAGTGAACCATCTAAACAATCTCTTCTCTAGTTTATTTCTGGATACAAGTTGGTCCCTTGACCACTTTGATAACTTAAACCTCTGAAAGACAAGGAGACAGTCGACGAACATCACTCTTCGTCATTAAAGATGATATTTTCACTTTCCTGGATTAAGGAAAATCCCCAGAGAAAGCCTCTTAATCAGAGATTCGGCAATACAGCAATTTTTCTCCGAAAAATCCGCTGACGAAAAGTCATCAGCACCTCAAAATTTGATCACATCATATGGCATTTCTCCGAGAAGATCCCGAGAAAAGTATGATGTAATACCCCAAGCGGAAACAGTCTCTCAAGAGACTCATTTTCCCCGATAGAGTCGACAAATGTCGTCTCCAACAGAGAAGTTTGTGCACCTCTACAACTCAGACGACTGGGTTCCCCAGCAACTATGACATCAAAACTTTTTCAGTCAAATGGCATCTCCCCAGGAAAATTCGGCAAGAAGTTTGAGGAAAACCTCTACGGATAACGTCCCTTGTCAAGAAAGTTTATTGACAAAAGAAACTAAGACCAGTTCCTTGGTAGGAAACTAGGATCGAGGGAAGTTTACATCAGAAACTGAGACCAGTTCCTTGGTAGGAAACCAGGATCGATGGGAGGTTTACATCAGAAACTAAGACCAGTTCCTTGGTAGGAAACCAGGATCGAGGGGAGGTTTATATCAGAAACTGAGACCAGTTCCTCGGTAGGAAACCAGGATCGAGGGGAAGTTTATTTCGGAAACTAAGACCAGTTCCTTGGTAGGAAACCAGGATCGAGGGGAAGTTTATTTCAAAAGAAAACTGAGACCAGTTCCTTGGATGAAGACCAGGATCGGGGGGAAAGTTTACTTTTTCTAAGCATCATCGCTTAGCAAAAGAAGATGAATGCGTAAGCCACCATTCATAACCACCGTCAAAATTTCGCGTATTCTGATATTTAATCCTCTTGCACCCCGAATGCCCGAATACCTTCGCCATTCACACCTTCGGGTCCAAGAAGATTAAATAGGGGCATCTGTCATACCCCAAATTTTGACCACCAATATTTCCCATCATTGGGCAAATCATCATCACAATATGGTTAAACCATCATACCTCATCAGTCTCCCCAAAGATGGGTGAGCATTCACTACTATCAAAGATTAGGGTTTCAAGCCCTCTCTGAGCTTTAGACAAAGGATCAATCAAGAAATGAAATGATCTTCAACTTGTCTAACCTCTCAAACATTCACAAAGGACCAAGAGGACTCCCACATTAAGAATCAAGCACCATGTTGCAGCATTTCAGGTGGATTAAGCCTCAAGATCGACAGTGTCACCAAATTAGGGTTTTGGTCGACCAAGGCCTCCAGATGGAAATTTTCCTCTGGACATGAGCCAATGCTTCAAAGCATAACCTAAGATACTCCATGGAACCTCATGGACCCAATCATCAAGTCAATTTAGCCTCAGGGGATGCATTCACCAAAAATCAAGAATTAGGGTTTCTTGACCTAATTCACCCCTAAGTTGACTTTTGGGACAAATCATGAGCCAAGACCTCAAGGCATGATTTGAGGGTCTCTAATACACCACATTGATCCATTTGCAACAATGGATTGATCCAAGAAGCTTGATTCCCAAGTTTCAAGTTCATCAGAACCACAGTTAGGGTTTCGCGGAAAAAGTCAACTATATCTTTGACTTTTGACCAGGACATGCTCCCAAACCCTAGGACATGATTCAATACACCCTATAACACCTATGAAATCAATCCATCAAGTTTGATTTAGGTCAAGGACTTGATTTCATAGAGGATCACACAGTTTGGAATTCATCTGATAAAAAGTCAATTGTGCCCAAAAGTCAAAGTTTGAATTTTTGATTTTTTGATCAATTATGGTTCCCTAACCCTAAAATGATGTTAATGTGTGATCAGAATCATCATTCATCAAGAAAAATCAAAGAAAGTGGGATAACTTGTAAAAGGGGTAACCATGAAAAACTTAGAAATTTTCTAAGTTATGGAACAAAGTGGTTAGGGTGCCAACTTCCAAGGATCATAACTTGAGATCCAAGCAACCATTTGGGCTGATCCAAAGATGGATTTGTAGCTCTCATGGCATACTTTAAAAGTGTCAACTACACCTCATTCTAATTCCTCATGGATTTCAAGTTATGGAATGACCAAAATCACAAAAAGTGAAAATGTCACTTTTTTCCAACACTTAGTGAAATTTTCACTAAGTCAGAATCTGCCTTGTCTTTTTTCCAAAGGTAGGGGGATTTTTCACTTAGATCCAAAAGGTATCAAGACAAACTATGATCACACATGTGTTGTATCATATGAGAGCTTTCCAAAATGGCCAAGAACCCCATGAAACTCCACTTGAGCCATGAGATATGACAATGGCAATATGCCTTGCTGCAAACTGTCATGGCAAGGCAGATTTGTGCATTTTCCTCGATTTAGGTAATTTGTGCAAATGACAAACAAGTCTATCCATCTGAACACCTTAGGGGGAGACCAAGGAGGGACAAGCACTGATCCATAAGCCTCCAAAGTCTTTGGAACTAAAAATAGCATGTCAAACCTAGAAATCCCTAAAGAGGGGACAAGACTCCAATTTTGTTTTGGAGCATTCAATGGATGCACCAAGGTGGCATGAACTGACCCATTTCCAACTGAATGAGTCAAGGACGATCTCTGAACTAGGGAACCAGCAGCCTGTGTTCTAACCTCTAGTCAATGGCTAGAGGAGACTTGAGATTCCAAAATGCAACCATTGGCCAAACCTCTGCTGCAGTTGCCATTCACTATTGCTTGCAAAACATACTTGCTCTAATATAAATAGAGGTCATTTGCGCTCAGTTTAAGTACACCGAAGCCATTAAACAGATGCTTTCCTCAAAATCTCCTTCTCACTTCCAATTTTGCCTTCTAAGGCAAGTCACTATCGAGTTTTGAGTTTGAGAGCTATTCCAACCAAACCAATCACACACACACCTCATAAACATCATATGGAAGTGATCCAAACACTCACATAACATCTGTAACACCAAAATCACAAAATAACTTGCCAACTGCTCAAGTTCTTGACAAAGGTGCAGTTGAGGTACCATCTCCAGTTTCAGCTTGTTTTAAACCACTCCAAGCATTCAGACACATCACTTGGCACCTAAGGAAGCTGTGCAAATTATTGGAACCAGCTTGTAACACCTCTAACACAAAACAAGATCACCAGCTGCAAGAGGTAAGCCCGAGCTCTTCTAACTCCATGATCTATGCATATTTTGCTGCACAATAATTTTGCCATATGTTCATAATCATGCATAGAGTGTTTACCCTCAATCAATTGCTTTGTTTGAATCGTGTATGGAATTTCTGAGCCTTCATGCAAATTTTAGGGTTCTTAAGGTTTCTCTTTTATTTCTTATTCCACACTTAAAATAAATGAAATTAAAGACCATATACATGATCGTGAGGTGAAAACGAGCAGATTGATATGTGGTTTGTGTGATTTCATCAAGTATTTAGTGAGATTGGAGAGAAAATGCAAATATGCAGAAACAGAGGGATGACGCGTGTTCTTGGCATCTTCTTGGCGCCATTTTTTGAATATTTGAATATTTGAATTTTGTGATTTTATTTAATTGATTCAAAAATTAATTTCTCTCTGAATTTTAATGATTTTGAGTTGATTCTTTTTTTAATAATTCACAAAAATGTTAAAATATTTTAATTTACCAAAAAATCCCAAAAATATTATTTATTTCATATATTTAATATTTTTACAAAGAATTAATGTTTTATTTGTTTTTTGACATGTAAAATGTCTTTTCCTTCTTGATTTTCCAAATTTAATTGGTTTCCAATCATTTTGTGGACTAAAACTTGATTTTTGAAACATTAAGATCACAATTTGTTTTTCATACATGCTTAACAATTTTGATCATTTTAATTGAATTTTTATTCAATTAAAATATATATTTGAAAACAAATTAGGGTTTTGATTAATTCAACCCTCATCAAACTTTTTCAAACACCTTGGGCCTCTAATAGAGTGTAAGACCCAACCCCTTTTGAAAACCAAAATAATTTGGGCCTCAGTCATTGTATAAGACCCATTGCGTTTTCAAGAATCTCGGCGCGATCGCTATTTCAAAACGAAAATCATCTGGGTCTACCCTCGTGATATAAGTCCCATTTCTTTTCTTTAAAACACTTTGGGCCTCTAATAGAGTGTAAGACCCAACCCTTTTGTAAATAAAATATTTGGGCCTCAGTGTATTGTATAAGTCCCGATACAATCAAAAGGTTCGGCTCAATCGTCGCCTTTTTAAAAAAAATCCTTGGGCTTCTCCTTGAGCTATAAGACCCATCTTTGGGCCTCTAATAGAGTGTAAGACCCAACCCCACTTTGTACATAAATAAATTTGGGCCTCAGTCATTGTATAAGTCCCTCTGTACAGTTTTCAAAACAACGGTGCAATCATCGTTAAAACTTGGGCCTCTCCTTGAGATGTAAGCCCCAACAATATTTTCAAAGCACTTTCTCCTTTGATTTTGAATATAATATTATTATCAAAGTTTTCTTTTTTGAACAACTAACAAAACAACATGGAAGCTCTACAACGGGTAAGTGTTTATCCGCTTTCATTTATCGCTTTCATATGTATATAACTGTATTGTGGGGCTGTTTCACTGTAAGTCTTCTTTCACATCCTTTTATATACTTGTCAAATATCAACTGTGTAATACTAGTATAGTTATTTAGAGTTTTCCCCGACAACTACGTCTAGCACTAGGTAAAGCCTTGTTGGTCACTCTTAAATACAAACAGAACTAGATCCCCCATAGGATTCCAGATACAGTCTTCCCTTCTCTTGGGGTTAAACAATATGGAACAAAGAGAAAGGCAGTATTCTCGGTGAACCTTTTCTCAGACTGTCACTCTTAGAAATTGTCAAAGAAACTCTACTCCCCAGAGTTGATCTATTCTCCGTGAATAGCATCTCTTGAGTTTCTTCCAAATTCTTGAACTTCTTGGAATGATCTCTTCTCTGTGAATTGCATTTCTTGAACTTCTCTTGGTTTGGGGACCCACAGGCTTCCTAAAAGTATCCCCGCCTCCTCTCGGGCATTGTACAAGGACCCTTCGGCTTCTTAGAAGTTCTCATGCCTTCTCTTGGGCTTAATACAAGGACCTTGACGACCTCTTAAAGGTATAAGACATAACTTAGTCATCCTTTGCTAGAGCAATCTTTCCCGTGTCAAACCTCCAGTCATTCTTAGGGTTGATACTCATCCCTTAATGTTCGTGCCTCCTCTAGGGCATTGTACAATAGATAAAACTCTAGACTTGGACAGTCTAAACCCCTTGAGTCTCAAAGACATTCTCAAGTTCCTTTCAAACATAGGAAAAACACTGATCACTCAGAAACCCGGCCTATCTCATGAGGGCTCTCCCACTTGGACTTGTCTCAGGATCTCAATTATCCCCGTCAGAAGTTAGCCTCCTCTTAGGCTTCGTATAATGATCCTTTCCTCAAGAAAGTTAGCCTCCTCTTGGGCTTTATACAATGATCCTCCCCAAACAGAGCTAACCTTTTCAGACTCTCTTGTTGAGTATGAAGGACGCTCTTGTTGAGTCCATCTCCCTTTTAGCCTCCGTCTTGGGCTTCATACAAGACACATATAAAACACTCTCTTGTTGAGTATAAAAGATTCTCTTGTTGAGTCAATCTCCTTTTAGCCTTCGTCTTGGGCTTCATACAAGACACATATAAAACACTCTCTTGCTGAGTATAAAAGACTCTCTTGTTGAGTCGATCTCCTTTTAGCCTCTATCCCGGGCTTCGTACGAG
Organism: Lathyrus tuberosus; assembly: GCA_022829125.1. Classification (NCBI taxonomy): domain Eukaryota; kingdom Viridiplantae; phylum Streptophyta; class Magnoliopsida; order Fabales; family Fabaceae; genus Lathyrus; species Lathyrus tuberosus. The sequence goes on along the minus strand of JALAZF010000044.1, from coordinate 8,124,330 downwards.
ATAGCAAAACACTCTCTTGTTGAGTATAAAAGACTCTCTTATTGAGTCAATCACCTGTCAAATAGACTCTCTTGTTGAGTCAACCTTTTTAGCCTCCGTCTTGGGCTTTATACAGGACAAATAAAAGTACTCTCTTGTAGAGTTAAACCTTTTAGCCTCCGTCTTGGGCTTTGTACAAGACACATAAAAAGCACTCTCTTGTTGAGTCAGTCACTTGTTAGTACTCTCTTGTTGAGTCAACCCTTTTAGCCTCTATCTTGGGCTTCGTACGAGACAACAAATAAAAGGCACCCTCTTGTTGGGTCAATCGCCTCCTCTTAGGCTTTGTATAAGGAAACCTCGGTTGAGTCAATTAACCTTTTAGCATAAAATCGGTGCCTTGCTCACAACATACAAACATCAACAACTCCTCTTTAGAGTTGACAAATTCTCTCTCATCCAAACCCTTTTAGCTTCACATCTTGGGCTTTGAACAATATACAAATCACCTTTAGCTTCATGTCTTGGGCTTTGAACAAGACACCAAAACAACCTTTTTCCTCCCATAGAATAGGAGGAACTACGATCGTTCTGATTTTCCTGTTTTGTTAAACGGGAATACGTAGGCATAAGATTGTAAAAATCTTAGCGAGCATACTAATTAAAAACCCAAAATCCAGTACCTTTATATATCAATCAAAAGCATCAAATCTAAACACCTTACCAAAAACCTCACAAATAGTCTAGACATTCTATTCTTAACAAAATAACCAAAGAGGGGCCCACATCTTAATATCATTTGTAAACCAACAGTTTTGACTGTTTAACCGTAGTTTGCGAGCAGGGTTAATTAGAGACATCTATTTCCCTTCCTTAATCAACTTAACAAGATAAAAAATGAATCGAACTGTAGTACCCAAGCGATAGTGATTCAAGACCATAAAAATCGCGCTACAATAGGTTTAGAGCCTTGATCCACTAATAAGAGTGATTGAAATTGATGATGGAATAATCTTGAGTGGTGATTCAATATGGTCCTCTCTTCATCTTTCCTTCTCCTTCTTTTTTTGATCAATTTGGAAGATGTGTAGGCCATCTTGATCATGAGATCTTAATTGGTGCTTGATGAACTTTCATCAATTTAAATCTACCATTTGATTGATCTTTAGGTCAATTGAGGTACTTTAGATTGATGCATAAGTTTTTCCAAATTACTATGAGAGGTTGATTGATGTAGTGGATCCATTTTTCCTTGACTTAGGTCTTGATCAACTTTTTGTTTTACATGTGCTACATGTTTTAGAAGTATGATTTTTATATCATATATCTAACATGTATGGTACATAAATTATTATTGACCGGCCTCCCATAGTATAACCTTCTTTATAGGTTATGCTACAATTGCTTAACATAGCGCTAAATTTGTCCCTAAACGGAAAGTGATCATATTGGTCCAATTTTAGATATGAGTCATCTTTAGTTTGATGTAAATCTCCTATCTCCATAATGTGTAGTTTCTTTTCCACCTAAAGGGAGCTGGTGGCATACTTGTTGATTTTATCCAAGTTGGAGCCCTTCTTAAAGGATGATTGAAAGATCTAACACATTGTTTGGTTGATTAGTTGAGTAATCTACTTCAAATGACAAAATATCTTTACTAACACTAACACTAACACTAACTTTTGATTGTACTAACTTTTACCTTATGCTCTTTATTTTTATGTCCATTTACCTTTATGCTGCTTTACCTTTATGTTTCTTTACTTTATGCCTCTTTATTCTTATGCTTCTCATTATTATATCATATTATTCATCTTGTTTATGATTATGCCTTTTTCTCTTTGTCCATTTGGACTTTCTTTTTTCTTTCTAAGACATTAATAAAGGCATAAACATCTTAAAATTCTTAATGTTCTCCTTGGACTACTTGGTGACTATCCTTTACTCATGGAATATGGACTTAGAATTAGGATCTTTGACCTATGCTTTAGAGTTATTATCTTGAGACCTTGGATCTTATTTTGACACTTTGACCTTGAGAGACCTCTGTGAAGACTTGGCTTAGATCTTTGTCTTTTATCTGATGCTTGGTTCTCTGATGCTTGATTATCTCCCCGCTTGGTTATTATTTGCTCATCTTGGTTGCTTGAATCCAAAGGATGGAACTTTTGGCTTGTTATGTCAAAGGCTTGTACACTTGGTTAGACCTTTCCTTCCTTAGCTTTTATTGTATGCTTTAGGATAACCTCTTCATCTCCTCCCCTTCTTAAATTTTCAAAATCTTCTCCCTTTTTCAAAACCTTCTTTTTTCAAACTAAAACCACTTTCTTAATAAACCTTGACTTTGTCAAGTGCATTTCAAACTTCATTTTCCTAAAAATTGTTAATCAATCTTAAGCATACTTTGACTATTTTCAAAAGACATTAAAAAAAACTCAACCCATTCAAATCATTTTGTGCATTTGTGCCCTTTTTGCTTTAAAACTTTTCATAAAGTTTAGAGATGAGTCACTTAAAGTTGAGATGTGATATTCCTATCCCCATAGTGTAGCGTGCAATTTTTGTCGGTGACGCGACCACCTTATCGCCATGGGTTTCTCCTCACCGCAATGGTAGGAGTTGGGTGCTACTTTCTGATTTCTTATTTATCCTATGAAGCTGGAAAGGAAAGGGAAGCTATCTAAAACTAACCTTGCATGCAAATGTTTAGCTGAACAAATGCTTAAAGAGATTGGGGAGTTCGTGGTCAAGTTATACAATGGGGAGTTGTCAATTACCCATCCTATATGTGGTTATCCACAGGTTGTTAGAAAATGTCCTTATTGCTTTCTACTTACTGGTGTTTGTCTATTGTGGGTTGGGAATGTTTCTTTTTTGGGAGTGTTTGAGAGAGAAAGTTTTTGTGGATGTCGGGCTTGCCGATGTTTTTGGTAAGGTACTGGACCCAAAGTTTTTGATTGGTGTGAAGGTACTGGACCTAAAGTTTTTGATTGGTGTGTGAAGGTACGAGACCTAAATCTTTTGATTGGTGTGCTCGCTAAGATTTTGCAATCTTATGCCTACGTATTCCCGTTAAAGAAAACAGGGAAATCAGAGCAATCGTAGTTCCTCCTATTCTATGGGAGGTGTAGAGATGTTTTGGTTTCTTGTTCAAAGTCCAAGATTGAAGCTAAATGAGTATTTATGTCTTGTTCAAAACCCAAGATTGAAGCTAAAAGGTTTGACTGAGAGAGAATTTATCATCTCTAAAGGGAAACATCTCATCTGTTTATCACAGTTGTTGGGTGATTGATTATAAAGGAGAATTACTTTAATTGGGATAAGTGAATCCAACAATGCCATAATTTCCTTTGTAAGGGATTTGTCCTGAAGGAGAAAACTTTAACTCAGTGTAGAGCAATGCCATTTTTCCTTAGGAGTCTTTCATGCTAAGAGAGGGATAGTGGCGTGGATGTAAATAATCTAGAGGCTTGCCACTTACAACAATTAGATGAAAGAGGAAGTTTTACCAGGATAAGAGATGGACTACAACTTGGATATTTTGAATCAACAAGTGTGCCACTTACAGCAGTTATCTGGAATTAGGGTTTGTTTTGAATGTTTGTTTTGAGATGTGATGTACAAAGAAATGTCTTCCTACAGAGAGATTTTTTATTTCCTCTGAGGGGATGTTGGTTTTTGTGTGCCTTGATTAAAGCCCAAGGTTGAAGCTAAGAGATTGATTGACTCCACTTGGGAAGTCCTTATACGAAGCCTAAGAGGAGGCTGGAAAAGACTGACTCAACAAGAGAGTGTTTATATATGTCTTGTACAAAGCCCAAGATTAAGGCTAAAAGAGATTGACTCTTTGGTGGATATCATTATACAAAGTCTAAGAGGAGGCAGAAAGTTGACTTTCCTGGGGAAATATTTTGTCTGTCTTGTACAATGCCCAAGATTGAGGCTAAAAGGAGACTTTTGACTCCACTGGAGAATATTTGTATGTGTCTTGTACAAATTCCAAGATTGAGGCAAAAAAGGGGAAACTGACTCTAGTGGTGAGAGGTTTTATCTGTCTTGTACAAGGCCCAAGATTGTGGCTAACAGAAGATTAACTCTGCTGGAGAGTGTGATTTGTTTTGTACAAAGCCCAAGATTGAGGCTGAAAAGAGGATAGACTCTGCTTAGGGAGATTTATATGTGTCTTTTACAAAGCCCAAGATTGAGGCTAAAAAGGGTTGACTCAACAAGAGAGTGTTATTTATTATTTGACCCAACAAGAGAGTGTTTTTATATGTCTTGTACAAAGCCCAAGATTGAGGCTGAAGGATATTTATGGGTGTCTTGTACAAAGCCCAAGATTGAGGCTGAAAGGATGACTGACTCAACAAGAGAGTGTTTATATGGTGTCTTGTACAAAGCCCAAGATTGAGGCTAAAAGGACTAATTGACTCAACAACAGAGCATTTATATATCTTGTACAAAGCCCAAGATTGAGGCTAAAAAGAGACTGACTCAACAAGAGAGTGCTTTTAGGAGATTGACTCAACAAGAGAGTGATTTTGAGGCTAACTCTGCTGAGGAAGAATCATTATACAAAGCCTAAGAGAAGGCTGGCTTCTGCTAAGGATTATAGAGATCCAGAGGCATGTCCAAAATAGGGAATCAACTCTTGCTGAGGATTGACATAAGATTCGAGGTATTGTAGCGAGCGATTTTGGACGCGGTTCTTAAGCGCTGGTCGCTCTCTGCGGTTTGAGCTTTGACTACAGGTCGATTCATTTTTTATCCTATTGTGAGCTGAATAAGGAAGGGAAATAGATGTCTCCAATTAACCCTGCTTGCATACTAAGTTTAAACAGCGGTCTGTTAGGTTACGGATGCTATCAATGTGGGGGGCCTTTGTACTGGTTATTTGTATTTTCGCCAATACTGTTCTCTTTCTTTTTACCTGGGCAGAAGGTTTCTGGCGGGGAATAAGGATTAGGATGTTAGGACTGGTGCTTTTGAATTACTGCTTTTGATTGATGAAGACATGGGATTTGGGTTTTTTGTTGATTGCGCTCGCTAAGATCTTTTCTTTCGATCTTATGCCTACGTATTCCCGTTTACCGAAACAGGGAAATCAGAGCGTTCATAGTTCCTCCTATTCTATGGGAGGAAATGGTGTTTTGGTGTCTTGTTCAAAGCCCAAGACATGAAGCGAAAGGCGATTTGTATCTTGTTCGAAGCCCAAGATGTGAAGCTGAAAGGTCTATTTGTGTCTTGTTCAAAGCCCAAGACGTGAAGCTGAAAGACCTCAACTTTAGAGAGAATTTGTCATCTCTAAAGAGGGGAGAAGGAGAATTACTTTAACTGGGATACGCGGATCCGAGCAATGCCATAATTTCCGAAGAAAGGGTTTTAACCTGAAGGAGAAAACTTTAACTCAGTGTAGAGCAATGCCATCTTTCCTTAGGAATTTCTCATGCTAAAAGAGGGACAGTGGCATGGATGTAGATAATCTAGAGGCTTGCCGCTTACAGCGATTAGATGAAGGGAAAGTAGTTGTTGATGTTTGTGTACTGCGAACGAGGCACAACTTTGATGCTAAAAGGTCGATTGGATCAACCAATGGTTTTCTTATACAAAGCCTAAGAGGAGGCTAATTTCCGCTAGGAAAATCATTATACAAAGCCTAAGAGGAGGCTATTTTGTGTCTCGTACAAAGCCCGAGAGAGAGGCTAAAAGTTTTTCACCCAGTGGGGCATATCGTTATACAAAGCCTAAGAGGAGGCTAGCAAAGAGTTGACTCAGTTGGAGAATCTTTTATACTCAGTACTAGAGTGTTTTTGTATCTCGTACAAAGCCCGAGAGAGAGGCGAAAAGGTTGTTTTGACTCCACTGGGGAGAATTTTGGTATCTCGTACGAAGTCCGAGATGGAGGCTATTGTAACTGTTTCAGTTGAGTGACAGATCCAATATACTGATTTAAAAGAGAAAATCAGTTCTTATATGAGCAACACTGTACACAGGGATTTAATTTGAGGATCAGGGATATTTCCTTCTCTTTGAGGAAACGGGAAATCCAAAGGGTATTGAGACTGTCCGAGTCTGCGGGTTTCCTTCCTATTTAACGAAGGGTGCTTGAGAATGTCTTTGAGACTCAAGGAAGTTAGACTGTCCGTGTCTAGAGTTTTATCTTTTGTACTATGCTTCGAGAAACAGTAGTAGACTCTATGAAAGGACTGTTCTATGAGGATGACTAGGTTCTGTTCCTATACCTCTAGGAGGTCGTCGGGACAATTTGTACGAAGCCCAAGAGGAGGCTGTAAACTTTTAAGAAGCCGACGGGTCCTTGTATGAAGCCCAAGAGGAGGCTATCATTCCCGAAGGAAGAAATCATTATACGAAGCCTAAGAGGAGGCTGTGAATACTTCTAAGAAGCCGACGGGTCCTTGAATAATGCCCAAGAGGAGGCCGATGCTTTTAAGAAGCCCGTGGGTCTATCATCTCCTTTCCATTAGGAGAGATAACTCCTTTAAAGATGAAAACCACTGGTAAACGTGCGAGGTTTACTATCCAACGACTTTTAGCTTTTAAAGAGGGTTCCTTAGTTAAGGTCCAAGATTATGACCGTAGTGGGTACCCAAACCCCGAGACATTCAAGGCAAGCTATCCACAAGGAATAGATCAAGTCAGGAAAGTTCGAGAATTAGGAAGAAACTCAAAGATGCCATTCACAGAGAATACATTCATCTTGGGGAGTAGAGCTTCTTGACGATTCTTAAGGAGGACAGCCGAAGAGAAGACTGTATCTGGTGTTCTTATTGGGGATCTAGGCGTCTATTTCTACGAATAAGTGAAACGGCGTCACTTAGTTCTAGACGTAGTTGTCGGGGAAACTCGAAATATCTATACTATTATTACACAGTAGATATGAGTTTATGAAAGGAGACTTACAGTGAGCAGCCCCACAATACAGTTTATAATATGAAAGCAGTAAATGAAAGCGATAACCACTTACTCGGTTGTAGTGCTTCCATGTTGTTTGGTTAGTTGTTCAACAAAGAAAGATTAAAAACAACAGTATATTCAAAATCAAAGGATAAAGTGCTTTGAAAAAGAAAGATCTGGGGGCTTACAGCTCAAGGAGAGGCCCAGGGTTTTATCAGTGAGCGCACTGTTTGAATTTGTACAGAGGGACTTATACAAGTGACTGGGGCCCAAAAAGGTTTTCTGTACAAAGAGATGGGTCTTACACTCTCTCAAGAGGCCCAAAAAGGGTTTAAAGAAAAGAGTGGGGCTTATAACACGAGGGTAGGCCCAAATGATTTTTCGTTTAAAAATGGCGATCGCGCCGAGGTTTTATTTTAACGCAGAGGGACTTATACAATAAGTGAGGCCCAAAATGTTTTTGGTTAAAAGGGGGATTGGGTCTTACACTCTCTCAAGAGGCCCAAAATGTTTTGAAGAAAAATAAATGGGTCTTACTACTCGAGGGTAGGCCCAGATGGTTTTTATTTTTAAACGGGCGACGATCGCGCCGTTTACTTGTACAGAGGGACTTGTACAATGAGTGAGGCCCAAAAAGTTTTTGTACAAGGGGGGATGGGTCTTACACTCTCTCAAGAGGCCCAAAGAGTTTTGAAGAAAAATAAATGGGTCTTACTACTCAAGGGTAGGCCCAGATGATTTTTGAAAAGGCGACGGTCGCGCCGTTTGTTTCTTGACGGTATCGGGACTTATACAATAAGTGAGGCCCAAAGATGATTTGGTAAAAAAAAAGGATTGGGTCTTACACTCTAATAGAGGCCTAAAGTGTTTTGAAAATGATTTATGAGGGTTGAATTAATCCAAAACCCTAATTTGTTTTCAAAATGTATTTAATTGAATAAAAATTCAATTAAAATGATCAAAAATTGTTTAACACATGGAAAACAAATTGTGATCTTGGATTAATGCTTCAAAAATTAAGTATTGACCTAAAAAATAATTAGAAAGCATTAAAAGTTGCAAAATCAATGTAGAAAAAATATTTAAAATGCCAAAAACAGTCAAAATATTAATTCTTTACAAAAATATCAGTTATATGAAATAAATAATATTTTTGGGATTTTTTGATAAAATAAAATATTTTAACATTTTTGTGAATTATTAAAAAAAGAATCAACTCAAAATCATTAAAACTCAGAGAGAAATTAATTTTTGAATCAATTAAACAAAATCACAAAATTCAAATATTTGAATTTGAAAAAAAGGCGCCAAGAACAAGCTGAAGAACACGCGCGTGTTCTTGGTTTCTCAGATTTGCATTTTCTATCCAATCTCCATGAATACGTAATCATATCATGCAATCCACATATCATTATGCTCGTCTCAACCTCACGATCATGTCTATGTACTTTAATTTCATTTAAATTAAACATACAATAAGAAATCACGAAGAAACCTCAAGAACCCTAATTTCTGCATGAAGGCTAGGATTTTTGATACACGATTCAAACAATGCAATTAATTGAGGGAAAACATTCCATGCATGATTATGAACATATGTCCAAATTATTGTGCGAGGAAATATGCATAGATTGAGAGATGACCAAGTATGTGCTTACCTCCAAGCCGTGACAGCAAGTTCAAAGTGATTTTTGATTTGGAGGTGTTACAGATGAGTTGTGATGATCTGGACAGCTTCCCTACACCCTATGGATTGTGTTTGGATGGTTGGACTTGATTGAAATTTGCTGGATCATTTTGTGGTACCTCAGCTGCACCTTGTTTGAAAATTTGAGCAACCAGCTGGTGATTTCATGAAATTGGTGTTTCAGAAGTTATGTGAGTGTTTGATCAGCTCATATGTGATGTATGTGAGGTGTGTGAGTGATTGGTTTGTGCAGAATTGCTTTCAAACTCAAAACCCGATAGCTACCTTGCTAAGAAAGGCATTTTTGCCAAGAGAAAGAGATTTTGAGGAAAGCATCTGTTAGATGGCTTTGGTGTACTTAAACTGACCACAATTGAGCTTTATTTATAGTAGAGCAAGTTTGTTTTGCAAGGAATAGTGCATGGCAGCTGGTAAGTAGGTTTGGCCAATGTTGGCAAATGAAAATCCAAGTCTCTTCTAGCCATTGACTAGAGGTTAGGGCACAGAGCTTTGGTCCCCTTGGTCTTGGATAAGTCTTGACTGATTTCAGATGAGAATGGCTCAGTCCATGCCACCTTGATGGTTCCATTGAATGCCTCATTCCAAATTTGAAGTCTTGTCCCTATTTTGGCAACTCTAGGTTCAACATGCTATTCCTTGTTCCTTGGACCTTGGAGGCTCGGCCCAGTGATTGTCCCCTTTAGATTCAATCCTCTGAGGTGTCCAAGTGGATTGGAGCAATTGAAATTGGCTGATTTTGGCAAATCGAGCCAAAATGCAAATTCTGCCTTGCCTTGACAGATTTCAGCAAGGCAACTTGGCAATGTTGTATCTCATGGTGTAGGTTGAATTTGGAAATGTTCTTGGCCATTTTGGAAAGCTCTTACATGGTACAACAACTGTTTGAACAAGTTTGGTTTTGATCTCTTTTGATTCCAAGTGAAAAATCCCCCTACATTAGGCAAAAAGTGAAGGCAAATTCTGACTTAGTGAAAATTTCACTAAGTGTTGGAAAAAGTGACATTTTCACTTTTCAGCCACTTTGATCACTCCATAACTCAAAATCCTTAATGAATTGGAATGACTTGTAGTTGAAGTTTTTGTAGGTGATAATGAGGGCTACAAATCCATCTTTGGATGAGAAAAAATGGCCTTGTGGTTTAGGAGTTATGGTCCTCCAAAGTTGGTACCTTTGCCAATTTATTTTTAACTTAGAAAAATTTCTAAGTTTTATGGTTACCCCTTTTACAAGTTATCTCACTTTTCTTGATTTTTCTTGATGAATGATGATTCAAATCATACATTAACATCATTTTAGGGTTAAAAATCCATTTTTGTGAAAAATCTCAAAAAGTCAAAGTTGACTTTTGTGCACAGTTGACTTTTTATCAGATGAATTCCAAACTGTGCAATTCTTCAGGAAATCATGTCCTTGACCTAAATCAAACTTGATGGACATGTTCCATGGGTGTCATAGGGTATATTCAATCATGTATTAGGGTTTGGGAGCATGTCCAGGTCAAAAGTCAAAGTTACAGTTGACTTTTCCCTTAAAACCCTAATTGTGGTGCAGATGAAAATGAGACTTGTTGCTCAAGCTTCTTGGATCAATCCATTGTTCCAAATGGATCAATATGGTGTATTAGAGACCCTCAAATCATCTCTTGAGGTCTTGGCTCATGGTTTGTCCCAAAAGTCAACTTAGGGGTGAATTAGGTCAAGAAACCCTAATTCCTGATTTTTGATGAATGCATCCTCTGAGGCAAAATTGACTTGATGCATGGGTTCATGAGGTTCCATGAAGCATATTAGGTCATGTTTTGGATCATTGCCTTGTGCCCAGATGAAAATTTCCATCTGGAGACCCTGGTCGACCAAAACCCTAATTTGGTGACACTGTCGATCTTGAGACTTGATCCACCTAGAAGGGAGCAGCCTTGTGCTTAATCCTTGAAGTGGGAGTCATTTTTGATTCATTGTGGATGTTTGAGAGATTAGACAAGTTGAAGATCATGTCATTTCTTGATTGATCCTTTGTCTAAGCACTCAGAGAGGGCTTGAAACCCTAATTTTAATTGTATTGGATGCTCACCCATCTTTGGGGAGACTGATGAAGCATGATGGTTCATCCATATTGTGATGATGATTTTCACAATGAAGGGAAATCTAAGTGGTCAAAATTTGGGGTATTACAGATGCCCCTATTTAATCTTCTTGGACCCGAAGGTATGAATGACGAAGGGATTCGGGCATTCGGGGTGCAAGAGGATTAAATATCGGAATATCCGAAATTTTGATGGTGGTTATGAATGGTAGCTTACGCATTCATCTTCTTTAGCTAAGCAATGATGCTTAGAAAAGGTAAACTTCCCCTCGATCCTGGTCTTCAGCCAAGGAACTGGTCTCAGTTTTCTTTTGAAATAAACCTCCCCTCGTTCTTGGTTTCCTACCAAGGAACTGGTCTTAGTTTCTGATTTAAACTTCCCCTCGATCCTGGTTTCCTACCAAGAACTGGTCTTAGTTTCTGATTTAAACTTCCCCTCGATCCTGGTTTCCTACCAAGAACTGGTCTTAGTTTCTTTTGTCAATAAACTTTCTTGACAAGGGACGCTATTCATAGCGGTTTTCCTCAAACTTCTCGCCGAATTTTCCTGGGGAGATGCCATTTGAGTGGAAAAAGTTTTGATGTCAGACTTGCTGGGGAACCCAGTCGTCTGAACTGTAGAGGTACACAAACTTCTCTGTTTTGGAGACGCCATTTGTCGATTCTACTGGGGAAAGCGAGTCTCTTGAGAGACTGTTTTCATTTGGGATCTTTCATCATACTTTTCTCGGGATCTTCCCGGAGAAACGCCATATGATGGGGTCCAATTTTGTGGTGTCGATGACCTTTTCATCAATGACTTTTCGGAGAAAAACTGGCGTGCTGCCGAATCTCTGTTTAAGAGGCTTTCTCTGGGGATTTTCCTTAATCTGGGAAAGCGAGGATATCATCTTCAATGGCGAAGAGTGATGTTTATTGAGAGTTTTCTGACTTTTCAGAGGTTCAAGTTATCAAAGTGGCCAAGTGCCGACTCTGATCTAAAGATACACTGGTGGCGAGATTGTGCAGACGCAACACTTCCCGACGAGGAAAGAACTGACAAACTCGATTGAGAAAACTGTTTATCACTAGGGGACAAGACCGACTCAAGTGATAGTGATGAAATACGAAATACGAACGCAAATAAAATGCATGAAGTATGTATGTATGTGCTGACAAAACAGACGCGACATATAGACTAATGGATGAACACAATTGGATACTCGGCCATCGCGGGGCGAAGAGGTACCGTTGATTCAAAATAGCAATTCCACCTTGCCTAGGAGAGATAGTCCCGTTGGGAGCTATGTTGATCGGGCTTAGGAGATGAGAACTCGGCTGAGGATGTTAGACGAAACAAGGTCTCTGACATTATTGATCCTTCGTTCAGGAGTACTGGTCTACAAGGAGTACTTTGATTCCGTACTTTGAAGTTCGCTTACTTCGGGAGAAGCGATCGATGTTCTTCTGATGTTCAACAGTCAAAAGAAATGCCATCTTTATTTTAAAAGCAGAAAAAGTTTTAACAAGTAAATTCATTTTTGTTTTATTTCAAGAATCGCTGATTAAGTTTAAACAACGTCGTTCTGTAAAGCTAAAACAAGTAAAACATTACAAACACAAGCACAAGGGCTCAAATTTTATTGATAAGATGGAGATCAGCCAAACGTGTGATTCCAAAGAGTATATACAAAGTTAGAAAATGGTAATTTACAGGGAAAAGGGCTACGTTGAAACATAATGACCACTATCCTTCTACCAACTTTGAATTCGGGGCATCCTGAGCTTCTCTCGAAGATGACCTTTGACTGGAGATTTCCTCCGATAGATGGTGTAACTACTGCTGAGGGACTTGCCTCTGTTGAACATAGTTACTTGCCATTATCCCTAACTTTTGCCTGGATTGTACTATGAGATTTCCAATCCATCGGGATGATTCTTTTTTTTTTCATGTCTCTAACTTTTGCCTGGACCGCCCTTTCGGGTTTTCAATCCACCGAGACGTTTTTTTTTTTAGTTTAGGCGAAGTATTTCTTGACTACATCAACATTCGTGGGGTAGGCAAATTCCTCTCCGTCCATGGTTGCAAGTCTCAAGGCACCGCCTGAGAAAGCTTTCGTGACCACATAGGGGCCATCATAATTTGGGGTCCATTTGCCCCGAGAGTCAGTGAGAAATGATTGTATCTTCTTGAGCACGAGGTCTCCTTTCCTGAAGACACGAGGTCGGACCTTTTTGTCGAACGCCCTTTTCATTCTCTGTTGATACAACTGACCGTGGCATAGTGCCGTTATTCTCTTTTCTTCGATCAGGTTCAGTTCGTCGTGTCGACTTTGACACCATTCAGCTTCGGTGAGCTTAGCTTCCATCAATACCCTGATTGACGGGATCTCTACTTCTATGGGAAGCACTGCCTCCATGCCATATACTAGAGAGAAAGGGGTAGCCCCTGTTGAAGTGCGGATAGATGTTCGATAACCGTGAAGAGCAAAGGGTAGCATTTCGTGCCAATCTTTGTAAGTTATAACCATCTTTTGAACGATCTTCTTGATGTTCTTGTTAGCCGCTTCTACCGCTCTGTTCATCTTGGGTCGGTAGGGAGATGAGTTATGGTGTTCGATCTTAAACTCTGCGCACAACTCTTTCATCATCTTATTGTTCAAGTTAGATCCATTATCAGTAATGATCTCGCTTGGAACACCATAACGGCAGATGATATTGTTTTTGATAAATCGGACCACCACTTGTCGGGTTACATTGGCGAATGACGCTGCTTCGACCCACTTGGTGAAATAATCAATGGCTACAAGGATGAACCGATGTCCGTTTGAAGCCTTGGGCTCAATCATGCCAATCATGTCGATTCCCCATATGGAAAAAGGCCACGGGGAAGAAAGAACTTTGAGATGTGATGGCGGTACATGAATTTTGTCGGAGTATATCTGACACTTGTGACACCTCCTCATGTACTTGTAGCAGTCGGATTCCATGGTCAACCAATAGTACCCGGCCCTGAGAATTTTTCTCGCCATTGTGTATCCGTTGGCATGAGTGCCAAAGGATCCTTCATGAATTTCTTTCATGAGCATGTCTGCTTCTGGTCTGTCGACGCATCGGAGCAAGACCATGTCAAAATTTCTCTTATAAAGAGTGTCACCGCTCAGGAAGAAGTTTCCAGCCAATCTTCTGAGGGTTTTCCTGTCTTTTCTGAGTGCCCCAGATGGGTACTCTTGTTTCTGAAGGAAGCATTTGATATCGTGATACCAAGGTCTGTCGTCTATGACTGCTTCAATCGCGAAGATGTAAGCGGGCCGTTCAAGGCGCATGATGTCAATCTTAGGTATGTCATTCCATTGACCTACACTAATCATGGAAGGGAGAGTGGCTAATGCATCAGCCATGTGATTCTCATCACGAGGGATGTGATGAAAGTCGACTCTGTTGAAGAAGGGTAACAACCTTCTTGCATAGTCTTTGTAAGGAATCAATCCTGATTGGTATGTGTTCCAATCTCCTTTTATCTGATTGATAACCAAGGCTGAATCGCCGTATACGTCCAAGTTTTTGATCCTTAAATCAATCGCTTCTTCGAGACCCATGATACATGCTTCGTATTCGGCCTCGTTGTTCGTACATTTGAACGTAAGTCTGGCAGTGAAAGGAATGTGGGAACCCTGAGGGGTAACAATGATTGCCCCAATTCCATTTTCATAATGATTAACTGCTCCGTCAAAGATGAGTCCCCACTGAGAACCTGGTTCTGGCCCTTCACTGGGTAGCGGTTCATCGCAATCTTTCATCTTTAGATACATGACATCTTCGTCTGGGAAGTCAAACCCGATTGATTCTTGATTGTCAATCGGTTGATGAGCCAAATGATCGGCTAAAATACTTCCCTTAACGGCTTTCTGAGCGTGGTACTCTATGTCATATTCTGATAGTAACATCTGCCAACGGACAATCCTTCCCGTGAGAGCAGGTTTTTCGAAAAGGTACTTGATTGGATCCATTTCGGAGACCAACCAAGTAGTATGATGAATCATGTACTGGTGAAGACGTTTGGCTGCCCAAGCCAAAGCGCAACAAGTTTTCTCAAGCATTGTGTACCGAGTCTCGCAGTCGGTGAATTTCTTGCTTAGATAGTAGATGGCAGACTCTTTCCTTTTAGTTTCGTCTTGTTGACCAAGTACACATCCCATTGAGTCCTCTAGGACTGTGAGGTAAATGATCAGTGGTCTTCCTTCCACTGGAGGTGATAGAATCGGCGGATTCAACAGATATTCCTTGATACTGTCGAAGGCGGTTTAGCAATCTTCTGACCAAACGCAATCCTGGTTCTTTTTCAATAACTTGAAAATCGGCGCACAAGTGGCGGTCATAAGGAATATGAATCTGGAGATGTAGTTCAAACGTCCCAGGAATCCTCTGACCTGTTTTTCAGTTTTCGGAGAAGGCATTTCTTGAATGGCCTTGACCTTGTCAGGATCAACCTCAATCCCTTTCTGGCTGACGATGAACCCTAGTAGTTTCCCTGAACGGACACCGAAGGCGCACTTGTTGGGATTCAAACGAAGCTTGAATTTTCTTAGACGTTCGAACAATTTTGACAGATGTTCAACGTGCTCATCCTCTGTTCTTGATTTTGCAATCAAATCATCAACATATACCTCGATTTCTTTGTGTATCATGTCATGAAACAGAGTAGTCATGGCCCTTTGATAGGTTGCCCCGGCATTCTTCAAACCGAACAACATTACCTTGTAACAAAAGGTACCCCATGGGGTAATGAACGAAGTTTTCTCCATGTCTTTCAGCGCCATTTTGATCTGATTATAGCCCGAGAATCCATCCATGAAGGAGAATACTTTGAACCTTGCTGTGCTGTCAACCAACATGTCAAATCTCTGTAATCAACACACATTCTGACCCTTCCGTCCTTTTTGGGAACGGGTACGATGTTGGCTAACCATTGAGGATATTCAGATGTAGCGAGGAAACCCGCGTCGATCTGTTTCTGTACCTCCTCTTTGATTTTGATGGCCATGTCTGGGTGAGTGCGTCTCAACCTTTGCTTTACTGGCTCACATTCCGATCTCAATGGTAAGTGATGTTCCACGATGCTGGTATCCAACCCTGGCATATCCTGATAGGACCAAGTGAACACATCGGGGAATTCTTTGAGAAGCTTTATCAAACTTTCTTTGACAGTTGGACTGAGCAATGCTCCGATCCTGATTTCTTTTCTCTCTTTTTCTGAACCCAAGTTTACCGTTTCCAACGGCTCTTTGTGAGGTTCAATGGACCTTTTCTCTTGTCTGAGTAGTCGGGAGATCTCTTCTGGAATATCGTTGTCAACTTCTTTTTCAGCCTCGAATACCGGGAACTCAAAGTTGGAAGAAGGCATCAGATCGTATGTTTCAACGGGGTATAAAACAAGCAATCTGCATGACGTGATGATTTGTGTTTAGAAGAGATAGAGAAAATGCAAGTGTGTGCAGTGTATTTGTTTTTACTGCTTGTTTTTATTATTGAATGTTTTTTAGGATTACCATTTTCTGAAAAAGCAAAAAGAGAAAATAGCAATTAATGCGGAAATTACAGAACGACGTTATTTTATTAATGAACAAGTCGAATCTTGAAACTACAGCCCTATAAAACAAAACTCACTCGCTCTGGGCAAAGCGAAGAGGGAAATTTAAAAAAGCGAGCCCTATCAAAACATCCGTTTCACCTGGGCAGGGTGAAAGGTTTAAAGATGGCAATTACTTTGACTGATGAACGACCTTCGGAACCTCGACGGCAACCCATTGGCGGCGAACTCCTCGGTGAATCACAAAGTCTGGCACCTTCCTTGATTTGTCTTCAGAAATGACGCTGATTTCTGGTGGAGCAGGATCATTGGAATCTGTCTCCCAAGCAGAATTGTCGTAGGAGGATTCCTCTGTTGCATTTTGCATAGCATTCGTGCTCTCAGCTGTATCTCCCCATCCAGTTGACTGGATATCTTCGAGCCTGATACGAGAGCTTTCGGGGGCGGTGTACTTGACCATGAAGTCGTACTTTCCACTTGGTTGTCCCAGGGTGTCCCAAACTTCTTTGGAACTGGAGGAGTCATCTCTCTCGA
The DNA here is from genome assembly GCA_022829125.1 of Lathyrus tuberosus. NCBI lineage: Eukaryota > Viridiplantae > Streptophyta > Magnoliopsida > Fabales > Fabaceae > Lathyrus > Lathyrus tuberosus. The sequence goes on along the minus strand of JALAZF010000044.1, from coordinate 8,107,542 downwards.
TGACGTTGACCCCGGGAAAAGCATAGTTAATGAATTCTAGTCTTGCAAACGTTGTGAATTCATCTTCATGTTGAGTAGTTTCTGAATGACCTGAGTGTTGATCCCATGACATGGTGGGGACACAGGTATTCTGTTCAATGATGCTCAGCTGAGTTTTGTTAGTCGGCTGACTTTCTTGCCCCAAGTTTCCTGGGTAAGGCTGCCACATTGGCAGGCCATCCATCGGGCCATAGTAATTGCGGTCAAAGTTGTCTTTCATTAGAGTGTCCTCCTCTAATGAATTTGGCGGAGCACGACATCCTTCCGGATCATAATCTCCGTAGATCATTTTGACATCTGATATTGGTATAAATCTCGGACTTTCTGTAGGAAAGCAAAAAGGCATATGCACCTCTTCCTGAGAGATATAGCCGTCCTTGTTAAGGTAGGACTTCCATTCTTCATCCGTGTCAGAGGGATCTTCCTCATTGATAGCATGAACTGTCTGAGACACTGGGTGAAGAAAACCTCCACTGTGGAAGAAGTTTTGAAGGGGATGAAGACTTTCATCGTTGGCGGCTGTCTGGGTACAGGTCGCAGAAAAACCAAGACCCTTCTTTGTTTTATTGTCAATAGGAATGAAAAGCCGTCCCCATCCTATCGTATCGGTACTCTCGACCACTTTGATAGCATCTTTGTATGAAGAAATTGAAGTTCCTTCTTTGTACTGATCGTTCTTGTTCACCGATAGTGCTTGGAACTGAGTTCCAATAACCTCCTCGGGTTCCGCACAAGTAGATAATGATAAGTTGCTCACAAGCAAGGCTTGTTCCCCACAAACCGTGACAAGTTGATCGTTCTTGACGAACTTTAGCTTTTGGTGGAGGGTTGAAGTAACCGCTCCAGCCTGATGTATCCAAGGTCTTCCTAATAAACAACTGTATGTTGCCCGGATGTCCATGATCTGGAAAGTGATTTGGAAAGTGTGAGGACCAATAGTTATGGGAAGATCAACTTCGCCGATAACTGTTTTTCTGGATCCGTCAAATGCTTTGACGACGACCTCGCTGACTCTCATCGGAGGGCCCTTAAATGATAATTGCATCAAGGTGGACTTCGGCATAACATTCAGGGCTGGCCCTGTGTCTACCAGTACGTTGGCTAAAGCATCGCCCTGGCAGTTAACTGTAATGTTGAGCGCCATGTTATGACGACGACCCTCTTCAGGTAATTCCTCATCACTAAATCCTAAATTATTGCAGGAAGTGATTTTAGAGACAATGCTATCGAATTGTTTGATTGTTACATCCTGTTCCACAAAGGCTTGCTCCAAGACTTTCTGTAGAGCCTCTATGTGTGCTTCTGAACTGATTAACAGTGAAAATACTGAGATCTTTGAAGGAGTCTGTAACAGTTGATCAACGATGTTATATTCAATCCTTTGGATGAGCTTTAGCATCTCATCTTTGTCTTTTGAAAAGTCGGGATTACCAGATTGACCGACTGGTGGATCAGGAATTTCTGCCTGAAGTTCCTTTTCTTTGTTAGCTTCCCCAACCCCTCGGTTGAAGATTCTACCATTCCGTGTTACACGACTGACGTCTGTAATATTCACGACGGAGGGTAATGGAATTTCCTTTCCATTTTCAATTGTCATTGCACCGTATTTGTAAGGGATCGCCTTAGCTTATTCATACGGTAATGGTCCCGGTAGATAGATGACTATGGGAACCTTCTGGTTTTTCTGACCATCATAAGTGATCTCGATCCGTTCCCGGTTGGGAACTCTAGATTCGTCAAGTAGAGGGACGATGGCAAAAACATCCCTGATCTGGTGATGACCAGAGATCGTGACAACATCCTCAACTTGATCGGCAAGGTAGTTCGGCGACCAAATAATGGGTCCTGAACCTGGATATGGATGAATTTCTCCATGATCGATCTGACCCTGAAGAGCTGCTCTCACAAGGTAACACCCTTGGTTACTTTCCGAACAGACGCTACAACTGTCATAGTTGTGTGGTGGCACCTGGCCACGCCCACTTTGAATACAATGTAACCTCACTAGGTTACCTTCCATTGATCGGACATCCTGACTTTGATGACGAGTAGGATTCCTGTTATTGATACTAATCTGCTGAGTATCTTCGTCCATATAGATTGGCATCCACCAGTGATTTAACAAGTGCTGAAGTGCCTCCTGGACAAGGGTACAACCTCGATCGTTTTCGCAACCCGCTTTACAGTTTTGATAATCATGTGATATTAAGAATTCGAGTCGGACCTGCTCAGCATGTAACTCTACCAGGTTGGTATTCATCACGCGAATGTCAAAGATTTGAACCATGTTGATTTGATAGGAGTTCCTATCATGGTAGTCTTAGATCCATCCAAGATCCATCTGACGCTGAAGGGCCTCTTGTATGAAAGAGCATCCCTGTTTGTTTACCGAGCAAATCAGACAGGAACTGTAATCGTGCCGCGGCAGATTATGATACTGGCTTTGCCTTGAGTGCATCGCCACCAAGTTGACATTCATCACACAGATGTCGTGGTTTTGAATGATGTTGGAATTCGTGTAAACCATGTTAACTCCACGAACTCGGTGCTCTTGGATCCATCCAAGATCCATTTGTTCCTGTAGAGCTGATTGCACTACCGAACATCCTTGGTTGTCTTTAGAGCAGATATCACACTGGTGATAATTATGAGGTGGCACATGGCCATATCCACTCTGTCTACAATGCATCTTGACCAGATTGGCCCCCAATAAGAGTACATCGTGAATTTGATAGACATTGTTAGTCTCTTTCTCAATCAGATTGACTGCAGCCTTCTCATGTTGAGGCAGCGGGTTCGTAAGAACATTAGGGTTCGTATCTTTGAAAGATAAGAGCCCGCTCCTAACAAGCTTTTGCACGTCGGATTTGAAATTGAGGCAAGTCTCAATGTTATGCCCTGAACCTCCTTGATGATAAGGGCATGTTTGATCCACCTTAAACCAGAAAGGCGGATTTTTCGGAACTGAAAGGGGAGACTTAGTCTGGATGTGCCCCTTGGCTAGCAGTAACGGAAACAGTTATGCGTACGTTACAAGTATAGGATCAAATCCTGGTGGTCGTGTTGTATGGTTGTTGTTATATGGGGGACGAGCCTGCTAAAGAGGCTGTTGTGTCCTTTGTTGGTCAGGTTGGCTCTGCGTAATCTGAGGTTGATACATAGGAACAGGCGCGGGGCCGATAGCAGGAGTAACAGCTGCTACTGGCTGATAACGTCGCCTTTGCTTTCCGAGAGAGATATTCCCAATATCTTGCTCTTTTTTCTTAGGGAGAGCACTACCATATTTTTTAATACTGCTCGTTGATCCAGTGTCTTTTACCAAACGTCCTTCTCGGGCGGCTTTCTCAAGACGTACACCCATGCCGACCATTTCGGTGAAATCACTGGGCGCACTGGCAATTATTCGGTCATAGTAAAATGAGCTTAAGGTTTTTAAGAAGATCTTTGTCATCTCTTTTTCCTCAAGAGGTGGACAAATTTGAGCGGCAATTTCACGCCACCTTTGAGCATACTCCTTAAAGGCTTCCTTGTCCTTTTGCGACATTGATCTGAGTTGATCTCTGTCGGGTGCCATGTCCAAATTGTATTTGTATTGTTGGACGAAGGCAGTACCAAGATCTCTGAATGTACTTATCGTAGTACGGTTTAAACCCATGTACCATTTGAGTGCGGCACCGGTTAAACTATCCTGGAAGTAGTGAATCAGCAGGTCCTGATTCTCCGTCTGGGCTGACATCCGCCGAGCGTACATCACCAGATGGCTCTGAGGGCAAGAGTTACCCTTGTATTTTTCAAAGTCGGGCACTTGGAACTTGTGCGGGACTTTTACATTTGGGACCAAGCAGAGGTCTGCGGCGTCCTTTCCAAATAGATCCTGACCGCGAATGGCTTGCAGCTCTTTCTGCATTTCCAAGAACTGCTCCTGGAATTCATCCATTCTGTCAAACATAGTTTCCTTCTTACCAGAAGGTGTCCGTGGAATCTGTCCTTCCGAGACAGTGTGCACCACAGGGGGTGGTACCGTGACTACGGCAGTAAGTCTTGGCGCCTCCCGAAGTTTGTAACCTTCAGGAGTCTTGAGTATGCCCCTGGCATCTTTGCTTTCCTGAAGTTTGTAACCTTCAGGCCCAGCGGCTTCTATTGTGATTCCCTGATCTTCAGTGATCGGCGGAACATATCCTTCCGGGATATAGTTAACAGGAATGCCCCAAGGACGATCTTTCGGCATCTGATACCTAGGATCATACTTTTCTATGATGGGCGTTGAGGTGATCTCTGAGATCACAGTTCTTTGTAGCTGAGCTTCTGCCATGGCTTGCATGTCGTTACGAAGCTTTCTCATATCCTCTCTTAGAGCGTCGATCTCTTCTTTCAACTCTCTGTTTTCTTCCTCAAGATCATCCATCTTTTTCTGACGATTGGCCCGAGTATTATACGAATGAGACAGTTTGACTCTAGAATCGAGACATAAACGTGAGATTCGTAGGGAAGAAGAATACGCGATGTGAGAATGATGAATGCAATGATTATATTAGGTTTAATTAAAATAAACTTCGACAATTAGATTGCAAATATCAAACAGCGGGGAAACCCCTTTTTATTGAATTCCAAAGGATTACAGAAATGGAAATACAATAGATTACAAAGTGCAGAAACAGAAACCTAAACTAATGGGTCCCGAGTCCTCTTCTTTGACCGGGGCGCTTGGGCCGTTGTCGGGTTGTCATTCCTTTGCCAAGTGAAAGGAGTGAGCAAATTCCTTTGGTCATCTTGATTCTCTACAACATGCTGCTCCAAAATTTCAATCAGAGCATCTTTCTCTTACAGTAATTGCTGTATTTGGATACACTCTACGTCGAGGGTGCGGTACTTGTTCTTCCAAGATCTTCTTTCCTTTTGAACTTTGTTGAGAGTAACCTGAAGCCTTTCAGTTTCCGTCATGAAGTACATGACAATTTCCCTTGGTGGAAGAATTCCGTAACGAGGATAAGGCATCTTTAGCTTGAGAGCTCTAGTTTGTACCCAATGGAGATAAGGCTCCACCGAGACACAGTCTGGTTTTCCCAGAGACTCTCGTCCTTTCTTATGAACATGTTTCCAAGCTTGCACTATTTCCATCTTTAGTGCTCTGTCATTTTCTCCTTCTTTGAAGAAAAGACCTTCCAGATGAACACCCAGTGGGATGTGTCTCATCGGGTATCCAAATTGACGAAGAACTAATATCGGATGATAGTTGATTCCTCCTTTAGTTCCTATGAGGGGCATGCTGGGGAAGTTTCCACAACGGTCAATGATTCTGATTCCCTCATAAATCCTATTACACTAATCTATATCGGAATTGGTGAGAGACATGATCTTCTGCGACCAACGTAAGACACTCTTGCAATCCCAAAAAGCAGCAGACTTGGGCAAGTGAGAGATAAACCATTTGTAAAGCAAAGGTACACAACATGTGATCTCTCCTCTGCTGTACAAATTTCTCAAGTGTACAGAATGATACGCATCTGCGAGCAAAGTCGGCACAGGGTTTCCAATGAGAAAAACCTTAATAGCGTTGATATCGACGAAGTTATTGATGTTGGGAAACAAAAATAATCCGTAGGTGAGCAAGCCAAAGATGCTTTCAAAAGCAGTCACGTTCCCTATACTAGCGAAGTACAGAGCTTTCTTGGTCAGGAACTGGGCTGGCAAACCTTGGATGCCACCCTTAGTGGTCATGTGAGTCTTGACCTCAGACTCGTCCAAATGAATTGCTATTGCAATAGTCTGATTCTTTGGAATTTCTTCCAGTCCAGAAAATGGAGCTCGATCAGTGATATGTAAATTAGTCAGATGAGAATACTCCTCCAGCGTTGGTGATAGCTGGTAATCCGGGAATGTGAAACAATGATAAACCAGATCGTAGAATTGAATGAGCGCGTCCATGATCCCCTTAATCACATAGACTCTTAACAGTGGTAGTAAACCACCGTGCTTGGCTCTGAAAGCCTCTGGGTTAACGATCATCCTTGCTAACCTTCTCAAATCTCCTAACTTTGGAACCTTGAAGGTATACTGGCGAGTTCTCCTTCTACCGAAATCCATTAATTCAATCTTTTTCTCTGATATTTGCAATCACAGTCTTAGTTTAATTTGAAAAACAGAGAGACTAGAAGAGAAAGTTTTTTGAATGTTTTAATGTTTTATTAAATGAATGCATGAATGCAGCACACAAAAACATAGAAAAAACATGGGGTCAAATGGTCGTTGTCATGAAGTCAAGGCTCTACCCATCCCCAAAGGTTTATACTAGGGTGATTTTTGTACCTGTACTCATTATCATCACCTCCTCCCAGGAAAGCAAAACAACAAGCGGATCGCCAGCGAGTTGTGTGCAATCTTAGAGTAAGTGCCATTCACCGAGAATAGATCACCAGCCTCAAATGAGGGTAGTATCGCGTAACAGCTATTTCCGATAGCTTCCGCACTATGAAAAAGGTTGGCTTTTCTAGGTGTATACTCAATCTTTCCACATACGGCATCACCCGCATTCCCATTAGCAGAAAAATAAACACGTATAGCAATTAGGAAAAGCAGTATATATATTTGTCCTAATCATCCTAGACTTATAAAGCTACGATTCTTAAGTTCCTGACAGAAATGGGTTCCCCGGCGGAAGCCCCAATCTGTGGTTCCCTGCCTAAGAGATGGACCAGCATAGGTCAATCTTTCTCCTTAGTAGAGTTCCCATTTTCCGTGGAAAACGGGGATGATACCCTAAGGCAGAAAAGGAGACTCCCCAGCAGAGTCACCATTTTACAAGGAAAACAGACAGAAAGAAAAACAAGGGCCCCACGGTGGGCGCCACTTTTCTGTTGGCGGCCACCGCCGTGAAAATGACTTACCCAAGGTTTAAATTGTAAGGAAGAAAGAACTGGCCCCACGGTGGGCGCCACTTTTCTGTAGCGAGCGATTTTGGATGCGGTTCTTAAGCGCTGGTCGCTCTCTGCGGTTTGAGCTTTGACTACAGGTCGATTCATTTTTTATCCTATTGTGAGCTGAATAAGGAAGGGAAATAGATGTCTCCAATTAACCCTGCTTGCATACTGAGTTTAAACAGCGGTCTGTTAGGTTACGGATGCTATCAATGTGGGGGGGCCTTTGTACTGGTTATTTGTATTTTCGCCAATACTGTTCTCTTTCTTTTTACCTGGGCAGAAGGTTTCTGGCGGGGAATAAGGATTAGGATGTTAGGACTGGTGCTTTTGAATTACTGCTTTTGATTGATAAAGACATGGGATTTGGGTTTTTTGTTGATTGCGCTCGCTAAGATCTTTTCTTTCGATCTTATGCCTACATATTCCCGTTTACCGAAACAGGGAAATCAGAGCATTCGTAGTTCCTCCTATTCTATGGGAGGAAAGGGGTGTTTTGGTGTCTTGTTCAAAGCCCAAGACATGAAGCGAAAGGCGATTTGTATCTTGTTCGAAGCCCAAGATGTGAAGCTGAAAGGTCTATTTGTGTCTTGTTCAAAGCCCAAGACGTGAAGCTGAAAGACCTCAACTTTAGAGAGAATTTGTCATCTCTAAAGAGGGGAGAAGGAGAATTACTTTAACTGGGATACGCGGATCCGAGCAATGCCATAATTTCCGAAGAAAGGGTTTTAACCTGAAGGAGAAGACTTTAACTCAGTGTAGAGCAATGCCATCTTTCCTTAGGAATTTCTCATGCTAAAAGAGGGACAGTGGCATGGATGTAGATGATCTAGAGGCTTGCCGCTTACAGCGATTAGATGAAGGGAAAGGAGTTGTTGATGTTTGTGTACTGCGAACGAGGCATAGCTTTGATGCTAAAAGGTCGATTGGATCAACCAATGGTTTTCTTATACAAAGCCTAAGAGGAGGCTAATTTCCGCTAGAAAAATCATTATACAAAGCCTAAGAGGAGGCTATTTTGTGTCTCGTACAAAACCCGAGAGAGAGGCTAAAAGTTTTTGACCCAGTGGGGCATATCGTTATACAAAGCCTAAGAGGAGGCTAGCAAAGAGTTGACTCAGTTGGAGAATCTTTTATACTCAGTAATAGAGTGTTTTTGTATCTCGTACAAAGCCCGAGAGATAGGCGAAAAGGTTGTTTTGACTCCACTGGGGAGAATTTTGGTATCTTGTATGAAGCCCGAGATGGAGGCTATTGTAACTGTTTCAGTTGAGTGACAGATCCAATATACTGATTTAAAAGAGAAAATCAGTTCTTATATGAGCAACACTGTACACAGGGATTTAATTTGAGGATCAGGGATATTTCCTTCTCTTTGAGGAAACGGGAAATCCAAAGGGTATTGAGACTATCCGAGTCTGCGGGTTTCCTTCCTATTTAACGAAGGGTGCTTGAGAATGTCTTTGAGACTCAAGGAAGTTAGACTGTCCGTGTCTAGAGTTTTATCTTTTGTACTATGCTTCGAGAAACAGTAGTAGACTCTATGAAAGGACTGTTCTATGAGGATGACTAGGTTCTGTTCCTATACCTCTAGGAGGTCGTCGGGACAATTTGTACGAAGCCCAAGAGGAGGCTGGAAACTTTTAAGAAGCCGACTGGTCCTTGTACAAAGCCCAAGAGGAGGCTATCATTCCTGAAGGAAGAGATCATTATACGAAGCCTAAGAGGAGGCTGTGAATACTTCTAAGAAGCCGACGGGTCCTTGAATAATGCCCAAGAGGAGGCCGATGCTTTTAAGAAGCCCGTGGGTCTATCATCTCCTTTCCATTAGGAGAGATAACTCTTTTAAAGATGAAAACCACTGGTAAACGTGCGAGGTTTACTATCCAGCGACTTTTAGCTTTTAAAGAGGGTTCCTTAGTTAAGGTCCAAGATTATGACCGTAGTGGGTACCCAAACCCCGAGACATTCAAGGCAAGCTATCCACAAGGAATAGATCAAGTCAGGAAAGTTCGAGAATTGGGAAGAAACTCAAAGATGCCATTCACGGAGAATACATTCATCTTGGGGAGTAGAGCTTCTTGACGATTCCTAAGGAGGACAGCCGAAGAGAAGACTGTATCTGGTGCTCCTATTGGGGATCTAGGCGTCTATTTCTACGAATAAGTGAAACGGAGTCACCTAGTTCTAGACGTAGTTACCGGGGAAACTCAAAATATCTATACTATTATTACACAGTAGATATGAGTTTATGAAAGGAGACTTACAGTGAGCAGCCCCACAATACAGTTTATAATATGAAAGCAGTAAATGAAAGCGATAACCACTTACTCGGTTGTAGTGCTTCCATGCTGTTTGGTTAGTTGTTCAACAAAGAAAGATTAAAAACAACAGTATATTCAAAATCAAAGGAGAAAGTGCTTTGAAAAAGAAAGATCTGGGGGCTTACAGCTCAAGGAGAGGCCCAGGGTTTTATCAATGAGCGCACAATTTGAATTTGTACAGAGGGACTTATACAAGTGACTGGGGCCCAAAAAGGTTTTCTGTACAAAGAGATGGGTCTTACACTCTCTCAAGAGGCCCAAAAAGGGTTTAAAGAAAAGAGTGGGGCTTATAACACGAGGGTAGGCCCAAATGATTTTTCGTTAAAAAATGGCGATCGCGCCGAGGTTTTCTTTTAACGCAGAGGGACTTATACAATAAGTGAGGCCCAAAATGTTTTTGGTTAAAAGGGGGATTAGGTCTTACACTCTCTCAAGAGGCCCAAAATGTTTTGAAGAAAAATAAATGGGTCTTACTACTCGAGGGTAGGCCCAAATGGTTTTTATTTTTAAACGGGCGACGATCGCGCCGTTTACTTGTACAGAGGGACTTATACAATGAGTGAGGCCCAAAAAGTTTTTGTACAAGGGGGGATGGGTCTTACACTCTCTCAAGAGGCCCAAAGAGTTTTGAAGAAAAATAAATGGGTCTTACTACTCGAGGGTAGGCCCAGATGATTTTTGAAAAGGCGACGGTCGCGCCGTTTGTTTCTTGACGGTATCGGGACTTATACAATAAGTGAGGCCCAAAGATGATTTAGTAAAAAAAAAGGACTGGGTCTTACACTCTAATAGAGGCCCAAAGTGTTTTGAAAATGATTTATGAGGGTTGAATTAATCCAAAACCCTAATTTGTTTTCAAAATGTATTTAATTGAATAAAAATTCAATTAAAATGATCAAAAATTGTTTAACACATGGAAAACAAATTGTGATCTTGGATTAATGCTTCAAAAATTAAGTATTGACCTACAAAATAATTAGAAAGCATTAAAAGTTGCAAAATCAATGTAGAAAAAATATTTAAAATGCCAAAAACAATCAAAATATTAATTCTTTACAAAAATATCAATTATATGAAATAAATAATATTTTTGGGATTTTTTGATAAAATAAAATATTTTAACATTTTTGTGAATTATTAAAAAAAGAATCAACTCAAAATCATTAAAACTCAGAGAGAAATTAATTTTTGAATCAATTAAACAAAATCACAAAATTCAAATATTTGAATTTGAAAAAAAGGCGCCAAGAACAAGCTGAAGAACACGCGCGTGTTCTTGGTTTCTCAGATTTGCGTTTTCTATCCAATCTCCATGAATACGTAATCATATAATGCAATCCACATATCATTATGCTCGTCTCAACCTCACGATCATGTCTATGTACTTTATTTTCATTTAAATTAAACATACAACAAGAAATCACGAAGAAATCTCAAGAACCCTAATTTCTGCATGAAGGCTAGGATTTTTGATACACGATTCAAACAATGCAATTAATTAAGGGAAAACATTCCATGCATGATTATGAACATATGTCCAAATTATTGTGCGAGGAAATATGCATAGATTGAGAGATGACCAAGTATGTGCTTACCTCCAAGCCGTGACAGCAAGTTCAAAGTGATTTTTGATTTGGAGGTGTTACAGATGAGTTGTGATGATCTGGACAGCTTCCCTACACCCTATGGATTGTGTTTGGATGGTTGGACTTGATTGAAATTGGCTAGATCATTTTGTGGTACCTCAACTGCACCTTGTTTGAAAATTTGAGCAACCAGCTGGTGTTTTCATGAAATTGATGTTTCAGAAGTTATGTGAGTGTTTGATCAGCTTATATGTGATGTATGTGAGGTGTGTGAGTGATTGGTTTGTGCAGAATTGCTCTCAAACTCAAATCCCGATAGCTACCTTGCTAAGAAAGGCATTTTTGCCAAGAGAAAGAGATTTTGAGGAAAGCATCTGTTAGATGGCTTTGGTGTACTTAAACTGACCACAATTGAGCTTTATTTATAGTAGAGCAAGTTTGTTTTGCAAGGAATAGTGCATGGCAGCTGGTAAGTAGGTTTGGCCAATGTTGGCAAATGAAAATCCAAGTCTCCTCTAGCCATTGACTAGAGGTTAGGGCACAGAGCTTTGGTCCCCTTGGTCTTGGATAAGTCTTGACTGATTTCAGATGAGAATGGCTCAGTCCATGCCACCTTGATGGTTCCATTGAATGCCTCATTCCAAATTTGAAGTCTTGTCCCTATTTTGGCAACTCTAGGTTCAACATGCTATTCCTTGTTCCTTGGACCTTGGAGGCTTGGCCCAGTGATTGTCCCCTTTAGATTCAATCCTCTGAGGTGTCCAAGTGGATTGGAGCAATTGAAATTGGCTGATTTTGGCAAATCGAGCCAAAATGCAAATTCTGCCTTGCCTTGACAGATTTCAGCAAGGCAACTTGGCAATGTTGTATCTCATGGTGTAGGTTGAATTTGGCAATGTTCTTGGCCATTTTGGAAAGCTCTTACATGGTACAACAACTGTTTGAACAAGTTTGGTTTTGATCTCTTTTGATTCCAAGTGAAAAATCCCCCTACATTAGGCAAAAAGTGAAGGCAAATTCTGACTTAGTGAAAATTTCACTAAGTGTTGGAAAAAGTGACATTTTCACTTTTCAGCCACTTTGATCACTCCATAACTCAAAATCCTTAATGAATTGGAATGACTTGTAGTTGAAGTTTTTGTAGGTGATAATGAGGGCTACAAATCCATCTTTGGATGAGAAAAAATGGCCTTGTGGTTTAGGAGTTATGGTCCTCCAAAGTTGGTACCTTTGCCACTTTATTTTTAACTTAGAAAAATTTCTAAGTTTTATGGTTACCCCTTTTACAAGTTATCTCACTTTTCTTGATTTTTCTTGATGAACGATGATTCAAATCATACATTAACATCATTTTAGGGTTAAAAATCCATTTTGGTGAAAAATCTCAAAAAGTCAAAGTTGACTTTTGTGCACAGTTGACTTTTTATCAGATGAATTCCAAACTGTGCAATTCTTCAGGAAATCATGTCCTTGACCTAAATCAAACTTGATGGACATGTTCCATGGGTGTCATAGGGTATATTCAATCATGTATTAGGGTTTGGGAGCATGTCCAGGTCAAAAGTCAAAGTTACAGTTGACTTTTCCCTTAAAACCCTAATTGTGGTGCAGATGAAAATGAGACTTGTTGCTCAAGCTTCTTGGATCAATCCATTGTTCCAAATGGATCAATATGGTGTATTAGAGACCCTCAAATCATCTCTTGAGGTCTTGGCTCATGGTTTGTCCCAAAAGTCAACTTAGGGGTGAATTAGGTCAAGAAACCCTAATTCCTGATTTTTTATGAATGCATCCCCTGAGGCAAAATTGACTTGATTCATGGGTTCATGAGGTTCCATGAAGCATATTAGGTCATGTTTTGGATCATTGCCTTGTGCCCAGATGAAAATTTCCATCTGGAGACCCTGGTCGACCAAAACCCTAATTTAGTGACACTGTCGATCTTGAGACTTGATCCACCTAGAAGGGAGCAGCCTTGTGCTTAATCCTTGAAGTGGGAGTCATTTTTGATCCATTGTGGATGTTTGAGAGATTATACAAGTTGAAGATCATGTCATTTCTTGATTGATCCTTTGTCTAAGCACTCAGAGAGGGCTTGAAACCCTAATTTTGATTGTATTGGATGCTCACCCATCTTTGGGGAGACTGATGAAGCATGATGGTTCATCCATATTGTGATGATGATTTTCACAATGATGGGAAATCTAAGTGGTCAAAATTTGGGGTATTACAGGTATCAGATGCCTTGAGGTTCTAATTTGGGATATTGTTATCTTGATTATAGGATGACCCTAGCTGGCGGAATTTAGGATGAAAGATTGAGTATTAGAACCTAGGGGGTTTTAACTCTACTGGATATTGATTAAATGACCAGGGTTTTTTCCTGTGTTTGTAGGGAGCTTGAGAATGTCTTTGAGATCCAAGAGGAGATGGGGCTGTTCAAGTCTACTGGTATGGAAGAGTTTATCTTAGTATAATGCCCAAGAGGAGGCTGATGTTTTAAAGGATGAGAATCAACCCTAAAATTGGTCCGAGGTTTTGACTCTTTAGAAAGACTGCTCTAACAAAGGATGACTAAGTTCTGTCCTATACCTTTTAAGAGGTCTCTGGTCCTTGTATTAAGCCCAAGAGAAGGCATGCGAACTTCTAAGAAGCCGGAGGGTCCTTGTACAAAGCCCAAGAGGAGGCGGGGATGCTTTTAAGAAGCCTGTGGGTCCAAACTTAAGAAAAGTTCAAGTAAAGTTTCACCGGGAATAATCTTTTCTTTAGTGAACAGTTCTAGGGTTTGAAGAAATTCAAGAGAGGTTTCACCAGGAATTAATCCTCTCTAGGGAAAAGAATTTCTTTTTGAAAATTTTATAATGGAGACAGTCTGAGAAAAGTTTCACCGGGAATAATGCCTTTCTCTTTGTTCAATATTGTATAAACCCAAGAGGAGGCAAGACTGTATCTGGAACTCCTATGGGGAACTAGTTTTGACTGTTGAAAGAGTGGCCACTGGCTTTATCTAATCCTAGACCTAATTGTCGGGGAAAACTCTAAGCAGATATATACAAGCATATATATATATATACAGATGAAATATATACTGTATGTAAAAGAGGGTAGGAGGACTTACAGGTGAGCAAGCTTCCAGCACAAACAAATATATATATATATATATATATATATATATATATATATATATATGTGTGTGTGTATTAATATATATACATATATATATATATATATATATATATATATATATATATATATATATGCAAGTATGTAAAAAAAAGTTGTTTAAAACTTATAGGTGAGCAAGCTTCCATTGTAATAGCTGTATGGTTAGTTGTTTAAGAAATTAAAGAAAGTTTTGATAACAACTATGAATTTGAACCTAAATCAAAGGGGAAGTTGTTTTGAAAAGATTGTTGGGGGCTTATACTCAAGGAGAGGTCCAGATAAAAAACAGTAATCGTACCGTTGATATGAAAATTGTATCGGGACTTATACAATGACTGAGGCCCAAATTATTTATGTACAAAAGAGGGTTGGGACTTACACCCTATTAGAGGCCCAAAAGTGTTTAAAAAAGAAAAAAAATGGGACTTACAACACAAGGGTAGGCCCAAATGATTTTTTGTTTAAAAGGCGACGATCGCACCGAGATTTTATCGTACTGGGACTTATACAATGACTGAGGCCCAAAAATGTTTATGTACAAAGGGATGGGATTTACACTCTAGCAAGAGACCCAAAAGTTTGAAAAAAGAAGGAGAAATGGGACTTACAACACAAGGGTAGGCCCAGATGATTTTGTTTGAAAACGGCGATCGCACCGAGGTTTTGAAAATACAGTGGGACTTATACAAAGACTGAGGCCCAAAAAGGTTTAGTATTTACGAGGGATGGGTCTTACAGTCTTTTAGAGGCCCAAAGTGTTTTAAGAAAAGAGAATGAGACTTATAACTCAGGGAGAGACCCAATGAAAGACAGTGATCGCACCGTCGTTTTAAGAATCGCAGAGGGACTTATACAATGACTGAGGCCCAAAAAAGGTTTTCTGTACAACAAGGGATGGGACTTACACTATATTAGAGGCCCAAAAGTGTGTATGTGAAGTTTGAAAAATCAAAATTTAGAGAAAACCCTAGTTTTGAATTTAAAAGATATAATTTTCAAAGGAAATTAAATAAAAAATGATATAAAATACCAAATATATTCAAGAACAAGTTGTATACTTTGAAAAATATTTTGAAAAATCATGTTTAATCACATGAAAGCTTGAAATTCAATTGATTTTGAAAGATCAAAGTGGGAATTTCATTTAAAATTGTTTAAAAACAATAAAAATGAAATTAATTACAAAAATTCTAACTATATTAAATAAGTAATATAAATTGGATTTTTTTGTAAAATAAAATATTTAAACATTTTTTGTGAATTCTGAGAAAAAGAATCAATTCAAAAACACAAATATTCAGAGAGAAATTAATTTTGGAATCAATTAATAAAAATATCAAAATATTCAAAAATTCAAATCTTTAAAAAAGGGCGCCAACGGTCAAGGAAGAACACGCGCACACCCTGTTTCTGCAGATTTGCATTTTCTCACTTTTCTCCATGATTCCTCAATGGTTTTGCACGACTCAAGTACCAATCTTGTTCGTTTTTGAACAAGGATCACAACCATATAGTTTAATTGCATTTATATTAAGTATGGAGGAAGAAATCAACAGAAAACCTCAAGAACCCTAATTTCTGCATGAACACAATGAAATTCCATACATGATGGATTCATGACAATTGATTGAGGGTTATTACTCTACATACATGCATAAACAAGATGGTAACTCAAAAATTCATTCATGATGCATGGATCATAGAGTTTGAAGGGTTCAGGCCTACCTCTTACAGCTGGTGATCGAGTTTGATGATGGAGGTGTTGCAGCTAGGTTCCAATGATCTGGACAACTTCCTTAGGTGTCAAGGAGTGTGATTGAATGCTTGGAGTGGATTGAAATGAGCTGGAACTAGTTGTGGTACCTCAACTGCAACTCTGTCAAGAACTTGAGCAATTGTCTAGTGATTTTGTGAATCTGATGTTCCAGATGTGATTTTTTGTTATGGATCACTAATATATGATGTTTATGAGGTGTGTGTGAGTGATTGGGTTGGTTGGAATCACTCTCAATCTCAAAACCCGATAGTGACTTGAGTTAGAAGGCAAAATTGGAGTGAAATGGAGATTTTGAGTACAGCATCAGTTTGGGTGCTTTGGTGTACTAAAACTGATCACAAATGAGCTTTATTTATAGTGTGTTAAGTTTGTTTTGGCAGCAATAGTGTGTGGCAACTGCATCAGGTCTGTGGCCAATGGTGATCAAATGGAATCTCAAGTCTCCTCTAGCCATTGACTTGAGGTTAGAGCACAGGCCTATGGTCTTTTGGTTCAGAGATAAGGCTTGACTCATTCAGTTAAGTTTTCCTCAGTTCATGCCACCTTGATGCATCCATTGAATGCATTGAAACAAAATTGGAGTCTTGGCACTTTTTAGCCTTTTTAGGTTTGTTATAGCTATATGTAGATTCTTGGACTTGGGAGGCTTGGAGATCAGATAATTCCCCTTTGATTTCATCCTATGATGTGTCCAAATGGATGACAAGGCTTGGAGTTGTCCAATTTTGCCAAATCGAGCAAAATACCAAATTCTGCCTTGTACAAGACAGTTGGAAATGGTGATTTTGAGGGGATCATATCTCCCTGCTCAGGTTGAGTTATGGGAGGCTCTTGTACTTTTTAAATAGCCCTCATATGGTATAATCCATGTGTGATCATAGTTTGTTTTGAAACTATTTGGATCCCATTGAAAAATCTTCATGAACATTGGTGTTCAAAGCTGATAACTTAGGCAGATTTTCACTAAGTGTTGAAAAAGTGTCATTTTCTTCATTTTTGTCATTTTGATCACTCCATAACTTAAAATCCATGAAGAATTGGGGTTTGAGGTAGTTGAAGCTTTTGTAGAATGTAAGAAGACCTACAAATCAGGCTTTGAATCACTCAAAATGGCTGCTTGGATCACAAGTTATGATCCTTGGAAGTTGGTACCAAAATCATTCAAATTTAGTAACATAGAAAATTTTTCACTTTTTCAAGATTACCCCTTTTACAAGTTATCTTGGTTTCTTGATAAATTCTTGTTCAAATGACATTATAAGTCACATTTTATGCAAATTTGAATCATAAGGATCATTTTTGCCAAAAAAAGTCATGTTTTGACTTTTGGCTCAGGAGCGGTTCGACGCGTAAAACCATAATTTCTGATTTTTGAGGAATGCATCCTCTGAGGGTAATTTAACTTTGTAAATGTATCCTTAGGGTTATTTTGAGCATATTGAGTCACATGTTGAAGTCTTGGCTCATCCTCTTGTGAAAATCTCACTCTGGAGGTCTCAGTCTTCCAAAACCCTAATTTGGCGACATCGGGTGTTTCGAGGCTCAAAACACTTGGAATGCCACAATTGTGTGCTTCATTTTTTAATGTGAGGGTCCTCTTAATCCTTTGTGGATGTTTTAAGAGGTTATACAAGTTGAAGATCATGTTATTTCTTGATTGATCTTTTGTCTAAATGTTCTGGGAGGGATAGAAACCCTAATTCTTGATTGTAGTGAATGCTCAACAATGCTTGAGGAGATTGATGAGGAATGATGGCACATCCATATTATGGCAATGATTTGAACAATGATGGGAAATCTTGGTGATGAAAATTTGGGGTATGACAGATGCCCCTATTTAATTTTCTTGGACCTGAAGGTGTGAATGGCGAAGATATTCAGACATTCAGGGAGCAAGAGGATTAAATATCGGAATACCCAAAATTTGACGGTGGTTATGAATGTCAGCGGTTTGCTCATCCATCTTCTTTTGCTAAGCAATGATACTTAGATAAGGGTAAAACTTCCCCTCCATCCTGGTTTTCAGCTACGGAACTGGTCTCAGTTTCTTTTGAAATAAACCTCCCCTCGATCCTGGTCTTCAGCCAAGGAACTGGTCTCAATTTCTGAAATAAACTTCCCCTCGATCCTGATCTTCAGCCAAGGAACTGGTCTCAATTTCAGATATAAACTTCCCCTCGATCCTGGCCTTCTGGCCGAGGAACTGGTCTTAGTTTCTTATATAAACTTCCCCTCGATCCTGGTCTTCATCCAAGGAACTGGTCTTAGTTTCTTCTTGTCAAGTTCCTTTCTTGACAAGGGATGCTATGTGCAGCGGTTTTCGTCAAAATTCTCGCTGAGTTTTCTACTGGGGAGACGCCATTTGACAGAAAAAATTTGAGGTCAGACTTGCTGGGGACACCCATTTGTCTGAGTTGTAGAGGTGTTCAAACTTCTCTGTTGGAGATACCATTTGTTGACTCTACTGGGGGAAACGAGTCTCTTGGGAGACTACTTTTTTCTCGAGGATATTACATCATACCTTTCTTCGAGATCTTTTCGGAGAAATACTATGTGATGTAATCCAATTTTGAGGTGCTGATGACTTCATTAACATTGACTTTCTTGGGAGAAAAACCAATGTGTTGCTGAGAGTCTTCGGTTGAGAGGCTTTCTCTGGGGATTTTTCTTAATTCGGGAAAGCGAATATATCATCTTCAATGGTGAAGAGTGATGTTCCAAAGGTGTTTGCCGAATGTCTTCTTGCCTTTCAGAGGTTCAAATTATCAAGGTGGTCGATAACCGTCTCCAATCCAGAAATAAACTGGGGGAGAGATTGTTTAGACGATACATTTCTTGACGAGGAAAGAACTGACAACTCGATTGATTAAGAGGGCTTTACCAGTTGGGGATAAGACTGACCAGAGTGATAGTAATGCAATATGAATATGAATATGAATCAATAATGCATGATGTATGTATGTTTATGCTGACAAAACTGACGCGACATACAGACTAATAGATGAACATGAGGATACTTGGCCACAGCGGGGAATAAAAAGTACCATTGGTCCAAAATAGCAATCCTGCCTTGCTTAGGAGAAGTAAACCATGTGGGGGTGACAATACTGTTCAATCGGTCTTAAGAGGTAAGAACTCTACCGGGGATGTCAGATGAAACATGGTATCTGACACAGTTGATCCTTCATTCAGACGTACTGGTTTAGAAGGAGTACTTTGATTTTGTACTTTGAGGTTCAATCACCTTTGGAGAAGTGTCGATGTTCTTTTTTATGTTCAAAGTCAAAAGGAATTGCCATCTTTATTTTAAAAGCCGAAATTTTTTGACAAGTAAATTCATTTTTGTTTTATTTCAAGAATCGTTGATCATTTTAAAATGTCATTCTGTAAAGGTAAAACAAATAAGAATTGCAAATAAAAACACTAGGACTCAAATTTTTTTGATAGGATGGAAATCAGCCAAGCGCATGATCCCATAGAGTATTTACAAAGTTTAGAAAATGGTAATTTAAGGGAAAAGGACTACATTGAAACATAATAACCGTTATCCTTTTACCAACTTTGAATTATGGGTATCCTGAGTTTCTGTCGAAGATGACCTTGACTGGAGTTTTCCTGATGGATGGCATGACTGCTGAGGAGTTGAACTGATCAGACATAGTTACTTGCCATTAATCCCTAACTTTTGCCTCGATTGTACTTTGAGATTTCCAATCCATCGGGATGATTTTTTTTTATTATGTCTCTAAATTTTGCCTGGACCGCCCTTTCGGGTTTTCAATCCACCGAGATGTTTTTTTCTTTTATTTAGGCGAAGTATTTCTTGACTACATCAACATTCGTGGGGTAGGCAAACTCCTCTCCATCCATGGTTGCGAATCTCAAGGCGCCACCTGAGAAGGCTTTCTTGACCACATAGGGGCCGTCATAATTCGGAGTTCATTTGCCCCGGGAATCAGTGTGGAATGACTGTATCTTATTGAGCACAAGGTTTCCTTTTCTGAAGACGCGAGGTCAGACCTTTTTTATCGAACGCTTTCTTCATTCTTTGCTGATACAACTGACCATGGCACAAAGCCGTTATTCACTTTTCTTCGATCCGATTCAGTTCTTCGTGCCTGCTTTGACACCATTCAGCTTCTGTTAGCTTAGCTTCCATCAATACCCGGATCGATGGATCTCTACTTCTATGGGGAACACTAATTAAATGCGATATACTAGAGAGAAAGGGGTTGTCCCTGTTGAAGTTCGGACAGATGTGCGATAACCGTGAAGAGCAAAAGGAAGCATTTCATGTCAGTCTTTGTAGGATACAACCATCTCCTAAATGATTTTCTTAATGTTCTTGTTAGCCGCTTCTACCGCGCCGTTCATCTTGGGTCGGTAGGGAGATGAGTTATGGTGTTCGATTTTGAACTCAGCACACAACTCTTTCATCATCTTATTGTTCAAGTTAGATCCATTATCAATAATGATCTGGCTTGGAACACCATAACGGCAGATGATATTTTTCTTGATAAATCGGACCACGACTTGTCGGGTTACATTGGCATATGACGCTGCTTCGACCCAATTGGTGAAGTAGTCAATGGCTACTAGGATGAACCGATGTCCGTTTGAAACCTCGGGTTTGATCATGCCAATCATGTTGATTCCCCATATGGAAAAAGGCCATGGGGAAGAAAGAACTTTGAGATGCGTTGGCGGTACATGGATCTTGTTTGCGTATATCTGACACTTGTGACACTTCCTCATGTACTTATAGCAATCGGATTCCATGGTTAACCAATAATATCCTACTCTCAGAATTTTTCTCGCCATTGTGTGTCCATTGGCATGAGTGCCAAAGGATCCGTCATGAATTTCTTTCATCAGCATGTTTGCTTCTGGTCTGTCTAGGCATCGGAGCAAGACCATGTCAAAATTTCTATTATAGAGTGTATCATCACTCAGGAAGAAATTGCTTGCCAGCCTTTTGAGGGTTTTCCTATCTTTTCTGGATGCCCCAGGCGGGTATTCTTGTTTTTGTAGGAAGCATTTGATATCATGATACCAAGGTTTGTCGTCTATGACTGCTTCGATTGTGAAGATGTAAGGGGGCCTCTCAAGGCGCATTATGTCGATCTTAGGTACGTCGTTCCATTGACCTACACTAATCATGAAAGAGAGAGTGGCTAATGCAGCAGCCATGTGATTCTTTTCACGAGGGATAAGATGAAACTCGATTCTGTTGAAGAATGGTAAAAACTTTCTCGCGTAATCTTTGTAAGGAATCAACCCTGATTGGTATGTGCTCCAATCTCCTTTGATCTAATTAATAACCAGGGCTGAGTCTCCATACACATCCAAGTTTTTGATCCTTAAGTCGATCGCTTCTTCGAGACCCATGATACAAGCTTCGTATTCGGCCTCGTTGTTTGTGCACTTGAATGTCAGTCGGGCAGTGAAAGGAATGTGGGTACCCTGAGGTGTTACGATGATTGCCCCAATTCCATTTCCGTAAATGTTGACAGCTCCGTCAAAAATTAGTCCCCATTGGAATCCTGGCTCTGGCCTTTCACTGGGTAGCGGTTCATCACAATCTTTCATTTTAAAGTACATGACATCTTCTTCTGGGAAGTCAAATCCGACTGATTCCTGATCGTCAATCGGTTGATGAGCCAAATGATCGGCTAAAATAATTCCTTTGACGACTTTCTGAGCGTGCTACTCAATGTCGTATTCTGATAACATCTGCCACCGGGCAATCCTTCCCGTGAGATCATTTTTTTCAAAGACGTACTTGATCGGATCCATTTATGAAATTAACCAAGTAGTTTGACAAATCATATACTGGCAATGACGTTTGGCTGTCCAAGCCAGAGCACAACAAGTTTTCTCGAGCATAGTGTACCGAGTTTCACAGTCGGTAAATTTCTTGCTTAAGTAGTAGATGGCATACTCTTTTCTTTTTGTTTCGTCTTGTTGGCCAAGTACACAACCCATAGAGTGTCCCAAGACTATTAGGTAGATGATCAGTGGTCTTCCCTCCACTGGAGGAGACAAAATCGGTGGATTTGACAGATACTCTTTGATATTGTCAAAAGCTTTTTGGCAGTCTTCTGTCCACACACAACTTTGATTCTTTTTTAGTAGTTTGAATATTGACGTGCATGACGCGGTCATGAGGGATATGAATCTGGAAATGTAATTCAGACGTCCCAAAAATCCTCTGACTTTTTTCTCAGTCTTTGAAGAAGGCATTTCTTGAATGGCCTTGACCTTGTCAGGATCAACCTCAATTCCTTTCTGGCTAACGATGAACCCTAAAAGTTTACCTGAACAGACACCGAATGTGCATTTGTTGGGATTCCAGCAGAGTTTGTACTTTCTCAAACGCTCGAATAACTTTGACAGGTGGGTCACATGCTCCTCTTCTGTTTTACATTTGGCAATCATATCATCAACATACACTTCGATTTCTTTGTGTATCATGTCGTGAAACAGAGTAGTCATGGCCCTTTGATAGGTTGCCCCGGCGTTCTTCAAACCGAACGAAATTACCTTGTAACAAAAGGTACCCCATGCGGTGATGAATGAAGTTTTCTCCATGTCTTCCGGTGCCATTTTGATTTGATTATAGCCCGAGAATCCATCCATAAAGGAGAAGACTTTGAACTTTGATGTACTGTCTACCAGCATGTCAATGTGTGGCAAGGGGAAGTCATCCTTTGGACTTGCTTTATTCTGATCCCTGTAGTCTACACACATTCTGACTTTTCTGTCCTTTTTCGTAACTGGCACTATGTTGGCCAACCATTGAGGATATTCTGAGGTGGCGAGGAAACCTGCGTCAATCTATTTCTGTACTCCCTCCTTGATTTTGATAGCCATATCTAGGTGAGTCCGTCTCAGCCTTTGTTTCACCAGCGGACATTCTGATCTTAACGGTAAATTATGCTCCACGATGCTGATATCCAACCCTGGCATGTCCTGATAGGACCAAGCAAATACATCGAGAAATTCTTTGATAAGTTTTATCAAGCTTTCTTTGACAGTCGGACTGAGCAGTGCCCCAATCTTGACTTCTTTCCTTTCTTCTTCTGAACCCAAATTGACCGTTTCCAACGGCTCTTTGTGAGACTCAATGGACCTTTCCTCTTGTCTGAGTAATCGAGAGATCTCTTCTGGAATTTCTTTGTCGTCTTCTTCTTCAACTTCAAATACTGGGAATTCAAAGTTGGGAGAAGGCATTGGATCATATGTTTCAACGGGGTTTAAAACAAGCAATCTGCATGACGTGATGATTTGTTTTTTAGAAGAGATAGAGAGAAATGCAAGAGTGTGTAGTGTATTTTCTGAAAAATGCTTGTTGTTTCTTTTTTTGAGTTATTTTTAGGATTACCATTTTCTGAAAAAGCAAAAACTGAAAACAACAATAAATGTGAAAATTACAGAATGACGTTTATTTATTTATGATTTTGTCGATTCTTGAAACTACAGCCCTATAAAACAAAACTCTGTCGCTTTGGGCGAAGCGAAGAGGGACATTTACAGAAAAGTGAGCCCTATAAAAACATCCGTTTCACCTGGGCAGGGTGAAAGGTTAAAACAAAGATGGCAATTACTTAGACTTATGGACGACTTTAGGGACATCGACAGCAACCCATTGGCGACAAACTCCTTGGTGAATCACAAAGTCTGGTACCTTCTTTCTTGGTTTGTCCTCAGAAATGACGCTGATTTCTAGCGGAGTAGGAACGTTGGAGTCTTCCTCCCAGGCAGAGTTGTCGAAAATGAACTCTTCTGTTGTATCTTGCACAATGTTTTCACTCTCAGGCGGATCTCCCCATCCAGTTGACTGGATATCTTCAAGCCTGATACGAGAGCTTTCAGGAGCGGTGTACTTGACCAAGAAGTCGTACTTGCCACTCGGCAGTCCTAAGGTGTCCCATACTTCTGTGGGACTGGAGGAGTAATCTTTCTCAATGACGTTGACCTCAGGAAAATCATAGTTGATGAACTCTTGTCCTGCAATCTTTACAGATTCATTGTTGTGCTGGATATCTTCGGAATGCCCTAAGTAATGATCCCATGACTCGATGGGGACACATGTATTCTTTTCAATATTGCTCAGCTGATAAGCGTTATTTGGCTGACTCTTTTGCCCCAAGTCTTATGTGTATGGCTGCCAGACAGGCAAGTAATCCAGGGGGTCATAATAGTCGTAGTCAAAGTTACCTTTCATTGGAGTGTCCTCCTCTAATGAGTTGGTGGAGCACGACATCCCTCAGGATCACAATCTCCGTATATTATCTTGACGTCTGATCTTGGTATATATCTCGGATTCTGCGTGGGAAAGCAAAATGGCATATACGCCTTTCCCTGAGACATATAGTCGTCCTCGTTGAGATAGGACTTCCACTCCTCGTCCGTATCAGAGGAGTCACCCTCATTAATGATATATACGTCTTGAGACGCTGGGTGGATGAAGCCTCCACTGTGGAAGAAGTCCTAAATGGGATGAAAATTTTCATCTTTGGTAGTAGTCTGGGTACAGGTTGAAGAGAAACCAAGACCTTTCTTTGTCTTGTTATCAGTAGGAATTACAAGTTGTCCCCATCCTTTTGCATTGTTACTCTTGATCACTTCGAGAGCATCTTTGTATGAGGAAATCGACGTTCCTTTTTCTGATCGATTCTCATTGCTCACCGAGAGTGTTTGAAACTGGGTTCCAACAACCTCCTCGGGTTTTACACAGGAGAATGATGATACGTTGCTCACGATTAATGCCTGCTCTCCACAGACTGTGACTAGCTTGTCATTCTTGACAAACTTCAGCTTCTGGTGAAGTGTCGAAGTGACTGCCCAGCTTTGTGTATCCAAGGTCTTCCTAATAAACAGCTATATGCTTCCCGGATGTCCATGACTTGGAAAGTGACTAGGAAAGTGTGAGAACCGATAGTTATGGGAAGGTCAACTTCGCCGATAACTGTTTTTCTGGATCCATCGAAGGCTTTGATGATGACCTCACTGCCTCTCATCGGAGATCCTTAAAATGATAGTCGCATCAGAGTAGATTTTGGCATAACATTCAGAGCTGATCCTGTATCTACCAGTACGCTGGCTAGAGCATATTCCTGGCAATTGACTGTAATGTTAAGCGTCATGTTGTGATTTTTGCCTTCTTCTGGAAGTTCTTCATCACTGAATCCTAAATTGTTGCAGGAAGTGATGTTAGAGATGATGCTGTTAAATTGTCTTATCGTCACATCTTGTTCTACGAAAGCTTGCTCCAAGACTTTCTGCAAAGCTTCCCTGTGAGCTTCGGAACTGAGCAAGAGAGATAGCACATAGATTCTCGAAGGAGTTTGCAACAGTTGGTCTACAATGTTGTACTCGCTCTTTTGGATGAGCTTTAGCATCTCATCGTTGTTCTTCGAAAGGCCGGCATTACTGGATTGCCCGACTGGTTGATTTGGAACTTCTGTTTGAGGTTCCTTTTCTTTAACAGCTTCTCCAACTCTTCTGTTGAAGATTCGGCCGCTCCGTGTGACTCGACTGATATCGGCAATGTTTACGACGAAGGGTAATGGAGTTTTCTTTCCATTTTCAATTGTTGTTCCACCGTACTTGTAAGGGATAGCCTTATCTGATTTGTACGGTATTGATTTCGGCTGATAGATAACGACAAGAGCCTTTTTATTTTTCTGACCATCGTAGGCAGCCTCAATTGGTTTGAGGTTGAGAATCTTTCTACTATCAAGAGGAACTCTTGATTCATGGAGTAGAGGGATTATGGCGCATATGTCTTTGGCCATTTCATGATTAGAGATTAAGACAACGTCTTTGCTTTAATCAGGAAGATAGTCGGGTATCATGTTGATCGAACCAGAACTTGAACATGGTCGAATCTATTTCTGTTCTAACTGATATTGAAGAGCCGCTCACACAAGATAACATCCTTGGTTGTTCTCTGAACAAACTCTACGACGCTCGTAGTTGTGTAGTGGCACCCGGCCACGCCTGCTTTGTATGCAGTGCAACTTTACTAGATCTGTTTCCATTGAGCAGACATCCTGACTTTGATATCTAGTAGGATTCCCATCAGTCATACTGATCTGCTGTGTAGCTTCATCCAAGTATATTGGAAGCCACCAGTGGTCCAACAAGTGTTGAAGTGTTCTTTGGACAAGTGCACATCCTTGGTCGTCTTCATGGCATTCCTCACAGTCTTGATAAACATGTGAAGCCAGAAAACCTAGCCTGACTTGCTTAGAGTGTAATTCTACTAGACTGGAATTCATCAAGCGAATATCAAATATCTGAATCATATTGACTTGATGGTTATTTCTATCACGGTAATCCTGAATCCATCTGAGATCTATCTGTCGTTGGAGGACCTCTTATACAAAAGAGCATCCCTGATTGCTTATTGAGCAGATCGGACAGGGCTTGTAATCGTGTCGTGGCAGATCATGGTATTAACTTTGCCTTGAGTGCATTGCCACCAAGTTGACGTTCATCGCCAGAATGTTGTGGTTCTGAACAATGTTGGGATTTGCGTGAGCCATATTGACATCAAGGATTCAGTGATCTTGAATCCATCCGAGATTCATTTGTTCTTGTAGAGCTGTTTGCACTACAGAACACCCTTGATAATTCTTTAAGTAGATATCATACTGGTGATAATCGTGAGGCGGTAAATGACCATACCCGCTCTGTCTGCAATACATCCTGACCAGATTGGTTCCTAATAGGAGTACATCATGAATTTGATAATTGCGGCTAAATTCCTCCTCTATCAGATTTACTGCAGTCTTTTCATGTTGAGGCAACGGGTTCATCTGAGCATTCGGATTAGTATCTTTGAAAGATAGCATCCCGTTTCTGACAAGCTTCTGTACATCAGATTTGAAGCTGAGACAATTCTCAATGTTGTGCCCCCGATCCTCCTTGATGATAAAGGCAAGTTTGATCCACTTTGAACCAAAAAGGCAGATTTTCTGGTACTGTAAGAGGAGACCTGGTTTGGACATGCCCCTTGGCCAGTAGAAGTGGAAATAATTCTGTGTACGACATCGGTATAGGGTCAAACCCTGGTGGTCGTGTGGTACGACTGTTGTTGTTATATTGAGGACAAGCCTACTGAAGAGGTTGTTTTTTCCTTTGCTGATACTATTGTTGATTTGGTTGGCTCTGAGCAACCTGAGGTTGATACGTTGGAGCCGGTGCAGGGTTGATAGCAGGAGTTACTGCTGCTACTGGTTGATATCTTCGCCTTTGCTTTCCAAGAGAGATATTACCAATATCTTGCTCTTTTTTCTTGTGGAAAGCATTACCGTACTTTTTGGTACTGCTTGATGGCTCTTTGTTTCTGACCAGATGTCCTTCTCGGACTGCTTCTTCAAGGCGTACCCCCATGGTCACCATTTCAGTGAAGTCACTGGGCGCACTGGCGACCATTCGGTCGTAATAGAATGAGCTTAAGGTTTTCAAAAAGATCTTTGTCATCTCTTTTTCCTCAAGAGGGGGACAGATTTGGGCGACAATTTCTCGCCATCTCTAAGCATACTCTTTGAAAGTTTCTTTGTCCTTCTGTGACATTGCTCTGAGTTGATCTCTGTCTGGTGCCATGTCTAGGTTATATTTGTACTGATGCACGAAGGTTGCGCCAAGATCTTTGAAAGTAATGATCTTGGTGTGGTTTAAACCCATATACCATTTAAGTAAGGCACCAGTTAAACAGTCTTGGAAGTAATGGATCAGTAGCTATTGATTTTCTATCTGAGTTGACATCTTTTGAGCGTACATCACCAAATGACTTTGAGGGCAAGAGTTGCCCCTATATTTTTCAAAGTCAGGCACTTTGAATTTGTGCGGGATTTTCACATTAGGGACCAGACAGAGGTTTGCGGCGTCCTTTCCAAATAAATCCTGACCGCGAATGGCGTGCAGTTCCTTCTGCATCTCCAAGAATTACTCCTGGAACTCATTCATTCTTTCGTACATGTCTTCGTTTCCACCAGAAATTACTTGTGGAATTTGTCCTTCCGGGACGGTGTGTACCACTGGTTGTGGTATAGTCATTACGGCGGTGACTCTTGGTGCTTCCATGCCCCGAAATTTGTAACCTTCAGGGTTTACTGTCATTACCCTCGCATCTTCGCTTTCCCGAAGTTTGTAACCTTCAGGCCCAATGATTCCTGCTGCAGTTTCTGGGTCTTCACTGACCGGCAGAATGTATCCTTCAGGGACAAAGTTGATAGGCATGCCCCAAGGGCGATCTTTAGGCATGTTGTACCGAGGATCATATGTCTCCACTATGGGCATAGATGTGATCTCTGAGATCACAGTCCTTTGTTGTTGCCTCTGAGCTGCTGCCAGAGATTGCATGTCACTGTGAAGTTTTTTTAGATTTTCCTTCGGAGCGTTGATTTCTTCTCTCAGCTCTCTGTTCTCTTCCTCGAGATCGTCCATTTTCTTTTGTTGATTGGCCCGAGTATTGTATGAGTGAGATAGTTTGACTCTAGAATCGTGACACATACGTGAGACTCAAAGATAAGAAGAACGCGTTATGTGAGAATGATGAATCCAATGATATATATATTTATTATTTTCAAAAATAAACTTCAATAATTAGATTGCAAATATCATACAGTAAAGGGTGGATACCCTGTTTTATTGAATTTGAAAGATTGCAGAAAGGGAAAATACAGTATTTTACAAAGTGTTGTAAAAGGAAATGTCTAAGTTTATGGATCCTGAGTCCTCTCTGAAGAGATCTATGATGCTGGTTCTGGTATTTTCCTTTTCTATGACCGGGGCTCTTCAGCCGTTGTCGGGTTGTCAGTTCTTTGCCAAGTGAAAGGAGCGAGCAGATTCCTTCGGTCTTCTTGATTCTTCACAACATGTTGCTCTAGTATTTTAATCAGAGCATCCTTTTCTTTTAGCAGTTCCTGAACTTTGGTACACTCCACATTGAGGATACGATGCTTGTTTTTCCAAGAGTTTTTCTCCTGTTGAACCTTGTTAAAAGCTACCTGGAGTTTTTCCGTGTCAGACATGAAATAAAGGACAGATTCCTTTAACGGAAAAACTTCTTGACGGGGTAAGGCATCCTCAGCTTAAGAGCTCTAGTTTGCACCTAGTGGAGATAAGGTTCCACAGAGGTACAGTTTGGTATTCCTAGAGACTCTCTTCCTTTCTTGTGAACATGTTGCTAGGCATGCATTATTTCCTTCTTTAGTGCCCTGTCATTTTCCCCTTCCTTGAAGAAAAGACCTTCCAGATGAGCATTATGCGGGATATCCCTCATCGGGTATCCGAGTTGACAGCGAACTAAAATTGGATGATAGTTGATTCCTCCTTTAGTTCCTATGAGGGGTACATTAGGAAAATTTCCACAACTGTCGATAATCTCTATCCCCCCATAAATCCTATCATACCAATCTATGTTAGAGTTGGTAAGAGACAAGATTTTCTGTGACCAACGTAGAGTACTCTTGTGATCCCAAAAAGCAGCAGACTTGGATAAATGGGAAGTGAACCATTTGTAAAGTAAGGGTACACAGCATGTGATCATTCCTCCGTTGTACAGATTCCTTAAGTGTACAGAATGATAAGCATCTGCGAGCAGAGTTGGTATGGGGTTTCCAATCAGAAATATCTTAACGGCGTAGGTATCAACGAAGTTATCTATGTTGGGAAAAAGGAACAACCTGTATGTGAGTAGGACGAAGATATCCTCGAAAGCAGTAACATTCCCTATACTGGCGAAGTACAGGGCTTTCTCCACCAAAAACTTGGCTGGTAAACCTTGGATTCCGCCTTTGGTGGTCATGTGAGTCCTGACTTCTGACTCGTCCAAACAAATGGCTCTTACGATGACCCGATCCTTTGGAATTTCTTCCAGTCCAGAAAAAGGAGCTTGATCAATGATAGGTAGATTAGTCAGATGAGAGTATTCTTCTAATGTTGGTGCCAGTTGGTAATCCGGGAATGTGAAGCAGTGATAAACCGGATCATAGAACTGGATCAGTGTAGACAGGATTCCTTCAACTACATGAACCCTTAACAGAGACAACAACCCTCCGTACTTAGCTCTAAAAGCATCAGGGTTGGTGATCATCCTTGCCAACCCTCTTAAATCCTCTAGTTTTGGAACCTTGAAGGTGTACTTGTGCGTCTTTCTTCTACCAAAATCCATAACGCAATCTTTATCTCTGATATTTGCAATCATTATTTCAGTTTAATTTGAGAAAAGAGAGAGGAGAAAAGAAGATTTTTTCTTTGTTTAAGAGTTTTTTAAATGAATGCATGAATGCAGCACACAAAAACATTGAAAAAACATGGGTTCAAGGGTTCAACATCACGAGCATGGATTCATGACTCTACCTATCCTCAAAGGTTGTATTCTAGTCAATTTTTTGTACCTGTAGAACAAATCCTAAGGTTCCCAAAATCATTGACCCCCTAGAGATAACAATAGCGAGCTGGTTCACCCGAGCGAGCTATAGCATCCTAGGGTAATCTCATTTGAGTGTAGTATCGCGTATCAACTATTTCCGATAGTCATCGCACTACCAAGTGGTCATAAGGTTAATTCCTACTAAATCCTCAGGTTCACAGGCGCCACATTAGGAAAACTCTGCTTTCACAACGATCGTGTTCAGCAGGCTGAATCCTACGAGCCCTCACCTGATTTGGTGGTCTATCAGGTTCACTTGTTCAGGATTCACTCCCTACAAGTTTCCCTGTCTATGCCACCCCTTATCTTAGGTTTCTCTCAAACTTTCCAGACGCATATCAATCGCATTCCCATTAACAGAAAAATAAACACGGATATCAAGTAGGAAAAGCGATATATATATAAATATATATATAGTATAGAAAATTTCTAACAACCTAGACCTCTTAGAAATTCTTATCATAGTCCTAGACACATAAAATGACTCCCCAGCAGAGTCGCCATTTTACTGTAGCGTGCAATTTTTGTCGGTGACGCGACCACCTTAACGCCACGGGTTTCTCCTCACCGCAATGGTAGGAGCTTGGTGCTACTTTCTAATTTCTTATTTATCCTATGAAGCTGGAAAGGAAAGGGAAGCTATCTAAAACTAACCTTGCATGCAAATGTTTAAATGAACAAATGCTTAAAGAGATTGGGGAGTTCGGGGTCAGGTTATACAATGGGGAGTTGTCAATTAGCCATCCTATATGTGGTTATCCACAGGTTGTTAGCAATTTTCCTTACTGCTTTCTACTTACTAGTGTTTGTCTTTTGTGGGTTGGGAATGTTTCTTTTTTAGGAGTGTTTGAGAGAGAGAGAGAGAGTTTTTATGGATATCGGGCTTGCCGTTTTTTTGGTAAGGTACTGGACCTAAAGTTTTTGATTGGTGTGAAGGTATTGGACTTAAAGTTTTTGATTGGTGTGTGAAGGTATGGGACCTAAAGCTTTGGATTGGTGTGCTCGCTAAGATTTCGCAATCTTATGCCTACATATTCCCGTTAAAGAAAACAGGGAAATCAGAGCAATCGTAGTTCCTCCTATTCTATGGGAGGTGTAGAGATGTTTTAGTGTCTTGTTCAAAGCCAAAGATTGAAGCTAAATGAGTATTTGTGTCTTGTTCAAAGCCCAATATTGAAGCTAAAAGGTTTGACTGAGAGAGAATTTGTCATCTCTAAAGGGAGACATCTCATCTGTTTATCACAGTTGTTGGGTGATTGATTATAAAAGAGAATTACTTTAATTGGGATAAGTGAATCTAGTAATGCCATAATTTCCTTTATAAGGGATTTGTCCTTAAGGAGAAAAATTTAACTCAGTGTAGAGCAATGCCATTTTTCCTTAGGAGTTTTTTTTGCTAAGAGAGGGACATTGGTGTAGATGTAAATAATCCAGAGGCTTGCCACTTACAGCAATTAGATGAAAGAGGAAGTTTTACCAGGATAAGAGATGGACTACAGCTTGGATATTTTGAATCAATAAGTGTGCCACTTACAACAGTTATTTGCAATTAGGGTTTGTTTTGAGATGTGATGTACAAAGAAATGTCTTCCTACAGAGATATTTTTTATTTCCTCTGAGGGGATGTTAGTTTTTGTGTGCCTTGATTAAAGCCCAAGGTTGAAGCTAAGAGATTGATTGACTCCACTGGGGAAGTCCTTATACAAAGCCTAAGAGGAGGCTGGAAAAGACTAACTCAATAAGAGAGTGTTTTTTATATATGTCTTGTACAAAGCCCAAGATTGAGGCTAAAAGAGATTGAGTCTTTGGGGGATATCATTATACAAAGCCTAAGAGGAGGCTGAAAGTTGACTTTCCTGGGGAAATATTTTGTCTGTCTTGTACAAAGCCCAAGATTGAGGCTAAAAGGAAATTTTTGACTCCATTGGAGAATATATGTATGTGTCTTGTACAAATCCCAAGATTGAGGCAAAAAAGGGGAAACTGACTCTACTGGTGAGAGGTTTTATCTGTCTTGTACAAGGCCCAAGATTGTGGCTAACAGAAGATTGACTCTGCTGGAGAGTGTGTTTTGTTTTGTACAAAGCCCAGGATTGAGGCTGAAAAGAGGATTGACTCTGCTTATGGAAATTTATATGTGTCTTGTACAAAGCCCAAGATTGAGGCTAAAAAGGGTTGACTCAACAAGAGAGTGTTTTTTATTATTTGACCCAACAAGAGAGTGTTTTTATATGTCTTGTACAAAGCCCAAGATTGAGGCTGAAGGATATTTATGGGTGTCTTGTACAAAGCCCAAGATTGAGGCTGAAAGGATGACTGACTCAACAAGAGAGTGTTTATATGGTGTCTTGTACAAAGCCCAAGATTGAGGCTAAAAGGACTGATTGACTCAACAAGAGAGCGTTTATATGTCTTGTACAAAGCCCAAGATTGAGGCTAAAAAGAGACTGACTCAACAAGAGAGTGCTTTTAGGAGATTGACTCAACAAGAGAGTGCTTTTGAGGCTAACTTTGCTGAGGAAGAATCATTATACAAAGCCTAAAAGGAGGCTGGCTTCTGCTAAGGATTATTGAGATCCAGAGGCAGGTCCAAAACGGGGAATCAACTCTTGTTGAGGATTTACATAAGAGTCGAGGTATCAGATGCCTTGAGGTTCTAATTTGGGATAGTGTTATCCTGATTATAGGCTGACCCTAGCTGGGGGAATTTAGGATGAAAGATTGAGTTTTAGAACCTATGGGGTTTTAACTCTACTGGATATTGATTAAATGACCAGGGTTTTTTCCTGTGTTTGTAGAGAGCTTGAGAATGTCTTTGAGATCTAAGAGGAGATGAGACTGTCCAAGTCTACTGGTATGGAAGAGTTTATCTTTGTATAATGCCCAAGAGGAGGCTGATATTTTAAGGGATGAGAATCAACCCTAAAATTGGTCTGAGGTTTTGACTCTTTAGAAAGACTGCTCTAACAAAGGAGGACTAAGTTCTATCCTATACCTTTTAAGAGGTCTCTGGTCCTTGTATTAAGCCTAAGAGAAGGCATGAGAACTTATAAGAAGCCGAAGGGTCCTTGTACAAAGCCCAATAGGAGGCGGGGATGCATTTAGGAAGCCTGTGGGTCCAAGCTTAAGAAAAGTTCAAGAAAAGTTTCACCGGGAATAATCTTTTCTTTAGTGAACATTTCTAGGGTTTGAAGAAATTTAAGAGAGGTTTCACCGGGAATTAATCCTCTCTGGGGAAATGAATTTCTTTTTGACAATTTTCTAATGGTGATAGTCTGAGAAAAGTTTCACTGGGAATAATGCTTTTCTCTTTGTTCCATATTGTATAAGCCCAAGAGGAGGCAAGACTGTATCTGGAATTCCTATGGGGAACTAGTTTTGACTGTTGAAAGAGTAACCACTGGCTTTATCTAATCCTAGACCTAATTATCAGGGAAAACTCTAAGCAGATCTATACAAGCATATATATATATATATATATATATATATATATATGAAATATATACTGTATGTAAAAGAGGGTAGGAGGACTTACAGGAGAGCAAGCTTCCAGCACAAACAAATATATATATATATATATATATATATATATATATATATATATATATATATATATATATATATATATATGTGCAAGTATGTATAAGAAAGCTGTTTAAAACTTACAAATGAGCAAGCTTCCATTGTAACAACTCTATGGTTAGTTGTTCAAGAAATTAAAGAAAGTTTTGATAACAACTATGAATTTGAACCTAAATGAAAGGGGAAATTGTTTTGAAAAGATTGTTGGGGGACTTATACTCAAGGAGAGGCCCAGATGAAAAACAGTAATCGTACCGTTGATCTGAAAATTGTATCGGGACTTATACAATGACTGAGGCCTAAATTATTTATGTACAAAAGAGGGTTGGGTCTTACACTCTATTAGAGGCCCAAAAGTGTTTAAAAAAGAAAAGAAATGGGACTTACAACACAAGAGTAGGACCAAATGATTTTTTGTTTAAAAGGCGACGATCGCGCCGAGATTTTATCGTACTGGGACTTATACAATGACTGAGGCCCAAAAATGTTTATGTACAAAGGTATGGGACTTACACTCTAGCAAGAGGCCCAAAAGTTTGAAAAAAGAAGGAGAAATGGGACTTACAACACAAGGGTAGGCCTAGATGATTTTGTTTGAAAACGGCGATCGCGCCGAGGTTTTGAAAACACAGTGGGACTTATACAATGGCTGAGGCCCAAAAAGGTTTAGTATTTACAAGGGATGGGTCTTACACTCTATTAGAGGCCCAAAGTGTTTTAAGAAAAGAGAATGCGACTTATAACTCAGGGAGAGGCCCAATGAAAGACAGTGATCACACCGTCATTTTAAGAATCGCAGAGGGACTTATACAATGACTGAAGCCCAAAAAAGGTTTTCTGTACAACAAGGGATGAGACTTACACTCTATTAGAGGCCCAAAAGTGTGTATGTGAAGTTTGAAAAATCAAAATTTAGAGAAAACCCTAATTTAGAATTTAAAAGATATCATTTTCAAAGGAAATTAAATAAAAAATGATATAAAATACCAAATATATCCAAGAACAAGTTGTATACTTTGAAATATATTTTGAAAAATCATGTTTAATCACATGAAAGCTTGAAATTCAACTGGTTTTAAAAGATCAAAGTGGGAATTTCATTTAAAAATGTTTAAAAACAATAAAAATGAAATTAATTACAAAAATTATAACTATATTAAATAAATAATATAAATTGGATTTTTTTGTAAAATAAAATATTTAAACATTTTTGTGAATTTTGAGAAAAAGAATCAATTCAAAAATATAAATATTTAGAGAGAAATTAATTTTTGAATCAATTAATCAAAAATTTCAAAATATTCAAAAATTCAAAAATTTGAAAAAAGGGCACCAATGGTCAAGGAAGAACACGCGCGCAACCTATTTCTGCAGATTTGCATTTTCTCACTTTTCTCCATGATTCCTCAATGGTTTTGCACGACTCAAGTACCAATCTTGTTCGTTTTTGAACAAGGATCACAACCATATAGTTTAATTGCATTTATATTAAATATGGAGGAAGAAATCAACTGAAAACCTCAAGAACCCTAATTTCAGCAAGAACACAATGAAATTCTATACATGATGGATTCATGGCAATTGATTGAGGGTTATTACTCTACATACATGCATAAACAAGATGGTAACTCAAAAATTCATTCATGATGCATGGATCATAGAGTTTGAAGGGTTCAGGCCTACCTCTTGCAGCTGGTGATCGAGTTTGATGATGGAGGTGTTGCAGATAGGTTCCAATGATCTGGACAGCTTCCTTAGGTGCCAAGGAGTGTGTTTGAATGCTTGGAGTGGATTGAAATGAGCTAGAACTGGTTGTGGTACCTCAACTGCAACTCTGTCAAGAACTTGAGCAATTGGCTAGTGATTTGGTGAATCTGATGTTGCATATGTGATTTTGTGTTATGGATCACTCATATATGATGTTTATGAGGTGTGTGTGTGATTGGTTTGGTTGGAATCACTCTCAATCTCAAAACCCGGTAGTGACTTGAGTTAGAAGGCAAAATTGGGGTGAAAGGGAGATTTTGAGTAAAGCATCAGTTTGGGTGCTTTGGTGTACTGAAACTGATCACAAATGAGCTTTATTTATAGTGTGTCAAGTTTGTTTTGGCAGCAATAGTGTGTGGCAACTGCAACAAGTCTGTGGCCAATGGTGATCAAATGGAATCTCAAGTCTCCTCTAGACATTGACTTGAGGTTAGAGCACAAGCCTATGGTCTTTTGGTTCAGAGATAAGGCTTGACTCATTCAGTTAAGTTTGCCTCAGTTCATGCCACCTTGATGCATCCATTGAATGCATTAAAACAAAATTGGAGTCTTGGCACTTTTTAGCCTTTTTAGGTTTGTTATGGCTATATGTAGATTCTTGGACTTGTGAGGCTTGGGGATTAGATCATTCCCCTTTGATTTCATCCTCTGATGTGTCCAAATGGATGATTAGGCTTGGAGTTGTCCAATTTTTCCAAATCGAGCAAAATACCAAATTCTGCCCTGTACAAGACAGTTGGAAATGGTGTTTTTGAGGGGATCATATCTGCCTACTCAGGTTGAGTTATGGGAGGCTCTTGAAATTTTTAAAGAGCCCTCATATGGTACAATCCATGTGTGATCATAGTTTGTCTTGAAACTATTTGGATCCCATTGAAAAATCTTCATGAACATTGGTGTTCAAAGCTGATAACTTAGGCAGATTTTCACTAAGTGTTGAAAAAGTGTCATTTTCTTCATTTTTGTCATTTTGATCACTCCATAACTTAAAATCCATGAAGAATTAGAGTTTGAGGTTGTTGAAGCTTTTGTAGAATGTAGGAAGACCTACAAATCAGGCTTTGAATCACTCAAAATGGCTGCTTGGATCACAAGTTATGATCCTTGGAAGTTGGTACCAAAATCATTCAAATTTAGTAACATAGAAAATTATTCACTTTTTCAAGATTACCCCTTTTACAAGTTATCTTGGTCTCTTGATCAAATCTTGTTCAAGTGACATTATAAGTCACATTTTATGAAAATATGAATCATAAGGATTAGTTTTTCCAAAAAAAGTCATGTTTTGACTTTTGGCTCCGGAGCGGTTCGGCGCGTAAAACCATAATTTCCGATTTTTGAGGAATGCATCCTTTGAGGGTAATTTAACTTTGACAATGTATCCTTAGGGTTATTTTTAGCATATTGAGTCACATGTTGAAGTCTTGGCTCATCCTCTTGTGAAAATCTCACTCTGGAGGTCTCAGTCGTCCAAAACCCTAATTTGGCGACATCGGGTGTTTCGAGGCTCAAAACACTTGGAATACCGCAACTGTGTGCTTCATTTTTTAATGTGAGGGTCCTCTTAATCCTTTGTGTATGTTTTAAGAGGTTATACAAGTTGAAGATCATGTCATTTCTTTATTGATCTTTTGTCTAAATGTTCTGGGAGGGATAGAAACCCTAATTCTTGATTGTAGTGAATGCTCAACAATCCTTGAGGAGATTGATGAGGCATGATGGCACGTCCATATTATGGCAATGATTTGCAAAATGATGGGAAATCTTGGTGGTCAAAATTTGGGGTATGACACATAGTGTTGTTTGAAATAAGTTGACACTTTTCGACCTTTGAGAGTTAGTGACATACTTATTGATTTTATCCAAGTTAGAGCCCTTCTCATGGTGATGCAAAGGTCTATTTTCACATACTTGTGGGTGATTACTTGAAGTTTTCTCCTTAAAATGACAAGTTGTATTTTTATTTAAAATGAATCATAACAAACCATTTTGGTTATTTTTACCATGAGCTACGGGGTTTTGATCCTCCATTGCACTTTGTGGATACGTAGGCACGAGGCTCAGGAAGTCTTGTAGAACACAAAATTATTAAAAAATACTTCTTTTCTCACCTCCACCATCTTTTGCAAACAACACTTTTTATAAGCCAGATGCTAGATTTACAAAGAGGTTCCTATAGAGTACTATAGACGTTTTAGGTGCTAACACCTTTCTCTTTGCGTAACGAACCCCCTTACACTATCTCTGTATATTTATTCTTGTTTTATAACTTCTTTAGGTTATGTTTTATTTTTTTCCCTTTCCTTTGGATAAAATAAAAGTGCGGTAACGACTCTTGTTTTGTGAGTTGTTGAAGCGGTAAAGCGGCAAGCAAAAATATTTATTTTCGGAAGAATTCCCTCCGGGATTTATGTCGTGTCCACAGAGATCGGTTCGAGGGAAAGAATGTCGTTTGACAGTCTCTCGCGTTTATGAGTTTGGATTATAATGGTTTCAAACAAGAAAATAGAAAAGTAAATATTAAAACAAAAAAAATTCATTCTTCAAAGAGAAGCAACTAATCCGGCATGCACATAATTCACTCCTCACAAACTTAAACTCACCGACCAGTTCTACTCAACCTATACTACTCCTCAATATCACCCAGCATCGCTCACAACAATGTTCATCTCTGACACACTGAGTTGAGAGAGCAACGGTGCTACCTTGGTCGACACTCTCACACTCGACTCAAGACACGGATGGCATTAAGTTCTGACGCCTATTGAAGATTGTTAGCTCTAAATATATCTCTAGCATCCAGAAACTAACAGATAATCATTTCTAATCAAAGTTCGTGATGTTTATCTCTAACATAACACAAACCCCGCGCATAAAGCAAAAATCAAGGATAATCACCAATAAAGATTTGCAAAGCAGATTTCATACAACGCCATGGGCGACAAATATACATGAGTTCAGAACAAATACATATACACAACCCAACATAGAAGAAAAACACAAAGAAGAAAAGAAATGAACCAAACATCTCACGGTTTGTCAGAGCCGATCAATGTTCAATCTACTCCAGTTCATCCGTGTGCAAGCTTCCATGTTGTTTTCTAGCTATCTCTACCAAAGAATGAGGTTGATGAAGTTGGGAGAGAAAAAATCACCCCCAAACAACATAACCTAACAAAAATGAAGTGAAATGAAATAAATACAAAATTATGTCTCTGACGCTTCGCCTGACGGAAGAATTGCTTCGCCCGACGGAGCTCTTTATTACACCCACATCAGTTGCGTACTTAAACATCCTGGCAACAAATATCTAATTTCGCCCGGCGGAAAAAGCTTCGCCCGGCGAAAGCGCAAAAACATGGAATGCTACTGGAATTTCCTTATTTCCTCACATCGCTGCTTCGCCCAGCGAAAGGCACTTTCGCCCGGCGGAAGGTGCTTCGCCCGGCGGAACATGACAGTCAGCAAATCTTCTGGTGTAATTCGCCCGGCGAAAGGCAGTATCGCCCAGCGACACTAGCTTCGCCCAACGAAATCTGGCTGACTATACTTCTTTATTTTGGCTTCCAGCTTCTATACAATGGCTTTCTTTCTTTACCATCTTCCTTTTATTGATCCAAATGGTACATCCTGGAGCTTTTATTATCATTGCTCCAACAATGCTTAATTACCTACAAAATGAACGGAAAACTATTAATCGTTACTCAAATGAATCAAAAACACAAGTATACACTAAAATGTAAAGTAAACGTATTTATAAACAAATTAGGGTTTATTCAAACGATATTAACCAAAAAGTATCGATAAGTGCAACAAAACTTATATACAAAAATAGTTACATTTTGCACTTATCAAACTCTCCCCAACTTAAACTTGTTTGTCCTCAAACAAGAATCAAACAACTCAAAGAAACAGAGTGACAACCAAAGAATCACGAATCAACAGGTTTTGAAAAATGAAACAAATGAATGGTTCAAATGAAAAACGGTACACATAAAGTAAATACTTACCACTAAACTACGACGACAACATAGTCACGAAACAAATGCAAAATACAAAAATAATGCCAAACATCCTAAAACAACACAAGTTCCAAAGTGAATCACACCTAGCAAAAACAATCATCGGTAGATGAAAAACACAAAATGAGGTACATATCACTCACACAACAATAATGAAAACAATAGACTAAATTATGCAACCATCCAAAAATCATATTGAACATACAAAGGCAAGAATCACAAGGGCTTTCAAGGTTGTAGCGTGGTCGGGTAAACAAACAAGGGGCAATTTCTAAAGGTAATTGAAACAAAAACTTGCCTAAACAGAAGGGAGTGATCAACTCATAAAGACTCAAACACAAAATTCCAATCAACTTCTTCCAAAATCCCAAGTGTTACACAAAACACAATACTTATTTAGCACAATTATTTGAACTCTTTTTTGTTTCCTTTCTCAAGGATTTTCTTTTTCTTTCTTTTTTTTTCTTCTTTTCTTTTCTTTGTCATATTTTTCTCTTTTTTTTTCTTTTCTTTTTCAACCTCATAGAAACCAACAAATGAGTAAACAATCATTCTCTCCCCAACTTGAATTCAACCACATCATCATGTGAATACTCCCTACTTTCTAAGGCAAGGCAAAAATTCATACAACAACACAAAGTTGAGGGTTTAAGAAAAAACAAAATCCATTCAAAAATAAGTGAACTAAATAATCATAGACAAGCATTAAGTTCAAATAAAACATGGATCAAAAAGCTCAAAGGGGTTACGAATGATCACACGCTCACAAGGTGAATGACTATTTGGCTAGATAGCTGTGCTCAAAATGAAACAAAATGCCTTGATCCTTTTCATGCCTTCACATAATCAACATAAACAAAAGATTAAGCATAATAAAATCCAGTTAGAACAAGAATGTTGATACTCCTCGCATATATGAACAATGGAAGGCTACCTCACAAAAAGGTGGGAACTAAAGTGATTCACACAAGAACAAGTATACAAAAGAATGAATGGCATGAAAGTTTGTAAAATGCCTAAGTATCATGAATATGCTAAAGTCAAGAAAGCGATAAACACATACCTTGAACGTGTACAAAACTTAACAATATCATTACCATACATCCGCAAGTTGAAATGATCTAACTTGGAACATTGCCACAAAGTTCCTCAAGCTACTCAAAACAAGCTCATTGACAAGCACAAGAATTATTAATAAAAACATACTGAAAGACATGGTGAAAATGGATTAAACAAGTTGTAAAGTGAAGATTTGAGAATTTCACGAAAAATCCGAGTACAACTTGTTTAATGAATGTTCACCACACTACCTAAGTTAAACCACAACAAAAAGAAAATAATACAACATGCTTGTTTTACGTCGTAAGCTCGACGCCTTTACAGTGCTTAGCTAGCAACTTCCCTCCTTCATGCCATGGTGATGCCTCACCGCGCAAACCAAAAACAAGTCTGAATATGCAACATCAGAATCAACAAGCCAGCATAGTCTGAATAATCAAATCTGAACATCCACAAAGGTAGTGTTGTGCGGTGCGAGATCTGACACAATGAGAGAACAAAGGTTGGAAGAGTCTTGGTTTCCTGCAGAAAAACCCAATATCCCCCTCACAGGTAGTTCCTAGAAAGTGGGATTCTCAGTTTCAGATTCTCGATTTGAGAAGCAATAGTACATTCATCCCTCGGGGTACAATACTATCGCCAAACAAAGAGGTCGTCCACTGATTCCCCCAAATAGAAGGGTCACCCTATGGCAAGTTCCCAGCTTTGGGTCCTCGGATCAAGGAACGTAACGGGTTTGCCATTTCTAGTCTACCATTATCGCTCCTTGGGAGGAGTGCCGCAACTGAGTCCTCGGGAAATGGTCGCCAAAGTTGACAATTTTCCAGGTTACATTCCATCGTCTGCCCCAAATGCGCAGGATAGAATATTACCAAAGAAAACCTCGTCTGGATGTGGATTTTTTGTGTATACGAAGTCTGGCCAAATGCCACACAAGTCACACTACTTTCCACTCTAATCCTGGATGTATACTCAAGCCTGGGTATTGGGCTTATCTCTCAAGTAGCAACCCAACCCGCCAACAGCAGAAAATAGCAAATATCCAGAGTATGCGGCATATGAATATTCAAAGCAGCAAAGAAATGCAATAAATAAACATAAAGCTAAAGCAAGGAAAAGATAAAGCGGGCAAAGCGCGAAGAATAAACACCGAAACAAGCAAGAAAAACAAGCGAAACTAGGCGAGACCCCTCAAGGGATGGACCAGCAAGAGGTCAATCTGTCCCCAGCAGAGTCGCCAGCTGAAGATGGCTGGTTTCTACCTAAGTGAATCGCACACTCGGAGATACAACAGAGTCGCCACCGAACTTTATTTAGTCCCAAAGGACA
This sequence comes from Lathyrus tuberosus, assembly GCA_022829125.1. Taxonomy (NCBI): domain Eukaryota; kingdom Viridiplantae; phylum Streptophyta; class Magnoliopsida; order Fabales; family Fabaceae; genus Lathyrus; species Lathyrus tuberosus. Next base: position 8,065,529 of record JALAZF010000044.1, on the reverse strand, counting down.
GGGAAAATATCGATAAAACCCAAGGGGAAGAGAAAGGGGAATGGGGGGTCGGTTATGCGAAAGGAAGGTAATAGCACCTAACGCATCCGTCGTACTCGACGGGAACCATTTCGCTTGCTTCTAGGCTTGGATGGGTTATCTATCCAAAGGCTTCTAACTAAAAGAAGAGGAGAGAGAGAAGAAAAGGCAAAAAGAAAGAAAGGAAAGAAAGTGCTCGCGAAGGAAAGAAGTCCTCGTGCCTACATACCCTCAAAGTGCAGTGAGGAAGTCAGAGCGCCGTAGTTCATGGAACCAGGGGACAGAAAAGAAGGAAGAAAAGGAGAAGGAAAGAAAGGTGGAAGTGTGTTCGCCGAGATCATTGCGATCTCATGCCTATGTATCATACATTCAAAAGAATGCAGAATCAGAGCTTCCGTAGTTCATGGAACTGAACGGAAAAGGAAAACAAGAAAGAAACAAGGAGACGAAAGAAGTGGTGTCGAAACCAAGAGCAAGAGTGAAAGAAAAACTATACTGGGAAAGACCCCGCAGTAAGAGCGTTTACACAAAAGAATAGGAAAAGAATGGTGTCAACACCAAGAATGAAAGAAACTCCACAGGGGATAGCAAAGAGAATTGGTGTCGAAACCAAGAAAGTAAGAGCAAAGGGAATAGAAAGGACTCCGCTGGGGATCCAACTAAAGGGATGGTGTCATAACCATGAGAAAAAGGGGACTCGGTATATTAACTGGCTGGCAGTGGTTAATTGAGGAAAGAAAGGACTGCAACTCTGTGGGGATAGAGAAGCATTGGTTTTAGCAGAGAAAAATGCGATTAACCAGAAAAGCGGGTGTAGGACCGAATAAAGATCATAACCCAAAGGACGGGTATAGGATCGAGCAAAGGTCGTGACCCAAAGGGGTTCGGTAAACTGACTGAACAAACAGTACTCAACCGAAGAAAGGGTATTTGAACCAAAGAAAGGTTACTAACCCAAGGGTGCAAGTATTCGAACCAAGAGGAGGTTGCTAACCGCAGGGGATTCAGTGTTTACAGACGGACTATGACCAACCGAAGAGAAAAGCGAGTGATTAACCAGAAGAAGGTGATTAACTCGAAAGGGTTCGGTATTTTAACAGACGGACTGTGGTTAACTGAAGAGACGGGTGATTAACCAAGAGAAGGTGATTAACCCAAGGGGTGCTCAGTGATTAACAGATGGACTGTGATTAACTGAAGAGGCGGGTGATTAACCAAGAGAAGGGGATTAACCTAAGGAAGGAGAAGAACCAAGAGAAGGTTGCGAGCTCCTGGGGAAAAAATGGTCGTGACAGGAAAACTGCGTTGGACCAAAGAGAGAGAATTGAAATTCTTCAGGGGAATCAAAAAGCAATGATTGATTACAAGAAGAAAAGAGTGATGGAACAAAGAGAGATTACTAGTGCAAGAATAATGATCTTAACCAAGAAGGATGGTGATGAATCAACAGGAAAATGAGAAGAGCTCAAGTGATCAAGGATGAATCCGACCGGGGAAGGAGCAACACTACAGCTTGAGGATAAAGGTGACTATTCTCGAAAGAGATGGCCAAATGCCATTACCCAAGAAATAGTCAGAATGAGGGTAGGACAACCATCCTCATTCCTCCTCCAGCACCCAAAGTATAGTGCGGAAATGAAACAGACAACACAACAAGTCCAATTTGTACAGTGCTCATGCGAAGAGAAACGGACAGCGTAACGACGTCAATTTGTACAGTGCTCCGATGCAAGGCGCAACGCGAAACTCTAACTCCACCGGGGGGATGAGAGAAAAAGCTCTAAAGGATGCCTAAAGAGGAGAAAAGGGAAGATCGATTAATCGAAACAAAGTTTCGATCAATTAATCAAGGGATACACATGCTAACAACTTTCCAAAGAGGATAAAAATCCATTAAAGCAAAAAGGAGTGAATTATTGATTATACAAGATTAAGTTTATCCATGAAGAATAAACTTAATGTAAATCTGAAATGGAAGGTGCAAAATAGTGCCAAATGACCATCAAAATGCCACACAAAATCATGTATCATGTGAACAAAGATGGTGCAAGAATTGCTATGTTCCTACAATGCTAAGAACATGAAACAAATGGATAATCGAAAATGTGCATCGAAAGTTCATGAATTTGCTTCAACCAGAAGTGAAATGACATTAAAAACATCCATAAAATCAAGCATGACAATCAATGGAAGTTAAAATGAAGAAAGCATGGCAAACATACTTGAAAATGCAAGAAAATGACCTTCTGGTTCAGTGTTAATCGATTAACACAATTGCACTGCAAAGTGTTAATCGATTAACACTTGAAAAAGTGCAAAGAAACCCTGGTTAATCGATTAACACAATTGCATTGCAACGTGTTAATCGATTAACACTGTACAGGGAGCAGAAAATCAGTTTTGAAAAGTGCTTTTGGCTAACTTTTTGATTGTGCAATCACTCCAATGCTAGGGCAAACAATTATGCACGAAAAATCAAGCTTAGAAACAGCAAATGATCAACAATAGAATCAATTAACAATCAAGATCATGGATCTATCAAAAGTGTAATCAATTCACATGCAAGAATATCAAAATTACATCGCAAACGATACGAAAACGATCGAAATGATAAAATGAATGAAATCCACCAACCTACAAGGCTGAGATGTGCCTTGGTGAATGTTGCAAAGTGATCTTGGTGCAGAAGATTAAAGAAAACCAGAGGATCCTTGAATTGTAGACGAAACGCGTCGAAACCGATCAAAATTGCGAAAATGCACCGAAATCGAACTTGCACCAAAATAAATGGTGTGAAACCCTTGGATGGAAGTAGAATGGGATGTAATTCTAGAAATCCAATCAAAGAATGCCAAATGATGAAGGTTAAGCTCAAGAATTAATCACTTTCAATGTGAAAAGTGATTATCCTTCAAGAATAAGAGCTTTTGGTGAGGTTTTATGGAGAAGAATTGAGATGAAGATGAAGAATGAGTAGAGAAATCAGAGGAAAAGTGAGAGAATTGAGAGTGAAATGTGAGAAGTTTTGGTGAAAAATGGTAGAGAATGGTTGAGGGATTGAAAAGTGAGTGAAGCTTGGTTTATATAGATTTTAGGTTTGGAGTGTGAGATGGTTTGGACTTTGGTTTGGAATTAGCTTTGGGTTTGGACCTAGGTTAGGAGTTAGTTGGACTTGACTCACCGAGTCAAGGCGGTTAACTCGGTTAGTTAGAACCAACTCGGTAACCATCCCAAGGTGAATTCCAACATCCAAAGATCCACATTACTTGGAGAACAAGGAACATGGTGCACTTGATTTGAAGTGAAGTATCATAGCAAATGAACTTGGAATGAATAGAGTAGCTTGGAAATGTTTAGAGGTGTCTAGAACATTCCATATGCTGCTAGAATCCAAGACCAAAATGTGTACAAAGGTTCTGTCATGAAAAAGCAGCAAATTGTGCCTATTTTGTCTGTGTTAATCGATTAACACAATTGCACTGCAAATGGTTAATCGATTAACCAGGCCAAAATATGCCCAATTTGCCTAAAAAAGGGTACTGTGGTCCCGACTTCGATTTTCCACCTCTTGTATTGAGGAATAGGTATGGAAACCTTCATTTTGTGCTTGTTTTGATGAGGTGATGACCTTGTGAGGATATGATTAATAGGGCTTGGAAAACCTGAATATCCTGCAATCAAAACACCAGAGGAAAAAATGTGAATGCGTATGCCAGCGATGCGAATGCTTATGCTTTTGCAAAAGGCAAAAGAGGGAGGTCAAATTTTGGGTTATGACAGTACCGCCTCATAATAGTCGACTGTTATTGACAAATTGAGGAACTGATCACCCTTAATCTCTTGTTGATAATAGACAGGATCATGTTGGATAGGATAGACGTGTCTTGCGAGCTTAAGTGGTGTGCGCAGTGAATCGTTTGGAGTTAAGCCAAGTGCTTACAGATGGTTTTGATGAGTCGATGCAGGATGGTGCTGAGATGTTTATGTTGAGGGTAACTTTGAGAATTAGTAAAGGTGGAGAAGTGGGTGATTTGGCTTTTGTTTGTGAAATTTCGGAACTGTTTTCTGATGACGTAAGTGATTGGCCTCCAGAGCATGAGGTAGAGGTTGTGGCGGATTTGATACCAGGTATGAGTCCGGTGTCAATGGCTCCTTACCGGATGTCTGCATCTGAGTTGGGAGAACTGAAGAAATAATTGGAAGAGTTGCTTGGGATGAAGTTTGTTCGACCGAGTGTTTCTCCGTGGGGTGCTCATGTGTTGTTAGTGAAGAAGAAGGATGGTAGTATGGTAGGTGGCTGTGTGTTTAGCAAGATGGATTTGAGGGTTGGTTATCGTTAGATTCGTGTCAAGCCTGATGATGTTCCGAACACAACTTTCAGGACGAGGTATGGTGTTCATGGAGTATATGAATCAGATTTTTCATGAGTATTTGGATAAGTTTGTGGTGGGTTTTATTGGAAATATTCGGATGTACTCTAAATCCGAAGGAGAGCATGCTGAGCATTTGAGGACTGTGTTGCAAGTGTTGAAAGAGAAGAAGTTGTATGTAAAATTGTCAAAGTGTGAGTTTTGGTTGAGGGAAGTGAGTTTCCTTGGCCAGGAGATTTAAAAGGGTGGAATTGATGTTGATCCTTCTAAGATTGATGTTGTATTACAGTGAGAGACTCTGAAGTCCGCTACTGAGATTCGAAGTTTTCTGAGATTGGCGGGTTATTACCGCAAGTTTATTGAAGGCTTTTCTAAGTTGGCATTACCTTTGACTCACTTGACTCAAAAAGGTCAAGCTTTTATGTGGGATGTAGCTTGCGAAGAGAGTTTGTGGAATTGAAGAAGAGGTTGACGACCGCTCCAGTGTTGATTTTGCCTAATCCGAGTGAATCTTTTGTGGTGTATTGTGATGCGTCGAAGATGGGTCTTGGTGGAGTGCTGATGCAGAATGGTCAAGTCGTTGCCTATGCTTCGAGACAATTGCGAGTTCATGAGGGGAATTATCCTACACATGACTTGGAATTGGCCGTTGTGGTGTTTGTGTTGAAGATTTGGAGACATTATCTGTTTGGCTCTAAGTTTGAAGTGTTCAGTGATCATAAAAGTTTGAAGTACTTATTTGATCAGAAAGAATTGAATATGAGGCAGAGAAGGTGGTTAGAGCTGTTGAAGGATTTTGATTTTGACTTGAGTTATCATCCGGGAAAAGCAAATGTAGTGGCTGATGCATTGAGCAGGAAGTCATTGTAGATGTAGATGCTTATGGTGAAAGAATTGGAATTGATTGAGCAATTCCGAGACTTGAGTTTAGTGTGTGAAGAGACTCCTGGCAGTGTGAAGTTGGGAATGTTGAAATTGACTAGTGGTATTCTGGAAGAAATCAGAGTGGGACAACAATCTGACTTGAAGTTAGTAGACCAGTTGACTTTGATAAACCAATGTAACGAAGGAGAATTCCGGATTGACGAGAATGGTGTGATGATATTCAGAGACAGGGTGTGTGTTCCAGATGTTCCAGAAATTAAGAAGAGCATTCTTGAGGAAGGACATCGAAGTAGGTTGAGTAGTCATCCTGGTGCTACGAAGATGTACCAGGATTTGAAGAAGCTGTTTTGGTGGCCAGGTATGAAGAAGGATATTGCGGAGTTTGTTTATGCGTGTTTGACTTGTCAGAAGTCGAAGATTGAGCATCAAAAGCCTTTAGGTATGATGCAGCTGTTGAGTATTCCAGAATGGAAATGTGGATAGATTAACTAAATTGGCTAATTTCTTGCCGATGAGGATTAATCATTCTATGCAGAAGTTAGCTGAGATGTACGTCGAGGAGATTGTGAAGTTGCATGGGATACCTTCGAGTATTGTGTCGGGTAGAGACCTGAGATTTACGACGAGGTTGGAAAAGTTTGTAAGATGCTTTAGGTACTAAGTTGAGGTTGAGTTCTACCTATCATCCGCAAACGGATGGATAGGCATGGAGGACTATCCAGCCTTTAGAGGATTTGCTGAGAGCTTGTGTGTGGGGTCAAGGTGGATCGGGGGATAGTCATTTGCCATTGATCGAGTATACCGACGACAACAATTTTCATGCTAGTATTGGGATGACGCTGTATGGAGCTTTGTGTGGAAGTAGGTGTAGGACTCCATTGTGTTGGTATGAATCGTGCAAGTGTGTGGTACTCGGACTTGGAATTGTGCAAGAGATGACCGAGAAGATTAAGACGATCCAAGAAAGGATGAAAGCGTCGCAGAGTCGCCAGAAGAGCTACTATGATAAAAGAAGGAAGACACTTGAATTCCAAGAGGGAGATTGCGTGTTTTTAAGGGTGACGCCAATGACTGGTGTGGGTCAAGCTTTGAAGTCTAGGAAGCTCACTCCACGTTTTGTTAGTCCATATCAAATCTCGCAGAGGATAGGAGAGGTAGCCTATCGAATTTCTTTACCGCCGTCACTTGCGAATTTGCATGATGTGTTCCATGTGTCTCAGTTGAGGAAGTACATTCCGGATCTGTCGTATGTGATTCAGATGGATGATGTACAAGTTAGGGATAACCTGACAGTGGAAGCTTTACCTGTGCGGATTGACGGTCGAGAGATGAAGCAACTGCGGGGTAAAGGCATAACTTTGGTGAAGGTGTTGTGGGGCGAACCGGCTGGCAAAAGTTGGACTTGGGAACATGAAGATCAGATGAGGGAGTCGTATCCGAATCTGTTTCCTTGAGATAATTTTCGAGGGAGAAAATTCTTTAAGTGGGGGAGAATTGTAACACTCCAAATTTATTAGAATATTTATTAATTTATTTAAATATAATATTTGTGAATTTTCGGTGAATTTTGGTGGTTTGTGTTGACGTTGGCATTTTCGTGGAATTTTTGGCTATTTAATTAAATAATGGTATATAATATGAATATATTAGTATTATTATTAATTTAAATAATATTAGAGGAATTAAGGGTAAGATGGACTTTTGAGGAGAATTAGTGAGGGTATTATGAAGAAAGCCCATTTGAGAGGCCCAAAGGTTAAGTTTAACCAAAAGGAGAATTGAGAAGATTAGGAGTCATTTGCGTTAGACCGTGAAAAAGAAGGAAGGAAGGCGAGAGCTCTGAGGAAAAAGGGAAAGGCGAGGATTCGAGAAGGTTTCCAAGGAATCAATAGAGAAAGCTCCGAATCGACAATCTAAGGTATGAGGAGTATTGCCTTTCATTGTTTTCCATATAGGAATTGATGTGTTCTAAGCAGATTTGTGAGGGTTTGTGGTTTTATGAGGAATTGGTGATTTAGGGGTATTTTGTGGATTGTTGATGAATTATTATGGATTGAATTGAATCAGATAAAGGTAAGCCTTCGAGGCTAAACCCTCTTTGATGACATGTGGGATCTTGTATGAGAAAAAGGATTTATGGGGTTTATGAGAATCTTGAGAGTTTGTGAAGGTTTAAGTGATTTTGAGGTTTAGAATAGTGTAATGAATCGACCTAATAGTCGTAGGTGTTGTGCCTTTGATTACCATAATGCCTTAGGAATGTTGTAGGGATGTTTTTGGGGTAATTGGGGTTGAAATCGTAAGAGCTTTTGGGTCTAATATGCTATTGATGCGTAGCAGCGATTTCCTGAAATCGCAGGTTCGCAAAGCGAACGAACCCTTCGCAAGGAGAACACTCGCCCCAGACTCGCAAAGCGAGTAGCGCAGTGAATGCGCGATGAATTGTTTAATGATACTGGAATGAATTTTCAGATGTGATTTTAGCTCGCAAAGCGAAAGTCCCAACGAAGGGCTTCGCAAAGCGAACGTCCCAATGAAGGGCTTCACAAAGCGAATAGAGGTAGCAAGAAGGGACAGAAGGGAAGCCTCTCTGGTTTCTGTGTGGAATTGGAGGATTTGCTGGAGTTCGCAAAGCGAACATCCTAGCGAACGAGTTCGCAAAGCGAACTTTGTAGCGAACGTCTGCTGTTCGCGAATTTGTTTTGTGATGTCTGTGCTGTCTTGATGTTTTGAGCTGTGATTATTTTGATGATTTACCATGATGTTATTGTTGATTATATGATGATGATTTCGTGATGTTTTGATGTTTAATTGATGATATGAATTACCGTGATGTATATTGACGATTATGAGCTGTTTAGACATGATGTGTGATGATTAAGTGATGATATGAATTACCACGAGTGTATTGATGATTATGAGCTGTCTATACCTGATGTTTGATGATTAAATATTGATGTGAATTACCATGAGTTATATTGATGATTATGAGATGATGTTTCACGATGTTTTGCTGGATAAATGATGTTATGAGTAATGTGAGATTTGGATGAATGATGATGTACATAATGTCTTTTATTGATGATGATGATTATGACGTTGTGCATCATGCATTCATAGCATTTCCGTGATGATGTTAGACTTCGGTCTATTGTGGCTTCCATCCCATTGTGTGGATGTGAGGTGGTTTATGACGTGCTCCGGTTCTTGTGTGGAACCGATCCTGATGACGGGGATCTTTGGAGGGTGATGGCCTAATGTCCATCGACTGTGACGATTGGTACCACATGCACGAGTCTTGTTGTGCATTGCATTTATGTGGCATTATTGATGTGATTTTATGATGTTGTAATTGTTGATCCTTTTGATGACTCTGATGATGTTGGTTATGATGATGACGCCATTTTATGCATATCTTGTTTTTATATTGATTATAATGAATTGTGATTACTCACCCTGCCTGTTTGAATGTTGCTTCCATGTGGGTAACGTGCAGGTGATCAGGATTAGCTGTGGATGCCTTCGAGGACCTTTGAAGTTTATGTTGCTTTTGGTCGATGTAGATGGTCTTGCTCTGATAGTGTAACATCGTGTTGGGTCATTGAGTCGAAACATGTTGAATTGTTATTTTGTTGTTATTTGATGACTATGGTTTTATTTTAAAAACCCTTTTGTGGGATTTTTGTGGTTATGGTGGTTCCGCTGCTTATTTGATGGCTATTTATTTATTTTGAGGAAAAACCCGTTGTTTACGGAGCAATTTTGTTGTTTTGAATTATTGAGAAATGTGCACCCTTTGAGGTGAATTCTGATTTTACTCTGATATTATGTTTAATCTGCTGCGATATCTGTGGGGTAGAAAAGGGTGTTACACCTTCCATTTGAATTTGCTCATGTTGTTTATATTATTGAGGGAAAATTTGGCCTCATGGATTTAGATGAAGTAGAAATTCTCCTTTTAGCTCATGAACTTCGACTCAACAAGGTTAAGAAATCTACTACATCAGATCTCATATCTCTTAATCTGGCTCAGACTCTAGCTGGTGTTATTCTTCCTGATGAAACTCAGACTGCTAGTTTGGATTGTACTTCAGCTCCAATCCCTCCACCATCTGTTGAACAAGATTTCAGCCAGTTTCGTGGCTCAAAAGGCTTACATGGAAGTAGATTTGGTAGAGGCAGAGGTCAAAATTACAACTCTCACATCCAGTGTCAAGTTTGTTCCAAGCATGGCCACGCTGCTCTTAATTGTTGGTACAGGTTTAATCAGAATTACCAACCTATTGCATTGGTTGTTAACTCCTATAATCTTCAGCAATGGCTTGGTTCTCCCTATGGCTACATTGGTACCCCTCAAAGTTTCTGGACTAGACCTCCTATACAACCAAGAAGTCCTTCCACCTTTTCTCATGCACCTAGTGCCTTGGTTGCCAATTCAGCATCATCCTCCTTAGGTTCATGATTTCCTAATTCCGGTGCTTCCTTCCATGTCACCAATGAAGCTAGAAATCTTTAGTAGTTAGCTCCCTTTGAAGGTCCTAATCAGATCTTCATGGGAAATGGTCAAGGTGCGCACATACATTCATCTGGTTCAAGTGTTTTTACTTCACCACTTCAACCCCACACACCACTCACACTTCATAATCTTTTGCTTATTCCCACCATCTCCAAGAATTTACTTAGTATCAGCCAGTTTTGTAGAGATAACAATGTTCATTTCATTTTTACTGCTGACAAATGTCTTGTGCAATCACAGGTCTCTAAGGCTATTCTTCTTGAAGGCAGTGTTAGCAATAATGGTGTCTATGAGTTTCCCACCATTAACCTATCTGGTTCTTCTGTACTGCCTTTCCCTTACCTAGTCTAAGTTTGAATAAGCATTATAACTCTAGTATTAATGCAAATTCTTTAAATTCTAGTGCACCTAATAAGTGGCATCTCATATTAGACCACCCTAATTCCCATGCATTGAACCTTGTTATGCAAGCTTGCAATGTTTCCTTCTCTAATAAAGAACTTGATGCTTTCTGTTCAGCTTGTTGTATGGGTAAGGCACACAAACTTCACTCACCTGATTCACACACGACATACACATTACCACTTGAGCTTATATTTAGTGACCTATGGGGTCCTTCTCCTTACCCTTCCACTTCTGGTTTCAAAAATTATATGTCATTTGTTGATGCATATTCCAAGTTCACTTGGATTTATTTTCTCAAAATCAAAGCTGAAGCTCTCTCTACATTTCAACAATTCAAGAGCTTAATGGAACTTCAACTTGGGCACCCTATCAAAGTTGTTCAATCTAAATGGGGTGGTGAGTTCAGGCCTTTCTCTCAACATCTCAAAGATAATGGTATTGTTCATAGACTCATTTGCCATCACACACACCTTCAGAATGGTGTGGTGGAGAGAAAGCATATGCATATAATGGACATGGGACTTACCTTGCTAAGTCAAGCTTCACTCCCTCTTAACTATTGGGACTATGTTTTCTCCACCTCTGTTTATCTCATCAATAGGTTTCCTTCCTCATCTATTAACTTCCAAATCCCATACTCCATACTGTTTCATTCACAACCTGACTACAACTTTTTAAGAGTTTTTGGCTGTGCATGCTTCCCTCTCCTCAAGCCATACAATAGCCATAAACTGGACTTTAGATCTCAATAGTGTGTGTTTCTTGGTTATTCTTCTTCTCACAAAGGGTACAGGTGCCTTGCATCAATTAGTAGAATTTACATCTCCAAAGATGTTCTCTTTAATGAATTCAGATTTCCATATCCTGAATTATTCATCACTCCTATCCCCTCTGTCACTTCTTCCAAAAGTGTGTCTCTTTCACCTCTCTCTATCATTTCTGACATTGCTACTTCTATAACTCCTCCTTCTAGATCAGATAGTGCCAGTGCTTCCAGTTCTACTTCTTCCTCCCCTATCACACCAAACCAGTCTACTCAGCTCACAGACTTACCTGCCAGTCCTAGGTCTCATGATATTCACTCCCCTGGCCTTTCTTCTACTTCCACTGCCTTTGATTCTGGCCAGTCAAGTCCTATTTCTATCCACTCAGAGAGTTATTCCTCTGTATCTCAGAACAACACTTCTACATCCTCAACTTCTTTTACCTCAAACCCTCTTATTCCTCTGAGAGAAGTCCCTGTTCCTCAGCCTCACAATTCTCATCAAATGCAAACTAGAGCCAAGTCTGGCTTTGCTCAACCCATACTAGAGCCTAAACTTCTCTTGGTTACCACAGAACCTAGGAGTGTTAAGTCTGCTCTAGCAAATGTTAATTGGAAAACATCTATGCATGAGGAATATAATGCCCTACTTAAAAACAACACCTGGACCCTTGTTCCCCTACCTCCTCAAAGAAATGTGATTGGTTGCAAGTGGATGTTTAGGGTCAAGGAAAATCCAGATGGCACAGTTAACAAGTATAAGGCAAGGCTAGTGACAAAGGGGTTTCATCAAAGATATGGGTTTGAATTTACTGAGACTTTCTCTCCTATGGTCAAACCTATAAGCATCAGACTCATCCTATCTATTGCTCTCACTCAAAAGTGACCAATTTAGCAACTAGATGTAAATAATGCTTTTCTCAATGGCCTTCTTCTTGAAGAAGTTTATATGGAACAACCAAAAGGCTTTGAGAGAGATAATCCATCCTTGGTATGCAAGCTTAACAAGGCTCTCCATGGCCTAAAACAGGCCCCTAGACAATGGTTTGACACGATGCAAACTACTCTTATCCAGCTCAATTTTAGACCTATCAAGTGTGACCCTTCCTTGTTCACTTATTGTGTTCGGGGCCACACCATTTACATGCTTATCTATGTGGATGATATCATCATCATAGGGGGTATTAAATTATAGAGTGAATGTAAGCTCAAGACTAACAAGTGTCAGTCTGAGCATTGGGTAACACCTGCTACTGCAGGTCAATTGTTCAGTTAGAACCTGCTAGTGCACATCATTAGTTCTGTTATAACCTACTAGGGCGGGTCATCCCTATCTAGGGTATATAAACTGAAATAATGTAAATACTTGTAATCAATAACAGAAATACAAATTTAGTTACAAGTTGAAATCTCTCTCTCTCTCTCTCTCTCTCTCTCTCTCTCTCTCTCTCTCTCTCTCTCTCTCTCTCTCTCTCTCTCTCTCTCTCTCTCTCTCTCTCTCTCTCTCTCTCTATCTCTCTTCCTTTTCTAATACTCTTAACCACCATTCGACTAACAAATTTTCTTATATAAAAAAAATTTCTAATTTTTTATTCTCTATCTCTAACTATAAATATTTTTATTTATAAAGAAATGTCTAATTTTTTTACTGTCTATCTTTAATAATAAAAAATAGTAAAGTCTATAATAACTTTATATATAGGCTTTTCTTCAACTCTCTCCATATCTATCTATTTATCTATCTACCTACCTATCTTATCTATCTATCACTATTATGAATAAAAACTCCCCAAACTTCTCTCCATACAAATTTCTTGATTCAATTGCATTCTTCCTTTTATAAAATCCACTCTCCCCTCTCTCGCTTCCTCTCCAAACTCCCAAGTAAATTCCTTTTTTCTTTTGCGTGTACAATAAATTTTATGTGATTAAAAATCAAGACTCTTTATAGCAAGTTACCGACTTACCAATTATATTGAAAATACTTTATTTCTCTTTCTACCACCATTAATCAACTCACTAATTTAATAAAACTCCTAACTTACAATTAATAAATCACCTTTAACAACTCCATATGTATACTTTTTCCACTCTCTCCCTATTAGCCACTATCTCACTAAAATATTTTACATTATGAATAAAAATAAAATCTCCAAAATCAAAGAATTTTGAAATAAGAAAAAAACTCTTTAAAATCCTCTTCGTCCAAATTTCTGTTATAAATTAATAATAATAATAATTATTATTATGGGTGTGTTCCAAAATGACAAGAAAATATTCAAGTGGATATTAATTTTGAATTCGAAAAGTAGCAACATTTCGTGAAGGGTTGCTGCAGAATGAACATAGGCAATGGTTGGAAACATGACAACTTTTGGTTAAAAGGTGTTGTTTCATCAAGGGTCGCAACCTTGTGAAACAACACTTACATGGCCTATAAATACATCATTCTGGAATTTAGAAATCATATCAAAAAACCAAATATCCTCTTGTACAAAATTTCAGACACTCTTCGCTACATAATCGAGTTTTCGTCGGTCTTGCGCATATTCGATAAAGGCTGAATTATCCTGGGTATTCTTGCGTTCCAACTCTAAGGCATAAAGAGAGTGCTCAAAATACTTTTAAGGAAAGTGACATCATTCACGATTGAGTCCTGGATTCATTCGACTTTACATAATTTTCCAATAGTCTTAAAAGTATTCAAATGGCTTCCGATGCTGCAGTTTCAAGCATCAAAGTTATGAACCAGGACATTGTCAAGTTAGACCGCTTTGATGGAACCAACTACACCCGATGGCAAGATAAGATAACATTCCTATTGTCCGCTCTTAAAGTTTACTATGTTCTAGATCCTGACTTACCACCAATTCCTGAACCGACCGAAGAAGATTCTGAAGAACTCAAGAAGGAGCGAAAAAAACGTAAAGAAGACGAATTTCTATGTCGTGGACATATTTTGAATGCACTATCTGATCGTTTCTACGACCTTTATACGGATATTCAATCTGCAACAGAAATCTGGAAAGCACTCGAATTTTAATTCAAGGCCGAAGAGGAAGGTACGAAGAAGTTTTTAATTTCTAAATACTTTGATTTTAAATTCATAAATTCCAAGCCCATTCTTCCCCAAGTGCACGAGTTACAGGTTTTCGTTAACAAAATAATGTCTGTGAAAATAGACATTCCTGAGACCTTTCAAGTTGGTGCGATTATTGCAAAATTACCACCTTCATGGAAAAGCTACAGAAAGAAATTGTTGCACAGTTCTGAGGACTTATCTCTAGAGAAAATCCAGAAAGATCTTTGAATCGAGGAGGAATCGAAGGAAAGGGAGAAATAAGAATCTGCCAGTTTTTCCAAAGCCAATGTTGTGACTGCCAAATGGAAAAATAAAAATGATGGCATGAAGAGTCATCTTGGACCTAAAAAGGAACGTGACAAATTTAAAAATTCTGGCGGTCCGAAAGGTCCAAAAAATGGTTGTTTTGTATGTGGAAAACCCAGACACTATGCTCGAGATTGTAGGCACAACAAGTCCAAAAATGAGATCAATGCAGTTCATGCAAATGATGATATAATCGCTACGGTGAGCGAAATAATGGCAATCAAAGGCAAAGTGCAAGGATGGTGGTATGACACATGTGCTACAGTGCATGTCTCTTATGATAATGTTGCTTTTAAAACCTATTCTGAGATGGGTGATGGACAGGAAGTACAAATGGGAAATGAAGTACGATCTAAAGTTGTTGGAACTGGATCCGTCGAACTCAACTTCACTTCCGGAAAGAAAGTCCCTTTTGTCAATGTGCTTCATGTCCCAGACATATCTAGGAATCTTGTTAGTGGGGATTTGTTAGGTAAACTAGGAATTAAATCTGTATATGAATCGGGCAAACTTATATTGACCCGTAATGGTGTATTTATAGGAAAATGATATTCCGCTAAGGGAATGATTAAACTTTGTGTAGCGAGTGATTTTTGGATGTGGTTGCGAAGCACGATCGCTCTGGTACTACAGCTCGATTCATTTTCTATCCTATTAAAGCTGATGAAGGAAGGGAAATAGATGTCTCCAACTAACCCTGCTTGCATACTGAGGTTAAACAGTTGAAACTGTTGGTTTACAGATGCTACAAAGATTCGGGGTTTCTCCTAGTTTATTTTGTTGACGAGGGGTGCTTTAGGCTATTGGTTGAGATGTTAGGACAGATATATATGAAAGTATGGGATTTTGGGTTTTTGTTTAGTGTGCTCACTAAGATTTTTCTTTCAATCTTATGCCTACGTATTCCCGTTTACCGAAACAGGGAAATCAGAGCGTTCGTAGTTCCTCCTATTCTATGGGAGGAAATGGGTGTTTTGGTGTCTTATTCAAAGCCCAAGACGTGAAGCGAAAGGTATTTTGTATCTTGTTCAAAGCCCAAGATGTGAAGCTGAAGGGTTTATTTGTATCTTGTTCAAAGCCTAAGATATGAGGCTAAAAGGTCTCAACTTTAGAGAGAATTTGTCATCTCTAAAGAGGGGGTTGTATGTCACAACTGTTTTATAAAGGAGAATTACTTTAACCAGGATATGTGAATCCGACAATGCCATAATTTCCTTTATAGGGGATTTTAACCTGAAGGAGAAGACTTTAACTCAGTGTAGAGCAATGCTATCTTTCCTTAGGAATTTCTCATGCTAAAAGAGGGACAGTGGCATGGATGTAGATGATCCAGAAGCTTGCCGCTTACAGCGATTAGATGAAGGGGAACGAGTTGTTGATGTTTGTGTACTGTGAACGAGGCACAACTTTGATGCTAAAAGGTTAATTGGATCAACCAGTGGTTTTCTTATACAAAGCCTAAGAGAAGGCTAATATGTATCTCGTACAAAGCCCGAGGGAGAGGCTAAAAGGTTTTGACTTGACGATGGAGTCTTTTGGTATCTCGTATAAAGCCCAAGATGGAGACTTATTGACTCAACAAGAGAGTTTTTTGTATCTCGTACGAAGCCCGAGATGGAGGCTGAAGGTTTGTTTGGCTCAATAAGAACCTTTTTGTATCTCGTATAAAGCC
This sequence comes from Lathyrus tuberosus, assembly GCA_022829125.1. Taxonomy (NCBI): domain Eukaryota; kingdom Viridiplantae; phylum Streptophyta; class Magnoliopsida; order Fabales; family Fabaceae; genus Lathyrus; species Lathyrus tuberosus. The sequence goes on along the minus strand of JALAZF010000044.1, from coordinate 8,049,512 downwards.
CGAGATGGAGGCGAAAAGGGTGATTGACTCAACGAGGGAGTCTCTTATGTGTCTCGTACAAAGCCCGAGAGAGAGGCTAAATGTTGTTTGACTCCGCTGGGGAGAATCATTTGTACAATGCTCAAGAGGAGGCTAGACTTCATTGGAGAAGGATCATTATACAAAGCCTAAGAGGAGGCTATGGTTACTGTTTCAGTTGAGTGACAGGTCCAGTATACTGATTTAAAAAGAAAATCAATTCTTATATGAGCAACACTGTACTCAAGGATTTGGTTCGAGGATCCGGGTTATTCCTGTCCTTTAAGGAAGTGGGAAATCCAAAGGGTATTGAGACTATCCGAGTCTACGTGTTTTCCTCCTATTTAACGAAGGGGTCACTTGAGAATATCTGGAAAACTCAAGGAGATAAGACTGTCCGTGTCTAGAGTTTCATCTTTTGTACCCTGCTTTGAGAAACAGTAGTAGACTCTTTGAAAGGACTGTTCTATGAAGATGACTAAGTTCTGTTCCTATACCTCTGGAGGTCGTCGGGACAATTTGTACGAAGCCCAAGAGGAGGCTGGAAACTTTTAAGAAGCCGATCGGTCCTTGTACGAAGCCCAAGAGGAGGCTATCATTCCCGGAGGAAGAGATCATTATACGAAGCCTATGAGGAGGCTGTGAATACTTCTAAGAAGCCGACGGGTCCTTGTACTAAGCCCAAGAGGAGGCGAGGTTGCTTTTAGGAAGCCTGTGGGTCCTTGAACAATGCCTAAGAGGAGGCCGATGCTTTTGAGAAGCCGATGGGTCCCCAAACCCCGAGAAACTCAAGACAGGCTATTCACGAGGAATAGATCAAGCCAGGAAAGTCTGAGAATTTGGAAGAAACTCAAAGATGCCATTCACGGAGAATACATTCATCTCTGGGAATAGAGTATCTTGACAATTCCTAATGAGGACAGCCGAAGAGAAGACTGTATCTGGTGATCCTATTGGGGATCTAGTTGTCTATTTCTACGAATAAATGAAACGGCGTCACCTAGTTCTAGACGTAGTTGCCGGGGAAACTCTAAATATCTATACTATTATTACACAGTTGATATGAGTTTATGAAAGAAGACTTACAGTGAAACAGCCCCACAATATAGTTATATGTATATGAAAGCGGTAAATGAAAGCAATAACCACTTACTCGGTTGTAGAGCTTCCATGCTGTTTGGTTAGTTGTTCAACAAAGAAAGATTGAAAACAACAGTATATTCAAAATCAAAGGAGAAAATGCTTTGAAAAAGAAAGATTTGGGGCTTACAGCTCAAGGAGAGGCCCAGGGTTTTATCAGTGAGCGCACTGTTTGAATTTGTACAGAGGGACTTATACAAGTGACTGAGGCCCAAAAAGTTTTCTGTACAAAAGGATGGGTCTTACACTCTCTCAAGAGGCCCAAAAAGGTTTAAAGAAAAAGAGTGGGGCTTATAACACGAGGGTAGGCCCAAAGTTTGTTTTTCGTTTAAAATGGCGATCGCGTCGAGGTTTTCTTTTAACGCAGAGGGACTTATACAATAATTGAGGCCCAAAATGTTTTTGGTTAAAAGGGGGTTGGGTCTTACACTCTATTAGAGGCCCAAAAGGTTTGAATGGGTCTTATAGCTCGAGGAGAGGCCCAAGGTTATTTTTCAAAAGGCGACGATCGCACCGTTTATTTTTGACGGTATCGGGACTTATACAATACACTGAGGCCCAAAAATGATTTGGTCAAAAAAGGATTGGGTCTTACACTCCATTAGAGGCCCAAAAGTGTTTTGAAAATGATTTATGAGGGTTGAATTAATCCAAAAACCCTAATTTGTTTTCAAAATGTGTTTTAATTGAATAAAAATTCAATTAAAATGGTCAAAATTGTTTAACATATGGAAAACAAATTGTGATCTTGGATTAATGCTTTAAAAATTAAGTATTGACCTACAAAATAATTAGAAAGCATTAAAAGTTGCAAAATCAAATTGGAAAAAATATTTTAAATGTAAAAAACAATTAAAACATTAATTCTTTGCAAAAATATCAATTATATAAAATAAATAATATTTTTGGGAAAATAAAATATTTTAACATTTTTGTGAATTATTAAAAAAAGAATCAACTCAAAATCATTAAAACTCAGAGAGAAATTAATTTTTGAATCAATTAAATAAAATCACAAAATTCAAATATTCAAATATTCAAAAATGGCGCCAAGAACACCCAAGAACACGCGCGTGTTCTGGGTTTGCCCAGATTTGCATTTTCTCTCCAATCTCACTGAATACTTGATCATATCATGTAATCCGCATACCAATCAACTCGTTTCAACCTCACGATCATGTCTATGGTATTTAATTTCATTTAAATTAAACATATAACAAGAAATCATGAAAAATCCTCAAGATCCCTAATTTCTGCATGAAGGCTGGGATTTTTGATACACGATTCAAACAATGCAATTAATTGAGGGAAAACATTCCATGCATGATTATGAACATATGGCCAAATTATTGTGCGAGGAAATATGCATAGATTGAGAGATGACCAAGTTTAAGCTTACCTCTAGGTCGTGACAGCAAGAGCAAATTGATTTCTGAGTAGGAGGTGTTACAGATGAATTGTGATGATCTGAACAGCTTCCTACACCCTATGGAGTGTGTTTGAATGCTTGGACTTGACTGAGAATGGCTGGATCACTTCATGGCATCTCAACTGCACTTTGGTTAAAACCTTGAGCAATTGACTGGTGATTCTGAGAAATCAGTGTTCTAGTTGTTGTTTAAGTGTTTGATCAGTTAACATACGATGTATATGAGGTGTGTGTGTGATTGGTTTGATTGGAAAAACTCTCAAACTCAAAACCTGATAGTGACTTGCTTTGGAAGGCAAAATTGGAGTGAAAGAAGAGATTTTGAGGAAAGCATCTGTTTGATGGCTTTGGTGTACTCAAACTGATCACAATTGGGCTTTATTTATAGTAGAGCAAGTTTGTTTTGGGATCCACAGTGAATGGCAACTGCAGCAGGTGTTTGTTCAATGTTGGCCAATGGAAATGCAAGTCTCCTCTAGCCATTGACTAGAGGTTAGGGAACAGGGCTGTGGTTCCCTTGGTCTTGGATAAGTCTTGACTAAATTCAGTTGCAAATGGCTCAGTCCATGCCACCTTGATGCTTCCATTGAATGCTCCAATACAAAATTGGAGTCTTGTCCCTATTTTGGCCATTCTAGGTTCAACATGCTATTTCTTGTTCCAAAGACTTTGGAGGCTTGGCTCAGTGGTTGTCCCCTTTAGATTCAATCCTCTGAGGTGTCCAAGTGGATAGGAGCATTTGGATTTGGTAGATTTTGCCAAATCGAGCAAAAATGCAAATTCTGCCTTGCCTTGGTAGATTTCAGCAAGGCAACTTTCGAATGTCATATCTCATGGCTCAAATTGAATTTGGTAATGCTCTTGGTCATTTTGGAAAGCCCTTACATGATACAACAACTGTTTGAACATATTTGGTTTTGATCTCTTTTGAGTCCAAGTGAAAAATCCCCCTACATTTGGCAAAAAGTAGGGTAAAATCTGACTTAGTGAATTTTTCACTAAGTGTTGGAACAAAGTGACTTTTCTTGATTTTGAATACTCCATAACTCAAAATCCATGAGGAGTTGGAATTAGGTCTAGTTGAAGTTTTTGTAGAGGGCAATGTGATCTACAAATCAAGCCTTGGATGGGAGAAAGTGGTTTTGTGGTTTAGGAGTTATGACCCTCCAAAGTTGGTACCCTAGCCACTTTATTTTTAACTTAGAAAATTTCTAAGTTTTTTATGGTCACCCCTTTTACAAGTTACCCAACTTTTCTTGATTTTTATTGATGAATGATGATTCAAATCATACATTAACATAATTTTAGGGTTAAAAATCCATTTTGGTGAAAAATCTCAAAAAGTCAAAGTTGACTTTTGTGCACAGTTGACTTTTTATCAGATGAATTCCAAACTGTGCAATTCTTCGGGAAATCATGTCCTTGACCTAAATCAAACTTGATGAACATGTTCCATGGGTGTCATAGGGTATATTGATGCATGTCATAGGGCTTGGGAGCATGTCCTGGTCAAAAGTCAAAGTTACAGTTGACTTTTTCCTTAAAACCCTAACTGTGGTGCAGATGAAATTGAGACTTGTTGCTCAAGCTTCTTGGATTAATCCATTGTTGCAAATGGATCAATATAGTTCATTAGAGACCCTCAAACCCTCTCTTGAGGTCTTGGCTCATGATTTGCCCTAAAAGTCCACTTAGGGGTGAATTAGGTCAAGAAACCCTAATTCCTTTTTTTTTTTATGAATGCATCCCCTGAGGCAAAATTGACTTGATGATTGGGTCCATGAGGTTCTATGGAGTATATTAGGTTATGTTTTGGATCATTGGCTTGTGTCCAGGTGAAAAATTTCCATCTGGAGGCCCTGGTCGATCAAACCCCTAATTTTGTGACACTGTCGATCATGAGACTTGATCCACCTAGAAGGGAGCAGCCTTGTGCTTAATCCTTGAAGTGGGGGTCCTTTTGATCCATTGTGGATGTTTGAGAGGTTAGACAAGTTGAAGATCATGTCATTCCTTGATTGATCCTTTGTCCAAGCACTCAGAGAGGGCTTGAAACCCTAATTTTGATTGTAGTGAATGCTCACCCATCTTTGGGGAAACTGATGAAGTATGATGGTTCCTCCATATTGTGATGATGATTTTCACAATGATGGGAAATCTTAGTGGTCAAAATTTGGGGTATGACAGATGCCCCTATTTAATCTTCTTGGACACCAAGGTGTGAATAACGAAGGTATTTGGGCATTCGGGGTGCAAGAGGATTAAATATCGGAATACCCGAAATTTTGATGGTGATTATGAATGGTAGCTTACGCATTCATCTTCTTTAGCTAAGCAATGATGCTTAGAAAAGGTAAACTTCCCCTCGATCCTGGTCTTCAGCTAAGGAACTGGTCTCAGTTTCTCTTGTTAACTTCCCCTCGATCCTGGTTTCCTACCAAGGAACTGGTCTAAGTTTCTGATGTAAACTTCCCCTCGATCCTGGTTTCCTACCGAGGAACTGGTCTTAGTTTCTTTCATCAATAAACTTTACTGACAAGGGACGCTATTCGTAGCGGCTTTCCTTCAAACTTCTCGCCGAATTTTCCTGGGGAGATGCCATTTAAGTGGAAAAAGTTTTGATGTCAGACTTGCTGGGGAACCCAGTCGTCTGAGTTGTAGAGGTGTACAAACTTCTCTGTTGGAGATGCCATTTGTTGACTCTACTCGGGGAATGCGAGTCCCTTGAGAGACTGCATTCGTTTGGGGTCTTTACATCATACTTTTCTCAGAGATCTTCTCGGAGAAATGCCATATGATGTGATCCAATTTTGAGGTGCCGATGACCTTTTCATCAGTGGGTTTTTCGGAGAAAAACTGCCGTACTGCCGAATCTCCGATTTAGGAGGCTTTCTCTCGGGATTTTCTTTAATCTGGGAAAACAAGGATATCATCTTCAATGACGAAGAGTGATGTTAACTGAGGGCTCTCTGGTCCTTCAGAGGTTCAAGTTATCAAAGTGGTCGAGGACCCAACTTCGATCCAGAAATAAAACTGGAGGAGAGAGAATGTTCACAAGTAACACTTCCTGACGAGGAAAGGGGTGACAACTCGATTGAGAGGACTTTTATCACTAGGGGACAAGGCCGACTAGAGTGATAGCGATGCAATATGAAATGTGAATGCAAATTAAATGCATGATGTATGTATGTTTATGCTGACAAAACTTACGTGACACACAAACTAAAAGATGAACATGACTAGATACTCGGCCATCGCGGGGCGAAGAAGTACCGCTGGTTCAGAATAGCAATTCCACCTTGCTTAGGAAAGATAGTCCCTGTTGGGAGCTATGTTGGTCGGGCTTAGGAGATAAGAACTAGGCCGAGGCGTGTCAGACGAAACAAGGTCACTGACACAGTTGATCCCTTCATTCAGGCGTACTGGGTTAGAAGGAGTACTTTGATTCTGCACTTTGAAGTTCGCTTACTTCTGGAGAAGCGGTTGATGTTCCTTTGATGTTCAACAGTCAAAAGAAATTGCCGTCTTTATTAAAAAGCAGAAAAAGTTTTAACAAGTAAATTCATTTTTGTTTTATTTCAAGAATCGTTAATCATGTTAACAACGTCGTTCTGTAAAGCTAAAACAAATAAGAATTACAAACAAAAGCACAATGGCTCAAATTTTATTGATAAGATGGAGATCAGCCAAACGCATGATTCCATTGAGTATTTACAAAGTTAGAAAATGGTAATTTATAGGGAAAAGGGCCACGTTGAAACATAACTACCACTATCCTTCTACCAACTTTGAATTAGGGACATCCTGAGCTTCTGTCGAAGATGACCTTGACTGGAGTTTTCTGACGGATGATGTAACTGCTGCTGCTGAGGGACTTGCCTCTGTTGAACATAGTTACTTGCCATTATCCCTAATTTTTGCCTGGATTGTACTGTGACGTTTCCAATCCATCGGGGTGATTTTTTTTCATGTCTCTAACTTTTGCCTGGACCGCCCTTTCGGGTTTTCAATCCACCGAGACTTTTTTTTTTTTTTAGTTTAGGCGTAGTATTTCTTGACTACATCAACATTCGTGGGGTAGGCAAATTCCTCTCCGTCCATGGTTGCAAGTCTCAAGGCGCCGCCTGAGAAAGCTTTCGTGACCACATAGGGGCCATCATAATTCGGAGTCCATTTACCTCGGGAATCAGTGAGAAATGACTGTATCTTCTTGAGCACAAGGTCTACTTTTCTGAAAACACGAGGTCGGACCTTTTTGTCAAACGCCCTCTTCATTCTCTGTTGATACAATTGACCATGGCATAGTGCCGTGATTCGCTTCTCCTCGATCAGATTCAATTCGTCGTGTCGGCTTTGACACCATTCAGCTTTGGTGAGCTTAGCTTCCATCAATACTCATATTGATGGGATCTCTACTTCTATGGGAAGCACTGCTTCCATGCCATATACTAGAGAGAAAGGGGTAGCCCCTGTTGAAGTGCGGACATATGTCCAATAACCATGAAGAGCAAAGGGTAGCATCTCGTGCCAGTCTTTGTAGGTTACAACCATCTTTTGAACGATCTTCTTGATGTTCTTATTGGCCGCTTCTACCGCTCTGTTCATCTTGGGTTGGTAGAGAGATGAGTTATCGTGTTCAATCTTGAACTCTACGCACAACTCTTTCATCATCTTATTGTTCAAGTTAGATCCATTATCAGTAATGATCTGGCTCAGAACACCATAACGACAGATGATATTGTTTTTGATAAATCGAACCACCACTTGTCGGGTTACATTGGCGAATGACGCTGCTTCGACCCACTTGGTGAAATAGTCAATGGCTACCAGGATGAATCGATGTCCGTTTGAAGCCTTAGGTTCGATCAAGCCAATCATGTCGATTCCCCATATGGAAAATGGCCATGGGGAAGAGAGAACTTTGAGATATGATGGCGGTACATGAATTTTGTCGGAGTATATCTGACACTTGTGACACCTCCTCATGTACTTGTAGCAGTCGGATTCCATGGTCAACCAGTAGTACCCTGCTCTCAGAATTTTTCTCCCCATTGTGTGTCCATTGGCATGAGTGCCAAAGGATCCTTCATGAATTTCTTTCATCAGCATTTCTGCTTCTGGTCTGTCTACGCATCGGAGCAAGACCATATCAAAATTTCTCTTCTAAAGAGTGTCACCGCTCAGGAAGAAGCTTCCAGCCAATCTTCTGAGGGTTTTCCTGTCTTTCCTTAGTGCCCCAGGTAGGTACTCTTGTTTCTGAAGGAAGCATTTGATATCGTGATACCAAGGTTTATCGTCTATGACTGCTTCAATCGTGAAGATGTAAGCGGGCCTTTCCAGGCGCATTATGTCGATCTTAGGTAGGTCGTTCCATTGGCCTACACTAATCATGGAAGAGAGAGTGGCTAATGCATCAGCCATGTGATTCTCATCACGAGGGATGTGATGAAACTCGACTCTGTTAAAGAAGGGTAACAACCTTCTTGCATAGTCTTTGTAAGGAATCAGTCCTGATTGGTATGTGTTCCAATCTCCTTTTATCTGATTGATAACCAGGGATGAGTCGCCGTATACGTCCAAGTTTTTGATCCTTAAATCAATTGCTTCCTCAAGACCCATAATACAAGCTTCGTATTCGGCCTCGTTGTTCGTACATTTGAACGTAAGTCTGGCAGTGAAAGGAATGTGGGTACCCTGAGGGGTAACAATTATTTCCCCAATTCCGTTTCCGTAATGATTAACTGCTCCGTCAAAGATAAGTCCCCATTGGGAACCTGGTTCTGGCCCTTCACTGGGTAGCGGTTCCTCGCAATCTTTCATTTTTAGATACATGACATCTTCGTCTGGGAAGTCAAACCCGATTGATTCTTGATCGTCAATCGGTTGATGAGCCAAATGATCGGCTAAAATACTTCCCTTAACGGCTTTCTGAGCGTGGTACTCTATGTCATATTCTAATAACAACATCTGCCAACGGACAATTCTTCCCGTGAGAGCAGGTTTTTCGAAGACGTACTTGATTGGATCCATTTCGGAGATTAACCTAGTATGACAAATCATGTATTGGCGAAGACATTTGGCTGCCCAAGCCAAAGCGCAACAAGTTTTCTCAAGCATCGTGTACCGAGTTTTACAGTCGGTGAATTTCTTGCTTAGATAGTAGATGGCAGACTCTTTCCGTTTGGTTTCGTCTTGTTGGCCAAGTACACATCCCATTGAGTCCTCTAGGATTGTGAGGTAGATGATCAGTGGTCTTCCTTCCACTGGAGGTGATAGAATTGGAGGATTCAACAGATATTCCTTGATACTGTCGAAGGCGGTTTGACAATCTTCTGTCCAAACGCAATCCTGGTTCATTTTGAGTAATTTGAAAATTGGCGCACACGTGGCGGTCATGAGGAATATGAATCTGGAGATGTAGTTCAAACATCCCAGGAATCCTCTGACTTGTTTTTCAGTTTTTTGGAGAGGGCATTTCTTGAATGGCCTTGACCTTGTCAGGATTAACCTCAATTCCTTTCTAGATGACGATGAACCCTAGTAGTTTCCCTGAACGGACACCGAAGGTCCACTTGTTGGGATTCAAGCGGAGCTTGAATTTTCTTAGACGTTCGAACAATTTTGACAGATGTTCAACGTGCTCACTCTCTGTTTTAGATTTTGCAATCATATCGTCGACATACACTTCGATTTCTTTGTGTATCATGTCATGAAACAGAGTAGTCATGGCCCTTTGATAGGTTGCCCCGGCGTTTTTCAAACCGAACGGCATTACCTTGTAACAAAAGGTGCCCCATGGGTAATGAACGATGTTTTCTCCATGTCTTTCGGCGCCATTTTGATCTGGTTATAGCCCGAGAATCCATCCATGAAGGAGAACACTTTGAATTTTGTTGTACTGTCTACCAGCATGTCAATGTGTGCTAAAGGAAAGTCGTCCTTTGGACTAGCCTTATTCAGATCCCTGTAGTCGACACACATTCTGACCTTTCCGTCCTTTTTGGGAACGGGTACGATGTTGGCTAACCATTGAGGATATTCAGATGTAGCGAGGAAACCCGTGTCAATCTGTTTCTGCACCTCCTCTTTGATTTTGATGGCTATGTCCGGGTGAGTGCGTCTCAACCTTTGCTTTACTGGCGGACATTCCGATCTCAACGGTAAGTGATGTTCCAAGATACTGGTATCCAACCCTGGCATATCCTGATAGGACCAAGCGAATACATCGAGAAATTCTTTGAGAAGCTTTATCAAACCCTCTCTGGCAGTTGGACTGAGCAGTGCCCCAATCTTGATTTCTTTTCTCTCATTTTCTGAACCCAAGTTTACTGTTTCCAACGACTCTTTGTGAGGTTCAATGGACCTTTCCTCTTGTCTGAGTAGTCGGGAGATCTCTTCTGGAATTTCGTTGTCAACTTCTTCTTCAGCCTCGAATACCGGGAACTCAAAGTTGGGAGAAGGCATCGGATCGTATGTTTCAACGGGGTTTAAAACAAGCAATCTGCATGACGTGATGATTCGTGTTTAGAAGAGATAGAGAAAATGCAAGTGTGTGCAGTGTTTTATTTTACTGCTTGTTTTTATCATTGTTTTTTTTAGGATTACCATTTTCTGAAAAACGAAAAGAGAAAACATCAATTAATGCGGAAATTACAGAACGACGTTATTTTATTAATGAACAAGTCGATTCTTGAAACTACAGTCCTATAGAACAAAACTCTGTCGCTTCGGGCAAAGTGAAGAGGGAAATTTACAAAAAGAGAGCCCTATCAAAACATTCGTTTCACCTGGGCCGGGTGAAAGGTTAAAGATGGCAATTACTTTAATTGATGAACGAACTTTGGAACTTTGACGACAACCCATTGGCGGCTAACTCCTCGGTGAATCACAAAGTCTGGCACCTTCCTTGATTTGTCTTCAGAAATGACGCTGATTTCCGGTGGAGCAGGATCATTGGAATCTGTCTCCCAGGCAGAATTGTTGTAGGAGAATTCCTTATTTGTATTTTTCATAGTATTTGTACTCTCAGGAAGATGTCCCCATCTAGTAGGCTGGATATCTTCGAGCCTGATACGAGAGCTTTCGAGAGCGGTGTACTTGACCATATAGTCGTATTTTCCACTCGGTTGTCCCAAGGTATCCCACACTTCTTTCGAACTAGAGGAGTCATCCCTCTTGATGACGTTGACCTCGGGAAAAGCATAATTGATGAATTCAAGTCCTGCAAATGTTGCAAATTCTTCTTCATGTTGAGTAGTTTCTGAATGACCTGAGTGTTGATCCCATGACATGGTGGGGACACAGGTATTCTGTTCAATGATGGTCAGCTGATTTTCATTGTTCGGCTGACTCTCTTGCCCCAAGTTTCCTGGGTAAGGCTGCCACATTGGCAGACCATCCATTGGGCCATAGTAATTATGGTTAAAGTTGTCTTTCATCAAAGTGTCCTCCTCTAATGAATTTGGCGGAGCGCGGCATCCTTCCGGATCACAATCTCCGTATATCATTTCGACGTCTGACCTGGGTATAAATCTCGAACTCTGTGCTGGATAGCAAAATGGTGTAAGCACCTTTTCCTGAGACATATAACCGTCCTGATTCAGATAGGACTTCCATTCTTCATCTGTGTCGGAGGGATCTTCCTCATTGATAGCATGTACTGCTTGAGACACTGGATGAAGAAAACCTCCACCGTGGAAGAAGTTCTGAAGGGGATGAAGACTTTGGTCATTGGGAGCTGTCTGGGTACAGGTTGCAGAAAAACCAAGATCCTTCTTTGTTTTATTGTCAATTGGAATGACAAGCTGTCCCCATCCAATTGTATCGGTACTCTCGACCGCTTTGATAGCATCTTTGTATGAGGAAATAGAGGTTCCTCCTCTGGATTGATCGTCCTTGCTCACCGACAGTGCTTGGAACTGAGTTCCAATAACCTCCTCGGGTTCTATACCAGTAGATGATGATAAGTTGCTTACAAGCAAGGCTTGTTCCCCACAAACCGTGACAAGTTGATCGTTCTGAATGAACTTTAGCTTTTGGTGGAGGGTTGAAGTGACCGCTCCAGCCTGATGTATCCAAGGTCTTCCTAATAAACAATTGTATGTTGCCCGGATGTCCATGACCTGGAAAGTGACTTGGAAAGTGTGAGGACCAATAGTTATGCGAAGATCAACTTTGCCGATAACCGTTTTTCTGGATCCGTCGAACACTTTGACGACGACCTCGCTGATTCTCATCGGAGGGCCTTTGAATGATAATTGCATCAAAGTGGACTTTGGCATAACATTCAGGGCTGACCCTGTGTCTACCAGTACGCTGGCTAAAGCATCGTCCTGGCAGTTAACTGTAATGTTGAGCGCCATGTTATGACGACGACCCTCTTCGGGTAATTCCTCATCACTAAATCCCAAATTATTGCAGGAAGTGATGTTAGAGACAATGCTATCAAACTGTCTGATTGTTACATCCTGTTCCACAAAGGCTTGCTCCAAGAATTTCTGTAGAGCCTCCCTGTGTGCTTCTGAACTGAGTAACAACGATAATACCGAGATCTTTGAAGGAGTTTGTAACAGTTGATCAACAATGTTGTATTCACTCCTTTGGATGAGCTTCAGCATCTCATCATTATTTTTTGAAAGGTCGGGATTACTGGATTGACCGACTGGTGGATCAGGAGTTTCCATCTGAAGTTCCTTTTCCTTGTTATATTCCTCAACCCCTCGGTTGAAGATTCTACCACTCTGTGTTACACGACTGATGTCTGCAATATTCACGACGGAGGGTAATGGAATTTCCTTTCCATTTTCAACTGTCGTTGCACCGTATTTGTTAGGGATCGCCTTAGCTGATTCATACGGTAATGGTCCCGGTAGATAGATGACTATGGGAACCTTCTGATTTTTCTGACCATCACGTAATCTCGATCCGTTCCCGGTTGGGAATTTTAGATTCGTCAAGTAGAGGGATGATGGTAAAAACATCCCTAGTCCTGTGATGACCAGAGATCGTGACAACATCCTCAACTTGATTGGCAAGGTAGTTCGGCGTCCAGTTGATGGGTCTAGAACCCGGATATGGACAAATTTCTCCACGATCCACCTGACCCTGAAGAGCTGCTCTCACAAGGTAACACCCTTGGTTACTTTCCGAACAGACGCTACAACGATCATAATTGTGTGGTGGCACCTGGCCACACCCACTTTGAATACAATGTAACCTCACTAGGTTAGCTTCCACAGATCGGACATCCTGACTTTGACGTCGAGTAGGATTCTTGTTATTGATACTAATCTGCTGAGTATCTTCATCCATATAAATTGGCATCCACCAGTGATTTAACAAGTGCTGAAGTGCCTCCTGGACAAGGGTACAACCTCGATCATTTTCGCAACCCGCTTTACAGCTTTGATAGTCATGTGATATTAAGAATCTGAGTTGGACCTGCTCAGCATGTAACTCTACCAGGTTGGTATTCATCACGCGAATATCGAAGATCTGAACCATGTTGATTTGATAGGAGTTCCTATAATGGTAGTCTTGGATCCATCCAAGATCCATCTGACGCTGGAGGGCCTCCTGTATGAAAGAGCATCCATGTTTGTTTACCGAGCAAATCAGACAGGAATTGTAATCGTGCCGCGGCAGATTATGATACTGGCTTTGCCTTGAGTGCATCGCCACCAGGTTGACATTCATCGCACGGATATCGTGGTTCTGAATGATGTTAGAATTCGTGTAGACCATGTTAACTCCACGAACTCGGTGTTCTTGGATCCATCCGAGATCCATTTGTTCCTGTAGGGCTGGTTGCACCACAGAACATCCTTGGTTGTCTTTAGAGCAGATATCACACTGGTGATAATTATGAGGTGGCACATAGCCGTACCCACTCTGTCTACAATGCATCTTGACCAGATTGGTTTTCAACTAGAGTACATCGTGAATTTGATAGACATCGTTAGTCTCTCCTTCTATCAAATTGACTGCAGCCTTCTCGTGTTGAGGCAGCGGGTTTGTGAGAACATTAGGATTTGTATCCTTGAAGGATAAGACCCCGCTCCTAACAAGTTTTTGCACGTCGGACTTGAAATTGAGACAAGTCTCTATGTTATGCCCTGGACCTCCTTGATGATAAGGGCAAGTTTGATCCACCTTAAACCAAAAAGGCGGATTTTCCGGTACTGTAAGAGGAGATTTAGTCTGAATGTGCCCCTTAGCCAGTAGTAATGGAAACAGCTCTGCGTACGACACGGGTATAGGATCAAATCCCGATGGTCGTGTTGTACGGTTGTTGTTATATGGAGGACGAGCCTGCTGAAGAGGCTGTTGTGTCCTTTGTTGATCAGGTTGGCTCTGCGCAACCTGAGGTTGATATGTAGGAATAGACGCAGGGATGATAGCAGGAGTCACAGCTGCTATCGGTTGATAACGTCGCCTTTGATTTCCAAGAGAGATATTCCCAATATCTTGCTCTTTTTTCTTAGGGAGAGCACTACCGTATTTTTTAGTACCGCTCGTCGATCCAGTGTCTTTTACCAAACGTCCTTCTCGGACGGCTTCCTCAAGACGTACGCCCATGCCCACCATTTCGGTGAAATCACTGGGTGCACTGGCAACCATTCGGTCATAGTAAAATGAACTTAAGGTCTTTAAGAAGATCTTTGTCATCTCTTTTTCCTCAAGAGGTGGACAAATTTGAGCGTCATTTTCACGCCACTTTTGAGCATACTCCTTAAAGGTTTCCTTGTCTTTTTGCGACATCGATCTGAGTTGATCTCTGTCGGGTGCCATGTCCAAATTGTATTTGTATTGATGGACGAAGGCAGTGCCAAGATCTCTGAATGTACTGATCGTAGTATGGTTTAAACCCATGTACCATTTGAGTGCGGCACCGGTTAAACTATCCTGGAAGTAGTGAATCAGTAGGTCCTGATTCTCCGTCTGAGCTGACATCCGCCGAGCGTACATCACCAGATGGCTTTGAGGGAAAGAGTTACCCTTGTACTTTTCAAAGTCGGGCACTTGAAATTTGTGCGGGACTTTCACATTGGGGACCAAGCAGAGGTCTGCGGCGTCCTTTCCAAATAGATCCTGACCGCGAATGGCTTGCAGCTCCTTCTGCATTTCTAGGAACTGCTCCTGGAATTCATCCATTCTGTCGAACATAGTTTCCTTCTTACCAGAAGGTGTCTGTGGAATCTGTCCTTCCGGGACAGTGTGCACCACAGGGGGTGGTATCGTGACTACGGCAGTAAATCTTGGCGTCTCCCAAAGTTTGTAACCTTCAGGAGTCTTCAGTATGCCTCTGGCATCTTCGCTTTCCCGAAGTTTGTAACCTTTAGGCCCAGCGGCTTCTGTTGTGATTCCCTGATCTTCAGTGATCGGCGGAACATATCCTTCCGGGATATAGTTAATAGGCATGCCCCAAGGACGATCTTTCGGTATTTGATACCTAGGATCATACTTCTCCACTATGGGCGCTGAGGTGATCTCTGACATCACAGTTCGTTGTAGCTGAGCTTCTGCCATGGGTTGCATGTCGTTACGAAGCTTTCTCATATCCTCTCGCAGAGCGTCGATCTCTTCTTTCAACTCTCTGTTTTCTTCCTCAAGATCATCCATATTTTTCTGACGATTGGCCCGAGTATTATACGAATGAGACAGTTTGACTCTAGAACCGAGACACAAACGTGAGATTCGTAGGTAAGAAGAATACGCGATGTGAGAATGATGAATGCAATGATTATATTAATTGTTTAAGGTTTAAAAATAAACTTCAACAATTAGATTGCAAATATCAAACGGTGGGGAAACCCCTTTTTATTGAAATTCAAAGGATTACAGAAATGGAAATACAGTAGATTACAAGGTGCAGAAACAGAAACCAATACTAATGGGTCCCGAGTCCTCTCTGAAGAGAAATCGGGTGCTGATTCTGGTATCTTCCTTTAATTGACCGGGGCTCTTGGGCCGTTGTCGGGTTGTCATTCCTTTGCCAGGTGAAAGGAGTGAGCAAATTCCTTTGGTTATCCTGATTATCCACAGCATGTTGCTCCAAAATTTCAATCAGAGCATCTTTCTCTTTTAGTAATTGCTGTATTTTGATGCACTTTACGTCGAGGGTGCGGTACTTGTTCTTCCAAGACCTTCTCTCCTTTTGAACTTTGTTGAGAGTAACCTGAAGCTTTTCAGTTTCCGTCATGAAGTACATGACAGATTCCTTTGGCGGAAGAATTTCGTAACGAGGATAAGGCATCTTTAGCTTGAGAGCTCTAGTTTGTACCCAATGGAGGTAAGGCTCCACCGAGACACAGTCTGGTTTTCCTAGAGACTCTCGTCCTTTCTTATGAACATGCTTCCAAGAGTGCACTATTTCCATCTTTAGTGCTCTGTCATTGTCTCCTTCCTTGAAGAAAAGACCTTCCAGTTGAACACCCCGTGGGACGTGTCTCATCGAGTATCCAAATTGACGGCGAACCAACACCGGATGATAGTTGATTCCTCCCTTAATTCCTATAAGGGGTACGTTGGGGAAGTTTCCACAACGGTCAATGATTCTGATTCCATCATAAATCCTATTACACCAATCTATATCAGAGTTGGTAAGAGACATGATCTTCTGCGACCAGCGCAAGGCACTCTTGCAATCCCAAAAAGCAGTAGACTTGGGCAAGTGAGAGATAAACCATTTGTAAAGCAGAGGCACACAACATGTGATCTCCCCTCCGCTGTACAAATTTCCCAAGTGTGCAGAATGATACGCATCTGCGAGCAAAGTCGGCACAGGGTTTCCAATGAGAAAAACCTTAATGACGTTAATATCGACGAAGTTATTGATGTTGGGAAACAAAAATAACCCGTAGGTGAGCAAGACAAAGATGCTTTCAAAAGCAGTCACGTTTCCTATACTGGCAAAATACAGGGCTTTCTTTGTCAAGAACTGGGCTGACAAACCTTGGATGCCACCCTTAATGGTTAGGTGAGTCCTGGCCTCAGACTCGTCCAAATGAATTGCTCTTGCAATGGTCTGATTCTTTGGAATTTCTTCCAGTCCAGAAAATGGAGCTCGATCAGTAATGTGTAGATCAATCAGATGAGAATACTCCTCCAGCGTTGGTGCGAGCTGATAATCAGGGAATGTGAAACAGTGATAAACTGGATCATAAAACTGAATGAGCGCATCCATGATTCCCTCAATCACATGGACTCTTAGCAGAGATAGCAAACCCCCGTATTTGGCTCTGAAGGCCTCTTGGTTTGTGATCATCCTTGCTAACCTTCTCAAATCCTCTAGCTTTGGAACCTTGAAGGTATAACTATGAGTTCTCCTTCTACCGAAATCCATTAGTGCAATCCTTTTCTCTGATATTTGCAATCACAATCTTAGTTTAATTTGAAAAACAGAGAGACTAGAAGAGAAATTTTTTGAATGTTTTTTTAAATGAATGCATGAATGCAGCACACAAAAACATAGAAAAAACACGGGGTCAAAGGGTTGTTGTCATGAGGTCAAGGCTCTGCCCATCCCCAAAGGTTTATACTAGGGTGATTTTTGTACCTGTACTCATTATCATCAGCTCCTCCCAGGAAAGCAAAACAACAAGCGGATCGCCAGCGAGTTGTAGAGCGATCTTAGAGTAAGTGCCATTCACCGAGAATAGATCACCAGCCTCAAATGAGGGTAGTATCACGTAACAACTATTTCCGATAGTTTCCGCACTACAAAAGGGTTTGGCTCCTCAGCTTCTCAGACATCACAATCGGCCCATTGTCTAGGTGAGAGAATGAGTTGCATTGGTCAGCCTCCACTGAGGTTGATGGTCGACCCCGTCGCCATCACTTATCTTAAGTGTATACTCAATCTTTCCACATGCGGCATCACACGCATTCCCATTAGCAGAAAAATAAACACGTATAGCAATTAGGAAAAGCAGTATATATATTTGTCCTAATCATCCTAGACTTTTAAAAGCTAAGAATTTTAAGTTCCTGACAGAAAATGGTTTCCCGGCGGAGTCACCAATCTGTGGTTTCATTCCAAATTAACGGCGTTTTGACCTAAGATCCTAGTGACGTCAAGGTTTCCACAAAAAAGAACAAGATCCTTAAAGAAACCTGCGTATTCCCCAGCAGAGTCGCCATTCTTCTGTAGCGAGTGATTTTTGGATGTGGTTGCGAAGCACGATCGCTCTGGTACTACAGCTCGATTCATTTTTTATCCTATTAAAGCTGATGAAGGAAGGGAAATAGATGTCTCCAACTAACCTTGCTTGCATACTGAGGTTAAACAGTTGAAACTGTTGGTTTACAGATGCTACAAAGATTCAAGGTTTCTCCTAGTTTATTTTGTTGACGAGGGGTGCTTTAGGCTATTGGTTGAGATGTTAGGACGGATATATATGAAAGTATGGGATTTTGGGTTTTTGTTTAGTGTGCTCGCTAAGATTTTTCTTTCAATCTTATGCCTACGTATTCCCGTTTACCGAAACAGGGAAATCAGAGCGTTCGTAGTTCCTCCTATTCTATGGGAGGAAATGGGTGTTTTGGTGTCTTGTTCAAAGCCCAAGACGTGAAGCGAAAGGTAGTTTGTATCTTGTTCAAAGCCCAAGATGTGAAGCTGAAGATTTTATTTGTATCTTGTTCAAAGCCCAAGATATGAGGCTAAAAGGTCTCAACTTTAGAGAGAATTTGTCATCTCTAAAGAGGGGGTTGTATGTCACAACTGTTTTATAAAGGAGAATTACTTTAACCGGGATATGTGAATCCGGCAATGCCATAATTTCCTTTATAGGGGATTTTAACCTGAAGGAGAAGACTTTAACTCAGTGTAGAGCAATGCTATCTTTCCTTAGGAATTTCTCATGCTAAAAGAGGGACAGTGGCATGGATGTAGATGATCCAGAGGCTTGCCGCTTACAGCGATTAGATGAAGGGGAAGGAGTTGTTGATGTTTGTGTACTGTGAACGAGGCACAACTTTGATGCTAAAAGGTTAATTGGATTAACCAGTGGTTTTCTTATACAAAGCCTAAGAGAAGGCTAATATGTATCTCGTACAAAGCCCGAGAGAGAGGCTAAAAGGTTTTGACTTGACGATGGAGTCTTTTGGTATCTCGTATAAAGCCCGAGATGGAGACTAATTGACTCATTTTTTGTATCTCGTACGAAGCCCGAGATGGAGGCTGAAGGTTTGTTTGGCTCAATAAGAACCTTTTTGTATCTCGTATAAAGCCCGAGATGGAGGCGAAAAGGGTGATTGACTCAACGAGGGAGTCTCTTATGTGTCTCGTACAAAGCCCGAGAGAGAGGCTAAATGTTGTTTGACTACGCTGGGGAGAATCATTTGTACAATGCTCAAGAGGAGGCTAGACTTCATTGGAGAAGGATCATTATACAAAGCCTAAGAGGAGGCTATGGTTACTGTTTCAGTTGAGTGACAGGTCCAGTATACTGATTTAAAGAGAAAATCAGTTCTTATATGAGCAACACTGTACTCAAGGATTTGGTTCGAGGATCCGGGTTATTCCTGTCCTTTAAGGAAGTGGGAAATCCAAAGGGTATTGAGACTGTCCGAGTCTACGGGTTTTCCTCCTATTTAACGAAGGGGTCACTTGAGAATATCTGGAAAACTCAAGGAGATAAGACTGTCCGTGTCTAGAGTTTCATCTTTTGTACCCTGCTTTGAGAAACAGTAGTAGACTCTTTGAAAGGACTGTTCTATGAAGATGACTAAGTTCTGTTCCTATACCTCTAGGAGGTCGTCGGGACAATTTGTACGAAGCCCAAGAGGAGGCTGGAAACTTTTAAGCCGATCGATCCTTGTACGAAGCCCAAGAGGAGGCTATCATTCCCGGAGGAAGAGATCATTATACGAAGCCTATGAGGAGGCTGTGAATACTTCTAAGAAGCCGATGGGTCCTTGTACTA